>BSBM01000217.1:33370625-34686250 GCA_027924585.1 Larix kaempferi
CTGCAAGCCACAAGAGGTAATTCCCATTTTTTTTCTTGAGTTATTGATATATTCCATTAGTCTGCTGCTATTTCTACTGCAAACCCTAAATTGCTAAAACTTATAAAAATTCTCTAGCTCAATCAACTTAAAATATTGGTAAAAGATTTCTGGGTTTTCACCTTAAGTGGGTCTCCTAGGGCATCACCCCTAAGGGACTCCTTGCCCAATTCCCTAGCCACTGATCTTTTACCCTTGTTTTCTGATTTGTTTGATGCCTCGTTCTTGCTTGTGAGCGTTGATACTGTCAGATCTGTCATCAAGCTGTGTTAGGAATCCCTAATCTATCCAGATTTATCACCTTGGACCATTTTCCATAAGGTTTAATTTACGTTTCCCAAGGCAGTTAGATTTGATCATTTGTCCTAGCACCTATATCCTAGATCAACTTCTAATCTATGATTTACTGTAAGTGAAACGTCTCAAGTCAATATCCCATCTCCTTTAAGCCTTTGCAATGAATTCATTCCTTAGATCTAGGGTTACATCCTTCACCTTACGTATTCTAGCTATTACGTATTCTAGCTATTAGTCTGATGTGGTGATTGGATTTGATCTCTCCTATCGAGAGTAGATCAGGGTCTCCCCCTTTGCTATATCGGGCTTTGATAGCATAAAGTGAAGAGTGCCTCGATTGGCGTGACAACCAATCCATTTGGGGATCGAGGCTCTCTTAGGTCACCTCTTTAGTTTCCTAGTTCCTCTACCATCCATGATAGGATCATCTAATTGGGGCGACTACAAGTTGTGTGATACCAGGTGGACCACCTTTAAAACAATTACTAGAAACTTTAACATTCTTGAGAGAGCATAGCATTTGGTTTGCCATCTCTTTCCAATAATTGGAGGACATTATAGTTCTTAAGATATGGACACTGATAAAAATGTGGATATGGGAAGGAATACAGGTATGTTAAATTTTTAGAAAAATTTGGATATGATATAGCTAATTACAAAATACATATAATATACATAATTATTGTTTTAAATTATGATACTAATTCTAACCAGATTCCATGGAAAAGGACAATTAATTGTGAAAATAATCCTACATAACATACAAAAATGGAATTTCACGAATCAGCCATTATGCAGCTTTATGTGATTTTAAATATTAATACTTGTAAAGTTGTAAAATGATTGCCCAAAAAATGGTCAAGAAGATGAATAGTAAAGCTTTCTTACTATCTTACTATTGCCACATTAAATGCTTTCTGGGTAGCAAGTGTCGAGCCAAAAATAGTTTCGTAGATTTCTTCAAACATCAAACAATTATTTGACATACATGTAGATGAAAAAAGTTCTTTCACAAAGGGAGCTCTAAATTATGGGTAGTTGTATGACACAAATCAAGTCTGTGACATTATATTCGATTGTCTAGTTGAAAATTGAAATTGTTTTAAACGTTAATTTATTTAATGTGTTCTTCTGTGCTTTTTTTTGTTGAGGATGTTTTGAGGGGAGAGATCCCATACAGATCCATATTGATCCCTATGGATATCAATCTATTAAGGATTGAAGGCATATCCAAGAAGGATACGGATTTGATATGTATAGGCCCTAGGGCATATCCAAGCAGAAGGGGGCAAAATCCGTTGACATATGAGGAAATGTTTATAACTTTATCTATACACCTTTGAAGACACCAATGCTTCACCAAGTTACACAAAATGTTGGTCCAAGGTTTAAACACACCTACTATCAATACAAGAAGAGGTTACAAAGTTTCACAAATAAAATGCTAAAATGCTAGTTTTATGAGGAAAGTAGTTCTTTTTAAATACAATGTATTCACTATATTTACATGTATGTAAGTTTTACAACCGTTAATATGAGGCAGCAATAACCAACTGATTTACACAATCAATTCCTTAAGGGTAGAGAATCATCTTATACATTACATGCATCTTGAAACTACAGAATTCTTGATAATGCTAATATCAAACAAACACAACTGTGTTTTAGTATCTTTTAATAAATCATATATCATCTTTTGACTGTTGTTTACTGAAAATGTAATATATTACAAAGGATGCCATCCATGAATGTGGGGAAGCATCCCTTGGGTTTCCCCATGAGGTTTTCCTTGGAAAAGAATATACATGAATGAAATATAATGGTACAAAACTGAAAACATCTTATTGACCAAAGATAGCATGCAATTTTACCAGGCCATGCCTCGAGTATAATACGCATTTGCAATGAGAGCACAAAAGCCATTCCATTGTAGCTTGGTTTCAGCAGAAACAGGAGGAGTACTTGACCATCGGACAATTGTTGGTTGAGGGGTGCACAAAATAGTAATGAAAATGATACTCAACCATAGGATGCACTCTTCAATCTGAATCAGAAAAAACAATACTTATCAATTACCTTTGAACCACCCATTTCAAAGTCTTTGAAAATCTTAAAGATGGTATTCTGTTGTTTATGACATACACCACATGTTGAAAACTTGAGTTAACCACTTGGGACCATTTTTTAGGAGGGCACATCACCTTGAAATGGAAGAAAGGCATGGCTTATTACATTTTCTTAGGGGGTGCTCTTGTCTAAAGGGTGTTGCATTGCTTACTCATTACTTTGGAACATTTATCTTGGTGAAACCTTCGAGGGCATTAGAGCTTGGACCACTTCTATCTTTTCCCTAGAGGAGCGCACCATGAAGATAACCACCAAAAAGAGTATTTTATTATATTTCTTGGAGAGTGCCCAAGGAAGTTCGAGGGCATTAGAGCTTGGACCACTTCTATCTTTTCCCTAGAGGAGCGCACCATGAAGATAACCACCAAAAAGAGTATTTTATTATATTTCTTGGAGAGTGCCCAAGGAAGTTCATTTCTTTATTGCTTCTTGACCACTATGACATGGTCTATACCAAAGATCAAGGAGGGGATTGGAGTTTTTGTAGCTCTATTATTCACTTGAAGAGGGGCGCATGGCTTGAGGCTCCTACAGCATTGTAGATGTGGAATAACAGCTATTCATTTCTTATTATTGTTGAGCAAGTCTATCTCGGAGGTTAGATAAGTAATATTAGTTTCTGCATTCCTACATTAGATCCAGGGTTTTAGCATGAATATTATTATTTTATTCATGGAGGTTTTGAGCCTAGAACTTTATTTAAGTAAGGTTCCTCCATTTGTAATGGTTGCTGATGGTGTGAGAAACTTTGCATTATACATTTTGTGCTAGTGGAGCTTGTTGAAGATAATAATATTGGACATTTGTTGTTGGAATTACTACATGATTTTGCACTTGTGGAAATCAATCTAAGGAATGTCTTCTTTAATTGGTAATTTTGTTCCATGTATGAATTTGTGAGTAGTGAGAATTTTATTGCTTGCCATTCATAATCTGAAATCAAAGTTAATGTACTTCACAAGAATTCTTGAGAATAAATGCTAATATTACATCATGAATGCATTCTTATGAGGTACATCCATGTATTGAAATTTATGTTTCATACTCCATGCAAAATCTGCTTTGTAAAGAAATTGGATTCATAATCAGTAATCACCCTGGTTACATGTCCTTTTTTTCCTGCAAAGAGTCCTTGTTATTGGAATTTAGTAACCCCATAAGCCCAATGTTTTTCCCAAGACACTAATCCATCATTTAACCATAAAACTATTAAATCAACCCTTTCATTTTTTGTTTTAAGATTTGAAAAAAATTAAAGATAAATCAATAATTTCAGATCTTAATTTTCAGCATTGCTATTTATGTATATCCTTCACTTGTTTACCAAAAATTGATAAGAATAAAATCTGGAAATTTACATTAAATCTTGAGGTTTCAAATAAGATTTGATTCCAACCCTCAATCCTTTATCAAAGATCCATTATAGGGCTATTATTTAATCATATTAAAATCTGGAAATATCCCAAACCTTCAAATCTTTTAAACCAGACTTAAGATCAGCCTTCGACTCTCATACAAATCTGATTATAGGGCTGCCATTAAGAGATAACAAATCTGGAAATACACATTTTGATTATTTCTGCAAACCAAATCTGTGATTTGTTTCATAAACCCATTGGATTCCTTGACCCATAGGGAGACAATCACCTATGGGAAAGCCTCCCTTGTCTAAAAGGAAGAAGAGGGATCAGTGAGGTGACAGTGGCCACCCTTTTAGTTCTTGTCTCCCACCTAGTGAATTAGAGTTCTTACCAGGAAGGGCATGAGATTAAGTTGTAACATTCTTCATTAATCATATTTGGTTGATTTATAGGCACAGAAAGCCTCTGTTCTTGAGGAAATATTGATCTACACCAACCTATGTTTCTTCTTTAAAATTGATCCTGAATAGTTCTTTCCAGATGGAGGAACCTGTTATTTGTCACAGTTTGCTAATGAGCAGGGGTAGTGTTGAGCTCCCTTAAGGTTGCAGTTAGTGAAGTCATAACATTAAGCACAGGATCTACAAAAATAAAGATCCCTTGGTTTCGTCTCCACTTTAGATGTAGAAGCTCGAAAGGAACCCAATAGATCCATCTTACCAAAAGAAGAGAAATTTCTTCTATCTGGCTTACTGCGTCTTAGGCTTCCTTCAATGTAGATGAAGCCTTATCCCTTAAAGAAAACCCAAATGGACCATCAAATGCCTTGGTGTAATATAATAGAATGGCCTTGCTCTTAGGTTTGATATCCTGAGGTATTTTCTCCAGAAGTTTCTGAAATCTAAGTTTGAACTCTCTCACTGTTTCATTTTCCTTTTTCTTGCTTTCATGGAGTTCAAACTTCATTTATCAAAAACCCATTATCTTTCTTGACCTCCCATTGTTCTAAGAATGCCTCTCTAAACTGTTCCCAATATTTTATACTGCTATCATCTAGGTTGTGAAACCATATATTGGCATGCTCTTCCAAAAGATAGTGTAGAGAGTTCATTACCACATCCTTGTGATCATCTTCTATCTCATGTTCAACCATAGCATCCTAAAACTTGGTAATGATCTCTTTATCTGTTATGAAATTGTAGCCTGAAAATTTTGGAAACCACTTGTATTTATCAAGCATGTCATTACGTGCATCTTGGATAGCCGATATATCCAAAGGCTTGTAAAGGTCACTCTTCCATGAAGCCATGACTGGAGTAGGAGCTTGTTCTCCTGGATTGACAAATAAGGTTCTCATGTCTTGGATTGTTAGTTTTTACTTGTTTAGCATAATAACATTAAACAATCTATCACTGAAAGAAATACAAACATAGCAAACACAATATTTCTCTCGGGAAAACTACAAGGGAGAAAACCCCGGGAAAATCTTCCTCAATATAGAATTCACAAAGTACAAAGATAAACCCCAAGACAAAATCAGCTTCTCCTCCACTTGTGCGAACTTCTCTCTCTCTCCTATGCGAACTTGTGAGAGTGAGTTGAGTGATTACAAATGAGAGACTCATCCTCTATTTATATTCTTCCATTGGGGTGACTTTTCCCCAACTGGGCCGACTTCTCCTAACTAACTGGGCCGACTTGTCAAATACATAATATAATAATCTTTTCTAGGTTCTTCTAGGCCGACGTAAGACCTAGGGTTTACAATGACTCTTTCAATGACTCTTACATTATTAATTACATCAATGACATCTCCCGAAGGAGGAATACAATAATACAATAGACAAGAACAAAAATAGAATATCTTCCGCAGTTACATTTCTTTAACACTCCCTCTTAACTAGGAAGGTATTCTGCAGGTAACATCAACAACTGCATAACGAACTTGTGAATCTCTATATGTCGTAGGATTTTTTGGATCATCCTATGTCTGGAGTATCATCTGCTGGAACATCCTCATTAGCATCATTCTCATCGTCTGCTAGAATATCACCATCAGTAGCATCATCATCGTCATCGACAACATCATCATCAGCAACATCGTCTGTTGGTACATCATCATCAGCAACATCGTTTAGTGGTAAATCATCATCAGTTGGAACATCATCATCAACAACATCCTCTACTGGAACATCTTCTGCTGGACCATCATTAGCGACATCATCAGTTGGAACATCTTCTATTGGATCATCATCAGTAAGTACTAATCTTCAGTCACCCCTGGACCGACATCCATCACCTAAGGACAGGAACTCTATCAGTCGGCAAGTACTGATCCTCAGTCATCCCTCGACCGACATCCGTCACCTAAGGACAGGAACTCTATTAGTCGGCAAGTACTGATCTTCAGTCACCCCTGGATCGACATCCGTCACCTAAGGACATGAACTCTATCAGTCGACAAGTATTGATCAATGTTATCGGAACCGGACCGGTCATCGTACTGGCGAAGCCCAAAATGTGAACCGGACCGGAACCGGAAAAAAAAGGCAAAAAACCGGTTGACTAAAAAATACATAAAATATTCATATTTTGTAAAAAAACATATATATTCATGTGCATACATATGAATCCAAACCATTAATACACAAATATGCAAAGTTTCTCATATATATAGCAAATATGGGTGCAAATAACCAAAATAACACCCTTCATTACCAAATACTAGTTCTTGAGTCTCCACAACCCACTCTGATGATGGATCAAAGTTTAGTGATTATTTTAGAATGTTTCTTTGGACTTTTGCCTTGTGATGTTTCTTTGAGTTTCGGCTTTTGTCCTATTTGATTGAAGAACGTGGGACCTTAAAGATGTATGCTAGGTATGTCATCATTCCAGTGTTAAATTTAAATTGTTTCTTTGGATTTTTCCCTGCTCCAAAAGTGGTAAACCATGCTAAAAACTCAAAATCATTTTTTGTTTCCTGTAAGTTGTTTTAATTCTTAGCTATAAAGATATAATCTTTCACCATTTAGGCGGAGATTCTTTTGGAACTAAATATAAATCAGTACAATGAACAAGATACAACTCCATCAGAAATTTAGTATGTTCCATCATGCACATCTTGAACTATACAATGCACTATAGAAATGGAAACATTAACTCAAGAAGGACCTCACTGCAATAAGCCAAAGCAACAATAATTAATAGCCTAAACAACACAAAACGCACTCAAAACAACACTAGAATGTCAAGCTTCATGAAGTGAAAATGAAATTTCATAACATGAGAAAATATAAGATAAAGTGTCCTGTTACTATTTTGCAAGCTTGTCTTCGAACTAATAGGCTTAGGGTTAGGTTAGAAACTTAGATTAGGTTTTTTTATGTTTTTTTTTTTTAAAATTGAAATCCATGGGTTCCTGTCCGCGGCTGTACGACGAAGTACGGACAGGTTGGTTTCGTACGGAACTGGCCGGTTTCTTGCCTGGTTTGAAAAAAAATCCGACCAGGCCGGTTTTGTACACAGACCGGACCGGCCAACCCTCTGAACCGGTCGAACCGGCCGGTTTTGCCGGTTTCGGTCCGGTTCCGATAACATTGGTATTGATCTTCAGTCATCCCTCGGCCGGCATCCGTCACCTAAGGACAGGAACTCTATCAGTCGGCAAGTACTGATCTTCAGTCATCCCTCGACCGACATCCATCACCTAAGGGTAGGAACTCTATCAAGCGGCAAGTACTGATCTTCAGTCATCCCTCGACCGGCATCCGTCACCTAAGGACGGGAACTCTACGAGTCGGCAAGTACTGATCTTCAGTCATCCTTCGACCGGCATCAGTCATCCTTGGAACTGGAACTATCATTCTCTCTTTCGAGAGAGGTCCCTCTGGACCACACCAAGCTTGTCTCGAAAGTATTCAAACTTTATGCGAGACAGAGGCTTAGTCAGCACATCAGCAACTTGTTCCTCTATAGGAACATACTTGAGCTTCACAGCTCCCTTCTATCGTGGAACACAAGATTCTCTATCATCTTGATACAACTCTGGTTGTCACAGAGTATATCCATAGCATCAATCTCTGTATCGAACAATCCTGCCAACATCTTGCGAAGCCACACTGCTTCGCTACAAGTTGAACAAGTTGCTAAATATTCAGCTTCCGCTATACTAAGTGCAACACAGGGCTGCTTTCTACTGATCCATGAGATCATGCCTTATCCCAAACTAAAGCAACATCCTAAAGTGCTTTTCCTATCTTTGGCACTTCTAGCCCAATCTGAGTCTGTGTACCCCTACAGCCTGAACTCACTATCTGAAGCATATCTGAGTCCATAATCCAACGTACCCTTTAGGTACCTCATCACATGTTTTGCTGCAATCAAGTGAACATGTATGGGCTCCACCATACACTGGCTCAATGTGTTCAAAACAAAACATATATCTGGTCTAGTATTGGTCAAGTACATCCATGACCCAATAATTTGTCTGTACATGGTGACATCTACTATCTCTGATGAAGCATCATTTAGGAGCTTCATGTTTGTCACCATCGGAGTAGTCATGGCCTTACAATCCATCATCCCAAATCTCTTCAGGATCTCAACTGTGTATTTTCCTTGACTCAGGAAAATCTCATCTAGAAACTGCCATGCTTCAAGACCTAGAAAATAGTGCATCATACCAAGGTCTTTCATCTCAAATTTTGTTGCAAGCCTTTTCTTACATTCAGTGATGGGCTTGTCTTCTCCTGTTAGGAACAAATCATCCACATACAACAGTAGTATCATAGGTAGTATCACAGGTTCATCATCCATAATCTTATAATACATCTTAGAATCTGCTTTACTTTTAGTAAAGCCCAAGCTCATCAGGAAGTTATCAATTCTTCCATACCATGTTCTGGGTGCTTGCTTCAACCCGTACAATGCTTTCTTTAGTTTGCATACATGTGACTTTCTATCTTATGTTTCAAATCCTTCTGGCTGCTCGATATATACTTCTTCTTCTATCTTCCCATTCAGGAACGTCGTCTTTGCATCCATCTGATGTAACTTCCATTTCATCTTGGCTGCCAAGGCAAGAATGGTTCTGATTGAAGTATATCTGGCCACAGGAGCAAAAGTCTCCTCATAATCAATTCCTTCCTTCTGAGAGAACGCTCGAGCTACAAATCTTGCCTTGTACTTTTCAATGCTTCCGTCTGCTGAGTGTTTTGTTTTGAAGATCCATTTTCATGAAACGACTGACTTGTCCTTTGGTCTTAGTACCACATCCCAAACATCATTCTTGATGATGGACTGGTATTCTTCATTCATAGCATCCAGCCATTCCTTCTTCTTTACTACATCTTCAAAACATGTCGATTCCTCCTCAACAAGGTTACACATCAAGGCTACATAACAGGAGTATGGCCTTAGTCTCTTACTTTCTCTATTGGTTCCTTTTGGGGCACCATACCTTCCTGCATCTTGTATTAATTCTCATGCCCAAGTTGGTCTTCTCTTTCGTGGATTCTCCTCATGAGGTGTCTCCTCAGGTCTCTGAGGTTCTGTCATATCATGATCTTCTGGAATAGGTTCTTCTTCAACATTTCTTTCTGGTATACTGTTTGTTTCTGTAACTCTAGGAGCTTCATGCTCCTCTTCATCCTCATGAGTCTTCTTGGATTTGTTGAAAGTTGTCTCTTCATCAAAAGTAACATCCCGGCTGAGATCAATCTGGCGGAATCATGGGATGTAGATATGGTAAGCCTTTGATTGCTCACTATATCCCACAAATATTCCCTTCTTTCCTGAAGGTTCCAACTTCGATCTCTTCTCTTTTGGAATGTGAATGAATACAGGACATCCAAATATCTTTAGATGACTAACTTCAGGCTTCGTACCGATAAACATCTCTTATGGGGTCTTGTTGCCAAGAGCACTGTGAGAGATTTGGTTATGTACATATATTGCGGTTCTAGTTGCTTTTGCCCATAGATGCATGGGTAAGTCTTGATCATGGATCATGGCCTTCACTGCTTCTATGATAGTTTTGTTCTTCCTTTCAGCTACACCATTCTGTTGTGGATTATAGGGAATAGTAAGCTCCCTCTTAATCCCTGCTTGTTTACAGAAATCTTTGAAATCGCCTGAAGTGTATTCCCCTCCATTATCTGTCCTTAGTATCTTTATCTTCTTTCTAGAGAGGTTTTCTACAAGAGCCTTGAACTCTTTAAAATTTTCAAAGACTTCATTTTGATGCATCTTTAGCATTAAAGTGCCACTTTATAGCTCTAGTAGGAAAAACTGCTCTACGGGGCGTCTTGGTCGCTCGAAACCTAGGAAATCTAGGTACTAGGGTAAAGAGGATGCTCTGAGCTTGAAAACGAGCATCCCTGCATCATATTCCTACTCCGGATAAGACTTTTATCACCATTTGAATTTTTTCATTTAAACCATTAAAAAAATGACTTAAAAACGTGAAAAAATTATTTTCTCGGAATTGACTGAAACTTCAGGGGGACCTAGTACATGACAAAACGATAAAATTCTAGCGTCTAGCATGTTTATAAACGTTACAAAATGGGCTCTAATAATCCCCTAAGGCCTAACCCCCACTTTGGGCATTCCAGCTTTGGAGATGCAGGAGAAAACCTCACCGATTATACTCGGCTAAAGGCAAAGCATAATCGACAAGGGAAAAAACTCCTTGGAATACCTTCTTTGGTTGTCAAGTCCTAAGGAACCGAGTTACTCAAAGACCACCATGCTAGTACGCTTATTACAAACCCCGTGGGGCACGGTCATGTACTACAAAACATTAAAAAAAAGGGGCCCTGAACAGGCCAAGCTTGGAACTTCTGAACACTGAAAAGCACAAGTGATTGTGCAACACTGGCGGCTCACTGAAGTCCAACTAAATTGCAACTTTAGGTGGTAACATCTGGCTCCAACTGCGGGACGTGTGCTTGATCTAGTCTTAAGGCAAGGAGAGCATACGAGAATACCAGAATCTCCGGTTTATATGACCTGTAAAAACATCTCAACTTGACAAGAAAACCTTTCAGTAGCACAAGTGTTTGTAAGAAACCAATGAACTATAAGTTACCTTATTCAAAAGGAAAAAACTAACTAATAAAAGGAAATGCAAAAAGTAAATGCTCACTTTGAGGAGCTTATTTCCTACTCTAAGCATAACATGATAAAAATGCTAAGTAAAATGATAAATCCAATGCAACCACCTTAACATTTCATCAAAAAATAAATTTACCTTGTGTTTGGTTACCAGCCAAAACAAGGATACCTTATTCACAAGATGCAAACCTACGAAAATGTTGATGATGGGAGGGCTGGATGGGAGATCATGACCATGCAGAATATCATCAAACTGCTTCCTCAACTGGAAGGTCCTCTCGCAGGCTGCTTCTATCCAAGATTGGATAGGATTGATGTACAAATTTGTAGGATGGGGTAGATCAACCACACCACCATACTGCCTTAGAGGGCTTATCGAATGAAAAACCTCTGTAGTAACACAAGCCCTAGGCTGCTCCAAATCATAAGAGAATTCCGAATGTGAAGATGAAGGTTGTGATTGACTTTTAATTGACTGAGTCCCATCTGACACCTCAATGCACAGCTCCTCCGAGTCTTCATTACTAGTACTCATGTTTGATTCTGACTGATCATATGAAGCACATGCATGCTCCTCTTTTATATCAAGATCTCCCAATATTTTTGAATGCACACTCCCTTCTCTAGATACATCAAAAATGGGTTTCTCAATGTATGTCCAATAATCATCATAGGTATTTTTGGTAAAGATGGAGGAGTCTTCACTATTTGTAACCTGTCCCTGGCTATATCTATCTTCCTCATGGTCATAATAAACTTCTTTACAAGGCTTGTCTTCAAAATGTTTACAAGAGAACAAGCTTTCCCTAACTTCATTACCATGTGGAGAGTCAAGAGGAGTATCATCATACATAATATTGTCTTCGTCATAAATTTTTCTATAAGCCTCTGTACTGGTTTCTTCTGAAGGTAGATGCGAAGTACAAGTGTCATCATCCTCTCTGAAATTATGCTGAGAAAGCTTCAAATATTCAATGCTTTTCATCATAGCAATATGAAGAGGTTGTTCAATAACATCTTCCATCAATGGTTGCTTAAGAGTTTCTTCATCAACCTCCATAATGGCTTCTTCATGCTCATAATCCTCCTCTTCAGAAAAAGGGTCATAAGGAAGTAAGCCTTCCAAACCATCATCATTATACACATTGCAAACTTCCTCATTTTCAATAAGGGCTTCTGTGATAGTTTTTTCTGGAGGTGGCTTAGGAGTACAAATGTCGTCATCTTCACTAAAGTAATCTTGAAATCCCAAATCTTCAATGTTTGTTACCATGGCAATGTGAGAAAACTCCTCAGAGACCTCCTCAATTAAAGATCCCTCATGAATGTCTTTGTTAATCTTTGCAATGGCTTCCTCTTCAGCTAAGTTTGGAACATACATATGATCATCATCATTGAAATGGACCTGAGAACACTCTGAATCTTCAATATTTTATGTTAAAGTGAAATGAGGAGGGTCCTCAACAATGTCCTCAATCAAGGATGCTTCATGAAACTCTTCAATGGGATCATCATGGATCATTCTCTCAAAGTCAAACTGTGCTCCAGGGAGAATGGCACCATGATTTTCAATAAGCTGCATAATCTCTTCTTTAGTGAGAGAGGTTATAGGAACCTCCACATATTCAATGTTCTCTGTCATGACAACACGAGGAGGCTCAGGGTCTTCCATGTGATATTCTATCTCGGGTAAGAAGTAAGCCAAGGATTTTTCAATGAATCTTTCCACAGTGTCATCATCATACCGCCACTGTTTTAAGAAAATTCTAAGGAAGCATGAAAGGGAGGTAATACATTTGCTAGGAAGGTCCTCAAAAAACCAGTAATAAGCTTCTCCTTCCAGAGTATCCGCAAACATATGCATCATATTATCTTCATACAAAACATTGAAGTCAGCCAAAACCTTAAGGAAAGACATGATGTGTTGGATGACTGGATCACCATTTCCATAAAACCTCGGAAAATAGCTTGATATGTCCTCCTCAATAGATTGATAGTTAGGAAAACCTGGGATGTATGAAAAATTGAGGGGAGGATATGCACTAGCAATTTGAGCATCAGACTCTTCATCATCCATATCGGTGTCAAAAGCATCAGTCTGAAATAACCATGGATGACAACTTGCACTGAAATAGGGAAGTTGTCAGAATGATGAGCTTTCAAGTTTACTGTGTCGCATGGGCTCATCTACACACAACCAGTCTCAACAAATCTATGAGATACAAGGGTTTTATCCCTTCAATGGAGTCGCCATGTGAGAAAAATAATATGCAATAAAAACTCTCACAAAAATATTTTTTGTTTTACTTTGAAAATTTATAAAGAGAAAAAGGTTAGTGGAGTCACCAGATGAAAGAATAAAGATCTACTCTAAACACTCATCAAACAAAGCAAAAACAAAAAAGGAGAAAACAAAAGTCGTGACCCAGGAATAGAAAGGTTTATCCCTGGCAACGACGCCAAAATGTTGCCGACTAATACACACTTGGGGGGGATGCGGCAAGAAACCTTCAAGCCGCTCGGTGTGTCCTTGGGGGCAAGTGAGAGTCAAGTGCTGTCACCTGATTACTCGACTCCTCCGTCTAGGCTTACTCCTAGCGAAGCCAAGGGGGGTGGTCCCTATGAAAAATAAACTAAGGTTTTTAATCTACAACAAAAGATAAAAGTCTATTCTAGGAGTTATGAGATAATGAGATGGAAAAATCACAACTAAGCACTGCTTGCAAATTAAATCAATAAATTAACCCCACACAAGATAGATATGCATTCACGACATGTATGATTGAAACTTAAAACATGGAAAATTAAAGACCAGTGCCGAGAATGTGAAAATGCTTGCAATTGTTGTTGTGTAGGGTTGCTTGTGTAGTCTCAGTGAAAGTATTGCAGTGTCTCGGTTGGTAAATTTTATGATTATTAAATGAGTGGATTAAGGAGTGGGTTAATTCTTGGTTTGGCCCAAAAGAAACCTAAACTTCGAATTGAGTGCTCTAGCAACCTTACCAAGTGTCCAACCAGGTGAGGATGAACCCGCTTAAGAACCTGCTGACTCTGTGGATTCAGTCCATGCAACCTCCCAAATTCTTAGGATTGGATTCTAATGGATTGTCCTATTAACACTAAGTGCCTTGCACCCGTTTCTGATTGAGCCAACTGTTCCGACTAAGCTGCAGTAGTCAAGAGCATACTCCGGGTTTGGGGCGTAGTTCGTTTTATTAAAATGTGTGAGTGGATGATTAATCTACACTAAACCCCAAGAATAAAGCAAGGGGGGTTAATTTTAGGATTAAATTTTAAGAACAGAATAATAATTGAATAAAACACAAAAGCATATGACAAAATGATGAACGGGTCCTCGGAGGACGTTGTGTGCTTGAGTGAGTTGTTTAATTACTACTACTCAAATGAAACTAATCTAAAATGAAAAATTAGAAAAAGTGCAAAAAACTGAAAAAGGTGCGAATCCCCCCTCGGGGATTGGGGTCAAGCGCTGGAATTTCCTGTTGTGCTCTTTTTATTCTTTCGATTACAATCAAGAAATTATGAGAACTACTGCTTGCCCTTTATCACTAGGGAACAAGATAGTTTACAATAATATGTGCAAACAAAGCACTGCTTTAACGGCTAGTTCTCAAGGTGATTCTGGGAGTTTCGAAGTGTCTTTTCTGTGAGTTTTTTAACTCCAACCTGCTAAGAACATGAAACAGACCAGCAAGCTAAAGGTGATTAGAAATGTCAATCAAAACATTTTAAGAGTGTTCTGATAATACTACAAAGTGCAAAACTGAAACTAGCTTAAACAAGTATGTAAAAGACTAGTTTATTGGCAATTTTTTGAGTCTTTAACTGAGTTTTAGTTAACTTTTAAATGTAGGACTGTCATAAAATGGTACAAATTCCAGCGAACAAAAGTTTACTAAAAACTACCGAAACACACTTTAAGAGTATGTTCGGTTTAGATGCAAAAAATGGAAAAAATTTCTAACTTAACTACTACGAAAATGAAATCAAATGACTGAGGAAAGTGAGCTAGAAAGCTACTTTTCTTAGGATCTTTTGCTTGCTTTTGGAAAAGCTAAGCGAACCAAAGCACTTAAATGCTGAATATACTTTTCAACCAAGACAAGATTTTCCTATCAAGAACTCTAGACTTTACAATTAAAACAAGATTGAAAAGGAAAACTTGTAAACTTAGATCTACTTTCAGAAATTTATGCTTTGAAAGAACTATGATCTAACATAAGTAACAGTAACCGAAGATAGTTAAAAAAGATTGGATCAGAAGAATGGAACCCTTGGGGGATGAGAGTTTAAATGGGCTATGGAGTCTGCTTGTTGATGCACTGGTAGTATTGGCTTCCTTATTGTGAATCTACTAAGTGTGAGGAAGAGCTAGCATGCTCATCCGCTCCTACAGCTTTAGTTACCTGCAAAATGGAATCAACACTGGAAAAGGGGATTAAATTTTTTTTGTGTAAACAATTGAGAGAAATAAGAAGAAATAACATACTCAAACAAGAAATATCATTACCTCTAGCATCCTAATATCACTCACAATAGTAAGAATTCTATAAAGCAATGCTTACTATCCTTATAAAAAATAATTTCCTTACAAAGGCAAACACCCAACATATACTAGCATGAACCACAATACAGATTACCTCATTGATGATCAAAGAACATGACAATACACACCGTAGACAACACTAGGGTAGCCTCCAAAGCCTTTTATTACTCAATAACCAGAAAATATTACAATAGACACGAGCAGAGGTTCCACCTTTCAATCGTTTACAATGGAGCCAAGCTCCTCAATTTATAGCAAATGGCAAGCCATGGGGTGCCAAAACCCTAAGGAGACAAAGCTCCTTGATTGTAGAGCAAGCAAACTAGATTGTAGCTCAAGCAAAGCTCACTACCAATGGAGCTGCACCACTCAAATGGCAAAAAACAAGTCGAAATGGAAAGCAACCGAGTTGATGAAGAAACTGACCACGTGAAGGAAAACGAAATGGTTGATGTTTCCATGATGCATTGGAATGAATAGCAGGCTGGTCGCTTTTAAATTTGAAAACTATCCAAATTGGTAGAGCCACCTCATGCTCTATCAATAACCAATCAAATGGATGCCGTGGAGGAAGAGAGTTGGCCCACGCGTGAAGAAAATTCATGATGCTACATGCTTGCTGGATGAGATGCGATTGGATGTATTAAGATAGAAGCTACTTCAATGGATAGTGCCATGTCACTCAAGATAGCTGCCCCCACCATAAAAATTACCAACCATCAAATCGTACGGGTGTGAAGAGAAGATGGCCCACGTGAACTTCATATTCGTGGTATGAAATATTCACTCCATGTTTAATAATTTATAAAATAAGGTTTGAGGTATAATCTTAACGCCCACCACATGCTTACTTATCCTTTAACTAACTTTCTCACGGCCCAATGGAGAAGGGTGGTCCCATGTGAAGAAGAGATCCGTACGGTTTTGGTTTAATGCAATTTCTCAAACTTTTAAAACTCTTTACCATTTGACTTTATAAAATATGCTTTGTCCCTTATGTATGGTCGCTCACCTTATTTGACTTGAGCCATGTCATTTGGCATGTGCCAAATGCATTTTTTTAAATATTTTAATTATTTAGCCATGGTGCATTTTGATGCATCTTTAGCATTAAAGTGCCACTTTATAGCTCTGATAGGCAAAACTACTCCACGGGGCGTCTTGGTTGCTCGAAACCTAGGAAAATTGGGTACCAGGGTAAAGAGGATGCTCTGAGCTTGAAAACGAGCATCCCTGCGTCAAATTCCGACTCCGGATAAGACTTTTATCACCATTTGAATTTTTTCATTTAAACCATTAAAAAAAATGGCTTAAAAACGCGAAAAAATTATTTTTCTCGGAATTGACTGAAACTTCAAGGGGACCTAGTACATGACAAAACAATAAAATTCTAGCGTCTAGCATGTTTATAAATGTTGCAAAATGGGCTCTAATAATCCCCTAAGGCCTAACCCCCACTTTGGGCATTCCAGCTTTGGAGGTGCAGGAGAACACCTCACCGATTATACTCGGCTAAAGGCAAAGCATAATCGACAAGGGAAAAAACTCCTTGGAATACCTTCTTTGGTTGTCAAGTCCTAGGGAACCGAGTTACTCAAAGACCACCATGCTAGTGTGCTTATTACAAACCCCGTGGGGCATGGTCATGTACTACAAAACATAAAAAAAAAGGGGCCCTGAACAGGCCAAGCTTGGAACTTCTGAACACTGAAAAGCACAAGTGATTGTGCAACACTGGCGGCTCACTGAAGTCCAACTAAAGTGCAACTTTAGGTGGTAACAAGCATGAAATCTCTTCTTCTGCTTCTTATGATGTCCAGATTTGAGTGGACAATATCTCGCAAAGTGTCCTATTTTGTGACGGGAATAGCATTCAACTGAAGATAGGTCTCTTTTGAACTTCTTTTTCTTCTGAGGTCTTTGAGATCTTCTTGGATAGTCCTCATGGGAACGTACATCGTTCTTCCTTTTTCTTCCACCTTTGGCATGGGTTTCCAAAGCTTGATCTTCATTGTCATTTATTTTCTCCTCTCTTACCGCTAATCTCTCTTTTTCTTGCACACACTCTTCCCATAGTTGTCTGAACTGGATCAATTTCTTTCTAGCGCATATGCCACAAACAAATGGTTCTCAATCTCTGGGAAGACCATTCAGAGTAGTCATCACAACTTCAGCATCTTCTACCATGTCTCCAATAGCTTCTAATTGCTCTTTGATCTGGGACACTGGAGAAGTATGAGTGCATAGTCTCAGACTTCTGGATCTTCACACCCTTGAGTTGATTTCTCAAGGTCATCTTCCTATTAATGTTCTTCCCTTCAAATAGGTTATTCAAGGCATCGAACATTTCTTTTGGAGTCTTCTTTGAAGACACTTGAGGGATCAAGTGATCTTTTATAGAATCAGCTATGATCCTCTTTGCCTTGACCATATTCTTCTTATGCATTTCTTTGGCTTCATCTCCCTCTGGTTCTGTAAGTCCTTCCTTTATAAAGCCTTCTAGGTCATGTTCTTCAAGAATGAGCATGACTCTATACTTCCATGCCGTGAAGTTCTCAGCTCCCTCAAGCTTCTCATCAAGCTTGGTATTGTTTGTCATCTTGATAATATGAGAACCTCAAATGGAAATAGAATAGATTTGAGACTTACCAGAAAAGTTGTCCTTGAAAAAGTGCTTTTACCTTGACCTAGGGTTTGTCAGAGAAACCCTAATTTTCCAACTTCGGGATTTCGGAAAACTGATTGGATGAGCAAATTCGCTTCCTCAAGGCGAGTTGAGCAAAGTACTCCTCCCAATTCTATGAGCAGATGATCCAAAAACTTGATGCCCTAGTTCTCCCGGGCTATAGTGGGGGACCTGTTATCACACAACTTGTAGATGTCCCTAATGGTATCCCATCCGGGATGGTAGAGGAGATAGACAACTAAAGAGGTGACCCAAGAGATGCCACGGTTCCCAATGCAAGCTGGGAGTCACGTCAATCGAGGCACTCTTCACTTTAGATCAAGATGAAACAAGACCTAGGGGGAGACCCTATAACCAATCAAAGGTGATTGGACCAAGACAAAGGTTTCTAGGGAAATGTGAAAGGTGAGTTACGGAAACCAATGCAAGGTTAGGTGGACCTAGAAGTTGAAGTATGGTTGAAAGAGGCTTAAGGAGTGACTAGTGTTTCAACCAATGAGTGATCTAAGCCATATAATGAAATTAGATAACAAGATCTAGTACCATAAAAGACACATGTGGGACCCACTTCCTTGGTTTATGGAAATGGTTCAAATGGGACCCACAAGGTGAAGTTAAGGGTGAAAATGGTACCAAGGGGTATGCAAAGACTAGATCTACGGATCTAAGATGAAATTAGGGATACCCACATATGGGATCTAGTACTTGACACTACTCCCAAGGAGTGCGAATTGCCTTAGGTGGACTAGTGCCTTGAAATGGATGGGCAAATGGAGTCAAAAGGATGTGAAAGTGTAGATCGGGACACCTAAGATCCAAATCAAGGGTATTGTTCAAGATCAAGTAGATTGGATGGTTAGATCTTACTAGATCTAATGTTTCACTAGGTGACCCAAGTGGACAACAATCCCCAAAACAATGAATGCTACCCCCAAGGCAGAACTTCACAAAGTGAGACGCTAGATGTAGGTTTCAAGGTATGCTTGTTTCAAATCCAGTGCGATCTCAACCACCCACGTCCTAGAAGTAGACAAACTCAAACCCCAAGGAGTGCGACTTTGCCCAAGGAGGGCTAAATGCATGGAAAAGTGTATCAAATCAAGTCCAATGGCCACCAAACTTTAGATCCGGGTAGTTTAG
Organism: Larix kaempferi; assembly: GCA_027924585.1. NCBI lineage: Eukaryota > Viridiplantae > Streptophyta > Pinopsida > Pinales > Pinaceae > Larix > Larix kaempferi. Next base: position 33,389,962 of record BSBM01000217.1, read on the forward strand.
GCAATTATCAATGTGGATCTAGAAAATCAAAGTGATCCAATGGCTAGGTCTCCATAGATTTGAGATTTAAAGTGCATCATCAAATTGACCCAAGTGGGGCACAACCCTCAAAATGAGGAATGGGGCCCACAAGGTGAAAATCAATGAAGTGAGACACTATGGGTAGGTTATCAAGTGAGGAGAGTATGAATCAAGTGGGATCTCACCTACCCATGTGTTGGATCTAAGCCAATTAGCTTCTCCCAAGGGGTACGATTTGGCTCAAGAGGGGTATTTTGCCTTGGAAAGTGTGTCAAATGAAACCCAATCACCACCAAACTATAGATCCGAATTGCCGTGGATACTATAGAGGTGGGTTTTCAATATCTTTCCAAAAGCTAGGCTAGATCTAAGTAGATCTAAGAAAAACAAAAATGAGGGTTTTAATCAATTAGGGTTTTTATGATCTAGAAGTTATGGATAAGCCAAGGAAGAAGAAAACCATACCTTTGGAGCATACCTGGATGAAGAGATGAGATGAGGATTACTTTTGCCAAAGATCAAATGAAGAATTTTTTAAGCCCTCTTGCCAAATCGATTTTCTCCAAGCCACACATGTGTCCCTCTAACCTATCAAAACCGAGCAAAGCATCAATCAGTTTAACATGTTGAAGGTAGATACAAGCAAGAAAGAGATAAGCAAAGAATAGTTGGTACAAAGACAAAACCACTCCCTGTTTAACCAAAACATCCTCCTCCAAGCTTGAAGGGTAGGCCTCCCCACCAATTCGCACTTGTCAAAAAACGCCTCCTCAACCTGTAAAAAGTATGGAAAAATATGCAAGATAGCTACAAGAGATCCTCCAGTGCAATGGACAAAAGCATTTACAATCAAAGCAACCAACATCCACTCCAAAATCCAAGCATGTACTCCAAAAGATAGAAATTTTATTCCAAGAGCTAAGAGCCAAATTCTCTAGATGATTTTACAATGAGGGGGTCTCCTCCTTATATAGGATAATAAAGACCAAAACCCTAGATCTCAAAACCACTTTTTGAAATGAGTGGTTGAGATTAAAAGATCTCAATACATGATCAATGGCTAAGATGAATCATAACAACATAACACATGGATCACTCAAAATAGCGATGACGTCATAGCTAAAAGATACTCATGGAGGGTGACGTCATCCATCAGAGGGGGCAAAAGTACATGGGCCCACCTCATGTGACTAGGACATGATACATGGAGCTCATGGTGGGCTAGGAGGCATCAATCCTTGCTAGCTCATCCCCATGGCACAATAAAATAACATAATATGTCCAAAATAAATACAAATGATCAAATCTGTCCTCAGAATCTGTGAGAGACATGCAGTAAATGGCCTCCTATGGCCTCTGTGGACCCCCCTGATTGATGAAAACTAGCTGGAAGATAGGGGGTTCACCCTAGAAGACCTCTATGAAAACCATGTGTCAAAACCTTGCCTCAATTGCCGAAATCGAATTTCAGTGACCCTTTTATCCCATTTTTGGACTGCCTCAGTAACTGTGAAAGTGCTGAAACTGCCACCTAGGGCACCTGCGCTGTCAAAATGAGCCCACCAGGCTGTCCAGAAGGAGGGGTAAGTGGTAATATCAAGTGGCTGGACCACCCCCTCCTCATACAGCGCCCTAGGTGAACTGGCCTCTCATGGCACCTACTGCTCATGATGGGAAATCAGCCCCAAATCTGGTCAACAAGTGGAAAACTGCATCTATCACTATCAGAAGTGTCCGGAACTGAATGATAAGTGTCTCATTGGATCCAGAAGACCCAAATCTACTAAGAATGTGTACTCATACACCATGGGTTGCCTTGATGGGCCAGCTGTAGGGTCCACCATATATGGACAGTGCATAATCTGATGATTTGAAGTAATAATAAAACCTGCTGAATTGCATCAATCATCACCTGAATCATATGTCCATCATATAGCATCATCATCAAGAGTATGTGGGACCATCAATCATCATCAATGAGCATACATGGCCCACATCATTACGAATCCCAAGAAATGACCCTAGTCAAACTGGGTTTGACTAGGTCAATATACAACCAAGGATAAATCATATTAATAGACTAAGACATGTTCCTCTAATCATACTCACAGCTTAACTTAAAGCATAACATCATTTAGTGGCATTAATCATATTTGTTCATTCCGTTGTTATTTATATTTACTTGCACAATAGCTTAAATGACAAACTCACCCATTGGACATGGTCTAACTGCTAGCTAAGGATGAAGGCTAGGAACAAGGTTGGGCAAAGGGGGTGACTTGTCTAAACTCAACTAAAAGACACTTTGGACTGGGAGAAAGGGGAAGCTACAAACTCTGTGTTGGACAAGATAAACACGGGGAATGGTTGTGCCTCATAAATGGGTAAGTTGTTTAGAGAGTGCTTATTCAACTTAGGCATCATGTCTACTTTTATAAAAGATGATCCAGTTTCATTAGGATCCATTGATTTCATTTCATGGCCTTTTTGGCCTACATAACCCTTCGGATCTCAGGTGTGCTGATAAGCACAACTAATCGCAGCTTGCATCCAGGGCATGTTTATACATATATAAGGTCAGGAATTGTTTAGATATAGAATTTAAGAACCATTGCTTTTTGGACCTTTCTTATACTCTTCGAGGAGTATTTTTAGCAGTTCATCGCTCTTGCCCTTTTTTTAGTTTCCATGGGCGAATTTACATAAGTTTCCACAAGTAGTACATGAGCTTCAATTTTAGCCAACAACATCTCAAGTGACTAGGGGGAGTTCGTGCCAGTGCCAAACATCGGGACAACCGACCGGAATGATTTAGGCCTACAATCCAACTTACCAAAGGCAAATTCTGTCACCAACTCAGAGCCAAGACACCAAACAAACAGGGATGTGGTCCAAACACAAAGGTAGTAAAAAGGGACGTCGTCAATATCAGAAAGTCAAGTAAGACAAGTCAAGGGTTAAAGCCAATTAGGAAAGTCATGGATGGATGGAGTCAAGTGAAAGTGGAGCCTAAGCTAGCAGACAACTGGTGTCAAGAAAGACCATATCTATGCAAGGTAGTAAACCAGTGAGTTTTGTCAAACAACCTAAATGTGCAAGTAAAATGTCCATTTTAATTTATTATCAAGATAGTCCTGTTATCACACCATAGTAGCAGGGCTACTATTCTTGTACAGCAGATATCTGCACATTCCAGAGCTTCCTTTATTCCAGAGCATGGCTATATATTTTGGATCACTCATGATCAGAGCAGTACATTATTCAGATTTGTATATGACCTTGTGTCAAGACTGAGCCTTGAGAGTTCAGATTTGATGACTGATGTGACCACTTATCCCATTACAGTTTCAGTTCAATGCCTAGAGATGTACTACAGCAGTGTTTCAGATGATACTTGATGATTATTATTGTGATGATGTTGTATGATCTATGGATATGTTCTCACTGACTGTGGATTATTATCTTGTTGATTTAGTCATGATCATGGCATGTGCTTGGTATATTATTCCTGATGTGGCAAATTATTTAAAATGAACTGCAAATCATAAAATGGACAATTGCTTGCACATTTAGATCATTTAACAAAACTCACTGGTTTTTCACCTTACATAGATATGGTCTTTCCCGACACCAGTTGTCTGCTAGTGTAGGCTCCATATTCACTTGTCTCCATCCATACATGACCTTCCTGTTTGACTTTAAACCCTGATTTGTCTCATTTGACTTTCTGATACTGAGGACTTCCCCATTTTTCTACCTCTATGTTTGGACCGCATCCCTGTTTATTTTGTGTCTCGGCTCTAAGTTGGTGACAAAACTTGCCTTTGGTGAGTTGGATTGTAGGCCTAAATCATTCTGGTCGGTTGTCCCGATGTTTGGCATTGGCTCAAACTCCCCCTAGTCACTTGAGATGTTGTTGGCTAAAACTGAAAGCTCATGTTCTACCTGTGGAAACTTGAAAAATTCGCCCATGGAAACAAAAAGGGCAAGAGCAATGAAAAGCTAAAAATACTCCTCGAAGAGTATAAGAAAGGTCCAAAAAGCAATGGTTCTTAAAAGCTATATCTAAACAATTGCTGACCTTGTATAAATATATGAAAAACATGCCCTGGATGCAAGCTGCAACTAGTTGTGCTTCTCAGCACATCTGAAATCCGAAGGGTTATGTAGGCCAAAAAGGCCATGGAAATAAAATTGAATGATCCTAATGAACCTGGATCAACTTGATGTAGACATGATGCCTAAGTTGAATAAGCACTCTCTAAACAACTTATCCATTTGTGAGGCACAGCCATCCCCCGTGTTCTTTTGTCCAGCACAGAGTTTGTAGCTTCCCCCTTCTCCCAGTCCAAAGTATTTTTGAGTTAAGTTACACAAGTCAAACCCTTGGCCCAACCTTGCTCCTAGCCTTCATCCTTCACTAGCAGTTTGACCATGTCCAATGGGTGAGTTTGTCATTTGAACTATTGTGCAAGTAATTTTATATAACCACGGAATATGTTAACTTGATTAATGCCACTGAATGGAATTTATACTTTGAGCTTAGCTGTGGGAATGATTAGAGAAACATTGTCTTAGTCTACTGATGTGATTTATCCTTGATTATATATTCTTGGGATCCGTGATGATGTGGACCATGTATGGATGATTATTGATGATGATTTATGGGCCCACATGTTTGATGATGATATCATATGATGGACATATGATGCAGATGATGTTTGATCCAGTTCAGCAGGTTTATTATTACTTCAGATCAGCAGATTATACATTGTCCATATATGGTGGACCCTACAGCTGGCCCATTAGGGCAACCCAGGGTGTATGAGTACTCATTCCTAGTGGATTTGGGTCTTCTGGATCCATTGAGACACTTATCTTTCAGTTCCGAGCACTTCTGACAGTGATTGATGCAGTTTTACACTTGTTGACCAGATTTGGGGCTGATTTCCCAGCCTGAGCAGCAGGGGCCCCGAGAGGCCAGTTCACCTAGGGCGCTGATGATGGAGGGGGTGGTCCAGCCACTTGTTATTACCATTTATCCCCCCTCCCGGAGAGCCTGGTGGGCTCAGATGGACAGCGCTAGCACCCTAGGAGGCAGTTTTGGCACTTTCACAGTTCCCGAGGCAGTTAAAAAATGGGATAAAGTGGTCACTGAGGAAATCGATTTGGGCAATTGAGGCAAGGTTTTGGCATTTGGTTTTCACAGAGGTCTTCCAGGATGGCATCACTATCTTCCAGTCAGTTTTCACCATGTGGGTATGCCCGGATTGATCACAGGAGGACATTTACTGCTTGACTGTCATGGATTCTGAGGACAGTTTTGATCATTTATATTATATTGGACATATTTTATTATTTTATTGTGCCTTGGGGATGAGCTAGTAAGGATTGATGCCTCCTAGCCCCACCATGTGCTTATTTTATCATGTCCTAGTCATCATGAGCTGGATTATTGTACTTTTTACCCCTCTAGTGGGATGACGTCACCCTCCATTGTACCATTTAGTGAGGGCGCTTTTGTTATTTTGAGTGATCCATGTGATATATTGTTATGGGTCATCTTAGCCATTGATTGTATGATGAGATCTTATAATCTCAACCACTCATTTGATGTAGTATTGTAGAGTGGTATAGGGTTTTGGTCTTTATTATCCTATATAAGGAGGAGACCCCCCATTGTAAAGCTCACCTTTGGAGCTCTGGAATATTGGAATAGAAGATTTTTTTTGTGGAGCACATCTCTCTTGCATTGTGGATTCTCTTGCATATTGAATATACAGTATCTCTTCTATGTATCATTGTGGATTTTGGTGCTTTTTGCTAACCTTTTGACAGGAAAGTCGAATTGGAGAGAGGAGGGCGACTTCATGAGGGTTATTGTTGGAGGGATCCACATATTCTCTCTTGGGTTGATCTTGTGACAGGGAGTATCATTATTGTATCTTCGTGACATAGTTGATGCTTTCTATTACATCTTTCTACCATTTTCATAATCATCTTGCTTGACTTGTTTCTTTGATCTTGTCTTGTAGGAGGAGGACGATTTGGCTATCTTGGAGAAGGGCGATTTGGTTGGAGCACTTGGATCTCACTCTTGAATATACACATAGGAGAATGCTATCAACTTGCAAGGTGGCCATAAGCAATTGAGGTAAGATCTACAAGGTATGTGTCTCTTTCATCCATTCTATCTTCATTGGTCATAAAACCCTAATTAAATCAAAACCCCAATTTTGGTATTTCTTAGATCTACTTAGATTTAGCCTTGCAATTGAAAAGATATTAAAAACCCACCTCTATAGGATCCACCCCTAGTTGGATCTATAGTTTGGTGGTGATTGGCTAAAAATTGACACACTTTTCAAATGCAAAAAGCCCTCTTGAACCTAAATCGATTTTCCTAAGAGAAGCTTGTTGGGTTGGATCTAGCACATGGGTAGGTGAGATCCCACTTGATTTGAAATCTAGACACTTGATAACCTATATCCACATCTTTACTTTGGTGAAAACTACCTTGTGGACATCTCTCCATGTTTTAAGGGGTTAAAACCCCCTTTTGATTCTCTTGGCATCTTAAAACTCAGATCTACTAAGATCTAGCCATTGGGTTCACTTGAAATTTTGAACATACATAGATCGGGACACTAGCATCCCGGATCTACAATTTGGTGGCCATTGGACTTGGTTTGGTCCACCAAACCCATCTTTTGCCCTTCCTTGAGCAAGTCGCACCTCCTTGAAGATTTGAGTTGGTCCACTTCTAGGAAGTGGGTGTTGGACATTTTCGTGGATTTGGAATGCCCATGCCTTGAAACCTAGGTCTATACTGTCCTTTCGTCAAGATCCGCCTTGGGGATTGCATTCCTTGTTTTAAGGGATTGTGGTCCACTTTTGGTCCTCTTTTAAAAACCTAGATCTAGTAAGATCCAACCATTGGATCTCATCCAATCCACTTGACTTGGCTTCTAGGTGTCCCGATCTACAATTTGACATACTTTTTGACCCCATTAGCCCACTTAACAAGGCACTAGTCCATCACCAAGCAAGTCGCACTCCTTGGGATTGGTGTCAAATCCTAGATCTAGCACATGGGTATCCTTGAAATCAACTTCAACTCATAGATCTAGTCTACATATAACCTATAGTACCTACCTCACACCTAACTTCACCTTGTGGGCCTACCTAGAATCACTTCACACTTCCCAAGAAAACTAGACCCACTTGTGTAAACACATGGTACTATACTTTGTCATCATACCCCATCATGTGGCCTAGACCATACATAGGTTGAAACGTTAATAATCTCTTATACTTCCCTCAACCATACCTTAAACCTTAGGTCCACTTAGCCTTGCATTGGTTTCCGTAACTCATTACTTACCTACACTTAGAAACCTTTGTTTGGGTCCAATCAACTGTGATTGGGGTATAGGGTCTCCCCCTTGGTCTAGTTATACCTTGACCTAAAGCGAAGAGTGCCTCGGTTGACGTGACTCCCACCTGCATTGGGAACCGTGGCATCTCTTGGGTCACCCCTTTAGTTGCCTGACTCCTCTACCGTCCCGGATGGGATACCACTAGGGGCAACTACAAGTTGTGTGATAACAAGTCCATTTTGTAAAGTTTGCCACATCATGAATTATATACCAAGCTAATGCTGTGAACATGACTAAAACAAGAAGATAATAATCCACAGTCAATGATCAGGAATCCATAGGTCATATAACATCATCATAAGAATAATCATCATATATCATCTGAAACATTACTGCAATACATCTCTAGGCACTGAACTGAAACTGTATGGAATAAAGGGTCACATCGGTCATCAAATCTGAACTCTCAAGGCTCAGCCTTGACACAAGATCTAACACAAGTCTGAATAATACACTGCTCTGATCATGAGTGATCTCAAAATATAAAGTTATCATAGCCAAGCTCTGCATAATCTATGCTCTGGAATGTGCAGATATCTGCTAAGCAAGAATAGTAGCCCTGCTACTATGGTGTGATAACAGGACCCAAAAATATAAATTCTCGGAATTGAATTATGCTTCGACAGAAATATGCGCCCTAGTGAGGTGAGTTAGATGCACCTCCTTTTTCAGTTGATTTGTGGAGGCAGCTCCCGAAACAAGAAGCCCTAGTTTCTGCAGTTGCGGAGGCTGCACAATGTTTTCTTTCAGGCCTGCTCTGATACCATGTTAGTTTATACTTGTTTAGCATAATAACATTAAACAATCTATCACTGAAAGAAATACAAGCATAGGAAACACAATGAACACAATATTTCTCTCGGGGAAACCACAAGGGAGAAAAACCCAGCAAAATCTTCCTCAATATAGAATTCAGAAAGTACAAAGATAAACCCCAAGACAAAATCAGCTTCTCCTCCACTTGTGGGAACTTCTCTCTCTCCCATGTGAACTTGTGAGAGTGAGTTGAGTGAATACAAATGAGAGACTCATCCTCTATTTATATTCTTCTATTGGGGTGACTTTTCCCCAACTGGGCCAACTTCTCCTAACTGACTGGGCCGACTTGTCAAATACATAATATAATAATCTTTTCTGGGTTCTTCTAGGCCGACATAAGACCTAGGGTTTACATTGACTCTTTCAATGACTCTTACACTGTGTTACCGGATCCGCCAGGGAGGGTTCTAGGATCCGCGGATCTAAGGTTCCGAACCGGATTTGCCAACATCTGCCAAAAAAACGGTAGCAAACGGTTCAGGGAAAAAGGGATACGGATCTCGTCGAGTTTAAACGGATCCATGATAAAGGCCCCCTCTTGAAACGGATCCACGACTTAACCCCATCGAAAAACGTGACCGACGCCACATCCAATACACCAACAAATACGATTTTCCAAAGCTAGGAGTTTTGAGGGCATGCAATAAGTTCCCTGGGAAGACTTCATAGTTCACACTTCTTTGAGCACGTCTTTGCCCATGGTTTTCCCGCTCGGATTCGCGATATGGATGACTATTGGGCCGTTTGTGCAGCCGCACCGTATTCAGTAGTGGTCGGGCCATCTGTGCAGCCACGCAGCGTTAGATAGCTTTGTTATTTTTTATATTTTGTATGTTTGCAACCGCCCAGCGTTGGATAGCTTTGTTATTTTTTATATTTTGTATGTTTTTTATATTTTTTATATCTTTGTTCTTTTTTATATTTTGTATGCTTTTTTCATTTAAATTGTTATTTTTCATAATAAGTTTATGTGCAAAGTTTCATAGTAATATAATTTAAATCATTTATTATTAGTAACTTTGTAAGTATTTATAATTATTAATTAGTAAGTATTATAATTATTTATTAACTTTTATTTCTATTTTTTATATTACTTTAATATTTATAAATAAGTTATATATTTAAAATTTTATATTTCTTTAAATTTTTATACAAGTTTTATTTAAAATACATATAAAAATTTATTTATATCATTTGTACTTGCCGTTTCCTTGCCGTATCCGGATCCTGGCTTTTCAAAAACTTGACGGATCCGTATCCGGATCCGGATCCGCATCCGCATCCGAATCCGTATCCGTATCCTGGTAACTTAGCTCTTACATTATTAATTACATCAATGACATCTCCTGAAGGAGCAATACAATAATACAATAGACAACGTACAAAAATAGAATATCTTCCGCAGTTACATTTCTTTAACATGGATAACTGTAGTGTTTCTTCTGACAGAAGCTAGGGAAATCCTGCTCAATCTCTTTCTGTAGACTTTTTCCAGATCAACAAACTATGGAAAGATTCTTTGAGATGAACTCCCAGTGGAGTATCTCCTGTTTATGTTCTCTTCCTATGTAGTCACCAGATGAACGTCTAAAATATTCTTTGGTTTTAAAGTTCATCAATACATTATAATACTTCCTTCAGGATCTGGGAAAATGGACTTTGTTCCCCGGTAATGACACCAAAATATTACAACTAAACCCCTCACTCAAAATGCCAAAGTCCTGATTCACAAAGTGAAGACTTAAGGGTAACTAAGAGAGGAATGCCATTGTTACCTCACTGTTCCTCTCCCGCTCTTTATGTTAGGCCCACACTAACTCAAGAGGGGAATCCCTAAATGATTCTCTACGTCAAAGATAATTTATTAATTAGTTGATCTTGTCTAGGTAATTGACCTGAGAGTATGAATCTGAAGTGTAGATCTTAAATGTCTTACTATTCATATTTTCTTGGCAGCAAAGAAAATATTTAGTGGCTATAATTTTCTGGTTTATGCATGCAGAATTTCTATGGTAAATTTCAGCTCTATTCGCTTTGAAATTTCAGTTTCCTTTGTAATTCAAGCAAGTTATTTAGATCAGATTTGCATGGATTAATTAACAGTCTCTGAGGGAAGCAAATATAATGTCTTTTTACAACCCAAATAAGAGATCTACAATGCTGATTTTTCAGTGTAATCTTCAGATCTCTGTTTCTGCCAATCGTATAGTTTTCCCTTGGCTCGCTGGTTGAATTTTAGTTTTTGATTTACGATGTTATTTTCTGTTTTCAACCAGCCAATTAAATTATAGAAAATATGTGAATTAAGGTGGCCGAAAGTGAGACTAATGCCTGAAACATTTATTGGGCTATGGGGTCTATAAAAGCTTAGTTTTATTGAGCTTTGTCTCATGAAGATAATATAACCATTGATGGGATAACATGCTACAGACATACATCTTTTTCTGTTTTACAAGTTTAAAAAAATTAGTCCACTTCTAATGAAGAAAATTTCTTCAATGATGCAACATAGAGAGGTTTTATAACTAAAGAGACAATTTCCAGCCTATTCTCATTAAGAAATTTAACCTTCTTTTAAACCTTTCAGCTATAATTACCTAGAAATTATTTAAGGAAATAAACCATTACATAATCTCACATAAACACAGAATGTCTATAGTATATACCCATATTTATGCTCCATTACACCATTGAAGAGAAAGAAACTTCCAGCTTTTGTATTCAGAAATTAGCTTCACATGCATCCCATACAAGCTCCAAAAGTTCTCCAATAAGCTCACACAATAGTCTAGTCATAGTGTCTCCACAAAATTTCAACAACCTTTACAATAGGAGGAGCCTTGTTTATATAGAAATTGTTAGAGATAATTACTCCCTGATGACATCAGTTAGATGCTCAGTTCCTAACAAGCAGTTACATGAGTCTTAGTTAGAACTAAGACATAGTTGCATGCAGTCACATGCAACAGTCAGTTAAGTCTAAGTTTAGCATGTGATACTTCTATATATTCAAGCCTTCGGGTCCATTGTAACCATGAACTTTTATGTGAATAGAAAGCCGCAGCTTGTTCCTTGAAATTCATCATGGTATCAGAGCTTAATTAAGTCTCTTGGAGAGCATATTGATCCAAGAGCAGATCCAAGCCTGTTGTAATCTTCCTTAGCGAAGAGAGATTCTTCCATAGCGAAGAGGGATTCTTCTATAGCGAAGAAGGCAGAGATCGTTTGATCCAAGCCAAGATCTTTCACCAGTCAAGTGAGAGAGTTAGAACCAAGAATTTGGACAGAGATTCGGGTTCAAGTCTAAGCACAAGACGACCTGAGAAAGCTTTTAGATCCGCAGATCTGAAGCAAATTCGTGAAGAAAATCCAACCGTTGTTGGAAAGCATGAAGAAAATACAGTTCTAAGGAAAGCGTTGTTGAAGGATTTGATCAGTGAAGAAATCAGCCAGGATCTGATCCGCAAGTCGTGAAGACAAAATCTGATATGTGAAGAAAGCAGCTAGCCGCCGCCGGTTAAGCTGTGAAGAAAACGTTTGAAGTGTGAAAATCTACATGAAGAGATCCACGGTTCAGCAAATCCGTGGAGAAAAACCTCGCTGAAATCAGAGAATCGGCCGAGGAGGAAGATCCGCTAGCTGTGAAAACAAAATCCGATCAGCGTGAGAAATCGATGGAGCCGTGAAGAAACTCCGATCTTTGTGTGAAGAGTTGGTCCATATGGTTGTGGCTGCATACAAAGAAGGGTGAGCCGACAACCATTGAGAAAAAAGAGATCGATGAAAGGAGGCACCATCTCAATCAAATTGTGGAAGCAAGGTTCATGTTGCCGTGAAGAAAACCCCCTAAGCATGGAAAGTTTCACGAAGAATAACATTAGTTGAAGAGAAATCTCATTGGAGAATTCGTTGAAGAAGACGAGGCAAGACCGCCCGGGAGCTAGGCCATTGAGCATTATCGCGCCCTCTCTATTATCCCAAGCGTGGTAGTTTCGGGAGATACGAGATAAATTTTTGAGGGATTATCATGGCCTACCCTACGGCCCGAACGCGGTAGTTACTGGAGACCCGCGATAATTTGGCCATCGCGTGTTGAGGAAATCGTATGAGCCGGTTCAACAATCCGTACGGAGAAAATAGCTGGAGTGAAGTCCAGTCGTGAAGTAAAGAGCAAAGATATCAAAGGAGCCGCGCCATTCAAAAAGGATTCGCACCGAGGAAATCCTGAATCTGCATGAGACCATCTGTGTGGAGAAGTGCGACTATCAAAAACCATCAAAGTTGAAGTGAGGGCCAAAACTGAAGAGATATTAAAATTGCGTGAAGAAATCTCTTTGAGATATCGGACTGCGTGATCAGTGGCTTGTTGTCAAGAAGATAAATTCAAGATTGATGCCATGTGAAGTTCGAGACCCTTGCATGATTGTAAGGGCCGTAGCCTTGAAATTGAAAGAAAGAGTTCAGATTGCTAGATTTGAGGGAAATCTTGCATTAAGGGAGCGCGAAGCAAATCCTGTATTTTTTTTAGGAAGCGATAAGGAAGGAAGGATGTGGACTCAAGAGAAGGAGTCCATAGTCCTCAGTGAGCCTCAGCAGAAGGCAAATACACAAGTTGATAACCTCTTAGCAACAGAGGATGACGAACTTGAACCAGAGTATGATGGTGATCACCTTTCTTATGAAGAAAGAGTGATAGTGCTACAACAAAAGAGGCTCATTAATGAGTTGTTGTTTGGAATGGTAACCCTACTTGAAAATGACGATCAAGTGGATGATGTCTTTGTAGCAGTAGCAACTGAGGAGGACGAAGCTAAAGTAACAAGTTTCGAAGAAGATTTGGCATTCATTGAGGATTGGCTTGCAAAGCCAAAAGAAGTTGTAGATGACAACTTACATTCTGTAGTAGCAGAATCTGAAGAAGAAGCAAGATATGCTATGTGTTACTAGCTAAGTTGTACTTAGTTGGACTATCAAGTGAGCGGGCAGAGTTGAACATGTTACATGTTCATTTTTTATGATTTGATGTCCAGCAGGCCTTTTAAAGGCCCCCTTTTTAATTTTTTTTTCACATGTCCATGGCCCTACGGGGTTTGTAATAAAATGTACTAGCATGGTGTTTTGTAAAGGACTTGGTTCCCTATGACTTTTTGGCTAAGTCAGGTATTCCAAGGAGTTTTTTCATCTATTAATTATGTCTTGCACTAGTGCATAACATAATTTTTGGGTTTTTCTCCCGCTCCTCCAAAGCTGGAATGCCTGGGGAGGTTAACAGGCCTTAGGGAATTGTTAAAGTCCATGGGTCAATGTATATGAACATGCTAGACATTATTTTTGAGTCATATGGACATGTGCTAAGTCCCCCCTAGATTGTTTTTTAATTTCCGGCGAAAAGTATTTTTTCCCTAATTGAGCCATTTTTTTTAATAGTTTAATTAAAAAAATTGTAAATGGAATAAAAATGTCATCTAGGGGTCTTTTTTGCTTTAGGGGTGCTCGTTTTCCAACTCAGAGCACCCCCTTAACCCCTAAACCCACTTTTTCTAATGTTTGGGTGTTTAATTTTTCACTTATGCTCAAAAAAGTCAAAAAACATAAAAAATTAACTTCCAAATTTTATGGGATTGGAAGTCAAAATTATTTCAGCTATGTTTTAGGAGTTGTAAGAGCTGATTTTGGAAAGATTCTGGGCAGCTATATTAGTGGGATTACTTCCCCACTTGAGGGGGGCATATTTCTCAAAATTGGGCCCCTTCAATCATGGAATTTGCAGCTATGTTTTTGGGCTGTCACATGGCTGATTTTTAGCTGATTTTGGGCTGATTTTGGCAGCCCATTACATGGGAATGGGCAGCCCCATTTTCTCCACGAGTTATGCCACTCATTCCACCCATTCCTCTCCATCTTTGGCTATTTGGCTTCCCACTCCATTTTCTCTAGTTGGAGTTTGGGAGTTAGAGCTAGCACTTGTAATTCGATTTTGTACTTGTCATTTTGCTTAATGAATAAAGAGACTTTGGAGGTCAAGCTTGGTGTAGTGCTTTTGATGAGTGGGTGAATGTCATGGTTTTCATTGAGGTAACATGTATTTGAGCTATTTGTTTTCTTTTGCATCTAAATCTAGCTTTGGGAAGGATCAGTATTGATTTATAAGGAGGATTAGATAATTTGTTTATTATTTAGTTTTTTATCTATGCAAGTGTAGAGATCTGATTTAAATGTGTCATTTGTTTATGAGCATTTCCTTTTGATTTCTCATATGTATATTTCTAGATTTGATCATTTGGTTTCAAGCTGATGTGATTTGCAGGTTATTTCAAGTGGATGAGTGGAGGATCTTGTTTGTTTCCTTTACTTTTCTAACATCTTTTTGCAGACGTAGCCCCTCAGTTCTCCACCAAGAAGGCTCCAAGGCTTCTTCAAGGAAAAAATTGATAAATTGATAAAAACTCTCCATATCTCCTTCCCTTCTACTTCATACTTTCACCTTGGTTACTGGTTATTTTTTGAAAGAGTAATAGTGGTTTGCAATCTGAACTTTACATTCTGATTTATTAGTCTAAATGTCTGATCTATTCCATTTACAAAGTGTTCATCTTTAATAGATTAGATCTTTTCATTTATCTAGCATTTTACTTTTCTCAACTTGTAAAAAATTGTCAAATCTTTAAAAATTTTGAGGAGTAGGGTTAGATCTGATTTGAACGTTCATTTGGATGTTATAAGAGCTAATAATTTGCAGTTCACTTAGTTTGCAAAGATCATAAGGAAACAAGCCTCACAACTTGTCTCACTTAGTTATTTTTTTGCATTTTTACTTAGTTTTTCACTTAGAAATTTTTGGGGTTTTTAGTAGGTGACCCAAACACACTCTTAAAGTGTTTTGGGCCATCTTCTACTAATAATTGCTTGTTGGTTTGCAGCAGATGATGATCAGACAAGGGGAGATGCTGGCCCAAAATTGAAGATCTGGGCCATCCAAAGCACCCAAAGCTAAAAATTTTCAAACCGGAAACTTTTTTCTCTCCATTTTGTAAGCCACTAAGTCATAAAAGACTGGGGCATTTCTATTGCATTGTAACTAAAATATTAAACGAGAGCAAGTGGGCTAACCAAGTGCCCACACCCCATCCCCCCAGGGGGGAAAACTGTGTCGACTCGATTTTCGTGGTTTGCTTTTTTTTAAGTTAGGATTTCATTTTTCGCATTTAATAAAATCAAACTAGGATTAAAATTAACCTCGTTGGTCCATTCCATTGGCGGGCCATGAGTTCACTCAGGACTTAGCTTTTTCACTTTTTTTCTACAATTCAAATGCCCCCTTGTTTTCCCGAAATAGGGTTTCAGAACAAGGGCTTTCCCGAGTACTGGCCTGAAAAGAGACTCTTGGGGTTTTAAAAGATAAAATTTTGGTTCATAATTTTTTATTTTTTTTAAATTTCCAAGGTCTTCTCCCGCATGCTCTGTGGCCAACTTGCAGCTTAGTCTGATCATGTTGGTACGCATCAGAAAGGGGGAGATGACTAGTAATAGGATCTAACACCACCCCAATAAACAAACCTTTTTGTGAAAATCCGGCACAACGCGAGTATTTTGTTGTTGTGGGGAAATTTTTCAGAGGGCTTGGGACAAAACTGAGTAGTGACCTCTTGGAAACCGTTAGGCTTGCCCTTGTTGGTACAGCATCTGAACACCTCCTTGAGACTCCGATTCAGCCCAAGTCTGAGTGAGATGCCACACATCAAAATTCCAGACATGTTCCCCGTACCTTCGCGTATATTGGGAACCCACCAGCCCTAATAAAAAGATCACTACCACATTTAAATTAAAATAAACCAAGAACACTTGCACAACATTTACTTTTTCAGTTCATGCATCTATTTCGACTCCATTTAGGCACTGGTTTATATTGTTATATTTCATGTTATTGATGAATGTTGTTTATGATGATGATGTTGAATATTTGCAAATAAAATGTTGATGAATGATGCTTTGCTTTATATGTATAAATGTATGTTGCATTAGCTTGGTTTCAAAAAATATTTCTAACTCCTAGATTAGACACCATACTTTCTTTTCATTTTTAGGGTCCACCCCCCTTGGCTTCGCTAGGAAAGCCTAGACGGAGGAGTCGAGTCCCAAGTGACAGCACTTGACTCTGACTTGCCCCCAAGGCCACACCAGCAGCTTGAAGACTTCTGCTGCGTTTTCCCGGGTGTAAAACCAGGCAGCAACACTATGTACCCAGTTGAAAAGCTGGAGGAAGAAACATGCAACAAGTACTTTGCAGGAAGCATTCAAGATGTTGTAGATCACCGGTTTTTCAACGAGAGCCATGGAAAAAAGAAAAATCCATGCAATAACAAGAAGAGATATCCAGAGTTTAAAGTCTGGATCAAAAAGAAGAAGAAAAACATTGAAAGCTTCAAAGTTTGGAGCAGAAAGTACGAGAAGAGGCTGCATCAACACATTGCAGCAAAGAAAGTCAAGATGAAGATATTTTGTAATCCTAGCTGAGACATAGACCAGCAGGCAATCTTTTTTGATGAAATTCCTTAGAGGCAGTATGTTTTAGTTGCAATTAGATAGTATGTTTAGCGGTTGTAATTAAGGGAGAGTGTTAGAGATAATTACTCCCTGATGACATCAGTTAGATGCTCAGTTCCTAACAAGCAGTTAGATGAGTCTTAGTTAGAACTAAGACATAGTTGCATGCAGTCACATGCAACAGTTAGTTAAGTCTAAGTTTAGCATGTGATACTTCTATATATCTAGGCCTTCGGGTCCATTGTAACCATGAACTTTTATGTGAATAGAAAGCCGCAGCTTGTTCCTTGAAATTCATCAGAAATTTGGCTCAACAAACTCCAAAATAAATAATAATATTTTTGCTAGAAGCATAAAACCCTAGATCTATTCTAGAAAAACTTAAATTAATAATATTCTCTTCATCTAACTTGAGAAGCCTACTGAAATAAATATCAAAATAAGAGTGGCCTAGACACATGAGTTGATCTCTTGAGTCTTAATACAATGAGTCAAGGAGAGAAGTGTGCCCTCCTAGGAGAAGAATAAAATGATACTTTCTTGCAAACTCCTCTGTGAAGCAAGTCTTGGTCATGAGATGGGAAATTAATAAAATATTTTCCCAAGAAGTGCACCCTCCTAGGAGATTCCCTTTATGAATAAAAAATTGTCCAAGCAATGTGCTCCTCAAGAAATAATGTCCACATGTGTGGGAAAGAGAGTACAAGGAGGAAAAGTGCCCTCTCTTGGCACATGCTTCCATGTTCATCTTTCTCCAACATTCACAAGATATGAGGAGTCAAAGGAATAAAATAATATTTGGACCACCTGCTTTGTAGCAGCCCTTGACAAGAAAACAATAAAATGTATCAGTGCCTTGATAATTGTGCAAGGAGGTTAGGTACATGTGACATGCAACCAATTCACCCTAGAAGAATGTGCATTGACCAAAGCACTGTAAATTTTAGATTCCAAGTCACATATCATGAATTTTAGCTTCCAAAAGCACTTGATTCCAAGGAGATGTGCCCTAGGTATGTGTGCCAACCTTTTACATGATAAATATGAAAGAAATACATGCCATGCCTTAAAAAATGACCCGTGAGAGAGGACACCCCCATAGAAAATTCTTTTTGCTTCATGACAAGCCTTTCCCAAATGTGAAAAGGGTCAAAGCTGCTAGGGTGCTTTTGCAACACCTCATTTAGTCAAAGGAAAGTCCAATATAGCTATTAGACCTTGTAAAACCCTTCCGTCAAGTGTAAACATGCGACAAATAAAAAGGGACAAGTTAACCATAGTCCAATTAAGCCCATTGTAGCCAAAATCATATAATTAATTCCACATGTGTGCTAAGCAAGAGGGGGTTCTCATTAAGACCATTAAAACATGTACTAGAGCAATGTGACTTAGGTGTGATAAATCACCTAGACACCTAGAGCACCCCCCTTAGCACTCAACATAAAATCGCCCTCTAATATTATTAAATGAAATAACTTCTTGGAACCTTATGAAAGAGGGTCATGTACATCAATCAATCAATATCATGAAAAAATGTCCATAGTGCCAAGGTGGAGAACATAGGAAATATATATCAATAACCACAAGAATGCTCCTCCTAAGCATCAGATATCATCCATTAGAAAATCATCTAGCACCATACAAATATATTATTATATATCATCTTGTGACCTGTCATCTCCCATATCTATTTGAATAAATCATGGAATGTACCTTGGTTAAACTGAACATCTAAATAAAACCATCTATTACACATACGAGAACTCTAGGGGCACAAATTGATCACTTTGAACTTGAAATATTTTTTTCTAGACACCACACCTGAAGTTGTTTAGGTAGTAAGTCAACCGAAGCCATTAGGCTAGTGCCAGAAAAAATACATGCATCCATAATGGCACTAAAGTATCAAATGCTGACAACATAGCTATTAGCATGTAATCTATCTACATTGTGAACATGGATCTTGCCAAGCTAAAAGTGGAACCTCATAAAACATGAGGAGTAACAAGCATCATGGCTCATGGACCCACAAGGGGTACACAGCCACAATAAAACTCATACAGAATGACCAACCTCTACATCTCCCATTCCTCTATATATCAACTTACTAATGACAGTGGAGGAGTTGGCATCTGCATTGATGCAACTCCCCACTTGTCAACAACTTTATTCAATACGTAAAGAGTCTAAAGACATCAATTTAATACATAGTTTGACAATGGATAAAAAACTTGCACTAACAAGCTAAAACGGAATTGTGGAGAATGCAAAGAGTGTTAATGCTGCATTAGCCAATGATCTAGTGTGTTTCATAAAGTGTCATTAATTGTATTAACACATCATGAATCCTCATATTGTTCTAATGTGTCATGTGTCATAATACAATATTATGTATCATTAGGTGCTAATTTGTTATGGGGATTAGTGGTGATGATTGGGGATGTTCGAATAGGTGTCTAAATTAATTGATAAGCTATAACTAGTTGGGAACATTTGGGGGGATCAAAAGGGAGGCATTGCCATTGTAAAGGATAAATCTTCAATGGGCACTTAGACTTTAATAAGAATGCTATTGAGCGAGTTGTAGAAATTTCCTGATCTAGGGGAATTAATGCAACTTCAGAAATTCACCTCTTTCCTAGAGGTTTCCCTGATTTTAGCCCTGTGAATTTTCAGCCCTAGGGCTAATCTGAATTATATATAAAACAGAAGCAACAAAGGATAATAATTTACTTCTTCACAACCCCAATCACCAAGGCAATCCAAGAGAGAAGCTACCAATCTTATGCCACTAAGTTTTAGCCCTCTATGGCAATTTTATCCTGCATAAACCAGATCTGAAAATTACTTCTATGACAGCAGTAAAGTCTGTCCAGACTCCAAATATCTTCAATATCTATGTTAAAACCATTAACAATTCCTCCTTAACATTTGTCAAATCAGCAAGACATATAAGAGTTGGAAATTACAAAACCATGAAGACAATGACTGCTGAAAATCAAATCTGCAAATTGCCAAATAGTCAATTTTGAACATCCATAAACTTATATATATATATATATATATATATATATCAAGATGAAGTACATGTACATACCATAGTCTCATCCCAAGGCTGGTACAATCCTTTAACTCTCCAAAACCCTAGCTAGGGAAAATCATGAAAAACCCTAGATTCACCAAAGATCCTCCACAAACTAGTATCGCACTAGCAAGACTCCTTGGCTCCAAGCAAGGTGTCTCCCTTCTCCTCTCCTGCCAACCAGCAGGTGCTTCTTCTCCCCTAGGGTTTCTCACAAACCATAGCTTCTTGGTCCTCTTAGTGTAAAACCCTAGCCCTAGCATAGTCAAAGAATCCTCCAAGAACCCTAGCACTCCAAGACCAAGAGAGAGAAAATAAAGGAAGAATCCACAAGAGAGAGAGAGAGACTAAAGCACTCTTCTCCTCACATCTCTAAACTCAAGATGATCAAGATCATGGATGAAAGGGCTCTCTCCTTTATATATATGAAAGGTGAGGAAGCCCAACAATACACAAGTGGGCCTAAACCCTTACAAGCAGCCTACTAAAAACCAATGTTTTAAAACTTGGACTCGGACTCGGACTAGGAACTAGCTGAGGGTCAACTTGGCTCAGACTCAAACTCGGCAATGACTCAGACTAGTTTGATTTCAACGACTCGGTTTTTTCAAAAATACACAAAATATTCAAATTTTCAAGGTAATAAATTATTCTAAAAATTCCAAACCATTAGAGACAAAATATGCAAAGTCTACTCATGTATATACCATGTAAGGGTGAATATATCAAAATGGCACCAAGTCCAATACATATCTGAATCAAAATTGAAAATACATAATCAACGAGCCTCTAAATGGCCTATAGAGTCCAAAAAACAACATGATATGCCTACAAGGCTACAAGATCAACATAATCAATCATCAAAGATCAAATTCATCACGGGGGCAGATTTGACTCATTTCAGACTATTAGCATACCTAGACAGTTGACTGTTGAACTGGGACAATGGAAAGTTCAGGAAACAGCTAGCAAAACATCTCAATGGCCACAAGTAACAATGAGATGGACAACAACTCCTTCAAGCTAGGTTGTAGCCTCATCAATCAAATTCCAAATCCACTACAAACAGTCTAAGAAGACTGCCCAACAAGCTCCAAAATCTCTAACTGCTCAACGTGCAATTCTGCTCCAAAACCTCAAAATGCTCACAAATGCTCAATGAAGATGGTGTGAGGCAAATAGAGGGTGGGAAGGGGTCTCTCATAGAACTGTTATCACACAACTTGTAGTTGTCCCTAAAGGTATCCCATCCAGGATGGTAGAGGAGACGGACAACTAAAGAGGTGACCCAAGAGATGCAACAGTTCCCAATGCAAGCTGGGAGTCACGATAACCGAGGCACTCTTCACTTTAGATCAAGATGAATCAAGACCAAGGGGGAGACCCTAGCCAATCAATGAAGATTAGCTAACCCAAAGGTTCCTAGGAAAATGTGTAAGTGAGTTATGGAAACCAATGAGTGAGTTAGATTAAGTGGACCCAAGAGTTTAAGTGTGGTTGAAGAGGCTTAAGAGGTGACAAGTGTTTCAACCAATGAATGACTAAGGCCACTTATGGAGCTCAAATGGATAGATCTAGTACCATGAAAATACACAAGTGGGGCCCACTCCTTAAAAAGTGGAAAATGGTCCAAGTGGAGCCCACAAGGTGAAGTTAGGGGTGTGATGGCACTAAGGGGTATGCAATGATGTAGATCTATGGATCTAAGATGAATGAGGCAACACCCACATATGGGATCTAGCAAAAGAACACTATCCCCAAGGAGTGTGATTTACCCAAGGGAGACTAGTGCCTTAATTTGAGGGGGCAAATGGAGTCCAAATTTCACCAAAATGTAGATCAGGGTAGTTAAGGCAATTATCAAAGTGGGTTTGAAATGGAATGCCCCAATATGAGCTAGATACCCATAGATCTAAGGTTGAAAATGCCTCACCAAGTGACCCAAGTGGGGCTCAACCCTCAAAATGAGGAATTGGGCCGACAAGGTGAAGCACTCGGGATAGGTTATCAAGGTAGATCTATCTGAATCAAGTGGGATCCTACCTACCCACAACTTGGAACTAGCCCCACTAGCCTTCCTCAAGGAGCGCGACCTCCCTTGGAGAGGCTAATGTGCCTTGGGAAATGGGTCAAATGGAAGCCAATCACCACCAAACTATAGATCCGAATTGCTGTGGATGCTATAGAGATGGGTTTTAAAGATTATCCCCAAAGCCAAGCTAGATCCAAGTAGACCTAGAAAAATATAAAATGAGGGTTTTAATCAATGAGGGTTTTGTGATCTAAGAGAATAGATGGGTAGAATAGAAGAATGTCATACCTCATGGAACATACCTGGAAGATGAAGATGGAAGAGGCTTGTAACGAGGATTACTTCCCACAAAGATCAAATGCCAAACTTGATGAAGCCCTTCATTCCAACGTTTTAACTCCTTCAACCAAATCGGCCTCCCTATTCCTGTCAATCAATCACACAAAGATCAATCAATTAATCAAGAATGGAAGTAGATGCAAGCAAAAGAGATGAAGAAACATGAAATTGTTGGTAAAAAGACAAAACAACTCCCTGTGACCCAAAACGACTTGTTGAAACGAGCAGGGTAGGCCTCCCCACCAATGCAAATCGCCCCAAGACGTCTTCTTTGCCTACAAAAAATGTTAGTTGAAGATAAAATCCAAGATGGCCACCAATTTCGGTCAGTGCAGAGGAAGAAGCATTTATAATCACCACAAGCATTCCAACTCCAAAATCCAAGATGCCCAAGAAAGTATTTTTATTCCAATAGCCAAGAGCCAAAAATCTCTAGATAGCCTTTACAATAGGGGGGTCTCCTCCTCATATAGGATAATAAAGACCAAAACCCTAAACCACAAAACCACTTTTTGAAACTAGTGGTTGAGATTAAAAATCTCACAATCTAATCAATGGCTAAGATGAGCCAATCCATAATATCACATGGATCACTCAAAAGAGAGATGACGTCATAGCTAAAAGTGACTAAGTGAGGGTGACGTCATCCTCCAAAAGGGGCTAAGATACATGGGCCCACCAAATATGACATGGACATGACTCAAGACACACATGGTGGGGCTAGGAGGTATCAATCCTTCACTGGCTCGTCCCCATGGCACAATAATATAAAATAATAATACTATGACATGTCCAAATGACACAAATGATCAAAATCCGGTCTCCAAAACTGAGAGAGACAAGCAGAAAAAGGCCTCCTGCGACCACTATGGACCCCACTGACTGATGCCAATTGATCTGGAAGATGGGGGGTTCACCCTGGAAGACCTCTAAGAAGACCAAGTGCCAAAACCTTGCCTCAATTTCCCAAATCGAATTCCTTAGTGACCCTTTTATTCCATTTTTAATCCACCTGAAATTGCCCAAACTGTCACCTAGGGTGCCTGTGCTGTCAAACTGAGTGCACTAGGCTGTCTGGAAGGGGGGATAATGGTAAAATCAAGTGGTTGGACCACCCCCTTCCTACACAGCACCCTAGGCAACAACTGGCCTCCAAGCCTCTGCTGGACAGGCTGGATCAGCATGCCCAAAACTGGTCAACAAGTGGATAACTGCAACTATCATAGTCAGAAGTGCCCGGAACTGAAAGATAGATGTCTTAATGGATCCAAAAGACCCAATCCAGAAGACCCAAATCTACTAGAAATGAGTACTTATACACCATGAGTTGACCTGTGGGGTCAACTATAGGGCCCACCATACCCAGACAATGTAAAATATGATGATCTGGAAATAATAATAAAACTGACCAACTGCATCAATCATCATCTAAAGCATATGTCCATCATATGGAATCATCAGTAGGTGTATGTGGGACCACAAATCATCATCTATAAATACAAGTGGTCCATCTCATCACGAATCCCAAGAATGACCATGGTCAAACTATGTTTGACTAGGTCAAAATATAACCAAAGACAAGATTATAACAATAGACTAAGACATGTTCCTTTAATCACATTCACAGCTTAAATTAAAGTATAAACATCATTCTGTGGCAGTTAATACATATATATATTTCAATGTTATTTATATTTTACTAGTACAAAAGCTTTAATGACAGACTCACCCATTGGACATGGCCTAACTGCTAGCTAAGGATGAAGGCTAAAGACAAGGCTAGGCAAAAGGGGATGACTTGACCAAACTCAACTAAGTGACACTTTGGATGGGGAAAGGGGGAGCTACACTCTGTGCTGGACAAATAACAAAGGGAAGGGTTGTGCCTCACAAATGGGTAAGTTGTTTAGAGAGTGTTTATTCAACTTAGGCATCATGTCTACATCAAGTTGATCCAGGTTCATTAGGATCATTCATTTCATTTCCATGGCCTTTTGGCCTATATGACCCCTCTGGGATTTCACATGTGCTAAGAAGCACAACTAATCGCAGATTGCATCCGGGGCATAATCACATTTACAAGGTCAGCAATAATAGATATAACTTTTGAGTAACCATTACTTTTTGGACCTTGCTATACCCTTCGAGGGGTATTTTAGCAGTCATTGCTATAGCCTTTATTCACATGTGTTAAGAAACACATTCTAGAATTTTAAGTTCACAGGCTTTCATAATACATTTCCAATACAAGTAGTACATGAGCTTTCAGTTTTAGCCAACAACATCTTAAGTGACTAGGGGGAGTTCTGCACAGTGCCAAACATCGGGACAACCGACCAAAATGATTTAGGCATACAATCCAACTTACCAAAGGCAAGTCCTGTCACCAACTCAGAGACGAGACACAAAACAAACATGGATGCGATCCAACACAGAGGTAGAAATGGAGAACTCCTCAGTATCAAGAAGTCAAGAAGGCAAGTCAAGGGTGAAAGCCAAATAAGGAAGGCCATGGATGGATGGAGTCAAGTGAAAATGGTGCCTAAGCTAGCAGACAAGGATGTCAGGAAAGACCATATCTATGCTCATAGGAGGGTAATGAAACCGATGAGTTTTGTCAGAAAACCTAAGTGTGCAAGTAATACATCCATTTTATATTTATAACATCATCCAAGATATTTCATTTTATTTTAAATAGTAGTGCCACATCATGAATCATATATCAAGTCAATGCTATGAAGATGACTAAAACAACAAGATAATAATCAAAAGTCCATAGGTCACATCATATCATAATAATCATCAATAAACATCTGAAACACTGCTGCAATAATATCACTGGGAACTGAATTGAAACTGTATGGAACAAAGGGTCACATCGGTCATCAAATCTAAGCTCTCAAGGCTCAGCCTTGGCACAAGGTCTGATAAAAGTCTGATACAATATACTGCTTTGATCCTGTTATCACACAACTCGTAGTTGCCCCTAAAGGTATCCCATCCGGGACGGTAGAGGAGATAGGCAACTAAAGAGGTGACCCAAGAGATGCCACGGTTCCCAATGCAAGGTGGGAGTCACGTCAACCGAGGCACTCTTCGCTTTAGGTCAAGGTATAACTAGACCAAGGGGGAGACCCTATACCCCAATCACAGTTGATTGGACCCAAACAAAGGTTTCTAAGTGTAGGTAAGTAATGAGTTACGGAAACCAATGCAAGGCTAAGTGGACCTAAGGTTTAAGGTATGGTTGAGGGAAGTATAAGAGATTATTAACGTTTCAACCTATGTATGGTCTAGGCCACATGATGGGGTATGATGACAAAGTATAGTACCATGTGTTTATACAAGTGGGTCTAGTTTTCTTGGGAAGTGTGAAGTGATTCTAGGTAGGCCCACAAGGTGAAGTTAGGTGTGAGGTAGGTACTATAGGTTATATGTAGACTAGATCTATGAGTTGAAGTTGATTTCAAGGATACCCATGTGCTAGATCTAGGATTTGACACCAATCCCAAGGAGTGCAACTTGCTTGGTGATGGACTAGTGCCTTGTTAAGTGGGCTAATGGGGTCAAAAAGTATGTCAAATTGTAGATCGGGACACCTAGAAGCCAAGTCAAGTGGATTGGATGAGATCCAATGGTTGGATCTAACTAGATCTAGGTTTTTAAAAGACGACCAAAAGTGGACCACAATCCCTTAAAACAAGGAATGCAATCCCCAAGGCGGATCTTGAAGAAAGGACAGTATAGACCTAGGTTTCAAGGCATGGGCATTCCAAATCCACGAAAATCTCCAACACCCACTTCCTAGAAGTGGACCAACTCAAAAAATCAAGGGGGTGCGACTTGCTCAAGGAGGGTCCAAAAATGGGTTTTGGTGGACCAAATCAAGTCCAATGGCCACCAAAATGTAGATCCGGGATGTTAGTACCCCGATCTATGTTCCTTCAAAGTTTCAAGTGAATCCAATGGCTAGATCTTAGTAGATCTAAATTTTAAGATGCCAAGAAGGTCAAAAGGGGGTTTCAACCCCTTAAAACATGGAGAGATGTCCACAAGGTAGTTTTCACCAAAGTAAAGATATGGGTATAGGTTATCAAATGTCTAGATGTCAAATCAAGTGGGATCTCACCTACCCATGTGCTAGATCTAACCCAACAAGCTTTTCTTAGGAAAATCGATTTAGGTTCAAGAAGGCTTTTTGCATTGAAAAGTGTGTCAATTTTTAGCCAATCACCACCAAACTATAGATCCAACTAGGGGTGGATCTTATAGAGGTGGGTTTTCAATATCTTTTCAATTGCAAGGCTAGATCTAAGTAGATCTAAGAAATACCAAAATTGGGGTTTTGATTTAATTAGGGTTAAGTGCTCCAACCAAATCGCCCTTCTCCAAGATAGCCAAATCGTCCTCCTCCTACACGACAAGATCAAAGAAACAAGTCAAGCAAGATGATTATGAAAATGGTAGAAAGATGTAATAGAAAGCATCAACTATGTCACGAAGATACAATAATGATACTCCCTATCACAAGATCAACCCAAGAGAGAATATGTGGATCCCTCCAACAATAACCCTCATGAAGTCGCCCTCCTCTCTCCAATTCGACTTTCCTGTCAAAAGGTTAGCAAAAGCACCAAAATCCACAATGATACATAGAAGAGATATTGTATATTCAATATGCAAGAGAATCCACAATGCAAGAGAGATGTGCTCCACAAAAAATCTTCTATTCCAATATTCCAGAGCTCCAAAGGTGAGCTTTACAATGGGGGGTCTCCTCCTTATATAGGATAATAAAGACCAAAACCCTATACCACTCTACAATACTACATCAAATGAGTGGTTGAGATTATAAGATCTCATCATACAATCAATGGCTAAGATGACTCATAACAATATATCACATGGATCACTCAACATAACAATAGCGCCCTCACTAAATGGTACAATGGAGGGTGACGTCATCCCACTAGAGGGGTAAAAAGTACAATAATCCACCTCATGATGACTAGGACATGATAAAATAAGCTCATGGTGGGGCTAGGAGGCATCAATCCTTACTAGCTCATCCCCAAGGCACAATAAAATAATAAAATATGTCCAATATAATAAAAATGATCAAAACTGTCCTCAGAATCCATGACAGTCAAGCAGTAAATGTCCTCCTGTGATCAATCCGGGCATACCCACATGGTGAAAACTGACTGGAAGATAGTGATGCCATCCTGGAAGACCTCTATGAAGACCAAATGCCAAAACCTTGCCTCAATTGCCCAAATCGATTTCCTCAGTGACCACTTTATCCCATTTTTTTAACTGCCTCGGGAACTGTGAAAGTGCCAAAACTGCCTCCTAGGGTGCTAGCGCTGTCCATCTGAGCCCACCAGGCTCTCCGGGAGGGGGGATAAATGGTAATAACAAGTGGCTGGACCACCCCCTCCATCATCAGCGCCCTAGGTGAACTGGCCTCTCGGGGCCCCTGCTGCTCAGGCTGGGAAATCAGCCCCAAATCTGGTCAACAAGTGTAAAACTGCATCAATCACTGTCAGAAGTGCCCGGAACTGAAAGATAAGTGTCTCAATGCATCCAGAAGACCCAAATCCACTAGGAATGAGTACTCATTCACCCTGGGTTGCCCTAATGGGCCAGCTGTAGGGTCCACCATATATGGACAATGTATAATCTGCTGATCTTAAATAATAATAAACCTGCTGAACTGGATCAAACATCATCTGCATCATATGTCCATCATATGATATCATCATCAAACATGTGGGACCATAAATCATCATCAATAATCATCCATACATGGTCCACATCATCACAGATCCCAAGAATATATAATCAAGGATAAATCACATCAGTAGACTAAGACAATGTTTCTCTAATCACTTCCACAGCTAAGCTCAAAGTATAAATTCCATTCA
This sequence comes from Larix kaempferi, assembly GCA_027924585.1. Classification (NCBI taxonomy): domain Eukaryota; kingdom Viridiplantae; phylum Streptophyta; class Pinopsida; order Pinales; family Pinaceae; genus Larix; species Larix kaempferi. Next base: position 33,418,165 of record BSBM01000217.1, read on the forward strand.
GTGGCATTAATCAAGTTAACATATTCCGTGGTTATATAAAATTACTTGCACAATAGTTCAAATGACAAACTCACCCATTGGACATGGTCAAACTGCTAGTGAAGGATGAAGGCTAGGAGCAAGGTTGGGCCAAGGGTTTGACTTGTCTAACTTAACTCAAAAATACTTTGGACTGGGAGAAGGGGGAAACTACAAACTCTGTGCTGGACAAAAAGAACACGGGGGATGGCTGTGTCTCACAAATGGATAAGTTGTTTAGAGAGTGCTTATTCAACTTAGGCATCATGTCTACATCAAGTTGATCCAGGTTCATTAGGATCATTCCATTTTATTCCATGGCCTTTTTGGCCTACATAACCCTTCGGATTTCAGATGTGCTGAGAAGCACAACTAGTTGCAGCTTGCATCCAGAGCATGTTTTTCACATATTTATAAGGTCAGCAATTGTTTAGATATAACTTTTAAGAACCATTGCTTTTTGGACCTTTCTTATACTCTTCGAGGAGTATTTTTAGCTTTTCATTGCTCTTGCCCTTTTTTGTTTCCATGGGCGAATTTTTTAGTTTCCATATGTAGAACATGAGCTTTCAGTTTTAGCCAACATCTCAAGTGACTAGGGGGAGTTCGAGCCAATGCCAAACATCGGGACAACCGACCAGAATGATTTAGGCCTACAATCCAACTCACCAAAGGCAAGTTCTGTCACCAACTCAGAGCCGAGACACTGAATAACAGGGATGCGGTCCAAACACAGAGGTAGAAAAATGGGGAAGTCCTCAGTATCAGAAAGTCAAATGAGACAAGTCAGGGTTTAAAGTCAAACAGGAAGGTCATGTATGGATGGAGACAAGTGAATATGGAGCCTACACTAGCAGACAACTGGTGTCGGGGAAAGACCATGTCTATGTAAGGTGAAAAACCAGTAAGTTTTGTTAAATGACCTAAAAGTGCAAGCAATTGTCCATTTTATGATTTACAGTTCATTTTAAATAGTTTGCCACATCAGGAATAATATACCAAGCACATGCTATGATCATGACTAAATCAACAAGATAATAATCCACAGTCAGTGAGAACATATCCATAGATCATACAACATCATCATAATAATAATCATCATGCATCATCTGAAACACTGCTGAAATACATCTCTAGGCACTGAACTGAAACTGTAATGGGATAAGTGGTCACATCAGTCATCAAATCTGAACTCTCAAGGCTCAGCCTTGACACAAGGTCATATACAAAATCTGAATAATGTACTGCTCTGATCATGAGTGATCCAATATATATAGCCATGCTCTGGAAAAATGGAAGCTCTGGAATGTGCAGATATCTGCTGTACAAGAATAGTAGCCCTGCTACTATGGTGTGATAACATCTGGCTCCAGCTGGGACAAGTGCTCTAAGGGAGAGAGCGCTTGAGAACCTCAGAATCTCTGGTCTCGAACTGCTCTGCATCAATCTTCAATCCAACACTGCACCATCCTTGCTTTCAGCTTTTATCTTGCACCTGTTCCTGCTCTCACAAACACTAGAATACCATCATGGAGCATGTATGGGATAAAAATAAAATAAAACTGAACTAAAATCTAATCTAAAGCATGAACTGAAATGCGCCAAAATATAAATATAAACTAACATGGCATATATCATTATCATTTTTTATTTACTGTGCAGGAGGAAAAGAATACTTCTTAAATCAGGCAAATCTCAACTTGCACAGGCAGCCAACAATAGAAATGCTAACTATAATTCCTTAAATGCATGCAGGAGAAGAGACCAGCTTAGGAAGGAGCAAGACTCAACTCAGGCAGAAAAAGAAAAAGGGACAATACTCGGCACACAGAAAAAGAAAAATCACACAAATCCTACTGCTCAAGTGAGCTTATTCAGAACCTACCTACTCTAAACAGGCAAGGCAAGGCATAGTACGGAAGGTCAGGGATGATAATCCCTTAGCTCCCTTTGGTTGATAGGGAGTAAGATGCGTTGGCCAGTCCCAGTGGTGAGAAAACACATCTCATCAATGCAGCGCTCAACAGTAAGTGGTCCAACCCAAAAGTCACCTGATCCCCTAGATCGTATATAAAATAAATCATTAGGTATTACAACCTTATCACCAATTTCGAACCTTTGGTGATTTACAGATTGAGGGATGACTTCAATAACATGTTCAGGAAAAGGTTGGATATCAGAAGTGCATTGAGGTTGAGGTGTAACTATACTTGAATTCCTATTAGGAGGAATTTCATCAAATCTGGGAGGTCCACCGTCTAAAGGTACAACTATGCTACCAATCAAGACTTCTCCTACAGTTCCCCTAGGAGGACTTTCTTCTAGCGGGTGAATGATATTCTTTGGTGTTTCCCCTATGGTCAAAACTTCAGCTTGGGTTAAGGGTGGAGGGCTTTGATTTTCACTACTTCTGCTACTACCCTCTCCTGATGGGATAGGAATGGTCATGTTTTCTAAAAATGCCAAATGGTCATCAGGAATGGGACTATGCACTGTGCTAGGTGTACTTTGACTCCTCATATCCAAAGGTGTTGGTGAAGAATAAAGTGTGTCTGTGGAATCAATATCCTCTTTCCCACTAGGTAACTCGCTAGGCAAAAGGAAACTAGGGTAATACGGAGGTAAATGTGGGTCAGTGGGTTCTTCTTGAAAAATGGCTAGATTATTCAAAGAAAAGTCTTCCCCAGGGGCATCATGGATCAAGGCATGTTCTTGCCAACTCATAGAGTTGTCATTCACCTGCCTTAAAACCCCATCCTCTAAGGACAAATGGGACAATTGATCAGGCACATCCGAAAAGTGATAATCAACTAGTTCTTCATCATTTCCCTCGGGTGAGGGCAGGGGTGTTCCTTCATTGTTATTTGTCCAAGGAGTGATGTGAGGTAAGCCTTGTCTTCCTCTTTCTGTGTTAAGGTCAACTAGGAAAAGCCACTCATGTACTGTCCTAGGTATGTACTCACCCCTTCTAATTTGATCAAAGTTATCCTCCGAAGTGTTTAGCTGAGTGGGAGGTGCAGGTTGGTCAATGCTTGGCCCTACACTACTGGGTTGGTTCGAGGTCCTAAGGTTTTCTGACACTTCACCCCGAATGGACTGAGGGTCAACCTCAATAATTCTTTCTTCTTCCATGCTAGGATCATCATCATGACCACCCATGACCATAAAGATACCCTCAGGTAATAATTCACCCTCACCAAAAGTGTTTCTCACACCATCCTCATAATTCTCAAGATGTCCATCATAAAATGGCTCCCGATACACCGTAACCAAAGACCCGTCAGAGTTGGGGATGGTAGCGTATGATAGGTCCATCTGAAGATGTCCCCCTAGCCCAGCGGACCACTTCCTACAAAGGAGCATGCCATAGGCTGGAGGGAGATCTATAACTACTATATCCATAAGCATAGATATGTCGGGGCATGAAAACAGGTCAGCTCTCAGGTTTTTGATCAAGCCAAAGACTTTAACTGGTTTAGAGTCAATCCCACAAACGTTCCCATAAGGTCTAGTTATTTTTAATCCCATGGCTTCCATGACTTGTAAAGGCATCACATTCATGGAGGCACCAGAATCCAACATACAGTTATGAAGAAGGATATCACCTATGCGTAGTGTAAGGTAAAATGGTTGGTGACCCCCATTCTTCCTCTCATATAGGGCAGTTTGGATGTTAATGGGAGGGTCATCTTCTTCATCAACCACATCACAAGGTGCTGAGTTTTGAGAAGATGAATCCTCACCACTAGTCGTGGCAGTCTCAGGGATACTCTCGAAAAACTCTACCACTTGCTCCTTTATCGAAGGGATTTTCATTAGCTCAGTGAGTGGAATGTTGTGCATAACTTTGTCTAACTCTCTTTCGATGTTGATATCAAAGTCATACTCAGGCAAAGGGAAAGGCTCACTTACTGGACTAGGCAACTCTTTGTTTTTCTTTTCGCTAAAAGGCATAGGCTTTTGGCCATCCTTTCTTCGTTGATAGGTTTTATAGGGTGTTTGATCACTATTAACTTGCTCAGTAGCATAGATGGGACCACTAGAATTGTTTTCTTCTATGGTGTCTTCTTCATGATCAATCAAGATTCTTCCGAAGTCTTTGTCAAAATCAACCCAATTAATGTTTTTTGGAGAATCCGGAGTATCATCACCATGGGTGGTATACTCAGGATCTTCTAACTTTTGCTCTTCAGACCAATTTATGATAGGAGGTTCTTGGTTCATAGGGTTTCTTCTATCACCTTCATTAGGCTTCTTTTGTTGATTCCAATAAGGTTTAGGACCATAGGGCTGCCTATATCTATCCCCCTCTCTGTTCTTGGCTAGGTCCCTAGTTAGGAGAGTTAAGTTTTTCATCATTTCATGCATACTCTCCATCATTTCATTTGGATCTTTGCTAGGTTCCTTACTCTTTTTAAACTTAGGCTCAGACCTAGAGGAAGAAGGTCCACTAATTAGGTCAAAGAAGTTTTGTTTTCCCATGGAGGCAGCATTTGCCTCAGCTTTCTTGGCATTGTCTTGGGCTATCTTCAAACTACTAGGGTCTTTGTCCTTTAGATGGTAACCCAAGTAACCTTCATAAGCATTAAGGTAATGGATCAAGATGGCTTGGTCAAGGGGCCTTATGTTACTTGGGATGTTGGCAATAGTCTTATCAAAACGTTGGTTAAACTCATGGACAGACTCATTCTCCTTCTTTTTGATGTCAAAAAGTTGGTGTAAAAGGAAACGCCCATCTAACTTGACTGACCACTCTTGCTTGAGTTTATCGGTGAATACATCATACCCATTGATTGATGATGCAGGCAAGCGGTCAAACCATTTGCGAGCATCACCCTCCAAGGATGCAAAGAGACCCCTAATAAACACATCCTCTTTTTCAGCCCCATAAGCTTCCATATGAGCCCAAACATTGTCTATGTGGTCCTCAATAGAGGTGGCACAGTTGCCATTGAATTTTGGGATCTTTTCAAAGTACTTGTCTGGCATACTATGGGGAGCACCCAAGATCTGAGAGAAGTCTAAGGGAGAAGCCCTAGCCTTATGACCAAAAGCACGAGCAACAGGAGGGTTGTTTTGGTTGTTGATACCGGAGTTTGATTGACCTTGTCCAGCCATTGGGTTGACTGGGATTGAACTAGAGTTATGATTAGGAGATAAAGGAGGAACCGGATTGAACAAAGGGGATCCTAAGACACGGTTTGGAGAACCTGAGTTAACAAGTTTCCACAAGAAATTAGTTGATTGGGTTTTAGGATCTCTTTTGTGATATGTGAGTGGGGTTCCTTCCAATTGATTTGGATTTGATTTACTTCGAGTGTTGTAAGGATGACTATGAGCTCGCTCCTCAGTGGAGTCACGATTAGGAGTCGCCAGGTAGATTTTTAGGCTCTACTACCAAGAGATATGTCGTTTAAAGTGCAGAGAGATAGTGAGACACAAAGGTGTGTTGAACCAAGGTAGGCCCCTACCTCCCCGGCAACGGCGCCAAAAATGTTAATGTTGGCAAAGAGAACGGGAGGAGAGGTTTTGAAAAAAAATATGTCGAACCAGGGTAGGCCTCTACCTTCCTCGGCAACGGCGCCAAAAATGTTATCACACAACTCGTAGTTGCCCCTAAAGGTATCCCATCCGGGACGGTAGAGGAGATAGGCAACTAAAGAGGTGACCCAAGAGATGCCACGGTTCCCAATGCAAGGTGGGAGTCACGTCAACCGAGGCACTCTTCGCTTTAGGTCAAGGTATAACTAGACCAAGGGGGAGACCCTATACCCCAATCACAGTTGATTGGACCCAAACAAAGGTTTCTAAGTGTAGGTAAGTAATGAGTTACGGAAACCAATGCAAGGCTAAGTGGACCTAAGGTTTAAGGTATGGTTGAGGGAAGTATAAGAGATTATTAACGTTTCAACCTATGTATGGTCTAGGCCACATGATGGGGTATGATGACAAAGTATAGTACCATGTGTTTACACAAGTGGGTCTAGTTTTCTTGGGAAGTGTGAAGTGATTCTAGGTAGGCCCACAAGGTGAAGTTAGGTGTGAGGTAGGTACTATAGGTTATATGTAGACTAGATCTATGAGTTGAAGTTGATTTCAAGGATACCCATGTGCTAGATCTAGGATTTGACACCAATCCCAAGGAGTGCGACTTGCTTGGTGATGGACTAGTGCCTTGTTAAGTGGGCTAATGGGGTCAAAAAGTATGTCAAATTGTAGATCGGGACACCTAGAAGCCAAGTCAAGTGGATTGGATGAGATCCAATGGTTGGATCTAACTAGATCTAGGTTTTTAAAAGACGACCAAAAGTGGACCACAATCCCTTAAAACAAGGAATGCAATCCCCAAGGCGGATCTTGACGAAAGGACAGTATAGACCTAGGTTTCAAGGCATGGGCATTCCAAATCCACGAAAATCTCCAACACCCACTTCCTAGAAGTGGACCAACTCAAAAAATCAAGGGGGTGCGACTTGCTCAAGGAGGGTCCAAAAATGGGTTTTGGTGGACCAAATCAAGTCCAATGGCCACCAAAATGTAGATCCGGGATGTTAGTACCCCGATCTATGTTCCTTCAAAGTTTCAAGTGAATCCAATGGCTAGATCTTAGTAGATCTAAATTTTAAGATGCCAAGAAGGTCAAAAGGGGGTTTCAACCCCTTAAAACATGGAGAGATGTCCACAAGGTAGTTTTCACCAAAGTAAATATATGGGTATAGGTTATCAAATGTCTAGATGTCAAATCAAGTGGGATCTCACCTACCCATGTGCTAGATCTAACCCAACAAGCTTTTCTTAGGAAAATCGATTTAGGTTCAAGAAGGCTTTTTGCATTGAAAAGTGTGTCAATTTTTAGCCAATCACCACCAAACTATAGATCCAACTAGGGGTGGATCTTATAGAGGTGGGTTTTCAATATCTTTTCAATTGCAAGGCTAGATCTAAGTAGATCTAAGAAATACCAAAATTGGGGTTTTGATTTAATTAGGGTTTTATGACCAATGAAGATAGAATGGATGAAAGAGGCACATACCTTGTAGGTCTTACCTCAATTGCTTATGGCCACCTTGCAAGTTGATAGCATTCTCCTATGTGTATATTCAAGAGTGAGATCCAAGTGCTCCAACCAAATCGCCCTTCTCCAAGATAGCCAAATCGTCCTCCTCCTACAAGACAAGATCAAAGAAACAAGTCAAGCAAGATGATTATGAAAATGGTAGAAAGATGTAATAGAAAGCATCAACTATGTCACGAAGATACAATAATGATACTCCCTGTCACAAGATCAACCCAAGAGAGAATATGTGGATCCCTCCAACAATAACCCTCATGAAGTCGCCCTCCTCTCTCCAATTCGACTTTCCTGTCAAAAGGTTAGCAAAAGCACCAAAATCCACAATGATACATAGAAGAGATACTGTATATTCAATATGCAAGAGAATCCACAATGCAAGAGAGATGTGCTCCACAAAAAATCTTCTATTCCAATATTCCAGAGCTCCAAAGGTGAGCTTTACAATGGGGGGTCTCCTCCTTATATAGGATAATAAAGACCAAAACCCTATACCACTCTACAATACTACATCAAATGAGTGGTTGAGATTATAAGATCTCATCATACAATCAATGGCTAAGATGACTCATAACAATATATCACATGGATCACTCAACATAACAATAGCGCCCTCACTAAATGGTACAATGGAGGGTGACGTCATCCCACTAGAGGGGTAAAAAGTACAATAATCCACCTCATGATGACTAGGACATGATAAAATAAGCTCATGGTGGGGCTAGGAGGCATCAATCCTTACTAGCTCATCCCCAAGGCACAATAAAATAATAAAATATGTCCAATATAATAAAAATGATCAAAACTGTCCTCAGAATCCATGACAGTCAAGCAGTAAATGTCCTCCTGTGATCAATCCGGGCATACCCACATGGTGAAAACTGACTGGAAGATAGTGATGCCATCCTGGAAGACCTCTGTGAAGACCAAATGCCAAAACCTTGCCTCAATTGCCCAAATCGATTTCCTCAGTGACCACTTTATCCCATTTTTTTAACTGCCTCGGGAACTGTGAAAGTGCCAAAACTGCCTCCTAGGGTGCTAGCGCTGTCCATCTGAGCCCACCAGGCTCTCCGGGAGGGGGGATAAATGGTAATAACAAGTGGCTGGACCACCCCCTCCATCATCAGCGCCCTAGGTGAACTGGCCTCTCGGGGCCCCTGCTGCTCAGGCTGGGAAATCAGCCCCAAATCTGGTCAACAAGTGTAAAACTGCATCAATCACTGTCAGAAGTGCCCGGAACTGAAAGATAAGTGTCTCAATGGATCCAGAAGACCCAAATCCACTAGGAATGAGTACTCATACACCCTGGGTTGCCCTAATGGGCCAGCTGTAGGGTCCACCATATATGGACAATGTATAATCTGCTGATCTTAAATAATAATAAACCTGCTGAACTGGATCAAACATCATCTGCATCATATGTCCATCATATGATATCATCATCAAACATGTGGGACCATAAATCATCATCAATAATCATCCATACATGGTCCACATCATCACGGATCCCAAGAATATATAATCAAGGATAAATCACATCAGTAGACTAAGACAATGTTTCTCTAATCACTTCCACAGCTAAGCTCAAAGTATAAATTCCATTCAGTGGCATTAATCAAGTTAACATATTCCGTGGTTATATAAAATTACTTGCACAATAGTTCAAATGACAAACTCACCCATTGGACATGGTCAAACTGCTAGTGAAGGATGAAGGCTAGGAGCAAGGTTGGGCCAAGGGTTTGACTTGTCTAACTTAACTCAAAAATACTTTGGACTGGGAGAAGGGGGAAACTACAAACTCTGTGCTGGACAAAAAGAACACGGGGGATGGCTGTGTCTCACAAATGGATAAGTTGTTTAGAGAGTGCTTATTCAACTTAGGCATCATGTCTACATCAAGTTGATCCAGGTTCATTAGGATCATTCCATTTTATTCCATGGCCTTTTTGGCCTACATAACCCTTCGGATTTCAGATGTGCTGAGAAGCACAACTAGTTGCAGCTTGCATCCAGGGCATGTTTTTCACATATTTATAAGGTCAGCAATTGTTTAGATATAACTTTTAAGAACCATTGCTTTTTGGACCTTTCTTATACTCTTCGAGGAGTATTTTTAGCTTTTCATTGCTCTTGCCCTTTTTTGTTTCCATGGGCGAATTTTTTAGTTTCCATAGGTAGAACATGAGCTTTCAGTTTTAGCCAACAACATCTCAAGTGACTAGGGGGAGTTCGAGCCAATGCCAAACATCGGGACAACCGACCAGAATGATTTAGGCCTACAATCCAACTCACCAAAGGCAAGTTCTGTCACCAACTCAGAGCCGAGACACTGAATAACAGGGATGCGGTCCAAACACAGAGGTAGAAAAATGGGGAAGTCCTCAGTATCAGAAAGTCAAATGAGACAAGTCAGGGTTTAAAGTCAAACAGGAAGGTCATGTATGGATGGAGACAAGTGAATATGGAGCCTACACTAGCAGACAACTGGTGTCGGGGAAAGACCATGTCTATGTAAGGTGAAAAACCAGTAAGTTTTGTTAAATGACCTAAAAGTGCAAGCAATTGTCCATTTTATGATTTACAGTTCATTTTAAATAGTTTGCCACATCAGGAATAATATACCAAGCACATGCTATGATCATGACTAAATCAACAAGATAATAATCCACAGTCAGTGAGAACATATCCATAGATCATACAACATCATCATAATAATAATCATCATGCATCATCTGAAACACTGCTGAAATACATCTCTAGGCACTGAACTGAAACTGTAATGGGATAAGTGGTCACATCAGTCATCAAATCTGAACTCTCAAGGCTCAGCCTTGACACAAGGTCATATACAAAATCTGAATAATGTACTGCTCTGATCATGAGTGATCCAATATATATAGCCATGCTCTGGAAAAATGGAAGCTCTGGAATGTGCAGATATCTGCTGTACAAGAATAGTAGCCCTGCTACTATGGTGTGATAACAGATCCGTAAGTGGTCCCAAATAACAAGCTCATCATAGCTGATCTCTATAAAAGCAAAGCTCTGAAAAGTGTAGATATCTGCTCAGCAAGAATAGTAGCCCAGCTACTATGGTGTGATAACAAGAACATTGAGTGCAATCCATATCTGGCCCAAAATACATAAACAAAGAGGCTCTAAATGGCCTATACAATCCAAAAAACTTCATGCTGCAACAAATAACTACATATCATCAAAATTATAACCTATATTGGGATCCTATTCATCAACAGCACCTTGTTCCCCCCTCCTCTAGACTCTAGCCCTTGCCTCTACCTCAAATTTTGAAGTTGATCCTCCAAGGACATTAGTCAACACCCTATAATTTTGATGAAACTTCCTAATCCAAGTGTTAAAATAAGTTAGAAAAATCTTCCCATGCTTGATAAGTGATTTTGCTTGACTGAAGGGTACATTTTTATTAAGGTCTGTTGCCCGCCGAATGTGCACACCATCAACAGAAATCTTTCGAAAGTTGTTTCCCAAGTGGGAAAGGTGTGGCCTTGGGGGCAAGCAAAGAGTCAAGTGCTGTCGCCTGATCCCGACTCCTCAGTTTAGGCAAACTCCTAACGAAGCCAAGGGGGGTAGACCCTACAAAGAGTTTCTAAGGCCCTTGTGTTTTAAATGTTTTTATGGTATGTGATGCGGATGGGTGTTTTTTAGGAGTTTTTTAAGATTTACAATAACAGTTTATAAATTCCAAGCATGTACTTGCAAAAATGTAAAGATACACAACCACTTGATAATGATGATTTAAAAGTAAGGCATCCACAGCATGATATAATTAAAGCAGATAAAACAAATGCTCCAGATAGATAACAAGCAAAATAAATATTGAGTTGAAGGACCAGTGCTTTATGGAATCAATAAAATGCTTGGGATGTTGAATACAAGTCTTTGGTCTACTTGAGAGCTGTTTTGCAAGTGTTCTTGGTAAATTTTATTGTAAATTTTAATATGAGTTGATTATTAAGGGAAGGGAATCTCCAAGATATACCTTTCGGTACAAGAGATATGTCTGGAAAATGGTCTAAGTGGTTCCGTACAAGGACATGTTGGCTATCCGGAGTCTCTAGAGCGTGTTCAACACTACACCAACCAGGGATGTAGTCTAACGGTGCCCTTAAGGTCTCAGTACAGGAGTTCCAGCGTCCCCAAGCAGAATTTGCCCACTTTTGACTAATTGACGATCAACGCCGAATTTTCATTGGTTTACGAGAGAGTGTTTTATTATGGTTTGAATAGATTAAGATGTGGAGAATTAATAAGTCTACAACTGCTTCTGGGTATCCCATAAGTGGGCAGAGCATACACAGTGTAGCAAATGTAAATTCTAATTTTATTATGTGTGATGAACAAGAACCATTGTAAGCTCTCCGATAGAGAATGCTCTTGATCCGCCTTATGGCGAGATTCAAGAGACTTATGAAAATAACAAAAATGCTAGAAATAAAGTCTACACTACCCAAGAGTCTCTTTCAGGTCTAGGACCGTAATCAGGAAAGCAAGGGGGTTAGCAAAACAAACAAAATGCAAGAAAACTCTCCGACAAAGAGCACTCTTGATCCACCTTTCGGTGAGATTCAAGAGATTTTGAGTTCTTTTTATTTAGCAATTTATATAAAATGAAAAGTACTTGAATGAAAAGTAAACTAAACTAGCAAACTAAGATCTAACAATTTATTGAAAAGTGAAACTACTTCTAGCAAAATAAAACCAAAGCTAATTGCAGAAATAGGAAAAAGAGACAAGACAAGCTTCTCCCAAATGGGGGAAGTAGGGGTGTGTTATCACACAAACTCTAGCTGCTAGTGGAAGGTGTCCCAACAGGGATGGTAGAGGGAGTGTAGCTTAGAAGGTGTAACCAGCAATGGCCAAGTCCTCCGTTCAAGGAACGGAAGTCACACCGGACAAGGCTATTGTCACTTCAGACGAGGCACGTAGCCAAGTCAGGGGGGAGACCCCGCTCAACCAGTGATTGTTGAGAGACAGAAATACACCCAAATCCCAAAATATAAAGAGATAAATACAAGAGATGAGTGTAGAATGGATCCTAAGCTAAATTTCAGCCAATGGTTGGACACAGATGTGAAATAAACATGTAAATGAAATGTGACCAGCAATCAATCGTGATGAATAAAATAGATTAGATAAGCGATTAAATGGCTGGAAATAAGCAAGGGATCAATAGTAAGCTAGAAGTGATGGGATGAAGTAAAAATGCCCAAGAATGAGGGTTAAACAATGACTTAAATGGATCTAGGGCAGCGAGAAATTGATGTTTTAATACACTTCTAGAAATTGGTAGCTTGATTTCTTCAGGTAAAAAGACGTTTTAAAACCAAATCTAAACTACCCAGAACCCCAAAGTGACCCAACCAAGCAAACAGAGAAAAATGCCCGAGTGGGGCGTTTTTGGCAAAAAGACCAGTGCTAGTTCTATGGGTAAATGGAGTCAGAATTAAAAGAAACTTAAGATATGGAGGTTTGACAGTGTTTCATTAGCGGGTTTTAAAGGAAAACAAATTCTAACGGTGAAATTTAAATATTTTGATTTTTTTATGGTTTTTATGTGAAATTTCTGCTCAACACACACAGTGAAATTTAAAATCTATGAGACCAGCAAGAAGAACCTACTTGAGAATGAATGAATGGATGAGATTGCCAAAGACTAGCCCTCCAAACTCAGTTGTTGAGCAACAATGTGTTCCCTTTGGCGTTTTGAGCTCCCAATGGCCAAGTGCGCCCTAGCCACCTACCACAAACAAGAAGAAGTCAGTGTATGCAGCAAATAGCAAGTAAATGACTGAAAATGAAAGGAACTGAAAGGAAAAAGGCAATAACAACTCCCTTTGTTGATACTCTGAAGAAAATGAGCAATTGTGGAGTTCCCACTCCAAAAACTGCCCCTCCTCCAGTTGTGCTCTTCACCTGCAAATCGTTGGCCAAGGAAAAGATGGAAACAATGCACTAACAACTCAACAAGTCTAAGGAAAACTAGATATCAGTCAAATAATACATATCCATCCATAAACTCTCAAGAAACTCGGTGAAAAATGGCTCTATATCATTCAAACTCAAGTGTACAATGTGCCAAGAAGTAGTGTACAATGGGTGAGTGCCTTCTTTTATAGAGAAAGGTCACTCCCAAAACCCTATTCCCTCCAAAATGGATGGTTGGGATCAAATCCCCAATGGCCAAATTGAAGGGTGGGGGGAGCTCCAAGAGGGGGTGCAAATTGCCCAACTATAGCGCACAAATGGAGTGAGGGGTCCCTTGTAGGGCCCATACAACAAGTAAACAAGTGTTAGAGGGTGTCTATAGGATGTTCTATCCCCCTAACACATACACCCAAGGTCCCACTCCAATACATTACAAAACAATGAATTTCTCTAAGTGGAAAAACGCCCTCCATGGGCAAATTCGTCCTCCCATAGTGAGTTGGTCCAATGGAGGGTCCCACCTCACAAATATCATGTCCAAACATTACCAAATTACCTTATAAGTCACCCTTGTATTAACTAGCCTTTGATTTTTGCTATTTTCCATAGTTGCCTTTGCCAATTTTTTATTTTCCTTTAATTAACTGTTGGTTTTTATTGTTGAAGATGTAAATTGGGCTTTTGACCCACTTATAGTGCCCGGATTGTCGAACCGTCTGTTGTAATGCGATCGTGGAGGGTCCCACCTCACAAATATCATGTCCAAACATTACCAAATTACCTTATAAGTCACCCTTGTATTAGCCAGCCTTTGATTTTTGCCATTTTCCATAGTTGCCTTTGCCAATTTTTTATTTTCCTTTAATTAACTGCTGGTTTTTATTGCTGAAGGTGTAAATTGGGCTTTTGACCCACTTATAGTGCCCGGATTGTCGAACCGTCTGTTGCAATGCGATCGTGGACCCCAAAAATAGCCGACATGGTCACTTGAACAACCATGATCCATCACTTAGGAACTGTTTGCCCAAAATCCATGATTTTTAATTAAAACAGGTCATTAATGACCAATAATAATTAAAAATCTCATCGCTGCCTCAATCTTTTCAAATTTTGATGCTTGAAAGTTCATATGGGACCCCAAGAGAATACAAATGACCAAAATCGAAATCTTGATGGCAATATTTTTTCGGGCCCATTTTTGGCCTAGTCAACCTAGTTTGACCAAGTCAAATTTGGTCAACATGGTGCTCCTGAATACCTGTATGCAATATGAAGCGATAGGCTTCCTTATACATGTTAGTACATTACTAAACAATATGATGCCAATATAGTGATCAACAATACATAATATCTCAAAAATACGAGGCCCCTAGTGAGGTGGGCCCACCACATCCAAAAGACTCAAACTGTTATGCACAACCTATAGACTTGACCACCTAGCTGACTTTGGGTGAGGTGGAAAACAAGGTGAAGGACAAGGGATGACAAGGACAGAGATCATGTGACCCTTTGGATGAATCGGGAAAGCGGGGTCCACTGAGATGAGCATACCATGACAAAACACAGGGAAGGGCGATGCCTCACAAATGAGTATAGTGCAAGGAAACCGCCACTGGTCATCTAACAAATACCTCACAACTCACATCCGTGCCTTAAGAAGACTCCGTGAGGATCTTTTCTAGAGCCGCCAAACTAGGTGTCCGGCAAACCGTAACTTGAGACTCTAGAGGACAATCTTGAGCTTGTCCCTTGCTCCCTCTCACCTCCTTGCCCCACAGGACTAGGTGAGGAAATAACCACTACAAAGCTGATATGTATGGCTGACCTGTGTCCATGTGTGTTTACAAACACATTGCATGGATTTTACATTACATTTCATACTTAGCCCTTTTTGGCTAGATTTTACATTTACAATAGCCTTTTTGGCTTGCTTTACATTTCTTCATTTCTTCATTTCTTTTTACAATCGAGGCTCTTTTGGGATACATACATATCTCAATAGATATAATCAAGGTGCTCATACTGCAAAGTAATGGGGGTGAGCAATAAATGCTTCGATGACCAATGGGGAACACCCGGTGAGGCTACTCAATCCTATACTACATTGCAACATCGGGGGCAACCGACAGGAGCAAATCCCAGGTTTGAGAGTGCATCTCACACACTAAAGAGCCGAGGCACAAAAGACGGGGAATCATGGCATACTCAGAGATCAGTGGGGAAGGGGATCCTCAAGGTCACAAATCAGAATCCAGGTGGGGTAAGACCAACATGAATGAATCGGATGGGTGAAGGGAGTGAATGCGGATCCAAAGTCAGCTGCCTAGGGGGACTAAGTGACCAAGTCTATACCAATAAAAGGGGATATGATCCAGTGTGCATAGACAGGAGCCTACTGAAGGGCATGGACTAACATCACCAAGGACCCAACAATACATCGTAATGACAACTAGATCACCATATCAAACATCATATGCAAAGTCAGTTTACTATCATGTATAAACAAGTCCAATCAACAACATAAGCAATAGAACACCAAATGCTATACCTGCTGCTGAAGCTAACTCTAAAGCTGGATCTCAACTGAATCTGGGCAATAAGTGGTAAACCAGCAATACTCTGTACTCTCAATCAAAAATATGGCTAGGAAACTGTCTCAATGGGCTTGTGCAAAGCCTGGAAAAGAAGGGTGCCTTTGTAGGCAATAATGTATACATGTCTGGACAATACCAAAATCATCTGTCCCCACTGATATGTCTGCTCGGGGCAATCTGAACAAAACTGTGTGCCTCCTCTGAAGGCATCCGATCTCTGATCTGGAAAAAAAAAGGTATAGTATGGTCCCCGATCACACAATCTGCAGCATGGTAGCTCCAGCTAACATGGATGTGATAACATGGGTGTGGGAGCTTTTATCCCACTTGCTCTTTATTAATTATTACAATATTTGGTTTTTGTCTTCACTTGAAAGCACAATATTAGATGGGGGAGTGAAGAAGAGGGAAGTGCTTTTCAACGAGTTTGTTTATGGTTTGCTTGCTTGCTCTTGCTTGGTTTTAGCCTTTGAGCTCTTCTCTTGATTGATCCTCCTTGCTCACCTAAGATGAGAGCTCTAGACAAGCACTTGTTAATGGATTAACAATCAAAACAAATTGAAACTAAGATTAAAAAAAATTAACATGCAAACTAAGTGATGACATGAGGCTAAGCTAAATGCAAAAAAAAATGAGTTAGAGAACTTTGGAAAATGAAATAACTATGTGCAAGTTAAAATGAAACTTTAAAATGAAACTAGATTAAGTATGAACTCTGACTATGAGAAGTGCACTCTTGGAAATTTCAAACTAGATGTAAAAGTTTAAAACTAGATGCAAGTAACTAATACAAACTAGAAACAAGACTTTGAAATGAAACTAGATTAGTGCTTTAAACTAAGATCTAGAAGTAAAAAATGTGAACTAAAACTCTAGGGCAAATGCTAAGAACTAACTACAAACAAGAGAAGAACAAGATCAAAAAAGAAGAGAAGGCAAAGGGGAAAGAGAGAAGACAAGCGAAAGGATGAAGAGAGAAAGGAGTGAGAAAGCAAGAGCCAAAGAGAAGCAAGCAAGGATAAAAGGTGGAAGCCAACAATGGGAAAAGAGAGGGCTGAAAATGATGAAAAGAGAGGATGAAAATAGTGAACAAAAAGGGCTGCAAATCAAGGATAAAATCAGCAGTAAACGAAGGAAAAGGGGGCTGAAAATGACGAGAAAAGAGGGAAGGGCAGTGAAACAAAAGAGAAGAAAAAAGGGCAAGAAAACAAGAAGAAAGGGATGAAAACAGTAAAGAAGTAAGGGCAAGGAATGAAGAAGTCAAGGAGAAAAGGGAAGCAAGCAAAGCTTGAGAAAAATGTGACCTTAAAAGCTTAAACTTTTGCTTGGTAACTGTTATTACATATATAGTAGCCGGGCTACCATACATTATTTTTCTGATTCCAGTACACTATTCAGCCAATTCCCTTGCATTGAGATGCTGAGATGAGCATCTATTTGGATCACTATCAGATTTGGACAATAGTTTTATTCCCCATGCCATGACTGAGTCTCAGGACACTCAGAGAGATGACCGATGTAGCCACTATACCATTGGTACAGAGCAGTCAGTAGTGCCCAAAGTTACAGTAGCAGTTTTCAGAGGATAGATGATGGTTCAGATGATGAGCATTCAAGTATATGACTCAGCAGGTATATCATGGTGTTGTGGTTATGTTGCTTTTATATTTATTCTTATAGCATGTCTTAGCACTTAGTGTCATGATCTGGGGATCATATAGATATGTGGACCTGGTTGATCTTATTATATATATTATATTGTCCCTACTCAGGCTTAGAAGTTCACTATTCATACTCATTGGTTTTACCCTCCTTAGGGAGAATAGAGGTGATCATTCCACCATACCTTGGCTTGCTAGTGTTGGCTCCATTATTCATTGTCTTCATCAATCCATTACCTACCTTTTAGTTTATCACCCTGAATTACTACTTGACTAGTGGCATGGAGGACTTTTCCCCACCGTAGCCTCTGTATTGGATGAGCTTCCCTGTTTATTGTGTCTCGGCTCTGAGTTGGTGACAAAACTTGCCTATGGTGAGTTGGATTTCCTTGTGAATTCCCCCTAGTCACTAAAGTTGTGTTGGCTAAACCTAAAACTTTTAGTGCTGCCATGAATACAAAATCTGGAAAATGAAATGTTATATCTTGTATGAAAAGCCCGTTCATGCAATGTGTTTTTAAACACACATGAATGAAAGGCAAGCCAAATGAAAATGGCTATGAAATAAAACGTTATATCTTTTGTGAAATGTAAAATACCTAGGTAAACAAGCTGTCTGTGACACACCTAGAAGTGCTCAGGTAAACAAGTGCCTTAAAAACACACTTGCAGCAAAAAGCCTAAAATAAATGTAAATCTATGCAATGTGTTTATAAACACACATAGATCAAAGGCTATGGAAACTTCAGGCCCAAAAAAAAGCAATGGAACTTAAATGCTATATCAAAACAATTGCTGGCCTCATTTGTATTATGGACTGTGCACATCTGTTAAAGGTGAATAAACCCTCTTTGAACAACTTATCCATCTATGAGACACCGCCATTCCCTGTGTTGTTGCTCATTCAGTATATACTATGGTGTGTATTCCCTTTCCCATATCCAAAGTGTCACAATGTTGAGTCAGTGAGTCATCCCTTAGCCTAGCCAGTTTATTTTAAGCCTTCACCCTTCACTAGCAAATTGATCACAACTATGAAGTGAGTATGGTCTTGAAAGTCTAGTCTGAGTTATAATAATAATTAATGACATTATATATTTGGATTTAGATCGCCAGTTATGATTACTTTGTGTTATAATTGTTATTTGAATAAGTTGTGAAGCATGCATTAACCTTTGACACTTTGCAGCAGCTTCTGATGACAGTCTAAGTTATATTTGGTCATGTTGACTTGGTCAAACCTAGTTTGACCAAGGTCAACCATAGGACATGAGATGGTTGGACCTTGTGATGATACAGATAGATGATATATGGTCCATGTACATGTACATGATGGTTCTATGCAGCAGATACAGGGTTATGATGATGATTTATGGTTTTCAGCATTATTTGATCATTTACAGATTACTATTATTTCACCTATTCCGGTATATTGGATATATTATATGATCATGCAGAGATTCATATGGTGTATGAGTACACATCTTAGATAGATTTGGACCTTCTGAGTCCAATGAGACAGTCTGTTTTCAGTTCCGAGCAGTTACAGTGATGATTGAGCCTCAGTAGGCTATCCCAGTGCAGTTTTGGTCTGTCGGAGACCCTGTCAAGAGAAGAGATGGTTTTTATTTGGTTGACCTAGGGCGCTGTGCTTGGAGGGGGTGGTCCAACCACTTTTACCCCCCTCCCGGACACACTGGTGCCCTCACCTTGACAACGCAGGCACTCCAGGAGGCAGTTTCGGACAGTTTCACGCTTCCCCAGGCATTTCAGGGTTGGTAGAAATGGCTACAGAGGAATTCGATTTGGGCTACTGAGGCAAATTTTTGGCATGGGATGATCAGTGATGGTGAGTGGAATGTCTTCCCGACCTTCTCCAGCAGTTTCAGCTTCATCGGGACCCGCATCCATCACTTATGGCATTTTCTGATGATTTCTGAGGCCTCCTAAGGCCCACGATTTGTCCATAGAGGCACGATTTGGTATATTGATGACTTTTATTATTATTGTGCTATGGGGATTGACCAAGGGTGTCTAGAATTACCCCTTGGACCCACCATAAGCTATTTATTATATTTTCTCATCATGATTTGGTGGAAACCCCTCTCCTACGGTGATTTTGTCCACTTACGATTATATTTTATTAGTGATCCATGTATTTTATTGTTGAGCTCATTTCAACAATTGATTAGACATTTGTATCTTTTAATCTTAGCCACTCATTCAAAAAGTGGTTAGGGTTTTGATGCCTCTCCTTCCTATTTAAAGGAGAGAGCTTCTCATTGTAAAGGGGTCTTTGGCTCTTGGATTCTTGATATAGAAAAATTCTCTTGTGGAAATTCTTGTGGTCTCCTTTG
Source organism: Larix kaempferi (assembly GCA_027924585.1). NCBI lineage: Eukaryota > Viridiplantae > Streptophyta > Pinopsida > Pinales > Pinaceae > Larix > Larix kaempferi. Next base: position 33,437,837 of record BSBM01000217.1, read on the forward strand.
CATCTGGTGTTCTTAGATGGTGATTGGAAAGTCTATTGCATCCTAGCATTTGGGTATTTGTGGTAAGATCTATATATTTTTGGAAATCTTTGTCTTGTCTACAGGAGGGCGACTTCAAGTAGGGCGATTTTGCAAGGCTTCTTCAAATTGATCTCTTTGGCATTCGCTTGTATCAGGGGGTTATCATTAGCATCATTGTGATCTATGCTAGCTTTCTGTTATTTCTCTTGTGGCACTAGTCTTATCTCTTGTCTACAGTAAATCTGATATTGTTGACGTTTATTGTGCAGGAGAGAGGGCGCATTGGCTTCCTTGGGCAAATCGCACTTCATAAGATCTACTTCAAATTGCTTCAAATTGATCGGGTTTGCATAGATCATCATCATCAAGGCATCTACAAGGTTACCCAGGTAAGATCCACAGGTTTGTTTCTCTTATCTTGATTCCAATCCATTGGCACAAACACATAATTGATAAAACCCTAATTAATCAAAACCCTCATTGTTACATTTTCTTAGATCTACTAAGATCTAGTGGCTCCTTGGGTAAGATATTTGAAACCCACCTCTATAGTATCCACGACATCCCGGATCTATAGTTTGGTGAGGATTGGCCTCCATTTGACCCCCTTCCCAAGGCAACTTAGCCTCTCCAAGCAAGGACACACTTCTTGATTTGGGTGAGTTGACCTAGATCTAGTACATGGGTAGTTGAGATTTCAATTGATTCATAATCTACACGTCCTAAAACCTACCCCTAGACTGTCACTTTGGCAATTTCTGCCTTGTGGGCCCTATTCCACATTTTAAGGGATTCAATCCCCATTTTGAACCACTTGGTATCTTTAAACTCAAATCTAGTAAGATCTAACCATTGGATTGCCTTGAATTTCTAGATCCACATTATCAATTGCTTAAACTACTTGGATCTAAAATTTGGATGTCATTGGACTTGTCTTGATCCCATTTACCCCACCTTTTACCCTCCTTGGGCAAAGTCGCACTTCTTGGGAGATTGGAGTTGGTCCATTTGTAGGACATGGGTCCATGAGATTTTGGTGGATTTGGAACAAGAATACCTTGAAACCTAAGCCTAGTAGGTCACTTTGTGAAATCTTGCCTTGGGGATAGCATTCCTTGTTTTAAGGGATTGTGGTCCACTTAGGTCAAATCATGATCTATTAGATCTAGACATATTCATCCATCAAACATTTAATAGCCCACTTGTCTTATGCCATAGGGTTCATAAACCATAAGTTAATCTTTTGACTCCATAAATCCCAATTCCCAAGGCACTGATCTCTCTCCAAGTCAATTCGACTTTCCTAGATTGCTGGATTAACTTATGGTTTGATCCTTGTTTGGTGGACTAACCCTTTGATGTTATCATATCTCATGATCAAGCTTGTCACATGTACTAGTTAGCCCCAATTCAATCCCTAAACTACCCTGCATTGGACACGGTTCCCAAGGCAGGGGATTTTCTCACATTGAACTAGTACTTTAATCCTGGATCTTATTTTCAAATACTATAAGTCACTCTCACATCAACAGTGAATCAAAGCTATACTCATTAAACCCCTTACTTATCTTGTGACTTCATCCTTAGGTCTAGGATAAACCATACACCTTACTTCACTTAGTCTTAACTTGATTTGGTGTTTTGGTTTGATCTCTCCTGTCAGAAGTAGATCGGGTTCGGGTCTCCCCCTTTGCTGTCTGAGCGAGATAGCATAAAGAGAAGGTTGCCTCGACTGGCGTGACAACCATCTATTGGAAGTCGAGGTGATTGTGGTTGCACCTTTTGAGTTGCCCTTCCCTATTGCCGTCCATTAATGGATATATCCATAGGGATAACCACAGTTTAGGTGATAACAGTAACCAAAGAAGATTAAAGAGTTCGAAAAATTGAGATTTTGAAGGTGAAAAAGAGAGAGAGAACCACTTAGCTTTTTGGATCTTTGAAACAAATTTGGATTTCACTTGATGATTGCTTGTTGGATTTTTGCTTGGCTCCAAGAGAGGTAAATGCAAACTAGCTCAACCTTCTACTTGGTAGATTGGACTGATCTACAAACAACGAACTCATACACTTTGAAAAACGAGATTAAATCATGTACTATCTAGTAATTAAAACCAAAAAAACATGAGATACAACTGAGTAAGAACAATGCTCTTTTAGATCTCTAAGAGTAAATATGCAAATAGACAACTTGAGACTACAAATGCCTATCTTTATGTGCTTATGTAAGCCCTCTAAAACATGATTCAATAACTAAGTTGACAAAGCAAGAGAAAATTTTGGAATTCTATCACCTCATTCACCAAATCAATTGCATCCAAGCATTAACACCACATGAGCCTCCAAAGCCTTTTTTTTATTCAAAATTACATGAAAGCAATAAACATTACAAATTATTTCACCAGAGGTTCTCTACAAAAATATCCACCCTGAATGGTGAAGAGAGACCCTGTATTTATACACAAACTGAGAAGTAAAAGACCTAAATCGAATGGGTGACTGAGCTAAGGCAAGCAAGGAGCATTCCATAGAGAGCCAAGCTCTGATGGTGGAGTTAACAAGGAGTTGGAAGGTGTGAATGGGTGAGGTGGCCTCCACCTAGGCAAGGCGCCCACCCTTCACATAGTAACCATCTCCCAAGCAGTAAGATGATCCCATCTCACAAAGTCGCCCAAGCTAGCTAAGGAGGGCGCATATCCCAAGACAAAGTCAACTCCAGTGCTCCGAACTGATTCCAATTAGGTAGGTGATGATTGGAATATTCCTTTATGCCTCTTGCCATGTCATTTAACTCTTTACTTTATTCAATTTGGCTTTTTCTGGAGAGATTTGGATTTTCTCCATTCTATTATTTTCTGATTATTTTTAATTAAATATTCCTCTTTTATTAATTTTGAGGAAATATTCAATTAAGTGCAAAATAATCATCAGAAACTTAGGATAAGAGGGTTTAGGGGTTAAATGGATACTTTGGCTTAGAAAATGAGCCTTTATTTGCCAAAATCCACCCCCAAACCACTTAATTATTACAAATCGAAAATTTTCAATTAAACCATAGGAAAAATGGTTAATTAATTGAAAATTTTAATAATTAAAAAATAAAAAAGTTGTGCACGTCTGCTAAATAAGATTTTGGACAATGTTTTAACACACCTAGGGACCTTGGAAATGACCATAGAACATACCAATAGTGTCTAGTAGGTTCATATTTTACAGTTGGGCTCTAATAACCCCCCGAGGCCTAACCACCAAATTCGGGCATTCTAGCTTTGGAGGTTGTAGGAGAAAAACTCATCGATTATTGCTCGGCTAAAGGCAAAGCATAATCGACAAGGAAAAAAACTCCTTGGAATACCTTATTTGACTGTCAAGTCTTAGGGAACCAAGCCACTCAAGACCCCTATACTAGCACACTTTATTACAAACCCCATGGGGCATGGTCATTTCAACACAAAAAATAAAAAGTTAGCCAAAATAGGCCAAGTCCGGAACATCTGAACCTCTAAACTCTGGAAATTAACATGAATCATGTTCAACAGCTGGCGGCTCAATAGAAGTTCAACTATTGTACAAAATAGTTGGTAACAAGGTCATGACAGAGGAGTTCAATAAACTTCAACAATCAACACCACCAACATCAAGGTACATAGAGAGGTTGATGTGCTTGATTAAATTATAATCCATTACCCTCATACATGATAGAATCTAGTGGAAACGTTGCAATGCTGAAATCCTAAAATTCTACTTTTTGCATATGAAGTCCGATGAGGTTGGAACCACTCTTAAACATCCTGAAACAATTAATGGTAATGTTAAAAATTTAAGTAAAAGGATGAAAATGAAAGATAAGGAGAATGTCACTTTTACTTTAATAAGTGATCCAAGGTTCAAGCAACCCCATGTTGTCTATAGGGCTCAACACCCTCCTCCATAATGCCGACAATGCCCAATGCTCCTCCAATGAAAGGTGTCCTCAAAGCAAGCAATCCTATATTCATGTGTTGGCTACATGAAGAAGTCATCATGCTATCACAAGGTCTCCAACACTTCAAAGAAGAATGCCAATCAAGCATCCATACGAGGTTAAGCAATCAATGAGCAAGCCACTTTGACTGTGCAAGTCCACCACAAAACAACCAAGAGCTTATCCATACACCATGCACCCCACATCACATGAAGCACCCCCAAAGTATGGTGTAAACACTTTCAAAGTAACCTTGAAAGCTAATTAGTCTCTATAAAAGACAACCCTAAACTTGGCTCATGGACTGCCACCTCAAGTTTGAAATAATTTTGTTCAGTTATGCATGAAGCTGCAGTTTCCCTCTTATATTCTCTCCATGAACTTGATTCTCTTGCTAAGCTTTGAAAGCAATTATTTCGTAGGGTAATTACTAATGATAGCTGAAAGGTTTGAATTTATCTTGTCAACGAGAATATTGATGGTTGTACTCAGCATAAGGGTACCTCCCTATATGGTGCGGGTGCCTAATGGCCAAAGAAGCAGCCTTATGAAAGAGAGTAAATTTCTCACCATTTGTAGCAAAGGATCATTTTCTGCACAATCCATAGATCAACAGGTCAAAATCTTCAACCTTGCATGTTTTTCATCATGATTATGACCTTCAGAATTTAGTGTCACTTACAAAAAATGCAAGTAGCTCCATCAGGAGGAGCATAGCTAGCTAGGTTTGTCCCTTGCATTGAGATAAGAAGCAAAACTAACTCTATAGCGATGATTGAACTTGAAACCATTACCAACATACCCTATCACTGTGAAAGAACGAGATTGCAGGCTGAATTGCTTTCAATAGAAATAAAAGTTGATGCATATTGTCCAAATGTTCAACCACTCAATGCCTATGCCCTATTTACTTATTTGTTCAATGCTGCAGGCATCACTAGTTAAGCGAGTAACAAATGGTAGGAATGAAGGCTAGAACAAACAAATGAAATAAGAAAAACCATTGACACTTTGAAGAGATGAAAGTAGATCCAATGGTAACAGATCCTAATGCATCCCATCGTAACAGATCCTAATGCACCAACAATTCTGTAGTACATAGAGATATTCTTAGCCACTGCTAGGGTAAAATATCACCAGGAGAAAAACTGAAACACGAGATGTGAATTTAACTATCAATGAACAACTAAAGCTAGCCTTGGATACAGCTCAAGAAATAGGTTCCAGTGTGGAGTTCTTGGCAGAAAAGATAGAGAAAGTGAACAAGTTGGAAGAAAACTATGAGCATTTGGCCTTAACAGGTTCTTCATCAGTAACCTATTGACCAAACTTATAAGAGAAATCTATGTAAGAAAACAGACACGAAAACATCTAAGGAATTGTGTGAGGATGGCAACTTTTACATACCAACAAGAGTCTCAAGTTCAGTAGAATCCTATGTTCACAGTTCAAATCTTGCTTATGTTGGAGACCCAACAGGAGGTCGAGCAAGTGTACATCCTATAAAAGTGAACTTAATAGTGGGAACAAACAAAGACAACAGGCTCAAAGTTTGATTTGCAAGAGGGATAAACTGAAAAAAAAGCATATTGCCACCCATCCTCAAAATTTGTATGCAACCATGAAAAAGGTTGACATGAGATGGAAGAGATGCCATTTCAACAGACAGATAAATACCACCACCAAGCTGTGTTTAATTTTAACTTAGCAGTATAATTTTCATCTCTTTCAACTTTATTTCATAATTTATTTCATCCCACAATTATAGCATCATTCATTTGCAATGGAAAATAAAACAAGTATCACTGAAAGATAACCATGCACAAGAGACAAAGATTTTATCCTGGGAAACCCAATTGGGAGAAAACCCAACAAACATTTCTCAAAAGAAATCAATCCAATACAAGAACAATACCAATCATGAAGATAAACCTTGACAAAAGAGAGGTTCGCCCTCCTTCATAGTAAAATCTGGCAAGGGTAGCGAATCTTCCAAGAGAATAAGAGAACCCAAAAAAATTATGCTTCTTGCCTTTGCTAGGCCTTCCAAGGAAATGCACACAAGTGGAGAGAAGATGTGTGTTGTGAATGTGTCAAATGAAGTGTGAGAACACTTCTATCTATATTCTTCAGTTGACTTGATTTTCACTCTTGAACCCAACTTGTACTTTTGTCTTCGAGGGTCAATTTACCCCTTTTATTGGGGTAGTTGTGCTCTTTCTTGCCTTCCACTTTCTCTGGGACTTCTTCAATGGATTGTCTTGACTTCTTGGTTAGTTCTTCATCATAGAAAAGTTCTCCTCATTGATATCTGCTCACATGCAAATCAAATTCTTCCATAGAGCTCTAATGTTGATTTGACCATACTCTAAGAAGTCCCGGACACTTCTTATAGTCAATGTCAAATTCAACATTAGATTAGACTTTATCTAATATACAAAGAGATAAGATCCCCTGTAACATAGACAAGTTAACTCACTCTATAAGAATAGATCACCCCCATTACAGAGCACTCCCACATAGAGTGATGCATGTGACCTCTAGCCTTCTTTCACTCTAGTCAATCCACATGACTAGAAAAGGCTAAGCATCCGAGCCTCAATACACATAGTCAACACACATGACTAAATAGCAATGTTCCACAGAGTTTTCGGGACGAGGGAGTGCGGGAGCGAGGAAACGCACAAGGGGGACATGTGGAAGCAACCCCAAATTTTAGGGAAATTTTGGGGAAACGGGAGGACGTCGTGTTGGATTTTGTACAACTTCGGAAGATATTATTCATTATATTTTATTGTACTTTCATTGTACTTGTTTATACCTCCTAAAGGGAGAAGAACTTTATGTAATCAATTATGTAAACACATGAAAGAATCAATGTAAGCCTCGGGGTGCAAAAGAAACAATTAAAAAGATTAAAATTAAATTATTTATTGCCCCCAGGTGAAGTCGGCCCCATAAGGGAATTTTTCCAGTTTGCACATGTATAAATAAGAGGCTTGTGCACCTCATTAGATCATTCTCACACTTGTGAAGTGCGCATCACTTGGAGGAGGAGATTTTCGCATCACTTGAAGAAGAAGGGTTTATTGGGGCATCTACTTGTGAAAGTATCTTTCACATTCTTTCTCTTTCTTAATTTGTACTCTGATCTCAGAATTATCATCTCTCTACGGAGGTTGCTGGGTTTTCTCCCATTTGGGTTTCCCAGGGTAAACTCTGTGTTGTTGTTTTGTGCTTTGTCTTACTTCTAGTGATCTTGGTAATGCATTTATGTTTTATGCTATGAATGTATGAAATTTAACATGGTATCAAAGCAGTTCTAGAAGAAGCCATTGCCGAAGCATTGTCGGAACCCTGCTAGAATTAAGGTTTCATCTTGTGAAGTCTTCACCCATCATTTTAAAGAAAAAGAGCCACGGAAATTTCGTTTTTGGCAAGGCGAATCTATTGGTGTAGACGGAATTCAATTTCGAGAACTTTAAATTTTTTACCTAACTCTATGGCTGCAGCAGAATTAGGGTTTCAGTTTTAACTCATTTCTCTCCACAGATTTGGACCAACCCACCCTTTATTCAACTCTCCTTGGCAAGGCGAATTTATCTATGGGTTCAGTTTTTCAAATTATTAACTTTCATTTTTGACCTAGCTTCTGCTAGGGTTTCTGAACCAGATCTGCAATCAAGATGAATGGGATGAAAGTTGAAGATCGTTTGGAAGAAGCCTCCAACTTTATCTCCTGGAAGTCTAGGGTTCTTCTACTCCTAGAAGAAAATGATCTCTTGCTATATGTAAATGAGAAGGTCCTGTTACCTCTCCTAATGCATCTCTCATAAATGCATCTACAGCGGTTTAAGATTTATTCAGATGAAGAAGGTGGCAGGCTCAGATTTGAACATCAGAGAGATTTGTGTTGTGAAAGAAAACTCCCCAAGCATAACATTTTGAAAATATGTTTGTCAGGTGCTAAAGTGGTATTTTCAAAACTGTATCATCTTCTGGAAGGAACTGCAAAGCTAAGAAGAGTGCTATAAATGAGGTTGAAGCAAAAATTCGGGCCCTGGAAATGATATCCAAGACTGCATTTACAGAGCATTGTTCCTCTTGTTCCTGATACCATCAGAGCTTTGATAAGGAGTGGGATATAACTGATTTACGATTCCTGTCCTTGGAGGTGGCTTGTAAGGACATTCATGCATGCTAAGATTCTGCCAGAAATTGCAGAGGCATCTTTCCCTCGAACTTTGAAAGTTCAGCCTTCGCATCAGTATAGACGAGGGAGTCTTATAAAAAGCAGATTTCTCGGTGGAGTGAAAATGATGGCGCTGTGTATCTTTGTATAGTCTAAAAAAATACAAAGAGCTTGGAACAGACAAACAAGCATAGGTCACCTCCTCGGCTCCTCTAAAAATCTGCTTTGACTTGCATAGGCGGCCATGGATCACCACTCGTCAATTTGGATTTGGCCACCGATCAGGCATCTTTTAGCAGTGATTTGGTGTGGAGGTAGCAACTCAGGTTTTCAGCAATATGAACAAACAGGACAGCCCGAGCTCAACAAAGAAAAGAGGCTTCGGGATCGTGTTGAAGGTTGTGACAGCGATGAAATCTAGAGGTGTGCAACATGAGACCATTGGAGCATCACTTATGCATTATGCTCAGCGTTCTCTGAAAGAATTGAGCAGGAAAGCAAAATGTATGGGATGAAGCCACAGGGTCAAAGATAAACGCTGCTGCTGCTATGAAGCAAGAACAATATACAGGCATTGTTTCCTAGCATTCTTTGTTCCTTTTAGTGTACAGAGGTATGGATAAAATATGCCATCCCTTATACGGTTACTGTAAGACTACGCTGGAGACACGACTTTGGTAAAATTAACTCTCTATGATGACATAAATAGCTCAAATAAAGTCCAGGTTGGAGTAAGCATTCCCTGTCATATTATCAAGGTACAGTTACTTGAGGCATCCACCAGGGCCATCGTGGGCAAGCAGAGATGCGTGGAGGGTGTCTGAAATGATGGGAAGAAGCCAAGACCGCATACACAATGCTTTTTGCATCGTGAATATCAAAACATTTGCATACAACCATGGATGTGGATGCACTGCCAGAGCCTTTGAAGATCATGAATGGTCTAATATTTGCTCGCCATGGGCCGTAAACAAAAGTCCATTCAAATATCAACCTAAATATATCCGCAGGCAGTGAGCAACGACCGCGATTCCTCTATCTGTCAGGTGTTTAGAAGCTACAAGTAAGAGGTTCGCCATCTAGACACCGAATCCGTGACTCAAGGACCCGCGATTTCTGTGATGGACCCGTGATTTTAGTTTCCACTTGACGACCAAGTGGATTGATGGTTATGTCGAGCTTTTATCCACGCATCATTCAGCAGCCAGGTCGTGGAGCTGTGATGGGCATTGACTGTCGAGCTGCAATCACATAGAGTGACCCTTTTTTCGGCCGATTTTCCGATGGGCCGATACATACAGTAAAAACCGAGTATCGAGCTGAGTTACACATCATCTACAGTTGTATTAGAAATTAACCCCAGATAAATCGATTTTTGATCGGCGTCATTCGTGTTCGTTAGCGGCCAGAATTAATTTCAATGCAGAAAGCTCGGGTTTTGAAACTGACAGTTAGCAATCAACCGTCATCACGGGGGATCTCCGTTGATTTCATGACAAACTGTGTAAAGTGGCCACGACTCAGGTATCGACGGAGTATTTGGCAGCCGAGCGATTGATGCCGAATCAGATTCAGCGAATTAATTAAGGCAGTGGAAGTTAAAGCTAGTCGGGGGTGTTTTTATTTGACACATGGAGTTTAAAACCCGCAATTTCATTCACATCCATCAACTCACGGGTTGTTCTCTGCTACATGGCGTTTTCATACAGCAGGTCCATCATTCGGTTAACCCACGTGTTGTTGGCCACCGATTGCATGAGGGAAAATTTCATGGCCGGACTCCAGATCTAGCAGTATTGAGCCACCTATTCGACCGGTATTTCATCTTAAGAGCTGAAGCTCGCAGTTCTCGTATAGTAGATGTTGTATTTGCATAGGATAACCAAGGTTCTTTTATTATTATTATTTGATTAAGGGAGTTGGTCAGATATTCGATGGAGCTAAAAAAGTGGATCTAGGAGCCATCTTTTTTGTTATTTTATTATTTATTTTTCTTTTTTGAAAAAGCTAGGGTGAGTTTTTGGTCTATATAAGAGACCATCTGTCTCCTTTGTAAGGATGAAAAATTTTTGGGAGTTCTTCCCCAGACCTTAATAGAAAAATATCATGATGGGATTCTTTGGATAAATTGGGAGTTCTTTCGCTCTTTGTTTGCCGTTTTTCTTTGTATGCTATCTTTCATTTTGTATGAGGCAATACCTCTCTTAGCTCTTTGCTTTCGATTCTTAAGCTGGGATCATCTGAATAGAAGGCTAACAATCTAGCACAACTTTATTTGACCCATGTTTTTCTCTTAAGTTTTGCGGCTTTCAGGTATGCTCTAGTGCAAGAGCTCTTAGTTGGTTACTACATTCACCTGGCAGCAAGGTCCTATTAGAGCTCTCCTTTGACTCCATTCGCCCCTCTCTGATACTGGCACTGGTCTTTCCCTGAGGATTGATCTTCCTTTCTTTTTCATCACCCATCTAAAATTATCTTTTGTTACATCCGTTTCTCTAAGGCAGCCTCTTCCATTCACCTTGCCCGTTACTGTACCTGCCTTAGTGATCCTATTTTAGGGATACCCCCCTAGTGTTGGAGAAGAGCCAACCTGAAGCGAAGAGGAGAGGAGTGTGGTGACATTGGCCTCTCTCCTGAGAGAGTTGTCATTCCAGCTGGTGTGTTGCATTTTGGGCTTTCACACGACACGCATGCCATTTCGGAGGACAACAGGTCCCTAAACCAGAAGCCGAAGAGGATAAATCCCGTTGGAGGAAGAATGATGCTAAAGAAAGAAGGATTCTTGTGGATTCAGTGAGAGACCATTTGGTTCTTCAAATCTCAGGAAAGAAGAATGCTAGGAAAATGTTCAAGACCATTATGAAGTTGTTTGAACACACTAGCCTAAATGTATCCATGACTTTGAGAAACCAACTCTCAAATATGAGGATTGCAGAACTCAGAGACAAGCTCAACACTAGTGGAGATCCTATTGGCGATAACGAGCTTGTCCTTCACACTTTAAATGGTCTTCCACCATCATGGGAGTCCTTTATCCAAAGCATAAGTGGTAGATCCAAACTACCAAAGTTTGACAAGCTTTGGGCAGATTGCTCTCAGGAGGAGACAAGGATTGCAGCATGTCAAAGAATCCATGGCACTCAACCTGAAGAGACTCAAGCATTTGTTTCTCATGCCACGAAGGGTAAAGGTAGGAAGTTCCATAAACACAAGCACCAAGATAGGAGACCAAGTCCTCGCCCAGATCAAAAAGAGAAGAAGGACATATCTCAAGTTCAATGCTATAGGTGCAGAAAATATGGACACTACGCAAATAGCTGTCGAAGTTCAAGTAAAAGGAAGCATGAAGCCTCAACTGCTGATGTAGAAGAAGATCATCATCGCAAGAAGCAAAGGAATGATGATCGTTCGAAGTTCCTTTTCTAGAAGATCCAGAATGCAAGAACATAGATCTCTTATGGTTCCCACAAGAAGGCAGTGGGGGCCAACACACCAAAACAATAAGAGATAAGTATTTTGTTTTCTTGCTTACATAGATCTGTTTTTGTCTTATATGCTTTTTATATGCAGATCTAATGTATTGAGCAGTTGATATAGTTTACCCTGTTATATTATGCATATGAGCTACACAAGATTTCATGAAGTTAGTCTAGATGATATCTCCCTCCTACATGCTTAGGGTAGTGCACACTCTTGATGGCATGATCTAGTGGAGATAACAGACATCTAGATAATTCCCAGAAGTGCTGATAGACATGTTCATGATTGTTGTGATAAAGTATTAGCTAAAATGCCTGTGTGAACTATTTGTTTTTCATTTCATTGTAAAATGTCTCTGATCATCAGTCAAGATTTGACTTGTAGGGAAAAGACCATGTGATTTGGCCTACAAGAGAAGACCTGTTCCGATGGACATATGAATCCCGTTGATGTTCAGCAAGAAGCTTCCCGGAATATGACTCTCAGCCTCGAAGGATGACCTTGGAGTAAGCTTTCACAGAAGTGAAACCAGAAGTAAGCCACCTTCAGATATTTGGCTGTCCTGTCTTTAGACATGTGCCCAAGTTGGAACCTTCAGGTAAGAAGGGAACCTTTGTGGGATACAATGAGTCTTCAAAGACTTACAAAATCTACATCCCAGGGTCCAGACAGATTGAAGTCAGTAGGGATGTGACCTTTGAAGAAGAATTAGCTGTCAGGAAAGGCAGAGGATCAGACATGGAAATCGATGATGAAATGATAGAACCTGAGATCGTCTCCCCCTCTAGTTCAAGAGGGAGTTAGCAGAAAAAGGATGAACCTATCGATTCCATTGATCCAATTGATATCCCAGGAAATGTTGCAGTAGGTCGGAAAAGACCTAGATGGGCACAACAGATTTAGCATGGAGCATATGGGAAATACAAGGCCAGATTTGTAGCCAGAGGATTCTCTTAGAAAGAGGGAGTTGATTATGATGAGACTTTTGCTCCTGTGGCTCTATATACTTCTATCAGATCCATTATTGCGATTGGTTCAGCTATGGGATGGAAGTTGCATCAGATGGATGTGAAGACAGCCCTTCTCAATGGTGTTATTGAGGAAGAAGTTTACATCGAAAAACCAAACGGGTTTATTGTCCAAGGAAAGGAGTCTCATGTATGCAGACTGAAGAAGGCATTGTATGGCCTCAAGCAAGCACCCCGTGCTTGGTATGGACGAATAGACGGATTCCTAGTAAGCTTGGGATTTTCCAAGAGTGATGCAGACCCCGACCTTTACTACAAGGTTGTAGATGATGAGCCACTGATTTTGGTCCTATATGTTGATGACCTATTTCTCACAGGAAGTGAGAAACTCATTGTATGGTGTCAGAAGAATCTCGCCTCTGAGTTTGAAATGATAGATCTTGGATTGATGCATTACTTCTTGGGATTAGAAGTATGGCAGAGGCAGAAAGAGATTTCCTAGGACAAGGAAAATACACCATTGATACATTGAAGAGATTCGGAATGTTGGACTGCAAGTCCATGGCTACTCCAATGGATGCGAATTGGAAGAAGTTGAGAGATTCTACTTCAGATTTTGACTTGTTTGATCCCACCATTTATCGCCAGTTGATTGGGTCATTGATGTATCTAACCAACACTAGACCAGATATATGTTTTGCTATGAATGCCCTCAGTCAGTTCATGTGCGAACCGAGGCAGATTCACTGGATTGTTGCAAAACATGTGCTCAAATACTTACATGGCACTGTGGGATATGGATTGAAGTATGCTTCAGATGGTGACCTGATATTGCAGAGGTTTACAGACTCAGATTGGGCCGGATGTGTTGCAGATCGGAAGAGTACTTCTAGATGTTGCTTCAGTTTGGGTTCTGCAGTTATTTCTTGGTGCAGCAGGAAGCAGAACTCGGTAGCACTCAGTACTGCAGAGGCCGAGTACATGGCTGCTAGCACAGCAGCTCGAGAAGCAATTTGGCTTCGTAAACTCCTGGCAGGATTGTTCGGCCAGATTCCAGAGCCGATCGTGATTCACTGTGATAACCAGAGCTGTGTGCAGATGTCAGTGAATCCTGTATTTCACGACAGGTCGAGATTCGATATCACTTCATTCGTGATATGGTGCAAAAAGGTGCAGTCGAGTTACAGTACGTGCTGACAGACGACCAGACTATAGATGTTCTCACCAAGGCTCTTCCCAGGGTGAAGTTTGAATACTTTCGCAGAAGACTTGGAGTCGAAGAGAACTTATCCCTCCTTGAGAGGGAAAGATGAGATGCTTTCCCTGCTTTGCCCAGGTGCCTCTGTAGTCCAGTTACTCAGCCAGATATGGGAAAATTCCATAGGCAGATGAGTAGGACAGTCAGCAGTTGGTCGGGCTCACCCAGGTACCTTCTGCAGTGCAGTTACTTAGCCAGATATGGGAGAAATCCCATAGGCAGATGAGTAGGACAGTCAGCAGTTGGTCGGGTTCACACTGGTGCCTCTGCAGTCCGGTTACTCAGCCAAATATGGGAGAAATCTCATAGGCAGATGAGTAGGACAGTCAGCAATTGGTTGTGTTATTGCACAGGTGCCTCTACAGTCCAGATACTCAGCCACATATGGGAGAAATCCCATAAGCAGAAGAGTAGGACAGTCAGTAGATGGCCGTGCCCTTTTGCTCGCCTGAGATCTCAGCCAGGTATGGGAGGACCCCATTGGCAGATGAGACAGACGGGTAGCAAATGGTATAGCAGAGATGGCACAGCTGATTATCTCGGATATCCAGGATTGAGTGATTCTCCTGGATCCAAGATCGAGTGATTCTCCTAGACTCACCGAAGGACTGGTGAGGATGTCACAGATATTCAGGATTGAGAGATTCTCCTGAAATCCAGGATCGAGTGATTCTCCTGGACTCACCGAAGGACTGGTGATGATGATGCACAGAGACTGTGTGGACAACCTTCAGTATGCAGAAAGATGATAGAGACAGAATGGATGTACAAGATGAAACCCAGATGATCATGATGCAGATGAAGACCGAAGAATACCTTCCTTGTTGAGAGGGAGTGTTGGATTTTGTACAACTTCGGAAGATATTATTCATTATATTTTATTGTACTTTCATTGTACTTGTTTATACCTCCTAAAGGGAGAAGAACTTTATGTAATCAATTATGTAAACACATGAAAGAATCAATGTAAGCCTCGGGGCGCAAAAGAAACAATTAAAAAGATTAAAATTAAATTATTTATTGCCCCCAGGTGAAGTCGACCCCATAGGGGAATTTTTCCAGTTTGCACATGTATAAATAAAAGGCTTGTGCACCTCATTAGATCATTCTCACACTTGTGAAGTGCGCATCACTTGGAGGAGGAGGTTTTCGCATCACTTGAAGAAGAAGGGTTTATTGGGGCATCTACTTGTGAAAGTATCTTTCACATTCTTTCTCTTTCTTAATTTGTACTCTGATCTCAGAATTATCATCTCTCTGCGAAGGTTGCTGGGTTTTCTCCCATTTGGGTTTCCTAGGGTAAACTCTGTGTTGTTGTTTTGTGCTTTGTCTTACTTCTAGTGATCTTGGTAATGCATTTATGTTTTATGCTATGAATGTATGAAATTTAACACGTCGGAGTCATAAAAGTTAATTTAAAATATAAATATTATTAATACCAACAATAACTATTACCATATAAAAAGTAAAAGTAAAAGCTAAATTCATCATTAAGGAATGTACATCTATTAGTTATTACCATATCAAATTTCAAATTTGTAAATGATATTGAACTATGTTACTATCAATGCTGCACGACTCGGACTCGGCAAAGACTCGGCTGGCATATGACTCGTGGACTCGGGAAAAACTCGGGAAAGACTCGGGACAGACTCGGCAAGACTCGGCAAATAGGAAAAAAATAAAAATATTGTACATTTCGGGCATTAAAAATAGGTTAAAAACATTTCCAATCTATATAAGCTGTAAAACTACAATTTATGCGATAATTTCATAACATTGTCTTATAAACTATGATTATACGACATAAAAATATATAAATATAAATAATAATAACAAAATATAAAACAAAAAATATATAATAAAATAAATATAAAAATAAATAAAATATGTGATTATGATTATACGACAATTATAAAAAATATATATATATATATGATTATAAGACAACAAAAAATAACTAATAAAATTATATAAAACAAAAAAATATAAAACTATATAACAAATAAAAATAAAATAAAAATTTTAAAAACAACTATATAACAAATAAAAATTTTAAAAACAAACTATATAACAAATAAAAATTTTAAAAACAAACTATATAACATAATAAAGTATAAAGTTATAAACTATATAAAAATAAAATAAACTATATAACATACACCAAAATAAAAATTAAAAAAAACAAAACAAAAAAAACAACGGACAACGGACTTCCGACTTCCAGGAAGAGAGCCGGCCCGACCCGAACTCCGACTGCACCGCACCGCAACCGAGAGGCACCAACCCAACCACTGATCGGCGACCATGTCGAGAGAGCAGTTCGACACTGATTGGAGACCACGGTCGAGAGAGTAGGCTACACCACTGCAGAACTCGCAGACACGCAGAGAAAATGACGACAACCTCACCGCGGGCTCCAATCTATGGCCGAGTCTGCAGCCGAGTTGTGACGTGTCGGCCGAGTCTTCACCGAGTCCAGCGAGTTCACCCAATTCGTGGCAGCTGGCGAGTTTGTGGTCGAGTTTATTGCAATTACCTGGGCTAGGGTTCCACTCGCGAGTCCCGCGCGAGTCGTGCTTCACTGGTTACTATTATCATTATGCAATGTATATCTAAATTCAAATTTCAAATTTGTAAAAAATAATGCAACAAATTCGGAAGTTTGAAATTGTCAAATAGATACTGAATAGTTAACATAGAGAAGTTAGAATAGTGAAATAGACAAAAGTGAAAATTCTAATAAAAGATTAAAATTTCTCAAAAAATACTAAATAATAAAGAGTCAAGGATTGTCATCAGTATCTAGTATCTAATATCTAGAGTCAAAACTGAAACAATGAAAAATAGCTTAAATGAATCAACATCATGATCAAATAAGCATCGAGTGTGCTCCATTGACTGGTGTGAGAGGGTAGCTTTTAGGAAGGTGTTAGACTCTTTGGTTAGTCTAGGATTTAATTTAATTTTGGTTTAATTATGTTTTAATTTTTTTAATACTTTTTAATATATTAATTTGTATTTACTTTTATTGTAAAAGATGAAAATTGGGGGAGGCTTTTGGGTGTCCCCCCAAGGGGGTTCTGGGGGGACGCCCAGAAGCCCCCCCATGTAGAGGGATGCCCAGAAGCCCCCTAGGGGAAAACGCGTTCCACACCTGGGGAAACTTGGGGAAACGCGTTTCCCCGAGCTTCCCCCAAAAGGGGGACATGGTGAAACGTTTCCCCAAGAGTTTCCCCGTCCCAGAAGCGTGGGGGAGCGAGGGGGCACGTTCCCCGCCCTGGGGGATGCATCCCCGTGGAACACTGCTAAATAGGGCTACGAAGGGGCCATTCTCTACCAACCATTGGTCAATACACATGACCAATCTGGGAGAATGATCTGCAGAATGTTTGCCTGATGCTATAACCATGGAGAACATCAACAAGCTGCAAATAGGATGATTGCTAGTTCAAGGCCACTCAAATCCATAGACATCAAAATTGTAACCAAAGCTATTCACATTGATCATGCACTGTCAGAAAATGAAAAAGGTCACCTATTTATGTTGGTGGTGACTTGTTTCTGTTTTTGTATTTGTGTCTAGTCAATTTCAACTCCGGCTTCTTATTTTCTATTCATTTAATTCAGTGGAAATGAAAATGGACCCATATGCATAGCCATCTATCAGCCACTGCAAAGACTATGAATTTATGCAATACATAATGACAAAAAGAATATTGAAATAGAAACATATGTGATATTATTGTATTTATCTTGTGGGTGAACTTATAAGTGGAAGGGTCCATGATGTGCTTATAAAAAAAAAGATCCTACCTACTACATACGGCTTAGACAATTATTGACCATCTTCTTGTTTTACTTTGAATGAATAAATCATAACAGATTGTGGACATCTGCAGAACAGTTTTGGCATACATTTTTCCAAGCCAATACTCCTAATCATATCAACCCTAAGAACATCTTACTCGAAACTTAAAATGACAATTAAATTGGCAAAATAATGATGATAAGAATTTCACATGCATAGAAAAAAGTAGACTAATGTAAGTACATGGATTTGACTAAAATTAGACAAAAAACTTTATAATCCTGAACATAATGTTCTGTTTTTACTTCCTTTTAGAATACAGACATAGTTCAGCCATTAATTTGTTCAATCATATACATCACTAAAAAGTAGCAACACCAAGACAAGAAACTTGCATAGACCTAAATACACCTAGTGAAGATAATTTTGGAACAACTAAAGGTCTAGGAAATATAATTTCTAGACCTTATTGTGGATTTTAAATATCTATTCTTCTCAGTTTGTAGGTCCTAAACTTGTACACTTAACCTAAAGCTGTGAATTTCAAATCTTGATATCATCTTACCTCCTCGGAAGTAATCTTGGCCCTTAACCTAGTGCTACTGCCACTGCTGGGCATTCCTTCTGCTTCCGCATCAGAAGCTTTTAAACTAATAAGCTCTTTGCGCAAACCTTCATCTGTGCATCCCACAGCATATGCATTAACCGCAGCTTTGATGAACTCCTAAAGATACACAGAATGATTTATCCAGAAGCATTAGACACCAAATCCTCACAGAAATGACATCCAGAAAGTTAACAATAATTCTGCCACCAACTCTCTCACTTTATGGAGCATAAAGCTTTATAGAATATGCATCCTTTTGAGTGAATAACCAAACTCTCAGTGAGCTCGCTAAGCGAAATCAAATGAAATTAATCAATCAACAGATTAGTAAACATACTCTAAGCTTCTCACCACAGCCACGTTCTACAACATTTCGGTATCGTCTATGCAGGCCAATAGCAATATTTCGAGAGGAGCGGAACTCGTCATCCAGTGATGAACGAACTGGCTGAAGGGGTCAAAAAAATGCTAACAATCAGTAATAAATAAAGATGATGGCCTGATTTCATGTTTAAAGGCATAATATAGTCTTCAGTTCTAATAGTTGGAGACTTCTCAGACTACTTACCAAAATATTACGTGGTTGTGTTTGTTGCTTTCCCTTAACTCTGCTGCCAGCAGTTTTGAAGCACCCATAGTGTTTGGTTTTAAATATGGCTTTGCCAAAACCCACAAACCTAAAGACTCTTGCTTGACTAGGATTGATCTTGCAGCTTGGGTGATTTTTAGCACCAGTTAAGTAGTTATCTTCATGAGTGTTGTGTAAGTCTCTCCAACTCAATACGTGTATATCATGTCGCAGATAAGAGAAAGTAGTCATGTTTGGCATTTGTAATATCAGTAGGCCTGCTTCATAGCATCAACATCTAGACTGCGGTCAAATTTGGTCTGAAGTTGATCACAGCAATTCCTTCAGAAATGCAACAAGGTTAACAGTGAATCAGAAGAAATATAATTACTAGACTAAGAATGACAGAATCTATCTCCACCCTCATCGTGGGAGCATTATCACAACAGAAATTAATTTATTTTATTTTAAATGCAACTTATATGACTTCAAAAATGCACCAGAGTTATAACTGATACAAATAAGAGTTACATGGAGTCCTCTTGTTGTGTCCTTAAATACCAAATGGGACGGTACTTGCATAAACTAGAAATAATAGAAAGGCAATAACGGTATGGTCCTATTATTGCCTTCTCCTTGGAAAGTTGTATACCTTTTCTATAGGAAGGCAATAATAGAAAGTTGTATAATATGCCATAGTTTTATGCAACAATCCCTATTCTCTATTGTATTCTTTACTGATTTCAGGCCCTAGTGGCAGCATGTGAATATCTAGTGTTGTTGCCAAATCAGTAAATTTTCTTTCACTACTTTTGAATCTTTGATACAAGGTTGTTGGGAGTGGGAGCGATGCACCAATTTCCAAACGACACTGGAAGCAAAGCATTCCAAGGGAGTTTGTTATATAATATATATCTTAATATATTTTGATGCATATATATTGAAAAATAGCATGCAGAATGGCTAATTAGCTGCAGAAAATATGAAAACATAAATTTTTGTAATAGATTAATTACAATCATTAAAGCATCAACCATTTAGTTTACAAATAACATTGACCATCTAGCAGTTATAACATATAGAATTGTCATCAAATGATCAACCATAACATCAAGTTTCAAGTTTCACCAGATAACATCAACCATGAAATGAAACAAGGCATCATGACCAAAGAGTTATAATATGCAGTCAATAGTTCAACCTGAAGCCTTAAACAGTCATATAATGTTTACAAAATAGGCCATAATAAAGAGTCGAGACAAATAATTCTAAGCTCTAAAATCTAGATTCTAAACTAAAAAAGAAAAATAATTCTACTGTCTACTAAGCTTTCCTCTTGATAGTGAAAAATTATTAGTTACAGGGGATACAAAATTAGTGATTGTGCCAATGAAAGGCAGAACATGGACAAAATGTTGGCAGATATTGATCTTATTAATGAGTGCAGAGAATACTTCAAAAACATGAAGATGGTTATTAACTAGTTATTCACTTACATAAGAAGACTTAGTATAATAGCTGAAGCAGTGAAGCCTGATTTTTATGCTAATGTTGGAGCTACATGAGGTCAATTAAGAACTGATCTAAAGTGGTACCTCATAGGAATTATGGATTCTGGTTAAAGACTTGGAGTAAGGCAATTGAATATGGAGCGTATACTGTTTGTAGATTTGCTATTTTTCCAATGCTTACATAGCCAGTGGATGATACCACCTCATTTAGGTATTATTTTCTCCCTTATTATTTGTAGTACTAGTGACACTTGTCTATGCCATTTGAAGTCGTTATTATTACATTGTTGTCAACGAAATCTAATTATTCTCCTACATCAATAGAGATAAAATGCATCTATAGATTAATGAGGTTATAAAGGTATGCCAAATTCAGTAAGGTGAAGGAACTACATTCAAACCCCAAGTTGGTAAACTCAGCCTGTGTGATTTGGAGAAGTTTGTAGTAGTATTACACAGTTGTTGGAACGATGGCTTTGAGGTTAGTGTCCAAAAGGATGACATTATCAGTGAGGACGAAGACATAGACCATCAGTTAGGCCAGGCAGAGAACAAATTTGCAGGAAATTTGTTGGTTGAGCCTTGTCTAAATCAAAAGAAGAGTAGGTAGAACCTGGTCAGTTTAAGACTAGGAAGAATATCATTATTATTGAAAAGGAAATGCAGGATGAGGAGAAGGAAATCTTGGCGGGCCTGGGAAAAGATATACATACTTACATGGGTCTGCCATGGATTTCTCAATCAAGTTAGTTTCTGATGTGGGATTTTGTTAAAGAATGACACAAGTTTGAGGTTGGCTAAGAAAGACACCGTGGTTGAGGATGGTAATGTATGCTTGATAAGGATTGCAGCTAAATTGGACGAGGTGGATTGTAGAATTTTCTAACACATGGTACACATATTCTGCTCTCTGTAAACTGTTTCTACAGAAAGCTAAAACAGTCTGAAATAAATGCTACTCAAAACAACAATCTGTAAATTACACTAAAATCTATGAACACATACAGTTAGAGAATATAACGATAACTTAATTAGGTCACTGTCAACACCTGCTACTGCTTTTATTAATTCTGAACATAAAAAAACTGCTACAGGAAAATACTCCTAAACTACTAGCTGCCAGACTCAAGACTCAATGAATGAATCCTGTTAGGTTGCCCACTAGGGCAAATAGAGAAATTGGCTAAAACATAAAGCCAAATAACACAATAATGCACACAAAGACAGAGATGATTGACGTGAACGCACAATGCTTTCTCATTAGCCAATGCACATATAAATACATTGAGAAAGGACCCTTGGGTTCCAAATTCCCAAGGCATCTCTTGGACTCTCTCACAACTCTTCCTATTCACCTATTGACTCTTCACTTTCTTTTCTCAATAATATTGTGAATAGTGAACAATAATACATTGATATGCCTAACCCTAAGGATTAGGTTCCCAACAATTCCCCCTTAATCCGAAGCAGTGTATATGAGTCCAAGAAAATATAGCTGAAATCTGGAAGTGGACAGCTGCAAAAGGCTAAACATCTCCAACTTTACAACTTGACTATGCCAAGCAAGTTAGCAGAAGCTGACTTCTCCTGCTAAGTACAAGTGCTCTCTGAAGTGGTGGTTTTGGCCGACCACAAACCAAATGCGGGGGTTTGTTAATACTCTTAAGAGGGATGTGCTTGGATATGGTATTGTGGTCTTCCTGATAAATGCATTACATCCCTTGCAAATTTCTTTGCTATATTTTTAAAAAGATGGTATAATGGTGAAGAAGATATGAGAACTACTTTAGATAGGGGGTTGACCAACTAAAAAGATCGAGGGAATCCATAATTCTCACTATTGAGCATTGCCCCCATGATGATCCCACTGAAGAAATTTATCGAAGTCCAAACATTGTTGAAGATCCTCCTCATGTCCCCATAACAGAGGATATCAAAGGTTGGGGATGCTTTCATGATTATTTCAGTGATGATGATCACACTTGTACCCCAGATCTACCTCAAGAAGAAACCATTACAGGAGCTTATAATGAAACTTATGATGAAATCTGTAATCAACAAGATGGCATACATGCCTGTTCTCCATGTAATGATGATAGTTTGGAAGGTTTACTGCCTTGTGACCTTTTTTCTGAAGAAGATGATAGTGATCAAGAGGAGGAGAAGTATAGCCTGGAGGATGATACTAGTGATGCAGACTCCCTTGTGTTTGATCAAGTTGTTGATGAGGATTCTTGGACATTCATGGAAAATCCAATCTATGAGATGTCTGAAGAGGAAAATGAGGAACCGAAATCTTTTGAAGGTTTTATTGTTAATCCCATCTATGACATTTCTAGAAAAGGGAGTATTGAGTCTCTTGATGGTTTTATTGAAGATCCTATTTATGAGGTTTTTAGAGAAGAGAGCATGGATCTTGAGGCCTTGGGAAATATTTGTATGAAGGAAGAGCATGCAGTTTTTCTTTGTGATCAGTTTGAGCCATATATCAGTATCAGTAATGAAGAATTAGATTGGGTACAGTTAAATGAAGATGTCACAGCCATCATTTTCGCACGCAGAGGTTCCTTATGATCTGGATCATCTTGGGTCTTCTACGCAAAGTTATCATCATAAGAGCCCTTTGGAACATTATGTTGAAGAGGTTGATCTGCCTCATCATGCACATCTATATATTAGTCTTATCCAAGCTTGGATAGAAGAATCATGTGCGAGCACTTATCAGTTTGGGAAGCAGTTTGATGACATTATTCATGCCTATGATTCCCCATCCAGCCCACCCATTCTGGATCATCACGCAGGTTTGCATTTCTTAATAAACATGTCCTTGCTTTGACTGGTAACCAAAGATAAGGCAAAAAACTTTAAAGTTAGTAAAATGCTTAGGTGGTTGCATTGGATATTTGATTTTACTTAAGATGTTTATTTTGTCATGCTTAGAGTAGGGAAATAAGCCCCTTAGAGTGAGCATTTACTTTCTGCATTCATTTTATGTACTTAAGAATAATAACATTTTTGTTAGCTAAAGCAACTTTTGGTTCATGGGATTTTTAATGAAACATGTGCTATTAAAGTTTTCTTGTCAAGTTGAGATTTTTTTACAGATTATAATTTGGAGTTCTTGTTTCCTCTCCTTGCCTTAAGACCAGATCGAGCACACGTCCCCGAGTTGGAGCCAAAATGTTGACCACCAAAACCAACTAGGTGGACAACTATGCACCATGCACATGTACAATGTGCCTTGAAGATGAGAAAGAAGTACCTAATGAATTTTTCATGCGAGGCAGCTCTTCTTCTTATCTTCTCTCCATGAAATTACTGTACCCCTACGGGGGATTTTGTAATGATATGTCAGCATGAAGGTCAATTTTTGTGTAACTTAGTTTCCTAAGACTTTATGATTAGGGAAGCCATTTCATCGAGTGTTTTTTCCCTTGGATAATTAAAATTCATTTTTAGTGATTTTAATTGTTTGAGTTTTTCACTCAAAAATACCTCCAAAGTGGTGAAAGGCATTCTAATGATCGAGTCAATGGGGTGATTGGGGCCTAAAAGTGTTCTATATTACCATGTTAAACATTATCCAGAGTCTTGCGGAATTTCATTAAGTTTTACATAGGATTTTTTAATTTTTGGTAATTAAAAAATGTCCCTCGGCATAAAATGTTGTAATGTAAAAGAGGGATAAGTGGTCCTTTATGATGTTGTATAGGGGTATGAGTACTCAAGATAAATGGCATGGGACACCCTACACCCTTGGACCAAGTTTGAGGTCATTCGGACAGGTATTGCTAAGGTTTTAGTCACATTTTCCTAAGTAAATCAAGGAAATCAAAAAATTGGGCAATTAATTAATAAGACAAATTTTGGAAAAGTGCCTAAAGTCAAATGGGGTGGCCAAGTTAAGTTTATAAAGTTTATGTTATTTCCCTAAGGTAAAATTAAAGGCCAAAGGGGCCCCCCCAAGCAAGTGTTTTTCAAGTTTGAAGTTTCTCCCTAAGGGGGAAACCCTCTCTCACCATGGGAAATGAGATAAATTGAAATAAGCCAAAAGAGGGGGTCCCACCTTCATGATTCCTTCCCCTTGGCCTAGAAAGAAATATAAAACATGAGTGGGGGGTTTTCCCCCCCCATTGTTTGTTATTTTTAACCCAAGGAAGTGCACCCCCCTTCATGGGCCCCCTTTCTCTCCAAATGACAAATGTCACTCATGCACAAGGGCTCTCTCCCTTGTTTTTCCTACTTAAGGAGGTTTTTTCTCCTCATTTGGGTGAGGATCTCTCATGCTCTTGCATTCTTGCTCTTTCTCACTCTTTTGCTTCCATTTTTCTCCTATTTGGGCCATTGTAATTTTCAGCCATTGGGATTGGTTAATAGAATTCTTTGGAGGAGATCTTGTGTTGGTGTTGCTTTATGGTGGTTTGCTTCTACGCTTCATAGCTACTCAAGTTTGGGGAGGCCAAACAAGCAAATTTCTTTGCTTTGGTAAGATTTGTGCATTTTTGCCACAAGTTTTGAGAGTTTTTAGTTTTGTAGTTAAAAACTTCATATTTTTCTCGGTTGAAGTTAGCTCATCATTTGGATCTCACATTCTTTTTAGAAGTATAGCAAATATCTCATAAGTTGCAGGTTACTTAGGTTGAAGAGTGGACTTCCTCGGTTGGATACCCCACTACTTCAAGCATTTGAAGAGCAAAGAGCATAAACTCTTCCCTTCTTATCAAAATTTCTGCACTTTTATTTCTGTATACTTTTTCCATATTGAAATCTGATTTTAAACCTCATTTACAAGCTCTTATATTATGCAAATTTACTTATAAAAATTTCAAAAATTTTTGTACTATTTCGTATCATAAAACTAACATCACCCAAGAGTGATTTTGGGCATTTTCTGTGGTTTATTGCTTGTTGGTTTTAGCAGGTTTTTACAGTTTAAGGTGTTATTATACTCAAATTTGGCCATCATCAAGCAAAAGGGGCACCTACAAGCTGCCATCTTCAACCACTTGCAAAAAACGGTCAAAATAACTCTCTTCTTTCTCCTATTCTCTATAATACTAAGTGTTGAAATCTATATTGTTGTAACAAGTCCAATAGAGTCTCTTGGGCTTGGTTTCTTGCTTTCTTTTCAAGTAAAAGTTCTTCATTTTCGTTTTTGTCATCCATTGCATGCAAGTGAGGAGGCATTGCCACCATTGCATAGCAATTGTTGAGTGGCTTGGGTTTAGTATAATTGTTTCTTTCTCTTTAAGTTTATTTTTCCCGCACCTTACAAGTGAGAAGGCTCTGCCTTGTTGATGTATATGTAACTTCGGAATGTATTTCACTTGTATATTTTATATTGTATTCATATGACATTGTACTTCCGACAGAGAGGTTTCATTACTCCGATCGGAAAGGTCATCATTGTATTTGATAGGGTTATTAGACTCCCCTAGTGGGGTCGGCCCTAAGTCATGTTGTGATGTGTTATTAGACCCTCCTAGGAGAGGCCGATCGAGTTAGGATAAAAGGCAAGTGAAGTCGAGTATAAATAGAGAGTGTGACTCTCATTTCATTCATTCACTCACTCACTCATTCATACAAGTGAGAAATGCGCACAAGTGGAGGAGGAGGAGCTACGGAAGACTATCTCTTTGTTTTGGGGTTCTGTACTATTGCTCATTCTATCTCTGAGGAAGTTGCGGGGTTTTCTCCTTTATGGTTTCCCCGATGAAATGCTTTGTGTCTATTGTCTCTTGTGATTGATTATGATGTGCTTGTTATTCTCTCAGATAAGATCCTAAATCATATTGAATTAAATGATGAAAATCTAACATGGTATCAGAGCTAACCTGAGAAGAAGACACTATGCAGCTGTAGAAGATAGGGCTTTGTATAGCAAAACCTATTCATTATGGAACTTTCGCTATAAATAACTTTTGGCGAAGGTTTAGGATCTGAAACTTGGACAGGCCGAAGATGACATGTTCCTGTACCTTGTGTCCGAGTTTCAGCCTCAAATTCGTTGTACTTTGCGAGATATGATCCGTACAAGTTAGGGTTTTTGTCTCTTCCAGAATGCTGCCCTAAATAGGTGACCTAGGCAAAAAGGTCATATCTCGGGCTAGGAAGCTCCAAATGGAATTCCGTAAGAAGTGACAGTTAGGGCACGGACTGTAGTTTCATAGGTCTGAGTTTCAGAGGCTGAAGTTGAAACAGTGACACGTGGCACTCCGTACAAGTTCGCTATGCTGTTTCATCCCATAAACAAGTCATGTTGCGACACTTAGCATATCTCTCTCATGGAGAATCCAATGAAGCTCAAATCTGTGGGGTTGGAAAGATGACAGGTCATTCTACCACAAGCCGAAGTTTCAGACCCTGAGGATCCGAAATTTCAGAGATACACCAGAAACAATATGGCATATATTTCTATCAAAACAGAATTGGATTCTAAGCATTTTCATTTTTGGCTGGTCACTGCTACGGGAAATTAGGGCTTTTGACAGAAGTGGAATTTTGGAGTGCTCTCAGCACATGATTGCTCTCCTCAGCAAAATCGAAATTTAGAGACCAAGATCAAACTTTTTGGTTGGGTAAATCTCCGGGAAAGTCAAACCCTAATTTGACTTTTGGACCAGAAAACCAGATTTTGACAGAAGTTGCAGATCCGAAATTCGTAGGTCATTTTTGGAGGGTCAATTTTTGAAGTTTTCAAAATCTAAGCACACCAGCTTGCTCGCCTCAATCAATTGCATCTTCCTGTCTAGACAGAAGTTTGAAATTCCAAGTTTGGATTTTTAGGGTTTCTCTGTCAAACCCTAGCCAGCTCCAGATCCAGTTTCAGCAAATCAAGTGGTAAGATCTAAATCTTTTATTTCCATTTGAGTTTCTCATTAAGATGTCTCACCACACCAAGCTTGAGGATAAGCTTGAAGGGGCTGATAACTTCCGAGTATGCAAGTATAGGATTGGGTTAATCCTAGAAGAGAATGAATTAGACACCTACATAAATGAAGAGGTTCTAGTTCCAGAGGGAGATGAGGCTAAGGCCTTACATAAGAAGAACTTGGTCAAGGCCAAGAGGATCATTGCAGATTCTATCAAAGACCATCTCATACCTCATGTGTCTTCTCTAAAGACACCCAAGGAGATGTTTGATTCCTTGACCAAGCTATTTGAAGGAAAGAACATAAATCGGAAGATGACTTTGCGGAACAAATTGAAGAATGTGAAGATGCAAAATGCAGAGACCATGCAATCCTACTTCACAAGGGTCTCTCAAATAAAAGAACAACTTGAAGCTGTGGGAGAAGATAAAGAGAATGGTGCAATTGTGATGACCACCTTGAATGGTCTTCCTAGGTCATGGGATTCCTTCATTCAAGGAATTTGTGCTAGGAAGAAGCTCATCACATTCAGTAGGCTGTGGGAGGAATGCTCACAGGAAGAAGCTCAAATTATAGCTCGAGAAGAAAAGATGGATAATGAAGACCAGGCTCTCACAGCACACACCAGGAAGAATAACCACAAGAGGCAGCATCCTCATCACAAGAAGGGTAAACACCACCACCAGGATCGGAGGGAGAACTTTGGAGGATCCATGAGAGATCTTTCTCACATTCGATGTTATACTTGTGATGAGAAGGGACATTATTCCAGAGATTGTCCCAGGAACAAAAGAAGCTCCCACAAGAAGAAGAACAACAAGAGAAGACATCATGCTCACACTGCAGAGGATGATGAACCTCCAAGGAAGAGAACCAGGGAAGATTCTTCAAGTGATGAAGAATATGTATTGTAATGAAGATAACCAGCTACATGGGTTCCACCTCATAAGGTGAAGCTAAAGATGACTTTCAGTTTTACATGAAAGGAGTAGAAGAAGCTACTGCAGAGTTGGACTCCGGAAAACAAATAATCTATGAAAGAACCTCACATCCATTTTCAGCATTGGTTAAGGTGCACACTATCAGAGACTCCAGTAGTTCCTGCAAGGAAGCAAAGATCAAGAGGGAGCACACTCTAGTAGCTCTTGCAAGGAAGAGAAGTTGCATTAATGATCAAGATACTACTAATATGCAAGTAATGGGTAAGTGGCCTATGGTATTGTACAACACTCCATTGCTACTTATCTAGATTGAAACCTCTTTGCTGACATGTTGGGAGTAGTGCACACTCTTAACAATGTTCTGGTAGAGATGGAAGGCATCTAGAAAGTTACGGAATATGGATAAATGTTGTATTGAAGCATTGGCTAAGATAATTGCATGACTGTATGACCTATGTCTTTATGCGTAAGAATTTGTTCTGAAAACTATGAGATGTTTCTAATCATGCAATTGAACTTGACTTGTAGGAAAGATCGTATACCATCACCTACAAAAGAAGGACAACGACATTTGTTCCAGCGACGAAGTTCAAGAAAAATACCTATTGAAGATATTGAAGAATCTGAAGTTCCCGGGATCAGGGATGCAGTAATGGAAGGATGCCATGATCGAGGAGTACCAGTCGATCATGATGTCTGGGATGTGGTCCCGAGACCAGTAGGGAAGTCTGTTGTGACTTCCAAATGGATCTACAAGATTAAGCATGCTGCAGGTGGTAGCATAGAGAAATACAAGGCAAGATTTGTGGCACATGGCTTCTCCCAGAAAGAAGGGATCGATTATGAAGAGACGTTTGCACCTGTAGCCAGATACACTTCCATCAAAACGGTACTTGCTCTGGTTGCAGTGATGAAATGGAAGATACACCAGATGGATGTCAAGACAATATTCTTGAATGGTGTAGAGGAAGAGGAAGTGTATGTGGAGCAGCCACTCGAGTTTGAGACACATGATAGGGAGACTCATGTGTGCAAACTGAAGAAAGCCTTGTACGGTTTGAAACAAGCACCCAGGACGTGGTACAGCAGGATTGATAGCTTCCTGACTAGTTTGGGCTTTACCAAGAGTAAAGCGGATTCCAACCTTTACTACAAGATTGAGGAAGGCAATCCAGTGATACTCCTACTGTATGTAGATGACATGTTTGTGACAGGTGAGGATGGATTGATTATTGATACGAAGAGGAAGCTTGCTGCCGAGTTCGAGATGAAGGACTTGGGTATGATGCACTATTTTCTAGGCATGGAGGTGTGGCAGAGTGCGGATGGAATCTTCCTTGGACAAGGGAAGTATGCAGTAGAGATCCTGAAGCGGTTCGAGATGATGGACTGCAAGGCCATGGCCACACCTATGGCATCAAACCTGAAGCTATTGAGTGATGCTTCATCAGAGTCGATTGATGCCATGATTTATCGTTAGATGATTGGGTCCTTGATGTACCTAACGAATATGAGACCAGATATTTGCTTTGTTGTGAACACATTGAGCCAATTCTTGACGGATCCAAGACATGTTCACCTGATTGCTGCAAAGCATATTCTGAGGTACTTGAGGGGTACGGTTGATTATGGGATCAAGTATAATGTGAATCAGAAGATTAACCTGGAGGGTTATGTTGATTCGAATTGGGCAGGCAGTGCCATTGATAGGAAGAGCACTTCAAGGTGCTGCTTCAGTTTGGGATCAGGTATGATCTCTTGGTTTAGCAGGAAGCAATCCTGCGTGGCACTGAGTACAGCCGAAGCAGAGTATGTCGTAACTTGTTCGGCTAGTTGTGAGGCAGTATGGCTAAGGAAGCTACTGTCTGATTTGTTTGATCTCCAGTTGGACGCAACTTGTATATATTGCGACAACCAGAGTTGCGTGAAGTTGTCTGAGAACCCAGTGTTCCATGACAAGTCGAAGCACATTGAGATCAAGTACCACTGTATCAGGGATATGGTGCAGAGAGGAGCAGTGAAGCTCCAGTATGTTGCGACGGATGAGCAGATAGCCGATGTATTGACCAAGCCGCTGGCAGAGTGAAGTTTGAGTACTTCAGAGAGAAGCTTGGTGTACTTCAGATCGAGGTTCCTTCCAGGAGGAAGTGATGAGTCCGGAAGACACATATGCACATGGGATTTTCCAACATGGTCAGAGGTTAGTCCTTCCATGGTCGTTGATGTAAATGTCGTGCCTTTCCGACATGGTCAGAGGTTAGTCCTTCCATGGTCGTTGATGTAAGTGCAGTGCCTTTCCGACATGGTCAGAGGTTAGTCCTTCCATGTGCATTGATGTAAGTGCAGAGCCTTTCCGACATGGTCAGAGGTTAGTCCTTCCATGTGCGTTGATGTAAGTGCAGAGCCTTTCCAACATGGTCAGAGGTTAGTCCTTCCATGTGCGTTGAAGTAAGTGCAAAGCCTTTCCGACATGGTGGTAGCTGTGTTCTCCCATGTGTATTGATGTAAGTGCTGAGCCTTTCCCGGATGGTCAGAGGAAAGTCCTTCCATGCCGGTGAGTGTAAGTGTTGTGTTGTGTGCATCTGGGCTGTGCTCCGTTGACGATGAGATGATCTGAAGATGATGACGTGATAGTAGGGTACATAGGTTTTGCATAGGCATATAATCAGTCCTAGGATGCTCCTTCAGGTTTTGCAGTGGCATATAATCAGTCCTGGTAGATCTTGCAGATTTTGCAGAGGCAGTGTAATCAGTCCTGAGATGTACCTACTTGATGGCTTGCTCGCAGAGATGATGAAGACCTACATGGAGGCTAGGCCTACATCCAGCATGAAAAAAGGTTGGCTCTGTAGAACTTCCTATGACGAGTAGATTGGAGATTGATGATCGAGATAGCAGCAACAGTGACGATGATGATCCAGCTTTGATGATGATCCTCCAGTGATGAAGACTTGTGTCAATGAACTGTGTCAAGAGAATACCTTCCTAGTTAAGAGGGAGTGTTGATGTATATGTAACTTCGGAATGTATTTCACTTGTATATTTTATATTGTATTCATATGACATTGTACTTCCGACGGAGAGGTTTCATTCCTCTGATCGCGAAGGTCATCATTGTATTTGATAGGGTTATTAGACTCCCCTAGTGGGGTCGGCCCTAAGTCATGTTGTGATGGGTTATTAGACCCTCCTAGGAGAGGTCGGCCCAGTTAGGGTAAAAGGCAAATGAAGTCAAGTATAAGTAGAGAGTGTGACTCTCTCATTTCATTCATTCACTCACTCACTCATTCATACAAGTGAGAAGTGCGCACAAGTGGAGGAGGAGGAGCTGCGGAGGACTATCTCTTTGTTTTGGGGTTTTGTACTATTGCTCATTCTATCTTTGAGGAAGTTGCGGGGTTTTCTCCTTTATGGTTTCCCCGGTGAAATGCTTTGTGTCTATTGTCTCTTGTGACTGATTATGCTGTGCTTGTTATTCTCTCAGATAAGATCCTAGATCATATTGAATTAAATGATGAAAATCTAACATGCCTCCCTTGTAAAACCGCATTGGCTTGTATTTTTGTTTGCCCACACCTTGCAAGAGAAGAGGCTCTACCCATCCATGCAATATCGTGCTGGCTTTTAGATTTGCTTCCTAATTATTTTTGCTTTAATTTATTTTGCCTGCACCTTACAAGTGAGTAGGCCTTGCCTCCCTTGTAAAATCGTGTTGGCTTGCATTGTACTTTGTTTTTTTTGTTTATTTATTAAAGGTTAAAATAAACTGTGCCCTGATTTTTGCCCCGTATTCACTCCCATTGTCGGTTCGACCGATCCTAGGTGACAAGAAAGGGCAAGGATTTGTGTTGGCTAGACTAATAGGCACTCAGAAGTCGATCTTAACTAGATACTGAGAAAAAGAAGCTTGATCTGTGAAGCTAGAGGGGTAGAGGCTGTTGGGAGCCTCGTGGCACTTAGTGTCCTCCTGTTGAGCACGTAGCAAGTTTTGGGGTTGACCCATGGAGCTAGTTGAGAACCTTGTGTTCTCTTGTTGAGCACCCGGCAATCTCTCTCAAATCGAAAGAGATAACTTCTTAAGGTAGACACATAGAGTAGCATTAGTTTTATTGCACAAACCTTAATTCCCCTAAGCTAAAGAGAGACTTAAAATCGATTAAAATTTACAGGACCATTTGCAAAACACAACAATCGTTATTTCATTTCCAAGCACTTTACTTTGAAAGCATTTCAATTTTGGTTCAATCTTGCTACAAGCATCTTTCATTCATTAAATTGTTCATTTACTACAAGTTAATGTTAAATGTGATATTTTGATTATTGTGATTTGTGAATGATTTAATGCAACTATAGTATCATTGGTATTCTTGTTTATTTATATTTGTGACTCCATGACCCAAGTAAAGTAGGCATTGGTCTTGTCAATGAATTAATATTTCTCTCTTGCAATTGCATTCGTTTCATTAAGGTTCGCTTGTCATTTGAATAATTGCATCCCTGCACGATTGCTTGTCATTTGGACATTGAATAATTTACAACTCTTAAAATAAACTCATAAAAAAATCTTAGTAAGTAGGGACAACCCCCCTTGACCTTTAGGAGGTGGGGTCTAAACGGAGGAGTTTAGAATCGAGGTGACAGTGGGTTCTACACTCATAGTTTCCCTCAAGAGCACACATAGCAGTTGGGAGACTTATCTGTCGCCAGTGTGTGTTTTAGGCGGCAACAGGTGGGAAATCCCAACTTCCTTTGCAAGCAAGGGATGGCTGAAAATGGAACACAAATATATCTTTTGGAAATAAACAAGAAGTCAAGTTCAAGAGACTCTCTTGAACTTGTTCCAACCAAATAATTTTCAGCAGTTAAGAAATGATGAAAAATGTGAGAAAGAAGAGATATTTTGACCATTTTCTTGCAAGGGACTTGGGATGGCTTCTTTAGGATGTCCTTTGCACTTAGTTGAGGCCAAATTTCGACAGAGTTTCCCCTTGTGCTGCTAAAAACCTACACAAAACAGCAAGCTGATTAAAAGTACAAAGTGTCCAAAATCACTTTGGGACACCATATTTGTGAGTAATAAAATTATGTACAAAATTTCTAAAAACATTATAGAACAAATAGAGTCAAATAACTTGTGGAAACATGGATTTTAACTTGATTCTAGAGTGCTAAATAAGATAAATCAATAACAAAAATTTATAGAGAGAATAAGTTAGGAAATAGTGCTCTTGGTTCTTCAAAACTTGAAGAAATGGAGCATCTGACCAAAGAATCCCACTCTCCAAACTTGGAAACCTGCAACTTGAAAGATTTTACTACACAACTAAAAAGAGGTGAGTTCCAAAAGATGTACTAAGAAATCACAGTACTCATACAAGAAATCTATGAACTTCTTAATAGCAAATATGAAAACTCATGAAATCTAAGAAAAATGAGTAGATCTCACCAAGGCAAAGAAATTTGCCTCTTTGGCCTCCAACCACTTGAGTAGCAATGGAGCACAGGAGCAAACCACCATAAACACTAAGACACACAAACTTTCATCCAAAGATTTTTATTAAACACCAAGACACACCAACTTTCATCCAAAGATTTTTATTAAAATGCCAAAAATGGCTGAAAATTATAATAGCTTCAAGAATGGGAGCATAGCTTCAAGAATGGGAGCAAATGGAAGCAAGAGAATGGCAAGAGAGCAAGAGCATGAAAGAGCATGAGAGATTGTAACCAAAATGAGGAGAAGAGGCCTCCTTTTATAAGAAAAGATAGAGGGGAGAGTTCATTTGCATGAATGACATTTGTCACTTGGAGAGAAAGGGAGCCCATGAAGGAGAGTGCACTTCCTTGAGTTAAAAATAACAAACAATAGGGGGGAAAAGCCCCCACCCATGTTTTATATTTCATTCTTGGGCCAAGGGGAGGGAATCATGAAGGTGGGACCCCACCTTTTGGCTTATTTCAATTTTTCTCATTTCCCATGGTGGGAGAGGGTTTCCCCCCTGTTGCTGTCGGATTGCGCACCTGGTTAACACAGTAGAAATCTTGTTACTGCTCAGTGCGCCCTTAGGGGAAAGTCTCGAGTCAAGGTTGTCACCTGATCTTGACTCCTCCGTTTAGGCCAACTCCTAACCGAAGCCAAGGGGGGTAGTCCCTACGGAATGTTTCTAAGGTTATTAAAATGTTTTTAGAAAGTTAATTATGGATGTTTTTAGGAGTTTTTTAGAGGGTATGATTATACTGTCCAAGTTTGTTGCAAGAAATTAAGAAATGCTTTCAACACTAGATAATAAACAATCACCGGCATATAAAGATTAAACAACAATTTACTGAACTAATATTAAGCAAATGTAAAATACTTATTGTTGCTAGAGACCAGTGCCAATGGAGTTAATATTGAGGTGCTGCTAAAAGGGAAAGGTTTTGCAAGTGTATCTTGGTCGGTTTTAGATTATTAAAAATGGAACTTAGTTACAGGAAAAAGGGAAACTCCAGATATACCGCGAGGTACAAAGAGCAATGTCCGGAAATTAAGTGAAGGTGGCTCCTCACGAAGATGTGTGGATTGGAATGGAGTCTCGAGGGCGGTATTCAACACTACACCAACAAGGGTGTAACCTAACTGTGCCCTGATGTCGCCTCCCAATGGTTCCCGCTTCTTCTAAGGAATTTCCCCACGCAAAACTCAATGTTCTAAGTGCCAGATTTTCACTATGTTTGGGGTTGTTACTTTTATTATTTGTGAGTTCTTAATTAGATCTTGAGAATTAATAAGTTGCTATAATTCTTTCTGATTTCCCCAGGACTAGGCAAATGCCCGCAAGGGGAAAGAGCAACTTTGAGTGATAGCAAAATGCTTGCTCCAAATTAATGCTTGAAGATAAAAAAATGATAAAAGGAATACTGAAAGATAGATCACCGGATCTATGTGTCACTTTCTGATCAACCACCACTAATCGGCAATGCCTTTATTTGGTGGTGAGAGCATACTTAGTGGCAACAAAATCGATGTTATTTCTAACTACTTTGTGCAATGTAAATGAAAAATTATAAAACAAATCAAGTATACGATCTTGTAGTAAACATGGTTTGTGTGCTTGTGTTTATTAGAAAAAATTATGTCAAGAAAATTGAAGACTGCAAATCTCCCCAAAGGGGATGGGGTGTGGGCGTTGTGTAGCCCACTTCCTCTCATTTAGTAACTTTACAATTCTTGCTCAAAAAAGTGCCTCTTACTCCTTTTAAACTTGGATCTAAGGGCTTACAATTCAAGAAAATGAAATATTGGTAAAAGAGGGTCCTCGGAATGTATTTTTGGCACTTTCCGGCGAAAATTGGCCAAAGCTTCCTTCTCTTTTTCCTTGGACCTGCTAAAAACCAGCAAGCTAAATATGCTAATTCAGTGGGCTAAACATATACAAATGCACAAAAAAATACAAATTTTATACTTGGGAAAATATGGAAACTTTTTGACTACTTCAAGCATGAAAACCATGGATCTAGATATAGTTTGGAAAGTAAGAACTGAAACTAATCTAGATCTGATATATATGCTTGATAAAAGAAGATATTTGATTTGCAAAATGTAGATCTAACTTTTACTAAGCAAAATCAACAAGTAACCAAGAAATATTTAAAGAAAAAATTGAGAGATGATAGAAGAAAACCCTCAAGCTCAAGCTTGAACTAGAAGATGAAGAAGAAGAATCTATGGACAAGAAACTTGTTAGATCCAAAGCTTGAAAGTGATGGAGAGAGGGTGGATGCAACCGAGCTCCAAACTCCCTTCACCTTGAGGCTACCTGCAAAGCTACACACTTCTCAAACAAGCAAGATTAAACTAGTATATTCATCAATCAAAACAAGGAGAACAATTGTACAACCGAATACATCATATTACTCCTAAGATCTTGAAAGCATGAACATAAAACAAACAACTTGACAACTGCAAATGCTTATTTCAATAGAGCTAGATCTAATCATTAAACTTGCATAAAGAAGTAAATTTAAAAAGTTGTCACCTCAACCAATAGTGCATGCATGGAACAAGAACCACAGTAGACCTCCAAAGTCTTCAAATCTTATTACTCAAAGCAAGATTACACATTACAGAAGCAGAGGTTCTATGCTTTCCATCCTGGGAAAATAAGCATGAGATACCTCGCTTTTATAGAATGAGAGAGAGGTAGGGGGGAGAACCTCATGAAGGGGGCGCATCACTCTCTTGGAAGGTAGATGGGAGACTTAGAGGAAAAGGAGGGATTGTCATGATGTTGAACAAAGGACGGGTGCCACCTCTCATGAGTTAGGCGCCATCCTCCTTGGGATCTCCACCCATCTACAAGAGTGCGTCACCTCACTTTATTCGTTCCTCTTATGAGACATGCACTCCATTCTAACCTCCACGTGGAGTTTGATGGAGGGAGCATCATAAACTTGGACCATTCGCTATCCATGTCATGTGACTTTTAAAGCACATGCTTTATTTTCTTAAACAAGTCACCTTCCATAAGGAATGAGTTGCCACCTCATTCATCACATGCCAATTTCCCTTTTTAATATATATTTTTTTTATATTATGGTGCAATTTGTCGCATCGTTAGCATTTACATGCTATTTTGTCGCCTCTTTAGGAAAAATTGCTCTGAGCGATGATTTAATCACTTGAAACATAGGAGAAGTAGGTCCTAGGGTAAAGAGGATGCTCTGAGTGTGAAAATGAGCATCCCCACGCCAAATTCCGCCTCCATACCATACTTTTATTGCAATTTGAAATTTTCCAATTAAACTATTAAAAAATGGTCTAATTTTAGAGAAAAAAAATATATATTTTGCCGGAATGAACTCAAACTCCTAGGGAACCTAGTGCATATCCATATGACTTATTACTGATGGCTAGCATGTGAAAAATACATAGACACATAGACTTTAATAACCTCCTAAGGTTCGACCACTATGGAAAATACTCCATCTTTGGATGTGTGAGTGAAAAACTCAGGAATTATACACCACTGAAGCGCAACGCATAATTCTTAAGGAAAAAACATTCTAGAGTATCCCCTTGATAGCTAAACCTAAGGTAGGCAAGCCTTTTACAAAAAGACTATGCTTAGACCAACTTATTAAAATTCCCTCGAGGGGGTCTGGACATGCAAATTTTACAAAGGGCCAAAAATTTGGCCTGATGAACTTCTGAAATCTGGCAATGAACAAGGCAAGTTGTTCAAGTCTTCTGAGGCTCACAAGGAGTCCACCTAAGTGCAACTTAGTGGACAACACTTCCTAGGGAAACAACTTCAAACTCTTGAAACTTTACATATGGGGGGGGGGCATTTTTGCCTTTGATTTCCCTCTTGGTACATACTATGACTTTAGGAAACTTAATTTCCCCCCTCCAAGTGACTTTAGGCACATTACCAAAATTTGTCATTCTAATTAATGGCTATATTTCCTGATTTTTTGGACTGACTTAGGAAAATATGCCCAAAACCTTATCAAAACTTAACTGCTTGACTTAACTTGGTCCAAGGGTGTAGGGGGTCTCATGCCATTGATTGATTACCCATACCCCTATTTCTGGGCATTAGGTGCCACTTATCCCTCTTTTACAATACAACAATTTATGTTGAGGGACATTATTTAATTACCAAAATTAAAAAATCCTAAGTAAAACTTAATGAAATTCCGCAAGACTCTGGATAATGTCTAGCATGGTAATAGAGAACATTTCTAGGCCTCAATCACCCCATGGACTCGATCATTAGAACACCTTTCACCACTTTGGAGGAATTTTTGAGTGAAAAACTCAGATAATTAAAATCACTAAAAAGGAATTTTAATTATCCAAGGGAAAAAACACTCAATGAAAGGACTTCCCTAATGATAAAGTCCTACGCAACTAAGTCTTACAAAAATTGATCCTGATGTTGACATATCATTACAAAATCCCCCGCAGGGGCGCGGAAATTTCATGGAGAAGAGTTAAGAAGAAAAAGAGGAAAGATTGCCTCGCCTGAAAAACTTTACTAGGTACATCTTCTTATCCTCTAGGTACATGGTACATGGTTGTCCACCTAGATGGCTTGGTGGTCAACAGGAGAAATGCTCCCTGTTTTGGCAAGGAGCATTTTTTTCTCCTAGGGAGCGTGTTCCCAAAAATTGCTCCTAGAAGGGAGTGATTAGGGAGCGCTCTCCCAAAAGCACTTATAGATCGCTCCCTTTGGAAGCATGCTTCAGGAAGGAAGCATTGAGGGGGGTGCGCTTCCCCGTAGTGCAGGTCTTGAGTCTAGCAACTAGCAGTTTAGGGGTATTTTCCTGTAGCAGTTTTTTTATTGTTTAGAATTGATAAAAGCAATAGTAGGTGTTGACAATGACCTAATTGAGTTATTATTATATACTCTAACTATATGCATTCATATATTCTAGCATAATTTACAGATTGTTGTTTTGGGTAGCGTTTATTTCAAATTGTTTTAGTTCCCCATAGAAACAATTTACACATTGTCGAATCTGTGGACCATGTTAGAAAATTCTACATGGTATCAAAGAGGTTTGTTGAAATCTTTTAAGAATCCTTGAATGGATGGTAGGGCTGCTACCTATGAGACGGAGCTAATTGAGAGGTTTCAGGGTTGAGATGCTTGTGATCCATGCTTGAGAAAAAGCAAAGTGGACCTATAATAACTTGTTGTAATTTTTTGTGTTTTCTTAGGTTGTTGATTTATTTGTTTAGTGGAATATTCTACCAAAATAGTATGACTACATTTAGTATTAGATGCGACGATAGATTGGAAGGTCCTTCTATTGGGTGTTGTTGGAGGAGCAAGATCTGTGGGACTTTGTTGAGAAATTAGTTGTAAAGCCTACCAATACCACATTGTTTGCAGATCATAACAAGAAAATGGCCAAGGTCAAACGAGTCATTCTTGACTCCATGAAGGGTCATTTGATCCCTTACCTCGCGAGGAAGACAATAGGAAAGGACATTTTTTATTCTCTAGTAACTCTATCAAAGTGAGAACATCAATAAAAAGATGGTATTGAGGAATAAGCTTAGAGCCACGCGGATGAGTAAGATATATACTGTTGTTGGCTACTTGATGAAGACTATTGAATTATGTGATCAACTTGTTGCAATGGGAGAGAAGGTCAAGGGTGAAGAGTTAGTACCCGTCGCATTACATGGGTCTCTTCTTCTTGGAAACCTTTTGTCCATGGGGTCTCTTCTTCTTGGAAACCTTTTGTCCATGGGGTCTGTGCTTGGAAAAAGCTTCCCACTTTTGAGAGGCTATGGGATGACTTCATCAAAGAGGAGACTAGACTCGAGACTAGAGACTATTGTAACGATGGAGGAGGAGGAGCATAATACTTCCCTTATCAACAAGATGAAGAAGGAAAATAAGAAAGTAGGACTTGGAAAGGATCAAAAAGGGAAGAAGAGGATTAAGGTTCCCCTAACCAGGGAAAGAAGGACTTTAGCCACATCAAGTGCTTCAAATGTTAGAAGTTTGGGCATTTTGCTTCTCAGTTTCATGAGAAGAAGGGGAAGAACAAGCAACAATGGTAGAAGCACGTTGCAAGGAGTGCAAAAGCATCAACTGGAGTGGATGAGCTTCCATACAAGCTTGAGACACACTTCTCTATGGTCTTGTTGTCACAGATACTCCTCAATTTTTGCCAAAGTAAACCAAATTTTGTGCATTCCATTACAATGAGCCTCTCAGATATATCACGAGTGATAGATGGATTGAGTCCATTTTCAGAGCATAGCTGAATTAGTTTTGTGGGCTGAGCCTCAGAGCAGGGCCCCAAGTCATTTACCGAGCGATTTTGTGCAGTCCATTACAATGAGCCTGTCAGATATATCATGAGTGATAGATGGATTGAGTCCATTTTAAGACCATAGTTGAATTAGTTTTGTGGGTCGAGCCTCAAAACAAGGCCCCAAGTCATTTATCGAGCTTCTTTAGGGATCCCTTGCCATACATGTTGGAACCTTTTACACAGTGGATGCCTCCACTATTGGACAATGAGATTGGATCCTAACTTGCAGTGCTTCACATATATGCCTATAGTGTATCTTACATTTGCAATTATGTATTAGATGTTGTGTCAAGAGGGTATTACATGGATGATTATGTGTGGTATCAGTAGACTTACTAGCAATAGGATTTATCTTATGACTTGTGATTGTTTGATAAATATGATGAGTAGGACATTTGCATAGCATTACATTCAGTGTTAGTTTGTGTGTTATATAAATGTTGTTCTCTGGCAGATCTCCACAGTATTGCTTTGATCATCACTCGACCCTTAGATCCATATTTTGACCTCACCCATATTCCACCCATTCACTTTGCATGATACAAATCCCATTTGATCTAGATATGGCTAAGTGACTCAAGGAATTTCCCCTTTGTGACCTCTTAGTTAGGATAGCCCCCATGTATACCTTTGGTGTCTCGGCTCTGATGTGTGTGATGAAGCCTTCTGACCCCATTGATCTGAGAGACACCTTGCTCCCTAGTGTTTTCCTAACTAGCTAATGTTACAGAGACCCTTGATATCCCCTCTTCTCCAAGAGTAAGTCAAGCCTTCCACTGATTAAACATTTCACTTGCCTAGACCATTGACTACCTGGACATCCAATCCACCCAATGAGGAAGGTTGATCTTTGCAATACCATGTGATGATGTGGATTAGAGGATAATATGTATCTAACTTATTTACTTGTACTCTATGTTTTGCTATGTTTCTATGCTAAGTGGGCATGTCATGCAATGAGTCACATGGTGATCACAAGTTATAAAATAGGACCTTATGCTTAGTAGTTAAACAATATTTCACATAATTAACTATTTGCACTCCTCTACAAACTTGGTATATGGTTCTCCTATCATTTTTCATCTTGGTCAAAGTTTGATTTTTTTGACTTGGTCAAACCCGAGTTTGACCTGGTCAAAGGGGTCAACCAACAGCGAGGAACATTCACATAGACATCATTCATCATACCTAGGGATTTGGAGACCAATTGGACTCCTCCGAATAGCATTTGTGGCATTTTTGGATTAATTGGCTAAAAATGGAATTATTTTCTTGAGTTTGGAATTTTAGCCCAAGTATAATTTAATTATTTGGAGCTGATTCTAAAAGACACACTTTAGATTGGATTTGGGCACAAGTTTGGTGCATCTTATGGCTTTTGAGGTCAAGGAACTGATTCATGGCGTCATATTTGAATTTTGGGCAAGGAAAGTCATGGATCCAATTAATGACACATTAATTAATTTTATCCTAAGGTCCAATTTAAAAAATTCCCAAGGTTCAATATGTATGGTAACGGGATTCCAGAAAAGTGAAGTAATGACATGGGTAGTCTTGTTTTGGGCTCTTAAACGCATTTCTAACATCTCCCTAGCATTTCAAGTTGTTATCGCTTGAGATCTGACATGTCACTTGAGGTTGGAGTGCATTCTCTCCAAGGGGGGCGCATCACTTCACATTGGGCAATTTGCAATGTAATGTAATGATGTAAAGGGTGGAAGTGACCACCAAGGGGATCCCCTAGTGGCCCCATATAATGTAAGACTTATCACTTATCAATTTTTTGTAAAGACATGAGCTCATGGAGGCAATTCGCCCCCTCCAAGGAAAAGTCATTTTCAGCTATTCGTTAAAAATGTAAATAAGAAAAAGATCTTAGCCATTGATCTTCTTCTCCCATCTTTTAATCTCGGTCATCTATCATATTGGCTAGGGATGTTGCTCACTCTCCTTTTATAAAAGAGAGTGAGCTCTCAATTGTATGAACTCTTGGCTCATTTTCAGCAGTTAATAAAAATCAGAATTCCCTTGTGTAAAAA
This sequence comes from Larix kaempferi, assembly GCA_027924585.1. Lineage (NCBI taxonomy): Eukaryota > Viridiplantae > Streptophyta > Pinopsida > Pinales > Pinaceae > Larix > Larix kaempferi. Next base: position 33,479,889 of record BSBM01000217.1, read on the forward strand.
TCCATTGTTTCCGGGGAGTGTTTGATGAATTTCTTCTCATATGTACCTCTGCTATATGCTAGATTTCAGTTCCTACTTGTCCTGGGTATTATTATGAATGCTTTTCACGCAGGAGAGAAGAGCCCAGTTCACCCATGCGCCTTGGTTCTCACTGTGAAGGGATTTGCTAAACCAGAAATCAATTTTCTCTTTTGACACCAATTTCTTGCTATTCTCTTCACTATTTTGCATGCCTTTGGATTGTGTAATGTTGAGTTTATCATAGTTTGGTGATTTCACTCACTATTGTTGTCTTTGTATTGCAGGGTTTGGAGTGAAGAGTGACCAATTGCGCCCAAGCAAGGAGGTGGGAATTTCTCTTTGACAGAGATCTATTCACAAGTTGTTAGGGAGCGGAGAGGACTTCATCGACCATCTGGAACAAGGTTAGTACCCGGAACTTTGATTTGGAAACTCTGAAAATCCATTTGTCATCCTCATTTATCTATTCTCTTTGTGTTTTTGTTTGCAACTTTGCATGTGTAGGGTTTGAGTAATGTTTTAGTTGGCTGTAGCTTTCATGTCTTTTTAGGGGGTTATTTTCATGATTATCTTGCATGTTTATAGACTCCATAGCACCCCCTTTCAAGGTACTGATCTTGGCAATAATTTTCAGCCATCCAAGTATTGGTTTGGGCCCCTTGCATGTGTTTTTATCTCGCTGTTCTGAGATTTACAGATCTGATTTTTAGCTACAGCAAGGTCATCTTAATGCTAAGACATCCTTAAACTATACCCAGCTCTCACATCCTTGTTTTATTTCATGTTTTATGAGTTTTCCAAGCTTAAACTGTCACATAGTTAACTAGGAACAGAGCTGGAAACTTCCTCTTAGCATTTTAACTCTTTGGCACTGTTTTGTAACTCATTTGGCCTGTTATAAATCGTTGGTCTGTTTTCCTACACTAGGGCAGCCACTTTAAAACCTAAGTATAGCCATCATTTATGTGCTAAGAGGGTATATATATATAGATATATCAAGTAGCCTGTATATCCATTTTCCATCTGTATGCTGCTTGTTGAAGTCATTCTAGGAGTTATTCGTCTACTGTTCATATATGTCCTTACCCTTAGAGTGAGATCCCCAAAGGTACCAATTTACCATATTTACTAAAATTCCAAGGGTTCCTTGTTTCCAACATAAATGGGTTTTGGAACTACTTTTGGAAAGTTGAGTTTTCTTGGCAAGCACTTAGGAAAGCAGGACTGGGGACACCTCCTGTGGCTAGTCCGGGTTTGTCATTAGTAGATCCGGGAAGCTTAAAGAGAGAGAAATTCGGCCGGCATGACACACTAGGGAAAAGTCCTGAGGTATCACGGGTCTATTGGTCACTTCTCTCTGCCATACACAGAGACCGCTACAGTTTGTGATAACAGGTCTCATGCATGTCATCTAACACCATGTTTGGTGTTGGTTTGTAAGTGGATAGTGGAGCCTCCAAACATCTGACCTCTAACAAGAGGGTCTTCAGTGAACTTCAAGAGTAGGAGGCAAGCATGCAAGTGGAACTTGGTGATGTTGCCATGTATCTAGTTGTGGGAATGGGATCCATCTCATTCAAAATGTCATCAGGTGATATCCTTGAGATTACTGGTGTTTTGTATGCACCTAGCTTAACTAAAAATCCCTTTCATTTCTATGATGACAAATCTCAAATATATGTTGAGTTTGACAATCAACAAGTCCTCATCCGGAAGATATGCCTAGATCTTGATCGAGTGTTGGCTAGAGGTGTTTGAGAGGGTGGTCTATATAGGTTGTAGGGGGATCTTGTGAGAGCTCTAGTGCATGACAGTGGCAACTTGTGTGAACTTTGGCATAAGAGACCAAGTCAATTGAACCATTGTTCAAAACATCGGCAACAACAAAAAATCGCCAAGGGTCCGGAATACAACTTCTCAGCGACATCGAGGGAAAAATTGGCAAACTGTAGCAAGCATTTAAAAATACAAAATAGATTCATTTTTTCAATTTTTTAAACACATAAACCAACAACAACATGAAATAAACACATTGGCACATAAATATAGGAAAAACACTAATATATATGATGTAGTGGATGCCATATCAAAATGATACATTAGAGTCGATGCTAAATTCTAAAACCTGATAGTTGTCCGATAAAGGACTCAAAAGTGGATAACCAATACAAAATGATATCAAATATATAAATGTGTCTCATCATCATGAATCATCTACAATGACAAATCTAACAGCTAGCTATTAGGCTATCTTGGAGAATCAATGACCTCTCTCCCTTTTATGGGAAAAGGTCATGGCTCGTTTGCCAATAGAAGTTCCTGCATCATCTATGTAGAAGTATTCCCCAAATTTTAGTAAATGTCAAAGGGGACATCGAGGTCTTCAACATAGGGGACCCCGCCAGAAATACTACAAAATTTATATAAGAATACATGCAAATTGAAACATAAATTATTGAACTTTAATTATTTTATGGATTATAATCTAATAGACTAATGCATACATGATCATTGATAACAATGTAACATGATAACTCATAAATGATCTTTCTACAATGGATTATCACCATCATCATCTAGGTACATAATAACATATAGGGTTTGGTGCTCTTGATTAAACATCAATCCCATACCCTCATACATGATAAAACCAATGGAAATGCTGCACTTTGGCCAATCCTGAAATCCTTAAAACTATTAAGTCTACTAAATTCTGAATGGGATAAGAAATTCTACTTTCTCCATACGAAGTCTAATGAGTTTGGAACCACTCTCAAACATCTTGAAACAATTAATGGTAATGTTCAAAATTTAAGTAAAATGATAGAAAAGAAAAGAAAGGAGAATGTGAACTTTTACTTTAAGAATTTAATATTACCAATAATTATTAGGGAGTGTGTCCCTGTGTAACACTAAAAATGACAAATAAAAACCCAAAAACCACCCTTTAACTACGTTACCACACGACCTAGGCGATGTTTCCTATCAAATCGCAATTTTTTAGCAAAAAAACGCGATTTTTTCTAAACATTGTGATTTCCGATTTTTAGGAAAAAATCACGATTTTTCGGTCTAACAAAGCAATGCCCAAAAAAAATCACAATTTTTCGCGATGTGCGAAAATTTCAGCAATATCTTCAACATTAGTCAGTTGCTAAGTAATAGGCCTCTATTTTGTATACCCTCGATAAACACATAATCACTTGCTGAGTAAAACCCCGCTATCTTTAATGCCCTAGATGTCCAGTAACATTGGTGGATGGCCTTATATGGATTACTTTGTCCTCTTGTTGTCCTTTTTGTCACTCGGCAAAAGAGAACCTAGCTCAAACTGACATGAAAAATGATTGAGATCCCACAAACACTGCTTTTTAAAGACAAAGCGGGGCCCAATCCAATTTTAATCGTGAATCAAAGTCATCGAGCCAATTTTCAAATCACAATTCTGACTTGGTTGACTGAGTCAAACTCGATCAACATGAGTTTAACTTGGGAAGGTTTGAATCGACTCGTTTGAGGACCGATCCGAATCAAAATTGTGATTTCCTGGTTTAAATCGTGTTTCATGTTTCACTGTATGGGACTACACGGGCAACCAACCTCTACCACTGCCAAGTCTGCTACAAATCAGTGTTGAATACATGGCTCACTCTGAATTTTGTCTATATACTCCATCATCTAGGTACTCTCCCTCAAAATATACCTGCTATAATGAATATGTGAAACAACATTCATCCCAAATTCCATAACAAATGCACAACCAGACTAATCTGTAGCTCACCAAACTGCAACTAACTCATCACCATTTTCCCTATGGGTCTCCTCGCCATCATACATATGTTCTTGGGATTTCTTAGGCTCACCCTCAACCTCTCTTTCATTGCATTAGTGAATAAGTACACCTCTCTTCCAACCCCACTCTTTAGGATTTCATTGGTGAACGATGTGGGGAAAGGATCATGGACATGAGCTTCATTCAAAGCATGAAAATCTATGCATATCCTTAAACCTCTAGTGTTTTGTTTTGAATTAACATTGGACTCACCCATTCTAAATCTTCCACTAGAATTATAAGGCTTGCATTCAACACTGTATCAAACTCTTGCTATACTTTCCCCTTCTACCTTGGGTTCATGCTGAAAAGTCTCTTCTCGATAAGTTTTGCATCATATGTTAATTCAATCTTCATGTATATGAAGTGCTTGGAAATGGATGATGATACTCCCACAACAGCTCTACAACCTCTATAATTTCTTCTCGTCCCTAGTAGTTGCCAATTACTACCATCCTTGGTTCTTCCATAGGGTGAGATTCCATCCTCTAGATGGTAAAAATGTCAATGTCTACTTAGAATAAATCTAGAGTACAACTATTGTTCGCCAATTGGTGAACCTGCGTCAATGTTTAGTACCAACAGTTGACAAGACAGTCTTGGATATAGACTCAATAGCTCTAACGGAGGCAAGGGCAGTTTATTCAGCTACTTTTAATGAGCTTGAGAGTTTCTTTAGCCTTTTATTTGATTTTGTTCCATGATTCATTATGTAGGCCATAATGCATCTTCCATAGCATTTGGACTTTGTACATTTATTTTATTTTTCTATATAAGCTTTGGACTCTGAAGCATTTAAACTATTTGATGTTTATTGTTTGTTTCCATTTTGAATCTTGTTATGCATTTCAGTTGACTATTTAGTATCTACATGAGCTTATTCGTGGAGTTGGACTAACCAATTTGTGGAGTTGGACTAACCAAAAAATATTTTGGGATGAACAAATTTGTAAGAATTTTGATAGAAACAAGGTTGAGGATGAGCATCATTTTCTTTTAATTTGCATGATATAAAACATAACTTTAGACAGTTTCATAATTTTAACTACTCTTCCAGAGCTCCTCACTTATGAAAAATGAAAAATGTAATGATCATGATATTTCATTTCCACCATGTTCAATCATAGAAATGATATCTAAAAATTATTAATATGATTCCCTTTATTTGTCCAATAGGACCTTATTGGTCTAGGGGACAGTAAACATCATCATATACATTGTACAATCGCTTTTATAGATTTGTCGTGAAATGTCAATCCTTCACTTTTTCTTAAGAAATTTTGAATATTGCGTGTATCATTTTATATGCTCAGTTATAGCCTGGCTTTTTGCCAAGTTTTGCTGGTTGCTGAGTTGACCCTCCATTTTGGATGTAAGTGTGTGGGGACACTGCCTGAGTTGTGAGACACTAGTATTATTGATCGATATTTCACTTAGTTAATTTGTGCAGACTATGTTAGTAAAAATCTGTGTGAGTCCTAAAACAGTTTAAAAAAAAACAGTATGCAAGCTTCTCTATCTGCAGACTTGCATGTCGAACTTTGGTATCTCCATCCAGCACTCTTACTGTTCACAATGACACACAGGTCAGGAATATTTAGATATGGTTTGGTATGCAAAATGCCAGTTCTCTTATGGCTAGAGCCTAGGACCGGCAATTGCCACGTAGTGGAAGTTGCACCTACTGCGATATATAGTATATACCATACTGCAAACTCAATACGAATGAAACTTGCAATGGAGAAGTTGTGTGTGCCAGGTGCCTACCTCTACGGCTGTAGTGGCACCAAGAAAGCTTAAGTGGCTCCATCCCTTTGATGTTTCCACTATGGAAATGGCAATGACAGGGCAGATTTCACTCCATATTCCCTCGACGAAACCCCATAAACCCCTCTTGATTTCTTCCTAAAGAAATTATTTGCTTTTAGCAATTAACACACATATAATTATGGAAATTCATAAAGAAGTTCCTCCACACGTGCTTTGGTCTTAGCCTTCTTGTATTTGCCTTCGGAATGACATAAAATTCTTCCCCTTGCTGTGCTGTGCAAGCAGTTGGTCGGTTGGTCTGTCAGTCTGTCTTTCTCTTCTAATCTGCAAGTAAATAAATGAATACATCCCTAAAATATATGACACCCAAAATAACAGAGATGGATTGTGGGAACCCATGAGATTAAGATTGGAAGAACTCAGCTTAGAAAGAGTATAAATTAAGAGTTTCAAGCAAATAATTAATTATTTAATGAAACATATGCACATTGACAAACTCGAAGTCAATGGATGAATACAACAACAGATTGAGAATAAGAGATGGGCAGCAGAGAAATGTACCAAATGAAGGAAAGCGAATCATTTTCTCTTATATAGAAGAGACAGGAGCAGCAGTAGATTCAGACGCATGCATGCAGTTCCTGTGAGACAAAGAAGGCAATTTGATTGACGGAGCGAGAGTCGAAATGATTGTGGATATTAATTAATTATGGGGTAATCCGATTCCAAATGACTGGGAGGCTTATCTTTGAGTTTAATTCAAAGCCGGAGGAACTTGCACCTTCAAATCATCGGAGGTGTCAAGATCTTTGATTTTGGCACATGCCACTTAAATAAAATAATTATTATTATTTTATTGTTATTTGAGAATAAATAGATTTAGAGAAAAAAATAGATGAGTTCGATTATCTATGAGAAAGATACGGCTCTTACATTCCCCACCAAGCATATCATAAGGAAACTGTTACCAAGTTTGCTTCTTGGTGGGATCGAGTTCGAGTTTAAAAATTGGTTGTTGATTATCACTAAAAGAAACATTTTGTGTTTCGATTCACACTTTATGAACGAACTCCACTCAAATTTGTAGCGTAATTGTTGAGGTCCTTAATTTTGCAAGGGCAATCACAACTTGTTAAGCAAGTGATCTTATTAACTCTTCATCCTTCATCATTTCAAAGTTTATTTAAAGTATAGTAGTAAGAGTAAGATTTATTCGTGTTGGATTTAGGTTTATGACTTATTATTATTGAACTTGAACATGAGCATGAAAAGTCTCAACCCATTAGCACAATTTAGATGACAACTAAGGTTGTGTATCAATGTCACCTTAACATTCACAACCTCTCACTTTAGGTTTAACTCTTTAAATCACAAAGCCTAAGGAGTGTCCCTAACGAATGAATTATTTAAAGTCCAAATGGAATATTTAGAAATTATAAATGTATAGATTAACTAAGTACAATGTCTTTATGTCGTTGTTGAAGTAACATACACTTAGTGAAATGAGCTTAAACACATAAAGATACAACTATACAAATGTGCCCAAGACTAGCCAATTAATCCACTTAATAATAAACAATACATCAGGTTGTATTCAAGGGAAATGCTTCTGATAGATATAAAATATAGACAAGGAGCATCAATAACACTTATTACCAATTCACCAATGATATAATGATTATGAGTTAGGAATGGGTCCAAGGCATATGACAAGGTCTAAGGTAAAACCCCAGAGCTTCTAATAGGCTCAAAGATGATTTATTATGTGAAAATATATAGCTTACTCATCCAATAAAACTAAACCAACAAGAAATCATAAGTAACTTGAAACAAGCTTAATCGACTTAGATGTTGGAGATAATCACTATTGATAAAGAATTTAATCGAAAGATAGATGATAAGAAACTATGAGATAAACAAGCAAATCAATTATGTTGTTTAGTGATCAGACTCAGAGGGCTAGTGATTGGAACCACTGTTATTTTCTCTTGTACTTTATTAATTATTTATGTGTGTAACTTACAAGAGAAAGGACAATTCTGGAAATGAAATCAACATAGAAACTTAAGTGCAATTTATGGAATTAGAGAGAGTTAAGTAAATGCTAAAAGATATACTTGAAAAGTAAGCCCTTTCCTTTACTAATTTATGCAATAGAAATAGATATAACTTACTGGAAATTAATGTAAAAATTTGCATATATAACTCATAAATTAAATGTCTAACAATTAGATAAGTTACTAAATTAGGTTTTTATGCACAATTGTGCAAAAAAATCCAAGTTGTGGAAATTTGTTAGTTACCAAAATAAATTGCAAAATATGAGAGATGACTACAAAATCTGGATATTAAAGATATGCAATAAAATCAAATAAGATCTATAAGCTTTCTTATGAAAACTTGGAAAAGAAAATATGAAAATAGAAAATAAAACCCTAAATACAATTTCTAGATTTGCAAATAAAGCTAATTAGTCAAAATAAAGATGGTATATCATAAAGTACATGAGTAACCATTAAATCTAAATTTTAAGATGTATCCAAGACAATATCTAAACAAGATTTAAGCTTGAGATATTCAAATTAAACAATTACTTTTGTATGAAATATAAAAAGATATAACTTAAGGGTTATTAGATTTCACAAAAAGAAAAGAAAGAACAATATTTTTTTTATATTTAATGGATGGTTTCAAGAAGAGACGAAAGCCAAGTACCTGGGACATATGGAGTCACCTTAGAGTTACTTAGAGGGCCTTGCTCAAAATATCACTAGCGAAATAAGATTGTTCTAAACTTTGTTCTAAACTTACCTTACCTTGATAAATGTATTGGAGGGTTTAATTCCAATCATACGGGGAAGGAGAGACTCCCTCCTTTACTTCCTTTCTTGGGTGTACCCCACACAAAAGGGTTAGTATTGCACCATTCAAATGAAGAATAATGTAAAAATAACTCCCTTTAGTGCACAATAACAATTTAACTTAAGATAGAGACAAATTTACCATAAGCTCAATCCAACTAAATAATAATATCATCTCAATGGCCCAAAGATTAAAAATAAATGGAAAATGCTAGGACTATCGCCTCCAATAGATAAGCATAATAGCCAAATAAATGCTACACATTGTTTTCGGACAATCTACTCGAGCGAACGCGAGCATGATCTCCCTAGTCCAGGTGGATCTAGAACAAATGGAGACAGAATATAAAACTACTTTACTAGATCAATTAGAGATCAAGGTAGATAGATGTCTTACCTTCAGATCCGTGAATCCTTCTCCTCTTTGTTGCTCCAAGCTTCATGGTCGTCGGATCCGTAACTGCAAAACCTGTCAAAGCACATAGAGACAAACGAGCAATAAAAGCACATCTAAACACTAACTGATCTAAGCAAACTGTTAAGAAAGTGAGCTCTAAATATCATTAACACAAAGACATTTATGGAAAGAGATTATATTACTGTAAATAAGTGGGAAATACATAGAAGAGTGATGATTACAACCCAAGCCTTAATGCTGCAATCTTCCTCCAACAAGCCAAGCCGATGCCTCCAAAGGAAATGTATGCCTCCCAAGAGATGGATAGGGATCACCCAGGTTAATTCCACCAACATGTGAGTGCTATAGAATTTCCTCCCTTTGGAATGGAGAGGAGCTTCATATTTATAAGACCAAGTGGATAGAGTAGGTTGAAGATTATGGGGAGAGGATTAAGGGATCATCCCTTTAGGTTAAGGAACCGAAGGACAACTCACCTAGGAGTTAGGGATAGCCCTCCACCTCACCATGCTTCGAGAAGTCACTCGAAGGTCACCTTTATTCACTTTAACCAACACCGGTATATGATGTATGAGGGAAACTTGTGCTTGAGAGGGAAAGCGCTGGCTGCACAAAGGCAACCTGAGCCACCGGTGCAGCCTGCCAGATGGCAATATGTGCCTGACCTAGTTGGGCGCTCCTTGCTATAATGCAATCTGCACCGGCCCAACTAGAACTTGTGGAAAAAGGTCAACAACTTGCTCTAGTTGACTTTTTGATCAGGGAAACTTCAGGGATCAAGGCATTGAGTTGACATAGGTCTCATGATGATGAGATTTAGGTGTAACAGAATGCCCCCCAAAGCATGAAGCTGGTAGAATAAGACAGGTGAAATGCTTTGAAAGATGGATAGCAAGGACTTGTCGGTTGGAAGATGCTGCTGCAGTACAACTGACTCTGAGATCCAAGTCTCACATGATGCTCAACATGGTTTCCGACCAATGCAATGCATATCCATGGTAGTAGGGACCGACTAAACACAATCATGGCTACTAAACACAATCGTAGATCCATGATGAGATGATAACACAGCCACAACCAATACAAAGTGGATCCGTGTAATATGACTCAAATAATCTCCATCGCAACCTGGGTAAGATATGAATTTCCCTAGGGTCTTCAAGCCGAACCCACAATGATATGAATATATCCATGTGATTACAATGCCTTGGAGTCGAACATGGTAGAAACCACTTGATTACCGGTCATTGATTTATACCGTTAACAAGTGCGAGGGAAATCACCATTGATGTCAATGATCCCAAAGGTATCATAGTACACATCACCGAGCATCAATCAATGAGTTGAGGTCGAATGCTCGATGAAATACTTCAATTAAGAGTCAATGATGTAAAATCATGTTGAAAGCGAGGTAACCTGCCATTAAGGCATGCAGGCCCAAGGTACTTGATTGGTTTCTAGATTCAATCCTTCGATGATGTGTTGAAGTTGACAAGGATGAATTCGTCGAAGGAGGGCCATGATGAATCCCCCATCATCGACACGAAACTCGATAACAGATGTTTAGAGTAGGTCCGACGGTAGAGTAATATGCAAGACTGACTCAAGGTAGACCAACATGATGGAAGTATACTGACTGCAGATGATGAGTAACAAACATCTCTTGAACATGGGCATGGCATGACTTGGCAGTATTGACACGACGAGAATGATACCAACCCCCAATGCAACTGATGATGGAAGCATTCTTTGGATGACCCAAAGGAGTCACAAGACTTATGAAATCAGCAGGACTCGAAGACAAATAGATTACCCAAGTACTGAATGCAAATGCAAATGAGTGCCATGTTCAAGAGTGACTATGTACTTCCATAAATTATAGTATAACACAAAATCTTTCCTTTTCCCCATCATGATTGATGAGTGCCTCTTTTGTTTTTTAACAAGCTTGAGGAGGGTAAAGAGATGCTCGGTATAGCTCATCCCATGGACGAGTCCAATCCCAAATGTTTTACGAATATGGGATAGGAGGGGTTCGTCCCATGACGGGCCCTTCAATGTTAATTTTTAACTAGTCCATAGAAGGTAAACTTGGCATCATTTCATGTGTAAAGAGTCTGAAAATAACTAAAGAAGACTCCAAAAGTCCTTTTTCGTAAAATTAGTCTCTTCACCCGAAAAAGGGTAAAACAACATGAGAGAGAAATCTTCCAGTCATGATTGGCTGGAGTATTCCTTTTTCGTAAATAGTGCCTCCTGGTCCGGAAAAGGGGTAAACTATCACCAGAAAGATGACCGTTCAGATACTTTTACAAGCGTGAACGCATCAAGTTCGCTTAGCGATCTTTTCGTATTTCGAGAGCATGAAAAGAGCTTAAAGAAAGACTACGAGGGGTTCCCTTTTCGTGGAAGTTTAACGAGCCCGAAAAAGTGATAAACTATAACTCGGTGACTTATTCTCATTGTTTTACGAACACGAGAAAGAACAAAGAGTTAGATCGGTGTCATTAATAATTGAATTTAATGAGCGAAATAATGACATAAAAACGCTTAGCGAGTTGTTCATACCTGATAACACGTGCGAGATGACCATAATTGCGAAAAAACAATATTAATAAGGTACCTAACTTCACCTGCAAGCTTTGAAACTAGGTCAAAATGATTAACCGAGTATTCAAATATAGAAATAATCTCAACTATAGAAAAATAACCCACAATGGAATAAAATTAAAAAAGGAATATGTTGTTTTTTTTATATAAAAAGGGGTAAATAGTAAAAATCAATTACTATTTGTTTGTACCAAGTTGGAGAGGTGAGAAGTACCATTTGGAGTTGTTTTTCGAGTGTCGATTCCGAGAGATACGATCAACCATTTGTCGCGCCGTCAGTGCCACGTATAATCATTTGGTTCGGTTTTGGACTTGTTAAGTGGGGGATATTGCGCCCATGGACCGACGCAATCCCTCTTTTCGGGAATTGCGCCGAGGGTGTGCCGACGCAAATCCCGAAAGGATGTTTTGCGTCGGCGGGGCCCTGTCCGAAAGGATGTCCTGCGCTGGCGCAAACCCACATGACATGCTCTAAAATCAACCAAATAAAAGCATCTTTTATGGATTGGGAAGGTTCCAATGGTGTTTTTGTGGGCTTTTGGACAGGGTCCAAGTGATCAAAATGATCGAGTGGCGGGAATGGGAGCATGAACTCGACGATTCCCAAGCAGATAACGACCCTCAATGCATGGCCACATTGAGGAATTGCGGATTACTGAAGTACTTTCAGGTTCCAGGATCCGGAGTACCTGATCCAATGCTGGGATCCGGTGCAACAACATCTTTAAATCGGCGTGCATACTTTGACCATAGATATCGAGGATATCTATTTCTTTATGGGGTTGTCCTGACGGGGGAATCCTGTATCACTATCTGGATCACGAGGAGGTGGTCGTACTCTGGAGGATCTCATAGATAAATGGTGCCATGATGGCACACAAATGGTAGGTGGGAAAATTCCCATCAAAGAGGTTAGAGATTGACCTCTTCGGACTGTCTTATTTACCATTTTGAGAGTGGCCAACAATAGATCCCCTCATCTGGCGAGCAAATCCCAGATGATGTATGCCGAGGAGTGTATGGCCCCGACAATGTTCAACTGGTGTGAGGGACTTCTCACCAGTTTGCGAGATCAATTGAACAAATTCCAGCGCGAGGCGCTGAAGCAATTTGGTTATGGTTTTGTGATAGTCTCATTCTTTCTGGAGCGGGTACCGCACCTACGTCCACAAGTTGAAGTCGAGGATCAGGATGCACGGGACCCTCACATGATCCAATGGTCGGAGGTGATGGCCCACCATGGTGGTGGGGTCCCATTATTGGTTTTAGTCCAGGTTTCTTTAGATGGTTGAGGGGTCAACTCCTCATGGTTGAGGATTACCCCTACGACAGGACCGACTATAGAGGAGATCCTGACATAGTGCTTCCCGAGGGGTCGCAGTGGGGTGATATCGGTAAGAACAACAACTTGAATGTGTTTTTCATTTTATATATTTTAGATTTTTTTTGGATTAGTACTGATAATTAACACATGTTTTATGCAGATGTGGGCCCTTCGTGACCGGTCGGAGTCTCTCTGTTTGCACGGGGGGGAGCACTGCGGGAGATAGATCCCGCAGCGCGTGATGCTATCGAGGAGATGGAGGAGGTGGAGGAGAATCTATGTCGCCTAACGGTAGACATTCCAGAGCCAGGAGTCCATGACCTACCCCACAACTATCAATGACACACAGTTAGTGTGTCCGGGCGTTTTGGATCATTGCTTAGAAAAGTAGCAAGGGCAGTGATCTGCTACCACGAGCGTCATGGAGACTAGACTCGTGTATATGTATATGTACTGAAAGCCATGAGCTTCAAATTTTGTATCAGATGATATTTACTAAAAGCTTTCATGCTTCAGATTTTGTATCAGCACTATATTTTGTATTTTGTACCAACTTGATATATACAAACTCTATTGACGGATTTATACATATTGTGTTCTTAAGGATGAATGTGGGATCTTAGCTATGTGTTTGTTTTTATGCATTATGTACATGTCGTGCCATTTTCTATATTTATGATTGTTTCATTTATGCGTAATGTACCAATCCAAGATGAAATTGGCCATGGAGTTCGCAACTGTGTTTATGTCTCTTGTGATGTGCAGGTACTGAACAGATTCGAAAGACCTCTCTAAGAGACGTACTCATTTGAAAAGACGGAGTAATGTGGGATCACGGATGGTGTAGACTTGGTTGAGACGGGAGACCACTAATTGTGAGTCAAGGTGGACGACAATGTGGTCCATACCCAAGGAAAGAGCGTCGATTAAGACTCCAATCACCGCGTGATACACAGCGGCATTGTTGGTTCCGTACCCTAGACAACTCCCTCCTGAACTGATGAGATCGCTGGTAGGGGAATAAAGTACCCAAGCTTCCGAGGAGAGGCTGCGGGTATGTCGGTTGGCGCCGTCCACGAATCCAAAGTAGGTTGTCATCTGCACACGTAGGCAGGATATGACGTAAGCGTAAAAAACCAAGATCCTAACACACTTAAAACAAAGCATCACACCACACAAAACACACATCATGTACAATATATACAAGGTACTAATGCGTGAAAGACTCAAGCATAGTATCTCTTTAGGTAGATCCCATTGCGAGGCTCCCCTAGAGATATTCCATCATAATCTTCTAGCTCATATGCTCCCTTCTCTAGGACACGTTTTACGATGTATGACCCATGCCACATGGACTCAAACTTACCTTCCCCCATCTTATCGTGCTTTTGGTCATATCCGAGGACCAAATCCCCCTCGTTGAAGACACGAGATTTGACCGACTTATCATACTGAGCTTTGATGCATTTCTTATGTGCCTCATTGGCAAGAGCAGCATCGCGGTGGGTCTTGTCAATTTTTGCTAAGTGAAGGAAACATTCTTCCTCGGTAGTGGTGTTCACGAGAAGTTCAACTGCAAGTTTCAATGATGGAATATCGCACTCTATTGGTAGAACTGCCTCCAATCCGTATACTAATTGGAACGGTGTTAATTTGGTGGCAGTCTTAACAAAGGTCTGGTATGCCCATGGGGCAGAAAAGAGCATGTTATGCCAGTTTGATTTGTGTGTACCCACCATGCGTTGAATCATGGTTTTCAAGACCTTATTGATGGCCTCTACTTGTCCGTTGGACTGTGGGTAGTAAGGGGTTGAGTTTTCATGGCGAAAACCCAGTCTGGCCCTCAATTCATCTACCATCTGGTTTTGAAAGTGAGATCCGTGATCGGTGACTATGGCTTGTGGAACTCCGAAATGCACAATGACATGATTAAACATGAAGAGTGCATTAGTTTTTTCGTCTTCATTATACGTAGGCATAGCCTCGGCCAATTTAGTAAAATAGTCAACGGCTACAATGAAGTAACCATGCCCCCCGACCGAGGTAGGCTTATAGTGCGTGAAATCAATGCCCCACGTAGCGAAGGGGCCGACGGCAATAACCAGGATGTAAAGGGGCTGGATGTGAGTGCTTTTTAAATTGAAAGTGTTGGCATGGGGGACACTTCTTAACGGCCTCAATGCAATCTTTGAAGTTCGAAGGCCAGTAATATCCCGCGCATATTATTTTCTGGGTCATAGCCATCCCAGAAAGATGACCGCCACAAGCCCCAAAGTGACAGTCATTCAGTACGTGTTCATCCTCCTCGTGTGTCAGACAACGTCGAATAATGGAATCAACACCACGACGGTATAGGGTATCACCAACAATTAAGTAGTATTTGGCGTGGTGGCGTATACGACGACAGTATTCACGAGATAGTTTTGGGTTGAACCGTTGGGTTTGAAGATATAAGGTGATATCTCCATATCATGGGTCTGACGTGCTGATGAGAAACAATGACTCATCTGGAAGAGAGTCTATGGGCTCAGATCCCAAATCAACACGGGGAAGATCACAAATGAGCTCCACGAAAACCAAATATTTCTTTGACTTGGCCTTCTCGAAGAGGAGATCAAATTCCTGAAGTATCACGATCCAGCGTGAATACTTGCCCCCGAGCAGCTGACGTGTAAGGACATGGTACAGGGGGTTCGATTCGGCAATGATGGTAGTGGTGCGGAGTAGTATGTAGTGCCAGAACTATTGGACAGCAATGAATGTCGCGAGAGCAAGTTTCTCGACATGCGAATAACAGGTTTTAGAGTCAATAAGACCCTTACTTAGGTAATAGATCACATGTTCCTAGGCGTTATCATATTCCAGGACCAAGACCATGGCGATCGTGATGGCGGAAGCGACAAGATAAAGGATATAATCCTTATAGTAATTGGGCAGTTGGAGCACAGGGGCGTGGGTAATGGCATGTTTCAAATTGTCGAAAGATTGTTGTGCTTGGTCATCCCAGATGAAAGGGGCGTCCTTCTTCAGTAATTGCATATAGCCCTGTGTCTTTTAAGCGAAATTACAAACAAAACGCCGTAAGTAGTTTGCCTTCCCTTGCAAATTTTGTAGTTCTGGGATATCAGTGGGAGGTGGGAGAGCAACAATGGCTTCCACCTTCAAGGGATCAATGCGGATCCCGTCTTTTGAAATGATGAATCCTAGGAGGCGTCCTGATTCGACGCAGAATATGCACTTGTGAGGATTCAGACGGATGTTATACCGCCTGCATCTAAGGAATACTATCGTCAGATGGTCGATGTGTAACTCGAGATACTGTGAATGAGCAGGGAGATCATCGAGATACTGTGAATGAGCAGGGAGATCATCGAGATAGGGCTCCACAAAGTCCTTCACATCATGAAAAGCATACGACATGGCCCGCTGGAATGTAGCACCAACATTTTTGAGACCAAAAGGGAGTTTACAATAAGAAAACGTACCCTAGGGGCAGATAAAAGCAGTCTTATGTTGGTCATCCGGGTGGATCTCAATCTGGTTGTAATCGGAAAAGCCATCCATAAATGAGAAGATGACACTCCCAGTGCAATTGTTAATGATTTGATCGATGAAGGGAGTAGGGTAGTTTCCCTTAGGACAAGCCTTATTCAAGTCCCTATAATCGACACAGACTCTAATAATGCCCCGCTTCTTGGCCACAAGGACGACATTGGAGACCCATTATGTTAAAGGAACAGGGTAGATAAAGTCGGCCTTTAAGAGCTTTTCAATCTCAGCTTTAATTGCCACAATTTTTCGAGGTTGCACCGGTCGTAACTTTTGGCGGACTGTTTTAGCATCGATATAGGTTTGTATCTCATGCACAACAATGGCAGGATCTATCCCGGGCATTTCCTCGTAGGTCCAAGTGAACACGTCGCAAAATTGTTTGAATAAGGCTGTGTATGTGGTGATCTCTTTGGGAGAACAATTCTGGCCTAAACGAATATGTTCCACGACACCAGGGGTAACCGAGATGTCAATCGGAATGGTGGGCTTGATGTTCGCCAAGTTGCCTTCAGTGACCTTATCACAAGTGAGGATCGGTGACTACAGGAAAGGATAAACATCTGGTGTAAAAATGGTTGCAATTTTGTTCTCCACATAGTCTAATGGGGGTAGGAAAGACGATCGATGGTGGAGGTATTCCCACAGGTGGTCATCTGCGCTCATTATTTCCATAATGGACTCGTCAGAATGAAAAGTTCGGAGTAGAGGGTCTGGATAGGATGACATCCGTTGTAGAGAACAAGATGTAGAGGCCACAACCAAGTGGTCCTCAGGGACTGACTGGATAGCCTCATAAGTAGCTTCAGCTGGTGAGAGAGGCATGGTGTCTCCAATCAAATGCATGGTGGCTTCATAGGGTACGAGCCATGGATCTGGAGAGTTGGAAGATGATGGAATCATGGAGGAGATCATGTTCACCATGGCAACATGGTTAGGGGGATCCAGGGTTGGAAAGACGCCCATAAGATATGAGTCTTTTATGAGGCCGACCCCCACACTCTCATATAGCTGCGAAGTTTTCCTGAGCAAAGGGACATTGTCGTCGGGATGAGTTGCGGTGTCCGGTGTACAGAAGTCCAATTGGTCGATGGTGACAATTCGGTCTTGGTGGGGGAATTGCACAATGTGGAAGACGGATGACGCGACCATAGTCATGGCATAAAACCAGTTACGACCAAGCAAGAGATTATAATCCAAAGGGGTAGGGACCACTTCCATGTTAATGGCTACAATATTTCCCCCCAACTCTACTGCTAAGGCTTGTAAGAGTCCGTGAGGTTGGAATCCACAACCGTCAAATTCTTTCAAGGTGGTGGGAGAACGGTTTAAGTCGAGAGAGCCGATGGCTCTCCAACAGGATAATGACATGACCGAGGTGGAAGCACCTTCATCTAACACAGTACGATGGATTGTCTTCCCAGCAACCTTTGTGGCAACTTGGAATGCCAGCTGATGGGAAAGCCTCGGTTTAAAGTACTCGAGTTTGAACATGATTGTGTTCTAGGAATCTGGGTCTACCGCACCGATGGAAACGAGAAGAGTCTTGCGTTGATTGGGACAATTCTGCAAGACTTCTAGCATCGACATGGCACAAGGGGCTTGTGCCAAGTCCTCTACAATGTTATAATTCTCAGCTGCCCGAGCATTTGGATTGAAAACTGCTTTTCGAATCGTGCTCTTGGGTGGACACAACACTGAATCTAATGAAGGTTTCTTAATGGTGAGAGAACTTTGCGGCGTGGAAATATCCGAGGTAGAGGCGAAATCTTTTTCAGTATTACTTCCGGCGGGTTCCTTAGGAGGGACTGAGTCGTATGATCATGATCGTGTATTCAGGTTAATCGTTTCACTACGCATCATGAGAATATGCATGGTGGAGGATGTTTCTCCTTGAGAAGGAGAGGGTTGGGTAATCATTTGTTGATTTTGGGTGGGGAAGGGATCATTGAGAACTGCAGGTGTGTATTTTCCCTTAAGAAAATTCTGCACTTCGTCTCTGAGTGGGCACTCTTTGGAGAAATGGTCACCACCACACAATAAACAAGGATACTTGACCTTCCGTTTTTGTTTCGTGTCCTCGGGAGGGTTCTTATGTTCCTGTTGTATGGAAGACTTCTTGGGTTTACCTTTGGTATTCTTCTTACCACCGGATTTCTGAGGTGAAGCTGACTGAACAGAATTCACCTCCTCGGTGGGAGCAGGGGTGGGTGACTTGGTGGTGTTGCTTCCATCCTATGGTGAGGGTGGGGAAGAAACATGGTGGTTCGATGATCCACCGGTTTGAGTAGAAGGTTGGGAGTTAACGGAACCGATAATGCCATCAGCTTGAGGTCCCTTGGGTGATTTTGCAAGATCGTATGTAGGGCGGGGCGCATCCGGAATGATGTCATACAATGTGCCATATTGAGCATAGAAAAGGTCTAAATACTGGGCATGAGCAATAGCTTGTTCCTCTATGACGGCCCCACCCATGGCCACGTCTCGAGCTACGGTGGGTAAAAGAGACTTTGTGAACCAGTCTGCTAATAATTGGTCTAGAATGGGATCCTTAATGAGACGTCGTCTCCTCCACCACTCATGGATATGGTTAGATATATGAGTTGCGGTGGTTTGGCGCAGCGAAGTCAGTAGGTCCGTACCAATTTCATAGCATATGGGTAACTGGAAATGAGTCAGGGAGGATGTAGCAAGAGAGCGGAAATCAAGAAATGAGTGCGGTGGTAATTCAATATACCACTTGGCAGCTGTACTGGTGAGGGTTCGTTGAAATAACCTTAGACGGATTGAATCGTCCATCAAGGAATTGGATGAGCACCATAGATGGTAAGTCATCACATGGTTCTTCGGGTCTTCACCGGGCTTGCCATCAAACTTTGGAATATCAGATGGCAATTTTACCCGAATGGGTGGCCATTTATAACCGTGTAAGATGGGATCGTTCGTTAACCGAGACAGATCTGGCAGATCCCAAGTAGCCAGAAAAGGCAGCTGTTGGTTCGGTTGCGGATACTGGTAGTATTGATATGGAATTTGCGTACCAGTATGACCTTGAATCTATTGATTAAAAGGTCCTCCCACAAGGAATTGGCCATAAGGGGGTGGGCCGACTGGATTGGGTGGTGGGATGGATGGTGGCCCACCGCCATAATAGGGTGGTCCACCACCGAAAGGTGGGGGTCCTCCACTACCGGAATAAGGTGGGCCCCTGCCAGAAGGTGGGGATCCTCCTCCACCACCGAAATAAGGGGGTCCACCGCCGGAATAGGGTGGGCCACCACCTCCGCCGCAAGAATAAGGGGGTCCACCGCCTCCAGAATAAGGTGGGCATCCTCCAAAAGGTGGGGGTCTGCCGCTTCTAGAAGGTGGTAGTCCTCCACCTTCGCCGCTAGAGTATGGTGGGCCTCCACCTTCGCCAAAAGGTGGAGGTCCGCCCCCTCCAGAACGAGGTGGGGCTCTGTCGCCTCTGGAAGGAGGTGGAGGTGGACCAAACGGTGGTGGGGGTGGTGGGACGTGAGGAAAAGTTGGTGGGGGTCCAATTGGTGCAACATTGTAATGTACCCATGGAGTGTATGGGTTTTCAGGATAAGGTATCCCTTGGAGCATGTTTCCGAGATTGAATTGTCCCACCACAGGGTTAAAATGATCTGGATACGCGTGACTCCATGGTGGTTGAGTTGGGTTGGATGGTCCCCCACCATGATGTAATCCCATGACGGATCCCACAACGGGTAAGGAGCTGCCAACAAAATGACTGATTGGAAGTCCTCCACTCGTATTATGGCTAGAGAATAGGGGTTGCCCCCCGATAACAATATTCTGACCGCTTGTTGATGGTTAACTCACAATAGGTTGATGGTGACTTACTAGTGGAGGAACATTACTTATGATGAAATTAGGAGGTAAAGAGTATCCTCCCCTCAAATTTTGGGGTGGGGGAGGAGGTAGTGTTCCAATAGTAGTAAGTTGGGTGTTGGACAATTTTCCTTCAATGTTTTGAGTCATCTAAGGTATGGAACTGGTCTCCTGATTAAGAGGCGTACTCGCAGGAAATGAGGGTTGACCAGGTTCATAAGTGGTCATATTGGGTGTGGGTGTTTCCGGTGAATCATAAGATAAAGAATTAAATGGGGTATGTCTAAATATGGGTATGTCTGAGTCCTGGTTCCTTCGTGAGAGGCGTTGTCTTCTAAGTTCCCCATCGACTGTATGTAGTCGGTTCAGGCAGTCATGAAAGGGTGCGAGAAGTTCGTCATTGGAAGCCCCACTGGGAGGTGAGATGGAAAAATGAGCCCATTGTTGCCCTAGAGTGGTTTCCCAAAAAAGATGCAGACTGGCCAAAAGCCGTGGATACAGGTTCATCCTGGGGTTGATTGAACCATTCTGTAGCCCAGGCTCTCCTTCCATCGAATGGTGGAAATATGTGTCTCGTGAAGTAGACGGTTCCATGGTCATAGACCTTGGAGGTTCAGTGACGGGTGGACTCAAAGGAAGTGAAAAGTTCACTCCCGACTCCATGGTGGATTTTTCTGCTTCAGGTGATATGACAGCAGTTGGTGGATCCAAGATTGCCCTCGAAAGTACCTCCGGGTTAAGGGGATATTCAAGTGGCAAGTGTAAAATTCTACGGGAGCTTCTCAAAGGTTGTTTAGCCAGAATGACCACACTAGAATTTCTCCTAAGTTTCTTTTATACAAAAGAAAAAGCAATCCAGAAAAATATATACAAACTAAGGCCGCAAGCAAACTTATGTGATATGTGTGGATTCGAAAGTCTAGAACCTCACATGATTGTCAAGGCTTCGCAACTCGCGATATACTCCAGGGTCCAACAATTATACTCGGCCCAATTTTTCAGAGCACTAACTAGGGAGGATTAGGACCATACCGTTGACCATATAACCAGACTACCTAATAGTACGTGCGTAGTAGCTCCCCGAGTGTTGTTCTCGGTGTATTTCTCTGCTAAGACGGCCAAATGGTTAGCTCAGTTGGTTTCAGGAATCCTAGGAGTGTCTCCTGATATGCACAAGGTACGTGGGAGCTCAAATCCGTAGTGGTGTTGTCTAATGCATAACCGTACGACAAGAGCCTTTCGATATACTACCGAGTAGGTGAAGTGCATTTCGATATACC
Source organism: Larix kaempferi (assembly GCA_027924585.1). NCBI lineage: Eukaryota > Viridiplantae > Streptophyta > Pinopsida > Pinales > Pinaceae > Larix > Larix kaempferi. The sequence continues at coordinate 33,501,409 of BSBM01000217.1, forward strand.
CTAAGGTACGTGAAAGAGCCTTCGATATACCGGTTGGTACGTGGAAGAACTGTAGTGCCCCCGGGATGCAGTGCAGGAAAATAACGACAATTGCCACATTTTACGACGCCGGAACACGTCACTAACTTAACACACAAGTTACTAGTAAATTTTATCCTAGCTCTACCGGTAAATTTTATCTGGACGGTTAGGTGGGTGCATGAGGTGAAGACAAGAATTTAAACATAACGCAACCCTAGCTACATGAAAGTGCACTTTTTCTTTCGATGAAACCTATTTAAGGGAAGGATAAATTATTTTTCCAATGATCTCAATAAGACAAAAATCCCAAAAGTTCAAAATCTACCAAAGATGATTAAAGCACTCTTTTCGTTTTTTCGAACAAAACACAAAAAATAATAACACACCAAATCAAAACTTTTTCTTTTTGTCTTTTCCAACTAGAATCAACTAAGTACTGATGAAAAAGGAAAACTTCTATCTAGCATGCACTAACTCTTAATTTTCATAATAATGAACTAAAAAGCATAAAAAGATCAAAAGTGCATAGAATGCTTCAAACTCAGAACCACTTTGCAAAAACTTGAATTCACTTGATTTTTCAAAAAGATGGATAACGCATAATTTAAGAAAAATGCAATCAACCGATTTCCTTTTCAAACTTCTCAAGGATTGGTAAATAATGAATTCCAATGCATGAAACAATCCTACAACAATTTCCAAATGACATTGAAAACAAAAGAATGAGACACTTTCGATTTTTCCAATGTGTATATCAAAACAAGATCTGATAATAAGTATGCTTTTCAGATGCAATTGTAGAAAACAAGAGACTAATCGCAACACCCTAGTAACTCATAAACTCTCAAAGAAAAATAACAAGCACTCAAATGAACCCAAAGACACTCAAGTCACTCAAAATCAATCAAATGCAATCAAAACTGAATGGCTAAGCACAAGAAGGGTTTGGAAATTAGATCTAGCATGCTGAATAGACCTGGTAAGGTGAGAAGGGAATGCAAGGTCGAGCGACTGACCGTGGGGGATTGAAATTGCTCGCCACCACTGAATCTCTCACTTGACCAAATGGAACCCAAAAAATAAACACAAGCAATCCAAACACAATCAATGCTGAAAAACAAGCCTCTGACTGGAAGGTACAGTACAGAGAAGTCTGTTGGTTAGACCAACATCAACATTTGGAGAGAGGATAGACCAAGCACCAAGCTTGAAGGGTCGGCATAGTTTGCGTTTAGGCTCAGAGCACCCGACACAGACTCTATACAGGGATAAAGCACCGACGGCGCAAGATGTCAAAACAAAAAAAGAACCGAAGGCGCAGGATGCTCAAAGGTAGTAAGTGCTAAAGAAGGAACGACACACTGGATACACTACCCAAGTGCATTGGGAAAATAACCCAATGCAAGAAGTAAAAATCTCCAAACAATGAATAAGTAAATGGTCTGATACTGACCCAAATAGGATCAGGGAAAGTCAACGGACTCTTCAACAAGAAAATATGATGCTAAAAAGAGGCTCAGGAGGCAAAGAAATGGCTCAGTAAGAAATCAATGAACAACACACTCAAATTGAAATCAAAACAAAGTATTCCCCAGTATGGTCGCCAGATTTGTTTTCGGACAATCTACTCGAGCGGACGTGAGCATGATCTCCCTAGTCCAGGTGGATCTAGAACAAATGGAGACAGAATATAAAACTACTTTCCTAGATCAATTAGAGATCAAGGTAGATAGATGTCTTACCTTCAGATATGTGGATCCTTCTCCTCTGTTAGGAACCCATGTCTTTACTTTGTTAGTATATTGTTGTTGGACGCATATGCTTTGTAAGTCGTCCCGTGGTAATTGTTGATCCATAGTTTGTGTTATTGTTGTTGGGCGCATATGCTTTGTAAGCCGCCTGTAGTATTTGTTGATCCATAGTTTGTATTGGCCCATGGTTTTGACCCATAGTATTGGCGCCTAGATTTAATATATAAGTGTGTGTTGAGGCCAATGAAGGCACCGTGAATTTATTTGTATTGAGCTTGCTCAAAGGAGGTTTCCCCCTCGAAGTGGCCTGCGATCAATAAAAATATTCTGTGATCTCATATATTGTGCATTTTATCAATTAATTGTTGCAGGTTCCTCACATCTGGTATCAGAGCACTTTCTTGGGCTCGTTGGGTGAATTTCTGCCAAATTTTTTTTGCATCTGTTGTAGGTTCGGATACGGGAATAATCCCTATCCGCTTAACTGTGGGAAGTACTTGGGCATAATCCATAAAACTCATTGTGAGGAGTACCACAGGAACCCCGAAGTAGCTGGCCCATTGAGAGGACCTGCCAGCGAAAAGGCCAATGACCCCTACCTGATTGACTAGTTCCCACCGGTGAGCTAAACCAAGAGCTGTCGTTTGTGGCAAAGTGGTTATCAATTTTACCTAAGCCGTGGAGTGAGGGGTACTGCCCCAATACACAAGCCATCGAACAACATTGGTGGCCGAGTGAATCTCCTGAACCGTTAGGAAGCCGAGCATACCTGGGGTCCATATCTATTTTCAGCTGCAAAATCGCAGATTCCCTCTATCCAGAATTGTTTCCGGTCAGTTCCGTGCCATTGCAGATCCATCTGTTGCCGATCACTTCAGCACCGTTGCAGATCCCTCTGTTTCCGATCACTTCCGTGCCATTACAGATCTATCTGTTTCCGATCCCTTCCGCGCTGTTGCAGATCCATTCCTGAAAAAAAAATATGTTTTTTCGCCATATCTCCCTTGTTTTCACTCTGTTTCCCTTGAAACTTTCCTGACACCCCTGTAATCTCATTCTGCATATTTCATTCCTGAGGACCCTATCCCAAATTCCACTTCCCAAAGCCAAAAATCTCACATTTGTCTATTTTTAGGGTTTTCCATAACTTCTTCGACTTTCACCCAATCACCTTCAAATTTTACCACAAAGTTCATTTCCTAATTCTGCTTCTTTGTCCCTCTCTGCTAAATTTTCTCATTCTTTCACCCCGCTTCTGAAATCCTCCTTTTCTGCCTCCCTGTCCATTCGACAGTGTCCAAAACCTAGTAAAACCCAAATTACCCTTCATATTTTTTCCCAAATCTATATTTTCATTTACTGAAACAGTTTCCGTTTTTGTTTTTCTCCCCACTCAAAAAAAAAAAAAACTCCTGGTTATGGTTGTCACTCGCACAAGAGCAAAACCCATGGAGGAAGCACTTGTAGCCATCCAAGCCAAACTCCAGGATCTGGATGAACAATTTCTCGACCTCCATCTTGAGCATTCAGCCATGAACAACAAACAACAGTCTGAGTCTTCATCAGACAATGGGTTCTCTTCTTCTAGCAATTTTCGTGGTCCGAAGCTTGATTTTCCTCGCTTCAATGGTACTGATCCGTCTGGATGGATTTATCGTGCAGAACAGTATTCCAGTCTACACAATACTTTTGATGTCAACAAAGTTCCACTTTCATCCTTTCATTTGGAACAGGAAGCTCTTCAATGGTACCATTGGTACATCAAGGCTCATGAAGAGCCAAAATGGCCTGATTTTTGCCAGCTCCTTTTGCAACAATTTTGTCCTAGTGCTTTTGATGACTTCACAGGAGCCCTCACTAAACTTCGCCAAATTGGAACTGTGAGAGAGTATCAAACCGAATTTGTGAAACTAGCCAACCACACCGAAGGATTTCCAGATGACTTCTACCGGAGTTGTTTTATCAGTGGTCTAAATGATGCAATCCGCTCTGAGGTCAAAATGTTCTGTCCCGACACAATGATGGAAGCCTTGGGGTTGGCTAAGTTGGTAGAAGACAAGATTGCAACACAACAGTGCTCCAAATCCACTTTTTTTCCCTTTCGAAATATGGGTTCTCAACGACCTCCCATCCCGCCAACTCCTCGATCAACCCCTATCAAGCATTTGTCTAAAACAGAGATGCAAGCCCGCAGAGAAAAACGGCTTTGTTATAACTGTGATGAGAAATTCACTCGGGGACATAGATGTGTTCAACAAAAGCTCTATCTCTTGGACGTGGATTCTCCGCCTGCCTTTGAAATTGGTGAAGAAGCACCAGATACAATGGATGCTCCGGTCGACCTTCAGGAGCCACCTATTGACCCTCCGTCTTAGGACGACCAACCAGAGATATCTCTCCATGATTTAGCTGGAATCATCACCCCCCAAACAATGCGGGTCCAGGGTTACTTCAAGAAGCTTCCTCTTATAATACTCATTGATTCCGGTTGCACTCATAATTTCATTGACCCTCGGATCGCCAAACAGGCTGATTTTTTTATCCATCCTTGCTCCAACTTTGAAGTCGTGGTTTCCAATGGGGGCACCTTACCTTGCAAAGGGAAGTGTCGTAATGTGCGTATCTCTATGGGAGATTATAACCTGCGCTCTGACATGTTTGCCTTGACCTTAGGCGGATGTGATGTGGTTTTGGGCGCTCAATGGCTACACACACTTGACCCCATCTTATGTGATTTTGCTGAACTTTGGATGCAATTCTCCCCCAATGGACAAAAACACACATTAACAGGCTTACAACCAGGGTCTCTCAGCATCATCAGTTCACATCGCATGGAAAAACTCCTTAAGAATAATTCCCATGGTGTCATCGCTCAGATCCACTCCATTCAGATGCAACCATCAGCGGTCTCCACTACTCCTTTGGATATACAACAAATTCTGGATCGATATACAGGTGTCTTTGATGAACCAGTGGTATTTCCACCTTCAAGGCCAGAGGACCATCATATTCAGCTCCTTCCTGGAAGTGTTCCTCCCAACATCAGGCCCTATCGCTACCCATTTCACCAAAAAACAGAGATTGAAATGCTCGTTCGGGACTTACTGAAGCAAGGTATTATTCGCCCAAGTACTAGTTCCTTTTCTTCACCAGTTCTTCTTGTCTTAAAAAAATATGGGTCATGGCGCCTTTGCATTGAATTCCGAGCACTTAATCACCTCATCATCAAGGATAAGTTTCCAATTCCTGTTGTTGATGAGCTTCACGGTGCTGAATTTTTCTCCAAGTTGGATCTTCGGTCTGGGTATCATCAAATTCGGGTTCATGAGGATGATATCCCTAAAACAACTTTCCGCACACATGATGGCCATTATGAGTTTTTGGTCATGACCTTTGGCCTCACTAATGCTCCTTCCACATTCCAGGCCTTGATGAATAAAATATTCTGGCCCTACTTGTGGAAATTCATTCTAGTATTCTTTGATGATATCCTCATCTACAATAAAACATGGGCTGAACATATCCAGCATCTGGATCTTGTAATGCAACTTTTCTCTGACCATCATCTCCACGCCAAACAGTCTAAATGTATTTTTGGACAGAAGGAAGTTGAGTATCTCGGTCACATTATCTCAACACAAGGGGTTCGCGTGGATCCTGCCAAAATCGCTGCCATGAACAATTGGCCGCCTCCTAAGACACTCAAGCGCCTTCATGGTTTTTTGGGGTTGACTGGCTACTACCGCAAGTTTGTCAAGGATTATGGGAATATTGCAGCTCCATTAACTACTATATTGAAAAAGGATGCTTTTACATGGACACATTCTACTGAGTGTGCATTTGACAAACTGAAACAAGCTATGTGTACTACACCTGTTCTAGCTATGCCTGATTTTTCCAAGCCCTTCACTATTGAGAGTGATGCTTGCGGCAATGGACTTGGTGCTATTCTCCTTCAAGATGAACACCCCATTGCATTCACCAGCAAAGCCCTTTCAGGTAAGAATTTAGATGCCTCTACATATGAGAAGGAAATGATGGCTATTTTGCATGTAGTATAGAAGTGGCGACCCTACCTCCTTGGGAATCATTTTTGGATCAAGACTGATCATCAGAGTCTGAAATATTTCCTGGAACAACTTGTATCCTCCCCAGCACAACAGAAATGGGTTAGCAAACTCATGGGTTATAACTATGAGATCACTTACAAGAAGGTAAGGAAAATATTGTGGTGGATGCTCTTTCTCGCACATTTGATGACCAAGGTTCTCTTTCAACTATTTCTATGCCTGTTCCAAATTGGTTGCAATCTATTCAACAGGGCTATGTCAATGACTCTTCATTATCTCAAATCATCCAACGCTTGGCCAACAACCCTTCTGCTGTACCACATTACTCTTGGGATGGTGCTTCCTTGAGATACAAGGGTCATCTGGTGCTTCCCCAGAGCACAGATCTTCAACAGGATGTCTTCTATGAACTCCATGCTTCTCCATCGGCAGGGCACTCTGGGTTCCTCAAAACGTATGAATGAGCATGGCGTAACTTCTTTTGGCAGGGCATGAAAAGGATAATTCAACAGATGGTGGCTGAATGTGATACCTTCCAGTGCAATAAGGGTGAAACGACACTCCTTCCAGGATTGCTCAAACCCTTTCCCATACCTTCCAGGATTTGGACAGATATTTCTATGGATTTCATTGAAGGGCTCCCTAAATCTGGAGGGAATACATGATTTTGGTTGTGGTGGATCGCCTCTCCAAATATAGTCATTTTTGTGCTCTCAACCATCCCTATACAGCCTCCTCAATCGCTCAGATTTTCCTGGATCAGATCTTTCGTCTCCATGGAATCCCTTCTTCCATTGTCTTGGATCGTGATGTGACTTTCACCAGTCATTTTTGGATAGAACTATTTCGCCACACTGGCACCAAACTTAAGATGAGTTCAGGGTATCACCCACAAACAGATGGTCATACTGAAATTATCAATAAATGCTTGGAAACTTATCTTTGTTGCTTCACCTCTGAACAACAACATCAGTGGGCAAAGTGGCTCCTTCTCGCTGAATGGTGGTATAATACCTCTTACCACATTGCCTCTAAAATGACTCCATATGAAGCAGTTTATGGTCAAGCACTGCCAATTCTTCTTCCATACACGCCCAACAGTTCTCCAGTTCAGGCAGTTGACACGGTCCTTCGAAACGTGATCATATTCTTCGCATTTTGCAGGAAAATCTTCACATGGCAAGAAATCACATGAAGCAACAAGCCGATCAACACCGTTCTGAGCGCACTTTTAAAGCATGTGATATGGTTTTTCTTCATCTCCACCCTTACAAGAAATCCTCCCTGAAACTCAAAGGGCGTCATAAGCTCGCTCCAAAGTTATATGGGACATATAGGATTCTTCATAAGATTGGGTCTGTTGCTTATAGATTGGAATTTCCTCCTTCTTCCCGCATTCATCCAGTATTTCATGTCTCTTGTCTGAAGAAATTTCTTGGCACCAACATCAGAGGACAGACTATTTTACAAGAACTGGATAATGAAGGATCCATCCTTTTGGAGCCGGAGGCCGTCCTCAATAAGCGCAGTCGTCAGCTTCGCTCTCACTCTATCACAGAGGTCTTAATTGAGTGGTACAGAATGCAACCAGAGGATGCTACATGGGAACCACTCCTTCAGATTCAACGACAATTTACACATCTAAAGCTTTGAGGACAAAGCTTTTTCTAAGGGGGATGGGATGTTAGGAACCCATGTCTTTACTTTGTTAGTATATTGTTGTTGGACGCATATGCTTTGTAAGTCGTCCCGTAGTAATTGTTGATCCATAGTTTGAGTTATTGTTGTTGGGCGCATATGTTTTGTAAGCCGCCCGTAGTATTTGTTGATCCATAGTTTGTATTCGCCCATGGTTTTGACCCATAGTATTGGCACCTAGATTTAGTATATAAGTGTGTGTTGAGGCCAATGAAGGCACCGTGAAGTTATTTGTATTGAGCTTGCTCAAAGGAGGTTGCCCCCTTGAAGTGGCCTGCGACAATACAAATATTATGTGATCTCATATATTGTGCATTTTATCAATTAATTGTTGCAGGTTCCTCACATCCTCTTTGTTGCTCCAAGCTTCGTGGTAGTTAGATCCGTAGTTACAAAACCTGTCAAAGCACATAGAGACAAACGAGCAGTAAAAGCACATCTAAACACTAACTGATCTAAGCAAACAGTTAAGAAAGTGAGCTCTAAATATCATTAACACAAAGACATTTATGGAAAGAGATTATATTACTATAAATAAGTGGGAAATACATAGAAGAGTGATGATTACAACCCAATCCTTAATGCTACAATCTTCCTCCAACAAGCCAAGCCAATGCCTCAAAAGAAAATGTATGCCTCCCAAGATATGGATAGGGATCACCTAGGTTAATTCCACCAGCATGTGAGTTCTATAGACTTCCCTCCCTTTGGAATGGAGAGGAGCTTCATATTTATAAGACCAAGTGCATAGAGTAGGTTGAATATTATGGGGAGAGGATGAATGGATCATCCATTTAGGTTAGGGAACCGAAGGACAAATCACCTATGAGTTAGGGATATCCCTCTACCTCACCATGCTTCAAGAAGTCGCTCGAAGGTCACCTTTATCCACTTTAACCAACAACGGTGCATGTTGTATGAGGGCAACTTGTGCTTGAGAGGGAAAGCACAGGCTGCACAAAGGCAACCTGAGCCACTAGCGCAGTCTTCCAGATGGCAATCTGCGCCTGACATAGTTGGGCGCTCCTTGCTAGAAGGCAATCTGCGTCGGCCCAACCAAAACTTGTGGAAAAAGGTCAACAACTTGCTCTAGTTGACTTTCTGATCAGGGAAACTTCAGGGATCAATGCACTGAGTTGACATAGGTCTCATGATGACAATATTTAGGTGTAACACACATCAATAATATAAATCTAAGTTTTTACCTTCCCATGGGGGGTAGAGAAATTGGTAATGAGTAAATGGGATGAGAAGTTGTAAATGGAAGGTCACAAGTTCAAATCCCCATGGGTACTAGCTTACAAAAAAAAACTTGAAGTTTTTTCCTCCAAAACCAAAGATAATATTATTAAGAGGACTCTTCTAATGTAAAAAGATATCTCTTATGTAGCAACAACCAACCACAAAGATGAGAGAGGAGTTGCATTTATATAAGATGAGAGACTCGACCTCTTCTCATTGAAAAAATATTTTTTATGACTAAAACCCTAAATCTATTCTAACAAGACTCATACCCTAACTAAAATCCTCTTGAGATAGTAAACAATGATTAAAAAAAGTAGTAAATGGTTATAAATATCCTTAGACAAGTCAAAAGAGGAAGGGAGCCTCATCGAAAGGGGATGAATTGGCTCAAAAGAGGGATGATTTGGTCCAAGAGAGAATATTCTACATGAATATTGGCACGTTTGGTCCTTTGGGAGCCTAAAAGTTCCTCAAACCACTCACCAATGGTTAGGAGAGGGTCAAACAAGGAAAAGATAGTTAAAACGATTTGAAAGAGAGGAAAACTTGTTCACACATGTGAAGGAATAGAGGGTGTGGCTCACACATGTGGGTTTACGAGGAGCATTTTGGCTTCACGAGGAGAGCACTTGGGGTCATGAAGCTATGAAGGCATCTAGAAGGGTCTAACACATGAATTAGAGGGGTCAAACATGATGGCACTAGGTTAGGAAGGTGTTTACGTGGACTCCATATGGATACATGAGAGTACATAAAAATGAGTTGAGAGTCTCATATGAGAATTAGGAAACTTTGAGTTATAACGTTAATGAGGAATTATATAATTAAACCCAAAGTTAGAGCTAGGGAAAGGCACTTCTAACACTTTTAACTTAGTTCTAACTGCAAATCCACTTTGATTATCATTTAACCATGTGCAAGAGGGACTCCTAAGACTCTAGACTCTAATTGACATTACAAAAAGTGTCCATGGTGACTCAATACATGATATGTAATTAACATTACAAAAAGTGTCCGTGGTGACTCAATACATGATATGTGATACATTACATTGACTCTAAGGCTCAAGTGCTCAATGGAATATGGTAGAGTCACCCAAGACGTGCTCCTACTTTGGTGGATTTTACACATGAAAAAATGTCTAAAAATTTACAACATAAATATGTAAATTTTATTTAGTAAACAAAACACTCAAGTGTTATACCTCTATATTCCACAGTGTCGCATCTCCACCACAAACAGAGTTGATGACACTTCCCCTGCTGTTTGAACCACCCAGAAGATGAATGAACCTTGAAGGTAAATCAACCCTGACAAGTTCTGACCCAGCTGAGACTTTATTTACCTACACTACCGCGCCTTGCTCATTTATTTGCACGCGGTACTCCACACTACCGCGCTATGTTTTTTCCCCAGAACGCGGTAGTACCGCGTTGTGCTAAGACCACAGGGCGCGGTACTCTTTTATTAGCCTTTTTTCCATGGCTTGTGGGATTTTGGATTTTCGAAGATAATGGAAGATTGGGGTCCCTGATTCGATCTCAACTCATTCTCTGTGTTTAGAAACCCTGATCCACTTATCTCTCCCTAGATCCACCCATCTCTCTTGTTGGTTAACCCTACCATACACTATAAAAGAGAGGCATTCCATGGGGAAGGGGGAGGACTCTTGAAGTACCAAAATTATGGTCTTGCAGCATTGTGGAGATAGCTAGAGGAGAAGGCACTTGGAGCTGGAGGATTGGCTTGGACATCAAGCAACCTATGTAAGCATTCTTCAAGTTGTAATAAGATAACTTGTCTTGTCTTTCCCATTTCATGTGTATTGTGCAAGTCTTTAACATGAAATGTATCTAATCTGGATTTGAATCTAACCTTTACATTCAAGGTATTTAGAAGTTGTATGTTTGTTCTTTGGTTGATCTTAACAGGTTCTACATTGGAGCTTTGGATCAAGAGATAGAAGCGGGACAAACGTCAGTTTGAAAGGTGTGTCTTATCTCTCGTCATTTCTGAATACATTTAATCTTGCTGTAAAAGTTGGTTCAGGGATTTCAAGTTAGCATTTGTTTTGACTTGTTTCTTGCTTTAGAGTTAGTTTAAAGTCTGCTTTAAAGTTAATAGAATTTTGACTTATCCGTAGGGCAAACTTCTACATAACATCAAGTCACTTGCCTCGGTGCAACCACCATAGTCAAGCTAACTATGGATTATAATTGGACCTTTACATACAAGACACATCTTAATTACATAACCTTTACAAGATAACCATGGACAATTGATACAATGTTGATACGTTACAAACTTGGCTTAGACAAGCGATACATTGGGTTTCATTTGGATCATCAACATCTTTGCACCTTGAATAAACCTCATGCAATTTGAGGGGTAACACAATCAATTTGAAATTTGGAGAAAATTCTACATATTATGGATACGGTAAAGTTAAGTAAATGCTTAAATATATTTACAATTTTAAACTTTTAAAGGTTTACGAAACATTCTATATGTATTGAAATATATTTAAATGTTTAAACTTCATGCTATAGTTTAACCGTTAAACTCTTCGTTAATTGTTAGTATCCAATGATAACCCATACTATTTGTTGTTTTACCATCACAAAGAGAATGGACAACCATATCTTTTTTCATATAAATAGATATAAACTCAAATGGTATAAATAGATGTAGAGCAAGGCAAAATAAAGAATGAATAGACAAAAGCATTATAATCATTTCAAACAAATTTGTTGTTATTGTTCTACGTAATCTTTTGAATGACCATTGGAGTCCACACTTTACTTAATCAACCTTAAAAATACATACATTGAGGCCATGAGTCCATTATTTTAACTTATGATTTAAAATTGGTCTATATCATGTTATTTCATTTACACTTTTGTGTTAAACTCTATTTTTCTATACTAGTGATTTTCATGGGATTACTAAGGAAATAAGGACACACACACGCACACACTGTAATGTCCCCAAATTTTGATTTTTAACCATTCGAGAGAAAAATAATTAAATTTGGAATTCCATGGCCTAGTCACTTTATAAGGGTCATGAGAAATTGTTAAGGGGGTGATGTGGGTCATAAAATTGTAAATTATGGTGTCCAATATTTATGAATAAGGTGACATTAGAAAAATTGGAGAAGGAGGGAACATTAGAGAAGGAATTATGGGCCCGGGAAGGTGTGACACATGGAAGGGAGCTCATAATGAAGACATCTTGAGAGTGTAACTCACCTCTGACTAAAAATATCCAGGAGGGGCGCATTAGTGGAGGAAGGAATTCAAGTGGGTTGTAACTCCCACCAAATGAGGAAGAATCTCCTCAAATCAAGGAATGGGGAAATGATGATATTCCATAGGCTAAAAATAGATACTGAGGGCACACTAGAGAAGTGTAACTCCCCAAGGACGGCGCAAGAGGTGGTAGGTGGGTCCAAATGACTTGTAACTCCCACTAAACAAGGGAGGCGTCTCCTAATTCGAATTCCAAGGAAGATCAAAGTATTCATGAGGCCATAAATAACATTAGAGAGGAAGTTAATGTGTCCCATAGAATCATTCTCTCATGAAAATAATATTTATTAAAATTTTATTAATATTCTTGCAGAGAGAGAAAACTCTAGAAGGATGAATGAAGAATTATAAAAGAAGGGTGAGGGAACGTATTCGAAATTTTTTTACTATTGTATTTTGGAATTGGAGAGTTCTTGAGGCTTTCAATCTTGGGTGATGTGCCCCTTGCGTTTGTGACCGGTTTCGATGGTGAAACATTCCACCCTAGCTAGTGTGAGAGGAGAGATCATCCATATCTCTTGACGTGGGATTCATTGCAGGTGTTGAGAGAGATCATCCATATTTATCTACTTAGTTTCATTAATCAGAGTATGTTGTGAGTATCATTCATGTGGGATTCATTGTAGGTGTTGAGAGAGATCATCCATATCTCTTGACGTGGGATTCATTGCAGGTGTTGAGAGAGATCATCCATATTTATCTACTTAGTTTCATTAATCAGAGTATGTTGTGAGTTTCATTCATGTGGGATTCATTGCAGGTGTTGAGAGAGATCATCCATATTTATCTACTTAGTTTCATTAATCAGAGTATGTTGTGAGTTTCATTGCAGATATGAATATTTATCAGTGTTTCAGTGTTTCTATTGTGTTGGTTTTCCAGTGTTCTTAGTGTGGAGGACGCACTTGCTCTCATGTAGTGTTAGTTTCCTATTTGTTTCAATGTTGGAGGGTGCATTTGTGGAAGAGAGTGCATCATTTGGGAGCTGCAAAACATATTCTCAACTCTTTTTCTAGATCCATTGTGTTTGTGATCTTGACGTGCGGTTGAATCAACTCTATCATTGGAACTGGTGTTGGTGGGTCGAGATTGATATGTTGGTTTTGGTATCTTTGCACATTTTTGGACTATGAGAATTGTTCCATTGCGTCCAGAGCGCCATTTCTAGAGGGAAACACTTATTTTTACCGAAAAAGGTTTCTGGATGACCAAGATACACTCATTTTATCTTATTCGCTATATTCGGTATCTTATTATGGCATAGGGGCGCAACTATGCATTTATTTCTCTGTATTTCATGAGCTTAGAGTTGTTGTAAGAGCATATGTTGTTGTAATCAGTTTTATTATTGTTCCATTCAGTGCATAATAAAGATCCAATGTGATTTTCCTCCTATTGTGTTCAAATATTGAGTTGGTTGATCTATGTGTAGATCTGTTAATATGGATGCACCATCTCAATGTATTATGCATTAAACTTTCATAAGAGTCCCTTGAATTCTGTTAGTGGGATATTTATATTGTTTTGGGTGTGTTTGAATGAAGTTGGAGTTGCTTGGGTGAATTCGAGTTGCTTATGAAGTGTTTGGAAAGAGTTGGAAATCCAAACCTTCTTTGTAGTAAAATTCAAGCTAGTCTTCCTAGATTCGAATTTATGCTTATGGAGTTGTTCATGCTTGATCAAATCTGAAATATATAACATGCGTTGTTGTTACATTGAGCTAAGAACTCTTCCTTGAATATGGTGATATAACTTGTACTTCCAATGCTTTGATATTGATGATAAGTGTTTGCATGCAAAGTGTTTGAAGAAATTCTTGAACCAGACTACATAACCCGTTACCAAAATTTTATATCAGATTTGACTGGACACATTACAGTGGTTTCAAAGCATATTTTATGGGGTGCACATATTTACTCATATCCAAAATTATGTATGAATTCCACTATTGTTGAAGTAAACATCTCCATCTCTTGCATCTGGTATACTACATTGGTATATGAGCTTTATCTCATGTGTGTTGGATATATGTGATGGCTAGTTGTTTGAAGAAATTAGATATCTAGACCATAAATTGTGTCCATATCCACATTGGGTACATTACAGTGGTATCATAGCGTGTTCCTCGATAGTTGTGGGAACTCAAGAGGAATTTTGAAGAAAATTTGAGATCAAAACTTTCAAAAGAAGAACAACATCAGGTGTAGAAGAAGAAAATTTCACCAATGGATAGATTTGTTGATGGTAGAATGTTACCCACTTTCCTTCCAACCTCGCCACCTGAAGAGAAGAGGCCTAAATGGGAGAATATATCAAAGAAACCAAAAAAGACATAACAAGAGTTAGAGCATAACTTGCAGCAGTGTAAATCCTTGTTACCAAAATGCTCTGCATGACGAATTATGGAGAGGATGTAAGGTGTCTTTACAAATAGAGAAACCCAAGGTTCCTATGATAAGTTTGGCTCAGGAAGCAGTGAATCCACTGTAATTGTTCAACCTTCAAATGAACATGTGGAAGAAAATGAAGCCATGTACACAAACTATCTTCATCCATATGAGTCTGGATCAAAAGGAATCACATATTGCAACCTTGAGTCTTCAGGTTGAATACAAAGTGGAGGAGCATGCCATCACGAATGGACCACATGGGAATGATGAGACTGTAACCCAAAGGTATGATGACAATTCTGATTTTTGCAACAGTCATATTTCCTTGCAACAACATGATATAGAATCCATTTCATGTAAGGATGATGGTCTTGTAGAATTTTTTAATGATGGTACTCAAAATTTTGGTGTTAAAGATGAATTGTATGTTGTGAATTCATGCCACAAGCATTTTGATTTTGTATATCAGCCACTAAAAAATGTGAACAAGACACAAACCTTGGGAAATGAGTGGTTACCAAGAGTTAAGCAGGAAGTGTTGTTGGCATCCCAAGCAAGACAACCAATAGGAACCTCATGTCTTCCAAGGGAAGAAGGTGCATAAGTTGAGCCTTTAGCTAGCCATACTAAGGATGCTGGTTTAGAGGAAGATAATTAAAGGGATGAAGCAATAAATGAGAGTTTGCACGATCCACATGAGTTGGATGATCCCTCATGTGACATCATACACAATGCTGATACTATGACATTCCATGACTTAGAGAAGCAACTTTTAGTCACAGAGGATAAGATGTTGCAAGTATTGACAAGGAATGATGGTGCACATAATTTTATTGAAGACGTTATGTGGAGGACTCAGTTGGAGGAGAGACATAAAGGCCTTGCTTAATGGGTCACTAGTGCCCAACTGTGCATCATTAAAAAGGAAATGGAAAGGATGAAATCAGATTACTTGCAGTTGTTCATGGGTAGGGACCTCTCTCTCAAGTTTGCTAAAGACAAGGAAATGGAGGTTGAGCAACTTCGTGGGAAGTTGGGTGGATTACATCCTTCCTCCTACAACACAAATAGTCTGATGTATATGGCTAGTGGAATTCATGAATTGATGGAGGAACCTCATGTGAGGGTTGAGCATGAGGAGCATTTAGATTTGCAGGTGCTTGAGGAGAAGATCGGCACAAAGGATTTTGTCTAGGCACTTGTTTTGCATTATGAGGATCATAAACCACTTGTGTCGGAGAGAGGATTAGCCATGGAGGCGGTGGTTGAGCACATTCCTTATGGACCAGCCAGTATGGGAGCATATGCATCCATGGATTAGGTGGATAGTTATATGACAGATATGGATTCACACTGGGATACAGGTTCATCTTACACCAGTAGTGTATTGGATATAGTAGCATATATCAGGACACGGGAGTTCCAACTGATTCAGTTGGATGGGTGTTGATGCCTCGGGTGTGCAGGGTAAGTGCAAGGTGCTGGAATGGGTTCCAAGGCACACAACAGGGGATGAAAACCCAGCCAAAGGCTTCGAAAGACCCTACGCAAGGGAAATTCTATCCTTGAGTTGTTTGGTGTGGTCATCACCCACGGATATTTGGCCTCCGCTGGCACTCTATGAGTAAGTGATTTGATCAATAAGATCAGTTTCCCAATTTAGGGAAACAAAGGGGTATGGAAAACATCGAACAATTCTAACTAAACCTATTTAGAAAAGAACCTAATCTTAAGTCAGATCTATTCTAAAATGAAAAGCTTGATGTTTATGTAGATCAACCTTGAGGTGTAAGAGAACAAACAGTCTATCACCTTTAACAAAAATGCCTTTAGATGAGATATTTGCTGACTTAAATTATGATTTATTTAATGAAAATTAAACAACAATAATCCAAGCTTAAAGACCATCAAGATATAACTTGTTATCCTTTTGTTGATTGAAAAATCAACAATGATTGAATATATATATATCTGATCAATTGCAGAAATCGATAAAGAAAGTATTTAATTAAAGAAATTTAATCAAATATTTTCATATACACATCAGTTATACAGAAAAACCAATACAATAGATCTATGTATTCATTAGATATCTAACAAGAGATCATATGTATAGCGGATGACAATCTAGAACATAAAATCAAAAATCCTTAAAGAAATTTAAGTGATAATCAGAAGATGGATCCGAAGATGACATTACTGTATTAAGATGTCTTGTACCAAAATTACA
Source organism: Larix kaempferi (assembly GCA_027924585.1). Lineage (NCBI taxonomy): Eukaryota > Viridiplantae > Streptophyta > Pinopsida > Pinales > Pinaceae > Larix > Larix kaempferi. The sequence continues at coordinate 33,518,125 of BSBM01000217.1, forward strand.
ATGACTCTGGCCACAAAGTATCCTCAGTCTTATCTTCTACTGAATTACAATTCCAAAAATTCCAACCCTTTCCTCGAGAGGTATTCTTCCTTAAATATTAAACTACAACAAAGTACAAAAGAGAATCCTACAGAATAGGGATTCCAAAATCAGAAATGAGTCTATTACAACTATTGATCCAAGAAACCTTGCCATTTCTCGGACTACATGATTTCCTTCACCTTTCAAAGAGATTCTTAAGGATATATTCCTTAATTAAAAAGATCCTCAAATCATAATCAAGAATTCTGCCCCAACCTGTTCATTATCAGCAACAAATGATTCAGCTTGTAGAAAATTCGCCGCAGGGACTTTTGGATGAGAGACTATGTTCTCAAAAATAGATAAATCCGTTAAAGGGTCCACGTCAGAAGAAATTGGTGGAATATAAGATTCTTCATTGATTATATAATCTCGTATAATAGTATTATCTTGATCAGTTGGCTCTTCAGAAACCTTCTTTTCCTTCCTCTCTAGGAATTGCATACAGACATACGGGACTTGAACATCCTCTTGTTCACTATCGCTGCTTGAATCAGGAATACTTGCATCAAAAGGCGGTGACAAAGGTTCTTGATACAACAAAGACTGAAGTTCTTCATTTTCGAAACACGCATGAAGGGATTCATTTCCTGTTTGCATATTTCTCATACCAAATACGTCAAGAAGAAACTTACTGTTAGGATATTTAGACACTTAGGAGTTAGTTAAGATCAACTTGTGTAATATATCCGTTAGGGATAGTGTGTTTCTTTAGTATGCATTAGTATGCATTTGTAAATACTTAATCCGACGGTCACGATATGTTCCCGACATAGAGTGATCCGACGGCTCAACTTCTCTTAGATCAAACCTAACCTTGATCTGTGGCTTAACACCCGATTGGTCCATGATCTCTATTTAAAGAGCATGGAGGGTCATTGTTTAGTTGATCGATTATGAGAAGCTCATTTGTAACTTTCTTTCTTTGCATAATAAATTGTCCCGTAGAAGCTATTTGGCCGGGGCCGTGGAGTGTTTCCCTCAAGAGGGTTTAAACCACGTCAAAACATCGGTGTGTTGATCTGTGATCTGTTTGTGTGAAGTGGTTTCTCTTGGTGTTCGGTCCTTTGGTAGTACCCTGTGTACCCGAACACTTACAACATAAAAACGTAAAATTTTCCTCTTACAGAATATAAAGGACAAACTGAAGGCTTTCATATTCGTTGCCAATTTAAGGCCAATTGATAGAATAGCAAATGATTGAGCAGAGCCGGTCACAATGGTCAAATTATTAAGATTGGGACACTGCAATCATGCAAACTGTAATGAAAAGAGTTATATCATGTGCTAACCGGATCTGGATCCATGCGGAAGTACAAATCCAATCGAAATTTGCATGAATTAAAAAGCACGTGAAAGCTCATCATTACAAGTCTGTTCACATCAACAATCATAACCTTGGATTTGAAATAAAAATGGGATTTGTGGTGAAAGAGATGACTGCGGAATGGCTAAGACAGAAATTTGAGCACATAAAATGACGGCCTGGTTTCACTTGTGAGATAAAATGCAGATTGCTGATTTAATAGAAAGATTAGAGCCACACTGCGGAGATCGAAAAGGTGTAATCCTGCAAAGCCTGGGAGGATCAAATTAAATAACAAAACGGCCATTACAAAAGCCACAATAACCAAACTTCTAAACATAATACGCAGCAACGGTAACAACTAATCCTAGAAAAAGCTGAAAAACCAGCAATAACGACCCTTAGCAACCAAATTCACAGTAAAATCAGCTTAGTAGAGTAATTCAGCGAGTAAAATGATAAAGAAAAGTAAATAAAAACCTATATTTATCAATTTACCCAAATTAAATCACGACCGTAGGATTAAGAGAAATGGACGGCTGAGATTGACCGATGCAAACGCGGGATCAAGTTCAAAAACATAATAAAAGTTTTTATTTACCACTCCCGAAAGCTGAAAACTGAAATTGGAGGGTTTCGGGTTTCAAAAATACGACCAAATTAAAACCAAGTTTCCGAAAGCCGCAACCCGAAAGTTGCGGGTTGCGGGTTTTGGAACGCAATTAAACGCAATGTTAAAAATGAATTCCCGAATCCCGAAACGTGACAGTGTCAGGTTTCGGGTTTTGGGTTTATTGAAACTCACAAACAAAAATCCCGGATCCCGAAACGCGACATCATCAGGTTTCGGGTTTATGTAAAACAAGCTTCAAAAGAAAAATGAAATCCCGCACCCGCAACTTTCGGGTTTCGGGATGACGAAAATCCCAAAATGAAAACAACAATTTCCCGCACTCGAAACTTTCAGGTTTCGGGTTCTCCAAATGTCGGTTTTTGGGTTTCGGGTTCTCCAAATGTTGGGTTTCGGGTTTGCTAAGAGAAATGTCATAATAGTCAAAATTTAAAGATTTTTGCAAACCAAACGCTTAAAGAAAACCCAAATCAAGCAGGGAAAATGAAGTACGGGTACATGGGCAGTAATGTTTAAAGACATCTAAACCGAAAATCATATTTACAAAGAGAAACTTACCCATATACCTTCAAATTGATTAAAAATGGGGCTCCCGTGCTTTAGCTAAGCATGGGATCTATTGTGGCCACAACAAATGGCGACTGGCTGGGAAGAACCAGTTATCTCTGCAATCAAATCATGACTAAAGACAACATGTTAATCAACCAATTTCTTGAAACTCAATTCAAAGAAAATACTCAAAAGATAACAGTCAACAAACAGTGAACATGAAAATGGATAGATCTCAAACAGTGACCATTTTAAAGATAACACTCATCTGATAAGGAGATTTAGAGTGTAATACCGAATCTTTACCATGATGTAATCATTGAAAACCAGCTTGTGTTGAACTTGGGCACAGCCTTAGAAATGCTCATGGATATCCTAATTACAGATCACCTTGGTTTATTAGGTGCATGTATGTTCAGTGATCGCCTTTTGATGATATATACTTCTTTATCTTTTCTTTTCCTCTCTTTTTTTTTTTATAAATTTTTTTCTTGGATTATACATAAAACCTTGTTGATACAAGACCACTGTATTGACTTGGTGATCAGATGAAACAACGCCATTCACAGGCCTGATCTGGAAGCTGGTCAAGCTAGCTCGATGACGAGACTCCTTGTCTTCCAGCTGTAAGACCAAAAGAAATTATCATGGCTTGGTGACCATATTGTGATAACTCCAGTCCAAGATCAAACCCATGATCATAGCAGGGATGGCTTGTGATAAGACCCCCCTGTTCTTGTATACAATGAAATCCCATAATGAAAGACACAACAATTTATTTTGGCATAGGCTACAAGGCATTACCATGGCTTGGTGACCATATAGTGGTAATGTTACTCACCAGTGCTTTGCAGATCATGAATGGACCGACCTGTAATAGGATCTTCCACCTTCCAGCAGAACTGAAAGTCATCTTCCAAGTGTGGTGGTTTGATGTGAAGATGTCATTCCACTTAAAACACCTATGAACCTAATGGGCTGGCTCGATAACAAGACCACCCACCTTGTAACTTATAATTTTAAACAAAATTCATATTCAAAGTGATTGTAAAAGGATCCATGAGCAATCGAAGCTGGTCAGGTTATTATGATATGTCGTTCAACCATGAAACACCAGATAGAGAAATGATGACCATCCTCCATACCTCAATTACACAAATAAAGCATTGTGAAAGATAATGATCAAAGTGAAAAGTATCCAAAGGTACTGCACTTATTGACTGTTTATTCTTCAAAGCAAATTCTAATCAAAATCCATAAAGTAATATTGATAACTATGCTGAGACTTTAGAAGCAATTGTTTGCTAAGAAAAATGATCATAAGCCATTACCAGACGTGTGAAGCCTTATTAATGAAAACCAAAACAAAACAAGAAGACTAATCAAAATGTCAATGCAAGAAAACAAATGATTGAAAAACAAACCACACCTATGTACAAGTGCACCAGATTGTTCAAACAAAATACTTTTTGAGAAGAGACACATTCACTGGGAAGGTGTCTACAACTCCCTCTAGTGTTTGTAATCGAACAGTGCTGGGACCAATCTTTTCTGTAATAATGAAAGGTACTAGCCAAAGGCGCTGAAACTTGGTATACTGGTTCTTATCTTTATGTTGCTTATCCCACCTCAGAACCAGGTCACCAACATAAAATTCCTTGTCAGATGAAGATTTTTCATCAAACCATCTTTTCACCATTTGCTGATGATGATACAATTTGTTCTTAGCTATTTCCCTGTCCTCCTCTAGCTTCAAGAGAGTGTCTATTCTATGTAGGAGAGGGGAAGAATCATCTTCTTGGATAGACTGGGCCAATTGTAGTGAAGGGATGGTGATATTAATAGGAAGGATGGCTTCTTTGCCATAAACGAGACAGTAGGGGGAATTTGCAATAGCTGCCTTTGGGGTTATTCGATCTGCCCATAAAGCATTATATAACTGTGTGTGCCAATCTTTGTGATGAAAAGCTACAGTCTTCTTAAGAATATTTATCAGATTTTTGTTTGACGATTCAACCAAACCATTGCCTTGCGGGTAATAATTGGCAGAAAACTTAAGCTTAATCCCCTTTTCAAAGGCATATTCAGTTATATCGATTGAAGAGAAGTAGGATGCATTATCGAAAAATAAGTACTCAGGAGTGCCAAACCGTGTGATGATCTCACTGTCAAGGAAGGAAATTACTTGACTGGCATTACATTGTTTAAGAGGGGCTGCCTCCACCCATCTGGTGAAGTAGTCAGTTGCTGTAAGAATATACTTATGTTGGAGGGACGAAGCAGGTTTTATAGGCCCGACAAAATCCAATCCCCATTGTTGGAATGGAAACCGAATTGTGACTGGTTGAAGAGGAAATGCAGGTTTCTTAAACTTGCCTGTACATTTCTGGCATGGTTCACACCTCCTTACATAAGCGTAAGCATCTTTAAACAATGTGGGCCAATAATATCCAGCCTTGAGAATCTTATGCGCTGTAGTCTCACCTAAAAAATGGCCTCTAGCAGGTCCTGCATGAAATTGGAATAAGATGTCATCAGTTTCATGTTTTTCCAAGCACCTAAGAAATACTCCATCATAATTTTTCCTAAAAAGAACTTGATCAATAAACTGATAAGGAGCAGCTTTTAGTCTCAAAGCCCTTCTTTTCTTAAAATCGAGAGTTTCGGGGGAAAACCCATGGTTCAGGAAAAATCTGATATCATCATACCATTAAGATGTCGGAGCATCGATAACGTTAACAACACCTGAGGGAACTTCTTCCTCTTGATCCCATTTGGATTGTTGCTGAGTAGGGTCATTAGATTGAGCGGTAAGAAGACAAAGACCTTGTTCTTTGACAATTTTAGTTGGTTTGATATCAAGATCATATTCTTGTAGGGCCGTCATCCAATGGGTCCTTTTTTCCCCTAACTCTTTCTGGATGAGGACGTTTCTAATGGCAGAGTATGGAACAATGACTTTAGTTCGAGACTTCAGCAAGTAGGGCCTGTAATGTTTGACAGAATTATAGACCGCATAGGCTTGCTTATCAATATGTGAGTAATTAATCTCTACACCCTTAAATGTTGAGCTCATGAAAGAGATCGGGATTTCAGCATCATCGTCATGCTTTTGTGTCAGGACAGCTGCATAAGAAAAGTCAGTGGCAAAAGTATAAAGAATGAAATCCTTATCAAAATCTGGGGACATGAGAGTAGGAGCTTCACCAATAGCCTTTCGAATTTGGATAAACGCATCTCTCTGTTCCTGAGACCAAGTAAACTGCACATCTTTCTTGACCAAAAGTTGTAATGGTTTAACAATCTGGGCAAAATTTGGTACAAATCTACGTACAAAATTAAGCTTACCTAAGAAGGATTGCATTGCTTTGCGCGAGCCTGGTAACCCAATCTTTGAAATAGCCTTTGTGCATTTGGGATCAATGATCATACCTTCTTTCGAAACAATGAATCCTATAAGCCTTCCTTCTGTTACTGTGAAAATAGATTTCTTGGGGTTGAGAGAAATGCCGAATTTCCTGCAACGGTCGAAAACCTGTTTCAGAGCAAACACATGTTCATGTCGCCTTTTGGAGTAAATAGTGATATCATCAAGATAAAATACAACAGAATTATGCGTTAACCCTCGGAAAGCTATGTCCATAGCTCTCTGGAAAGTAGCTCCTGCATTGATTAACCCGAAAGGCATCTGCCTATAGGCGAAAGTGCCCCAAGGGGTCCTGAAAGCTGTTTTTAATTGGTCGTCCGAGGCAACCATAACTTGGTTATATCCCGAAAAACCATCTAGAAGGGAAAACATCTCCGACCCGGCTACCTTCTGAAGAATCTGTTCCATAGGTGGAACAGGATAGTTTTCTTTCTCAGAAGCCCGATTCAGGTTCTTGAAATCGACACACAGTCGAATCTTACCACTTTTTTTACGGACATGCACTAAGTTGGCTATCCATTGAGTGTGCCTGACTGGAAAGATAATTCGAGTAGTGAGCAGCTTTTCCAACTCCTTTTTTACCGAGGGCTCTAAGCTGGGGTGCATTTTCCGCAACTTTTGTTGAAATGGATTAACCTCTAGTTTCATGGGTATATTATGAAACATGACGCTAGTGTCAAATGTTTTCAATTCGTCATAAGTTCAGGCAAAAACATCTTTATACTGTTTACACAATGTAATGATGGCCCTCCGTTCTTCAGGGGTACAATCAACTCCCAAATTGATGAAATGTGGTTCCTTCTCGGTGCCTAAATTGACTCGCCCATAGTTCAAGGATGAGCTTTGAGTTTTACAATTAGTTTGAGATTTGAACTTGTCTTGCAAATCATAAAACTTTTCTAGATTGATCACTGACTTTGGGATAACGTTTGAGAGATCAGCGAGTGACTTTTCATGCTCTGCTTCATCAATGGCCATATCTTGGAATGTATCCTGAGCCGTGAGGAAGTCAAGTATCTGTCGGTCATCATCAAATACTTTCCAATTAGTCACATTATCCGTAATCAGTTTAGACGCTGTATTTGCTAACAGGTCTGCATCAAAATTTTGTGATCTGGGAACTGATTTAATATTGAATGCTAAAAATGAGTTGGTTAAATCCCTTACCATCTTCTGATAATTAGCCAAGCGTGGAGATAAGCAGTGTATCTTATTTCTGACTTGCTTAACTATAATTTCAGAATCTCTGTAGCATTCAATCGCCTGCACACCTAAATCAACAGCCTTCTTAAGTCCCTGAACCAGAGCCTCATACTCAACTACATTATTAGTGCAATCAAATTCTAACCTGCAAGCAATCATAATTTTCATTCCCTTAGGATCAATTAGGACACAACCTGCTCCAGCTCCCTCCTTGGACTTGGAACCATAAAAAAATAAAGTCCATGAGACAGGGTCTAACCTAAAATTTGTATTTACATTGTATACATTATGCACAATTTCACCAGAGAAAGGTATAGAAGTAACATGAGTAATATGTGATTCGTTTTGAATGCTTTCTTCTGGTGAGGTATCAGCTGGGAATTCACCAAAAAAGGTATCGAATGTAAATTGCTCTAGATGAGAGGTGAGATAACCAGCAGGTTCGCTTGAATCATTAAGATCAGTGACTGTTTGTTTCATAAAAGGTTCTTTGCTGATCTTAATTTTATTCAGTTGACCATTATAGGGCAGCCATAAGTGGGACCAGTTGGTTGCAAACTAACCCTTAAGTTTCTCTGACCAGTCCCTGCTTAACCACATCCCATAGGCCTTCGGTATGTCAGCTATCACGATGTCAACTGTCTGATGGATCTTGGGATCAGCTGACAATGTAAGCAAAACATTTCTCAATTTACCTACCACTCTGACTTTGGATCTGTCAAGTTGCACAATCTGGGTTGGGAAGGGCTCCCACGTTGCATTCAATTTCCTGCAAACAGAGAGGGGCATCACATTTGATGACGCTCCTGAATCTATCATGCAGTTGTGCACATTTCGATTGAAAATCTCAAAAAGTTAGCAAGAAAGGAGGAGTCCTCTTGCTTGCTGGTTTCTGATCATCATATTTAGTACCAGAGTCTAGATTGTTACTTTGTGACTCTCTTGACTGTTTGACTATCATGTTCTTTGGTAAGGAATCCCTCATAGCAGTGATCTTAAGTAGCTCAAACATAGAGATGTTTACTTTGACTCTTTTTAAGTCATCAACTAGATTGTACTCCATTTTAGGGAGGACTGTATCCTTTTGTGAGACAATCTTGTTTTTTGTGGGAACCAGAGGAGAAGATGAAGGTTCTTGAGGTGGCTGTGGTCTTGAACTTGTGTTATAAGGATGCTGTGTGTTAAACACCACCTCAGGTTCTCTTTCTTCTTCGCACATAGGAAGTTCTGAAAAGAAACCCACAACATCGACCTGTGGATCACCTTCTTCTTCTTCTACAGGTAATTGTGGATCCGGGATGGTCTGCTCGTTGGAAGTGTCAGGGGTGACTTGAGATTCTGCTGCCAATGCTCTAAAAATAGAAGTTCATCGTTTGTGAGTCCATCTGCTGGGTTTGGGGGTGGTGGATTTTGTGGAGGCTGGTAAGGTCTCCTAAATGGTGGCCTTACAAAACCTCTGTTTTGGTTCTGATTATCACTAGTGTTCTTCTTCAAATCCACCATCTCATTTGACATCCTTTGAATGAATTTCTTCATGTCAGTCATATCAAATGGATCCTTGTTCTGAACATTAGGTTTAGGGGCGTTCTCAATTCTTTTCCTAGAAGTGGAAGGTTGTTCTTCTGAAGTTTCAGGGCTGTCTTTCAGACAAAACATGTCCTTCTCAAGTTGGATTGCTTCATCAAACGCTTCCAGTAAAGTACCTTTCTGTGCCCTTTTGACCCACATTGCAATAGGGACAGGAAGACCTTTTTCATAATAAGCTACCAACAATTCTTCAGCAGGAAGAAGATTGGTAGGAATTCTGTTTTTGAGATAACTCTAAGACAAGATCTTGCGGTGTTTTGTCATCCCCGAATTTCTGGGTAAAATGTTTCTCGAATTCATCCTAGGAAGTTATAGATTGGGCTGGTAAGGAAAAATACCAAGTGGCTGCTCTACCCTCAAAAGTATAGGGAAAGAGTCTGCATACTACATCCTCATGTACCACGCTTCTAAGCCCGATTTCCTGCATGAAAGTTTTTATATGATCCAACGCAGGTATCTTATCATCAGGGTTGAATTTAGGCAGCCATTTCTCAGGATTCTTTGGTAATCTATGTTGATCTCCTAATATGAAAACTGCACCTTGGTCGAGCCAAGGTCTATTTTTCCCTTCTCCAACCATCGGAGGTTCTCACTCTTCTTCTTCTGAGGATGAGCTAGAAGAGTTATCACCGTCTGAGGAAGATGATGAAGATGAAGGAGGAGATGGTGGTGGACCACCAGTTCCAAAATTTAGCTGACCTTGTGTTCCTATGAGAGTGGTCTCACGGTTATATTTAGGAGAATCTGGTGGATGAATCAACTCTTGGTTTTCAGGTTGTTGATCAACTGTGTGTTGATCCTGTGTGTTTAGATCAGTGGTGTACTTAATCTGTGAGTCACTAGTCTGTGCAGTGGGAATTTGCTGATCTTCCCGACCACCAGTCTATAGAATATATTCTAAATTTAAGGCTACCAGACCACGTTGTCTTTGATCGGTAAGTCGTTGTTCTGCTCTTAAGACCCTATCGACAGATGTTTTCAATATCTGCTCTAACGAGATGGGTCCCCTTGTAGGTGATGTGAAAATGATTTCCCCTCTGTTCTCCTGTTGTATCACAAGTGTGACAGGTATAAATGTGGGTTGCGCAGGTGTAACAGGGAGAACTGTAGGTCGTGAATTAGTTGGTTGTTCAGATGTTGAAGCCTTGGACTGGCTTCGAGTTTGAACCGTTGAAGTATTTGCTGGAGGAGGTTTATTAGCGGTTTTCTTAGGCATGTTATACTTGTGGCCCTCCTTCTAGCGCCATTTGTTGATGCCTCGGGTGTGCAGGGTAAGTGCAAGGTGCTGGAATGGGTTCCAAGGCACACAACAGGGGATGAAAACCCAGCCAAAGGCTTCGAAAGACCCTACGCAAGGGAAATTCTATCCTCGAGTTGTTTGGTGTGCTAATCACCCACGGATATTCGGCCTCCGCTGGCACTCTATGAGTAAGTGATTTGATCAATAAGATCAGTTTCCCAATGTAGGGAAACAAAGGGGTATGGGAAACAGTGAACAATTCTTACTAAACCTATTTAGAAAAGAACCTAATCTTAAGTCAAATCTATTCTAAAATGAAAAGCTTGATGTTTATGTAGATCAACCTTGAGGTGTAAGAGAACAAACAGTCTATCACCTTTAACAAAAATGCCTTTAGATGAGATATTTGCTGAATTAAATTATGATTTATTTAATGAAAATTAAACAACAATAATCCAAGCTTAAAGACCATCAAGATATAACTTGTGTAACGTCCCCTTCCATCAATCCGGTGCAAGGAAGGAAATGTTAACCAAACCACCGGGCTTATTGGAAAAACTTAGACCCAGTCAATTTCTTTAGAAATTCATGGTTAAATAAAACTTGTGCATACCTATTCATACTCAACAAGCACAACGGAATATCCGTAATAACATACAAGCAGAAGGAGATGCATCTGCCTCTTTCCTTCAGGCAGAATAGTGAAACAAACACATAATAATCAATACCATTCTCATGCTATGCACAAGCATCACACCAACTAACTTAAGATAATCATTTCATCCAAGTAACATGAGTAAATTAATATGCAGGGCAAACCACAGAATGAACATCATTCAAACCACAGAGAATACTTATCTTTGAGAGGAAGCTGTCCAACAACTGGCTATGTGAGAGCAACATTCCACCCGACCATAGATCTCTGTCCAGCCTCTATTCTTTCAGCTGAGAGATCACCCTCGAGCTGGGCTGTGTATCCACTAAGGAGGAACTAGCTGGGCTCACTCACAACCACGGTTTCACTTAACATCTTTGCTAATCCAACACCCAGTTGGGTTTATCAAGCAAACAAGAAGATAGAGGAGGGTAATGCTAAGCCAGTGAGCTCAACAACAGAGCTACAGGCATCCCAACTGAACTCAACAGTCAAGCACCCACATTACCTACCACATCCAATACAAGGAAGGTCCCCTTCTTTGCTACACAGTCCCTTAGGAAACTCTTCCCTCCAGTTCTCTTCAGGATGGGCATGGAAAGGTCCAGCTGCTAGCTTCCTGAGATTTCAGCCTTCACTGGGTTTATCAAGCAAACCCAACCTCTGCTCAATCATTCACACTTTGGATTTCTCACCATTCTGTCAACGAATAACTCAAATCCGTCACTGGTTTTCTGGGCTGCAAAAAATAAGTTTTCCCATGGATTTCGGGGTAGCTAATGCTCCCAAATTCGCCTCAAGGTTCATACCTATGGATCCCCCATTGGATTTCACTGTCAAATACCAAATCTGGGCATTTTTGGCTCTTCAAAACGTGGGTTCTTGCAAAGTTGTAATTTCTGGTTTTTCTCACTGCTGGCAATTCGTTTTTGGGTGAAAAATGATGCTGGGTACTTCCACAATGGAATGGGGATGAGGAAGAAGCAATCCCCATGAGGTAGAGTGACTTGTGGTACAAGAAAACAGAGCCCATACTCTGCCATACGAATTTCTGGGCTGCCCATGCTCCATTAAAGCCATGGACTGTTTTCTTCAACCACTTCCTTACAACAGAATTAAATGCCAGCAAGGAAGATCAAATTGGTTCTCAAGATGACATATGGCAGCCTATGGTTCAATCCCACATCCCCCTCACCACTCCCTAGTGGATACACATGGCCCCTTCTCATTCGTTGCCTCCATAGCCAGTTTTGGTATTTTATTGCTTGATGTTTATTTACATCATTTTTATAATGTTCCATGGCTAAATAGCACATGGGTAACATAATGTCCAATGCTTTTCCATTTTAAATAAAATACGAACATACACTAGCGGGGCCTTGGCCTTGAGCTCCATGCTAGGTATACATACATCACATGTATACAATATTTACATTGAAAACTAATATATCCCAAGGGTCAAAATGGGGTATTACAATCCCCTCCCCCATAGAATAACATCGTCCCCGGTGTTCCAAGACTTAGGAATACATATCCAATTTACACATCCAAAATTTTCAAAGTTTTTGCAAATCTGCCCTGCACTCTAGCCTTTACTTTGAACTTTCAGGACCAAGTCCCTTGGCTTCCACGAGCTTCTTCTGCTAGTTCTTACTTTGCTCACAAATAGTACTTGCTTGTAATAGCTGCAACCAATGGAATTAATTTTCACCTGTGAAATTCATCATTACACATCTTGTTAGGCCAAGCATAACCTAAACATTAAAAATCAGTCAATTGTTTTTCCCCATTTGACATGGAGAGCCCATGCTCTATTCTTGAGACTTTCACACTTTCCATGCTTTCCCAGCATACACATGAATTCTTTCATGTTCATCCATTTACAAGAAATTAACTACTTTAGCATTCACAATTTATTTCAAGCAAATAAACACACTCTACTTTCAGCCATACATGCATTCAATAATTTTCTGTGTTTATAAATGCATCAATAAAAAGGAAAGAGAGAGAAGTATAGTTTTCTTCTCTTAATCTTGTTCCATTTTGGAACCCACACCACCACTGTGGTTTTCTTGCTCCTAGTCTCTTTCACTTCAACGTGAATGCTTGACCTGCCCTTCTTGGCTATGACACTTAGTGTCTATGGTCTATTCTAGACCTCTCAACCATGGCGTCCCTCCACATGGTTTGTCTACAACTCTTGGCTGCTAGGACTCACACAATTCCACTAGCTCCATCTTTCATTACTGCTCATGTTGAGCTCTTTAGGACGGTTACATGTCCACATACATCCTTAAGATGCTTTCATAGTCATTGCTTCCAGCAATACCTACACTCAAACATTGAATTAATTCACATGTTTAGTTTATTTTCATAGGAAATCATAACCAAATCATATACACATGTATATTCATAAGCAAGAAATTACAAGATAACCAAATACTTATCTGCACTGGATGTATTCACTTTATTCCATAGGGTCCTTCTTTGCTTTACAAGCCTTGGAATCGCCTATGGATTTGGGTGTTTGGCCAGCGCGTAGGCTGCCCCTCAACATAAAATGGTCTTGTATGGTTGGCCAGCACGCAGGCTGCTCCAAATCCTCAAATAATCTTGCATGTTTGGCCAGCATGCAGGCTACTCCAAATCATCAATAATCTTGCATGTTTGGCCAGCACGCAGGCTGCTCCAAATCATCAATAATCTTGCATGTTTGGCTAGCACGCAGGATGCTCCAAATCATCAACAATCTTGCATGTTTGGCCAGCACGCAGGCTGCTCCAAATCATCAATAATCTTGCATGTTTGGCCAGTATGCAGGCTGCTCCAAATCATCAATAATCTCGCATGTTTGGCCAGCACGCATGATGCTCCAAATCATCAATAATTCTTGTATGTTTTGCCAGCATGCAGGTTGCTCCACAACATCAATAATCTTGTATGTTTGGCCAGCACGCAGGCTGCTCCACAACATCAATAATCTTGCCCAACCAGCCACTCTCTGGATTTACCAAGCAATTTATAGTTCTTTCAGGGTCCTTGCTTCCTGTATGACCAAGGTTTCCAGCAAAGAAACAATAGTGCATCAGCTTAATTGTTACAAGACTTATACTTGTAATTTTCATTATTCTGAACAAGAAATAAATAAAATTGAATACTTATCTGTATTGTGCATTTCCTCTCTGGTCCAAAGGGTCCTGCTTTTACTTTATAAGCCTTGGGATCCTCCTGTGGACTGGGATGTTTGGCCAGCACATAGGCTGCTCCAAAACATCAAATAATTAATGCCCAACCAGTACACCTTCATGCCGACTGGATTTACCAAGCATTTGGTGGTGCCCAACCAATCCCATACCTGGTTGGCCCTCTCCATTGCCGAGCCAGCACATCTGTCTGGGCCATCGGCCAATGGAAGGTAACTGCGCCACCGACCATTATAGGTCAAGGCTCTACCACTTTGCCTTAGGCTTGCCTCATCCTTTCACATGTATCACAATCCCTCAATGCGCATAACAATTCTTCACCCACACAAGGGTGGCACTCCTTCTCTTGTGTAAACCGACGGTTCCATTTAGGAACTCTTTAGGTGACTTTCTTAACTGTAGGGTATCATGGCCCCATGATACCCACTCACACTACACAAAGGTTACCAATGCTCATACAGGTCCTCTTGAGTACCCTTTTTATTCACTTTTCCCTTTAATGTGCAGCATCGAATTTCATATGTATAAGCTGTCAACACAAAATGGACAAGCAAGCTCATCAGTATTGCTGCTCCAAAACTGTAAACATATTTCATAACATTCACTATCCAACATTGAAACACCAGGAATGCATCCATTCCCTTAGGGCGTAATCAACATTGGCATCCCTAACATAATTCAGCACCAGAAAGGCGTGCACTCCTTACTGATGTGAACTATGCAGGTCCTAATCATACTTGAAGCAGTCTGAATAGTATAAACAAATCGAATATGCTCTACATAGTAATTCTAACAATTAGACTTGCACACACACACACATATATATATCAGTCAAGGTTTACAGAGCACTTATCCATTTGCAGATGTAGTCCTTCTTGATTAATGAGGAATGGGGGCTCCTTCTCCGAGTTGATAGTCCCTCGGTTTGCCATCCCAACTCCTTTTGATGTTACATAACTCTCATATGTCTTACTAAAATAATCTTTATCATCTCACTCATATTGTTTACCAATCATGTAGTGTAGATGAGACATTAATAATGTCTAATAGCGTTTCACTCGAAACCCATCTCCAAATCATGGAATCTCTTCCCATGAAGTTTGGCTTCTGCAGGCCCTCTCCCTTGGTCTTACTGCAATGTGTCTTCCTGGCGCACTTATTGAATAGCCAAACAGTCAGCAACATTTAACATTACAATTCAATTCTGATTGTTCCATAACCAATCCATGGTACTAATAATTAAATTCAATATGAATTAGCAACTCTGTCTACTACAGAAATTGATTTCCTTAGCCATGAGGCTATCCTCATATTGCTTGGCTCTTGTAAGTGGCACCATTCTGTCCATTATGGATTTATGTTTGCTGCCATACATGGACATCCACCTACAACATGTCCTCCTGACACAACTTTACATAAGCCAAACAATCATTAGCAGTTATAAGCAAGATTTCAAATCTGAGATTTACAATTCTTTTTTCTAATACAGCTTAGATTTCTCAACCATGAGATTCCTTCTCATAAGCTCTAAATCGAATTTTCAAATCTGATTCCTACAGAAATTAGATTTGCAACCATAATATTATTCTCATAAACTTAAGTGAGAATATTTTCAGATTTGTTTCATGCATAAGTTAAATTTCACACCCATGAGAATCTTCTCATAACCTTTGGATTTTGCACATGGTAGATTCCAACCTTCATTATGGACTTACCCACATTGCCATTCCCATAACAATCTACCAGAAATCTGAAACTTCAATAAAACAAACACTTGTAAGTTTCATTGCCTATAATATTTCATTGCTGCAACAGTCACTGAAGCATTTCCAGAATTATAACATTCCATAATTCAAATGCTTCTAGATGTTAACATATCAATATCACCAAACTCATTTATTTCACATAAATCATTATCACACTAAAATTGCAAGGTACAGTCACATTATTTATGCAACTCTGTCCTTCCAACAGAGCACTCTGGAAGCTTGTCAATCATGACTACCTTCATGCAATTCTTCCCCTGCATTCATAGCAGCTCATGAAATGATCCCCGAATTATCATTAATTCATCATTTCATCTATTGTTCAATTGTAATGAAACATATACATATATCACAATCATGCATGCACACAATACAGCTCCTCAGGTGTAACTACCCACATGCAAGCATACTCACAACATTTACTCAAGTTTTTCATATGCATTCACTCAATGCCACCTAGCATTGGTTCATGAATGTTCTGCATTCAAACATATTATGACTTAATCATGACTATCTCGTATAACACGCATTACCAGAATCAGGACCACCTGTCCTCACTTGCTCTGGTTGTTAAACCCACAATTGACATACTCAAATGGAACGATATAATTTCATATGAATGCATTGAGATTTATAAGCAATTATAGGGTGTAAGGATCATTACCTTCACTTACCCACACCTCACCATACTTGGTAGGTTAACATTCCCATTCGGGCACTCAATACCACATGCAAACCAAATCAACATAGTCCAGACATAGTTGAAGGGATCTTACCAAATCCTCTTTCAACATTCATGCAATTGTGCATCAATAACCATTATCTGCATGGTTGTCATCAACATCACTTGATGTTACCTGATCGGTTGGCCTCTTACCAAGGCTACACAGCCCTTTTTCCAACTTCATGATCACAGATTTGTTGCACCATCCTTTCTTTATAAGGTTGTTCGCTTTATGCAACAACATCATCATCTTTAGCCATGCTTCTGTTGTCTTTGGTCCTACAACCAAAACCAATCACCAACGGTGATTATCAACCACAATATTTATCATTAGTGGTTCATTGCATATGTGAAATCTCACTACTTTTACCAATATGTAGTGTCATATGCATGCAAAACATATACTCATGCACTATGCAATGTTTATTAATATGTCAATCAATGCATCTTCATGCCGCTCATCTAATCTCTTGCATTTTCAACATTCTCATGCCATAATTTTATGCACATAAAGCTTATAAAAATATAAATGCAGTTAGCAAGATAGGGGTTAAGGAATTCTCCCTTTCCAATCCCTCATCTTTGCATGAACTTCATCTTCCACATCATAGCTGGTTCGAGTTCCTGGCATGCTACTTCTAGGCATGCAATTCTAGAATCTGCCCATATTGACAACAATTTGCCAAACAACCACTGGCACTTTTCTGCTCCAGTTATCTATGATGCAAGATAGTTCCACTCAAATTCTGATTATGTGCCATTATTCCCTGCTGGACAAGCTTTCCAATGCCTATTCCCTTGCTCCATTCCGACATCGGGTGTGGAAACTACATTACTTCAAAAATGACAACTTTCAACCCAATTCTGCACATTTACACAATGGTATTTTGCTCTGGAATGCCAACTTCAGTCAGCTGTGGAAGAAAATCTATGAAGAATCACGAAAACTTTTCTGTCGGGAGAAGTTAGTCCATATAACAAGGAAAGCTCAGCAACTTGCGGATGTCTGTTCCGATGCTCCATTCCTCTTCTATGAATTTCTGGGTTTTACTACTTCTCACTTTTCACTTTTTCCCCAAAATCTCAAAATTTGGCCAAAAATGGCTAACTCCCATTGGTGGTCGCGGCTCAATTTCTGTGACCATCGCCGGATTTGACCTTAATTTCCCTACTGTGGCGCAGGTTTTATCCTTAACTTTTGCGCCCGTTTCGCCAGTTTTTAACTTTGAATTCGCCGCCGCGCGCATCGCAGGTTTTATCTTTAACTCCGTCGCCGCGTACCGTGCTTGGCGCAAAATTTCAAAAAGACGCTTAGAATTTTTTTTTATTTTTAACACCAACTCTTCTACCAGCGCAGCGCAGAAATTAACACTAAATTTGCCGCCAGCGCAGCGCAGAAATTAACACTGACTCTGCTGCCAGCGCAGCGCAGAAATTAACACTGACTCTGCCGCCAGCGCAACACAAAAATTAACACTGACTCTGCTGCCAGCGCAGCGCATAAATTAACACTAACTCTGCTTCCAGCGCAGTGCAGAAATTAACACTGACTCTGCCGCCAGCGCAGCACATAAATTAACACTGACTCTGCCGCCAGCACAGCGCAGAAATTAACACTAACTCTGCTGCCAACGCAGCGCAGAAATTAGCGCTAAAATCGCCGACAGAGCCTTTTCCAGAACTCATAAATACTTAGAAAAATTGCAAATTTTCACAGACAAACAGAAATTTTCACAAACAGACAGAAATTTTCACAGACAGTCAGAAAATTTTCTAGAATGTGCCCTTCATTCCTTACAAAGGTGAGTTACTACCGATCAAACTTGCATAAAAACAGTAAGAGAATGGCAAGAACTTGCATCTCTTAAAAGGAATTTTCTTTTCATTTCAAATTCAACAATCCAACCAATGGATTCACAATTAATTCTGCAAGCATCCAACAAGCATGGGAAAGGAAAACTCAAGAGCATAAGGGCATAATTCGCAAGCTTTCCTCACTTCCGAAAACCATCAATCGACCACCTAAATGTTGGTTCATTGTAATTAACAAACATCATTAAGATATGGGGCTGTAACAACCAACTGTTCAGGCTTTCAATCATGCAATTAACACACAGAAACTCATTTCCAGCCATGGTCAACATTCCATTTCATGCATTCAAAACATCATGTACATCCAATGGACAATGAGTCATAATTAATCAAGGCCTCAAGCACATGATGCGTTATCTCATATGCACAACAATTAACTACAAACAATAACCAATACACAACAACATGCCCTCTACACAACACACAAAATCATATTTTCCCAATCTGTTGTGTCGATGTCGGCCTAACAGCCTTAGTGTTGTAACCATGGGCTCTGAGACCACTCTGTAACGTTCCCTTCCATCAATCCGGTGCAAGGAAGGAAACGTTAACCAAACCACCAGGCTTATTGGTAAAACTCAGACCCAGTCAATTTCTTTAGAAATTCATGGTTAAATAAAATCTGTGCATACCTATTCATACTCAACAAGCACAATGGAATATCCATAATAACATACAAGCAGAAGGAGATGCATCCGCCTCTTTCCTTCAGGTAGAATATTGAAACAACCACATAATAATCAATCCCATTCTCATGCTATGCACAGGCATCACACCAACTAACTTAAGATAATCATTTCATCCAACTAACATGAGTAAATTAATATGTAGGGCAAACCACAGAATGAACATCATTCAAACCACAGAGAATACTTGTCTTTGAGAGGAAGTTGTCCAACAACTGGCTATGTGAGAGCAACGTTCCACCTGACCATAGATCTCTGTCTAGCCTCTATTCTTTCAACTGAGAGATCACCCCCGAGCTGGGCTGTGTATCCACTAAAAAGGAACTAGCTGGGCTCACTCATAATCGCGGTTTCACTTAACAACTTTGCTAAGCCAACACCCAGTTGGGTTTATCAAGAAAACAAGAAGATAGAGGAGGGTAATGCTAAGCCAGTGAGCTCAACATCAGAGCTACAAGCATCCCAAATGAACTCAACAGTCAGGCACCCACATTACCTACCACATCCAACACAAGGAAGGTCCCCTTCTCTGCTACACAGTCCCTCAGGAAACTCTTCCCTCCAGTGCTCTTCAGGATGGGCATGGAAAGGTCCAGCTGCTAGCTTCATGAGATTTCAGCCTTCACTGGGTTTATCAAGCAAACCCAACCTCCGCTCAATCATTCACACTTTGGATTTCTCACCATTCTGTCAACGAATAACTCAAATCCGTCACTGGTTTTTTGGACTGCAAAAACTGGGTTTTCCCATGGATTTCAGGGTAGCTAATGCTCCTAAATTCGCCCCAAGGTTCATACCTATGGATCCCCCATTGGATTTCACTGTCAAATACCAAATCTTGGCATTTTTGGCTCTTCAAAATGTGGGTTCTTGCAAAGTTGCGATTTCTGGTTTTTCTCACTGCTGGCAATTCGTTTTTGGGTGAAAAATGATGCTGGGTACTTCCACAATGGAACGGGGATGAGGAAGAAGCAATCCCCATGAGGTAGAGTGATTTGTGGTACAAGAAAACAAATCCCATACTCTTCCATACGAATTTATGGGCTGCCCATGCTCCATTAAAGCCATGGACTGTTTTCTTCAACCACTTCCTTACAACAGAATTAAATGCTAGCAAGGAAAGTCAAATGGGTTCTCAAGATGACATATGGAAACCTATGGTTCAATCCCACAGCCCCCTCACCACTCCCTAGTGGATACACATGGCCCCTTCTCATTTGTTGCCTCCATAGCCAGTTTTGGTATTTTATTGCTTGATGTTTATTTACATCATTTTTACAATGTTCCATGGCTAAATAACACATGGATAACATAATGTCCAATGCTTTGCCATTTTAAATAAAATACGAACATACATTAGCAAGGCCATGGCCTTGAGCTCCACGCTAGGTATACATACATCACATGTATACAATATTTACATTGAAAACTAATATATCCCAAGGGTCAAAATGGGGTATTACAACCTGATATCCTTTTGTTGATTGAAAAATCAACAATGATTGAATATATATATATCTGATCAATTGCAGAAATTGATAAAGAAAGTATTTAATTAAAGAAATTTAATCAAATATTTTCATACACACATCAGTTATACAGAAAAACTAATACAACAGATCTATGTATTCATTAGATATCTAACAAGAGATCATATGTATAGCGGATGACAATCTGGAACATAAAATCATAAATCCTTAAAGAAATTTAAGTGATAATCAGAAGATGAATCCGAAGATGACATTACTGTATTAAGATGTCTTGTACCAAAATTACAATGACTCTGGCCACAGAGTATCCTCAGTCTTATCTTCTGCTGAATTACAATTCCAAAAATTCCAACCCTTTCCCTGAGAGGTATTCTTCCTTAAATATTAAACTACAACAAAGTACAAAAGAAAATCCTACATAATAGGGATTCCAAAATCAGAAATGAGTCTATTACAACTATTGATCCAAGAAACCTTGCCATTTCTTGGACTACATGATTTCCTTCACCTTTCAAAGATATTCTTAAAGATATATTCCTTAATTAAAAACATCCTCACATCATAATCAAGAATTCTGCCCCAACCTGCTCATTATCAACAACAGATGATTCGGCTTGTAGAAAATTCGCCGCAGGGACTTCTGGATGAGAGACTATGTTCTCAAAAACAGATAAATCCGTTAAAGGGTCCACGCAGAAGAAATTGGCGGAATATCATATTCTTCATTGATTATATAATCTCGTATAACAATATTATCTTGATCAGTTGGCTCTTCAGAAACCTTCTTTTCCTTCCTCTCTAGGAATTGCATACAGACATATGGGACTTGAACATCCTCTTGTTCGCTATCGCTGCTTGAATCAGGAATACTTGCATCAAAAGGCGGTGACAAAGGTTCTTGATAAGGCGGTGACAAAGGTTCTTGATACAGCAAAGACTGAAGTTCTTCATTTTCGAAACACGCATGAATGGATTCATTTCATGTCTGCATATTGCTCATACCAAATACGTCAAGAAGAAACTTACAACATAAACATGCAAAATTTTCCTCTTACAGAAAATAAAGGACAAACTGAAGGCTTTCATATTCGTTGCCAATTTAAGGCCAATTGATAGAATAACAAATGATTGAGCAGAGCCGGTCACAATGGTCAAATTATTACGATTGGGACATTGCAATCATGCAAACTGTAACGAAATGAGTTATATCATGTGCTAACCGAATCTGGATCCATGCGGAAGTACAAATCCAATCGAAATTTGCATGAATTAAAAAGCACATGAAAGCTTATCATTACAAGTCTGTTCACATCAACAATCATAACCTTGGATTTGAAATAAAAATGGGAGTTGTGGTGAAAGAGATGACTTCGGAACGGATAAGACAGGAATTTGAGCACATAAAAAGATGGCCTGGTTTCACCTGCGATATCAAATGTAGATTGTTGATTTAATAGAAAGATTAGAGCCACACTGCGGAGATCGAAAAGGTGTAATCCTGCAAAGCCTGGGAGGATCAAATTAAATAACAAAATGACCATTACAAAATCCAAAATAACCAAACTTCTAAACATAATACGCAGCAACGGAAACAACTAATCCTAGAAAAAGCCAAAAAACCAGCAATAACGACCCTTAGCAACCAAATTCACAGTAAAATCAGCTTAGCAGAGTAATTCGGAGAGTAAAATGATAAAGAAAAGTAAATGAAAACCTATATTTATCAATTTACCCAAATTAAATCACGACAGTAGGATTAAGAGAAATGGACGGCTGAGATTGACCGATGCAAAGCGCGGGATTGTGTTCAAAAACATAATAAAAGTTTTTATTTACTACTCCCGAAAGCCGAAAACCGAAATTGGCGGGTTTCGGATTTAAAAAATACGACCACATTAAAACCAAGTTTCTAAAAGCCGCAACCCGAAAGTTGCGGGTTTCGGAACGCAATTAAACGCAATGTTAAAAATGAATTCTCGAATCCTGAAACGCGACAGTGTCGGGTTTATTGAAACTCACAAACAAAAATCCTGGATCCCGAAACGCGACATCGTCGAGTTTCGGGTTTCGGGTTTATGTAAAACAAACTTAAAAAAAAAATGAAATCCCGCACCCGCAACTTTTGGGTTTCGGGTTCTCCAAATTTCGGTTTTCGGGTTTCAGGTTCTCCAAATGTCGGGTTTCGGGTTTGCCAAGAGAAATGTCAAAATAGTCAAAATTTAAAGATTTTTGCAAACCAAACACTTAAAGAAAACCCAGATCAAGCAGCGAAAATGAAGTACGGGTACATGGGCAGTAATGTTTAAAGACATTTAAACCGAAAATCATATTTACAAAGAGAAACTTACCCATATACCTTCAAATTGATTAAAAATGGGGCTCCCGTGCTTTAGCTAAGCATGGGATCTGTTGTGGCCACAACAATGGGACAGGTGACAATGATGTGAGCCATGGGACTAGTGTGCATATTGAATAAGAGGAGATTCATATTATGTTGGAGAGGCTCATAGAGGTTCCAATTACCATTAGGAGTGGGGACTTCTAATTTGGTAGTGGGATCCTAGCACTCCTCAAAGTGATAGATTGTTCTAGATGACAGTGATAATTGGAGGGGTGTTGTGGAAAATTTTTCACAAGTGCACTCTTCCACTTGGTGAGGGGCTAAGCCTTGTAGGTTGCTACAAGGCCTCAATCCTTGTAGGTTGCTACAAGGTCTCAATCCTTGGAGCCCATTGTTTGGTGGTTGGTATTCCTCCAAGTGATATTGCAAGATATTGTTAGTGTAGTTCACATCTAAACATGAAAATTTTGTTGAAAATAAACTGAAAGAGATGGGGGAAAGATGCAAACTCCAACAACAACCAAAGATATGCTAAACCACTCTTGTATTTCCCAATGGAATAGTTGTACAACACCTGGGAGGTGAAGGCTTCAAGGGAATCCAACGATCTCCCTTAGGGAGGTCTTTCTTGTACAAACTAAATGCTAAGTAGATGGAAGAACAATGGAGAAAAACACTTGCCCATTGATGGTAGGTGGAAAGCAGGCTTGGGAATGCTCACAATGGTAGGAAATGGTGGGCTATGAGGAAGCTCCAACTCAAATCCATCATCATAACCTTGCTCTAATTTCTCTCTACAAAATGCATGCCTATGGCTTCCTTTTATAGGCCAAGAGGTGGCCATCAAACAACTAGATCCAATTGTGAACTCTCCTCCTTCGTGAACTAGTTCCAAGCTGCACACGGGGGGGATGGTTAATGCCCCCAAGTGTGCAAGGAGACGAATTCTGATCCTTGGGGAGGATTGAGTCTTTAATGCACCGCTGGGAGTGAGTGGTCCCACCGTTTTGACAATAGTGCGACAATCGAAGGAAAAGTCACGCGGGTGTAGCACGTGCATTGTTTAGGTAACCTGTGCTATAGCGCCGGTCAAATGTGTAATACCTGTGCTAACCATTTGTTTTGACTGTTTCTTGGAACTTATGGACTCATGCTGTGTTTTGGATTTGTTGAGGATACCTATGGTGAGATGCATTCTTTATGTTGAGGATGTTTTACTGGATTAATCGCCGAAATGTCGCATGTGTGCGACTTTTAAGTGTTAACAAGGGGTGCAGAATTGATAATGGGATCTGGGAATTACTTGGTTTAGCAGTTTAGTAGTTGGCATAAGAGAGAGATCCAACCATCACTTTTAAGAGACTATCCTGGTGGAGCAGTGGATTAGAGTCCTCCGTGAGAGACTTTATGATGGATGGATACAGCGTTTTCCTACTATGTAGCTTGGGATACTTCAAGAGGATCCTTGTTTTGATATTATGCAGTGTAGCGGGGGATGTAGTAGGTACTTGGATATTATTAGGTTCATTTGGGACCCTGGGATCATTATTGGAATCGATTCTTTTAGCTAGGTTAATTATAAAGTAGTGTGGGGGATGGAGCTATCTCTTGAGGGGATGATTAGAGATCATGAGCATCCCAAAATCATGACCAGTGATCAAGACAAATTTCCTTTTCCAATATTTTGGATCAAGTATGGAAACAGGGTTGTATGCCTCACTTGGATGCCTATGCAAACCACTATCCATGGTGGTAGTTTCAACCTTTACAGATATTTCATCTTGGAGATCCAGGAGAGGAGGATGAACACAGAGTATGACAATTGGATGGTTATGATAAGAGTGGCGCAGCGCCATCATGGTGGTCCCTTCCTAAGATTAGCTTGGGATTTTGGAATTTCAATGCTAGACAGTTCAGCAACAGACCCAGAGGTGAGAGTTAGTCTTGGATTTCATATGATTGGATTCCTAGTATACAAATTATTTGAGGAGTTGATCAAGTGGTTGTAGTTTCAGAAGGATTCCTATGTAGTACCTTGCAGAACCATATATTGAGCAGAGGATACCTCACCACCTTCTGACTGGTTTGGAACCATGACATTTAGTTCAGTCTTAGTGTGATTTGGTTTGTGGAGTATAGAGCTAGTGACTTGATCCACTTGAAGTTACAACTTTATAAATAGTCATCACTAAGGAAGGAGGCGAAGAAAGTGTTTGTGCACAAAGTTTGGGGAGGAGAACAGGTACTACAACACCTAGATTTAAATTGTTTGAGGACAAGCAATCTTGGGTAGGGAGGATTTGTAATGTCCTCAAATTTTGATTTTTAACCATTCGAGAGAAAATAATTAAATTTGGAATTCCATGGCCTAGTCACTTTATAAGGGTCAAGAGAAATTGTTAAGGGGGTGATGTGGGTCATAAAATTGTAAAGTATGGTTTCCAATATTTATGAATAAGGTGACATTAGACAAATTGGACAAGGAGGGTGCACTAGAGAAGGAATTGTGGGACCGAGAAGCTGTGACACATGGAAGAGAGCTCATAATGAGTGCATCTTGAGAGTTTAACTCACCACTGACTAAAAATTGCCAGGAGGGGTGCATTAGTGGAGGAAGGAGTCATATTGGGTTGTAACTCCCACCAAATGAGGAAGAATCTCCTCAAATCAAGGCATAGGGCAATGATGATATTCCATAGGCTAAAACTAGATAATGAGGGCACACTAGAGAAGTGTAACTCCCAAAGGAGGGCACATGAGGTGGTGGGTGGGCCCAAATGAGTTGTAACTCCCACTAAACAAGGGATGCATCTACTAATTCAAATTACAAGGAAGATCAAAGTATTCATGAGGCCAAAAATAACATTAGAGAGGAAGTTAATGTGTCCCAAAGAAACATTCTCTAATGAAAATAATATTTATTAATATTTTATTTATATTCTTGAGAGAGAAAACTCTAGAAGGATGAATGGAGAATTATAAAAGAAGGGTGAGGGCACCTATTCGAAATTTTTTGGCTATGTATTTTGGAATTGGAGAGATATTGAGGCTTTCAATCTTGGGTGATGTGTCCCTTGAATTTGTGACTGGTTTTGGTGGTGAAAGATTCCACTCTAGCTAGTGTGAGAGGAGAGATCATCTAGATCTCTTCATTTGGGCTTCACTGCAGGTGCTGAGAGAGATCATCCTGATTTTTCTTGTTAGGAACCTATGTGAACCCTTCTCTTTACTATGTTAGTCTATTGTTGTTGGACGCATATGCTTTGTAAGTCGTCCTGTAGTATTTGTTGATCCGTAGTTTATATTAGCCCATAGTATTGACCCATAGTATTGGACGCATATGCTTTGTAAGTCATCTCGTAGTATTATATGTCCCATGGTTTTGACTCATAGTATTGGGCATAGACTTAGTATATAAGTGTGTGTTGAGGTCATTGAAGGCACGGTGAAGTTAATTGTATTGAGCTTGCTCAAAGGAGGTTGCCCCCTCGAAGTGGCCCGTGATCAATATAAAAGTGATTCTGTTCTATTATTTCTGATATCTCGTGTATTTGCATTAATTAATTATTGCAGGTTCATCACATCTGGTATTAGAGCACTTTCTTGGGCTCGTTGGGTGGAATTTCTGCTAAATTTTTTTTCGCATCTGTTGCAGCTTCGGATTTGGGAATAATCCCTATCCACTTAACTGTGGGAAGTACTTGGGCATAAGCCATAAAACTCATTGTGAGGAGTACCACAGGAACCCCAAAGTAGCTGGCCCATTGAGAGGACCTGCCAGCGAAAAGGGCAACGACTCCTACCTGATTGACTAGTTCCCACCCGTGAGGTAAACCAAGAGCCGTCGTTTGTGGCAAAGCGGTTATCAGTTTTACCTGAGCCGTGGAGTGAGGGGTACTGCCCCAATATGCAAGCCGTCAGACAGCATTGGTGGCTGAGTAAAACACCTGAACTACTAGAAAGCCGTACATACCTGGGGTCCATATCTATTTTCAGTTGAATTGTTGCTGATCACTTCCGCTCTAGATCCAGCCGTTTCAAATCTATTTTGAAAGTCGTTCCAGATCCAGTTGCCGTTTCAGATCCAGCCGTTTTCGATCCCTTCCGCGTCGGTGCGCCGCTGTTGCCGATCCATTTCTGGAAAAAAAAAAAAAAACCCTTGTTTTCATATCTCCATATCTCCCTTGTTTTCACTCTGTTTCCCTTGAATTTTTCGGGGAACCCCTGTCATCCCATTCCGCATCTTTCATTCCTGAGGACCCTATCCCCAATTCCCCTTCCCAAAGCCCGAAATCCCACATTTGTCTATTTTTAGGGTTTGCCATAACTTCCTCAGATTTCACCCAATCACCTTCAAATTTTACAACAGAGTTCCTTTCTGAATTCTGCTTCTTTGTCCCTCTCTGCCAAATTTTCTCATTCTATCACCCCGCTTCTGAAATCCCCCTTTTTGCTTTCTTGTCCTTTCGACAGTGTCCAAAATCTAGTCAAACCCCAATTACCCATCAGATTGTTTCCCCAATCCAAATTTCCTTTTACTAAATCAGCTTCTGTTTGTGTTTTTCTATCCATTCCAGCAAAAAAAAAAAAACAAAAAAAAAACCTGGTTATGGTTGTCACCCGTGCAGGAGCACACACCATGGAGGAAGCACTTGCAGCCATCCAAACCAAACTCCAAGATCTGGATGAAAAATTTCTCAGCCTCCATCTTCAGCATTCAGCCATGAACAATACCAGACAACCAGAATCTTTTGTAGCCACCGGGTTCTCTTCTTCTAGCAATTTTCGTGGGTCGAAGCTTGATTTTCTTCGCTTCAATGGTACTGATCCGACTGGATGGATATACCGAGCAGAACAATATTTCAGTCTGCATAATACTTTTGATGTTTAGAAAGTTCCACTTGCATCCTTTCATTTGTAACAGGAAGCCCTTCAATGGTACCGTTGGTACATCAAAGCTCATCCCGACCCAAACTGGACAGATTTTTGCCACCTCATTTTGCCACGATTTGGTCCTAGTGCTTTTGACGACTTCACAGGAGCACTCACTAAACTTCACCAAACTGGCACAGTGAGAGAGTATCAGACGGAATTTGAGAAACTAGCCAATCACACAGAAGGATTGTCTGATGAATTCTACAGGAGTTGTTTTATCAGTGGTCTCAAGGATGAAATCCGCTCAGAGGTCAAAATGTTTTGTCCCAACACAATGATGGAAGTCCTAGGGTTGGCTAAGCTGGCTGAGGACAAGATCGCAGCTCAACAACGCTCCAAACCCACCTTTGTTCCCTTCAAAAATATGGGTTCCCAATGACCTCCCATCACGCCTGCTCCTCAACCAACTCCTCTCAAACATTTGTCTGAAATAGAAATGCAGGCACGCCGAGAAAAAGGGATTTGCTATAATTGTGATGAGAAATTCACTCGGGGACATAGATGTGTTCAACAAAAGCTCTATCTCTTGGATGTGGATTCTCCGCCTGCCTTAGAACTTGGTGAAGAAGCTACAGATACAGTAGATGATCAGGTCGACATTCAACACTTGCCTGTTGACACCCCATCTCAGGACGACCCACCCAAGATATCTCTCCATGCTGTAACCGGTGTCACCACCCCACAAACAATGCGGGCCAGGGGATACTTCAAGAAGCTCCCTCTTACCATACTCATTGATTCTGGTAGCACTCATAACTTCATTGAACCTCGGATTGCCAAACAGGCTGATTGTTTTGTCCATCCTTGCTCCAACTTTGAAGTCATGGTTGCCAATGGGGGCACCTTACCTTGCAAGGGGAAGTGTCACAATGTGCGTATCTCTATGGAAGATTATAACCTACGCTCTGACATGTTTACCTTGTCCTTAGGCGGATGTGATGTGGATTTGGGCGTTTAATGGTTACGCACACTTGGCCCCATCTTATGGGATTTTGCTGAACTTTGGATGCAGTTTAAAGTCAATGGGGCACAACACAAATTTATGGGATTACAACCAGGGTCTCTCTGCATCATCAGTTCACATCGCTTGGAAAAAATCCTTAAGAAGAATTCACATGGTGTCATCGCTCAACTCAATTCCATTCAGATGCACCCATCAACAGTCTCCACTACTTCCTTGGATAGATATGCAGGTATCCTTGCTGAACCAATGCGCTTGCTGCCTTCAAGAGACCTTTCCGGTAAGAATATAGCCACATCTACCTCTCAGCAGGAAATGATGGCTATTTTGCATGCAGTACAAAAGTGGCAGCCATACCTATTAGGGACTTATTTCTGCATCAAGACTGATCTCCCGAGTCTGGAAAATTTTCTGGAACAATGGGTCTCCTCCCCAACACACCTGCAATGGGTTATCCAACTCATGGGTTATCCCTATGTGATCACTTACAAGAAGGGTAAGGACAATATGGTGGAAGATGCTCCTTCTCGCACAATTGATGACCCAGTTTCTCTTACAGCTCTTTCTCTGCCTGTTCCAAATTGGTTGCAATATGTTCAACAGGGCTATCTCTTCTATGAACTCCATGCTTCTTCATCAATAGGGTACTCTAGGTTCTGTAAAATGTATGACCGGGAACAATGTAACTTCTTTTGGTCGGGACTAAAAATGACAATTCAACAGATGGTGGCTGACGATGATACTTTCCAAGTCAACAAGGGGGAAACGACACTCCTTTCGGGATTGCTCAAACCCTTGCCCATCCCTACACAACTTTGGCCAACTATTTCTATGGATTTCCTAGCAGCGCTCTGGTGGTACGATCCCACATCTCAAAGGACACCATATGAAGCAGTCTATGGAAAAACACCGCCAGTTCTTCTTCCATACACCCTTAGCAGCTCCCCAGTTCAGGAAATTGACTCGGTTTTTCGAAACAGTGATCAGATTCTTCTCATTTTGCAGGACAATCTTCACATGGCGAGAATTCGCCTGAAACAACAAGCCGATCAACACCGTTCTGAGCTCATTTTCCACGCAGCTGACATGGTTCTTCTTCATCTACAACCTTCCAAACAATCCTCCTTGACACTCCAAAGGCGTCAGTGGCCCGAAATGCAAACCGAGGATGCTACCTGGGAACCACTCCTTCAGATTCTGCAGCAATTTCTCCAACCAAAGCTTTGAGGACAAAACTTTTTTTAAGGGAGAGGGGATGTTAGGAACCTATGTCAACCCTACTCTTTACTATGTTAGTATATTGTTGTTGGACGCATATGCTTTGTAAGTCGTCCCGTAGTATTTGTTGATCCATAGTTTATATTAGCCCATAGTATTGACCCATAGTATTGGACGCATATGCTTTGTAATTCGTCCCGTAGTATTATATGTCCCATGGTTTTGACTCATAGTATTGGGCATAGACTTAGTATATAAGTGTGTGTTGAGGTCATTGAAGGCACGGTGAAGTTAATTGTATTGATCTTGCTCAAAGGAGGTTTCCCCCTCGAAGTGGCCCGTGATCAATATAAAAGTGATTCTGTTCTATTATTTCTGATATCTCGTGTATTTGCATTAATTAATTATTGCAGGTTCATCACATTTCTACTGAGTTTCATTGATTAGAGTATGTTGTGAGTTTCATTGCATATTTGAAGATTCATCTGTGTTCCAGTGTTTCTATTGTGTTGGTTTTCCAGTGTTTTTAGTGTGGAGGGCACGCTTGCTCTCATATAGTGTTAGTTTTCTATTGGTTTCAGTGTTAGAGGGAACATTTGTCGAAGAGAGTGCACTATTTGGGAGCTACAAAACATATTCTCAACTCTCTTTCTCAGATCCATTGTGTTTGTGCTCTTGATATGCGATTGAAGCATCTCTATCATTGGAACTGGTGTTGGTGGGCCGAGATTGATCTATTGGTTCTGATATCTCTGCACACTTCTGGACTGTGATACTTGCTCCATTGCGTCTGGAGCGTCGTTTCCAGTGGGAAACAATTTTTGTTTCACTGAAAAGGCGCACTTGCTCTCATACAGTGTTAGTTTTCTATTGGTTTCAGTGTTGGATGGAACATTTGTGGAAGGGAGTGCACCATTTGGGAGCAACAAAACATATTCTCAACTCTCTTTCTCAGATCCATTGTGTTTATGCTCTTGATGCACGGTTGAAGCAACTCTATCATTGGAACTAGTGTTGGTGGGCCGAGATTGATCTATTTGTTCTGATATCTCTGTGCATTTCTTGACTATGAGACCTATTCCATTGCGTCTGCAGCATTGTTTCTAGTGGGAAACACTTTTTGTTTCACCGAAAAAGGTTTCTGGATTACCAAGATACACTCATTTTATCAGATCCATTATATTCGGTATCTTCTTCTGGCAGAGGGGTGCACCTGTGCATTTCTTTCTCTGTATTTCATGAGTTTCAAGTTGTTGTAAGAGCATATGTTGTTGTAATCAGTGTTATTATTGTTCCATTCAATGCATAATAAAGATCCAGTGTGATTTTCCTCCTATTGTGCTCAAATATTGAGTTGTTGGTTGATCTATGTGTAGATTTATTAATATGGATGTGCCATCTCAATGTATTGTGCATTAAAATTTCATGAGATTCCCCTTATGTCTGTTAGTGGGATATTTATCTTGGTTTAAGTGTGTTTGAATGAATTTGGAGATGTTTGGGTGAATTCGAATTGCTTATGAGGTGTTTGGAAATAGTTGGAAATCAAGAACATCTTTGTAGTGAAATTCGAGCTAGTCTTTCTAGATTCAAATTTATGATTATGGAGCTATTCATGCTTGATAAAATCAGAAATATATAACATTCCCTGTTGTTACATTGATCCAAGAACTCTTCCTTGAATCCGGTGATATAACTAGTACTTCCAATGCTTCAATATTGTTGATAAAGTGGTTGCATACAAAGTGTTTGAAGAAAGTCTTGAACCATACTACATAACTAGTTACCAAAATTTTATATCCTATTTGATTGGACACATTACAGTGGGTTCAAAGCATAGTTTATGGTCTGCGCATATTTATTCATATCCAAAATTATATATGAATTCCATTGTTGTTGAAGTAAACATCTCCATCTCTTGCATCTCGTATACTACATTGGTATATGAGCTCTATCTCATGTGTGTTGGATATATGTTATGGTTGGTTGTTTGAAGAAATTACACATCTAGACCATAAATTATGCCCATATCCACATTGGGTACATTACACACACACACACACGTGCACGTCACGATGTTATATCATACATTATGTTTTAAATTTGAGATATGCATAATGTTGCTTACCCAAAATAATTGCTAGTTTAAAACATTGAAGAGACTCGAGTATATTTTTAAGTTTTCTAAAATTAAAAAAAAAAAAAAGCTTTTTACATGTATGAGATGTTTTCTTTTGTATTTTAGTCGTACTATATTTTTTCATTACATATTTTTATCATATAGGATCTATTTGTACTCAAATATTGCTACCATAATTTAAATACCATTTTATTCACTCATTGAAAATATTTTCCTGTATTTTCTCACATAAGCACATGATTGTTTCACTATAAAGTTTTAAGGGATGTAAAGTCTATATTGGATTCTTACTTTTCACGTATAATGCTCTTCATTTTAGACTCTGTAAATTGGCTTAAAGTTTATATATGGCCAAATTTAACCAAAACATATTTAGTGAATATTGAATTATGGTTTAAGATATGTGTTTGCAATGTATCATATGTATATGAATTGTATATATATGATGAGTAATGAATGTATTCAATTATGTACATGTTGAGACTTCTAACATGCATGTACAAATGATGAGTATAGGTATTTCTAGAAAAATAGGATAATGTAATGATGTGTTTACTATGATTGATTCTTTGATTAAATGAATTGGAAACAACAAATTAATGCATGCATGTTTGCATTGGGGCATATGAATGTTCAAATGTTATTGTCCACGCTATTAGAAACCTTAATGGTATTGTGGTCCTTAATATTGATTGAGATGTCAAGGGGATGTTAGCACAAAGTTAGCACAGATAAATTCCAATGTAAAAGAACAATTTGGTAGCTTAATACATCAAGAAATGTGCAACATCCAATCATTGGACATGTTTAACTCACACAAATTAAGTTGAAGGAGAGAAATTAAATATGAGTTAAATAAAGAACTACCACTTAGGATAAGTTGAGTCCATATGAAAGATAAATTTCAAGCATAAATAAAATCAAAGCTAAGTATATTATGGCTCCAAGGAAATGAAAATTACTTGCTTGGTGGACATAGCACCCTTAACTAAGCCAATTAGAGAAAATAAAGGATTTTACCCAAGTGATCTGACTTTATCATAAAAATTGTGATAATATATGTAGCAGAGTAGTTGGGAAATTAATAGCGAGTCAGTCAACATATCCCTTGTTCCTACCTCGATTGGCCATCCCTTGTGAGCTCATTCCACTACTAAGAATTACAATGAATACCTAGAGGAGTGTTGTGAGAAAATCTCCCTACGGATAGGTAGATATCCCCTTGGGATTAGAAAAGGCCCCTAGTTGCCTACCCAAGACAGAGATGAAACAAATAGACACTATAGTCCTCCTAGATCTAGCTCACACATCAGCTAACAAGCTATGGAAATACAAAGCAAGTAGATGGCATACCTTACTTTGATGGTTGTCCTGCTGCTCCTAGGTTGCTATAGCTCCAGCCTTTGATTATGGACTTATGAACCTGTTCACAAAGGAAAAACAACACCTTCTCCAACGCAATATATGTATAAACAAAGATCTAACTATATAAATAGGGACAATTTCATGCATTCATCATTAAAGACATGAAAATGAGAGGAATAGGCTAAGTTATATTAATGACAAGAAAGCCAAAAGAAGCTGATTACAATGTTATACCTTGATGTCCAAAGTAGTAGCACCTCCTTCCAAGCTCTCCAACATCACCCTTGCAAAACTCATAGGATCATAGGTTTAATGTTTCCAAGATCACCCCCCATAGCTCATGGATGGCTCTCTTTAAGTAGGATTTGGGAGGCCAACCACTAAGAGGAGATTATGGATCTAAGTGAATAATATGTGGATCAAAGATCTAAATCATGCCAAGGAGGGAAAGTGAGATGGGATTCGAAGGGGTACCTCATCCCAAGAAAATCTCCATGAGATCCAAGATCCAAAATAAAAGGGATAAGCCTAAACCAAGACTATCGCTCCCCTATAACTAAGCAAAGCGCGGTAGTACCACTCCCCCATAGGCATGCAGAACGCGGTAGTTTGACACTACCGCTCCCCCATAGTCATGCAGGGCACGGTAGTTCCAAAAGGCTTAATATTTGGAGGTGGTTAATGTGGGTTTCGACCCCTTGCTTGTTGGATTTTCTTCCAAGTGTGACTAGGGAAGGTACCAACATTAGAATGAAGGGTCCTAACACCCTTAGGAGGCATAAACATCATGTTTTCCATGGTGGTGAAACATGTATATTCTCACTTACACATGGTGTGGCAATTTGAGGTATAACAAGGAGTGTTGGGAAGAGGTTCTAGAATTTTAAACAAGCATTTTGGACAAAGAAAAATATCATCTCAAAGATCCTTGAGAGAGAAATCATGTTGTAAAAATGGTTTTCCTTTGACTAAGTCAATTTGTAGCAAGGGATTGTTGTGTTTGATGGTAATATTTTTACCTACGAGTAGCATGGGCTTGAGAGGATAGTTAGTGTTTTCCCTGTGTGTTTATGTTAATTGTGTGAATATTGAGACAATCCTACGTTTGATTAAATTGAATGATCTCTTTTGCTTATATGTTGGCCCTTTGGCCCATCCTATTCTCTCTTTTGCTTCTTGATATAAAAGTGTATCTTCATTTCTATTTTTGTGCAAAGTCACTATGACAGAAGGAAGAATTCAAGGAAACTTGAGGAGGATTATCTGTGTTGAGATTATTCACCCTAGATTGGTTATTTACTATATTGGATTGGTATATATTGTATCATATAATATGATTAGATAACTATTCTATAATAGAAAAAACTAAATTTATTGCTAATAGTCCTATCAATAGTTGAGAGGAAAATAAACAAACTCGTTGAGTGTTAATAGATAGTTTCAACAATGAATTAAATAATGTTGTTACTATTTGGCTCACTGAGTGCATTTGTGTCTTAGTAAATTGTATGTGTAATTATTTTCATATATTAGTCTTGCTCCATGCATTCATTTGGTTGAGAGAGGAAGCAATTTGAGTCAAAGACCAAATTTCAACATGGTTGTAGTAGAGTTCATCATCATTCTTTTATGCCACCTTACATAGCTCAATGGATATTGCGGGAAGGAGAACATTGTAAGAATTGGTGGCGAGGGGAATTTGTGTTTCTTTTTCATTTGATTTAGAATATTATAAATTGGAGAAACTAAGAACCAAACATTTGTAACCAAGTGATCTTGTATGAACTTATCTTGTTTTTTTATTCATGTGTATAAGCTATGTATGAAAGAAATGATTGAAAGTTGGAAATTATGCTTATAACAATGACAAGAAATATTGGTAGTCTACTTGGAATGGCATGGATTGTGTTTATAAAACCTTAGGTAGATTGAAATTACACATGATTAAGTAGCAATTGCACAATGGAAGCCTTGTATTCATATGATAACATTTTATGCTTTATATGTATATATAGAATAAATATAATTATTAAATAAATTGTCAGTATCGATGCATATGGTTGCATGAAATTATTAATTAGCATTTATCTATGTCCATTATCAACAAGATGCCACCATGTGCACTATTTTGTTGTTGTTACTTTGTGTGAATTTTGAGTGGAATATGTTGTTTAGACCAATACCATGGTAACTTTGAGCAAACACTAAGACCAAGTAGCAAACTAAGTGAATATAAATAATTGAGGCAAAGAACTTAGTTTAAATAAAAACTCTCCATAAATAAGTGATTCTAAGTTGTTAAAATAAATCAATTGTGGGCACTTGAATGTACAAGTCTTTATGCAACAAAACTCCTAGATCCTACCTTGAAAGTGACTAGTAAACCTTTGGCAAAAATAGACATAAATCAAGGTTGGGAATACCTAAGAAATCATTCTAATGGTTGTAGTGTCCTGCAATAAAATCAACATGACCCTACTAAGGTGAGTCAAGTTTGGGGAAATCGACTTGAGGAGTCTAATCTTAGAATAAGTCTATCAAAAAATTGGACTGAGGTGAAAATGATGCAAGACTCCAGTGAACTAAATCTATCCATAGAATTTCAATAAGAACCTTAAACTTAAATTTGGGTCAAAATTATGAATTTTAGTCCACAATTTGATCAATCCACAGAGGTCATTTAAATATGTGGTTCAATCAATAGATGATCATTACTCCTCAAATGGAGGAATATTCATAGGCAGACATGATGCATTATGTCCTAGCTTTGCAACTATCGTCAAAGGATGCTTATGAAAACATCAAAGCCTTCAAACAACATGCTTTGACATATAGTTTTAATTGATTATGAATTTTGACAAAAATGTGATTCTCTTGTGCATTACATCAAATCCATTTAAATGAAAAAAATTACATATAAATATTTTATTAAAGGTTTTTTTAAGATCAAATCCATTGTTACACCGTATTTTTCCACCTTGTGAGCATTAGCACTCCATGGCCTCCCTTACCCATTTGTAGACTCAAAACCATATTTTTGGTTCTCCTTGAACCCATTTTCCCCTATTTTTCCTCCTATACGTGAGCTGCTTCAGTACAACTCGCATACACTCTGGTTGCATCACTACAACTCGTGTACATCAACTTTTTTGGTAAATGAGAGCAAAATCTCTATTTTTCACTCCAAGAAGCGGCCATTGTGATCTTTGTTCTTCCATGTATCTTGAAACGACTCGATTCGACCTTTCACTTGCCTTTGGAGGGTTATATATTGAGCTATTGTGATGCATGGAGGGAGGAGAAAGAGAAGAGCATCGAAACTTTACTGAAATTTTTCCTTGATTGCTATTGCTTGAGTCTACATCCATTGATACTAGTTGTTGTGAACCATTTATGTTCACCTCCCAAACTCTTTCATATCGTGTGAAGGATTTTTTCTTTTACTCGTGAAGTTTTCCATTGTATGGGGGATTGAAGTGGTGGAGGCACAAGTGGAGGGGCCTAGTTCTTGGTTCAGATGATTTGCCGACAGGAGGTTGTATCTTGTACTTCTTGTTTATGTTAATATAAATACTCATTTTCTCATCCATTTATATTGTGAATGATCATTTATTATCATTGGGTACATTTGCTTATATATATCATGGATTATGATATTGTATATGCTGACCTCTTTTACATATAATATGCAATTGTTTGCATTTATTATTGAGGCTAAGTTGCAGGTTCAAGTGTTTTGATTTGAAAGCTCAACGGAATTATTCATCAGACCTCCGATTGAGGTAGGTCCTTTATTTTGTTTATCAACATTTACATTTATATAGAATATGTTAGGAAGTGAGTTGATTTCTTGAGTCCATCTGTTTGTTGTGGTCTACGCCAAGCCATAGGAAGTTTTTCTCCGTAACAGAATTGGATATTCCAATGGGGATAAGCCTCCATTTGGGGTCTTTTGGGAAACTTTTCCTTGTTTTGGTTCGTTGTTATTTCGGGTTTCTGTGTCGCTGGTAGGTTGTCAGGCTCTATATAGAAAAAATCCTGAGTTTCTTGGCCTTTTTACTCATTTTTGTTCACCTATCCTGCCCTGTACGCACCTTTATTTTGGTTTACTCGCATATACACGCTACCGTTATTTAACCAGCTCGCGTACATACGCTACTGTTCACTGAACAGTTGCGGGCAACTCCTTTTTAGCCTTGTGTTTGGTTGATGCTGGGTGAGTTTTGGGTGTTCCTAAGTCTTGCTGGTCAGTTTGTATCCTGACTGTTTCTTGTCTTTTTAGTGACAGGAAGCTCCTCTTTCTTTGTAGTATTGATCTCAGCATGGTGGAGGGAGGTAGGGTAATAGCTTGCAAAAAGTGTGGGAGGTTTTCATTTCCTGAAGGAATGTAAGTTATTTAGAGCCCATGGTTTCTCAAGTATGAGATTATATGCATAGGTTTCCAGATATTTCCCGGTATGAGGAAGGAGGGTCCAAAGATTCAAAGTATGTTCCCAAGGTGTAGGGTAGATGTTGTAGGTTGTTCTAGGGATGAGGTTTGAAAGGAAAGTCCTAATGATTGCATTATATCTGTTATTACGCTAAAATAGGCTCAGCAACTTCTCCAGTTGCATCGTAAGTAAGATTTGTTTTTGAGAAATTTGCTTTTTATCCATTTTTCTTTTTTATAGATCATTTGCTTAGTTGAGCCTTGCTTTTTGGGTTTGCTGGGTTATCTGCACTGCATTCTCTTTTTGAAAAGTATTGATTCTAGTTGCATTTTCATTTATTTATATTGAAAATACAAAAAAAATGCTTTTTGTACTTGCATTGCATTTGAGTGCTTGCGACTTCATTAGGGTTTGATTGGGCATGGAATATTGTAGAGAGATTGCATTTTATGTCTGAAGAAGAGACTTTGGTTTGACTTTCATTTAGTGGCATACATATTTCTATTGGAAGACGAGTCTAGTGTTTCCAGGTGTGCATAGTATTGAGTCATTTCCTATCACTAGTTTCATGGCCATATTCCTTTGGGTAAGCACAACCAATAAAATTAACGCTTAATTAAAATTGATTAGAACGCTTTTTATTTTCTAGGGTGCACCAACAAGTATAGGTTGTAGAGTCTTGGAATAGAACCTGTGGGAGTAAACAATCCAAGACTATCAAACAAACATTATGTGTTTGACCAGGGAGCGGTGAAACCCATGGTATACATCGGTGTTCTCAGGAGGCTCTACTCACACCAGATTTAAGTACGAGGTCACGGGAGGTAGGTTGCGGAGATAACCCTCCAATACTTACTGAACGTGGGAGATATATCCAAGATTGGTTCGTATCTGGGGACTCTTGAGGGATTTGACCCTTTTGAGTTTTGGGCTTAGCTACCCTGCCCATACGATGAATCCCACCTGCAACTGTTCGTCTGAGCATTGGTTATAGGTGGTGACCTGAGTTGTCTTACCTAGGTATCACATAGGGCATTTGCAGCGGTTATTCTATGGGTGTCTCGAGTCAGATAGGGGTTGGACAACACATTGTGTTTACACATTGAAGTCTGAGGGCCCTTATAACTAATTAAGTTACCTCTGGTTATAGTTTGGGAGTCTCAGGCCTCACCTATGCGAGACATACCAGCTGTAGTGTCGAGGGGTCCCTTGAGCCAGTCCCCTGTTGTGTGTATTTTGGATTTAGCTTATTTTAGGTGTGTGCTCTGTGACGATTTAGTAGGCCGTTAGGAGACGCTTATTTGTTGACTCTTTCGGGTCATCGTGGATCGAGATCCAACTCTTCGCCGATATCATCGGTTGGCTGGCTTACCAGCTAGCGATATGTTACAGTCTCTTCACAAGAGACGTCGGAGGACTATCGCTGGTCCTTTATTCACATCGCATGAGCTTCAGAGAGCTCTCACTATGAGTTCTGCATCTGGCACATTGGGAGTCCCAGTGACTCCGTCCATTGGCATGAAGAGAAGTTCCCCTCCTTACACATACTCTCTGAGGACTAAACGTGAGGGAGGTTCATCACACACCACTCCTCATGGGTTTGGGAAATCACAACCCACTAGTAGGAACCCGTTTAATGATACATGGTCACCAGTTCATCCGTATGGTTCATCTACGGGTGTGTCAGGTGTTGGTTCTGCATTTGTCTTCGCGACCTCATACCCTTTTACATTCAGTATGCCCGGCGTTATGTCGAGTTCTACTTCCTCCTTATCTGGTAGTCACGCTAGCTCTAGTGTTGAGGTTGGGGGAACTATACCCCCTTTTACTAATTATCAGTTCGGGAGTGGTCACATCTCTCCCTCTTCTCCAAATCTTGGAGGATGGCCTCCTCCTTTGTTCGCCCCTAGCGTTAGTGTGAATCCTTTCTCGAGTGGAGGTTTCACGGTAGGCATTGGATCTACGACCTATATCACATCGGTTAACCTATATGCCTATGCTCCTGCACCTGCACCTACGGATGCTTATGTGATTTCGCAGCCTCCTCCTCCTCCTAAATATTTGGTTCCTTGGGGTGGAACGTACCGATTTCTTATGGCCCTTTCTTGGTTGGTTTTCGCGCGTCGTGTGGTTATATGGTGTTGAGATATTGTAACTTCTAAGAATATTATATTTGTACTTTATTATTCCGGAGATGTTCCATTCCTATGTGGAGACCCTATTGTATATCTGGAGATGTTAATTCCTCCGAGAGACTGTGGTAACTAGGGTTATTAGATATCCCATGTGGGGTTGGCCCTGAGTTAGCTAATTAGGGGTTATTGGACTCTCTTAGGAGAGGTCGGCCCAGTTAGGGTGAAAAGTCAGTTAGAAGATGAGTATAAGTAGAGGATGTGTGTTCCTCACTTATCACTCATTCACTCACTTGTGTATTGCGCATAGGAGAGAGAGAGATATCTACATAGGAGGAGAAGGAGATCTTGTTTGGGGACTACATCTTTGTATTGGTTGATTATCTATATTGAGGAAAGCTTTGCTGGGTTTTCTACCCCATGAGGGTTTCCCAGGGTAAATCTTTGTCTATCTTGTGATTGTGTTTCTTTCACTGATATTGCTTGTGAAATTAGGCTAAACTTAACATGGTATCAGAGCTAGCCTGAATAGGACATCCTTCACAAGGTGACAATACCTCTCTCTCCTCCTCCGGTGAAAATTAGGGTTTTTGCAAAAGTTGTAATTTTTGGATTCTGAGAGCATGGCTGGATGCTCCTCCTAAAAATCAAAATTATGAGCCCTAGATCGAACTTTTTCAGTGGGTAGAACCCCGGGCTTTGTCAAACCCTAGTTTGAATTCTGGACCAGAAAAATAGAAAACCAAAAACTAGTAAACCAGAAAAACTGTGCACCTGTGCACCAGTAAACCAGAAAAAGTGTGAACCAGAAAACCAAAAATTCTGTTGCAGATCTGAAAGTTGTTGATCAGATTTGAAGGGTGAAAAGTTGAAGTTTCCAGAAGCAGAG
This sequence comes from Larix kaempferi, assembly GCA_027924585.1. Taxonomy (NCBI): domain Eukaryota; kingdom Viridiplantae; phylum Streptophyta; class Pinopsida; order Pinales; family Pinaceae; genus Larix; species Larix kaempferi. Next base: position 33,558,956 of record BSBM01000217.1, read on the forward strand.
TTCACTAGTCATCTCAATTCAATCAAGCACATCTCCTGGTAAGTTTTATTCTATCTTTTGAGAAACTTCAATTTCTGTGACCTCCTGGATAAGATGGCTCCAAGCACTAAGCTTGAAGACAAGCTAGAGGGTATAGAGAATTTTCGGGCATGGAAATATAGGATTGGTCTCATTCTTGAAGAGAATGATCTTGCCCAATATATCAAAAATGAGGTTTCAGAACCTGAGGAATATGAAGCTAAAGAGAAGTATAAGAAGGACTTGATTAGGGAAAAGAGAATCATTGTTGATTCTATCAAGGACCACCTGATTCCCCAAGTGGCGTCTAAGAAGACCCCAAGGAAATGTATGATTCCCTAGGAATAATGTATGAAGGAAGGAACATCAACAAGAAGATGAATTTTAGAACTCAATTGAAGAGTACCAAAATGAATAAAGGAGAATCTATTCAAGATTACTTCACAAGGGTCTCCCAGTTCAAGGAACAACTAGAAGCCATTGGAGACACTCTTGATGAAGATGAACTAGTCATGACTTCTCTCAATGGTCTCACTAGGCCTTGGGATTCATTCATCCAGACCATGTGTGCAAGAAAAGAAAGTATGAAGTTTGATGTGGTATGGGAGGATTGCATTCAAGAAGAGGCTAGGGTTTCCAATAGAGAAGCCTTGCTCAAGGAAGATGACCAAGATTTGGCCACCCACACCAAAAGAAGAAGGAGTCATTTCAACTCCAAGAAGAATGGCCACAAGGAGTCTCAACCTCCTCCTAGATTTAAAAGGAGAGGAGGAGGAGGTTCAGAAAGAGACCTCTCCTCAATTAAATGTTATAGTTGTCACAAACTAGGACACATTGCTAGAAATTGTCCTTCAAAGAAGAAGAAGAATCTTCACAAAAGACATCAAGCACATTTGGCAAAAGATGATAGTGAAGAAGAAGAAGAGGAAAGGCCTCAAAAGAAAAGGACTAAAATAGAAGAAGAAGATGCAGGAGAATATGTTCTTTTCTCTACACTCTCCGGGTCTGTAACACTTGGAGAAGATACATGGCTCATTGATAGTGGTGCTTCAAAGCACATGACAGGACAAAAGAAGACTCTATCAAGACTTGAATAGAAGACCTCTCCACAAAAGGTATCTTTAGGAGATGACTATCAATATCCCATCAAGGGAATTGGTGAAGCAAGCTACAAGCTTGATTCTGGAACTCCATTGAAGATGAAGGAAATATTATATGTACCAGGTTTGAAGAAGAACCTTCCCTCTATCTCAGCTTTAGATAAGAAATTTTATAAGGTTGCATTCATAGATGGACAAGTATTCATGTGGCCCAAAGGAAAATCAATTGAGGATGCAATTGTTATTGGTGAAGAGGAAGGAGGTCTATAAAAACTCAAGGGTCATCTAGAAGTTGCCCTTGTTCATGAAGCCACTAGCCCAAGTGAGCTATGGCACAGGAGGCTTGCTCACATTAAATACAAAGCACTACCTCATGTGAGCAAGGTAGTTATAGGACTACCAGATTTAAAGATTGATCATGATGGCACATGCAAAGGATGTGCAAAAGGGAAGAATATCAAGAACCCATTTCCAAAGAGTGAAATAAAGACTAAGAGTACTTTGGAATTGATTCATTCAGATGTATGTGAACTAATTCCATCCACATCCTTCAGTGGGTATGAATATTACCTTACATTTATTGATGACTACTCAAGGAAGACTTGGATATATTTCCTAAAGGGAAAAGATGAAGTCTTTGGAAAGTTCAAGGAATTCAAAGCCTTGATAGAAAATCACTCAGAAAAGAAGATCAAGATACTCAGGACAGATAATGGTGAAGAATATACTTCAAAGGGTTTTGAAGTATTTTGTAAAGAAGCTGGAATCAAGAGGGTGCTAACCACTCCCTACAATCCTCAACAAAATGGTGTTGCAGAAAGAAAGAATAGAACCATTATGGAAGTAGTAAAGACAATGATACATGATCAAGACCTACCTATGTATCTATGAGCTGAAGTAGCCAGGACAGCAGTCTATGTGAAAAATAGACTATCTCATAGTGCTCTTGACTTCAAGACCCCAGAAGAAGTCTTCACAGGGAAGAAGCCTAAGGTAAGTCACCTCAAGATATTTGGATGCCCAGTATACATTCACATTCCAAAAGAAAAGAGAACTAAGCTGGATCCTTCTGGGAAGAAGGGAATATTTGTTGGGTATTGTGAAGCATCCAAATCATTCAGAATATACATCCCAGGATTCCATCATATGGAAATAAGTAGGGATGTGACATTTGATGAAGAGGCAGCTCTCAAGAGATCTAGAAAGTGCCAGTAGGAATAAGTATATGAGGAAAATGCACCTTCCAGAATTAGATAGGTTGCACCCTCCCTTGAAGATATAACACCTGAAGATCATGACATGATAGAACCAAAAGAACCCCCTACCATAAACATATCAAGAAAGAGAAAGCCAACATGGGCAAGAGACATTATACTAGGAGCAGAAAAATATGGAGCTCCTGAAGGCTCCACTAGAGTGAGCAAGAAACCAAAGTCATTCTCTAGCTATATGGCTATGATGTGTGATCTTGTAGATCAAGAACCCACTAGGTATGAAGAAGCATCTCATAAGAAGAGTGGGTAGAGGCAATGACAGAGGAATACTAGTCAATAATGAAGAATGATGTTTGGGATATAGTTCCCAAACCAAAGGACAAGAGTGTGGTATCCTCCAAATGGATATACAAGATAAAGCATGCTGCGGATGGTAGCATTGAAAAGTATAAAGCAAGGTTTGTGGCCAGAGGATTCTTTCAGAAAGAGGGAATTGACTATGAAGAGACATTTGCACCAGTTGCAAGGTACACTTCCATTAGAACCATCATGGCACTTGCATCCATGATGAAGTGGAAATTACACCAGATGGATGTGAAGACAACCTTCCTGAATGGTGTGATTGAGGAAGAAGTGTACATAGAACAACCACAAGGATTTGATGTTGAATATAGAAGAACCCACGTATGCAAACTGAATAAGGATTTGTATGGGTTGAAACAAGTTCCCAGAGCTTGGTATGGAAGAATTGACAGTTTATTGACAAGCTTGGGCTTTACCAAAAGTAAAGTTGATCCTAATCTTTATCTCAAAGTTATGGATGATGAACCTGTCATATTGTTGCTATATGTGGATGATCTATTTCTGACTGGAAATGAGAAACAAATTATTGAGTGTAAGAAGAAGCTCTCTACAGAGTTTGAGATGAAAGATCCCAGATTGATGCATTACTTCCTAGGTTTGGAAGTATGGCAAGGCCCAGAAGGAATATTTATCAACCAGGGAAAGTATGCAGTGGAAATCCTAAAAAGATTTGATATGTTGGAATGCAAAGCCATGGCCACTCCCATGAAATCCAACTTGAAGCTGTTAGTTGATGACTCATCGAAGTTAGTGGATGTGACTCTATACAGACATATTATTGGGTCATTGATGTATCTGACGAATACCGGGCTAGATATATGCTTTGCTGTGAACACCTTGAGTCAGTGTCTAGTGGAACCTAGATAAGTTCACCTGATAGCTGCAAAGCATGTGATGAGGTACCTAAAGGGTACAATAGACTTTGGTCTATGTTATCTTGGAGATCATGATCTCAGATTGTATGGCTACACAGATGTTGCTTGGGTAGGAAGTGTATCAAACAGGAAGAGCACATCGAGAGGATCTAGATGTTGATACTGTTGATCGAGATTATCCATATGCCGTTGATCGAGAGGATCCAGATGTTGATACTTTTGATCGAGATGATCCAGATTCTATTGATCGAGAGGATCCAAATGTTGATACTGTTGATCGAGATGATCCAGATGTTGATACTGTTGATCGAGATGATCCAGATGCTATTGATCGAGAGGATCCAGATGTTGATACTATTGATCGAGATGATCCAAATGTTGTTGATCGAGAGGATCCAAATGTTGATACTACTGATTGCGAGATCCAGATGATGATGCTGTTGATCGAGAGATCCAGATGATACTGTTGATCGAGGGATCCATATGATGATGCTGTTGATCGATAGATCCAGATGATGCTGTTGATCGAGAGATCCAGATGATGATGTTGATGTAGCTATTTCGAGTGTTGCAGAAGATGAAGACCTAGTATTGAAAATCTTGAAGATGTTCCAGTAAATGTTTGAGTTACTGATGATGTATGAAGAAAGCTTCCAATGATTTATAGATGTATCATGTATCATGTAGTTGATGACTCCTTTCTCTTGTAGATGTTATTATAATATCCTTCTCGTTAAGGGGGAGTATTGAGATATTGTAACTTCTAAGAATATTGCATTTGTACTTTATTATTGCGGAGATGTTCCATTCCTCCATGGAGACCCTATTGTATATTAGGATATGTTTATTCTTCCGAGAGAGTGTGTTAACTAGGGTTATTAGATCTCCCATGTGGGGTCGGCCCCGAGTTAGCTGATTAGGGGTTATTGGACTCTCTTAGGAGAGGTCGGCCCAGTTAGGGTGAAAAATCAGTTAGAAGATGAGTATAAGTAGAGGAGGTGTGTTCCTCACTTATCACTCATTCACTCACTTGTGTATTGCACATAGGAGAGAGAGAGATCTGCATAGGAGGAGAAGGAGCTCTTGTTTGAGGACTACATCTTTGTATTGGTTGATTATCTATATTGAGGAAAGCTTTACTGGGTTTTCTACCCCATGAGGGTTTTCCAGGGTAAATCTTTGTCTATCTTGTGATTGTGTTTCTTTCAGTGATCTTGCTTGTGAAATTAGGCTAAACTTAACATATGGTACCCCATTCTTATGGAGGTAATTTTTATGGTTATTCATCCGGTCTTGTCCCTTATCCCGTTCCCCCCTATGGATCCCCTTCTAAGCACATGCATGTGTATCCTTATACGGGTCAGGTGGGAGGAGCGTATTATCCTACTGGTCAGGGCCATGGGATCTACCAGAGTTCGTCAGCACCTCAGGTGTCGACCTCGGTGTCCATAGTCTCATCCTCGGTTTCACAGAGTCAGTCTCTCCTGAGAGCTTGTACTCAAGCTTCACAACCTTAGCTCTCGTTCCTCACTAGGTTGAACTTGCCTAATATTTCTAAGCTCATGGATGATCCAGTGTGTCATGACTCTACATGGCCCCCAGTTCCCATCAAGCTCCCTTCCGATGTTCCAAAGTTTGAAGGGAAGAAGGGTGAGGATCCAGGTGATCACGTCACCACGTTCCATCTATGGTGCTCCTCAAACTCCTTAAACTACGATTCCATCCGTTTGAAGCTATTTCAATGCACCCTTACGGGGACTGCCGCAAAATGGTATGTCGAGTTGCCTGGGGGCATGTATAAGAGATTCAACGATTTGGATTTGGTTTTTCTAGACCACTTTCAGTTGTCGGTTCGTTACGACATTGGCACCGAAATCTTGTCCACCTTCTGTCAGGATAAAGCCACACATATTTTTGATCACATTCAAGAGTGGCGCTGAGGGAAGAGGTTAGTGAAAGCCAACATTCCTCCAGATTTTCTCCTGGAATGGTTCCTCAAGTCTCTGCTCCCTTATATTTAGAAGGATGTTTCATTGTTCGAAATTATGACTAAGGAAAAAGCCATCTTTAAGCCCAGCAGTTAGACCTGGTCTTTGCTCAGTCTGGGATTTTGTATGACGTTATACCTGACGCACCGCGATCAAGACATGAGTCCAATCCCACTCTTGGACTGCATGCTGATGACATTGTTGGTTCCGCAAGTGCTCGTTCCATAGATATGGTTGCGAATCATATGCAAAAACTTCCTATTAACCCGTCTACTTCTGGACAGGCTCCCTCCTTATCCGTTTCCACCCAGTCATCCGATGTACATTCTGTACAATCGGAGAACCCATCTGGTAACCAACAGCCTAGTGGGAAAAAGAAGGGGAAGAATAACCATAGGGGTGGGAACAATAAGAATAAGAAAGGGAACGCTAACCCTCCTCGGGAAGGTGAAAATGCTGGTGGGGATTGCAAGCCCAAGTGTAAGGTGAATTTTCCTTGTAAACTTTGCTCTCAAGATCACCTTACACATTTGTGTCCTCATATGGAGGAAGCATTGAAGCAAATCGCACAGAACCCAGTTGTGTTGTCGAATCCCCTTCCTCATCATCAGAATATGGCTTCTGGTGCTTCCGCCATTGGTCATGGGACTACTGAAACTTCGAATTCTTCTACCCATGACGTCGGTTTTGGATGCGTAAATATGGTCAAATATGAGGTTTCTGTTGCTAATCACTCGCATGATTATGGAGCTCCACAACCTTCTTTGGGGAATAAGACCCCTCCACCCGAGACTCCATTGCATATCGAGAATCCCAACCCTATGCCGTGGGTACTGAAAGGTGTCCTTAAGCGCTTAACACATAATCCCAATGCCCAATATTCCCAGAACTACTCGATTATGGATGATCTGGGCCAAACCCCATGTGCTATGTCAGCTCTCGAGGTCCTTCAGGCTTACCCTTCGCAAAGGAACGCCCTTCTATTTGCTTTGGGATTCCTCGATCCTTATAGCCCGAATGTCATCAAGTTTGACACTATTGATGTTCAGCATCGGTTTCCCTATCATGTGGCTTTCCAAGTTCATGTTAGGTGTTTAACGATGATCGTTAAGTGTACCGTCGTTGACGAAGGTGCTTCCACTTCAATGATGTCTTTATCTTGTTGGAAGGCTATCAACTCTCCTCTGTTGTAAAAGTCCATGACCATTCTTACTGCATTCGATGGTCGTTCGTCCAGGCTGCATGGTATTATACCCTCCCTTGAGGTCCACTTGGGTGGGAAGTCCATGCCGATAGAGGTCGAGGTGGTCGATGCTCCCCTTGACTATAACCTTTTATTGGGTCGAAATTGGATCTACGCTATGAAAGAGATCGTATCCTTTGTCTTTAGAGTCATCTTCTTTCCCCACGAAGGCAATATTGTGTCGATCGATCAACTATCCTTTACTAGTTCCAATTCCGTAGCATCGTAGGGACCTGTGGTCCCTAAGATCGAGAATTCTCAGTCGACAACTGAGAATGTTGGTGTAGGATTATATTCCTCCTTGATGGGATCTTTTGATTTTCGTACACCAATCTCCTTTATAGGAACCATCTCCGATGCTCCTCCTTCATCGTCGAGTCCTGTACCACTCCGGACATTGTACTTTAGTGATCCGTGGACTCTACCTTCCATGAGTTCCTCGTCGAGAGACTCTTCACACATCGGAATGACTTGGTGTAGGTCAAAGAATTGATCCATCTAGAATATCCATGTTATTGGATCATTGACATCAAACTTTCTCATGTCAATCTTGGGAAGTTGGGTTCCCCTTGTTGACCATCCCTGATGACTTCCATTATTAGAATCATTTCCTCTTGGAATATTCTTATTCAGGGAATGTTTCTCACTATGGAAATTATCTTTATCCTCCTGAGTATCCTAGAACACATCATCACTTGTAGGGGGAGTATCCCTTAAATTGTGTATGAGATTAGCAATATTTTTCATATTTCCCTTCAACTTCTCCTCTAAATTGAGTAAATTAGGTGCTCTCACCAAACCTTTCATATTTTACTCCATTTTATTCAACTTCTCCTCTACTAAATCAACTTTTTTCACAAACCCCTTAATCATATCTTTCAACTGGGACAATTGAAAAGAGAGGTCTTCCCTTTCATCATACGTCAGGGATGTATCCTCCGATGGTTCGAGTGGTGTGTGAGTTTTTACACTTCCTTTTTTTAAAATTTTGAACAATATAAATAAACATCATACCCTAGGTTTCACCACAATTAGATACTTCTACTCAAAGTTATTCAAATTTAAAATGGTTTACATTTTCAAACCCTGATTGGAAGACTGTTTTATGGCCGACTTGAAACTGAGATAAATTTGAAATTTATGCTCCTCTAGGTATGGAATTTTGTCTTGTTTTATCCTAATGTGTCCTTTTTCCATTTCCATGGGCCTGACCTAATTATTATGTACCAATAATAAGTTATTGTGAATCTCCCAACACTTCTTATTTTGGTCTTTCCAAAAAATCAAACTTGTACGATATACCACGTGTCCAATATTTTGTATCTAAGTTTGAAAACCCTACCACAGATACTCTGGTCTGTGTTATTTATGATGCAATAGGTCTCACTCAATTTGGATCTCACATGCCCTATATATGACCCTTTTCCCCAAAACACCTGTTTTAGACTAGTTTTTGGACTAGTAAAAAACCCTAGCTTCCAAGGAGAATATCTCCAAACCTGTAATGTCTAAGGATCTGAAAATTGGACCACAGATAGCTCAACCCTTTTTTGAGATTATTCTTGAGTCTCTCTTTCTGAAACCTTCTACAAAAAAATTTATAGTGAAAATTCCAAGATGACTTGTTTTGAAGAAGCCAGTCCTGAGGAAAGAGCTCTGAGATCAAATGTTATGCAACCGATTTCCAAAAAAGAGCATGAAAATAGGAGAAATAGAACAGAAAGAGTACTCCAAAACTTGAATGATGAAATAGATGAATAGAAATCCTATTCGAGGGGTAAGCCTCCTTATACAATGTACTAAGTACACAAGACAAGACAAGAAAAGACAAGATACTCAAATGAAAAGATCTCCTTCCTATATATAGGAGATTATGAGGTACAACTACAACTCACTGATCCAAGCCAACATAACTAATATAACCATACTAATTACAATTACCACTGATGGAAAAAATACGGCATCAAATCTAATGTAATGCACCACAATGTAGGGGGAAATGTGCCCCAATTTAGGGCTTAACACTATGATCATATTATATTACTGTCGGACCAAATGATCATATGCTAAAGTAATTCACTATAGAGGTGGCCAATCTCTAAAGGAGACTTAATAACAATCAGTGACCATGGTTAGTAATACATCACACAACATTACTGCTTCAACATGCAAAGCATATACCTCTATAATTGGAGGTCCACCCCATGGGTACCTATTATAACTGGAGGTCCGCACGAGAATATGACTTGACACACAAGTCTTGAGCCTTGCCCAACAAGAATTTACAACATCATCACTTTGATACGTCAAAGCATTCACCTCAACACATGAGGAATATACTTTTACAACTTAAGGCTTAGTAATTCTTGAGTCCAACTCGAGAATCTACTCCAAGTTCCTGAGTCCAACTCAATCCTCCTACCTCAACACATGAGGCCTAATCCTAGGTGCACAATATTGGATTGGAGAATGACTCGTGATGTTGTACATTTAACACTTATAACCCATCATCTTGCAATGATTTACAGGTATTCCTAGGGGATCGTGTCTTTTGAATATTTCCTCACGAAATTAATAGGCCGCTAAGGTCTCTACTTTTCTTGTTGTTTCTTTAATAGTGCAATTATTGTAAAATTTCTATGGCTAGTGGTAATGAGGGCATTGGTGCTTTCTTATATTTTAACAATATTTCTAATCCATGTACAAAGGTATGATAAGAAATGTCTATGATAAACATCTTATCTAGGAGGAACTTTGGTAAAATGTGTGGAGGCTTGTATGCTCCATATATTCTTAGAAAAGTGTATGTCTTCATTACATACTAATTTACCATTGTATTGAATACTTGCATTTCTTCACCTATGATACAAGGGGAATATTTGCAAAGCACCAAAGCATGCAAGGGAGAAATAAACATGTCACATATCCTTACAATCTCGGTCCTAAATTTATGTTCTCATATAACTTGACAATATACATGTATGGTCTTATCCTTTGGTTTCCTACTTCAGTTACTTGATATATGAATGGAATGCAAGTCTCCTTGAATTTTATGGCATCTTTTTAACCATATATCCTGATTAATAATGCCACTGCATACCTATAAGGTAATCTAAGGTTGGATTTGGGTAGACACCTATGTCCCTCACTCTAAATGATTTATATTTTATCCACCAACTCTTGAGAATGTCATGATAGTTTCTTTTAGAAACAAACCTAGTCACCCACTCTTCATTCATGTTGATTTCTATCTTTGGAAGCGTGTAGTATATGTCTAGGATGGATTGCTACAATTAAGCTATTTCCTTTCCACTTTCATTCTTAATCAACTTATTGTCAACATTTGTGTGCCTTTATAACCAGGAAACAACTTTTTATATTGGTATTAGGGTTGGTTTGGATACTACCCAATGAAAGTGATACCTCCTTGTTGTGAAGGATTATACCCTATAGCAGGGGAAGGGTTGCTATCAAAGTACATGGGGTGGCAGATAGATACATTCTACTTTGCATTGATTATTGTAAACAAAATGATATTAGGATTCCGAAATCAGTACCTTGTTTATGGCGTCTGGTCCTAGCTTTCGCCCAATCTCCACAACAATGTACCTGCAAAATACACAAACCTTCCTCAGCGTATCCTGACTACAAATATATAATGATATTGAAGACAATATAACATTAAGTATAATCAGAAATTCAATAGAAACAACATTCCATGGGACGGGAAGGGTATCTCGATCTTTTATTGCCAAAGAAATGCAACCAAATACAGTTTATACCTGATTTGTTCCAAGCACTTCTACAACCGAGTTTTGGGATCTTGTTCCTCACAATGAGTTAGAAATTCCTTCAGCGTAACAATAGCTTCTTCTTCATTGGCCACTTCCTCATGGCTTCCCCTTGTATTTATGGCCAAGGAAGGAAGTTAGATTTGTGAGGTAGTTGAATTGGAGGTTGGGGGAGTTACAGTACCAACCTCAACTAATCCCAATTCGTAATCTTAATATATTTTTCCATTTCATCTTAAAATGTGCACACGTATCACACTAGACAACTTGCGCTTAGGGCGCAGCTAGTGCTCTCCAGGACTAGTGCATACCACTTTTGAGATAAGTGCGCAGGTTAGCTTTAGTAGAACCAGCGCACAGTACGCTAGATGCTATTTGTAAGAGTAATGCATCTTTTGTGAAATATGCAGAAAAAATATAATTTTCAGCTGAAGAGGTGTGATCTCAACAATAAATCATCCAAGGTCCATCCAGCTCTTCCATCCATAGTGTCATTTTGTGTGATCGACAGGGCAATGTGATGACGGACGGAGAAGTGCAGATTTGACCTATAACAGATGCCCCCTAATGTGTGAGGTCAGAGGGAAACAATGGTCGAAATACATTATAATTCCAAGTCAGAGGAGGAGCAAGAAACCACAGGACGAAGTCACAAAAGTACCTAAAAACAACGATCAAGGTCAGCGAGCAATTACAATCTTGACATCATATAGATGTTCGGTGTGATACAACATGATCTCCGATACATAACTGGGAAATGTATATATAACATGGCCACTGAAATACAAGTGTGGATCCATGTCAAAAATAAGAGATCATAGCCATAACAACAAGCTGGATCTGTGTCTCATGAAGAGTTGGAAATGAGTGTGGCTCAGTCTTGCGTAGCTTGGGTGATGACATGAATATGGTGATGCTATCAGAATCCCAAGGTCTTCATCCAAACAACCCAAGGTACAAACCCTAATCATGTGAATAAATGAGCTGGAGTCGAACATGGGGGGTATCGTTTGATTACCGATCATTGATGTATACCGTTAACAAACGCGAGGGCTTCCATAGATAATGATAATGGGGCCCAAGGTACCTAGTACGTTTCAACAAGTGTGAATAAGTGGACTTGAAGTCGAACACTCGAGAAACCTGTCAAATAAGGGACATTAATGTATTCCCATTATCCAACATCGAGGGAAACTGCCACTGATGAAAGTAATCCCCAAGGTACTATCGGAAACTCTAAACTCCATTCCCAGAGCATAATGAGTTGAAGTCGATGGGAAGAAATCCGTTGGAAGGAAGGCCTTAAGGCATCCTCCATCATCCAACATGAGGAACACTGATAAGATTGAGCTGATTTGGAGTAGGAAAAATACAAGATGAAACAAACTGACACCAGGATGGCCGACACATGAAGTTAAGGTTACTGCAGAATGGCCGACACAGGCTGTATCCTTGAACAGTGAGAACGACACAAAAGTAACTTAGGAAGCTTTTTAACATTATGGGAATGTGATATAAACCTGCAATGTAGGAGACATTAGCAGATTATCCATATGATTGGAAGAATAACCAATCGGAGGAGTAAAAAATCTGAGATCAGGTTCACCCTAAGGTCAAAAACTGAAACCCAACTAAATGATGGACTCAAAATAGGTGTTGTGTTCAAGGACATGACTGACTAGCTGCCTTTGAAGCTGAAAAGATGTTTGATACCCTTCTCTTCCCTTATTCTTTTTATCAAAGATTATCCTTCTTGTTGTTTTAATGAGTCTAAGAAAGAAAACTCAATAGTATTTCTTCATTTTTTACAGAGTTTGAAGAAAAGATAGACGAATACTTTATAACACTGATCCATGTATTTTAATATCGATCTTGGATCACTTTATGCTCGCTGGTGTTTTCTTTTTTGAGGAGTCTGAAAAACTTAAACAATAACTCCATACACCTACTCGTGGATTTTAGTATCGAGCTCGAGTTGGTATGTGCTCGCCGGTGTTTTATTTTTTGAGGAGTCTAAAAAACTTAAACAATAACTCCATACACCTACTCATGGATTTTAGTATCGAGCTCGAGTTGGTATGTGCTCGCCGGTGTTTTCTTGTTTAAAGAGTCTAGAAAACTTAAACAATCCTCTCTATACCTTCTCGTGGATTTCACATCGATCCCAAGTACGTGAATGCTCGTTGGTCTTTTCATATTTCAAGAGTCTGAAAACCCTAAAGAAGACTCCAAAAGGTCCTTTTTAGTACATTTAGTCTCTTCACCCGAAAAAGTGTTAAACAATGAGAGAAGAACTCTTATAGCCACGTATGACTAGAGTATTCCTTTTTCGTAAATAATCCACAAAAGTCCGGAAAAGGGGTAAACTTATACTTAAGTGGATGTCGCTTCAGATCCTTTAATGAGTCTGAAAAGAAAACTATACTCGACAATCTTGTTTGTTTTGGAAAGTCAAACAAGGGCTTAAAAAACTTAATCAGCTTCAGGAACATAAGTTATCATGACTTGCCAGATGGTAGAATTCTAGACAACCAAGTTAGTGATATATCGCATAATCAAAAGAAATTTTCTCGATGACATAAAATACTGGACAGTACCGTACCTAATCTGCCATGTCAATGAAGAAAACCAACCTTTGACGGAAAAACTATGGTGAAATCTGCAATGTATACTTCACACCAAAACTCAAAAAGACATCAATGAATTAAATGAAACATAAAAAAAAACAAATTAAAACTATACCACATTTAAAAAAGTGGGTAAAAATTTAAAACCAAATTTTATAAATAGTTTCAATTTAAAAACAAAATTCACCATTTCAAGTTTTTAGGGAAAAGTGTGGAGAGCAAACCTCAAACTTCCTTTTCTTGTTGCGATCAAACCGGGTTATCAAACCATCTTCTACCTCTTCCAAGTAAGTTATCTCATCCTGCTCTTTCATTTGCATGCAAATTTAGGGTTTTTGGGTGGTTAAATTTATTTTTTATTGAAGTTTTAATTACATTTCTACGTGTGCATGGGTTGTTTTGAAAAAGACTAGCACCTTCGACAAAAGTGCGCTGGTATATTTGCAAGATAGTTGCATTCAGGACGCTACTGTCTATCTAAGACAGTAGCGCACACCATAATAAATAGGGTAAAAAACAACGTTTGACCAACGCAATGCTTTATTTTTTCAGGATGGTGCTGGTGTGGTGTGAGAGGGAGCATGATGAAATGGATCGGCGGGCTATGGGAGATCCATTAACTCCACATGCATTAAGAATATGCGGGCTACTAAAATTCTATCGAACCGTCAATAGGTGGGCGCAAACTCAATTGCTCGAGAGGATGGTAAGGTATTGGGATGCCAATGCTGGAGTGTTCAATCTCCAAGGGGATATTCTCGAACTTACTGTTGATGACATCTACTTCATCACTGGTCTCTCGCGAAGAGGAGAGGTGGTGAATCTCAAAGGTACCTCTCGAAGTATGGGTTCCCTCTCCGTGCAAGATTATTTCAATACCTACTGCATGGCGGGAACTGAAAAGACCGGTAGTCAAGTTTCCATAGAAAGCGTTGTGAGCTTTCCACTGAAAGTAATCTTGAGTACTCTAAATGGGATGGGAGGAAGCGCAACACAACACCTTGCTTCATGGAACTATATTCATATAGGCACAAAATGCTTGCGTGGGGTGGTTTATGACTGGTGTTCCAGCTTGCTGACAAACATGAAACTTCAGCTTACCGGATGCAAGAACGGTATAATGAAGAACTTTGGTTACGGAAGTATCCTCTGTACCTTCTTCTTTGAGAGGGTACCTGCATTGAGTTTGCGTATGGCCTTGCCCCAGCTCAATCCTCGTGAGCCCCTTCTGATATGTTGGGGAGATATCTTCAAGCGCTAAGGTGGCAGCGAGAACAATCTTTCTTACAGTGATGAGGATTACTGGGCATGGTGGGATCGGCAAGTGCCAACTTTAGAGCAGTTCCCATATGCGGGTATGGACTTCTGACATGATCCTGAGTTGGCTCTTCCTCCAGGATCAATCTGGGGAGAGATAGGTAAGTTTGTTTTTTGAAAAATTATTTAATTTTTTCATTTTATATATATAATTTTTTGATGAGTTTGAGATACTGAAAAAAAAATTCTTCTGCAGATGTTGGGCCTGTGCGCCCTGACGGACACCCTCACACCTTTGTGCGACCAGTCGTTGTAGGGGAAGTTGATTCCATGTTGGTGAGCATCGAGGGAAAGATGAGTCGACTGACTCATGACATCCCCATGTACAAGATCGAACGGATGCCGCTCGCTATGCAGGAGAATGTGGTGGGTGTGCCACCAGCATGGATTCGGCTACTGAGAAAAGTAGCGAGACTAGTCATTTGCTACAGAGAGGCTGTGGCAGAGATGGCAGAAAGGAGGAGGACATATATATGTATATTTTTTGAGGCCGTTGAGCCCGTTTTGTATATTTATATGACACCATGACAGGCTTATGATTCAAACTCATGTATTTTTTTATACGGCTTATATATATAGTATCGGCTTTATTTACATGTGTGTTCTTATCTTTATGCGTGAATTGTTTATTATGGATGTGTATGATGCAGATGCCAATCTAAAACATAATTTGCATATGAATCAGCT
Source organism: Larix kaempferi (assembly GCA_027924585.1). Lineage (NCBI taxonomy): Eukaryota > Viridiplantae > Streptophyta > Pinopsida > Pinales > Pinaceae > Larix > Larix kaempferi. The sequence goes on from BSBM01000217.1 coordinate 33,574,179, forward strand.
AGTGCATTTAAATTTCTTGGAATGCGTTGATATGTAATGTAATCAAATTCTCTCTCAAGTAACTTAACTCGCAAGAACTGTCGTAGCAAAACAGGATCTCTAACTTGATATTCACCCATTCACTGAAACAAAACCAGCTGCGAGTCGAGTCTTACCTCCAGATGTGAAATTCCATGGTAAAGAGCATCTCAGAGTAACTCTATGACCACGCTGTATTCAACCACATTGTTCATTGTGGGACCTAAACAAGCCCCTCCCAAAGAGACTAGCTGGCCAGTCGGTGAGTAAATAACCTAGGCAGCTGCAACCAACTGACGGGTGTCGAAACTAGCGCCATCATCAAATCCTTTAAAGTGTTCAGTCGACATCTGAAACACAAAGCAATAGACACATAAGACATAACGTAACCACAAGCAAAGCTAACTCTACAAAATGTAGAGCTATAATACATGAAAAAGCACATAGGACTAAGTGTAGTACTTCTTCAAGTAGAGCCCATTTCTAGGCTCCGACAACTTATTACCTTCATAATCCGTCAACTCATACACACCCTTCTTCAGAACCTTAGAAACTATGTAAGGACCGAGCCAAATTGAATTAAAATTGCTAGCTCCTAAGGGTTCCTTGTCTTGGTCATAAAGCAAAACAAGGTCTCCTTCGAGAAAAACCCTAGGCTTGATAGACTTATCATATTGACCTTTAAATCGATTCTTATGCGCTTTGTTTTCTGTGAGCGCATCAGGGCGCTGCTCATCAAGATGTTCTAGGTGCAGCAAACGTTCTTCTAAAATTGAAGTGTCGGGGAGTAGTTGGACAACCAACTTCAACGAAGGAATTTTGCATTCGACCGGAACAATTGCTTCTATCCCATGAAGAATTTGAAAGGGAGAGAACCCGGTGGCAGTATTAACATTAGCTTAGTATGCCCAAAGAGATGGATACAACATGATGTGCCAATTGGATCAACTGGAATTAACAGTCCTTTGCAAAATGGTTTCAAAGTTTTGTTGAACGCATCGACTTGACCATTCGCTTGCGGATAAAACAAAGATGAATGTTCCTGCCGAAAACCTAACATGGTATATAAGTCGATCATCATGTAGTTCTGAAAATGTCGACCGTGGTCGGTGACAATCTCTCTGGGTACACCAAACCTAGCAATGATCTGGTTAAATACGAAGTAAGCAACCGTTTCCCCATCTGCTTTCACAGTAGGCATTTCCTCAACCCACTTGGTGAAGTAGTCGACGACAACAAAGATGTGATGATGACCTCCAGCAGAAACTGGATTACAATTCATGAAATCAATCCCCCACTTGGTTAAGGGGCATGCTGTAATCACAGGATGGAGAGGAGCTAGGTGTGCTCTCATCTCTTTGGTGAAAAACTGACATGGCCGACAACATTTCACAGCTTCCACACAATCTTTGAAGATCGTGGACCAAAAATAACCAGCATGTAGTATCTTCTGGGCTGTTACCAACCCAGAAAGATGACCCCCACAAGCTCCACTGTGAGCGTCATTCAATACTAATTCATCTTCCTCTAAGGTCAAACAACGACGTAAAATGGAATCTATCCCACGTCTGTACAGAGTGTCAGAAATGATGAGATAGTTCTTTGCATGAATCTTAAGTTTCCGTCGTTCATCCCTAGAGAAAGTAGAAGGACACCTCAAAGTCTGGAGATATACTAAAATATCCCCATACCATGGGTCAGAAGATGCAAAAAGGAAGATGTGCTCATCCGGGAATGATGACTCTTCTTCATTGTGTAGTATGTCACTAGGAAATTTAGAGATTAGTTCGGCGAAAACCAGTGACTTCTTTGACTTAGCGGATTGAAAAACTTGGTCAAATTCCTGCAAGATTACAATCCATTTATTGAATTTCCCACCGATGATACGTCGAGTGAGAACATATTGAAATGGGTTGACCTCCGCAATCACTGTGGTATTTCGCAATAAGATATAGTGACATAGCCTCTGAACAACATGGACAACAGCTAATGCCAACTTCTCCATGTAAGAATACTTAATCTAAGGAGCTATTAAGGCGCGCGAAAAATAGTAAATGACAGGCTCTTGGAGCTTGTCATCCTACTGAACAAGTACTATGTCAATCGTGTATACAGATGCAACCAGATATAACAGGAAATCCTTGGTATAATCTGGCGGGATCAACAAGGGGGATGATAATAATGCCTTTTTCAAGGCCTCATATGAAGTCTGAGCAACCTCATCCCAAAGAAAATAGGTATCTTGTTTGAGCAGTCTCATGAAACCTTTTGTGATTTTGGAATAGTTAATGATAAAACATCGTAAGAATTTGGACATACCCTGCAGACTCTGAAGTTGTCTTAGGGTTTGAGGAGGAGGCAAATTTACAATAGCCTCAAATTTAAGTGGATCGACCATGATACCACGACTGGATACAATAAAAACCAGTAAACGTCCGGACTCGACACAGAAAACACATTTATTAGGATTCAATCGAATCTTCTAATATCTACACCATTCAAACACAAGTCTTCAGAGATCAGGATGATCCCGTTTCTTGCGAGATCGCGCTGGGAGATCATCAAGATAAGGTTCCACTACGTGCTTGATATCATGAAAAGTGAAGTTCATTGCGCGTTGAAAGGTGCAGGCTCCAGCATTCTTCAGGACAAATGGAATCTTCCGATAAGCGAAGGTTCCCCAAGGACAAATAAAAGCTGTCTTGTGCTGGTCTTCAGGTTTTATCTGAATCTGGTTATATCCTGAAAAACCATGCATGAAAGAAAACATTTCATGGCCCACACACGCATTGATAATCTTATCTATAAACGGTGTGGGGTAATTGTCTTTAGGTCAAGCTTTATTTAGGTCCCAAAAGTCTGTGTAGACTCGAATGGTTCCTTGCTTTTTATCTACCGGAACAGGGTTTGAGACCCATTCCGTCATAGCAATTGGATAGATGAATCTGGCTTTGAACAACTTCTCAACTTCCGCCTTAATGGCTGCTACTTTTCTGGGATTTACTGGACAAAGCTTCTATCTCACAGGCTTAGTGTTTGGGTAAGTTGTAATGACATGCTCTATAATGGCATGGTCGATGCCTGAAATCTCCTCGTAAGACTAGGCGAAAACGTCGCGGAATTCCTTAAACAAATCGGTGTACAAAGTGATCTCCTCAGGAGAAAAATCTGCTCCAATGAAAAGGTTTTCCACAACTCCAGGTTTGATGGAAATGTTGATCGAAATAGTTCTCAATATATTTTCCATATTCCCTTCAGCATAAACTGCTTTTGAAGTAGAAGGGATAGTGGACAAATGAACATTACCACCGGGTCTCATTGAAAACTCTCCTCTCTCCATCCTATCCAGGTCGGGAAGAAAATAAGATCTACGGTGCATGTGTTCCCAAGGATGGTCTAGGCCTATCATTGCTTTGAAAATAGCCTCATCAGAGGGAAAAACAATATCTAGACAATCAAAAGAGTGGATGGAGTTTACTGAACATGCCGGTGCATAGTCCATATCTAACTCGACAGAGACCAATGGAGTCACGATATGTTTTGTTGCAGCATGTTGTGAATCTAAGTAGGCTACTTCCGCAACAAATAGGGGCACTAATGGTTCCGATTCGGTGGGGAGAATCCATGGATCTGTCGTTGGTCAAACTGTGAAAATGTCAGATGATGAACACTCCTCAGAACCAATAAAATGAACAGGAACAGGTAGGTCAAAAGTGCCCATTAATGACCCATAAAGTCCTACTCCTAAACTCTCACTAGCTGGGTGAGACTGATCAAACAACGAAATTGTTGAATCTGATGAAGTCTGGTTATTCTTCTGAGAAAACTAAAGTTGATCAACTGTGATGACCTTGCCTTCGTGAGGGAACATTATTACTCGGAAAATGACCGATGGCACTGCTTGCATTACATAAGTCCAGCTCCTACCTAACAACAAATTGTATTCAAGTGGAGCATCCAGTACTTCAACCTCTACAAACACTACTTTAGCCATGAGTTCAACGTCAAATTATGGTAAGACTCCATGTGGATGGAATGATCTTCGATCAAAGGCGGTAAGCAGTGTGTTCGAGGGGGCTAATTCGAGTGAGCCCAAAGCCTTCCAGCAAGAAATGGACATTACGCACATAGACGTGCCCTCATCTACAACAGCTCTCCCAATGGTCTTGGGACCATGGACTACTTCTATTTGGAGAGTGATGTGGTACGGAAACTGGGGTTTGATATTGTTCATATCAAAACGAGCAAGCATATTGGATGAGTCTACACTCCCGATTGCTGCAAGAAGCACACTGCGTTGTAATGGACAACTTTGCAGTACTTCCAAAGTGGACATGGCATAGGGAGTTTGGGATAAATCCTCCACAACATTGTATTTAGGAGTAGCCCGCGCGATAGGATTGTGCACAGCTCGTTTGAAGACACCTTTCAGAATCTTCGGCATCAGATCCACCGGTCTCTCGATGTGGAGAGGGGTAGATGATTCGGGAACATCCTTATCTCTTTGCTGTGAGTCCAGAGTATAGTTTTTGGATCGAGTTTGTAAAAGCATGTCCGAATTAACCATATTAATAAACGATTGATCAGCTGATGAGGCACAAGGGGTTCCCCCAGCACTGGAGTTGCCAGAAGCTTAACCTTGTCCATGAGGGAATGGGTCTTTTAAGACAACTGGTTTCTTCTCACGGAGTGGCTTCTGGGCTTCTTCCATTAGAGGGAATTGATGGGTGAGTTGGTCCTCCTTGGGTGAGGGGTAGATGATTCGGGAACATCCTTATCTCTTTGTTGTGAGTCCAGAGTATAGTTTTTGGCTCGAGTTTGTAAAAGCATGTCCGAATTAACCATATTAATAAATGATTGATCAGCTGATGAGGCACAAGGGGTTCCCCCAGCACTGGAGTTGCTAGAAGCTTAACCTTGTCCGTGAGGGAATGGGTCTTTTAAGACAACTGGTTTCTTCTCACGGAGTGGCTTCTGGGCTTCTTCCATCAGAGGGAATTGATGGGTGAGGTGGTCCTCCTTGGGTGAGGTTTCTTTTTATCATTTTTTCCCTCAACATTTTCTGTGTTCTTGGGCTTTTGGTGGTTCCCCTCCCCTTTCTTGCCCTTCTTTTTATTGTTGTTGGGCCGCCGAGGGACCTTTGATTCGTCTGCACTTGTTGTACATATTTTGTTTGCGAAGGGGAGTGTTGATGTATTTGTAAATTCGGAAGATATTCACTTTTATATTGTATGTATTACATTTGTACTTTATTGTATCCCCAACGAAGATGTATTATTCCTCCGATTGGAAGTGTCGTCATTTGTATTTGCAAGTGTCGCAAGTCATATTGTAAGTGTCGTAAATTATACTTGATGGGTTATTAGACCACCTTGGTGGGGTCGGCCCTGTATGAGTTAAAGGGTTATTAGACCACCCTAGTGGGGTCGGCCTAGTGAAAAGTGGTAATGGGTTATTAGAATCTCCTAAGGGAGGTCGGCCCAGTTAGAGTAAAAGGAAAGTAAAGGTAAAGTATAAATAGAGAGGATCACCTCTCTATTTATCCATTCACACACTCACTCAATTCGCATTAGTGAGAGAGAGGAGGAGTGCGCACAAGTGGAGGAGGAGAAGCTTCTAGGAGACTATCTCTTGTTTTGGGGTTTTGTATTGGTGATCATTCTATCTCTGAGGAAGTTGCGAGGTTTTCTCCTTTATGGTTTCCCCGATGAAATGCTTTATGTCTCTTGTCTCTTGTCTCTTATGTTTGATATGCTGTACATGTTGTTCTCTCAGTTAAGATACTAGATCATATTGAATTAAATGATGAAAAAATAACATGGTATTAGAGTTAGCCTGAAGGAAGGCATTGTATGGCATTTACGACACTTGTTGCACTTGTGACAAATTGGAAGCTAAGGCTTGATATAGTAAAAACTAGTTGTCATGGAAATTTTGCTATAAATAAGTTTTGGCGAAGGTTCAACTTTTGAAATAGCAGACATAGATGTACCAAATAGTAGACATAGATGTACCATGTGTAAAAATTTCAGCCCCATATTCGTTGTACTTTGTGAGATATGATTCGTACAAGTTAGGGTTTTTGTCTCTTCCAGAATGCTGCCCTAAACAGGTGACCTAGGAACAAAGGTCATATCTCGGGCTAAAAAGCTCCAAATGGAATTCTGTAAAAAGTGACAGTTAGGGCATGGACTGTAGTTTTGCAGGTCCGAGTTTCAGAGGCCTAAGTTGAATCAGTAACACGTGGCACTCCATACAAGTTCACTATGTTGTTTCATCCCATAAACAGGTCATGTTGCGACACTTAGCATGTCTCTCTCATGGAGACTCCATTGGAGCTCAGATCTGTGGGGTTGGAAATATGACAAGTCATTCTACCATAGGCTAAAGTTTCAGACCCTGAGGATCCAAAATTTCAAAGATGCACCAGAAAAAATATGGCATATATTTATGTCAAAATAGAATTAGATTCTGAGCATTTTCATTTTTGGCTTGTCACTGCTGCGGGAAATTAGGGCTTTTGACAGAAGTGGAATTTTGGAGTGCTCTTAGCACATGATTTTTCTCCTTAGCAAAATCAAAATTTAGAGACCAAGATCGAAGTTTTTGTTTGGGTAGATCCTCAGGATCTATCAAACCCTAGTTCGGGTTTTGGACCAGAAAACCAGAAAACCAGAATTTGACAGAAGTTGCAGATCTGAAATTCGCAAGTCACTTTTGAGGGGTCAATTTTTGAAGTTTTCAAAATATGAGCACACTAGCTTGCTCGCCTCAGTCAATTGCATCTTTCTGTCCATACAGAAGGTTGAAATTCCAAGTTTGGATTTTTAGGGTTTCTCTGTCAAACCCTAGCCAGCTCCAGATCCAGTTTCAACAAATCAAAGTGGATTGGGTTAATCCTAGAAGAGAATGAATTGGACACCTACATAAGTGAAGAGATTCCAGTTCCAGAGGGAGATGAGGCTAAGGCCTTACATAAGAAGACTAAAAGCAATCCCGACAGGTATGACTTGAGGAGATACAAGTATGTTTTGAAATCTGTTCATGATTAAGTTTGTCTTCATATTATTAAGGTTAGTACAATCTTGATTAATTTTAGACTTGTCTTATCACCTTAGTAAAAGTATGAATGCATGTGAATGATAGAAGACATTCATTTATTAGGGTTATTACACTTATGATTGTACTAATGCACTGTGGTGTTATATGAGGATGATGTTGTCCGCTAACATTAAAGGTACATCAAGAAAGACAAATCAAGTTCTAGATTGAGAACATATGACCATGGTGACATGAAGACAAAGACTCATCCATAACCATTGATGACATAGAAGCTCTACTTATGAGGTATGTATAATTTGGTTCTACAATGCTTAACTTATGAGATATGCAGGTTACTAGCACAAGGTCTCTAAATCATTGAAGAGAACAAAGAAGACATTGTTTGGGTATGTTAGACATAACTCGCAACATGATAATCCATGTATGTTTTTCCTATATCAAGTTAGAATCCTACCTTGTGTTAGGGTCTCATATAAGTATACTTTCATATGATTGATAATGATTATTCATGAAGTTATAGGTTTGAATAATCATGGGTTTATGCATATTATGCTTCTTACTTTGATTAATGATATAACAAAACATAAGAGTCCTATGGTCAAATACAAATATCCATGAGTAAAAGAAGTCCTCCCCGAAACCTTGAATACTATCGCTTGTGATAAATTACCTATGTACGAAATGACCATAACCATACATGTTTAAGATTATTTAGAATCATAATGTTTTGATAGTATTGAGATTATACAAATGAAGTATGATTATGTATGAGATCTTGAGGATGACACAATGATGACACTAGTGCACACTTAAGCATGCATAGTGGTCCAGGATGGATAGAAGTTCAAAGACATAAATGATATCATAAAGGAAGCAAAGATCAAGATGGATCACACTCCAAGAGTTCCTACAAGGAAGCAAATATTGAGAGGGAGTCCACCCAACAACTAAACAAAGATAAGTATTTGAATTATCATTTATTGTATATATGATTACTTAAATGATGTTGTTAAGTCATGTACATACTTATGTTCTTAGATTTAGGATGTATATTATGCATTTTAGAAAAGTTGCATTAATGAACAAGATACTACTAATATGCAAGTAATGGGTAAGTGGCCTACGGTACTGTACAACATTCCATTGCTACTTATCTAGAATGAAACCTCGTTGCTGACATGTTGGGAGTTGTGCACACTCTTAATAATGTTCTGGTAGAGATGGAAGGCATCTAGAAAGTTACGAGATATGGATAAATGTTGTATTGAAGCATTGGCTAAGATAATTGCATGAGTGCATGACATATGTCCTTATGTGTAAGATTTTGTTCTGAAAACTATGAGAAGTTTCTAATCATGCAATTGAATTTGACTTGTAGGAAAAATCGTGTATAATCACCTACAAAAGAAGACCAACAACATTTCTTCCAACGACGAAGTTCAAGAAAACTACCTATTGAAGAATCTGAAGTTCCCAGGATCAGGGATACAGTAATGGAAGGATGCCATGATCGAAGAATACCAGTCGATCATGAAGAATGATGTTTGGGATGTGGTCCCAAGACCAGAAGGGAAGTCTCTTGTGACTTCCAAGTGGATCTACAAGATCAATCATGCTGCAGATGGTAGCATAGATAAATACAAGGCAAGGTTTGTGGCTCGTGGCTTCTCCCAGAAGGAAGGGATAGATTATGAAGAAAATTTTGCACCTATAGCCAGATACACTTCCATCAGAACAGTACTTGCTCTAGGTGCAGTGATGAAGTGGAAGATACACCAGATGGATGTCAAAGACAATTTTCTTGAATGGTGTAGTCGAAGAGGAAGTGTATGTGGAGAAACCACTCGGATTTGAGACACATGACAGGGAGTCATATGTGTGCAGATTGAAGAAAGCCTTGTACAGTTTGAAACAAGCCCCTAGGACTTGGTACTGCACGATAGACAACTTCCTGTCTAGTTTGAGATTTACCAAGAGTAAAGAGGATTTCAACCTTTACTACAAGGTTTAGGAAGGAAATCCAGTGATACTCCTACTGTATGTAGATGACCCGTTTGTGACAGGTGAGATTGGGTTGATTGTTGATACGAAGAGGAAGCTTGCTGCTGAGTTCTAGATGAAGGACTTGGGTATGATGCATTATTTTCTAGGCATGGAGGTGTGGCAGAGTGCAGATGGAATCTTCCTTGGACAAGGGAAGTATGCAGTAGAGATCTTGAAGTCGTTCGGGATGATGGACTGCAAGTCCATGGCCACACCTATGGCATCGAACCTGAATCTATTGAGTGATGCGTCATCAGATTCGATTGATGCCACGATGTATTGTTAGATGATTGGGTCCTTGATGTACCTGACGAACACGAGACCGGATATTTGCTTTGCGGTGAACAGATTGAGCCAGTTCCTGACGGATCCTGGACATGTTCACCTGATTGCTGTAAAGCATATTCTGAGGTACCTGAAGGGTACGGTTGATTATGGGCTCAAGTATGATGCGAATCAAAAGTTAAACCTGGAGGGTTATGTTGATTCAGATTGGGAAGTCAATGCTATAGATTGGAAGAGCACTTCATGTTAAGATTTAATATGCTAAGATAGAAAATAGCAACATTACATTCCATTTCACAATAATAGCATATACAGGATCACTGAAGAAACAACAAGCACAGCATAAACACAAGAGACAGAGATTTATCCTGGGAAACCCTCATGGGGTAGAAAACCCAGCAAAGCTTCCTCAATATAGATGACCAGCAATATACAAAGATGAAACCCTGAGACATGATCTCCTCCTCCACAATAGCAGACCTCTCCTCCACAAGTGCGCTATCCTCAAGTGAGTGAATGTGTATTAAATGAGGAACACACCTCCTCTATTTATACACTACTCTGATATGTATTTTACACAAGTACATGTAGGCTCGTATTTAACCATTAGGTTAAATACCCCATTATAACTGACTGGGCCGACCCCTCTAGGGTGGTCTAATAACCCTTTGACCCACATAACACATTTAGGGCCGACCCCCACTAGGGAAGTCTAATAAACCGAGTTACCATATTCCGACGGAGGAATGAACATCTCCGGATATACAATAAGATCTTCACGGAGGAATGAAACATCTCCGGAATGATAAAGTACAAATATAATATTCTTTGAAGTTACAATATTCAACACTCCCCCTTAACGAGAAGGATATTATAACAGTATCTGCAGGAGCAAGGAGTCACTATACATGATACATCTATAAATCATCGGAAGCTTTCTTCAATTTGTCTTCATCAGTAACTCAAACAGTTACTGGTATATCAATGTCAACATCACTATCAGCAGCATCGTCATCACATGATCAGCAGTATCGTCATCACATGATCAGCAGCATCGTCATCACACGATCAGCAGCATCGTCATCTCACGATCAGCAGCATCGTCATCACACGATCAGCAATATCATCATCACACGATCAACATCATCGTCATCACACGATCAGCAGCATCGTCATCACACGATCAACAACATCGTCATCTCACGATCAGCAGCATCATCATCACACGATCAGCAACATCGTCATCACATGATCAGCAGCATCGTCATCACACGATCAGCAGCATCGTCATCACATGATCAGCAGCATCGTCATCACACGATCAGCAGCATCGTCATCACACGATCAACAGCATTGTCATCACATGATAAGCAATACAAGTATCCTACCGATACAAGTAACCACATCATCAATACAAGTATCCTACCGATACAAGTAACCACATCATCAATACGAGTATCCTACCAATACAAGTAACCACATCATCAATACAAGTATCCTACCGATACAAGTAACCACATCATCAATACAAGTATCCTACCGATACAAGTAACCACATCATCAATACAAGTATCCTACCGATACAAGTAACCACATCATCAATACAAGTATCCTACCGATACAAGTAACCACATCATCAATACAAGTATCCTACCGATACAAGTAACCACATCAAGTATCCTTCCGATACAAGTAACCACATCATCAATAAAATCACTTTCTCGGAGACCATTCGTCTACGGATCAATTCAGGGACCGAAGTCCGGGGATGATGCAATCCCATCACGTACATTTTGAACTAGTAGTTCCGGGATGATGCAATCCCCATCACGTACATTTTGAACTAGTAGTTCCGGGATGATGCAATCCCCACCACGTACATTTTGAACTAGTAGTTCCGGGATGATGCAATCCCCATCACGTACATTTTGAACTAGTAGTTCTGGGATGATGCAATCCCCATCACGTACATTTTGAACTAGTAGTTTCGGGATGATGCAATCCCCATCACGTACATTTTGAACCAGTAGTTCCGGGATGATGCAATCCCCATCACGTACATTTTGAACCAGTAGTTCCGGGATGATGCAATCCCCATCACGTACATTTTGAACGAGTAGTTCCGGGATGATGCAATCCCCATCACGTACATTTTGAACTAGTAGTTCCGGGATGATGCAATCCCCATCACGTACATTTTGAACTAGTAGTTCCGGGATGATGCAATCCCCATCACTTTTATTCTCGGAGACCTCACGTCTACGGCTCTCTTTAGGACTGAAAGTCCAGGGATGATCCAATCCCCTCAACTGTCCTCTAAGGACTTCATTCTCGGAGACCTCACGTCTACGGCTCTCTTTAGGACTGAAAGTACAGGGATGATCCAATCCCCTCAACTGTCCACTAAGGACTTCATTCTCGGAGACCTCACGTCTACGGCTCTCTTTAGGACTGAAAGTCCAGGGATGGTTCAATCCCCTCAACTGTCCACTAAGGACTTCATTCTCGGAGACCTCACGTCTACGGCTCTCTTTAGGACTGAAAGTCCAGGGATGATCCAATCCCCTCAACTGTCCACTAAGGACTTCATTCTCGGAGACCTCACGTCTACGGCTCTCTTTAGGACTGAAAGTCCAGGGATGATCCAATCCCCTCAACTGTCCACTAAGGACTTCATTCTCGGAGACCTCACGTCTACGGCTCTCTTTAGGACTGAAAGTCCAGGGATGATCCAATCCCCTCAACTGTCCACTAAGGACTTCATTCTCGGAGACCTCACGTCTACGGCTCTCTTTAGAACAAGTGTTCAAGGATGATACAATCCCCACATGTATTCTCATCAATACAAGTACAAGTATCCTCAACCATACGAGTACATTAATCAATACATGTGTCATCAAAAGTATGTATTCTTACCAATACATCTTATCATCAAAAGCATGTATTCTCACCAATACATCTATCATCAAAAGCATGTAAAACAAAGTATTCTAAGCATAAGAGTCCTAAATCTAAATATTTCTAAGTATCTAGGTGTAGAGAACAGGTTACCTCATCATTGACCTTGTTGTTCGATGAGACCAACTTATCATCAGTGACTATACTACTCCCCCTTTCGAGGAGGGTCCTTTTGAACTACACCAAGCTTGTCTCGGAAGTATTCAAATTTCACTCGAGACAGAGGTTTGGTTAGTATGTTGGTAACTTCTTCACTTGAGGTAAAGGTTTGGTTAGTACAATGGTAACCTGTTACAAATTCAAACTTTATAGTTCCTTTCCACGTCATATCTTGTTTGTTCCCTATGTTCTTTGACTTATCATGGAACACTAGATTCTATGTCATCTTGATACAACTCTAAATATCACATAGGATCTCAGTTGGTTCTATCTCTAAGTCAAACAATCCTGAAGCCAAACTTCTTCACAACTAGCGGAGCAAACAGCCATATATTCCGCTTGTGCTGAGAGCCACACTAGACTGCTTCCAGCTAAACCACGAGATCATGGATAATCCCAGACAATAACATTCTCTCGATGTGTTCTTCCTGTCTGATACACTACTTGCCCAATCAGAATCTGAATAACCATCTGAAGTCATGATCTTCAAGATAGCATTCTATCGTGTCCTTTATGTGCCTCATCACATGCTTTGCAACTATCAGATGAACACATCTAGTTTCCACTAGATACTGACTCAAGGTGTTCACAACAAAGCATATCTCTAATCTAGTATATGTTAGATACATCAATGACCCAATAATTTGACTGTACAGAGTTATATCCACTAACTCTGATGAGTCATCCCCTAACAGCTTCAAGTTGGAATCCATAAGAGTGGCCATTTCAACACCTCAAGTTCTTTTAATATTTCTCAACATACTTTCCTTGGTTGAGAAATATTCCTTCTGAGCCTTGCCATACTTCCAGACCTAGGAAGTAAAGCATCAATTTGAGATCTTTCATTTTCATTTCTGCATTGAATGATCTTCTGCATATCTATTTGTGCCATCTCTCGTTAGATGGGTCTACTGATATGAGCCTCAATATCATTCGAACTCTGTGGTGAGTTCCTTCTTGCATCCATGTCATCTGTGTATAGAAATCATATTCAACCTTGTAGCAAAGGTTGAGATCCACATCACCCATGGTGATCATTAAGCTTATCAAAACCTGATTCACATTTCTTCTTTAATTACACCATTAAGAGAATGGTCTTATCTAGCCACTTGGAGCAAACATTTCATCATGATTCTCTTCCTCTTTCTAGGAGAATCTTCTAGCCACAATCCTTCTATAGTGTGTTTGATTTGTAAATCCTTTTGTTGAACATCCATCGCTTGTTCATCATTCATCATGATTTTTCCTATAAATCAAAATTAGGTACATGATTAGTAATACTTCATAATCATCAAATCATATTGACATGATAACCTATTATGCATACAGATATCATTTACATAGTTATGCAACTATCTTGACCAATACTTTGGCACAACACTTTCCCATATCCTGTATGCATACAATGGCTATCTAGATGCCTTCCATCTCTACCAGAACATACTATCGAGAGTGTGCACAACTCTCAGCATGTCAGCAAAGAGGTTTCATTCTAGACAAGCAACAATGGAATGTTTGTCCAACTTACCAATCATATGCATATTAGTAGTATACTGTTCAATGTTCTATGAATATTTACACTTAGCATGATATATTATAGGAATACAAATATGCATACAACCTATTACAGGCAATATCATTTACTATTTCAAATAACAACTCAAATACTTATCTTTTATGTTTGTGTGGTTGCCTCCCGCTTGATCTTCTGTATGTCTTTTGAACTTCTATTCATTATGTACCACTGTGCATGTTCAAGTGTCATCCTCATGATCTCATACACAAACATACACCCATTAGTATGTTCTAAATGTTATCAAAACATTATAGTTCTAAATAATCTTGAGAATGTATAGTCATGATTATAGTTAATAAACATTAGTATTCAAGATTTCAGGGAAGTCTTGTTTTACTCATGCATATCATCAATCAAGATAAAAGACATAATATGCATAATCCCTTGATTACTAACTTTATGAATAAGCATAACCAATCATTCCAAGTATACTTATATAAGGGATCCTAACACAAGGTAAGATTCATGGGAAACATACCTAGATTAGTATACCTACTTGGTTATGTACAACATACCTAAACAATCTCTTCAATGATTTAGAGATCCTGAGCTAGAACCTGCATGTCTCATAGGTTAAGCATAATATAACAAAGTCATACATACCTCGTAAATAGAACAAAGATTATGGATGAGTCTTTGTCTTCATGTTTTCATGGTCATGGAACCTGATTTGTCTTTTGTGATGTACCTGTATCTTGTTAGCAGCCAACATCAACCTCACACAACATCATAATGCATTAGTACAATCATATAGCCCTAATCAATGAATGTCTTTGATCATTCACATGCATTCATACTGTTACTAGGGTGATAAGACAATTCTAACATTAATCAAGATTGTACTAATAAATAATATGAAGACAAACACATCATGAACTTAATCAAGAATTAGATTTCAAGACATACCTGAGCCTCCTTAAGTCATACCTGTCGAAACTTCTTGTAGTCTTCTTATGTAAGGCCTTAGCCTCAACTCCCCCTGAAACTTGATCTGGAGCTTAATTAGGGTTTTCTAGAGAAACCCTAAAGATTCAATCTTTGACTTTCACACTTCTCAATGGATGAAAGAATATGTCTTGCTGAGCTGATCAAACTAGCATACTTCAATTTTGGAATTTCCAAAATTTGACCCCTCAAAATTGCCTTTGAAACTTCTGGATCTTCTGGACATGACCCTGAACTGGGGTTTGGTGAATCCCACTCTTCTTCCCAATCAAAATGTTTGATCCAAAGCTCTAAGCTTCTATTTTTTTCTGAGGAGCTTCCAGCCATGGTCACAGATTTCAAAAATTCCCATTTTTACAGAAGCCCTAATTTTCCACTTTCCTGATCAAAGTTCTGAACTATGGTCTGATCAAGCCCGACCTTCTGCCCAACCAAAAATTCTGATCTTGGTCTCTAAATTTTTATTTTGATGAGTAGCATTCAGCCGTGGTCTCCAATTACAAAAATTCCAACTTTCTCCAAAGCCCTAATTTCCGGAAGCCATGAATGAAAGTACCAAAAAATAATTCTGTTTTGACAGAAATATGTACCTGATTGTTTCTGGTGTAACTCTGAAATTTTTGATCCACAGGGTCTGAAAAAGTTTCTTGAGATAGCCTGACCTATTAGCTTTCCATCCTGATAGGTCTGACTTCAATTGGATTTTCTGAGAGAGAGTTATGCCAAATATCGCAACGTGACCTGTTTTGGGATAAAACAGAAGAGCGAACTTGTACGGCGTGCCACGTGTCACTGTTTGAACTTCGGCCTTTGAAAAACTTTCCTGAGGTATCTAGGCCTGTTATATTTCCATCCTGATAGGTCTGACCTCAATTGGACTCTCTGAGAGAGAGTTATGCCAAGTGTCGCAAGATGACCTGTTTATGGGATAATACAGGAGGGCGAACTTGTACGGAGTTCCACGTGTCACTGGTTCAACTTCGGCCTCTGAAAACGTTTTCTGAGATAGTACAGACTGTGTAATACCTGTCACTTTTTATGAAATTTCATTTGGATCTTCCTAGCCCAAGATATGACCTTTTTCCCAAGGTCACCTGATTTTGACTCAGATCTGGAAGAGGCAGAAACCCTATATTGTACAGATCATAAATCACAAAGTACAACGAATTAGAGGTTGTCCTTTGGACACAAGGTACCTGGAGATTTATTCTTAGTCCTGTAACAATTTCAGATCCGAAAACATCGCCAAAACAGATTTATAGTGAAAGTGCTACGATGACTGGTTTTTGCTATGTAAAACCCTAACCTTCAAATTGTCGTAAGTAAAGCAAGTGTCGTTAGTGCCATACCTTGTCTTCCTTCAGGTTAGCTCTGATACCATGATAAGATTTAATATGCTAAGATAGAAAATATCATAATTACATTCCATTTCACAATAATAGCATATACAGGATCACTGAAGAAACAACAAGCACAACATAAACACAAGAGACAAAGATTTATCCTGGGAAACCCTCATGGGGTCGAAAACCCAGCAAAGCTTCCTCAATATAGATGACCAGCAATATACAAAGATGAAACCCTGAGACATGATCTCCTCCTCCACAATAGAAGACCTCTCCTCCACAATTGCGCTATCCTCAAGTGAGTGAATGTGTATTAAATGAGGAACACACCTCCTCTATTTATACACTACTCTGATATGTATTTTACACAAGTACATGTAGGCTCGTATTTAACCATTAGGTTAAATACCCCATTATAACTGACTGGGCCGACCCCTCTAGGGTGGTCTAATAACCCTTTGACCCACATAACACATTTAGGGCCGACACCCACTAGGGAAGTCTAATAACCCGAGTTACCATATTCCGACGGAGGAATGAACATCTCCGGATATACAATAAGATCTTCACGGAGGAATGAAACATCTCCGGAATGATAAAGTACAAATATAATATTCTTTGAAGTTACAATATTCAACACTTCAGGGTGCTGCTTTAGTATGGGTTCAGGTGTGATCTATTCGTTTAGCAAAAAGAAATCCTGCGTAGCACTGAGTATAGTCGAAGCAGAGTATGTCGCAGCTTGTTTGGCTAGTTGTGAGGCAATATGACTTAGGAAGCCACTGTCTGATTTATTTGATCTCTAGTTGGATGCTACTTGTATCTATTGTGATAACCAGAGTTGTGTGAACTTGTCAGAGAACCCGGTGTTCCATGACAAGTCGAAGCATATCGAGATCAAATATCACTATATCTGGGATATGGTGCAGAGAGGAGCAGTGAAGCTTCTGTATGTTGCGACGGATGAGCAGATAACAGATGTGTTGACCAAGCCACTAGCGAGTACTTCAGAGAGAGGCTTGGTGTACTAGAGATTAAAGATACTTCCAGGAGGAAGTGATGGGACACAAATGCTGGAGCCATTCCTAGCATGGCGAGTCCTCCCATGGCTATGGATGTAAGTGATGGGTGATGAGCATTCGGGTGATGCTCTATATGATGAACATTCGTACAATGTTCCATATGATAATGATCTGTATGATCATGAGATGATGATGTGCATCTGGGTGATGCTCAGTATGATGATGATCCTTATGATCATGAATAGCGGTGATCCGTATGATCATGAGCATCCAGATGATGCTCCGTGGCCATGGATATGTTACAGGTTGTGCTGGTTGGACATGTAATGGATCCTGGGAGATCCCATAGGTTGTGTTGGGCACGTAATAAGTCCTAGGATGCTCTTGCGAGGCCTTGTCTGTAGGCATGTAATCAGTCCTGGAGATCCCATAGGTTGTGCTGGGCACGCAATGAGTCTTGGGATGCTCTTTAGAGATCTTTCCAGTCGCAAGATGCTCTTTTAAGGTTTTTCCTGTTCACATGTAATCAGTCCTGGAGATCCTATAGGTTGTGTGGGGCACGTAATGAGTCCTGGGATTCTCTTTAGAGATCTTGCCAGTCGTGCTGGGAACGTAAAGGATCCTGAGATGCTCTTTTAAGGTTTTGTGAGTTTGCATGTAATCAGTCCTGGGAGATCTTGTCGGTCGTGCTGGTCACATAAAGGATCCTGGGATTCTCTTGTCAGGTTTTGCAAAGATGCACATAATCAGTCCTAAGATTCCACAGGTTTCCACGCGCATAGATGATGAAGACCTACATGGAGGCTAGGCCTACATCCAGCATGAAAAAGGGCTGGCTCTGTAGAAATTCCTATGATGAGAAGAATTGAGAGATAGAACCAGTGATTGAGATGACGAGTATAGCAGTAGTGATGATGATGCTTTGTGATCTAGTGACGATGATCCAGCTCCAGTATTGAAGACTTGTGCCTATATGTATTGATGACCTGTGTCAAGAGAATACCTTCCTATTTAAGAGGGAGTGTTGATGTATTTGTAACTTTGGAAGATATTCACTTGTATATTTTATGTATTACATTTGTACTTTATTGTATCCCCAATGAAGATGTATTATTCCTCCGATTGGAAGTGTCGTCATTTGTATTTGCAAGTGTCGCAAGTCATATTGTAAGTGTCGTAACTTATACTTGATGAGTTATTAGACCACCTTGGTGGGGTTGGCCCTGTATGAGTTAAAGGGTTATTAGACCACCCTAGTGGGGTCGGCCCAGTGACAAGTGGTAATGGGTTATTAGACTCTCCTAAGTGAGGTCATCCCAGTTAGAGTAAAAGGCAAGTAAAGGTAAAGTATAAATAGAGAGGAGCACCTCTCTATTTATCCATTCACGCACTCACTCACTTCGAATTAGTGAGAGAGAAGAGGAGTGCGCACAAGTGGAGGAGGAGAAGCTGCTAGGAGACTATCTCTTGTTTTCGGGTTTTGTATTGGTGCTCATTCTATCTCTGAGGAAGTTGCGGGGTTTTCTCCTTTATGGTTTCCCCGGTGAAATGATTTGTGTCTCTTGTCTCTTGTCTCTTATGTTTGATATGCTGTACATGTTGTTCTCTCAGTTAAGATCCTAGATCATATTGAATTGAATGATGAAAAAATAACAGGGAGGTTGCAACTGAAGTTGATTTTGCAGCAGGTTGTTTGACAGGTAAGGCGTGAACCTGCTTAGTTAAAGCTTCAAACGCTGCAAAATCTACTGAAGCCACAATGCCATTAGCATGTGGTCCAGGCTTGGGATTACCTAGATCAGTGTTAGATCTCGGTGCATCGGGAATAATCTCATATAAGAGCCCAAACTGAGCATATACCATATCAAGCTGCTAGGTTCTAAGGATAGCTTCCTCTTCGGAGGATACCCTAGAAGTTGCTACTTCCTTAGAAATATAAGGAAGGAGTGATTTGAGATACCACTCTAATAGGAACTCTGGATGGATGTCAGCTTTAATGAGCCTCTTTCTTCTTCGCCACTCTTGAATATGGTCAGATAAGTGAGTGGCTTTGTTCTATCTGAAGGTTGACAGAAGGTCTATGCTGGTATCATATCGGATAGGAAGTTGAAAGTGATTCAGAAAAACTGTTTCCAGATCCCAAAATTATCATAAGCAGTTGTAGGAAGTTCAATATACCATTTCGCTGCGACACTAGTCAAGGTTCTCTGAAAGAGACTCAATCTGATGGAATCATCGTTCAACGAATTAGAAGAGCACCAGAGATGAAACGTAGCAACCTGGTCACCAGGGTCTTCACCAGTCTTTCCTTCAAACTTTGGAATGTCTGAAGGCAGCTTGGTTGGGACTGATGGCCATGTAGGATTGTGGCGCACCGGATAGTTAGTAAGTTTTGAAAGGTCTGGAAAATTCAAAGTTTCCAGAAAATGTAAATGAGGTCATGCTGATGGAATTTGGTGAGCAGGAATTCGGTAGGGGGAACCTCCCAAAACCTGGTTCGTGTACTGCTGGTTGGGGCTGCTCCTAACCATCTATTTTGAGGTAAAAGAGTTGTTAAAATTGCCCCAACCATAAGAAAGAGGATTGCTTCCCGGGGCACTCGGCCATTGCGGCTGGGTGTTAGCCCCTCCGTAATGTGGGTTGAAAATGTTACCATCCCCTCCAGCAAACAGTGAGAAGGGGATACTCCCTATAGGTATATTAGATGGATTTACATTATAACCTGTGTAGGGGTTAAAACCAGGTGTAGTTGTAATGGACGGTGCCATCATCGAACCCATAATAGGCATCGATGTAGTGGGGATTGATCCTACTAAAGATGTAGAAGGAGCAGTCTGTGGTATACCCTAGAGTTGTTGAGTAAAAGGAGGTTGAGTAAATGTCACTGAAGGTATCCCTGTAAAAGGGATATTAGTTGGTCCAAAATTGGGGGTAGAGACAGTAGCTGATGTCGAAGCTTGTGAGCTCGACATGCCTACAGTACCAGCATTGAAACTAAAAGATGGGCTCGAAGTAGTAGTCTGCGAAGATTTAGGTGCTGCAGTGTTTGCAAAGGAAGGAGAGAGAACTCTCGAAACCATAGTTGCAGTGGGAGTTTGAGGAACTCCCGTCTCATCTCCTGGATTAGTCATGGAATGACTAGGGGTAAACCATTACGCACTATACTTGGGTTGGCCTAGAGATTCTACAGTTACAAGTAATGGATCTTTTGGTCTAGTCAGAGGAGGGTTGAAAGGAGTGCTAAACTCTCGAGAAGTTAAGTCCTCAACCTCAACAGTATTAAAGACCTGTTGATCCTGAATTATGATCTATGGTTCTCCAGGTGGTTCAGTTTCGCCCATAAGCTCGTATGAACTATAGGAATTGATCCTCTGGCGTCGAGGTTCTAGTGGAGGCTCCATCGTGAGTGGTGGAAGGTTTTTTAACCTTCGTGACCTACGAAGAGGTTGATCCTCCACAACTATATCAAAAGCAAACTAAGTATGAAAACCTAGTGGCAACTACTCGACTAGGGAGCAAACAACATACCACTAAAAAATGTCTTAAAGCGATCAAAACTAGGAAAACAAAGCTAATACTCTCAAAAGCAAGTCTGGGATGATGAGGGCCCAGAACAAACCAATAGAGTATCGACGATCAGTTACACGATGTCCAATGGAGGTCCTCTGGGTGCAAGCGTTTGAATCACCAAACCGCCCTCCCAGGATTACTTCAAAGCGTTACCTTCCGTGTCTGTCCAAGGTGCAGTGGAAATAACCTTCCACTATACCTGTGAAGAGCCCTAGGGTTAAGATACTAAGGATACCACAAATACGAAAATACCTGGGGGAACAATCGTCATCCTAGCCAAGACTCATGGGCAGGGTAGGAAAGCCCGAAATCCAAAAGCACTTAAAAGTACTAGTGGACCTTCGTACGTGAATAAGCTCTGGTTTATGCTCGAAAGGAAAGTGAGGGGGTATCCTCAGCAGTTCTAGTCTCACACGGACTCGTGCTTAACTCCGATTTGAGTGGAGTGTTCCCAGGATACTTTGATATAAGTGGGTTTGCCTAAGAGATTGTCTTACTACGATTATTGAGCAATGAAACCGATTTCGGGCAGTTTAAAGTGATCTACCCCGAAATCCTAACCTAAGCTAGTTGATGTAGTGTCCAACCTAAAAAGAAAAAGTTGCTAATTGATTTTATTAAATGTTCTTCTTAGAGGCTACTTCTTACTCAAAAAGGGCAGTGAAGTGTGTGGTATGGTTATGAAAGAAAGTAAAGCGTTTACAAATGATGCCTTAAAACTTCACAAAGACTCTTTTTTCTTCCGTTTATGTCTTTCAAAACAAAAGATATGCAATCCTAAGCATAAACATTTTTCTTTTTAATTTTCAAAGTAAATATCAAAACAATCTATCCTACCTTGGAAAATAATGGCAAATCTTACAACTAGGTTACCAATTTTCAATTTTTTATATCTTTTCTTCTATTTATAAAAGAAAAAGAATCTGAAAAAGGAACAAGCAAGATCTATCAAGAGCGTGGGTAAATATAAAAGGCCTAAAGGCTTATAACAATCAAATCCAAAGACTAACAAAGACTTGACCTACAAAGTTGTTTCAGTGAAAAAACTTTAGATTTGGAACGAGATGCAAAAGAAAAGGAAAAAGATGATGCACGTAACAGAAAAACAAACCAATAGGATGCTCCTAAGCATCAAAAACCCAAGAAAAGCATCCGCTAAACATATAGGGGAGGCAAGCAAACCAAGGAAACTCTACCACCACACAAACTCAAAAGGAAAAGCTATCAAGAAGACTTCAGCTAACTCAGATCGACCTGAACAAAAGCTCAGAAGGTATCCAGACCATCAAAACTTTCAAAAACACCCAAAAGACTTCTAACTGAGGTCAAACCCTAAATTGAAAGGAAAAAATCAGTAAAAGTGCGCAGGTATTGCAACAAACAACAAGCGTAGAGTGCGGAAGTCTGTATTACTGCAACAAGCGTCTAGGGAAAAATATGCGTTACTGTGACTAGCAGGGAGTCGCGCACAGGTTCAAAAGACCTAAAAAGCAGAAAAGACACCTGAAAACAAATACTGAAGTAAGTGAAGCACTCTAAAAGGGGACTTTCAAGAGGTTAAAACAAGACTAAAAAAGACAAGGATGTCTCAATAACAGTCAGAAAAGCAAATAAAATGCCAAAAGTAGACCCATCAACCTGAAAACCAAACCCTACTATGAAAGGCTCAGATCTATAGGAAAATACGCAGCTACCTGGTATAACAACCAACGCAAGCAACTAAAAGTGAGTGGGTATCATTGAGAGGGACTCGCGTTCAGTTCAAAAGATGTGATTTTGTATGCACAGAAGACCAGTGCATAGGGACTAAAGGGCAATAAAAAGGGCTTTGCATAGTCAAACTGAAATGAATCAAAGCAAAAGGAAACAAAAAAATAACCTACAAAAACCTCACAAAAAGCCAACAGACTGTAAAAACTGAAAGAAAACCTAAATAAGGTCCCCAGAGCATAAACAAATAGGTGCTCCCCAGCGGAGTCGCCATGGGAAAGGATGCTATCAATGTACATGGGGTGGAAGATAGATACATTCTACTTTGCATTGATTACAGTAAACAAAATGAGATTAGGATTCCGAAATCAGTACCTTGTTTATGGTGTCTGGTCCTAGCTTTCGCCCAATCTCCACAGCAATGTACCTGCAAAATACAAAGACCTTCCTCAACGTATCCTGACTACAAATATATAATGATATTGAAGACAATATAACATTAACTATAATGAGAAATTCAATAGAAACAACATTCGATTGGGACGGGAAGGGTATCTCGATCTTTTATTGCCAAAGAAATGCAACCAAATACAGTTTATACCTGATCTGTTCCAAGCACTTCTACAACCGATTTCTGGGCTCCTGCTCCTCACACTGACTTAGAAATTCCTTTAGCGTAACAATAGCTTCTTATTCATTGGCCACTTCCTCATGGCTTCCCCTTGTATTTATGGCCAATGCAGGAAGTTAGATTCGTGAGGTAGTTGAATTGGGAGGTTGGGGGAGTTACAGTACCAACCTCAACTAATACCAATTCATAATCTTAATATATTTTTCCATTTCATCTTAAAATGTGCGCAGGTATCACACTAGACAACTTGCGCTTAGGGCGCATCTAGTTCTCTCCAGGACTAGCGCATACCACTTTTGAGATATGTGTGTGGGTTAGCTTCAGTAGAACCAATGCACAGTACGATAGATGCTATTTGTAAGAGTAGAGCATCTTTTGTGAAATATGCAAAAAAAATATAATTTTCAGCTGAAGAGGTGTGATCTCAGCAATAAATCATCCAAGGTCCATCCAGCTCTTCCATCCATAGTGTCCTTTTGTGTGATAGACAGGGCAATGTGATCATGGATGGAGAAGTGCAGATTTGACCTATAACACTTCTTATTGATTAGAATACTTTAAGATATAATTCTAAAGAGTAACTCTTAGTTTGAAGAATTGATAAGTTTCATCCCACTTAATGTTAGAAAAATAGGATCGCAGAGCAATAACAATAAACAAGTTGCAAATATAAATCACATAAAACACATTACAAGAGAGACACCAATATAATGTGGTTCACCCAAGATGGGCTATGTCCACAGAGAAATTGCCAGTCCTTATTATTATACCATCCAAAAAATGAAGGGATACAACCTGCAGCACATCCGCTACAACTTCCTCTTCACTCTCTCACAGTCTCTCTCACAGTCTCTCTCACACAATCATAGATCTTTAAAATGTTACAATACATATCCGTATTACAATGCATTCCTTTTAAAGAGCGATTACCATGGGAAAATGCTATGGAACACCCGAGACCATGGGCCCATAAATCACTCATTATTGACCAAGTCATGACTATGAAATTACAACATTTTATAAGGCATTTTTTTTGAAATTTTCGCTACGGGGGGGCTCCCAAACTAGTCGTCACCCCCCCTAGACCCCACAACGACTATTTTGGGGGGGGAATCCCCCGAAAACCCCCCGTCATGGGATGGGATCCATACACGGCTGAAAAATGACTTCTGAATAAGGAAGATCAAGCTCCACAACCAACAATATCCCACTTGGAGAGACTAATCACAGTAACTCCACCGCTACTGCACTTGCTGGACTATGCTTTGAACCTCGGACATGGAAAATTTATCATCTTCACCTTCATGCTTGAATGCCAGCTGAAACCGAGAAAGAACTCAGTTTCTCTCTGGTTACTACCTTTGTCAACATGTCAACAGGATTATGGCTAGTGTGTATCTTTTCCAGATTCAATAGTTCATCTTCCATAACAGACCGTATGAAATGGTACTTGAGCTGTATATGTTTAGTCTTAGAATGGAAGGATGATTTCTTTGCAAGATGAATGGCACTCTGGATGTCACTATACAACTTGCTATTCTCCTGCTTCTTACCCAATTCCTCCATGAACATCTGTAACCAAATCATCTCTTTACTAGCCTATGTAGCATGACATACTTTGCTTTCGTTGTTGAAAGTGCAAAAACCTTTTGTAGTTTCGTAATCGAACTTACTGTTGTTCCACCTACAATAAATACATACCCTGTGGTGATCCTCCTGCTTTCTTTATCACCTGCCATATCTACATCAACATATCCTTGTAGAACAATGCCTGAACCTCCAAAAACATAATGCATGAGTGGTAGTACCTCTCAAATACCTGAGAATCCATTGTACTTCCTTCCAATGTTCTTTACCTAGATTGTTCATATACCTTCTCACAACTCCCACTGCGTGTGCAATATCTAGTCTTGTGCACACCATGGCACACATCAAGCTTCCAACTACTAATGAATAGGGAACCCTAGACATGTAATCTATCTCTTCCTGTGTCTTGGACACATCTCCTTACTTAGTTTGAAATGGATGGCCAAAGGTGTACTAACTGGTTTTTCATTTTGCATTCTAAACCTATACAACACCTTTTGTATATACTCACCCTGATACAATGTCAATTTGATATTTTTCTTGTCTCTTGTTATTCTCATACCAAGGATTTGCTTTGTAGCACCCAAATCCTTCATCGCAAATGAATTAGCTAACTTTCTTTTGAGCACATTTATATCCTGCGTGTTAGACTTTGCAACAAGCATGTCATCCACATACAATAACAAGATAATCATATCTTCCATTATTTAGCCTCTTGAAATAAACACAGTGGTAAGAATGACATCTACTATAACCTTGTTCTGTCATAAACCTATCAAATTTCAAATATCACTGCCTTGGAGCTTGTTTCAGGCCATACAAGCTCTTCTTCAACCTGCATACCAAATTCTCCTTCGCTTTGACCTCATACCCATGTGGCTGCTGCATATAAATATCTTCCTCCAAATCCCCATGGAGAAAGGTTGTTTTTACATCTAATTGTTCAAGATACAAATATTCTACCGCCACTAGACTTAAAATAGTTCTAATTGAAGTCATTTTAACAGCAATAGAAAATATTTCATCAAAATCTATAACTTTATTCTATGCAAACCCCTTTACAACAAGTCTGACCTTGTATTGCTTCTTTCCTCCATCTTCTTCCTTCAACCTTTAAACCCATTTATTATGCAATTCTCTTTTACCTGCACGCAACTGAACCAAATCCCAAGTTTGGTTTCTTACCAATGAGTCCATCTCCTCATTCATGCCTTGCTCCCACTTCTTTCTAGTTTCCACCGACATTACTTCTTCATAACATTTTGTTTCACCAGAATAATTCATCAATAAATAATACAGTGAAGGAGACAATCATTCAGGGGGTCTACTTAACCTGGTAGATCTTCTAACACTTGCAGGAGTTTGGGGTACCTGTTGTTATTCTTGATTTCTAGGCACCTTTGAAACTTCATTTTCTTTGATTTCATCAAGCATTGTGTACTCTGTGTTTTCCTTTTCTTGTTTCTTTCCCTGCAACTGATATTTATACATGACCTTTTCATTGAATACCACATCTATACTCATGATTTTTTAATTTTCGTAATCCCATAATCGATAACCAAAATCATCAACCATGTATCCAATAAAGGTACATTTCTTGGATTTAGCCTCAAGCTTTGTTCTATTTTCTTTTTCAATATATGGACAAATGCTTCACAACCAAAAGTTCTAAAAAAAGAGTAGTTTAATTTTTTTACCTGTCCATGACTCCTCTGGAATACCACCATCCAAAGCACTTGAAGGCCCTCTGTTTATTAAGTAAACAACAATATATACATCATCTGCCCAAAACTTTAAGGGCAACCCTACATGCAATCTCATACAACTTGCACACTCCATGATTGTTCTGTTCATCCTTTATGACGCACCATTTTCTTGTGGTGTTCCTGGGACTGTGTTCTCTCTATGAATCTCATGGTATGAACAGTAACTATTGTTGTTAGGAAAAGTGTTCCTATAGTAGGGGTGAGACTACCAATGTACTGGGGTAAAAGATAAACATACAAGGTTCTGCAAGTACAATTATTAAGCAAAGCGATTAGGGTTTATGAGAATGTGTACCTTATTTAGAAGGTTGATCCAAGCTTCTCCTCTTTTTCTCCAATGCAACAACCTGCAAAACAACTACAAACTTCCCTCAAACCAATTTGACTACAAATAAAAGATTGATATTTATAACGAAATAAAACATCAAATTGTAATCAGATCTGAAACATACATGAATAGATATATTTGGAAAGGGATGAATGCCCAATATTTATTAATGAATGAAGCAAGTACATCAAGTTACCTTCCTTCAAGCATGGCACTTCATGAAACCAAGATTCAGGGTTTCCTGCTCCTCTTCTCCAAGGGTCCCAACCTCTAATAAGATGTGCTAGGGTTTACAAGAAACTAGGGCACAAGTGAGGGGGATGCGAGTCTCAATTCCTCCAGCATAACATTATAATGGGCTTGGTACCCTTTTCATGGTCCCTTTCCCTCTCTTATATAGTAAGTGAAGAAGATATGGTTGAATAGGAAGTAGTTACAACCTAAGAGGAGGTTCCAAAACCACCCAAACCGACCATTTTTCGCAATTTTATACATTTTTTAGTTTTTCTGAGGTACCTGCGACTTTGCACAGGGACAACTAGTGGGTGCCTGCGACTTTTACCATATGAAACCTGCGTATTTTTTTGGAAACCCGCAGCTTTTACCATATGCAACCTGTGTTTTTGTGGGAAAATGGTAAAAAACAACCTTTTCTGGGGGGTTTTCTAGAGAAGTTTTGGTCTCCAAAAATGTTCCTAAGGTTATTACCTATCAAATGGGCCATGAATTAGGTAATTACATCCATCTAAAGTCCCAAATATGTCTCTTCCATCCACAAGTTTCCTTTTTTGTGAATCACAATAATCTCATGAAGTGTCATTATGCGACCAAAAGATGTAAGTGTCGTCACGGACGGAGAAGTGCTAATTTTGGCTATAACAGACGCCCCCTAATGTATGAGGTCAGAGGGGAAGACGATGGCCGAAATACATTATAAATAATAAAGGGTTGAGTCCTGGAGTCGGAGAAATCAGGAGAAACTAAGAATCATAGGCTCGAGTGAAGTACCTGAAAGAAAGGCAATGTCAGACAAAATCATCCCTAGGATAAATGTCCATGTTCAAATAGTGGAACATGACCTCCAGGAGGATACAATAATGATCCAATACTGATTCATATATCATGGCCATTGGAATACAAGTGTGGATCCATGAGAAACATAAGTGTAAACATAGCCACATAAATACAAAGGTGGATCTATGTCGAAACTGGAGAACATAGCCATAGAGAACGAACTGGATCTATGTTTCATCAAGAGCCAAAAAGAGTGTGGCTCAATCTTGCGCAACTTGGGCTATAACAGAATATGACAAATGTTGCTATCATCCCAAGGTACTCAATCCAAACCGTCTCAAGGTATGGATCCTAACCATGCGAATAAATGAGTTGATGTCGAACATGGAGGACACCATTTGATTACCAATCATTGATGTGAACCGTTAACAAACGCGAGCGAATCCCACCGATAATGAAAATGGTCCCCAAGGTACCTAGTACATTCTAACATGTGTGAATATATATTCTTGAAGTCGAACAACTGAAGAATCCATTGAGTAAAGGACATTAATGTATTCCCATAACTCAATGATGAGGGAAATTTCCACTGATGAATGTAATCCCCAAGGTACTGCCGAAAACTCTAGACTTTATTCCCAGAGCAAGATGAGTTGAAGTCGATGGGAAGAAGTCTACTGGAAGGGAGGCCTTAAGGCATCCTCCATCATCCAACACGAGGAACAATCAAAGGTTGATATGATCTAGAGTAGGATTGAATACATGATGAAACATACTGAAACCAAGGAATGGTCGACACATGAGGTCAAGGAAACTGTAGAATGGACGACATAGGTTGTATCCTTGAACAATGAGCATGACACAAGAGTGAATTATGAAGCTTTGAACACAAAGGGACCATCATATAAATCTGCAATGTAGGAGACATTAACATATGCTCCATACGAGTGGAAGAGTAACCAACCGGAGGAGTAAAAAACTCAGAGATTAGGTTTATCATAAGGCCAAAACTAGAACCTAACTTGTTTTATAGACTAAAAAAGGTGCTTTGTTCAAGGACATAGTTGACTTGCTGCCATTATATTGAAAGATATTTAACACTCTTCGCTTCCCTTTCTCTTTTTAGATACCTTTTTCATTTTTTAACGAGCTGGACAAAGAACCAAAGTATGCTTGATAAGGATCCAACCATGTGTAATTTTATGAGTCCATGGAAGGGAAACTCAATAATTTCTTCATCTTTTAACGAGTTTGAAGAATAGATAGACTAGTACTCGATAGTTTACTGATACGTGGATTTTAATATCGAGCCTGGATCTGTTCTTGCTCGTCGGTGTTTTCATATTTAAAGAGTCTAAAAAGATTAAACAAGAACTCTATACACCCTCTCGTGGATTTCATATCGAGCCCGAGTTGGTAGATGCTCATTGGTGTTTTCATATTTTGAGAGTCTGAAAATCCTAAAGAAGACTCCAAAGGGACCTTTTTCGTAAAATTAGTCTCCTCACCCGAAAAAGGATAAAACAATGCGAGAGAGAACTCTTCTAGCCAAGTATGACTAGAGTTTTCTTTTTTCGTAAATAATCCACAAAGGTCCGGAAAAGGGGTAAACCTATACCTAAGTGAATGTCCTTTCAATTCCTTTAGCGAGTCTGAAGTGAACAAGTAGACTCGACGATCTTGTCAATTTTAATGAGTTTAACAAGAGTATAAAGAGAACTCGATAAAAATCTTTTTCGTAAAAGTTTAATGAGCCCGAAAAAGTAAACTCGTGACCTCCTTACTGTTTTTAACGAGCTCAAAGGAGAGATGGAAGAATTCTCATATCCTCCTTACTTTTTTTAACGAGCTCGAAGGAAAGGTGGAACAATGCTCGTAGCCTCCTTATTGTTTTTAACGAGCTCGAAGGAAATGTGGAAGAATGCTCGTAATGGGAGGAGACGAGTGTCATAAACATGCAAGACGAGTTCCAAGTGCATGGAACAAAGCTATGCATAATGCAAGGAACATAGACAAGATAAGAACACTCATGGTGTGTCTCCTCCAAGTAAAAGATGTGAAATCACAAAGGCAAAGTGATACATAGCTTAACATAAATGAGATCAGAGATGGAAGCTTATATAATAAGCTAAAAGCGCGGAATCCAGAATTAGGCTCATTAGCGCAAGCGAGATCAAAATAAATGCATATGCGACTTAAACACAAAGATGGGAGCCTTAGAAGGGATGGCCATAAATATATGAGGATGAAAGATATGGGGCTTCTTCTCAAAATCATGGTAAATATAGAAAGGCTCCCGAACCTATGATAAAAACTTAGCATGGGCACAAAAATGACATAAGGGTGCTGACTAGGGTGACCCATGTTAGGTAGGCTTTGTTGTCAGACTGGTGCACAATGCATATAGAGATGTCTAACACACCAATATCCAACAGGTTCGACCCTATGGAGAATTCAGATGGAAAAAGGTTCAAATGCATAATAACAACGGGGAAGCCTAAACCTATATGCAAGGTTCCGAATATACTTGACATGATTGAACAAAGTGTCAAAAAGGACCAACAAGCAAGTATAAGTCCAACTAAGAATCCTGTCTCCAAGAAACATTAGTACCAATATCATATCTAAAACATATGTAAAGAAAGATCTGATACAAGTCACTGTGGTAGAAAAAATTTCAACTTCACTATCATCAACAATAGGCATACTGTATGTAGAGTTAAGCATGTAAACTCTATACTACCCAAGCCTGAGGACTTACAATCAACAAGATCAATTTCATGATGAAGATCAGAGTTGAAGGACATGAAGGAATATGCAGGAACAAATTCATCATCACGGGAGTTGAAAATTCTAGAAGCAGAATCAAACTCAGCAGGAACACTGATTTGTGAGTCTATGGGAGATTCTAAAGACTCAACAGTAAGAAAATCAGACTCCAAGGTCAAACCGGGGATGGAAATAACTGTAACTGGATCAATGTCCAAATGAATGGTAGATTGTATTATAGACTCTAGGAAAACTTCATCAGAAGGAATTATATCATCCCAGATAGAACACATATATAAACATTCGGATGGAGGTGTCACTTGGTCAACTACTGGGACCCAGTCCCAAGAAGGTAAGCATGAGTTCAGAGGATTATTCTCAGTAGCAATTGGACTCAAGGAAAAATATGCCACATAATTCTCTTGTGACATGGTAGTGCCTACTAACGAGGGATAAACTTGGTCTACAATTGGGTAATAAGAGGGTTCAACAAATGCAAGCTGATCAATAGTGACAATGATTTCGTTGTGAGGAAAATGCATCATACAAAAGAGAATATACACCACAACATGCATAACATATACGTAATAATGCCCGAGGATCATATCAAAGTCCACAGGGTCCTTTAAAACCATAAAATCAACTAAGACTGTTTTTCCACCCAAAGTAACAGGTACCTGACGGAGGAATCCCACCGGTTCACTAGGTCTTCTATCGAATGTCAACAACCAATTAACAACTGGAACAAGGTTAGGGAAACCTAAATATCTCCAAGCATAAGGGGATAAGAGACTAACATAGGCTCCTTCATCTACAATACATTGATGAACCACATGGTTTTTGATATCAACCTTTATCTGGAAATGTGTAGATGAAGGAAGACGAGGCCCAACTAGACTATTCCAATCAAAGGAAATGATACTAGAGCTTGGTAGGGGTTCACTCAGCACAGATGAAGTGCCCCCTTTTTCAGAAACATCCGAATTGGTAATGTAGAAGACTCCAGGGAAGGTGCATTAGTCTTCAAAGTACTGATGGGGTTGGTTGAAGATTGCATCGATTCAATCACTTCACTCTTTGAAGGAAGAGTGGGGTTGACCAAAGAATTTTTTGGTTCAACAACTCTATCAACCAAATGTTGACTAGGCTGTTGGGAATATATAGACAATTTAGGAGGAGAGGATCCTTCATACATGGAACACACTCTCCGTTGTTTTTAACGAGCTCGAAGGAAATGTGTAAGAATGCTCGTAATGGGAGGAGAAGAGTGTCATAAACATGCGAGACGAGTTCCAAGTGCATGGAACAAAGCTATGCATAATGCAAGGAACATAGGAAAGATAAGGACACTCATGGTGTGTCTCCTCTAGGTAAAATATGTGAAATCACAAAGGCAAAGTGATATTTAAAGGGAACTTTGGCTTGCGTCCTATACGCTTAGACTCCTTTACAACATCAATACTCTCAGCATGACTAGCATTGGCTGAGAGCTTGCCCCCAACATGAATTGCAGTGGATGGTTGCTCAGAAGCATAAGACTTTTGAACTACAGACCACACTTTTTTCACTTCTGGAAGTACAGGGCACAAATAAGTCAAGTGGTCTCCCTCGCAAAACTTACAAGGGAACTTAAGCTTCTATTTATTAGGTTTGTCGACAATGTCAACTTTCTCAGCATGACTTGCAGTGGCTGATTTAGTGTCTCCAGTATGACTCACAATAACTGGTGACTTGTCATTAATATGACCAACAATGATCAATGACGCATCCTCACCATGACCAACAGTGGTTGAAGACCAGTATGGTTCGCAGTGACTGAAAGTTTTCTCCCGGCATGACTTGCAGAGGTTGGTTTCATAGGTTCAGTATGATTTAAAGTGACTGAAATTTTTCTCCCAGCATGACCTACAAAGGTTGGGTAGGTTATCCCAAAATGACCTCCATAGGTTGGGTAGGTGCCCCCAGCATGACCTCCATAGGCTGGGGGGTTTCCCCCTTGCTTTGGCATCTTCTCCCTATTCTTCCCTCGTCTATTCCTTTTAGACTGTTGATTACTAGTATTGCTACTTTCACCACATGAGGTAGAAGGAGGAGGATAAGATGTTACTGGCGAAGAAGGCATAGGGTTTTGATGCTCTTGATTTGAGGTGCTAACTTGAGAAGCGTCAGGAGCATGCAAGGCATTCAAAGTGGAAAACAACCAAACCTGTAGCCCTATAGTGAATCCTGAGAGATTCAAGGTAGACATTAAGGGAGTACCAATGTTCCCAATGAATGGAAAAGCAAAAGGATCCCCTTGAACAGGGGTCCCTTGCTTGGTGCTCACCGGAATGCTAGCCATAGTTTTCGAATCAACAAGCAAGAAATATCTAAGGCCAACTAAGAACAAGAAGCACAAAGAGCACACCACTATAAAAGGTCCTAGGTAATCCAAACAAGGAAAACAAATGCCTTTCAGAGGGAATTCTGGGATGATTAGGGCCCAGAACAAACTAGCGAAGGATGAAGAATAGTTACCCGGGGTCCACAATACAGAGTCTTCAGGTGCAAGCGTTTGAATCACCAATCGCCCTACCAAATAACTGCAAGGGATTTCCTCCCATGTATGTCCTAGGTACAATAGAAATATCCTTCCACCCTCACCTTTGTATGAATCCCAGAGTCTAGATACCAAGGATACCAACCTTGCAGAAAGGGTCCGCGGGGACAGTCGCAGGTTGAATCAATGCGCATGGGCAGGGTAACAAAGCCTGAAACTCAAAAGCACCCAAAAGTACTAAAAGTCTCCGTACGTGCACCAATTTTGGTATATGCTCAATTGAATATCGGAGGGGTATCTCCTCTACTCAATCTCACACGACCTCGTGCTTGACTCCGGTGTTAGTGTAGCTTCCTGGTTCACCTTCTTCAAAGATGGATTTTCTCCCTAAAATAATGACACCTATGTTTTGACAAGTTAGAGTGATCGTGTAGGAGTTAACTCACAAATCCCTACCTCCACAATGCTACTTAAGATATTAGGTGTGTTTCTAAACTAGAAGAAAACCTAAGATCCTATCCAAGTTACTAATTGCTTGCTTTAAAAAATGTACTTCAAAAACTTTCAGAAGAAGTAAAACAAGTGCAACTAGAGAAAGATATCCTTTGACTGAAACATGAAGCACTTAATCACCACAAATATGCACTCACCCTCTCTCCATTTATTTTCAATGCAAGTGCTAAAGATATAATATGGAATGCATATGAAATTTTTTTGTATCCAATACAATTTTTAGTTTTTTTCGAATGCAAAAGGTAAAAATTTAAAGTCTAATGTGCAAAATCAAACTTAAAACCTAAGCATGCAACTACTCAAACAACTATGTATGCATAATAAAAGTTCTTGTTTTTTGATGCAAAGCACTCCTAAATCCTTTAAGTCACTTGCAAAGTATTCTACCAACCCTAAAAATGAACCAAATTTTTATGCTTTTTCAAGGTGAGAACAAAGCTGAAATTCAAAGTAACAGTGAAAGCAAATGCAAAAAATTTCAAATCTCCATATTAAATAGTGAAAACAACCATAAACCTTCATATTCTTATCATGTAAGCATGCCAAAAATTGGGAAAAGCATACAACAAGGAATTTTAGACCCAATCAAAGAAAAGGAACTGCTAAGAAATATGGTTTGGTAAAGCTAGGTCTGCACACAAACAGTGCAATCAAGGTCCTAAACAACATAAAAGACACTTGAGATTTCACTACAAAAAAGAGACCAAAAGCATAAAGGGAAAAGAAACCAATATAAAGAGGAAAATCACTCAAAATATATACAAATAGGGTCAAATAGACTCAATAGGTTCCAAATATAGTCAAAATGGAGCCACCAAACTAGACTCAAATTAGGGTAAAAACCACCAAACTAGTTCACCAACCCCCAAATATTTCCAAACAAGCCCAAAATGATTAAAGAAGATCCCAAAAATCGAAATAAGATCAATCAAGAGACAATACATGAATTCCAAAGGGTCCTGCACAGACCTAGGATCAGCAGGGACTCCAAAAATTGCAATCAAAACCCCCCCAAAAGATCCAAAATTGGAAAAACTCATGTACAGGCGGTACCCGCGACCATGAAAGGGCACAAGCGTGAGGGAACTGTGGGTATAAAAGGATTAAACCCACTAATTTATCTCAGATCCGTGACTGTAAGTACCATAAAGTCGCGAGTATGTAGAAAAGCCCAATAAAAAATGCAAAATCCAACTCAAAATTGAGCAAGGAAGGATCTAACAAAGCTTAATGACTGGTACTAACAAGAAATTAAACTCAGACCTTCAAATATACTGGGAAAAAGGGCCTTGGATACCCCAAAGCAGATAGGCTTCTCCCTGGTGGAGTCGCCAGTTCTGTTGTTAGGAAAAGTGTTCCTAGAGTAGGAGTGAGACTACTAACGTACTGGGGTAAAAGATAGACATACAAGGTTATGTAAGTACAATTATTAAGAAAAGAGATTAGGGTTTAGGAGAATGTGTACCTTAATCAGAAGGTTGATCCAAGCTTCTCTCTTGTTCTCCAATGCAACAACCTGCAAAACAACTACAAACCTCCCTCAAACCAATTTGACTACAAATAAAAAATTGATATTTATAAGGAAATAAAACATCAAATTGTATCAGATTTGAAACATACATGAACAAATATATTTGGAAAGGGAAGAATGTACAATCTATATTAATGAATGAATCAAGTACATCAAGTTACCTTCCTTCAATCATGGCACTTCATGAAACCAAGGTTTAGGGTCTCCTGCTCCTCTTCTCCAAGGATCCCAACCTCTAATAAGATGTGCTAGGGTTTACAAGAAACTAGGGCACAAGTGAGGGGGATGTGAGTCTCAATTCCTCCAGCATAACATTATAATGGGCTTGATCCCCTTTTCATGGTCACTCTCCCTCTCTTATATAGTAAGTGAAGAAGATATGGTTGAATAGGAAGTAGTTACAACCGAAGAGGAGGTTCCAAAACCACCCAAACCGACCATTTTTCACAATTTTATACATGTTTTAGTGTTTCTGAGGTACCCGCGACTTTGAACATGGACAACTAGTGGGTTCCCACGAATTTTACCATATGCAACCTGCGTATTTTTATGAAACACGCAGCTTTTACCATATGTAACCTGCGTTTTTGTGGAAAAATGGTCAAAAACAACCTTTTTCTGGGGGTTTTATGGAGAAGTTTTGGTCTCCAAAAATGTTCCTAAGGTTATTACCTATCAAAAGGGCCATGAATTAGGTAATTCCATCCATCTAAAGTCCCAAATATGGCTCTTCCATCCACAAATGTCCTTTTGTGTGACTCAGAGTAATATCATGAAGTATCGTCATGCGACCAAAATATGTAAGTGTCATCACAGACGGAGAAGTGCCAATTTTGGCTATAACAACTATCAAACTCCTTGTCGTAGTACTCACCTCCATTATTTGATCTGAGACACTTCAACGTTTTTCCTGTCTCATTCTCAACCAAATATTTCCATTTCTTAAAAGTAGCAAACACATCATATTTCTGTCTAATGCAATAAACCCAAGTCTTTCTAGTTGCATCATCAATAAAAGTTAACATAGTAATGAGAGCCACTAAGAGATTACACTTGAGATGGTCCCCATACATCTGTATGTACAAGCTCTAACTTTTCACTCTTCTTATGTTTCCCAACCCTAAGAAATCTAAATCTCTTCTATTTTCCATATACACAGTTCTCACAGAATTCCAAACTTACCTGCTTCAGATTTGGAAGCAACTTCCTTGAGTTGAGAATCTGCATCCCCTTCTCACTCATGTGGCCAAGTCTATGATGCCATAATGATATATCTATTCTTTAGGAAGCTAAAGAGATAGAACAATTAGTATTATGAGGACATAAATACAACGTACCTATCTTGTCTCCTTTTTCTATCACCATTGATCCTTAGTGGTCTTCTACCACATTTCTCAAAATGTAGATAAACAACCACCATCTCCCAACTGCCCTATTGAGATCAGCTTTCTTTTCATAGTAGGAATATGCCTTACATATTTCAACAACCATTCACCATTCTTTAACTTTATCCATACCTTACCCATTCCAACAATTTTACATGGTTCATCATCACCCAATAAAACATGTCCAAAATTTTCTGGAACATAATCATGAAAGAATTTCCTATGGGGTGTAGCATGACATGAATCCCCTTAATCTACTACCCAGTAATAACTAGTATTATCTAATGCAAGAATCAAAGCATCTTGTAACACATCACCTGCTACATTTGCTTCCTGAGTAGTCTCCTGTTGTCCATCTCCTTTCTTATTTAGAGATCTACAGTCTTTCTTCAGATGTCCTTTCTTTCCACAGTTCCGACATTCTATCTTTCCAAATATGGACTTGGATCTTCCCTTCCTGGACTTGCTGCGATTACCTAGGCTCTTTCCTCTCTCCCTTTGTCTTCCTCTGCTCTCCATGGTTAATGCATTACCTGATGTCTCATCTGTGCTTTTACTTCGCATTTCCTCATTAAGAATAACACCAACAACATCATCATATTTCAAAGTGTTTGAACCAGAGACAGATTTACTTATAGCCATGACCAAGCCGTTCCATCTTTTTGGCAATGAACACAAGATTAGAAGAGCCCTAACCTCATCATCAAAGTTCGCTTTTACATAAATTAACTGATTTTTAATTGTATTAAATTCATTTAAATGATCAACAATAGATCCACCTTTTGACATCTTCATATTAAATAAATGCTTCATTATAAATACCTTGTTGGAGGCTGAGGGTTTTTCATACAGTTTACCTAATGCGCTCATCAGACCCTCCATTATCTTTTCTTTTGAAATATTGAAATCCATCGACAAATCCAGGCACAACTGTATTGTTCTGAGTGCCTTTCTATCAAGAACCTCCCATTCTTCGTCCTTCATAGTCGCCAACTATTTTTCTTTTCCTCCCAATGGTAGGAATGGATCCTTCTGGTACATATAGTCCTCCATTTGCATCTTCCATAACGGGTAGTTTTGGCCGTTAAATTTTTCAACCTTAAACTTTCCTTCTTCCGCCATTACTCCCACTCGAACCAGGAACCCTTCTTTCCTGCAAGTTTATCTGACAAATAGACCTTTGGCTCTGATACCAATTGTTAGAAAAACAAGATCGTAGAGCAATAAAAATAAACAAGATGCAAATATAAATCACATAAAACATATTACAAGAGAGACACCAATATAACGTGGTTCACCCAATATGGGCTACGTCCACACAGAAATTGCCATTCCTTATTATTATACCATCCAGCAAATGAAGGGATACAACTTGCAGCACATCCGCTGCAACTTCCTCTTCACTCCCTCGCAGTCTCTCTCATACAATCAAATATATTTACAATGCTACAATACATAGTTGTATTACAATGCCTTCCT
The DNA here is from genome assembly GCA_027924585.1 of Larix kaempferi. Lineage (NCBI taxonomy): Eukaryota > Viridiplantae > Streptophyta > Pinopsida > Pinales > Pinaceae > Larix > Larix kaempferi. The sequence continues at coordinate 33,612,415 of BSBM01000217.1, forward strand.
TTTAAAGAGCAATTACCATGGGAAAATACTATGGAACACCCAATACCATGGGCCCATAAATCACCTATTATTGACCAAGTCATGACTATGAAATTACAACATTTTACAAGATTTTTTTTTTGATGTGCCTTTGAAACTTTGGTTTAATGTGATGCGTTCCAACGTCCCAGTTATTAGTCCCTACCATAGGCAGAGGCTATTGCTTTTCGTTTTTTCTTCCTTGCTTTAATTTAATTTTTCACCATGTGTAATTTGCAACATAAATTTTTTATTTTTTTAAATTTGTATATGAATTTATTTCAAATTTGATTGGTGCCATACCATAAAAAATAAAGATTAAAAATTTAGGAAAAAAACTTTTTCCTATCACAACTTCTGTTGTGAATGTGAGGAGGGAATGTTTCATATATATATATATATATATTTGATTTCATTATGTTTCCTGCTTTTTCTACTTTCTCATTTTTTAATTAATTTTTATTTTTAGGATTCCATTATAGGATTGGAAATAGGGAGGTCCAAGAATTGGATCTCTGAAAAACAGCTAGTCAAGACTAGATGTATGCTTACTTATGCCCAACCTTCAATTTGTCTCACGGTTTTATTTTCCTATCGGTCGTTGCAATATGCTATCATTCCATAAAATAAAATAAAAAAATTGTGCTTGTTTTGGTTGATTCTGTATCTGTTTTTTATGAATGCAATAGTCATGCAAATGCAAGCGTTGTGGCGGTTAAAATCGCAAAAAAAAGTGTTTTTGTTGATCAAACATTTAGAGGGAAAGAAGTTTGATTTTGCTATTGTCAATCATCAGGCCGAGTGTTTTCATGGACAATCTGATGCATCGAGTCACAGGGCATCGGTATCAGTTTTGGTTCAAATCTTAGAGTCACAGAAAATAAAAAATCTTTCCTTTTACAATCGCCAAACTAATATGGAATCCAAGTATTTTCATGTCCATAGATTTGTTATTTGAATTTTTCTTTTTTTGGATTTCTTGATAGCTGAGATATTTTCAATGTTGGATAAGGCTAACTTTGTGTTTTTTCCATATTTTCGACATATCTGTTCCAGCAAAGCTCCAGAGCAACAATCCACAGATCAAATCACTATTTTTTATATGGGAGTGATGAATGCTTATGAAATCCCTACTCACAAGGTATTATTTTGATAAGCCCAACAAATGTAATGTATTAACAATACATTTATGTAAGTTTTTTTTAATACAAAGTTTGAATCCTTAGTCCTTTTGCCTTTATTTTATTTTTGACAGAGTACTTCTTCCATTTTCTTGGCAGGCTCAAGCCATTATAAGGCTTTCTTGTGCTTATATCTTGAACAACACAGGAATAACGACACTTTCCAGCATTAACATTGAATAGATATTTAAATCGTGGCCTTTCAAGCCTACATCAAATAATGTAAATGAAAATCAACTTCATAGACCAACAGTAGGTAACACCCCGATCGTAGATATTTTATATTGAAGAATAGTGCCTGGTTTGAATGTGAACAAAAAATAAATTATTTATAAGATATAAAGGTTTTTTAATATGATTAGGAGATAGATAAACATGTAAAGTTTAGAGGAGATGGAGATAGCTAGGGTTTTGTGGGTGAGGGCTGAGGCGCTTCTGCAGTTTTGGGATGGGATTGGTGCCCGGAGCGATGGATTTTGATTCTTCATCAATTTGGAGTCAAGCTGGTGGTTGGCTCCTTTGGGATTTTGCTCTCGGTCTTTTTGGTGGTGGTCTACTTGTGGTTTTCGGGCTACATTTTGGTTTGTTGTGGTTTTTTTCACTTCAACTAGGGTTATCATTCAGATTTGTTTTGCAGTGTTAGTGGAATCCAGGTGTCTGCGGGACCCTTCGTGTTCATTTTGAGTGGGACATGTGTGGGTCTCACCCACTTAACCGGTCACCGGTCCTTATGGCCTCACCTCTTCACTTTCGAGGGGCATTCTCTGTTCCTCCGTTGGAAAAACCTTGTAATGTGCCGGCTTCATTTGTGCTGCTCCCGAATGAGAATTGTAACCCTAATTATTTTGGGGCAAAGGCGAGGGTTCGTCGCAGGCTGAAAGCTTATAAATCCAGATCTAATCTTTCCAGGTTTGTTATTGCTGAAGATGCAAATCTTGATAGGGTAGCAATGCTTCCTGAGCGTGCCTTAGTTGGGTGCCTTGAATTTACTTCTGGTTCGAAGGATGAAATCCTGGAGTGGGTTAGGGTTAATTGGGTGCCGGTTTCTGGTATGGCTCCAAGGGTCAATTTATTGCTGAACCGTTGGATTCTCTTTGTCTTTCCGGATGCTGCCATGATGTCTAGGGTTTTGGAGGGCACCTGGCTTTTCAAAGAATGCTCTTTAATTCTGAAACGTTGGCATATTGCCTTTGATCCTCTCATGGAGAAACAGAGAATTCGGCACCTTTGGATGATGATTCCAGGATTTCCGATTGAACTTTGGACTGAGGAGATTATTGTCGGCTTGGAAAATTTGGTTGGGTGTTTCATCTGTGTTGATAGGAAATCCCTTTTTGGCATGGATAGGAGATACGCCAAGGTAATGGTGTAAATTGATATGGATGCTGGTCTTTCGGCAGAAGTTGAGGTTGTTTGGGGACTTAGATGCTGGAAGCAAAGACTCGATTTTTTCAGAATCCCATTCCGCTGTTATGCTTGCAAGGAAATTGGACACATTCTTGCAAAATGCCCTAATATTCTGAAGTCAGGGTCGGCATTGAAAGGTACTCTGGACCTGTTTGCTCCCTCTGTTGAACCTGGTAAGTTTGTTCCTGTTCCTGATACTGTTTATTCAGAAGTTTCTAAAGATGATATTGCTTTGATGGAAGTCACAGAGACGGATTTAGATGTTCGTATTGCTTCTGGGGATGTTATTTTGAGACATGGTCCTCATGTGCCTTCTGTCGGGAGTCTTCTTGTGTTTGTGGATATGGTGAAATCATTTGTTGTTCACAATCTTTCTTCTGATTTAGCTTCTGTTGGGGATAGGGTTGATGTTGGTGTGGATATTTCTGAGTGTCATGTTTTATGTGAAGAAGCTCAGGAATCTATTATGCCTTTGTCCCCTTCTGCTAAGGTATTTGGTTCTGTGAGTCATAAGGCTATGGAACCTATTCCATATGATCTTGAAGATTCTGGGATTGGAGAAAATTGTGAGCTCAAATTTGACGGGGTTTTAAAAACCCTTACCCCGGTTCCTTCTTATTCCAAATCTCCACTAGCAGGTTCTGATGCAATTCCGCTTCATGCTGTTAAATTTAAAAATGTTACCATTCGAAGGGGTAAAAAGAAGAGAGAGGGGTGTAGGGCTACTGATTGTGTTGATACAAACCCCCCTCGGGTTTCTGGTCATTTGATGTCTGGGGTTTCTATTTCTTCGTCAGATGAGGGTCTTAGAGCAAAGATACCCTGCGCCTCTGGTTCTTAATGTCCATTTTATCATTGAATGACCGAGGGTTGGGGAAGGTTGCTAGGGCAAAGGCCTTCTCTAAAATTTATGCAGCTATTTGTCCAGGTATAGTGTTACTTCAGGAAACTATGTGTATAAGTTCGGTGGCGATCTTCTTCCTAGATGGGAAGTTGCGGCTTATTGCTCCAATGGCCTTTCTGGGGGTTTGGCAGTGGCTTGGAACCCTACTCTATTTGCCTTCAAAGTTTTTTCTACTCCGTGGGGTCTACTGATGAAAGGAATTTGTTTAGGTTTGAACATACAGTTTCACATTCTCAATTGTTATGCTCCTTATGATGGCCGAAGGGATTTCTGGGAAGCCTTGGCTGCGTCTGGGGTTCTTAATTTATCCCATTTGGTGATTGCTGGCGATTTGAATTTTACAAAATCTACCTCTGAGATATGGGGATCTGGGGTCAGAATGGATCCATTGGCAGACTATTTTATAGATTATCTTTGTCGGTTTGATCTGGTGGATATGGTTCCAGCTAAATTAATTCCTACCTGGAAAAATGGTAGGCAGGGTGATGTCGGTGTTCACAAGAGACCAGATCGTTTTTTGGTGAAGTCTTCTTTTTTAAGTATCATTCAGAAGTCTCGAACATGGGTTCATGAGGTGAAGTTCTCTGATCACTGGCCTATTGTTTTTCAATTTGAAGATTATGGACAAAAGGTTTGTTACCCGTTTAAATTTAATAGTTCTTGGCTTTTGGAGAATGATTTTTGTGAGATGGTGAAATCTTTCTGGTTAAATTCTGATTTTGAGAATTTAAATCCTGTTGATTATTTCTGTCATAAGATGATGAAGCTCAAAGAAGAGGTTATTAAATGGATTAAGGTTAGAAAGAAGACTGATGCTGCAGAACTGAAGGATTTGGAATACAGTATTCAAAATGCCTGCATGCAGAATTTTGATGGTTATTTGAATCAGGGAGATTTTGAAGTTCTGAAGTTATTTGAGAAAAAAAAGGACGAAATCCTCTTGATGGAAGAAAGGGAGTGGAGATTGAAGAGCTGAGCAGTGTGGATCAGTCATGGGGACAGGAATACAAAATTTTTTCATGCTTATGCTTCTGCGAGGAGGAATTTGAAATTGATTTGGGATATCAATGATGAAGATGGGAATTCTATAAAAGGTTTGGATTCCTTGAGCTCTGAAGTTGTGAGGTTTTTTGGCAATATTTACAAAGAAGAAGGTGGCTGTGATCTTTTGGACCAAATCAGATTGGAAAAACTCTATCCTAGATGTTTTGATGAAAGGGAAGCTGAGGCAGTGGGGAAGGAGGTTTCTTTAGATGAAATTGAGCATACTTTAAAAAAATTTGCCAGGGAGAAAAGCCTGGTCCTGATGGTTGGCCAATGGAAGTTTATGTGCATTTATTTGATATTATGGGGAAAGACATTCAATGTCTTGTGGAATTCACTAGGGTTCATGGGTTCATTTTTGGAGCTTTAAACTCAACATTCCTTACCTTAATTCCCAAAAGTAACAAACCTGTATCATTTGGGGAATATCGTCCCATTGCTCTATGTAATCTCATCTATAAACTTGTTTCAAAAATTATTGCACAGAGATTGAAGAATGCTCTATCTACTGTTATAACTCCTGAACAATTTGGGTTCTTAAAGGATAGGCAAATTCATGATTCGATTGGTCTTACCCAAGAACTGCTACACACTATCAAATCTAAGAAGTTAAAGGCTCTGATATTAAAGATGGATTTAGAGAAAGCTTATGACCGTGTCAATTGGTCATTCCTCAGGTTGATTCTGATACAATTAGGTACTCCTCCCCTTGTGTTAAATTGGATAATGGCCTGTGTTTCAACGCCATGTATATCTATTTTGGTAAATGGTAATCCCACCTCTTTTTTTCAATGTTCTAGAGGGATTAGACAGGGCTGTCCTCTGTCACCCCTTCTATCTCTCCTGATCATAGATGGTCTTAGTAGGCTCATTCAACAAGCCAAAGAGATGGGATTGATTAAAGGTATTAAGATGGGTGATGGATGCTTCCTGTCGCATCTCCTTTTTGTTGATGACGTTCTTCTTGCTGGCACTGATTCTATTACAGAATGGAAGGTTTTTTCGAATATTATCAAATTTTTCTGCAAGGTTTCTGGGATGAAGGTTAGCATTTCAAAATCATGTTTTTATCAGCATAATGTGGAAGTTGGGAGAAGATGTGAAATTGAATCCATCTTACCATATAAATGTCAACATCTTGCCGATGGTTTGAAATATTTAGGTTTTATTTTAAAACCTAATTCTTATAAAGTCAATGATTGGCGGTGGATTATTAGCAAGTTTGAATAGAAAATTGATCACTGGACTTTCCGTTTGCTCTCAGCTGGTGGCAGACTTGTTTTAGTTAAAGATGTGCTTTCAAGTATTCCAGTTTTTTGGTTATCTCTTTTAGAGATTCCGGTCTACATTCTAAATAGGCTCAATATGCTTATTTTCAGATTTCTTTGGTCTGGTAATATCGATGGTACTAATCTGGTGATGGTTAAATTGGAGGTTCTTGCTCGGCCGGAGAAGGTCGAAGGATGGGGTATCAAAGACATCAATATTTTTAGCAAAGCTCTTAGATTGAAGAGTTTATGGCGAGGTTTATTCAGTAATACTCTTTGGTCGAAGGTTCTCCATCTTAAATATATTAAAATAGATCTTATTTTCTGGTTGAGGAAACCCAAGAGGGTCTCTGGTTTGTTGTCTCCAGTTTGGAGAGGGTTTCTTAAAGTCTATGACTGGATTGCCAAAGATATTTGCTGGCTGGTAGGTAATGACTGCAGTATTCTTATCGGTGTGGATCCTGTTCTTGGTTTGGAGGAAAATTTTAGACTGTCAGATAATCTAATCACTTTGTTTAATATTATGGGGTATAAAACTTTAAATGAAGTTCACAAAATCGATCATTTGCACCGATCAGGTAATGGATGGTTAAGTGCTTTAGAGTTGGAGCTCCCGGAACACAGAAAGGAATGGGATCATTATATTATGGCTCTGAGATCGGCTGGTATTGCTCTTTCGGGGAACCCTAATAAATTATTATGGGAAGGCAATCCAAAAGAAGGTTTTGTTTCTGCGAAATTTTCTTATGACAAGATTATTCAGGAACATTATATTTATCCAAGACAGTGGTGGTATTCGAAAATATGGAAATGGTCTATCCCTTTGAAGGTGAAATGTTTCCTATGGCATGTTCTCAATGGCATTCTGAAGACATGGGATAATCTTCTCAAACGTGGTTGGAATGGGCCCAATTGGTGTTGTTTATGTAATTTAAGTTATGAATCTGCTGGTCATCTATTTGTGAAGTGCTCTTTTATGAAAGAAATTTGGTCTCTGTGCTGTAAAGAACTCAACTTGGATTTAGTCTGGGAATACTTGGACTTTGGCACAGGTTTGCTCAATTGGGTTAGGGATTACAAAAAACCACTCTTCCTTCCTATTTTTATATCATGGATTATCTGGTTTACAAGGAATGAAGCAATTTTTCAGAACAAGTTGCTTGTTGCGGTGCATTGTGTAAGGTCTGTTATCTATATGTTACAGACTTACCCTGAGGAGGAACATGGTAAGAAATGTGTGAGTGAAAGTTCTTTCTCCTTTGTGGTAACTCAACCGATATTATTCTTTGATGGTGCTGCTCAAGATGGTATGTGTGCAACTAGTGGTGTCATTTATATCAATGAAAATCATTACTTTTCTCTTCGTCTTAATGGTGGCAGAGGTACCAATATGAAAGCGGAGTTATTGGCCCTTTGGGCTGTTCTTAAAGTGGAAAATACCTTTGGACTGGTTAATCTCAAAGCCTTTGGGGATTCCCGAGTGACAATCAAATGGGCCTCAAATGAATACAATCTGAATATTATTGATCTAAAAAATTGGTGTGTTCGAAATCGTCATGAGATTGCAAAGTAGGACCAGATTTCATTCGAGCATATTTTCAGGACTCACAATTCTCATGCAGATCAACTTTCAAAAGATGCCTTTGCTGGACCTGAAGGAATTTTGTTTTGGGAAGAATGGATGGACGCCTGTCTGCTTGACAGGGGTAACTTATTTTTCTTTTAGGTTGTTTCCCCTACTTGGGTTGATGAACATCATTTTATGAAATCTTTTTGATGGGAAATTTTAATTTTGTATAGCAGTTAAACTGTTGCTCATTTCGAGAACAAGATCCTGTCTTGATATCTTGTATCTTCGATACACAAACTATCTTTGTACTATTTGATTCAACTAAATAGCAATAGTACGATTTTTTTTTCTGATAGAAAAAAAAACTTGATTGTATAAGCAAACATGTGTTAACTTGATCAAGTTTTCTAGTGCGAATACAGATTCAACAGCATGGATTCTAAAACGAGGGTTTTGAATCTACGATCTTGTGATATCTCAAAATAAATGACCTACCATCAATCATCAATGCAAGTGGGTCAAGATCTATGGTGTTAGAGTTAAGATGCAGTCCAGATCTTGTGCCTGAAGATCTCTTAATGTATCCAAGATTTCTCTAGATCTTTGGAAATCTTTACAGACATTTTGTGACCAACAAACATGCCAATTTTCAACATTTTTGTATTATGTTGAAATGTTTCCCCATTCTTGATATATCAGACATGCTAAAATGTTGAAATTAGGTGTAAAAATGTTGAATATCTGTTGATACAACTGTTCACAAAATGTATATTTTTCTTGTTTACTTTTGCACTATTCACAACTTAATCATTTAAAGAAAAATATCTGCTTTGCTGGGAACAACATAATTCTCTCTTTAATTTGAAGGGATTTGAAGGGAATTAAAATGTTTAATAAACTTTTGAAGGCGGAAATTTGTTTTACGACAAGGATATGGAAACTTTAATGGCGGAATTTATCAACAAGAAACATTCATTTAATCTCTTTGTAGTTTTCCCTTCAGTTCAGCCGCAAAATACACTTTAAATTTGAAAGTATATTTGTTATGAAATATTATTAGTGTCATGTAAAGCTAATTTTGAACATTTTTCCCATATTTCAACATTTTTGTAATATGGATTGAAATTATGCAATTGCAATTTTTGTATTATTCCAATTTTTTTTTAATTAAAGGCAAGGACTTTGTTGCTTGCAACCCTTGTCTACAATTTGTTTCTCATGCAATATGTATCGCATGATTTTTTCTTTTGACAAGGGCGTGGTAAGAAAGTGTGCTCATTCAAAATTTCCAAGTGATGCGATGATATAATGGGTGCTCATTCAAAGCATATGGGTCAATATTTTAAAATCAGAAATGCAAACCATATATATATATATATATATATATATATATATATATATATATATATATATGAAAGTGACCTTAAATATTGTGAGAGAAACAATGAAGGGGTCCCAAATCTCATGAGATTAAGGGAGGTTATTCATCTCAACACAACCATACATCATGATATGAACATGTACTTGTAGATGGCAAGCAAACTCAACCTCCTTCTTCCGTGGAGGTTTTTCTTTTTGTTGAAGGGGAATCATCAAATCCCTTACCTTTTTTAACATTCTTAGATCTACAATATTTCTTATAATGCCCAAATTTACCGCATTTCCAACGTTTCCTTATATTTCTTCATGGATATTGATAACTACTTATAGATGTAGATCTATCCCACAGAGCCTTATTTTTTCTATCTTGGGAACAACCTTCCACACCCCCCATGGATTTTACTCTCATTTCCTCCAATAACAAGGATTCAACTACATTCTCAAAATTTAATGTGGATTAAGTACTACTACCAATTACTACAACTAGATTATCCCAAGAGTCTAGCAAAGAACATAATAGGGAAGTCCACTTGTCTTCTTCCTCCATCTTAATATCAACAGAGACGAGTTGATTTACCATAATATTCAAGGAATTTATATGCTCTATCATGGATTTAACATCATCCACCTTTATATGATACAACTCATTTTGAAGAAACAACTTGTTTACCAAGGACTTTGACTGATAAAAATTACAAAATTTGTCCCGCAACTTCTTTGTATTGTCCTCTTTGGAGACATTCAACAACACCAACTCATAGAGGTAAAGTTGAATTATATTTTTCACCATTTTTTCTAGCTCATTTTTGTCTTTTTTATACATACCAATAATTGTGTACTTGGATCCATAGAAACCCAATGTTCATCTACAATAAGATCTTCCATATTTAGCTTCTATAACTTGAAGATTTGACCATTAAACTTCTCTATTTCTATTCTTGAACTACTTTCTATTTTTCTTTATACGAGATTCATAATGCAAAGATACCACTCAAGAATAGGTTTACAAAAAAACCAAGATACCCCTACTCTTCATAGAATGGGATAAACCCTAGCAACAAAGGTGTCCCCTTGAAGCAATACCAAATGAAGAGTTTGACAAACCTATGCATGAAAAGAAATACTAACAAAATCTAAAACATAAGAATAACAATGGCACATTCATGTAATATACATAAAATTTACCTTCAAAACCCTTAACATGGAAAACCAATGTAAGTAAGACCCATATATCTCTCTAATCTCATTTTATTAACTCAATAGTTCACCATAAAATTATTTAGATATAATGTAGATTTATTCAACCCTAATTCACTCACTTGGATTATATTACATTTGTAATCGCTTAATCTGGATTATGTTATAATGGGACGAAACCATTAGCTGAAATAATAAATATTATACCAAAATAAAATTTCTTGGGAGCTCCACCCCCAAACCCCCCATGCCCCTCCTATCGAGGGAGGGGGTCCCCCACAAACCCCCTTCATTTGGGGGCTATCCCTCAAACTTCCATTAGGATGTGACTAACTCTATCTCTTGTTAATTTTTTTATATCTTTAATTTGCAACTGCAATAATACTTGAAATCAAGTAACAATCATATGCATAAGCAATCACATTCGAAACATGAATTTAACTTGGGGAAACCCTCTATGAATTGAGGGAGAAAACCCCAACAAGACCTTCCTTAGTATATTGATAGATATCAGAGAATGTATTTTACATCAAGCACCCCCTGTGCAATTACAGAGAAAGTGAAAGATAAAGCAGAGAGACTTAGAATAATATCCTGCACAAAGAAAAACACATTTCCTTCAAGGGAGAAGAGATTTCGCTTCACATTGAATTCATCAATCCTGTATAACATATTTATACATTCTTCTCATGCATCGGCTTCTATTTTTATCTTCTAACTTCAGGGTGAACTTTCCCTCCATTTGGATGCATCAATATTGCATGAAGAAGTGCGACCCACTTATCATGCAATGCATTAACTCATTGAACTATCTCTTAGGATGAACTTGCCCCTTAACCGAAAGCTTTCCCACTTAGTTAGGTGGCTAAATTAAGTGTCATTGTGCAAGTGCCACAAATCAAGTGTCATATTTTAGTTTAATAGAAGTGTTGTCATGCAATATAACTTAGTTAACTAGATCTTCTTTGTTATCACTTAGTTAACTCTCTTAACGGATTCTTTCTTGTTAAGTACATCACTTTAGTGATCAATTCGAGTTCTCCTTTGATTTACTAAAGTCTTCACTAAATTTTAACAATTCGAATTCTCTCTTAATTAATTATTTATATGCAATTCAAATTCTCTCATATCTTATCACATATTATCTTTATCTCTTGTCTTATCTTCATGGTTCACGTGTGCCAGCTTAATTATCATATCAAATATACTAAGGATATTTTCCCAATGATGTGATCATATTTTTCTACTATCATTCCAAGTGGTTATATGCTAAAGTAATTCAATCTAGATGTGGTCAGTCTCTATAGGACACTTAATAGTTCAACCATGGTTAGTAGTACATCACACACCATACATGTTTCGACGTGCAAAGCATCACCTCAACACATGAGGATCTATCTTGACATACAAGACCTTATCCTTTACTAGCAAGATTGTACAACATCATCACTTTGACATTCAAAGCACTTGCCTCAACACATGAAGCTTAATTATTCTTGAGTCCAACTCATGCTTCTTCTCCAAGTTTCTTGAGTCCAACTCAAGCTCCTACAAGGCACTACCTTAACACATGAGGCTCAATCTTGACACACAATATTGACCTGGGGAATGAATCATGATGTTGTAACTTTAACACTCCCTCTCAACGAGGGATGCATTCTCTGCCATGCCAAGCTTGTCTCGGAAGCACCTATACTTTGTCACTAGAAGAGGCTTAGTCAACATATATGTTATTTGATCACTAGTATCAATGTACTGAAGTCTTATGGCACCTCTCTGGACCATGTATCTGATGTAGCGATACTTCATCTCAATGTGTTTTGATTTGTCATGAAACACCGGGTTTTCTGAGAGCTTTATGCAACTTTTATTGTCGGAGCGAATGACAGTAGTCTCAAGCTTCTCACCAAACAACCCAACAAGTATCTTCCTAAGCCACACAGCTTCTCGGTAGGTTGTACTAGTTGCAATATAATCTGCTTCTGTAGTACTCTGGGCTACGGATACCTACTTCATGTTGGACCAAGAGATCATAGTTGATCCCAAGCTAAAACAAAATCCGAATGTACTCTTTTGGTCCACAATACTACCACCCCAATCGGAGTCGGCATATCCAAGTAGAATCACTCCACAATTGGAAGCATACATGAATCCATAGTCAATAGTACCTCGAAGGTATCTAAGCACATGCTTGGCAGCAATCCAATGTCTATGTCTTGGCTCAGACATGAATTGACTCAAGATACTCACTGCATAACATATGTCTGGTCTAGAATGTATCAAATACATCAAGGAACCAATGAGTTGTCTATACGTGGTAGGATCCACTATATCCGATCTTCTTTAGATTAGACATCACTGTAGTACATGGAATTACAGATACCAAGTCTCCGCAATACATCAACTATGTACTTTCCTTGTGAAAGAAAGATCTCATATTTCCTTTTCCAAACTTATAGACCAAGAAAATAGTGCATAAGACCTAACTCTTTCATTTCGAACTCAGAAGTGAGCTCCCTCTTGCACCAAGCTATCTATTGCTCCTCTCCAGTAAGGAACAAGTCATCAACATAGAGAACCAATATCAATGGATGGTTCTTCACAACCTTGAAGTACAAGTTGGGGTCAACTTCACTTTTGGAGAAGCCCAAGATCAGAATATAGTTGTCAATCCTTGAATACCAAGCGCTCGGGGCCTACTTAAGGCTATACAAGGATTTATTAAGTTTTCATACATGGGACTCCTTCCCATGGACTAAAAACCCCTCAGGTTTTTGTATGTAAACCTCTTCCTCAACCTCACCATTGAGGAAGGAAGCCTTCACATCCATCTAGTGAAGTTTCCAACTCAAAATTAAATCAAGGAAAATTATGGTTCGGATAGTAGTGTACCTGGACACAGGAACGCATGTCTCATCATAGTCCATCCCTTCTTTCTATGAGAAACTATGGGCCACAAATATTGCTAATACTTTTCAATACTTCCATCAGCTACATGCTTGATTTTATAAAGCCACTTGGAATTTACTATGGACTTCCCGTCAAGTTTAGTAACCACTTCACACACATCATTCTTTAGGATAGATTTGTATTCTTCTACCATGGCATCTTTCCAAACTTGTTGATTTGAGGCTTCCTCATAGGTTTAGGGTTATGAATCATCGATGTGACTCATCTATGCTACATATCCTGAAAATATTTCAGGTCTCTTTTGTTCTCTGGATGAGCTTCAAGGTGCTCCATGTTTTTTTGCATTTTGAATAATGTCTTGAAACCATACATATCTCCTCTTAGCAGGAGATTCATCATGTGATCTTTCTATCATATCTTTTGGCTCTTCAGGATCAAGCAGATCTACGAAATATTCTAGATTCTCCCTCTCAATATATAAAGGGGAGAATCAGAAACTAGATCCTCCATCAAGGGAGTCTCATGATCTCTTTTGGTACATGAATGTATATAGGACAACCGGATATATTCAAGTGTCCAACATCTAGATTTTCACCAGCGAAAACCTCTTCGGGAGTCTTTTCTCCCAAGATAACACGAGGGCTTCTATTCTGAATATAAACAGCAGTGTTGGAGGATTCTTCCCATAAGGATGTGGGAAGATCCTAATCACACATCATGGCTTTTGCAACCTCACATATTATTCTATTCTTTCTTTCAGCAACCACATTTTGCTGGGGGTTGCAGGGTACAGTCAGTTGTATTTTTATTCCTACATCTCGACAGAAGTCGTTGAATTCATGTGACTCAAACTCTCCTCCATTATAAGATATCAAAGCACGAATGTGATTTCCAGTCTTATTCTCAACCGGTGCTTTAAACTCTTGAAACTTGTTGAAAGTTTCACTCTTTGATTTCAGAAAATAAACCCATGACTTGAGAGATAAGTCATCTATGAAAAGCACATAATACAAATAACCACTCAAGGAGGGTGCAGACATAGGACCACATAGATCGGAATGAATCAATTTAATGATCCCTTTGGATCTTTTGGCACTACTTGGAAAACTCTTCTTAATTTTCTTTCCAAGAGCGCAACCTCTACAAACACTATCAAAATCATATTTAAACATGGGCATACCTTTCACCATATTTTGTAATCCGGGTAGCAATTTGAAATGGATATGACCAAGACTTCTATGCCACAGCTCACATGAACTGACTGTGTCATGGATCATGGATTGAATGATCTTACCAAGAAATTTGTAGAGGCCTCCCTCTCTAACTCTAATCACAGATGCAGAGTTCAATTCTTCATGCTTAGGCCACAAGAGTGTTATTTTGTCCATAAAGATTACTTTGAATCCTTTATCTTGTAGAACCAAAATAGACAGGAGGCTCTTCTTCAATCCGAGGAAAAATAGAATTTCATCCACATGTAGTACATCTCCTGAATCCAACTGAAAGGAAGTAGATCCAACTCCTTGGATTGAAAAGGTGGTATTATCTCCAAGATCCACCTTACATGAAAACTTATTTTCCTTCATATCTGTGATAGCGCTCCTCTATCCAGTAATGTGCTTGGAAGCACCACTATCTACTAGCCATGTCTCATCACTAGTGGTAATGGATCTATAAAGGGTTGAGACAAGATAGAACTCCTTCCTCATCTCTTGAGCATCGGATGGATTCTTTCTTGTAGGTTCATCTTCTGTAGCAGTAGAAGCATGAAACCTACCCTTGAACTTTCCTCTTTGCTTTGCACGACATTCTCTTGCATAATGTCCCTTCTTATTGCAATTGAAACATTTCAATTTAGAATTATCAAAGTTCTAGAAATAATTCTCCTTTTGATGAGAGAATTTCTTGTGATATTTCTTACCTCTCTTCATCTGTGCTGCAAGAGCGAGGTTCTCTTCTTTGGAAGCAGTATATTTGCTTTGGATTCACCCTTATTCTTGTAGGAAATCATGCCATAGTATCTCAAAGTTAGGTTCCACTTCTCAACCATTTACTACATACAAGAATGTATCCCATGAGGATGGAAGACCATCAAAATCATTCTAAATGAGATCATCATCATCGACCGTCACACCAATGCTCATGAGTTGATCTCTTACTTGAGAGATCTTTTTGAAGAAGGAAGCCACAACTTCGTCCTTTTCCATATTCATATTTTGAAGCTTGTTCTTCAATGTTCTATTTTGACTGGGCACCTTCTTCTCATAAATATTTGTCAAAGTGTCGAAGCATTCCTTTGTGGTCTTCCATGGAGTAATCATGGGAATCAAGTTGTCCTTCACAGAATCATAAATGATTCTCTTTTCTTTGGCTTGATTCTTCTTGAAGATAATGCGCCCTACATTAGAAGTAGGTTCTTCAATAACATTGGATATGTATCCATCCAGATCATGCTCTTCTAGGATATTTAGGATCCTGGCCTTCTAAGTATTGAAGTTTGAAGTTCCTTCAAGATGGTATTCCATTCGTATTAATCTTGAAGCTATAATTCTTCAAGTACTGTGATCACTCAGGGTCTACGTAGGCTCAATATTGATTGATGAATTACTATTTTACACCCTGAGCTCTGATACCATGTTAATTTTGTATCTTTAATTTGGAGATGAAATAATACTTGAAATCAAATAACAATCATACACATAAGCAATCACATTTGATACATGAATTTAACCTGGGTAAAACCTCTATGACTTGAGGGGGAAAACCCCAATAAAACCTTCCTTAGTATATTGATAGATAGCAGAGAATGTATTTTACATCAAGAACCCCCGGTGCAATTACAGAGCAAGAGAAAGATAAAGAAGAGAGACAGAGAATAATATCCTGCACAAAGAAAAGCACATTGCCTTCAAGGGAGAAAATAATTCGCTTCACATTGAATTCATCAATCTTGTATAACATATTTATACATTCTTCTCATGCATCGGCTTCTATTTTTATATTTTGACTTCAGGATGAACTCTCCCTCTATCTGGATGCATCAATATTGCATGAAGAAGTGCACCCCACTTCTCATGCAATGCATTAACTCACTGAACTGTCTCTTAGGATGAACTCGCCCCTTAACTAAAAGCTTTCCCACTTAGTTAGGTGGCTAATTTAAGTGTCATCATGAAAGTGTCGCAACTTAAGTGTCATCTTTTAGTTTAACATAAGTGTTGTCATGCAATAACACTTAGTTAATTAGATCTTCTTTGTTATCACTTAGTTAACTCTCTTAACTGATTCTTTGTAATACCCCAATTTTGACTTGGAATGTATTTACTCAACATTATGTAAATGATGTAAATGTGCTAGTTTGGATTCCTAGTTTGGAGTTCAAGTCCAAGGCCCAAGTAGTGAATGGCTAGGCATGTATGATGTATATATTTTTATTTGGACCACATGATTGGCTTGTCATGCCAATTCAAAATGTATGTAAATATTATGTTGAAAATTAATAAAATGGTCCAAGATGGCTGTGTAAAGAGCACTAGAGGGGCTATGATTCCACTAGAGGGGAAGAGGAAGGGGGCCTATGGGAAACCAAATCCTATGTTTCCATGTTTCAACCTTAGAACTCATCCAAAACATGACATGTTCCCTAAATAATCCAATTACCTCCTTTTGACTATTAAATCCAATCATTGAATGCATATGTGAGGTTGGTGGGAAAAGTCACTTCATGTAGTTATTGAAGCATGGGGGTTGTGACAATTATGTCAACTGTCCTATTTATTTTATGGCTACAAGTTATGTCAGTTTTCCTTTCACCCTTACCTCATATCCTTGGAGTCAACACTCTTTTGATCACTCGCATTCTCTCATGCAGGATTCTACACTATGTAGAGTTTTCCATTGTTGATCATGAATATACCAGATTGTGTTTAACCCAAAAATTCGAATTTGAAGACAGAGCTACATTTTTGGAAGGGAAAATAGATGGTTGTAGGTGAACATGGAGGTTGGGAAAGCTAGGAACCTTTACCCATCGAGTTCTACCACTTTTGGATGCTTGAGAAGGCATGGATTAGCATTGCAGGAGGTTCTCCATTAGCATACAACATGTTGGACTCTTACTGCACACACTGGTAAGTACTGTAAGGGTTGGATTTCCTGAGGGAACTGTGGATCAATGAAGGTAAATTCCTTCCTTTTGTTGTGTGGGGAAGTTGGAAGGAGTGCCATGGCTGTGATGGCTTAGTGAGACCCCTGTAGAGCTCTGGTTGAGCTTTTTGGCTAAGCATAGTGAGCAGAATGGGTTTGGGGATGAGAGATAGAAGCCTGTAGGTGTTTCCTTCACCCTGGTGGCCTCATAGTCCAACTTGGGGGAGGCCTATCAGCAGAAAGAGTATATGTTGGATAGAGTGCCTATGGCTAGGTGGAAAATCGCTCTTACACAGCCAGTTACTTGGATCTTCTTTGTTTAAAGATAAGTATTCTTGTGCATATGATGTGCAATGATTTTTATTTATATGCCTATGATAATTATACTTGAAATTTCATGTTATGTGTGTGTGGATCAATTTTATTCCACTATGAATTTTATTTATGTGTATGTACATGCATTTTATCTCTTATGAATTCGTAATTATGGCTATGGGGGGTAATTTTGAGGCCTTGGTTCAATTAATGTCCCCTCCTACTAGTCGGATTAGGGGATGGGGACATTATAGAGTGGTATCAGAGATTTTGGTATATCAGAGATGCATGGGCCATGAATGCACAATTACATGCAGAAGAAAAAAAAAGTCTTTGTGTAAAACGGGTTATGTTAAGGGACATATAAAGGTCCATCAATAATTTTGATTTAAATATGAAATTTTAAAATTTTGGGGAATTTTTAAGTCGATCCAACCTGTGCCCCATGTATGAGTGACATGGAGGAGCAACGTGGGTCGAATATATGAGGTGGGACGAAAAACTCAGCACCTAAGTACCAGAATATGACCCAGGGACTCGTAATAATTTAGCACCCGAGTGCTAAATGTGATGAAACAGGTGGCCAAAGGCTTGGCGGGTTAAGATCCAAGCGTTGAACAACAAGGTAGATCAACGGTTGTAGTTGATAGCGCACGAGAAAATTGTGTGGAGGTTAATAGTGGGAGGATGAGGATCTGATCGTTGGATGAAGGGGAAGATCAACGGTCGGGGATCACTACGCCCTACGAAAGTGCATGGTGATTAATGATAGGAGGGCGAAGACTTGACTATCGGATCTTATCGGAGATCAACGGCCCAAAGTCATCATGCGTCGATAAAGTGACTAATGGTTAATTTGGGAGGATGGGTGTGTTGTGCCCAAAACCGCTTGGGGCGCGTGTCTCCTTTTGATTGACTGTGCCTCCCCAAGAGTTGTTTTCCAAAACCATCTCATGAGGGCACGTTACCGCTTGTGTTAAAGGGGAAAACCACCGATGTTCTCCTGCTCAAGGTTCGATGGTATGGCAACGCGGTGACCTGGTGGCCGGTAGAAGGTGACATGGCTGTGTCACAAGGTGATAGGTATACCTATAGTAAACCTCGATAGGGACATGTCAGGCCACGTCAAAACCTTTCCAGATCATGCAAAATGATATTTTTCTGATGCGTCAGATTGCGTGAAATTGTATCGTTGACCCCCTTTTTTTTTTAATCGACTAGGTTGGATATGAGGTTTATCAACAGCCATTAGAGCAACATAATTTTGGTCATGTTTTGGATTTTGGGGGTGTGTTGCAGAAATGCATAATTATTAAGTCCAACAGAAGTGGAAAAATACAAAAGTAGTCAATTCCAGATTTTTATAGCAGGTGATTGGAGAATCCGATGGGGAAACTGAAAAAATTGTTGAAGAATCATAGTCATATGTATTATCTAATCCAATAGATAGGTTGTTCCATTTCTCCATAAATTTTCTTCTACAGGTGGCTAATTTGGCCTCTGAGATTAAATGCACCTACAGGAAAAGTGCAGAATTTAGGCCAAATTGACAATTTCCAAGGACCGTAACTTTGTGCTCAGAATTCATACTCGAGCATGCTTATAGTAATTGGAAAGTTGTCCAATGGGGAACAATTTTATAGAGTTAGAATATGAATTGGTGATTCATATGCTTCTATGATTTTAGCAACAAAGTTCCTATAGCCATAATTAACAAAAACTGTCAATATGAATATTTTCCAGAATACATGAAAATTGAATTTTATTTTGTAATAAATCTAGAAAATGTGTTTATATCAACACTTTTGCATATTTGAAACCATATCGGTGACTGTTAAAAGGGTCAGCAATGAGCATAGTGTAGTTGAGAAACCTCTGATCTTGGTTGGGCCAAGAAGGTCATCATCATGGATGATGCACAAGATCCTTATGAAGTTGAGGCATATGAAATGGGAGATAATATTCAAATTGATAATGAAGAGACCGAATCCAATGGTAGGAGAAACCAAGTGACTCCCCCATACATTGTAGATACCATGAGGATCCTAAGGGTGGAGCTGCAGAGTTATAGAGTAGACAATGAGAGGCTTCTTAGAGATCAAGAAGAGTAGAATCAGTTGAATGTAGCTATGATCCAAAGTATGACAGACATTCAGAGGAAGATTAACTTTGGACATCATTCTAAAAATTAGGAGAATAGTGGGATTAGTTCAAGAAGGAATTCTCACAATAAGTCCCATAGTTCAAGAAGAGTTTCTAGAGGCAGGTCATATACTCCAGAAATCTCTTCTAGTGATTCATTTGAGTCTAAGGATTCCACTAAGGGATCAAAATATTCATCTCACGGGAAGAAGAGGAAGAGGTCTTCTAAGAACAACTCACATGAAGAATTTAGGAAGGCCAAACCTCCCACATTTTATGGTGAGATAAAATCTGGTCAAGACGATGCGGCTTGGCTTCTTGGGATGAGGAAGTATTTCCAAGTCCAAGACTATTCTGGAAATATGAAAGCAAGAGAGTCTATCTTCATGATACGGACTTATGAAGGAACGCAAGGAATTACAAAAATACACGTAAACGTAAAGATGCAACATAAATAAGACTTCATTTCATTAATATCACATAACAGAAATATGCTTAGAGACAGAATGGAAATAAACTAGCTAGGGCGCTGGTAGCTTATCTCTGAGAAGAGATGTACGACCACCGGCCTTTGAACTCTATGTTATAGTGGGGCTCGAAGCCTATCTATTATTGAGAAACAAAGGAAAACCTTAGTCATCCAAAAACCTAACCCTAGGAGATGAAAATGCCAAACTATGGGCGCCGTTGGGGTAAATTGGTACATCAATTTCCCGCCATCGTAACTTTGGCATACGATTTCTGTTTGACACACATGATACCTCATTGGGAAGATCTACCCAAGGAATACATTGAAAACCACCATTGTTCCACATTCACTAGAAGAAATTTTCCCAAAAAAACGTCGTTTAGGGCCTCAAAAAGGCTCTGGAAGTTTAGGACTCGAAAAAATGCTAAAAATAGTAAGTTGTGCTATAATTAAGTAAACTAAAAGAACTGAAAGAACAATGTTGGGGCCCCAAGTGGAATAGGCGGTGGCCACCAATATCCACCTGGCTCATTCCTCCCCCCTTAAGAAGCAATGGTCCCCATTGCGTGGAGTTCCTCCATGAGATGAGGAAACTTCTTCCGAACTTGGGCCCTGGTGTGCCACTTGCCCTGGTGCAGGAGTTGGCCAACTTTGACAACCTGATACTATTGGATCTTTTGCTGGCGAGTGTTCTTGATTTGCATGTCCATGGTACGATTTGTGGTGGCCTGTTCCCTGCACTATGGGTTTAAATTTGTTGCTGTGAGTTGTTCTGCAATGTCGGAGATGTCCAGTAGAGGTGGAAAGTAGGGTCGAAGGCGGTCCACATTGAACACTGGGTGCAAACCAAGGAATGGTGGAATACTGATCTCAAAGGCATTGTCCCCTATAGCCTTGCTAATAGTGTATGGCACATATCGGAGCGGGCGAAGATTACAGTAGGGTCCAATGAGGCGCTCCTTTTGCAAATGTAGCCACACTTTGTCACCCACCTGGAAGTTGTGTGGAACCCGATGTTGATCATGTCGTTGCTTGTATTTGGCATTGGTTATGTCCAATATGTCATGAGCCTGTTGGCAGATGTGCTGAATGTGCTCAATGAAGTTGTATGCCTTGTCAACTTCCGAGTGGACATGATCCGAATAAGCCTGAGTGACCACAAATGGCATGGCTATGTCAATGGGACATAGTGGCTAGAATCCCAAGCCCACCTGAAAGGGGTTGTGGTGGGTTGAGCTGTGGAGAGCTCGGTTATAGATGTGTTGTACATAGGGGATGTTGTCATCCCATGTGCGTGGATGCTTAGAGTTGTACATGCGCATAATGTGTATGATCATACTATTGACGACCTCTGTTTGGCTATTAGTTTGGGGATGGAAAGCTGTGGAATTGGTGAGCTTGGTGTCCAGCATTGACCAAATCCTGGACCAAAATGTATTGAGGAGCCTATTGTCCCGATCTAAGATGATAGATTGTGGGATCCCAAAGTGTACCCACACTTTTTCAAAGAAGAGTTTAGCAGTGGTTTCTGCTGTGATATTCTTCTTGCAAGCTTCCATAATGGCCATCTTCGAGAATCTGTCGACGACCACGAAAACACAATCATTTCCATGCTTAGTAGAAGGAAGTACCTATATGTAATCCATGGATATGGATTCCCAAGGTCGACCAGGGGTAGGCAGCGAAGTGTAGAGGCCTTTCTTCTTGATGGTCGGTTTGGCAATGGCACAGGAAGTGCAAGATTTGATGTACTTCCTGACAGCCATTCAAAGGTTTGGCCAATAGAAATACTTCTGTAGTACTGCCACTGTTTTCTCGACCCCAAAATGCCCAACAACCCCATTATAGTGGGCTTCCCAAATCATCTTGGAGTGCTCGCTTGAAGGAACACAAAGGTGTCCCAGGTGACATAATAGTCCATCCTGGAGGTGAAAATTGGGAACTTGCTTACCCTCCAAGAGCGTCTTGTATGTGTGGCCAAATTCTAGATCGCTCTTGTAGAGAAGTGGCTAATCAGAAGTCTCGTGCCCACAAGAGTTGAGCACGTTGGTTAGCGCCACGATCGGTGGTCGGCTGAGGTAGTATGCAACATTATTGGTGCTTACCTTCTTGTACTTGATATTCAAATGAAATTGTTGTAGATATGTGGACCATTTCTGATGGCGATCGTTATGCAACTTCCCTTGTGTTTGCATGAACTGCATGGGTCGGTGGTCTGTGTGGATGACCGTTTCCTTCCCCAAAATGTAATGCTTCCATTGTCGGCAAGCCTACACAATGGAATACATCTCTTTGTCATAAGTGGGATACTTCCAAACTTTGTCGGAGAGTGTTTCGCTGTGATATGCCATTGGATGTCCTTGGTGAGTAAGAACTGCCCCAATAGCATAGTCTGAGGCATCTGTCTAGATCTCAAATGGTTGTTGCAAGTCTGGTAATGTGAGCACTAGGGAAGAGCAGAGGCGATGTTTCAACTCAATGAATGCCTCCTATTGAGATTCAGACCAAAAGAATTTTGCTTTTTCTCCTCCCTTGGTGACTTGGCTCAAGGGCCAAGTGATATGAGAGAATCCCAATACGAACCTGCGGTAGAAATTGGCAAGACCCAGAAAGCTGCGGAGCTTTGTTAGAGTGGTTGGGGCTGGCCAATCCTGAATGACTTGGATCTTGGCTGGATCCACATGCACCCCTTTCTCATCAATTATGTATCCCAGATACTGAACCTGGGTCATGCCAAAAGTGCACTTCTCCAAATTGGCACACAACTTGTATTGCTGCAGTGTTTGGAAGACCTGTTAGATGTGGTGGAGGTGCTCCTCCCAAGTTTGGCTGAAGATCAGGATGTCATCCAAGTACACTACTACAAATGAGTTGGTGAATGTTCGCAAGAGGTCACCCATCAGCCTCATGAAGGTTGTGGGAGAATTTGTCAGCCCAAAAGGCATGACCGACCATTCGAAAAGGCCCTCCTTGGATTTGAAGGCAGTCTTCCACACATCGGAGGGTTCGATTGGTACCTGGTGATACCCAGACTTCAAGTCGATCTTACTGAAATATTTTCCCCCCTTGAGTTGGTCCAAAAGGTCATCAATTCGTGGGATCGGGTACCTATTCCGGATACTGATCTTATTCAACGTCCGATAGTCAATACAAAGTCTCCAAGTCCCATCCTTCTTTTGCACCAACACGATCGGGCTCCCACAAGGTGATGAAATTGGTCGAATGTGCCCTTTCTGCAACAACTCCTGAATCTGTCTCTTGATTTCGTCATTCTCTAGAATAGAGCATCGATAGATTGGTCCATTGGGCAGTGACGCACCTAAGGTCAGATCGATGGGGTGCTTGACCTGACAGTTCAAAGGCACCCCTGCGGGTGAGGTGAAGATGTCCCCGTAATCCTCCACGAATATGTCCATCTGTTGTTGTTGGGTGGAGGAGCTCTGTTTGGAGGTCGTGGCCATAGTCTTATTCTTTCCCTGCGGGCGGATTACCAGGAAAACAAATTTCCCCGTTTTGGAAATGAACTTACTGCATTGTTTTGCACTAACCAAAGAGATGGCGGCAAGCGGCGCTACCTCCGATATCCTGTACAAATTATTTCCCAAAGTAACAATAACAACGCGAGGCTAGGACTCATACACAGCATGTCTCTTCCACAAGTATGGTTTCCCTAATAATACATCAGAAACATCAAGAGGAGCAATGTCACATAATACCTCATCCGTGAAGGGCTTGATGTTGTAGGGAAGGTGACACGGAGATCCCGTCCTTGGTGAATCCACCCAATGGTGTACGACTGTGGGTGTGCTGTGGTCGGTAAGCCCAACCACTTCACGACCTATGCTGAAATGAGGTTCTTTTGGCTCCCGCTGTTGACAATGAACTCCAGCGGGGAACCCTTTACCCACATTTGGGAATGGAAGAGGCCCTCCCCCTCCTCTAGATCTTCTGGTTCCTCCTTCTGGACCTTCGTGGTGGCAACGGTGGCGTTGGGCTCTGCATCGATAATATGCTTCCCCCTGTCATTACCCTTTTCAGGTTCTGGTTCATAGTCCGAGCATGCATCTGACTCAGAAGCCTTCAGCTCGGCCGCCAGTGACTGCTTGGCCTGACACTCACTTGTGTTGTGCGTGGAGCTCTTATGAAACTCACACCACTTTCCCATGTCCTTCTTTGGCTTCGTAGTGTTGTTCTTTGCTTGCGGTTTTGGCGGGTTATCCTGGGCCTCCCCACCTTGGCTTTGTCCTTGGTTCTGCGGTTTGGGGGAACCTTTCCGTTGCTTTTGAGTCCCAGATCCAAAGTCTCTCTTCTTCTGTTTAAACTTTTGCTCAATCTTGGCAGCAAACCGATATGCTGCGCTAAGCGAGGAGATGTCGAGGAACTGTATTTCCTCCTGAATGTATCTGTGCAGACAACTGCGGTACTTCAGCACCAAATGTTTCTCTGAATATTTGATACCCAGTTTTGTGCGCATGGTATGGAACAAATTTGTTAGCTCATGCACATCTTGATCCCTTTGTTGCCGCAGTGTAGTCCATTGTATGTACTTGTCCTCATAGCTTCCCATGGGATAATATTGTTCCTTGATGGTATCTCGGAAAGAATTCCAAGTGGGTGCGGCCGAAAACAGAGAGGATGCCCTCTCGTCCTTCTGCTCACAGTAGGTTTCCCACCAGTCCTTAACATGGGGGGCGGCTTTGAGGAGTGCAAAAGTGATTCTTTCCCGGTTGGAAAAGTCATGCACTGAGAAATTCCATTCTAATAGATTCAACCATCTATCTACGACGTCTACATCTATTTGACCTTCAAATATGGGAATGTCCAAGTTTACTTGTACCTTAAAAGGGGTTGCTCCTCCAGAGTGACTGCTGGTGGGAAGTCGTTGAAGGATCTAGGAAAAGTTATCTATCATCGTGTTCCTTTGATTCTCGAGGGCCTCCTCAAGCAATATTTTGATAGGATCTCCTGCTCCCTCGTATTTCTTTTCGTCCTCCATGGGCGGCCATCGGGGTTTGCGAGGGTGGTCTTGCAAGGGTTCAACTAGGTCGATCCCTAACTCCTTATACCTCGACCTCATTGGGGACATGCAAAGAAGGATCGAGAAAGAGCAGACCCGTTTGATACCATTGATTCAGACTTATGAAGGAATGCAAGGAATTACAGAAATACACATAAATGTAGAGATGCAGCAAAAATAAGACTTAATTTCATTAATATCACATAACAGAAATATGCTTACAGACAGAATGGAAATAAACTAGCTAGGGCACTGGTAGCTTATCTCTGAGAAGGGATGTGCGGTCACTGACCTCTGAAATCTGTGTTACAATGGGGCTCGAAGCCTATCTCTTACTGAGAAACAAAGGAAAACCCTAATCATCCAAAAGCCTAACCCTAGGAGATGAAAATGCCAAACTATGGGCCCCGTTGGGATAAATTGGTACGTTAATTTCCCGGCGTCGTAACTTTGGCATACGATCTCCGTTTGACGCACATGATACCTCATTGGGAAGATCTATCCGAGGACTACATGGAAAATCATGAATGTTCTACATTCAATAGAAGAAGTTTTCCCAAAAAACGTCGTTTAGGGCCTCAAAATGGCCCCAGAAGTTTAGGACCCGAAAAACTGCTAAAAATAGTAAGTTGTGCTATAATTAAGGAAACTAAAAGAACTGAAAGAAAAATGTTGGGGCCCTAAGTGGAATAGGTGGTGGCCACCAATATCCACCTGGATCACTTCAATTTGAATGGGAAAGCATCTATATGGTGGGATCACCTTAGGCAAGTGAAAAAGATCAATGAAAGGAAGATTGTTTGGAAGCAATTCAAGAAATACTTCAAGCAAAAGTACCTCCCTGATAGGTACTATGATGGAAAAATTAAAGAATTCTATGAGTTGAAGTTGGGCCAAATGACAATGGAGGAATATGTAAATAAATTTTTGGAGCTGCTGAGGTATTTCAAGTATATTAGGGATGACAAAGTCAAAATTCAGCATTTTCTAAGTGGGTTGCATGAGTCCTACAAAGATAGAATTGAGTTTGATGAGCCTCAAACTATAGATGAAACCATAAGAAAGGCTAAGTATTGTTAGGATCAATCCAAAAGCAAGCTAGATTACCATAAGGCATGGAAGGTCAAGAAGAATGAGAAGTTTGAGCAAAGGAGGAAAGGGTTCAAGCCTCCTCATTTCAGAAATCAGCCACGACAACCTTTAGAACAAGGTATGGACACTATGAATTTGTAGTGGTGCCATTTGGTCTCACTAATGCACTAACTACCTTCATGTGTCTCATGAATAGCATTTTCCACAAATACTTGGACAAGTTTCTTCTTGTGTTTCTAGATGACATTATTATTTGATCTAAGAATGAAAAGGAGCATGAAGAACATTTGAGGATGGCTTTGAAACTGTTAAGGGAGAATAAGATGTATGCAAAGCTAAGAAAATGTGACTTTTATAAAAATAAAATTCATTATTTGGGTCACATTATTTCAGAAGAAGGAATATCAGTGGATCCAAAAAAGATTGAAGCCATTGTGAATTGGCCATATCCAAAGAATGTGATAGATGTGAGATATTTATGGTTCTTGCTGGCTACTATAGAAGATTCATTGAAGGATTCTCCAAGGTTGCACACCCAATCAATTCCTTTCAAACGAAGGGAATGAAATTTCAATGGACACATAAATGTGAGGAAAGCTTCCATTTGTTGAAGAAGCTTCTTACAAGTGCTCCAATTCTGAAAATTGCAGACCCAGAAAATGAATTTTTGGTGTGTACAGATGCATGTAAACAGGGACTTGGAGAATTTCTCATGCAAGAAAATAATGTGGTGTGTTATGAGTCTAGAAAATTGAAGGAGCATGAAAATAATTATGCCACACATGATTTAGAACTTGCAGCTGTAGTTCATGCTTTAAAAATGTGAAGAAATTATTTAATGGGCAGAAAAATTGAGTTGAGGACAGACCATTGTGGTCTAAAATATTTATTTGAGCATTCAACATTAAATGCAAGGCAATCTAGATGGATGGAATTTGTATGTGAGTTTGATTTTGAAATCAAACACATAAAAGGGAAAGAGAATAAAGTGGTTGATGCACTCAGTAGAAAGGTGCGTGAAATGCATGTGGCGGCCATCACAACTTGCCAATCAGATTTAAGACAACATATTGTTAATTCTCTTGGTGAAGATGAATTGTATGTGCAAATAAAAGAAAATTTGCAGTAGCAGAATTTTGAAAATAGGTATGAAGGGTATCATTTGGAAGAGGATGGAATTCTTATTTATAAAAGTAGAATTTATATTCCAAATGTGGCAGACTTGAGGAGAATTGGTATGGATGAAATCCATAAAATGCCATATTATTCTCACCCAGGATATCATAAAACAATTGCTACAACCAGGAAGCAATATTTTTGGCGAGGGATGAAAAAGGATATTGCCGAGTATATATCTAAATGGATGGAGTGTCAACAAGTTAAAGTTGAGCATCAACACCCAACAGGTTTGTTGCACCCTTTGCCAATTCTAGAATGGAAATGGGAAATAATTTCCATGGATTTTATTATAGGATTTCCAATAACTGTGAAACAACATGATTCTATCATGGTTGTGGCGGATAAAATTGTCAAAATCAGCACACTTTATTCCAGTTAAATCCACCTATAAAGCAGATGCCATTGCAAATATTTTCATGAAGGAAATTTTTAGCTGCATGGATTTCCTAAGGCAATAATTTCAGACAGAGATACCAAATTTACTTCAAATTTTTGGAAAAGTATTTCTGCGGACTTGGGGACACAACTGTATTTTAGCACTTCCTACCATCCGCAAATAGATGGGAAAACAAAAGAGTAGATTAGGTTCTTGAGGACATGCTTCACATGTATGTGATGGGAAAACCATCCAAGTGGGAAGATTATCTACAATTGGTAGAGTTTGCATATAACAATGGGAAGCAAGCTTCACTGGGCATGAGTCCATTTGAAGTTTTATATGGTAGAAAGTGCATGACACCAGTGACATGGGATAATCCAGTGAACATGATTGTAATTGGGCCATAATTGTTTAAGGAAATGGAACAAGAGGTTACAAAAATTAGGCAGAATTTAAAGGCAGCCCAAGATAGGCAAAAAATCTATGCAGATAAGAATAGAATGCATATAGAATTCAGTGTTGGGGATCATGTTTACCTTAGAGTGAGGCCAATGAAGAGTTCCTTGAATCTTGGAAGTTGCACCAAGCTATCTCCAAGATATTGTGGGCCATTTGAAGTAATTGAAAGAATAGGGTCAGTTGCATATAGAATGGCATTTCCTGTTAACACTAGAGGTCATAATGTTTTTTATGTTTCTTTGCTTAAGAAATATGTACATGATCCTAACCACGTGATTGATTGGGATGTGATCTAGGTGGAACCCGAGGGAGAGTTCCAAACTGATCCACTATGCATCCTAGACATGAAGGTGACATTGCTTCGGAACCAAGCCATCAGACAGGTAAAGGTACAATGAAAGCACTTCGGTCCCGATGAGGCTACGTGGGAGTTGGAGGATGCCATGAAAGAGGAATACCCATTTTTGTTCTGATTTTGAGCAAACACCGAGTATGGTGTTATTCCAAGGGGGAGGGGATTGTAATACCCCCAATTTTGACTTGGAATGTATTTACTCAAAATTATGTTAATGCTGAAAATATGCTAGTATGAATTCCTAGTTTGGAGCTCAAGGCTAAGGCCCAACTAGTGAATGGCTAGGCATGTATGATGTATATATTTTATTTGGACCACATGATTGGATTTTTATGGCAATTCGAAATGTATGTAAATATTATGTTGAAAATTAATAAAATGGTCCAAGATGGTTGTGTAAATAGAACTAGAGGGAATATGATTCCACCAGAGGGGAAGAGGAAGGGGGGCTATGGGAAACCGAATCCTATGTTGCCATGTGTCAACCTTATAACTCATCCAAAATATGCCATGTGCCCTAAATAATATAATTACTTCCTTTTGATTATTAAATCCAATCATTGAATGCATATGTGAGGTTCGTGGGAAAAGTCACTTCATGTATTTATTGAAGCATGGGGGTTGTGACAGTTATGTCAGCTATCAGTAGTCCTATTTCTTCTATGGTCAGAAGCTATGTCAGTTGTCATTTCACCCTTACCTCATATCCTTGGAGTCAACACTCTTTTGGTCATTGTCATTATCTCATGCAGGATTCTACACTACGTAGAGTTTACCATTGTTGATCATGAATATACCAGACTATGTTTAACCCAGAAAATCGAATTTGAAGACAGAGCTGCATTTTTGGAAGGGAAAATAGATGGTTGTAGGTGAGCATGGAGGTTTGGAAAGCTAAGAACGTTTACACATCATGTTTTGCCACTTTTTGATGCTTGAGAAGCCATGGATTAACATTGCAGGAGGTTCTCCATTAGCATACAACATGTTGGACTCTTACTGCACACACTGGTTTTGTGAAGGGAAATGCCTTCCTTGTGTTTTGTGGGGCAGTTGGAAGGAGTGACATGGTTGTGATGGCTTAGTGAGACCCCTGTAGAGCTCTGGTTGATATTTTTGGCTAAGCATAGTGAGAATAATGGGTTGTGGGATGAGAGATAGAATCCTGTGGGTGTTTCCTTTTCCCTGGTGACGTCATAGCTAGCTTGGGGGTGGCCTCTCAGCAGAAAGAGTATATGCTGGAAAGAGTGCGTATGGTTGGGTGGAAAATTGCTCTTACACAACCAGTTGCTTGGATCTTCTTTGTTTAAAGATAAGTATTATTGTGTATATGATGTGGAATTATTTTTATTTATATGCTTGTGACAATTATGCTTGAAATTGCATGTTTTTTTTTCCTCGGAAAAAATCGTAATTTTATTTCAAATAGATGAGCAAAATTACATTCAGCACATGTAGAAGAATCACTGAGATCCCTACATTGTCACATATTTTCTTTCCCTTATTATCCTCAAATCGATCCCATTATTACTGCTGTCTATACATTACTGCTGTCCTATCAACCGCATAATCCGATTTCATAAAATACTGTTACAAGAATGTAACCATCAATGGAATGCTGCACTATCTCTCACATCTGTGCTTCAATTTCTTCAAAGAAAAGGACTGTGATAATAGCTGAAAGTGTTCTCAGGTGAATGAATTGTAATCCTCCAAGTTCCATGAGCTAAATCCTGCTGCGTCGCTACCTTGGATAGCTGATAAGCCATCCCATTCCGCTCCCGGTATATATGTGTAAAAGTAATGTGATTGAAGGATGTCTTTAACCTGATCACCTCTTCCAGAATGGGTAATAATACCATAACATGACAGGAATTTATCTCCTTAGCCCAGTTGATGACTAACAATGAATCCCCAAAAATCTGTAGTGATAGGAAGCCTTGTTCAAGAGCGAATAACATCAATAATTTAAGAGACATAATTTCTGCATAGTTATTCGTTCCTCTCCCCAGACCTGCCACAAGGTGAAAAAAAATGAACTCAGATATGTGAAGGACGGCCCCCCCTCCACACACCGAATGGTGTTCTGTTGAAGCGCCGTCAAAGTATGCCCACGGCATTGAGTGATCGATCGTCTCCCCTTGCACCGGTCGAGATCTAAACGCCAGTACAGGAGCCAAAAAATGTTGCAAGACTGCCACCGCATGAGCTACCACGGACTCCAACGGGACCCGTCTGTCTTGAAAGATGAGCGAATTTCTGGTTATCCAGATGCCCCATGCAAATATACACGGGAAGGCCCGATATGGTGATGCCTTGTTAATTGTCCACCAACCTTGGAACGCCTCCAGTACACAGTCGCCCCTCCACCTCGTCTGAAAATCAAAATAGCTGCTAATGCCCCAAATAGCCTGTGAGAATCGACAATGAACAAAAAGATGAGCAATGGTCTCTTCCGCTTCCCTACAAAGTGGAAAGATTCCCGGACCCTGGAGAAAACATTTTTGTAGAATGTCCCAGGTAGGTGCCTTATTTTCCAGTATAGCCCAGAAGAGTAATTTCGCTTTGCCCGGACACCGAATCTTCCACAGATATTTCCACCACCACACTAATTCCCTGTTGTGGATTTCCACTTGCAGCTGGATATATCCATTCTTTGGTGTGTAAATGCCCGAGGGATGGTGATCCCATATAAGTTTATCATCCCGGTTGGTCAAACGAATATTTGTAAGTCGTAATATCCACAAAAAATCCACCCAAGCCCCCTACAATTTAGCAGAGATCTCCAGTCTCTGTGCTGATATCCACCCCTGATGCCATAGTGTAGATGTACCCGGATCCTCAACGTCAGCCATGAAATTACATCCTCGAGCAGCCAAATAATTCCTCAATTCCCCAGGAAGGACATGACGTCCCCTGCAGCCAACCCAAGGGTCCAGCCCAATACGTAGGAGACGCCCATTACCTATCCTCCACACTAATCCAGATCCGACCAAGGAGAAATGCTGCACCACCGCTTTCCATACCACAGAGCAATTTGTCCTCGACTTATATCCCAGCCTTATCCATTCGAGAAGAGTAAGAGGGGCGATATATTTATGATATACCACTCTTGTCCAGAGACTATGTGTATGGATAAGGCGCCACGATAATTTGGCCCCCAAGGCTTTTGCGAACAGAAAAATATTCTTCAACCCCCATCCTCCCAGTGCTTTAGGGGTAGCAATTTTTCCTCATCTGACCCATACCAATGCACGATGCTCACCCTGACCCTTCCAAAGAAAGGCAAAACACAACCTCCGGATCCGCTCCAGGACTCCAATGGGGATCCAAGCAAGGGACATCCAATACACCGGAATTGCTTCCAAAACTGATTTTACCAGGACTAGCCTCCCAGCCCGAGAGAGCCATTTGTGACTCCATCCATGTAAGCGTTGTTCTAGTTTTGCAATTAACCAGTGCCAATCAGCCTTCAGGTAAGCATTCGGTTTCAGGTGAAAGCCAAGGTACTTTAATCCATAATCAATATCCATAGTCCTATATGGTAGTATGTTAGCCATTCTATGAATCTCCTGCTCAATTAAAAGCGAGCATGTGATAGAAGATTTTTCAATATTAACTAACATACCCGCTGCCTTTTGTAATAAATGGATGGCTTCAGCCACCTTAACAATATCCTGTTGCGTGCCATCACAAAATATCAGAATGTCATCAACAAAAAGGAGATGTGTAATAAATAGAACCTGTGATATGGATATGCCCCGAAAGGATCCATCAGATTTTGCAGTCAATATAAAACGGCTGAGTCCTTCAGCAACAAGTAGAAACAGAAGCGGAGAGAGGGGACATCCCTGTCGTAGACCCCTTCCCGCATGGAAAAAAGGACTAGCAGATCCATTGATTAGTACAGAAAAGCTCACCGTAGTAATGCAGGCCATAATCCAACGAATAAATTCGTAGCAGAACCCCAGGTGAGTTAAAAGCCTCCGGATATACAGCCAGCTAACCCGGTCAAATGCTTTGGAGAGATCAATCTTAATCACAGCACCCTTCTGTTTCCGAACTTTCAGAGTGTGTAATCCTTCCTGTGCCACTCCAATGGCCTCATGAATTTGGCGACCTTCCAGGAAGCCAAATTGTTCACATGAAATATGCTGAGACAATATTTTTTGGAGTCTCCCCGCCATAACCTTAGAGATGATCTTATAGATACAATTGCAAAGAGAGATAGGTCTGAATTCATCAAAACTAGCCGGCTTGTCCGTCTTCAGGATAAGAGCTATAAAGGTGGAGTTGAAAGGGCCATGGACAAACCCAGCCTTACGCGATTCTTCCACCACATGCAATAACTCCTCCCCGAAGAATTCATAGAAACCTAAGAAGAATTCAATAGGCCAGCCATCTGGCCCCGGGCTTTTATCTTTTTGAAAAGATTGCATAACCATCGAGAGCTCAATCGGCAACACCTCCTCCATCAGCATCCGATTATCTTCCTCCCCCACAAACCGAGGGAACATCTGAGTCACCCGAATAAACTCATCTATGGAAGCTCCAGGCTGTGCAGTGAATAAATCACCAAAATTTCGGACACCCATCTCTGCTAAACCATCAAAACTGGAAACCAGTTCTCCATCAGCAGAAGATAATTCCCAAACAGAGTTTGTAAATTTTCTCCCTTTAGCATAATTTTGAAAGAATTTTGTATTCTCATCCCCACACTGAAGCCTAATCGCCCTACTCTTCATTCGCCACATCTCTTCTCGCTCACACAGAATATCATTCCTTCGTCGTTCCCACTCCGTCAGTTCGCCTTTCTGCTGATCATCCAGAAATCCCATCTCCAGACAATTAAGAATCCTATCAATATTCATTTCAGCTGCCCGTAGAGTCTGCTCATCAATCGCCCTCTTCTCATGAGCCCAGGAAATAGTGGCCTCTTTAATTCGCATAAGATTTTGTTGAAAATGTACCCCCGCATGCAATTGAGAATCATGAGGGCGATGAACCCACAGATCCTGAACCAGCTTAAGAAAATCCACCTCCTTCAGCCAGCTAGGATTGAATTTGAAAGGGCTAGGGGGTTTTTTCCTACTACCTCGTAGCTCCAGAAAGATGGGACAGTGATCAGATATCCCACCTGATCCAACCCACTGTCTGACAACATCAACACCCTGTGCCAATACATCGGCCACCAGAAACCTATCCAGTCTCTTAGCCACCCTGTGATCCCCAGTTCTCTTATTTCTCCAAGTCGGATTTAACTTGGGTGGTAAGATATCAAGCAGATCCTTCCTGGAAAATGCTTGTATGAAATAATTTGCTAAAGCATCCGGGACAGCCCGAGGCCCCCACACTTCAGAAATCCCCAGAGTCTTGAAATTGCATGTTATGTGTGTGTGGATCAATTTTATTCCGTTGTGCATTTTATTTTTGTGTCTGCCCATGCATTTTAGTTGTTATGAATTTGTAATTATGGCTATTGGGCGTAATTTTGAGGCCTTGGTTCAATTAATGTCCCCTCCTGCTGGATGGATTAGGGGATGGGGATGTTACATTCTTTCTTGTTAACATCACTGTAGTGATCAATTCGAGTTCTCCTTTGATTTAATGAAGTTTCACTGAAGTTTAACAATTCAAATTCTCTCTTAATTAATTCTTTATATGCAATTTGAATTCTCTCATATATTATCACATCTTATATTTATCTCTTGTCTTATCTGCATGGTCCACATGCACTAGCTTAATTATCATATCAAATATACTAAGGATATTTTCCCAATGATGTGATCATATTGTACTAATATCATTCCAAGTGGTTATATGCTAAAGTAATTCAATCTAGAGGTGGCCAGTATCTAGAGGAGACTTAATAGCTCAACCAAGGTTAGTAGTACATCACACACCATACATGCTTCGACATGAAAATCATCAACTCAACACATGAGGCACCACCTCAACACATGAGGATCTGTCTTGACACACAAGACCTTAGCCTTGACTAGCGAGACTGTACAACATCACCACCTTGACATGCAAAGCACTTTCCTCAACACATGAAGCTTAACCATTCTTAAGTCCAAATCAAGATTCTTCTCCAAGTTTCCTGAGTCCAACTCAAGATCCTATAAGGCACTACCTTGACACTCGAGGCTCAATATTGACACATAAGATTGACTTGTAGAATGGCTCATGATTATGTAACTTTAACACCTCTAAGGATATAACACGTATCCACTAAAAAATTGCAGGCATGTAGGATTGATGTTGGTTTTGCTTGGATTAAAGAGGCCAAAGAAAATGGCTTAGACATAGACCAATTCATTGGTTCATGGAATAGATTTGAATGAGGTGAGCTCAAAATTATTATTGTAAATTGTATTTCCTAATTTTAAAATCCATAGAGCCTTGTAATTGTAAAAAATTCATTAAGAATAAATATAGCAAGATAGCCATTTCAAATCTAGAGTTTTCCCAAATGGGTTTCTCCAAGGTATCTCGTATGTTATTTGTGTTTGTACGTTACTAGATATTAAATTTTTTTAACATATACTTGTTAAATAAATTGCAATCATTGTTAATGAACAACATGCTATTCTAGATAGGATTTTGTTAAGCCCTAAATGGGGGGGAATTTCCCCTATATTGTGGTGCAATACATTATTATTGATGTCAGATTTGGTACATTAGTGGTAATTTTCGTTAGCATGGTTATATTAGTTATGTCGGCTTGGGTCAGTGAGTTGTAATTGAAATTGTAAGACCAAAAATAAGAAGTGTTGGGATATTCGCAATAAATTCTTATTGGTACATCGGAATTAGGTCAGACCTATGGCATTTGAAAAAGGACACAACAGGATATAGCATGCCGAAGTTTCAAAGCCATAGGAGCATAAATTTCAAATTTACCTCAGTTTCAAGTCAGACATAAAACAATCTTCGAATCAGGGTTTGAAAAAGGTACACCATTTTATATTTGAATAACTTTGAGTAGAAGGATCTAATTATGGTGAAACCTAGGGTGTGATATCTATATATATTGTTCAAAATTCCACCAAAAGGAAGTGTAAAAACTCACAATCCACTCAAACCACCAGAGGATCCATACCTAATGTACAATGAAAGGGAAGACCTCTCTTTTCGAGTATCCCAATTGGAATATATGATTAAAGGGTTTGTGAAAAATGTTGATTTAATTAATTTAGAGGAGAAGTTGAATAAAATGGAGGAAAATATGAAAGGTTCAATGAGAACAACTTATTTACTCAATTTAGGGGAGAATTTAATGGGAAATATGAAAAATATTGCTAATATCATACAAAATTCAAGGGAACTATCAATTGCTTAGGTAAATACCATAATATCAATCTTACTATGGGGGAATATGTATTGAATAGTCTGATGATTTCTATTCCGATGGGGGTTGTGATGTTGTCTTAGGAGTTCAATGGTTACAATCATTGGGAACAATGGATTTTAATTTTTAGAAGCTTTTCATGAAATTTTTATGGGAATGAAAAGAATATGAGTTAAAGGGTATCACAGGTAAACCAAGCTATGTGATAAGCTCTAATGGTATGACAAAATTGATGAAAAAGGGACATCAAGGTGTAATTGCACAATTATGCTAATTATATGTTCAAACATATAAGTCTCATATTTCCCCATATC
Organism: Larix kaempferi; assembly: GCA_027924585.1. NCBI lineage: Eukaryota > Viridiplantae > Streptophyta > Pinopsida > Pinales > Pinaceae > Larix > Larix kaempferi. Next base: position 33,648,515 of record BSBM01000217.1, read on the forward strand.
TCCAAAAGGTCATTAATAAGCATTCCGAGGTATTTGCAGATATTCCAAAAGGTCTTCCACATGTTCGAGATATTGATCATGCTATTCACTTAATTCCCAAAAGTGTTCCTCCTAACATCAGACCTTACAGATACCCATATATATCCAGAAGAGTGAGATTAAGCGTATGGTTGAAGAAATGTTAGAGGTCGACATAATTAGGCCTAGGCAAATTTCTTACTCTACACCAGTGGTAATGGTACACAAGCCGAATGGATCATGGAATATGTGTCCATATTATAGAGATATCAACAAGATTACCATTAAATATAAGTTTCCCATTCATGTCATTCATGAATTTTTAGATGAATTACATGGATTAGTTTTCTTCACAAAGTTGGATCTTCGTTCTGGGTATCATCATATTAGAATGAAGGATGAAGACATCCCAAAAACAACATTTAGAACTCATGAAGGCCATTATGAATTTTTTTTCATGCCATTCGGTCTCACGAATGTGCCTTCCACATTTCAAGGTTAGATGAATTCCATTTTCAAGCCATTCCTTAGAAATTTTATGCTAGTGTTCTTTGATGATATACTAATCTATAACAAGTCTTGGGAAGAACATGTTCAACATGTTGACAGGGTACTACAACTACTAAAGGAGAAACAACTATATACAAAATTTTCCAAATGTTTCTTTGGGGTAAAGGAGGTAGATTATTTGGTTCATATTGTATCTCATTGATTCGCGTTGCCCAGGAGTTCGACGGGGCGAAATAGGTTAGACTGAATGATTCGAGGGATATTATGGCGGAAGCAACTTAACTAAGTCGACAATCCAGAACAAGAAAACAATCAGGAATATACCTAGAAAAAATGCAAGAATTTGGATTAAAAACGTTGATATCATTTCTTATTCATTCATCTTCTCTTATGTTACAATAATGTATAGACTTATATAGAGTGTTGACAAAGCTTGAGATACCTACCCGTTACGTTCAGTTGTAATATCCCGATTTTGACCTTGTTGCATTAAACATGTAAATAATGTAATATCGTTATAAAAATCGTGGTGAGGAGCTCAAGGCCAAGGCCCCACCATCGATTTATTGTTCTCGTTTTGGAAATTAAAAATCGATACATGTGGTTCATGTGCTAGCTTGGCATGATGGAAATCGTAAATATCATGTAAATATGCATTTTAATAAAATACCCACAACTAGCTATGTAATGCAATGCAACAAGAGTATGGGGGCATGATTTTTACAAGGGATTGGGAGGGAAATATTCAAACCCTTGGACCAGTAAAGTCAAGCCAAGTTTCATAAGAGAACCCATGAACTTTCAACTACTCATGTTGACTTTGGTACCCAATCATTTATTTCTCCCAAGAGTTGGTTGAAATAGTTATTGTTTGGGGAAATGGAGAGGTATGGCTATACAATTTCGTGTATGGGAAAGCCACCATTTTGGAAATTCATGTTTGGATTCTTGGGAAAGAAAAGAACCATGAAATTGATCCCCAAGCCATTCCTCACCCATGAGTTTTTCTCTCTCACGAGTTCTGAGCTTGCTGGGCGTTTTTCTCCATGTTTGTCCATGTGTTTTCTTCATTCTCAGCTGGGAGAAGGGCATTTTTGTGATATAGAACATCGGGGAAAAAGAGGAATCTGATTTGGGGGTCTTGGGAGGTTGTTTTTTCCATTTAAATGAGTATATACCCATGGGAGAAATCACTTTTTCTTCTTGTGGTCGATTTCCCTTCCCACAACTCAATTTGGGTGCTATGATTTGGAGAAAATCCATGGACATTTTGTTTTGTACAACCCATAGTTGAAAACATTTTGTTATGCCAACAATTGCGCTTGACGTGTGTAGAAACAGTATGCTAGGGAATGAGTTATGGGTAACCATTTCTTTGGTTTAAGCTTGAGTGAAAGCATCCAAAAATAGAAGAGGGTTCACAATTTTCTTGATAAACCCAGCTGTGGACTGGATTGGGTTATATGATGTTCATTTTGCTGTGTATGAGCTTGAGTGTTCCCATTCCTTGTGGAAATCATTCCCAGCTCGAGGGTGGAAATTGTGTTGAGAGATTGATGGAAACGATTAGCCTATGGATGGTGGAACGTTGCAGCTGCATAGCTAGTTGCTCGAGACAACTTCACCATCAAGATAAGTATTCTCTATGTGTATTAAACTCTGCAATGTTTATAATTATTGACTGTTCTGATTATGTTGATGAATGTATGTGAAATGTGTGTGGATATAGATTTTACTTTTGTTGTGTTTATTTGATTATGCATCTGCACACATATGCAGTTTACTAGTTTTATGGATTGTCAATGATGAATGGGGTTGAGTTTTTGAAAATCCCATAATGTTAGTGTCATGTTCCCTTCCTTACGTTGGATCCATGGGAAGGGACTTGACATATGTTACAAAATAAGTTGTAGCGGTCTGAGAATTTCAACCTCCAAAGTAAAATAGAAGACAGAGGGACAATATGTCGTAGTCGATCAGTTGTCATTGGTGCATGTTGAGGCCTTGGGTGTGCAGGGTAAATGCAAGGTGTTGGAATTGGTTCCAAGGCTCCCAACAGAGGGGGAAAACCCAGACTGTAAAGCTTCAAAAGGCCCTACGCAAGGATAGTTCTATCCTTAGCCTTTTTGGTGTAGTAATCTCCCACAGATATTCGGCTTCCACTAGAACTCTATAAGTTGGTGGGTTTTGATCCAAGGGATCAATTTTCTAATGAAGAAAACAAAGTGTAAAATGTCTATAAACACAAATCTACTTAAAAAAATCTAAACTAAGTCAGATCTACTCTAAGAAGGTGTTTTTGAGATAGGTGCAGGTTAGCTTGATATGTAAATAGGTAAAGACATTCATCAATTAAACAGAAATGTGAAAAGATCAATGACTTTAATTGTTCTATATGCAACTAATCAATTAAAATTAACTAATTGAAAATTGAGGGTTATGTTCATTCAAGATCTAACATGTAAATGATATGTTAATTGAAAAATTAACATCAATTGAGTTTTACTGTAAAGGCCATTTGCAGAAATCGATAAAATTTTTAATTGAATAAACTCTCTTAAAACTTCATGAACACGCGGATCATAAGCAATGATAAACCAAAACTATAGATCACTGTGTTGAATAAATTGCAAAAGAATCAAACAACATTAGATAATCAATTTGGAGTAAAATCACATTCATCAAATAAACTTGATCAATAAACCAAAGTAGATCTGAAAATAACTTTACTGTATTTAATGACAGTCTGTAAGAAATTACAAGCTTGTATCAAAACTGGGCATCTCCAGCCTCTCCTGCAGATTTTGTCCTCCAAATTCCATCATCCTTCTCTATGAGAGATCATCTCTTTTAAATAAGAGTTTAAAAAATTATACAAAAAGTAATTTCCCACAAACCGGGATTACAAAATCAAAACTAAACTAATGGCCTAGAAAAACTTGTCATTTGTCCCAAATCTCTAACAACTCATCCACATTCGGATAGTTAGTTGAATCAAGCCCCAGCTGGGCATTACATTCGAATGTCTCCATCTCATTCTTAGCTAACTTATGCCAAATACAGATGTAAATGTGTATCTTTCCTTCTAAGGTGACCGGTTTCCTTATTAATTGTTCCACATCATCGATCTTGAGTTCATCAAGGCGCTGAAGTTTCTCGTTGGACTCCTCACACTTGCGTTCTACTTGCTCAACCATCACCTTAGGCAGGAAATCATATTCAATGATCTCCAAGGCTGAGAACTGTAGCAATTCCAAGATGTTATCCGCTGCATACCATCGCTTGCTACACATAGCCTGTTCTTTCTTAAGGATATCTTCAATTGAGTCATTAAGCACGAGCCAAGTGTTCAATGCACCTTTGCTCTTCTTGAACTGAAAACTGTTGAGAATAGGGATATCTTCTGGTATGTCCTTGATGTACCTCTGCCATTCACCAATGTTTTGACTTGCTTGAGAAGCTTGTAGCCTTTTGGTTTTATGCTCCTCAAGGGCACCATACATCTTACCGAAGTTCATATGAGTCTACCTAATCTCATCAAGGGTGTAAAATAGCTTCTCCAACAACTTATGATTCTCTTAATTGACTTGAAGGGACAAATCTTTAAATTCCTGGGATGACAACTTAAAGAAAGTAGAAGAGGTTGCACTTGCAGTTGCATGCTCACATTTCTTTTGCAATAAGGCTATCTTCTGAGTATTAGCAGAATTATCAACTTGTACATCACGAAGTTCAGCCTACAAAGAGGTATTGCTTCGCTTCAAATCCTCCAACCTATCTCCCCATAACCTTCTAAGATCAACAACATAAATCTCATGTTCTTCCTTGGTCTTTATCAACTCTCCTTCAAGTCTTTCCAATTATTCCTTCTTCTGATCAATATCCCTATTCAGTAATTGGATTGAATCAAGGTTTGCACCAGGGAATGCTCCTAAGGTTGTTGTTGTCTCAATTGCTCCTGTCTGGGGGTCATTTGTTTGCTAAGCCCATACTATTTGATTAGGAACAGATACCTCTATCCCACCTTGATCCCTGCTCCTCTTCTTACCCCTTTTCACCACTAACTTATTTTCCTTACTATAGAAATATTGTCCAAGAGGGACTACAACATCATCTTCATATTCAGTTATTAATTAAGAAGTAATTGAAATAACATTCTCTCTTGAAAAGAGTGAAGGTATTTGAGTGACCATGGGATTGGGTATAGGTATGGTAACTTGAGGAGTAGTCAAAGGGGTAGAGAAAATCAGAGGAATTGATGGGACAGGGGTTGGAGAAGGGATTGAAGTGAAGGCTTCAGAAAGTGGAACCTGATCATCCTTGGCAGGTGATGATGCAGAAAGGACTGTGGCTAGCTCATCAATAGTGGGTAGTGATAAAGTAGATATAGGTAGTTGCAGGGGGACAGTCGAAGACTAGACTTCTACAAAAAGAGATGGGGGAATGGAAAAAGGAACAGAGTTATCCAAAAATGAGGTGGCTCTGGAAGTCAAGGCATGGAAAAGCTGTGATATGGAAAATGGTGGGATAAACCCTGTGGACAAAACAGAAATATCATGAATAGATGAGAGTAAAAATGATTGAGTTGTGATGTCAGGGGAAGTAGTCACCTCCAATACCTGTTGATCAGAAAAATGGTGATCCATCTCAATAGTGTCTAAAAAATCTGTAACTACTTGTGAATCTTCAGTTACTCCTTTAGTCACTTCTTGAGTTACTTGTTGAATTACTTCTTCAGTGACTTCTGCAGTCACTGATTCTGTAGGATTGGGTCCATCATCAACATCACTGTCGATGAGATCAACAGTAGGAACCTGTCATGTAGGGATCTATACTTTTTGTCTCTTAGATGGATTGGCCTCAGCTACTATTTGATTATCACAGACCTATGCAGCTGCAATAGTCACTGGAATATCCATAATAATATTAGGGAGTTCAACTGTTTGGGGACTCAATACTGAAGACATATGTGCTAACTTCTGCTTCATCTAATGAGAGGTTTCCAACAAAACTTTGACCTGTTCAGTAGCGTTTACCTGTGAATTTTCCTCCATGGGAGTCTTACCTTTATCCCCATCTGGATAAGTAAGCATTAGAGGAGCATTAGCTTGTTGGGTCTGTTTATGTTCTTTGTCCCTTCTCACCTGCTCAATCAAGTTCATTTCCATTTCTTTGTAACTTAAAACTTTAGTCTTAAATTCTTTCTGATATGCCATAATCTGATGTTGTTCTTCTATGCTCTTGGCCCTAGCTAGGACCCCAGAAAAGGTATTCACCACCTGGTAGATGGAATCATCTGGAAGTTCTTCATGGACATAATCCATCTTCATATGATATTGTTTAAAATGTGCATCAAGGAATTTCTTAGGATCATGTTTCCTTTTGGGAGCTTTTCCCAACTTCAAAGGAGCCATCTGGTCACCAAGCATTGTATCCCATGTTGAGGTGGGGATGACTAATGACCCGAGATTTAAAGAGAATTTAGGCCAACCCCTCTTTTTGGGACCAGTGAGCTTCTTGTAGACACCATCAGTGACAGTCTGGTAAGAGACCTCTTGAATGACCAATCTATCAGGCACTATTATAGGCAACAAGTGAATAGTATCACTTCCCCAGACTCCGATATATGAAAAGGACTCATAAACATACCAATCACCAATTGTATTGATGAAGGTCCTGGCATCAGCTGAAAAGGTAGGAGCTTCTTGTTTAAATATATTGAAATAAATAGTGCCCATGAAATGGTCACAAATGTCATAGAGTAGGGGCACATAATTACTTTCCCACAGTGTAGCATGATATATATGAACTGGTGGAGCTTCAGGGGTCCAATTCCATCCCAAGTTAGGATATTGGAACTCAGAGCAAAAGACATCAAGAATGAAATCTGACAAGAAGAAGTGTGGCTTTCTCAAGGTAGGGGCCTTCTGATAATATTGGATAGATGTTTTAAGTTATGAAGACAGGATAGACGCCCAAGGAAAGAATTCATCGGTCGTTAAGACATGCTGAGCTATAGGAGCCCATTCAGCTTTGAAGACTGAACAATTGGGAAGGCCAAAGAGCCTGCAGAGCATGGATTCCAATAAAGAGTAAGGTTCGCTAAACCAAGCAATCAGATAAAGGTTATCAACCTTCGGCACAAAACGACTAGGTTTAATCATCCATGATTTCATCATCTCTTTGAAATTATACCTAGTTTTGGAGGATTGTATGAACTAAAGGCTAAGGGTCTGCACAACCGGTTTAAGAGCAAAAGCTCTGATAAAAAATTTAGGGCAGAAAGTTGTCAATTGTGACCCCGTGCTATCGTTGAAAGACCGGTCTATAGGGTTATCATTTTCCACAATCCATTTAACCGGGTTAGTGTAAGGAAGGACAGCAGGCCGAGAAACAATTTCATGGATTTGAGAAGCCCTAATATTCTCATACGCAGGTTTGTCTTCCTTAATGTCGGAAAGGTCATCATTATCAAAAATTGAATAGATTTTGGCCCAGTCCATTTGGTAGGTTTCAGTGACCCTCTCGCTGGTGTCTGAGAAGATACCGAAATTGGGGTCCTTGGTCAATAAATCCCTGTGAATTGTCTTAGACCGAGTATTCCGAGACATTTTGGAAGAGCTTGGAAATTTTGATAAATAAATAAAACAAAAATCAAAACCACACCATAAACAGGAAAACCGTAATAGCAAATACGAAATTAACAAACAACCAACCTGAAAATAACTACAAAATCGTGAGGATGACCCTGGTAAGAAATCGATAATAAAATCCACGTATTAGAGTGAATTTTCGACAGTAAAAATGATAAAGAAAAATAGGAAAAATCGTATCTTTATCGTTTTTCAGTCGGATCAAATCTGGACCGTAGGTTTAAAAGAAACGAACGGCTGAGATTAGCCCCTGCGGGATACAGGATCGGGTTCACAAGTTTTATTTTCAAACTTTATTTAAAATTCCCGCAATCCACAATACGAAATTGCGGGTTGTGGGTTTGTAGACTACAAAACAATGAACAAACGTGTTTATGAAATCCACAATCCGAAATTGCGGGTTTCGGGTTTCGGAAATGAAAACAACGTTTAAAATTAAAAAAAAAAGTTTTTTGCATCCCGCAATCCGCAATTTGCGGGTTGTGGGTTTCGGGAATGCACAGCGTGATTTATAACACGACAAATTCCCACAATCCAAAATCCGGAATTGTGGATTTCGGGTTGCGGGTTGCGGAATTGACATCTCCCAAGAAAATTAACAAAGTATTTCCACAACCCGCAATTTCGGGTTGTTGGTTTTGGGTTGACGAAATTCCAAAAGAAAAAACAAACAATTCCCGCAATCGGAAATTGCGGGATTGCGGGTTTCGGGTTTTGGGATTGTAGAAAGAAAAATACGTTTTAGAAAAACTGAAGGCTTTCCGCAAACCAAGAAAACAACCAAAAACTCAGAAATTTTCAAAGGAAAAAATGATAACTGTACAAACCATAAGCAAAGGTATGAGATCATACAAACAAAGTTTAAGAGAAATATTATTTGGATAAGGAGTTTACCCAAATACCTTTGCTTTTAGAAAAATATGGGGCTCCCATGATCAAATGAAGCATGGGATCTATTGTACGTACAACAAATGGCAACTGGCTAGGAAGAACCAGTTATCTTTCCAAACAAAACTTCAGTTAAAGAAAGTATGTCAGCCAATTGATTTACAACCTGAAATTTTAGAAAATTCTTTAAAAGGACAATCAATAAGAAAAATTAAACATAAGATTGATATACTCCTATCCATGATCAATTTGAAGATAATGAAAATCTGATAAGGAGATTTACAAAGCAACAGGAACCTTTTTCCAATATGAAATCATAGGAAGACAACTTTTGATGAACCTTGGAACAAGCTTCACAATACTTTGGATATCCAAATCACGAATCACCTTGTTTTATTAATTGCTTTATTATGTACAAATAATTCTTTTGGCAATATACACACTTCTCTTTTCTTTTACTTTTTTTTTCTCTTTTTTTTATATCTTTTCTTTTGAAATAAAAGGGAAAGTTGTACATAAGACCTTGTTGGTATAAGACCACTGCCTTGACTTTGTGATCATTTTTTGGCAATGCCAGTCACAAACCTGACCTGGAAACTGAACAATCTAGCTCAGTGATGAGACTCCTTGTCTTTTAGCTGTGACACTGAAAGCAATTATCATGGCTTGGTGACCACATAATGACAATTTTAGTCCAAAATCAAACCCATGATCATGGCAGGGATGGCTTGTGATAAGACCCCCCTGTCCTTGTATACAACACTGTATTATAAAGAAAAATAAAACATAAATTATATTAGGGTGTGAATTACAAGACACCACCATGGCTTGGTAACCATATGATAGTGGTGTTACTCACTGGTGCTTTGCAGATCATGGATGGACCGACCTGTGATAGGATCTTCCACCTTTCAGTAAACTAAAAGTCATCTTCCAAGTTTGGTGGCTTGGTGTGAAGATGGCATTCCACTCACATCTATGAACCTACTGGCCTGGCTTGTGATAAGACCCATCTTGTAATCCACATTTATTAAGTGATATTATTTTTCAAGGTGACTGTGATAGGATCCAGAGTAGATAAAGGTTGACTAGGTTATTGAGATATGTTGTACTACACTAATGAAATGTAAGACAAGAAAGTCAGTCACTTTCCACAAACTCAATTAAACAAATAAAACATGTGTAAGATGATGACCATGGTGGAAAGGTATCAATCCAAATTCTGCAATTAATGACTATCAACTCTTTGTAAAACAAATTCTGACATAGGTTGAGAAAAGCCAAGATTGACAGAGCATTCTGAGACTTCAGTTCAGATTATTTTTTAGACAAACTGACCATCAACCATTACCAAATGTGTGGAATTTATTAAAAGAAAAACAAAATAAAAGAAAAAAAAAATCAAAACAAAGAAAATGCAAAACATCAAACCTATGTATAGAGTGCATCAAATTGTTCAGAAAAAATACTTTTTGAGCAAAGAAACATTCACTGGATAGGTGTCAATGACCCCTTCCAATGTCTGTAATCGAAAAGTACTAGGACCAATCTTTTATGTAACAATGAAAGGTCCTAGCCAAAGGCGCTGAAACTTGGTATAATCATTTTTATCCTTATGTTGCTTATCCCATATCAATACCAAATATCCTACTGAAAATTCCTTGCCAGAAGAGGATTTCTCATCGAACCATCTCTTAACCATCTACTGATGATGATATAATTTATTTTTAGCCATTTCCCTGTCTTCCTCCAGCTTAAGCAAGGTATCAATTCTTTGTTGAAGAGGGGAGGAATCATCTTCCTGAATGGATTGGGCTAGTTGTAATGAAGGGATGGTAAGGTTAGATGGCAGGATGGATTCCTTGCCATAGACCAGACAATAGGGAGAATTTCCAATAGCTTCCTTTGGGGTGATTCGATCTTCCCAAAGAGCATTGTAGAGTTGTGTGTGCCAATCTTTGTGATGAGAGGATACTGTCTTCTTCAAAATATTTATAAGGTTCTTGTTAGAAGATTCAACAAGCCCATTACCCTGTGGATAATAATTGGTGGATAATTTTAATTTGATCCATTTTTCAAGGGCATACTGTGTCAAGTCAATTGAGGAAAAGTAGGATGCCGTATCACAGACAAGATACTCTGGAGCACCAAACCTTGTAACTATATGGCTATCAAGGAAATAAATTACTTGGTTTGTATTACACTGCCTTAGGGGGACTGCCTCTACCCATCTAGTAAAGTAGTCAGTTGCTGTGAGGATATACCTATGTTGAAGGGAGGAGGTGGGATTAATTGGTTCAACAAAATCCAGTCCCCATTGCTGAAATGGAAACCTAATTGTTACTAGCTGCAGAGGAAAAGCAGGTTTTTTGAATTTCCCTGCACACTTTTGGCATGGTTCACACCTTCTAACATGAGCATAGGCATCCTTAAATAGAGTAGGCCAATAATATCTAGCTATGAGAATCTTGTGTGCTGTGGTTTCACCTGAAAAATGGCCTCCAGCAGGTCCTGCTTGAAATTGAAAAAGAATATCATCAGTCTCATTTCTCTCCAAATACCTAAGGAAAACCCCATCATAATTTTTTCTAAACAGGACTCCATTAATAAATTGATAAGGAGCAGACTTTAATATTAAAGCTCTGCGTTTTTTGAAGTCTAGGGTTTTAGGAGAAAACCCATCGTTCAGAAAAAACTTGATATGATCATACCAGTCAGATGTTGGAGTATCTATGGCATTAACAGAACCTGTAGGAACATTTCCCTCCTGCTCCCATTCAATCTATTGCTGAACTGGATCATTTGATTGAGCAGTAAGCAAGCACAAACCTTGCCCTTTTACAATCTTCGCTGGCCTGATTTCCAGGTCATATTCCTACAAAGCTGTCATCCAATGGGCTCTTTTCTCGCCTAATTCTATCTGGACCAGCACGTTTCTGATGGCAGTGTATGGCACAATCACCTTCGTTCGAGACTTCAATAAGTATGGACTGTAATGTTTCACATACTTGTAAACTGCATAAGCCTGCTTGTCAATTTGGGAGTAGTTAAGTTCTGCTCCCTTAAACATTGATCTCATGAACGAAATTGGAATCTCAGTATCACTGTCATGCTTCTGTGTCAAAACAGCTGCATAAGAAAAATCAGTAGCGAAAGTGTATAGAATAAAGTCTTTGTTGAAATTTGGGGACATCAGAGCAAGAGCTTCTGCAATGGCCCTTCGAATTTCAACAAATGCATCTTTCTATTCCTGCAACCAACAAAACTGTACATCTTTTTTAACTAACTGCTGCAAAGGCTTAATAATTTGTGCAAAATTGGGAGCAAACCTACATACAAAATTGATCTTACCAAGGAATCATTGCATGGCTTTGCGGGAACCAGGAAAACCAATATTTGAAATAACATCAGTGCGCTCAGGATCGATGATCATACCTTCCTTGGAAACAATGAAACCCAGGAGCTTACCTTATGTCACTGCAAATATGCACTTCTTGGGGTTTAGTGAAATTTTGTACTTCCTGCAGCATTCAAAAACCTATTTCAAAGCAGATAAATGTTCATGTCATTTCCTCAAATAGATAGTGATGTCATCTAGATATACTACGACATAATTATGCATCAGACCTCTGAAAGCTATGTCCATAGCTCTCTGAAATCTGGCTCCTGCATTTATCAATACGAAGGGCATTCGCTTGTAGGAAAAGGTACCTCAGGGGGTTTTGAAGGCTCTTTTTAGTTGGTCATCAGGGACAACCATGACTTGGTTGTATCCTGAAAAAACATCTAGGAGAGAGAACATCTCTGACCTAGCTACCTTTTGTAGAATCTGTTCCATGGGAGGAACAAGGTAGTTATCCTTTCCAGAATCCCTATTCAAATTTCTGAAATCGACACACAATCTGATTTCCCCATTCTTTTTCTGAACAGGCACTAGGTTGGATACCCATTGTGTGTGTCTAACAGGGAATATGATTCTGGTTGTCAGTAATTTTTCCAGTTCTTTCTCTACAGAGGGTTCCAAACTAGGATGCATCTTCCTTAGTTTTTGTTGGTAAGGTTTCACTTCTAGCTTCATCGGTATGTTATGATGCATAATGATAGTATCAAAGGTTTTTAGTTCGTCATAGGTCCAGGAAAAAAATCCTTGTATTATTTGCACAATATGATGAAAGCTCTTCTTTCTTCCTCAGAACAGTCAACTCCAAGGTTAATGAGTCGGGGATTCTGTTCAGTATCTAGATTGACTGGTTCATAGTTCAGAGAAGAACTCTGTGTCTTACAGTTGGTCTTGTGTTTAAACTTGTCTTGTAGGTCATAAAACTTCTCTTGGTTTATCACTGATTTTGGGATAATATTGGAAGGATCAACCAAGGATTTTTCATGCTCAGCTTCATCTATCGCCATGTCTTGAAAGGTATATTGAGCTGAGAGAAATTCTATGAGCTGAGAGAAATTCTAGGATTTGTTGGTCATCATCAAACACTTTCCAGCTTGTTACATTATCAGGGATGGAAGGCTTGTACATAAGTTCAATTGAAAAGGTTTTAGGTGACAAGCCTTCTGGTGGAATCAGCCTAGATGCAGTATTTGCTAATAGGTCAGCATCAAAGTTCTGTGACCTAGGGACATAATTAATGTTGAATGAATAGAAATAATTGGTGAGTTCTCTTACCATATTTTGATAATTAGTCAAACGAGGAGACAGACAGTGCATCTTGTTTCTTACTTGTTTAACTATAATCTCAGAATCACCAAAACATTCTATCACTTGTGCACCCATATCAATAGCCTTTTTGAGTCCCTGCACCAGAGCCTCATATTCAACAACATTATTGGTACAGTCAAATTCAAGCCTACAAGCAATCATGGTTTTAGTCCCTTTCGGATCAATAAGGACACAACTTGCACCAGCTCCATCTTTGGATCTGGAGCCATCAAAGAATAAAGTCCATGCAATAGGATCAATCCTAAAATTTGTATTAACATTATACACATTATGTATAATAGTTCCAGAGAATGGTATAGTGGTAACATTGGCAATCTGAGATTCATTTTGTACATTCTCATCTGGTGAAGAATCAACTGGCAAATCTCCAAAAAAGGTATCAAATGTAAAATGCTCAATATGTGAGCTGAAATAACAAGCAGGTTCACTTGAATCATTAAGTTCAATGAATGTTTGCTTCCTAAATGGTTTCCCTACTGATCTTAATCTTGTTTGGTTGTCCATTGTAGGGTAGCCACAGGTGAGACCAATCAGTGGCAAATTAGCCCTTGAGATTCTCTGACCAGTCTCTGCTCAGCCACATTCCATAGGCTTCAGGGATGTCAGCTATAAAAATATCAATGGTCTGGTGAATCCGAGGATCAGTAGATAATGTCAACAACACATTTCTCAATCTTCCCACTACTCTTACTTTAGATTTGTCAAGTTGGACAATCTGAGTAGGACAAGGTTCCCAAGTGGCATTAAGTTTCCTGCAGACAGACAGGGGCATCACATTGGAAGAAGCACTAGAGTCTGTCATGCAATTGTGTACATTTATGTTGAAGATTTCAAAGGTATGCAAGAAAGGAGGTGTCCTCTTACTTCCAGATTTTTGATCTTTTGGTTTGGTAAAAGTGTCTAAATTGTTGTTTTGTTATTCCCTTGGTTGTTTGATTATCATACTTTTAGGCAGAGAATCCCTCATAGAAGGGATTTTCAGAAGTTCAAACAAGGAAATATTTGCTTTAACTCTTTTCAAATATTCAACCAGACTGTACTCTATTTCAGGAATGACTGTATCCTTTTGAGGAACAGTTTTTCTTTTTTTGGGAGGTGCTGTTGAAGATGAAGATTCCTGAGTGTTCTGTGGTCTTGATCTAGTATTGTAAGGATGTTGAACATTGAACACTGTCTCAGGTTCTTCTTCTTCTTCATTCATTGGTAGTTCAGAGAAATAGCTAATAGTATTAATTTGTGGATCCTCTTCTTCATATCCTCCTCTTGGTAAATGTGGATCTTAGTCTGCTTGATCATCAGAAGGTTCAGGGACATTTTGTGATTCAGTGGCAAGAGATTTGAAAATGGAATAGATCTCTTCAGAAGTCAATCCTTCATTAGTATTAGGAGGTGGTGGATTTTGGGGAGGTTGATAAGGTCTCCTGAAAGGTGGCCTTACAAAACCTCTGTTATTTTTTTGATTCTCATTATTATTCTTTTTTAGATCCACCATCTCATTTGACATTTTCTGGAGGAACTTCTTGATGTCAGTCATTTCAAAGGGATCTTTGTTTTGGGTAGTGGGCTTGGGAGCATTATCAATTTTCCTCCTGGATGTAGAAGGTTGTTCTTCTAAAGCATCTGGATTATCTTTCAGACAATAGATATCCTTTTCAACTTGAATGGATTCAACATAAGCTTCAAACAAGTTCTCTTTGTGTGCCCTTTTGACCCACATTGCAATAGGAACAGATAGACCCTTTTCATAATAGGAAACCAAAGTTGTTCAGCAAGAAGAACAATGGCAGGGATTCTATTCTTTAAATAAGAAAATATCTAATTGTAATCTTTGACCCTTTCTTTACCTCTCATTTTCATGGAAGATAATTCCAAAACCAAATCTTGTGGTGTTTTATCATCCCCAAACTTCTGGATAAACAATTTTTCAAATTCATCCCATGAAGTTATGGTTTTAGCTTCTAAGGAAAAATACCATGTGGATGCCTTTCCTTCAAATGTGTAAGGGAAGAGTCTGCAAACCACATCTTCATGAAAAACACTCCTAAGTCTTATGGCCTACATAAAGGTTTTGATATGATCTAATGCAGGTGACTTATCATCAAGATTGAACTTAGGAAGCCATTTCTCAGGGTTTTTGGGCAATCTATGTTGATCCCCAAGTATGAATACAACATCTTGGTCAAGCCAATGTCTGTTTCGACCTTCCCCAGCCATAGTTTATTCTTCTTCTTTAGATGAAGAGCTAGAAGAATGTTCACTTTCGGATGAGGAGGATGATGATGAAGGAGGAGAGGGTGGTAGTCCAGCTGTAGTAGTAGTGTGTGAGACTTGTTCTGTTTCACTAAACAATAAATCAAGATCAAATTCGGGGAATTGCTGTTGGTTTGATGAATTGTTTTTCTCAGTATTCTGATCATCTAAATTTTGATTACCTTGACTATCTTGAATATTTCCTTGTGGATTAGTGTTTTCTTGGTGAATTGCTGCTAATCCTTTATTTCTTTCTACAGATATCCTCTGCCGTAACCTGGAAACACTATCACTAGAACTTTTGAGTATATGTTCAAGTGAGATAGGTACTTTAGTGGATGATATAATGATGACATCCCCTATTCTAGGATCTCAATGAGCTGTAGGGGTAGCAGGGATAGTATTAGGATGTTGCACCGGTTGCTTAACAGAAGTAGATGTCTGCGTGTGGCTACGGGTGACAATCAGTATTCTTGTTGGAGGAGGTTTCTGAGTATTATGTTTAGGCATAGTTTACTACTGGCCCTCCTTCTAGCTCCATTTGTTGAGGCCTCGAGTGTGCAGGGTAAATGCAAGGTGCTGGAATTGGTTCCAAGGCTCCCAACAGAGGGGGAAAACCCAGACTGAAAGGATTCAAAAGGCTCTATGCAAGGACAATTCTATCCCCATCCTGTTTGGTGTAGTAATCTCCCACACATATTCGGCATCCGCTGGCACTCTATGAGTTGGTGGGTTTTGATCCAAGGGATCAGTTTTCTAATGAAGAAAACAAAGTGTAAAATGTCTATAAACACAAATCTACTGAAAATAATCTAAACTAAGTCAGATCTACTCTAAGAAGGTGTTTTTGAGATAGGTGCAGGTTAGCTTGATATGTAAATAGGTAAAGACATTCATCAATTAAACAGAAATGTGAAAAGATCAATGAATTTAACTGTTCAATATGCAACTAATCAATTAAAATTAACTAATGGAAAATTGAGGGCTATGTTCATTCAATATCTAACCTGTAAATGATATGTTAATTGAAAAATTAACATCAATTGAGTTTTACTGTAAAGACCATTTGTAGAAATCGATAAAAGTTTTAATTGAATAAACTCTCTCAAAACTTCATGAACACACAGATCATAAGCAATGATAAACCATAACTATAGATCATAGTGTTGAATAAATTTCAAAAGAATCAAACAACATTAGATAATCAATTTGGAGTAAAATCACATTCATCAAATAAACTTGATCAATAAACCAAAGTAGATTTGAAAATAACTTTACTGTATTTAATGACAGTCTGTAAGAAATTACAAGCTTGTATCAAAACAAGGCATCTCCAACCTCTCCTGCAGATTTTATCCTCCAAATTCCATCATCCTTCTCTATGAGAGATCATCTCTTTTAAATAAGAGTTTACAAAATCATACAAACAGTAAATTCCCACAAACCGAGATTACAAAATCAAAACTAAACTAATGGCCTAGAAAAACTTTCCATTTTTCCCAAATCTCTAACAACTCATCCACATTCGGATAGTTAGCTGACTCAAGCCCCAGCTGGGCATTACATTCGAATGTCTCCATATCATTCTTAGCTAACTTATTCCAAATACAGATGTAAATGTGGATCTTTCCTTCCAAGGTGACCGGTTTCCTTATTAATTGTTCCACATCATCGATCTTGACTTCATCAAGGCCCTGAATTTTCTCCTTGGACTCCTCACACCTTCTTTCTACTTGCTCAACCATCAACTTAGGCGGGTAAGCATCTTCAATGAGCTCCAAGGCTGAGAAATGTAGCAATTCCAATTAGATGTTATCTGCTGCATACCATCGCCTGCTACACATAGCCTGTGCTTTCTTAAGGATATCTTCAACTGACTCACTAAGCTCGAGCCAAGTGTTCAATGCACATCTGATCTTCTTGAACTGAAAACTATTGAGAATAGGGATATCTTCTGGTATGTCCTTGATGTACCTCTGCCATTCATCGATGTTCTGACTTGCCTGAGAATCTTGCAGCCTTTTGGTTTTCTACTCCTCAAGGGCACCATACATCTTACTGAAGGTCATATGAGTCTCCCTAATCTCATCAAGGGTGTAAAATAGCTTCTCCAACAACTTATGATGCTCTTCATTGACTAAGGGACAAATCTTTAAATTCCTGGGATGACAACTTAAAGAAAGTAGAAGAGGCTAGACTTGCAGTTGCATCCTCACATTGCTCTTGCAATAAGGCTATCTTCTGAGTATTAGCAGAATTATCAGCTTGTACATCATGAAGTTCAACCTACAGAGAGGTATTGCTTCGCTCCAAATCCTCCAACCTATCTCCCCATAACCTTCTAAGATCAACAACATAAATATCATGTTCTTCCGTGGTCTTTATCAACTCTCCTTCAAGTCTTTCCAATTCTTCCTTCTTCTGATCAATCTCCCTATTCAGTAATTAGACTGAATCAAGGTTTGCACCAGCAAATGATCCTAAGGCTGTTGCTGTCTCAATTGCTCCTTTTTGGGGGTCATTTTTTTGTTGAACCCATACTATTTGATTAGGAACAGATACTTATAGCCCACCTTGATCCCTTCTCATCTTCTTACCCCTTTTCACCATTGCCTTATTTTCGTTACTGTAGAAATATTGTCCAAGAGGGACTACAACATTATCTTCATATTCAGTTATTAATTCATAAGTAATTGAAATAACATTCTCTGTTGAAATCAGTGAAGGTGTTTGAGTGACCATGGGACTGGGTATAGGTATGGTAACTTGAGGAGTATTCAAAGGGGTAGAGACATTCAGAGGAACTGATGGGACAGGGGCTGGAGAAGGGATTGAAGTGAAGGCTTCATAAAGTGGAACCTAATCATCCTTGGCAGGTGATGATGCAGAAAGGACTGTGGCTGGCTCATCAATAGTGGGTAGTGATAAAGTAGATATAGGTAGTTGTAGAGGGACGTCGAAGACTGGACTTCTACAAAAATAGATGGGGGAATGGAAAAAGGAACAGAGTTATCCGAAAATGGGGTGGCTCTGGAAGTCAAGGTATGGAAAAGCTGTGATATGGAAAATGGTGGGATAACCCCTGGGGACAAAACAAAAAGATCATGAATAGATGAGAGTAAAAATGATTGAGTTGTGATGTCAGGGGCAGTAGTCACCTCCAATACCTGTTGATCAGAAAAAAGGGTGATCCATCCCAATAGTGTCTAACAAATCTATAAATACTTGTGAATCTTCAGTTACTCCTTCAGCCACTTCTTAAGTTACTTGTTGAATTACTTCTTCAGTGACTTCTGCAGTGACTGATACTGGAGGATTGGGTCCATCATCAACATCACTGTCGATGAGATCAACAGTAGGAATCTGTGATGCAGGGATATGGACTTTTTGTCTCTTAGCTGGATTGGCATCAGCTGCTATTAGATTATCACAGACCTGTGCAACTACAACAATCACTGGAATATCCATAGTAAGATTAGGGAGTTCAACTGTTTGGGGACTCAATACTGAAGACATCTGTGCTAACTTCTGCTTCATCTGATGAGAGGTTTCCAACAAAACTTTGAACTGTTCAGCAGTCTTTACCTGTGAAGTTTCCTCCATGGGAGTCTTACCTTTATCCCCATCTGGATAAGTAAGCATTAGAGGAGCATTAGCTTGCTGGGTCTGTTTCTGTTCTTTGTCCCTTCTCACCTGCTCAATCAAGTTCATTTCCATTGCTCTGTAACTTAAAACTTTAGTTTTAACTTCTTTCTGATATGCCATAATCTGATGTTGTTCTTCTATGCTCTTGTCCCTAGCTAGGACCTCAAAAAAGGTATTCACCCCCTGGTAGATGGAATTATATGGAAGTTCTTCATGGACATAATCCATCTTCATATGATATTGTTTAAAATGTGCATCAAGGAATTTCTTAGGATCATGTTTTCTTTTGGGAGCTTTTCCCAACTTCAAAGGAGCCATCTGGTCACCAAGCAATGTATCCCATGTTGAGGTGGGGATGACTAATGACCCAAGACTTAAAGAGAATTTCGGCCAACCCCTCTTTTTGGGACCAATGAGCTTCTTGTAAACACCATCAGTGACCGTCTGGTAAGAGACCTCTGGAATGACCAATCTGTCAGGCACTATTCTAGGCAATAGGTGAACAGTATCACTTCCCCATACTCTGATATATGAAAAGGACTCATAAACATACCAATCACCAATTGTATTTGTTATAGGTCAAATCTACACTTTTTCGTCCGTGATCACATTAAGTTGTTGATCACACAAAAGGACAACATGGATTGAAGAGAAAGATTTCCCTGGATGATGTATGGACTGGACTTACCCTCTTCAGCTGGGAATTTCACTGATTTACCTGATATTTGGATATGTGCGCTACTCCTTGGCTAGTAAACCAGCACACACATTCTAGTATGGCCTACTTTCCTTAAGGAAAACTAGCGCACACCTTGAAAAAGTTGCTGGCGCTTGTTGCAAAACACAAAAGTTGTGTCCTGTGCGCTACTATGCCTTGAGAAGCTCGCGCACATCTTAAGATGAAATAAAAAATATATTAATTTGACGAATTGGGATTAGTTGAAGTTGGTCCTGCAACTTCCCCAACCGCCCAATCCAACCACCTCTCGATTGCAACTTCCTACCTTGTCCCATAAATACAAGGAGGATCCATGAGAGGGGTTAGACTCATAGTATTCAGAAGATAGACCAAGCTAGAAGAAAGGATTTAAGTATTGTTACGCTGGAGGAAAGTCCCAAGTTAGAGTGAAGAGTAGGAGCCCAGAATCCGGTTGCAGAAACATCTCTACACGTCAGGTATATTGTACTGATTTCATGTTTCTTTGACAATAAAAAGGTTGAAACAAACTTCCTGTCCCAAATCAGATATCTATCGGATTGCATGTCTATTTGGCTTAATTCTTGATTACAGTTTATGTTAAATTGTTTTATAATTTCATCATATATTATATGGTCAAGATACGCTGAGGAAGGTATCTTTTGTATTGTAGGTTCGTCAAGGAGAAGAGCAAATAGGAGACCAAGCGAGAGACCAAGTGAAAGCTAGGACCAGCCGTCGAAAAGAGGTATTTCTCTCAATCTCGATCTCTTTATTTTGCAGTAACCCAATGAAATATAATCAATGTGTTTACCTGTCAACCCCGCCCAGTTGGTAGTGTCTATCTCCTCACTATAGGGTAGAAATCCCGAACAATAGACTGGCGACTCCGCTGGGGACTAACCACTTAGTTATTATGCTCTAGGAGACTTATTTTTGGTTTTCTTCCAGCCCTTTTTTCAGTGTTTGATTCTTTGAGAGGTTTTAGGCCTGTGTTTACTGTGCCTTGCTGCTTGATTCATCTCAGTTGGCTGTTGCAAATCCTGTTTTTGTCTTTTTGACACCTGTGCGCTGGTCTTCCCTAGTAACAGTAGTGCATATCTCCTAATGGGTTCTGCTCTTTACACTGCACAGTAGCGCACATATCCCAGTGTGCGCTGGTTTCTGCACTACACAGTAGTGCATTTTCCTGTAGTGTCCAGTTTTTAGGTTAGGGTTTGATTTTCAGTGGTTTGTTTCCACTTCTAGCCTATTGCTTTTCCCTCTTAATTGACTTTTGAGACTTCCATATCTCTTTTGAGTCTTGTTGGCCTCTTTTGAGTATTTTTAGCTTGTTTGCTTGCTTGAGTGCTTTGTTAAGTATCTTTCCCGCTTACGAGCCCTTTTTGAAGTTCGTGCACTATTCTCTCTCGGACATAGCTGCATACCTTCACTCTAGTTGCTGTTGCAGTCATACAGACCTGCATGTTGAATGTTTGTTGTCTATTGCAACGTTTAGCACGCTTTCTCTTTGTCTTACTCTTTTCCATTAGGGTTTGAATTCAAGTTTGAGTCCTTAGGGTTGCTTCTGAAAGGTTGCTTGGTTCAGATACTTGCTGATTGTTTTATCAGTTCGGCCCAAGTAAGTCAAGTCTTTCTAGTCTTCTTTCTGTTGAGTCTGTGTGTTGTTAAAGTCCTTCTTGGTTCACTTGCTTACCTTTTGCTTGGATTAGTGTTTTCATTAGGGTTTTGATGCTTAGGAGCAACTTGTTTAGGTCTGCCTTTCCATCACAAGTGTCTCTTTTCCTTGTTTCTTTTTCGCTTTGTTTCCAAGCCTCAAGTTTTTCTTTTGCAAAAACTTGGTAAGTCAAGTCTTCATCGAGTCTCTTGATTCGTTTGTTTTGAGACATTTCAAATTTTTGTTTTACTCGCACTGTATATTTAGGTCTTACTTGCACTTTTTACAAGTTCTCTTTCTTTTACAGTTATCAGAAAAAGAAAAAAAATGTTTTAAGTTGCTTAGTAGTAAAGATCTATCTTTGTTTTGAAGTAGCATAGTTTACTTTGAAATATCAAAAGAAAATAAAAAAAAGAGTTTTTGTTTTAGGTTTGCTTATCTTTAGTTGTGGAAAACAATGAATTGAAATTTATTTACTTTTATGTACTTTTCATTTCAGTCACAACCACACCACACACTTCACTACAACCTTTGAGTAAGAACAACCATTTAAAAAGAATACTTAATAAAATTTATTAGAAACTTTTTTTTTTTAGGGTTGTCACTTCACCAACTAGCTTAGGCTAGGGTTTCAGATCAGAACACACTTAAACTATCCGGAACCATTTTCATTACTCAACAATCGTAGTAAGACATTCTTTAGGTAAATCCATTTGTATCAAAATTTATTGGGAAACTCTACTTAAACCAAAGCTAAGCACGAGGTCGTGTGAGACTAGAATTGCTGAGGATAACCCCTCACTTTCTTTTCGAGCATAAACCAGAGTTGTATCGCGTACGGGGATCCTTTTGGATTTCAGGTTTTGTTACCCTACCCATGTGTTGCGGCTAGATTAATGACTGTCCCCCCAAGATTTTTTCGTACTTATGGTAGCCTTAGTATCTTGACCATCTAGGACTCTACAAAGGTGATGACGGAAGGCTATTTTTGTTGTACCTAGGACAGACGTGGGAGGAAACCCTCTACAGAAATTTGGGAAGGTGGTTTGGTGATTCAAACGCTTGCACCTAGAGGACTTGTATGTGGACCTCGGGTATCTGTTCTTCATCCTTCGTTGGGGTTGGGTGGATTAATTGTCTAATTAATTAAACAACTGATACTACCAGAACATAAATTATCAACCCGAGGAAGTCTTCTATTTCAAAGCTATCATGCAAAATCTATGCAAGCACAATTTCTACCTGACACTGTTATCTATTGGTATGAAATCAAAAGTCTTTGTCAACTAGATCACACCTTCTTGAAAGTAAATCAAACCCTAATCTAATTCATAAAACCAAACTGTAAATCTAACTTAGAACAAAATCAATTCTTATGAATCAAAATCTAATTGCATGAATCTAAAAGAAGTGCTATGTTGGCCAACGATCTATCAAAATGAATTTAATAAGGAAAACAACGATGATAAATCTATTGAATGAAAGCATGAACTAACTCTAATGAATAAAAGCATGAACTAAATATAATGAATAAAAGCATGAACTAAATAAGAAACAAATCTACACAATGAAAATCAACACTATCAGCATCTGCTCAAGGAAGAGGGCCCTTCCTCCACTGAGCAGAGCTGAATCTCCATAATGAAAGTCTACAACTCCAGAATTAAGAAACTGCCAGCATGCATTATCAGAATGGAATCATTACAGCAGAGTCTGGATCAAATCCTACAGCATAACATTGCTTTCTCTCTCCCCCCCCCCAATACATCAGAATGATTACATATTTATACATAAAATTCTCCCAAGAGAATGAGAAACCAAACCCCAACTTGTGATCTGTAACAGCTGGAACACGGCCGTAACTGCTAATAACTTTGAAACCGGTTGCAACAGAAAATATGGGAATTACATGCTTAGAGAACCAGTTGTATAGCTCAAACCGTAGCTCTTTTTGGTGATTGCCTCACGAGTCAGATAAATGAGGCTGTTGCACACAAAACCCATGTCCCATATTTTTGAGATTCGTCTCCAGCTGCCCGTAAATCGAGACGAGAATCACTGTGTTCTTATCTGACACGCGTTTTTGGTTGATGTCGTTTGATCATGAGTTGGAGGCTGCCATGTTGGACTTGGGCACGAATTGAAATCACAAATCCACATAATTAATCATAAGCTGAAACCATGTTGTGAAATATCCATGTGGACATGTGCTAGCATGCCAACTTTGGAGGCTTAAACCATGGCTGCTACAACTGCTAATATGAACAATCACTCCATAAACCATCATTAGTAAAATTATGCATAAGAGTCTTCAATTCATAAAAAATAAAGGAAAATAATTGTGATTAACCACTAAAGCATCAATAAGATTAATATGGCATTTCTCGAGCAGTTACAGCAAATGGATGGAAAATGAAATGGTAAATGGGTGATAATAGGAAGAAGATGGATGCCATAAGTAATGAAAATAGGGACAAATCCGTGACCCAACATCTCCCCCAAACTGAACTTGTTGCATGTCCGCATGCAACCCAATACCTATGTAGCATCCAAACTAGAAGGACTCATTCAATTGTTGCTTTCATTTTACCAGTGGCACATTTGCAGCTGAAATGTGAAATTTAGCAGAAAATTTGGCGGAGTAACAGCTGCGAAAAAGGCCAAATCTGGCGGAGTCATAGCTGTGCAAAAAAAAAAAATGAAATGGGTGAAAAATAGTGGAGTCACATCTGCGGAATTTGGCAGAAATGGCCAAAAGTGGCGGAGTCACAGTTGTGCGAAAAAGGCGAAAATGGTCAAAAGTGGAGGAGTCACAGCTGCAAAATTTGGCGAAAAGTTTAGCGAAGTCCCAGCCATTTAGCAGAGAATTTGGTGGAGTCACAGCTGCCAGAATAGGGAAATGGACAAAATTGGCAGAGTCACAGCTGGTGTTTGCAGCAAACTTCTTGAACTAATATCTCCCAAAATACAAACTGGGTTTGGCTGAAATTTTGCAAGCAAGTTACTACAAGTCCAATGCATCTCCACACCGAAAATCAGAGATACCCACATCACGGATTTCGAGAAAAATGCAAATTGGCTGTAGGTGATGATGGCCATTTTTTCTCAATCCGTGAAGTATTTTTTTTTCTTCTGAAAATTGGTGAGTATCTTCCTCTTAACATAATGCTTCTGCTCCCCAAAGCTCAAATTCATCTGATGCACGAATACCGAGATATAGGTAAAATGGTTGTAGGTGATGGTGGCTATTTTCTTGAAAACCGTGCACTAAATTGCGCTGAAACTTACTAGGTTTGTTCATCTTGATATTATGCACTTCCTGTCCAAATTTTATGAAAATCCACTGCTTGGTTTGGAAGATATGCTCAATTCAAATTCTGCATTTTATATAAGGAACAATATGCATGAGAAAGTGAATAAATTATCACAAAAGATTTCTTGCCCTCTTAAAATATGATTACATTTGAGATCCAATGAAGTGTACAACAACCTCTATATCCCCCAAACTCATTCCATAGCATGTCCTCATGCTGCACTATGAAATTGAACTTAAATAGGATCTCAAAAGAAATGCACAAGAAGTCAATCATCGCTGAGTACTTTTTAAATCTGCATATCACTGCTTGGAATCATGGGTGGCAATAATTTTTGGACTAATGAAAGATCTCGTTTTATTCCAGCTGATTTCCCAAGTCTCATGAACTTTGTCCATCAAATTTTCATACTACTGGAAAAGATAAACATTATCATACATTCTTGCAGATCTTATGAGCACAAAGACTGTAATAACATATCCCAACAATCATGAAGAAAACATCCTGACATTAGCAACAGTTGTCCCTTGAATACTCCATTATAGATATCAAATGCTATGTCAATGGATTGCACCTTGAATAAAGATTTCAAAACCCTGTTTTGGTGGATGTTGAGTGCAAAAACAGTCAAGATAAATGAAGCAGTAAGCAACAATAATGATCCATGAAATAATGAACTAGAAATTTAATTAATCTATGAATATACCATTGTTGGTGCACAAAAATCCTTCTCCCCCAAACTGAATGCAAAGCATGTCCTCCTGCATCATTTCGTGATAATAGAGTTGGAGCATAATGTATGATTCAATTTGCAACCAAAGAAGATTTGTAGTGCCCACATGCATAAAAATTCCCAAATCTAGAAACAACAACCTTCAAGCAAAATGCCATGTTCTGGTGTATGTTTGAGCGAAAAGGAAACCATGAGGTCCATGATGATCCATATGTGGGGGATTAGAGTAATCTCAGCTTAATATTTGTTCACAATAGCTTCAAAGATATGTGTCAATGAACCATGCAAACAAATCAAAGAAATCATACCTCCATTTCCACCTTGTTTGTATGCGAGTAGGTTCTTATGTAAGACTGGCTTCTACAGGATTCTACAACAACTTGTTCTACTATAGGTTCTTGTGGCCAGCCTTTCATATTCTCCAATAATTTTCTTAGCATGTGTATCAGTTGCTTTATTTCTTCTCATTGTTGGTTTTTATGTGGCAGCAGAGCATCTTTCCTTACCAACTTTCTTCTTCCATTAATTTGTAGGCTCATGCATGTGTAGATTGGAATGCTTCTTGGGTTGTTCTTTCTTGTGGATCAACAACAACATATATTTTCTACCCGCTGTTGGTTCTTGTGTGGCAGTAGCAAGGCATCTTTTCATACTTGGATGTTGGGAAGGACTTATATGTTGGGAAGGACTTGACTTGGATGTGCATGAAGTGGAATGGAGAGGGTTTCATAATTGAATGGGAAAGAATAGGGAATGGATGGACAAAAGATGGTATGATTATGACAGGTAATGAATAATGTATAGAAATTGGAAATAGAAATGAAGAATGCATAGTGGTTTTCATGACATTTTCCTAAATCTTTAATAAATAAAAAACTCATGCTATTTTACCTCAAGTGTTACCTCAGTGCAATCTTTGATTGGCCTGGATGGAATGATGCTGGAGAAATGTAGGCTGATCTGATGCTGAGAGATGTGGCTAAGAGCTGAAACAAATGAGGAATGAATCCAATCTGTTGTCTGAATGAGGAAATGTACTGGCTGCATGCAAGGATAGGACCCCTGCTCCTCTTTATCCATGAAATTAATTGCTGAAATAAACTAAACCAAAATTAAGGAAAATTTGAACTCCAATCCTGCTGTAAATGCTACAAGGCTGCTGCAAAATGCTGGAAATCTTCATCTTCATCCCACCTAATGGTACAGACCTATCCACATGAATAAATTTTGCTGAAGTCGAATGTGAAAAGGTATCATTGGATTACCAACCACTGATGACTGTTGTTAACCAATGCGAGGCTTTCCACCAATAATGACAGTGGGAGCCAAGGTACCTTTGATGCATCCTTTCAGATGTGAATAAATTTGTTGTTGTCGAACCCCCTGCAGGATCTAACAGTTAGGAGGTATTGGTGTATCCTCACTGCTGTTAGCGAGAAAGTTTGTCATTGAGGCATACAAACTTCAAGGCATCAATAAATCTCTTATCTTGAACTCAGAAAATGTGTTGATGTTGATGAGTCAAGATTG
This sequence comes from Larix kaempferi, assembly GCA_027924585.1. Taxonomy (NCBI): domain Eukaryota; kingdom Viridiplantae; phylum Streptophyta; class Pinopsida; order Pinales; family Pinaceae; genus Larix; species Larix kaempferi. The sequence goes on from BSBM01000217.1 coordinate 33,675,139, forward strand.
TTGGAAGGGAGGCCTTAAGGAATCCCCCATCAATCCAACATGAGCATAGGACAAATTATTTGAAGAACTAGATATGAAATATTTTCTCCAACAAGTAGTCTTTATTGGTAAAATGAAAAGGATAGGAGGTAACTCAGCATGTAAGAGAGCTGAGAGACATTATTAGTGGGTTAGGTGTGAGTATAGTGGATAGTATGGGAGTGATGAAATGGAGCAGAAAGTCATGGAAGTGATGGAATGGTGGAGGCAAGAAGGAAATGTATGGGCAATCACGGTGTTGGTGAATGAGCATGATGGACGAAAGGTCTTTTGGGAGGCTTCTTTAGTAGCAATTCATGTAGCAATGGAACTTGGCTTATGGAACATTGGTATTCATATGGTTTGCATATCAATCTCTCCATTTTTTATGTGCTCAATCCATTTTCAAATTGATAAATAGTCTTCAAGAGTCACTCGTGCATGTATTGACCTTCTTCTTTCAAGGACCTGCAAAAACCTAGCACTTGCCTGCAATAAAACATGAGATGATGGAAGAAGAGAGATGATTGGTCTCTCTTCACCCAACACTTATGAAAAAAAAGCAACAAGCAATCACTTATAAAACAAATACAAAGAAAAATGAACGAAGCAAAATCCACTTTATACCAGCGGGAGAGCGATGGCCATCTAGACTCACCAACAGTATTATGATCATAACTTCTTCGTTCTTTAACCGATTTGAGTGATTCAAAATCAAAATGAAAGTAAATTCATAGGTCTATTTCCATTAGAAACAGGTTTTAAAAATTCCATATAATGATATTCCAAATTGCTCAGTAACAGCTTGCATGACCAAGTGTTTTTCGAATTCTGGACTAGACCAACAGTCACGGTTTTAGGCATAACTTTTTCGTTTGATAATGGATTGGAGTGATTCCAATTAGAGATGAACTTGGATTCATATATGTACCCCCAATAGAAATAGGTTTTTAATACAATAAGAATTGATGGGTCAAATATGCCAATGAACAACTGAGAACGTAGAGTTTTCTGAGTGCAGATTTATGACAGTCGGTTAGTATTTTGGTCATAAGTTTGTCATACGATATCAGAATTGAGTGATTCAAATTGTGTTGTAAACTAGATTCATAGGGGAATATACCAATGAAACAGGTTTTCAAGATCTATCCAATAAGACATCCCAAAAGTGACTGTCCCAGCTCTGTTTTTAAGTTGCCTGCTAGACACCCTGTTAGTATTTTGACCATAACTTTTTCGTTTGATGCCCAATCTCAAAAATTAAAATTGTTTTGGAAACTAGATTCAAAGGGATACGTAGGATGTAAACAGTTTTTAAAAATAATCCCATTTTATCTCCCAAAAATGGACTATCCCAACTGAGTTTTAGTAAAAAGTTCAAGTCAAAATGCCACAAAAATCCAATAAATGAAATTTGACTCCCAAAAAGTGACCGGAATAGGTATGAATGTTTTTAATGATATAAATTTAAATAGAACACACACGCATACCAAAAATTTCAAGCATTGAGTACCTAGATTGACTTACACAGTGTGTTCTAGCTGCAGCTGCAACTCTTAAAAAATGATATAATGTTGAAATAAAGTCTGTGTATTTTTGTGGATTTGTTATATAGAAGTAAAAACTAAACACATACCATGATGATCGCATAAGTTTCAAGCTTGAATGTTTCCATAATCGTTTAGCTCCTTTTCCATGGAGTCTTCATTCACCAATGCTTCCTTCCTCTCACCAACTTCCTGAAAAAGAGAGATTAGTAATATGGATGGCTCTTACTGCACCATGTGTCCAAGAGTTCTTATTCAAAACAAAATGATACTATCTATGCATCCTAGATTTTATTTATTTACAATGTCCTACACTACTTGGAAATAGCAATTTTTTTTTTCAAGTGTAGGAGAACTTCCAATGGAGCCACTTTCGAAGAAATGACTCAAGTATTCTCATACTCCCAACAGAAAAATATAACTTTATGAGTGCTAGTATATGAGAGGTCAACTTCCCTTGAAATGATGGTGCCAAGAATTGGTGAAGTAAGGAATGATACTGCAGATTGATAACAGATTGAAACCAAGCTTCAATATAGTCTTTGTTCCCTTGATTTCTCATGGCTGTTACACCATGAATCTCCTTAGTAAACTGATCTTCCTGATTGCATAGGAGATTCGAATCTAATGATGTGAAGGATGCTTTTGGTTCCAATGTCCGTTCATCAGATTTGTTGATCTTGTTAATTTGTTGATGATCATAAGAAACTTCACTTCCAAGTCTTGGATTTAAAACATGTTCAGACCTCATATAGAATTGTTGCAAGTCTTTTTGCAGCGGTGTAGGTGAGGTAGAACATGAGGGAAATGTAGGAAAATTTTGCAGTTCAACACTGTAAGCATACTGTACTTCTTTATTATGGTTAGGGTGGATGGTGGATTGGACAGGAAATTGTGTTGGATACCAAGGAGTTTGATGAGAAAATAGATGTGGTTGATGTAGAGGATTTGTTTGTGAGGATGATCTTGAAGGACCAAGTGGTGTTACAGCATGAGGGAAAGTGGCCATGTGATCATAAGATAGGCCATTCCAACATTGTGGATAAGGTAGGTAAGATTTAAATTGAGGCTGGAACAGCTGCCATGGTGGAAGAGTATTCAATGATTGAGTATGCGAGTAAGGAAATAGAGGGATAGAGTTTTGAACCATACTTGTAGGCCACGGTTGCCATGACTGTTGCAACTCCTAGATCTCTTTGATATGTTTCTTTCATCCTTGGTAAGGAGGGGCAGAAATCCGTGGAATGCTTCAAGTCACATATACCACAACTTTCAAGACTATCCAAAGGGAAATCCCTTGCTTCTCTTATCTCCTCCTGCTTTTCCTTAACCTGCAAAGCATCCAATTGTGAATCAGCTTTAGAAATTTCAAATAAATTGCTGATTTCAGCTCTTATAACTCTTTTTATTGCAGCAGATTTCAGAGATTGAAAAGAAGGATTACTAGAATTCTTACCAGTCTTGAATTTTCCTCTTGAATACCTTCTACATAACTCACAAATAGCATCATATGCTAACTGAAATACATCCCCTGTTCCCATCAGATTTAATATTTCTAAATATTCATCTTGGATTCCCTTCAGTAGAAGTGTTTTTAAGGTCTCTTTCCCTAACTGCCTTTGTTTTGATCGTTGAAGGTTGTATTGAAAGCGTTCCACATATTCCTCCAAACTCTCTTCTTTTCCTTGTGTCATTTTGAAGATATCTTCATTGACCCTACAATAATCTTGGTACCTTTTCAAGAATACATGTTTCATTTCTTCCCAAGTTTGTATACAATTCCCACCGAGGCTCATGAACCATCGGAGGGTTGTTCCTTTTAGAGTAAGGGGAAACACATTCAACTTTTGATCATTAGAACAATAACCATATCCTCTACAAAGTACTTCAAATTGAAACAAAAATACATCAGGGTCTTCATTTTCCAAATCGTGAAAATTTGGTAGAACATGTGGAGGAATGCTTTTCGTTGGTACCACTTCTCCTTAATCTCTGATGGGAAATTTGAAGGTAACAAATTCTGCATCTTTTTTACCTGCCATCTCTTCATTAGAATCTTAGTGTGTTATCTGGAGGCTCCTCCTTCGAATGTTCCTGTCAATGGGTTAGTATAATGGGTGGTGCTTACGACACTAATAAGGGGAATGATAAAATTTAAGCTCCAAAAATTAAAAATGAAATGAAACTAAATGCAAAAAAAAGAGAAAATTCACATTCAAAGCAAATTCAATAAACTGAAAAGTAATCATGCAACCTACATGCTCTACTTTAACAATGCATCTACAAAACAATGTCAGATCTACTTTTGCACCATTGATAACTTCCCCGGCAACGACGCCAAAATGTTGGTCGGATTAATTGTCTAATTAATTAAACAACTGAAACTCCCAAACATAAATTATCAACCCAAGGAAGTCTTTTATTTCAAAGCTATCATGCAAAATCTATGCAAGCACAATTTCTACCTGACACTATTATCTATTAGTATGAAATCAAAAGTCTTTGTAAACTAGATCACACATTCTTGAAAATAAATCAAACCCTAATCTAATTCATAAAACCAAACTGTAAATCTAACTTAGAACAAAATCAATTCTTATGAATCAAAATCTAATTGCATGAATCTAAAAGAAGTGCTATGTTGGCCAATGATCTATCAAAATGAATTTAATCAGGAAAACAACTATGATAAATGTATTAAATGAAAGCATGAACTAACTCCAATGAATAAAAGCATGAACTAAATATAATGAATAAAAACATGAACTAAATAAGAAACAAATCTACACAATGAAAATCAACACTATCAGCATCTGCTCAGGGAAGAGGGCCCTTCCTCCACTGAGCAGAGTTGAATCTCCACAATGAAAGTCTACAACTCCAGAATTAAGAAACTGCCAGCATGTATTATCAGAATGGAATCATTACAGCAGAGTCTGGATCAAATCCTATAGCATAACATTGCTTTCTCTCCCCCCCCCCAATACATCAGAATGATTACATATTTATACATAAAATTCTCCCAAGAGAATGAGAAACCGAACCCCAACTTGTGATCTGTAACAGCTAGAACACGACCGTAACTGCTAATAACTTTGAAATCGGCCGCAACAGAAAATCTAGGAATTACATGCTTAGAGAATCAGCTGTATAGCTCCAACCGTAACTCTTTTTGGTGATTTCCTAGCGAGTCAGATAAATGAGGCCGTTGAGCACAAAACCCATGTCCCAGAGTTTTGAGATTCGTCTCCAACTGCCCGTAAATCGAGACGAGAATCACTTTGTTCTTATCTGACACGCGTTTTTGGTTGAGGTCGTTTGATCATGAGCTGGAGGCTGCCATGTTGGACTTGGGCACAAATTGAAATCACAAATCCACATAATTAATCATAAGCTGAAACCATGTTGTGAAATATCCATGTGGACATGTGTTAGCATGCCAACTTTGGAGGCTTGAACCATGGCTGCTACAACTGCTAATATGAACAATCACTCCATAAACCATCATTAGTAAAATTATGCATAAGAGTTTTCAATTCATCAAAAATAAAAGAAAATAATTGTGATTAACCACTAAAGTATCAATAAGATTAATATGGCATTTCTCGAGCAAATGGATCAAATCCTACAGCATAACATTGCTTTCTCTCTCCCCCCCCCAATACATCAGAATGATTACATATATATATATATATATATATATAATTCTCCCAAGAGAATGAGAAACCGAACCCCAACTTGTGATCTGTAACAGCTGGAACACGGTCGTAATTGCTAATAACTTTGAAACCGGTCGCAACAGAAAATCTGGGAATTACATGCTTAGAGAACCAGTTGTATAGCTCAAACCGTAGTTTTGTTTGGTGATTTCCTCGCGATTCAGGTAAATGAGGCCGTTTCGCACAAAACCCATGTCCCAGATTTTTGAGATTCATCTCCAGCTGCCCGTAAATTGAGACGAGAATCACTATGTTCTTATCTGACACACGTTTTTGGTTGAGGTCGTTTGATCATGAGCTGGAGGCTGCCATGTTGGACTTGGACACGAATTGAAATCACAAATCCACATAATTAATCATAAGCTGAAACCATGTTGTGAAATATCCATGTGGACATGTGCTAGCATGCCAACTTTGGAGGCTTGAACCATGGCTGCTACAATTGCTAATATGAACAATCACTCTATAAACCATCATTAGTAAAATTATGCATAAGAGTCTTCAATTCATAAAAAATAAAGGAAAATAATCGTGATTAACCACTAAAGCATCAATAAGATTAATATGGCATTTCTCGAGCAGTTACAACAAATGGATGGAAAATTGAATGATAAATGGGTGATAATAGGAAGAAGATGGATGAAATAAGTAATGAAAATAGGGACAAATCCGTGACCCAACAGTTGGTTAGTTTTGGGCCCTAATCATCCCAGACTTCCCTCCGGAAGGCATCTATTTTCCTAGTTTAGATTACCTAGAACCTTTTTAGTGGTGTGCTCTTTGTGCCATTTGTTTTCTGGCCTTAGAATTTTTTGGCCCATTGAGTCGAAAACTATGGATAACATCTCGGTGAGCACCAATCAAGGTACCCCTGTTGAAGGGGCTCCTTGTGCTGTTCCATTCATTGGGAACATTGGTACTCCCTTAATGGCTACTTTGAATCTTCTGGGATTCACTATAGGGATACCGGTCTGGTTTTTTCCCACTCTGAATGCCTTGCATGCTCCTAATGCTTCTCCAGTAAGCACTTCACATCAAGAACATCAAAACCCTATGCCGGCTTCGCCAGTAGCATCTCCTCCTCCTCCTTCTACCTCATGTGGTGAAAGTAGTAATACTAGTAACCATCAGTCTAAAAGGAATGGACGGAGGAAGAATAGGAAGAATATGCCAAAGCAAGGGGGCACCCACCCAACCACTGGAGGTCATGTTGGGGGAAAAATTTCAGTCACTGGAAATCATACTGAACCTCGCCACCCAACCTATGAAGGTCATGCTGGGGGCACCTAACCAGCCTCTGGATGTCATGCTAGGAGGAAACACTCAGTCACTGGAAATCATACTAAACCTTTCCACCCAGCCTCTGAAGGTCATGCTAGGGGCACTTACCCAATCGCTGAAGGTCATGTTGGGAGAACTCACTTAGTCACTGTAAATCATACTGAACCTATCCACTCAGCCTCTGAAGGTCATGCTGGGGGCACCTACCCAGACTTTGGAAGTCATGATGGGAGTAAAATTTCAGTCACTACAAATCATACTAAAAGTATGTCTTCAACCACTGTTTCTCATGTCGAGGACACATCATTGATCACTGCTGGTCATATTAATGACAAGTCATCAGTTCCTGTGAGTCATATTGGAGACACTGATTCGGCCACTGCAAATCATGCTGAAAACATCGACATTGTTGACAAACCTAATAAACAAAAGCTTAAGTTCCCTTGTAAGTTTTGCGAGGGATACCACCTGACCTATTTGTGCCCGGGTACTTCCAGAAGTGCAAAGAGTGTGGTCCATAGTTCAAAAGTCTTCTGCTTCTGAGCAACCAACCACTGCAAGTCATGCTAGGGGCAAGCTATCAGGCAATGCTAGTCATGCTGAGAGCATTGTTGTTGTAAATGAGTCTAAGCTTATAGGACACAAGCCAAAGTTCCCTTGTAAACTTTGTAAGGGAGATCACCTTACTGATTTGTGCCCTGCTATACCAGAGGTGCGGAGAGTGCGATCCATGTCTGAAGGATCCTCTGCTCCTGAATTGTCTATAGATTCCCAACAGCCTGATCAACCTTTGGTTGATGAAGTGGTTGAACCAATGCAATCTTTGGTCAACCCCACTCTTCTTGCGGAGAGTGAAGGTATCGAATCGATGCAATTTTCGATCGATCCCATCAGTCCTTCATAGACTGATGCACCTATCCCTGAAGTCTTATGCATTACTAGTTTGGATGTTTCTGAAGTTGGGGGCACTTCAATTGTGCTGTGTGAACCCCTACCAAGATCTGGGATCATTTCCTTTGATTGGAATAGTCTAACTGGGCCTCGCCTCCCTTCTGCTACACCTTTTCAGATAAAGGTTGATATCGACAACCATGCGGTTCATCGATGTATTGTAGATGAAGGAGCCTCTGTTAGTATCTTATCACCTTATGCTTGAATAAGTTTAGGTTTCCCTAACCTTGTTACAACTGTTAATTGGCCATTGACTTTCGATAAAAGACCTAGTGAACGGTTGGGATTCCTCCCTCAAGTACCCGTTACTTTGGGTGGAAAAACAGTCTTAGTTGATTTTATGGTTTTAAAGGACTCGATGGATTTTGATATGATCCTCAGGTGTGATTACGTATATGCTATGCAGGCTGTGGTATCTACACTCTTTCGTGTGATGCATTTTCCTCATAACGAAAGCATTGTCACTATCGATCAGCTTACATTTGTTGATCCCTCTTATTAACCAACTATAGACCAAGTGTATCCCTCGCCAGTAGGAACTACCATGTCACAATCAAATATTGTGGCATATTGTTCCTTGAGTCCAATTGCTACTGAGAAGAAGCCTCTAAATTCATGCTTACCTTCTCGGGACTGGGTCCCGGCAATTGATCAAGTGATGACTCCATCTGAATGTTTAGACATGCGTTCTATTTGGGATGAGATACTTCCATCTGATGAAGTTTTCCTAGAGTCTATAATGCAGTCTGCCATTCATTTGGACGCTGATCCACCATCGAGCATTCTTCCACCTTTTCTTCGAGCTCGTTAAAAACAGTAAGCAAGTTACGAGCATTCTTCCACCTTCACTTCGAGCTCGTTAAAAACAATAAGGAGGCTACGAGAATTATTCCACCTTCACTTTGAGCTTGTTAAAAGCAGTAAGGAGGCTACGAGCATTTTTTCCACCTTCACTTCGAGCTCGTTAAAAATAGTAAGGAAGTCACGAGAATTTCTTCCACCTTCACTTCGAGCTCGTTAAAAATAGTAAGGAAGTTATGAGCATTTTTCTGTATCTCCTTTGAGCTCGTTAAAAACAGTAAGGAGGTCACGAGTTTACTTTTTCGGGCTCATCAAAACTTTACGAAAAATATCGTTATAGAGTTCTTTCACGCTCCTGTTTGACTCTTTAAATATGACAAGATTTCTGAGTATAGTTGTCATTCCAGACTCGTTAAAGGATTTGAAGCGACATCCTCTTAGGTATAAGTTTAACCCTTTTCCGGACCTTTGCGGATTAATTACAAAAAAGGAATACTCTAGTCATTCGTGGCTAGAAGAGTTCTCCTCTCATTGTTTTATACTTTTTCGGGGGAGGGGACTAACTATACGAAAAAGGACCTTTTGGAGCCTTCTTTAGGGTTTTCAGGCTCTCTAAACATGAAAACACCAAGCGAGCATTCACCTACTTGGGATCGATGTGAAATCCACGAGAGGGTAAATAGAGGATTGTTTAAGTTTTCAAACTCTATAAACAAGAAAACATCGACGAGCATTAACTTACTTGGGCTTGATATTAAATCCACGAGTAGGTGTATGGAGTTATTGTTTAAGTTTTTTAGACTCCTTAAAATTGAAAACACCGACGAGCAAGAATAGATGTTGGCTCGATATTAAAATCCAAAGATCAGTATTATAGAGTATTCTTCTATCTCTTCTTTGAACTCTGTAAACAATGAAGAAGGTCTTGAGTCTTCCTTCCATGGGCTCGTTAAACTATTTACATGGTTGGACTTATTGAGTTTTCTTTTCTTCTTGGATTCATTAAAACAAAAAGAAGGATATTCTTTTATAAAAAAGAATAAGGGATAAGAAGGGTGTATCGCATATTTTTCAGTTTCAAAGGCAGTTATGTCAGTCATGTCCTTGAACACAACACCTACTTGAGTCTTTCATGTCAGTTGGGTTTTAGGTTTTGGCCTTAGGGTGAACCTGATCTCTGAGTTTTTACTCCCCCGGTTGGTTATTATTCCAATCATATGGAGGGTCTATTATGTCTCCTACATTGCAGACTTATATCATTTCCCCTCATGTTGAAAAATGCCTAAGTCACTTTGTGTTGTGATCATTGTTCAAGGATACAGCTTGTGTCGGCCATTCTGTAGTTTACCTTGACTTCATGTGTTGGACATCCTGGTGTCAGTTTGTTTCATATTATTACTTGTCCTACTCCACATCAGCTCATACATATGAGTGTTCCTCGTGTTGGATGATGGAGGATGCATTAAGGCCTCCCTTCCAATGGACTTCTTCCAATCGACCTCAGCTCATTATGCTCTGGAAACGAAGTTTAGAGTTTCAGTTAGTACCTTGGGGATTGCAGCCATCAGTGGCCATTTCCCTCGCCGTTGAATAAATGGGAATACATCAATGTCTCTTATTCGACAGGTTCCTCAAGTGTTCGACTTCAAGTTCTCTTATTCACACTTGTTGGATCGTACTAGGTACCTTGGGCCCCATTATCATTATTGATGGAAGCCCTCGTGTTTGTTAACGATATACATCAATGACCGGTAATCAAACAATACCCCCCATGTTCGACTTCAGCTCATTTATTCGCATGGATAGGGTTTGTACCTTGAGTTGTTTTGTATGAAGACCTTGGGACTCTAATAGCATCACCATATTTATATTATCGCCCAAGCTGCACAAGACTGAGCCTCACTCATTTTGGCTCTTCATGAGACATAGATCTAGCTTGTTGTTATGGCTATGATCTCTCCTTTTTACATGGATCCACGCTTGTATTTCAGTGTCCATGCTCTATATATACATCTCCTAGTTATGTATCGGAGATCATGGTACACATCTATATGATGTCAAGATTGTAATTGCTCGCTGACCTTTATCATTGTTTCAGGTGTTTTTTGTGACTTGGTTCTGCGGTTTCTTGCTCCTCCTCTGACTTGGAATTATAATGTATTTCGGCCATCGTTTCCCTCTGACCTCACACATTAGGGGGCATCTGTTATAGGTCAAATATGCACTTCTCTGTCTGTGATCACATTAAGCTGTCGATCACACAAAAGGACAACATGGATTGAAGAGAAAGATTTCCTTGGATGATGTATGGACTAGACTTACCCTCTTCAGCTGGGAATTTCCCTGATTTACCTGATCTTTGGACATGTGCGCTACTCCTTGGCTAGTAAACCAGCACACACATTCTAGTATGCCCTAATTTCCTTAAGGGAAACTAGCGCACACCTTGAAAAAGTTGATGGCGCTTGTTGCAAAACACAAAAGTTGCGTCTCGTGCACTACTATGCCTTGAGAAACTCACGCACATCTTAAGATGAAATAAAAAATATATTAATTTGACGAATTGGGATTATTTGAAGTTGGTTCTGCAACTTCCCCAACCACCTCTCGATTGCAACTACCTACCTTGTCCCATAAATACAACGAGGATCCATGAGAGGGGTTCGACTCATAATATTCAGAAGATAGACCAAGCTAGAAGAAAGGATTTAAGCATTGTTACACTGGAGGAAAGTCCCAAGTTAGAGTGAAGAGTAGGAGCCCAGGATCCGGTTGCAGAAACATCTCTACACGTCAAGTATATTGTACTGATTTCATGTTTCTTTGACAATAAAAAGGTCGAAACACCCTTCCTATCCCAAATAAGGTATCTATCGGATTACATGTCTATTTGGCTTAATTATTGATTACAGTTGATGTTAAATTGTTATATAATTTCATCATATGTTATATGGTCAAGATACGCTGAGGAATGTATCTTTTGTATTGCAGGTTCGTCAAGCAGAAGAGCAAATAGGAGACCAAGCGAAAGCTAGGACCAGCCGTCGAAAAGAGGTATTTCTCACAATCTCGATCTCTTTCTTTTGCAGTAACCCAATGCAATATAATCAATGTGTTTACCTGTCAACCCTGCCCAGTTGGTAGTGTCTATCTCCTCACTATAGGGTAGAAATCCCGAACAACAGTATTGATGAAGGTCCTGGCATCAGCTGAAGAGGCAGGAGCTTCTTGTTTGAATATCTTGAAATAAATAGTGCCCATAAAATGGTCACAAATTTCATAGAGTAGGGGCACATAATTACTTTCCCACAGTGCAACATGATATATATGAACTGGTGGATCTTCAAGGGTCCAATTCCTTCCCAAGTTAGGATATTGGAACTCAAAGAAAAAGACATCAAATATGAAAGATGACAAGAAGAAGTCTGGCTTTCTCAAGGCAGGGGCCTTCTGATAATCTTGGATTGCCGTTTTAAGTTTTGAATATAGGATAGATGCCAAAGGAAAGGATTCACTGGTCGTTAATACATGCTTAGCTATTGGAGCCCATTCGGCTTTGAAGACTGAACAATTGGGAAGGCCAAAGAGCCTGAAGAGGCTGGCTTCCAATAAAGAGTAAGGTTCCCTAAACCAAGCAATCAGATAGAGGTTATCAACCTTCAGCACAAAATTGCTAGGTTTAATCATCCATGATTTCATCATCTCTTCGAAATTATACCTAGTTTTGGAGGATTGTATGAACTCAGGGCTAAGGGTCTACACATTCGGTTTAAGAGCAAAAGCTTTGATAAAAACTTCAGGGCGGAAAGCTGTCAATTGTGACCCCATGTTATCGTTGAAAGACCAGTCTATAGGGTTAGCATTTTCCACAATCCATTTAACTGGGTCAGTGTAAGGAAGGACAGCAGGCTGGGCAACAATGGCATGGATTTGAGAAGCCCTATTCTCCTCATACGCAGGTCTATCTTCCTTAATGTCAGAAAGGTCATCATTATAAAAAATTGAATAGATTTTGTCCCAGTCCATTTGGTAGGTTTCAGTGACCCTCTCGCCGGTGTCTGAGAAGATACCGAAATTGGGGTCTTTGGTCAGTAAATCCCTGTGAAGTGTCTTAGACTGAGTATTCTAAGACATTTTGGCAGAGCTTGGAAATTCTGATAAATAAAAAAAATCAAAATCAAAACCAAACCATAAACAGGAAAACCGTAATAGCAAATACGAAATTAACAAACAACCAACCTGAAAATAACTGCAAAATCGTGAGGATGAACCTGGTAAGAAATTGACAGTAAAATCCACGTAGCAGAGTGAATTTCCGACAGTAAAAATCATAAAGAAAAATAGGAAAAAACATATATTTATCATTTTTCAGTCGGATCAAATCTCGACCGTAGGTTTAAAAGAAACGAATGATTGAGATTAGCCCCTGCGAGATGTGGAATCGGGTTCACAAGTTTATTTTCAAACTTTATTTAAGATTCCCGCAATCCGCAATCTGAAATTGTGGGTTGCGTGTTTGCAGACTACAAAACAATGAAAAAACGTGTTTCCGAAATCCACAATCCGGAATTGCAGGTTTCGGGTATCGGAAATGAAAACAATGTTTAAAATTAAAAAAACATTTTCTGCATCTCGCAATCCGCAATTTGCGGGTTGTGGGTTTCGGGAACGTACAACGCGATTTATTAACATAACGACTTCCCGCAATCTGAAATCTAGAATTGTGGATTTTGGGTTGTAGGTTACGGAATCGACATCTCCCAAGAAAATTAACAAAGTCTTTCCGCAAGCCGCAATTTTGGGTTGCAGGTTTCAGGTTGACAAAATTCCAAAAGAAAAAACAAACAATTCCTGCAATCAGAAATTGCGGGATTGCGGGTTTCAGGATTCAGGTTTCGGGATTGCAGAAAGAAAAATACTTTTTCGAAAAAATGAAGGCTTTCTGCAAACCAAGAAAACAACCAAAAACTCAAAAATTTTCAAAGGAAAAAATGATAACTGTACAAACCATAAGCAAAGGTATGAGATCATACAAACAAAGTTTAAGAGAAATATTATTTGGATAAGGAGTTTACCCAAATACCTTTGCTTTTAGAAAAATCTAGGGCTCCCATGATCAAATGAAGCATGGGATCTGTTGTACCTACAACAGTGCGCAATAGTCATTGTCGATGGAGCGTGCCGGAGTCGTCGGTATTCGACGAATGGTGATGAGAATTCATCGACTAGGAATAGGACTACTAGTCGAAACAAACCAATCGACTTCAGAGGTGGACCATTCGCCCTTCCTTAACAAGCAATTGTCCCCATTTCTTGCTCATGTAGATGAGGAAACTTCTCAGTCAATTCAGCCAAAGAATACCAATTTCCTTGGGCTGGAAGCTATCCGGATTTGGCCACCTAAAACAAAGGAATTCCTTACATCCTTGTACGGCGTATTCGTCGGACTACGATTGTGTCACCAGGTAGAGGCTCCTAAACATCTGGGTGTATATCTTCAGGCGTTGTTGTCTAAAAATTACTTTGTTCAAGAAATGGCACATGATATGGTCGAAGTAGATCCACATTAAATACTGGATGTAAACCCAGGCATGAAGGAATGTTGAGATTAAAGGCATTTTCTCCAATATTCTCAAGAATGGCGTAAGGACCATATCTCAAAGGATTTTACTTCTTGTATGGACCTGTAAATTTGTATTTGTTGAGATGTAACCAGACCTGATCCCCAACTTGAAAAGAATGAGGAATGTGATTCTTATCATGTCAGTCCTTATCTTTCTCATTAGCTTGTTGTAACATCTCCTGCGCTTGCTTATAGATGTCACAAATTTGATCCCTGAACTTGAGTGCTTTTTCAACTTCTCAATATCCAGGGTCGGTTGACTAAGTCGAGAGGCACCGAAGGTTGAAATCCATAACAAAATTCAATGGACTCTTTCCTATAGATCTGTGATATGCTCGATTATAGCTATGTTGGATGTATGGAATACTTTCATCCCATGTTCGACGATGATGGTGATTGTACATGCAGAGCAGTTGTTCTACCAGGTGATTCACAACATCTATATGTCCATCAGTCTGGGGATAGAATGCGGTTGACATCGATAGCTGTGTGTTGAGCTGTTGCTAGAGCATCTTCCAGAAAGTGCTTAGAAATATGGAGTCACAGTCGGAAAAAATAGAATTCGGAAAGTCATAGTGTTTCCATACATTCCCAAAGAAGAGCTTAGCAGTACATTGTGTGGTTGTGGTCTTCTTGCAAGGAATAAGGATAACCATCTTGGAAAATCGATCTACCACTACCAAGATTGCATCATGCTAGTGTCGGGTAATAGGATATCCAGTCAAATAGTCTAAGGAAATGGATTCCCATGGTCGATTAGGGACTGGAGTATACAAACCCTATCATTGGTTTGGTGGCTTGTTGATGGCACAAACCACACATAAATTGATATACTTGTCGTCATTAGTCTTGAGTGAATTCCAGTAGAAGTACTTGTGGAGTATAGCGAGTGTCTTTGTTACTCCAAAATGTCTTGCAGTTTTGTTGTAGTGTGCGTCCCAAATGAGTTTTTTTCGGTGCTCACCTATCGGTACACAAAGTTATCCAAGCTTGTATAACAAGTTGTCCTTCACGTGGTAGTCAAGAGAAATCGACTGACTTGTCTCGAGTTTTCGGTACATCGTCGATAAATCATCATCTTTTTCATACTATCTTCGCCAAGTAATGGTGTCATATCCATGCATACTTAATACTGTAAGAAGTGAAGTAACCGGTGGTCAAATAACGAAATCAGTTGCTGCATTGGCTTTTCTTTTCCGATGCTTAGCTACCAATGGAAACTGTTGTAGGTAACTAATCCACTTGACTTGTCTGGTCATTTATAGCTTAGACTGGTATGGATCAAACTGTAGGGGCTTATGGTCGATATGAACAATCGTTTCCTTCCCAAGGACATAGTGTCTCCATTGCTTAAGTTCTTGTACAATGGCATATAGATCATTTTCATATGTCGAATACTTCCTAATAGTTTCGTTGAAAGTCTCTGAGTGGAATAAGACTAGGTGGCTAGCTTGTGTGATTACGGCGCCCATAGCATATTCAGAGGCGTCGGTTTTGACTTCAAATGCCTGATGTAAGTTGGGTAGAACAAGTACTGGTACAATACAGAGTTTGTGCTTGAGCTGATCAAAAGCTTATTGTTGTGTTGGAGTCCACTTGAAGATAGTATTCCCACTTCCTTTAGTCAGCTGAGTCAAAGGCTAGGCTATATGACTGAAGCCAAGTACGAATCGTCGATAAAAATATGCCACACCAAGAAAAATTCTTAGTTCATGAATGTTTTGAGGAATGGGCCAATCTTTGAGGATCTATATCTTTTATGGGTCGATGTGAATGCATGCAGAGTTGATAACATACCACAAGTATTTGATGTTGTCCATCGCAAATGAACAATTTTCCAAATTCAAGTAGAGTCGATGTTATCGGAGGGTGTCAGGGACTTGTTGGAGCTGTTGAACATGTTCCTCCCATGATCTACTAAAAATCAGGATATCGTTGAGGTAGACAATAACAAATTTGCCAAAAAAGGTCGAATAACGCCATCCATGTATTGCATGAAGGTTGCAGGTGCATTGGTTAAATCGAAAGGCGTGACTAACCATTCAAACAATCCTTCCTTGGTTTTGAAATAATTTTTCCATCATCGAAGGGCTCGATCGGAATTTGATGATATCTTGACTTGAGATCAATTTTAGTGAATAATTTAGCAAATTTCAGACAATCAATCAATTCGTCTATTCTTGGTAAAGGGTACCGATTCTTTACTGAAATCTTGTTGAGTGCCCTGTAGTTGATGCACATGCGCCAAGCCCCATATTTCTTCGGAAAAAGAACAAATGGACTTCCAAAAGGAGAGGAACTGGGTCGGATATGGCCCTTGTCGATCAAATCCGTCGACGAATCTCTTCATTCTCGATAATGGACCTACTGTAGACATATGTGTTAGGTAACGAAGAATTAGGATCAAGTTGAATGGAGTGTTTTACATGACAGTGTAAAGGTATTCCGTTTGGTTCTTTGAACACATTCTGGTATTCTTCAAGAATGTCATTGATCTGTTGTTTCTGTCAAGGACTACAATTGTCAACGAGTTGACTAGTTGCTACAGTCTTCCTATAATGCCGAGGCTTAATCATGATCAATGTGAATTTTTTAGCATGGTTGATTAACTTTTTAACCTATTTAGTAGATACCATATGAACTGTCGATGCAGGTCGTCGCTCTGGTATTCCATACCACTGATCCTGAATTCTGACAATCACCTTCTGCGGTCGTGACTGATAACTTCCATGTCGATCCCATAAGTATGGATTTACAAACAAAGCGTCGACTATTTAGAGTGGTGCCACATAACATAGTACTTCATATTTGAAAGACTTAATGAAGTAGGTAAGTTTGCATTGTCGGGTGATTCAAAGTTCCTGTCCATCCTTCATCCAACTAATGTTATAAGGGTGAGGATGTGGGGTAGTGACAAGACCAAGTTCCTTCACAATATTTTTCAGAAACAAAGTTCTTTTGGCTTCCATTATCCACAATCATATTCAAAGGATTGTTATGAACCCATATCTGTGTATGGAATAGGTTCTCTTGTTCCTCCTCATCGACAATAGTCGAGGCAATTGGAGTTGTCAATGTCGATTCCAGGAGAGTCGACAATTCCAAGTTGGATTCCACAATGGATTTTTCATTCAAGTCATATGTAGACAGTTTCGCTAAGAATGTATTCCGAGCTTTTCATTCAGATGCATCATGCCACAATAAGTTGTGGTAATCACACCATTTCTCAGTAGGGGGTTGTTTACTACGTTCCCTCTTATCTCTCTAAGAAGGTCTCTTACCCTAATATTTCTTAGGAGGAGTCGGGTGAGATGGGAATTTAGAATTTTCAGAGTTGGTTGAAGATGAAGACTACTTGTCAGATGGTCATCCTATTGGCTTAGTCGCAATGTATGCTTTTTCTTTCTGCTTCAGTTCAATATTTCTAGCATAATGGAATGCATCCATGAGCGTATTGAAAGTAAGGAACTCCATCTCCTGCTGAATGTATGGGGATAATATGATGATGTACTTCAGAACAAGAAATTTCTCCTCTTCCCGAACACCAAGTCTAGCCATCGGTCGATAAAACTCATCGGTATAGTTCTACACATATTGGTATCTCCATTGCCTTAGTTGTTGCCACTTCTTATACTGTTGTTCAATGTATTTGGGAAGGTAGAACTCCCTTCACACATGCTTGACAAATTTATCCCACGTTTCTATGGGTTTGTCTTCTTTCTCCATTTTTGTCGATAGATTCTCCCACCAATAGTGCACAGACAAGGATTCAATGGTGATCTTCTCAGCTTCGGAGAGTTGATTCACAGAGAAATAGGATTCCAGCTAATGTACCCAGTTGTCTACAGATTCAACATCATTCTTTCATTCTAGATTCGGTATATCCAAGTTCGTCTGTACCTTAAAAGGACTGGCTTTCTCAAAGCCATTTCTCGTCAAATTTCTAACTGAAGTAGAGCCAAATGAACTAGTGAATCGAGCAAGAATATCATTGAAATGCTTGTACATTTCAGTTCGTTGTCGATCAAGTGATTTCTAAATAAGTCGCTTTGTCTCTTTAGTTGCATGTTTATTGTCTTCTTCTTCTTCCATGTTCGGTTGAGTGTTGAAAGTTGGTAGATACTCAGAAGTCGAAGGTAGGATCTGTCCGGATTGCTGCGTTTGTGAGCGTGTTTGAATAGGAATAAGTCAGGTAACTTCAGCAAGAAATGTCTCAACAAAACTTACACAAGATCAAGCTCTAATACCAATGATCTGTATCACCCAGTATTTCAATGGGGGACAACAGGTTCGACCGAATGAGTCGAGGGTTGTTATGGAGAAAGTAACTTAACTAAGTCGACAATCTAGAACAAGAAAACAATCAGGAATATACCCATACAAAATACAAGAATTTGGATAAAAAAATTTGCTATCATTTAGAGTTCGTTCATCTCCTCTTATGTTACAATAATGTATAAACTTATATAGACTGTTGAGAATGCTTGAGTTGCATGCCCGTTACGTTGAGTTACAAAATAAGTTGTAGTGGGTTGAGAAGTGAAACCGTCATAGTCGATTGGAAGACGAAGGGACAATCTATCATAGTCAGTCAGTTGTCATCGATGCACAATAGGCGTCGTCAATGGATCATGCTAGAGTCGTCGATCTTCGATGAGTGGTGCTGAGAATTCGTCGGTTAGGACTAGGCCAACTAGTTGAAACAAGCCAATTGACTTTAGAGGTGGATCACTCATGAAGGTTTCAAGGTAGACCCCAAAATAATTAAATCCATGATGGACTGGACGATTCCCAAAATCCTGAAGAATCTTCAAGGATTCCTAGGTTTGACAGGTTACTACCGCAAGTTTGTTCATAACTATGGAAGAATAGAAGCACCTCTAATAGCATTACTAAAGAAAGATGCATTTTCTTGGACTCTAGAGGCAACTCAAGATTTTGAAAAACTTAAAAAGGAAATGTGCAAAGCTCCTGTTTTGGCCACACCAAACTTCACAAAATGCTTCAGGAAATAGAATTGGTGTTGTTCTAATGCACAAAGGAAACCTGCTTGCTTTCACAAGTCATCCAATCAAAGGAAAGAACTTACAAAAGCCCATTTATGAGAAGGAAATGTGGGAAATAATACATTCTCTTAAGAAATGGTGCCCTTACCTAATAGGTAGGCACTTCAAGGTCAAAACATATCATGATAGTCTTAAATACTTCTTGGAACATAGACTATATTCGAAGGAGAATAAAAAATGGGTAACCCAGATGTTGGGATATGACCTTGAAATCATCTATCGAAAAGGGAAACAAAATGTGGTGGTGGATGCTCTTTCTAGAAAAGATGAAGATGTTGGGGCATTACTGATGATCCTAGGATATAGGTACTCTATAGCCCCCTTATGCCACAAAAGTGCAACGAAGGATGATAAAATACCTCTATTTATAGGGGAGAATGCATTTGTTTTGATTATTTAATGAAGTAGTTTAGAGATTATTTTTCTTATGCTTAAAAGCGTTTTATGTGCTAATTATATGGATATATGCATGCGTGAGCAGGGAGCAGGTGATCTGGAAAACAACAATAAATCAAGCTCAATATTGAAGATCATGAGTGACTCAGCGCTCACATTTTCCTAATTTATAGAAAGAACTCATGTTAACCAGGATCGTTGTTCCCAATGTAGAGCTAGGTTAGAATTAGGAATAAATAGGGACCTCTTGAATAGTAGGGGCCCCTGTTGACATTTTTGAGAAACAATCTTCAGCATATTTTGTATTTGAGATAGTTCTGTTTAAGTTTTCAAAAACATGAAGTTATGATTTGATAATGGAAGACCAACGTTATACCAATCCCTTGATTTTATAAGTCTCTTTTTCCTCCTGAAATACGTATTGGGGAGTGCCCCCTCAATACGTAGATCAGAAGTCTCGTGTTTCAATTCAGGTATTTCTCATGCATTTTATTAATTGCTTCAATCATCATGATGTGTGAAATTACTTTGGTATTTGCTTCAACATTAGATTCTGATTTCAATAAAAACAATTTTCTTTTGTAGTTTGATAACACTGCTTCTGTAGTTCTGTAACACATAGTCCATAGTCCCGTGTGTGCCTTCTACGCATGTAGGTTTTACATCTGAGTTCTAGCATTTTTATACTATTTCTAGATAACGAGTTCGATCTATGACTTCATGCATATTGTGTTTATTTCAGTATTCGATATTTCAATATTTGATTTGCATCTGATTTGAGTAGAATAGGTTTAATCGCTTTCAGCATTTGATTTAGTAGACAGACTTTGATTGTTTTCTAGCATTTAAATTCTTAGATTAGATTTACCAGTTTTCAGTATTTAAATTCCTAGACTAAATCTCCAGTTTTCCAGTATTCAATTCTTAGATTCAATCTATCATTTTTTCAGCATGTTTCAATTCATGGATTTACATACTTTCATATTTCCTGCTTCTTAGTTTTTAGAACAATACTTTCATTTCCCTTAGAGCATTCTTTAAGATATATTAAAACACTCTGAATGACAAAGACCACCCTATAGTGCACATACAGTGCCTAGCATCTCTTAAGTTTGTACGCTCCCTGGTCGATAATTAAAATATACTTCTGGTATAGCTACCCTAATTAGGTAACCATTCTTGGAGTCCACCACTTTTTGGCGTCATTTTCGGGGAGGTGCTTAATCTATAGGAGACATCTTGAAAAAAAAAACCTAAAATTTTTACTATGAATGCCTCAACGAAAGAGGGATGAATTTGGATGATTCTTGCCTAACCACCCTATGAGCAATAGCGGCTCTGAACATTCTCAATTTGAATTCTTCAACTCTGACGAAGAAGTTGATTCTAGCTACGATCCACACCATGATAACTACTTTGTTACCTCTAGCTCAAACGATAATATGGTAGAGGAAGAGGATGAACATAGAGAACTGTTTACTTTTCCCATTAATGTACCCCTTGGGGATGCCAGGATGAAGAATATAAACCCTAATAATCTTCCAAACTTCCATGGCTTAACTTCAGAAGACCCTGACACATTTCTATTTGAATTTGAGGTAGTTTGTAGGTCTTTTGGGTATACTACTGATGCACAAAAACTGAGAATATTTCCTTCTACACTGAAAGATCTATCACTTAGATGGTTCATGAGCCTGGAAGGGAACAATATTTTCACCTTGGACCAAATGAAACAATCCTTCCTGGAAAAATATAGGGACTACTATAAGGTAAAAGATACAAGAGATGAAATCTTCATGATGCAACAGGGGGGAAGAGAATCCCTAGAAGACTATGCACAATGCTTCCAACTCAGCTACAAAAGAGCTAGTCACTGCACCCTAGATCAAGAATCATTTAAACTTTTCCTTCTTAGAGGAATCAAAGAAGAAAATATAGAATTCTTAAACCTATTAGGAGACGGGGATATATTCCAGAAAACCTATGATCAAATCCTACAAATCTTCAAGAATTATTCCAGGTCCAGAAAAGGTAAAACTGGGACACGGGATACACATCCATTTACAGGAGGATCATCATCATCTTCAAGACCAAACCTCACAAAATATGATTTAGGAAATATTCTTGATGATATGAATACTGATATCCTTCAGTCCCTAGTAATGCAACTAGATGCACTCCAAATTAAGAAGAAACAAGATGAGATAAACCAAGCATTGGCAGTGTTTTTCCCATGCTCAAGAAAGAAACATGAAAAGGGACAGTGCACATTGAACACAATATAAATATGTGGCCTCTGCATTGATGATGATCACTCTACTGATAAATTCCCTATGCTTCCATCATGCAAAGCTTCCATTCAAAATCCCACATCTGAAGGTACTATAGAACAACTTTGTTTTGTTAATCAAAGAAGAAACAATTTTGTTAGGCCATTCCATCCCAACAACCAAGCATAGTTTAACCAAGGAAGTAATCAACAAAATTGGAACCGCTCAGCCCCAACCACATGGCCAGCTAAAGCAGCTCCAAATCAGTGGCAGCAAAGCCAAACACTGTATCAACAACCATATTATACACAGCCTTATTCTCCCTACCCCCCACCTTTTTCTCAACCACCAATGAATTATGGAAATCCATATCCTTATGCAGCAAACTGGAGGGATCCATTATAGCAGCCACTCCTCATTCCTCCCCCGTAGAACCAACCACATCCCAGACCACCCTCAATTCCTGCTCAACCGGCTCCAAACCCAAACAACAACAGAGCAGCACAAAAACAACCCTATAACACTGAAGTACTGAAATTCCCTACATATGTCGTGGATACACTTGAAATAAATGAAATTAATCTCAAATCTGGTAAAACATTGCAGAACACCCATCCACAAAATAATCAATAGTAGAACAATCACGAACAGGTAACACAACTTGAACCACAATAGACAGCTGAGACACACTCTCAGGAAGACGAAAACCGATCACAAATATCAAACAGAACACCCCATTTCCTGAGAAATTGATACGAAACACTAGAGGGGATGAGGAGAACGTTATCCTTAATGAATTGAAGCATTTGAACATCCAAATTCCCCTTTTACAAGTCATAAGAGACGTACCAATCTGTAATAAGTTTATTAAGGAAAAATGCTTAAAACGACCTGGCCGAAGAAAATGTGACCCACCAACTATAAATATAGTAAGCCAATTAGCATATTTAATGGTTGGTGTCATTTTCAACCCCAAATACCTTGACCCAGTAAATCCATTCGTCAACGTAACCATTAACAACATACGTATTGCAAGCAGTCTAATTGATTTAGGGGTTGCAATCAATGTGATGACAAAGGACACAATGATAGCCTTAGGACTCCAATTGGTTATCAGACCAGCCAGTACAGTGCTGCAACTTGCTGACACATCAACTGTAAAACCCGACGGAATGCTTGAGGATATCATTATCAACATGGAATCCTGGGAGTATCCAGCTAATTTCACAATTATAGAGGTGAAGAGTAAACTCAGTGGATATCCAATAATCCTAGCGAGACCATGGATAGAAACAACAGAAGCCTATATGTGTTGTAGATCTAGCAACATGACAATCACCAGTGGGCATGCTAGAAAGAAGATCACAATTTATCCTCCTGTAAGAAAATCTACAGACATAGAATATCAAAATTGGACAGATGACTATAATGATATAAACGACCGAACATACAACCTGTTCTTACCACTGAAGCTTCCCTATCTCTAAAAGTTATTGATGAAGACGGTCATTTAGATAGATTTATTCAAAATGCATCTTCTAATCATGATATTCTTGAAGATTTTTTTGAAACAGATCAGTAACAGGAAGATAAAAATTCACCCCACAACTCTGACAGAAGGTGGGTAGAAGTGATCTCACTTGAACAACAATAAACACATATCAAAACAGTTGAGATCATGCCTGGAAAGACAGTTAATATTAACTCCAATTTGGAGCCAGAACAAGAGCAACAATTAATGAAGGTACTCTCAAAACAAAACAAGGATTTTGCATGGACATACACCAACATGAAGGGTATCCACCCAGACGTTTGCAAGCATTACATATATATCAAAGAAGGAGTTGTACCCATCAGAAAACCTCAAAGAAGGATGAACCCAACATGAAAGGATATAGTCAAATTGGAATTACATAAGTTATTGGATGCAGGGTTCATCTACCCAACCTCAGATAGTGAATGGGTCTCACCATTGGTAATAGTCCCTAAGAAGGGAGGAAAGTGGAGTATTTGTATGGATTACAGAGAACTCAACAAAGAAACTAAAAGAGACCACTTCCCTCTACCATTCATTGACCAAGTATTGGACACACTGGATGGAAATAAATTCTTCTCATTTTTAGATGGATTCAGTGGATACAACCAGATCCTAATCCACCCAGTTGATCAGGATAAAACCACATTTACATGCCCATGGGGCACTTATGCATACAAAGTGCTACCCTTTGGACTCTGTAATGCCCCAACAACATTTCAAAGGGCCATTTTGAGCATATTCTCTGATTTTATCAATGATCAGATGGAAGTCTACGGATGACTTCACACCCTATGGCCAAAATTTTCACTAGGCATTACAACATCTTGAATTAGTCTTAAAAAAATGCATTGAAATGAGCTTATGTATGACCAATGATAAATGCAGGATGTTGATGCAAGAGGGCATAGCGCTGGGACACCATATCTCACAAAGAGGCATTGAAGTTGATCAAGCAAAAGTCACAGTCATTAGGACACTTCCACCACCTATCAAACAAAGAGATGTGCGAAGTTTCCTTGGGAAAATAGGATACTATAGAAGAATTATACAAAGTTATATCAAAATTGTTGCACCTATGTTTGCTCTTCTAACAAAAGATACAGAATTCATCTGGACCAAGCATTGTATGTGAGCATTTGAAAACCTCAAAGAGAAGACAATCATAGCCCCAGTACTCCAAGGACCCAATTGGACACTACCATTCCACATACATTCCTATGCTTCAAGTAAGGCCATTGGATCAGTTCTTGGGCAAGAAGAAGAAAAGAGACAGTATGCCATATATTACATTAGCAAAAATTTGGTAGGAGCTGAACTCAATTATACAATCACATAAAAGGAGTTTTTGGTTGTCATACATGCAATAAACAAATTCAGGCACTATATCACTGGATACCAAGTCTTTGTCCACACCGACCACTCAACAATTAGGTACCTTATGAATAAACCTAATACAAGTGCTAGAATTATTAGATGGCTACTCCTCTTGCAAGAATTTGACATACAATCTTGGATTAACCAAGCAAACATAATGTGGTAGCAGATTTTCTATCTAGACTGACCCATGGACAAGACAGTGAGTTGGTAAATGATAACTTCCCTGATGAGCACCTCTTTGCAATCTCAACAAAAATACCATGGTTTGCTGACATAGAAAATTACTTAGTATCTGGTAAATTTCCACACCATTACAGCTACCAAGAGAAGTGCATAATCATAAGACAAAGTGAAACCTATACATGGATAGAAGGGATGCTTTTTGAAAAAGGGCCAGACCAAATATTGAGAAGATGCATTAGAGAAGATGAAGTCCATGATATACTACATGCCACCCACAATGATCCATGTGGAGGACATTATGATGCAAAAAGAACAACCTATAAAGTATTGCAAATAGGATATTATTGGCCAACACTTCTCAAAGACTCCTATATTGATTATCTATCACATTGTGATGATTGTCAGCGAATGGGGAAGCCTACACAAAGAGAATAAATGCCTCTACATCCCCAAATATATTTGGAAGCATTTGAGAAATGGGGATTTGATTTTGTTGGTCCATTCAACCCCCAATCAAATCAGAAAAGCTATATTATAGTATGCACTGACTACCTGACAAAGTGGGCAGAAGTGGAAGCACTTGCAGTAGCAAATGAAATAAATGTGGTAATTGTTTTTATAGAAAAAATCTTCCACAGATTTGGAGTTCCAAGAGAGTTAGTTTCTGACCAAGGAACACAGTTTACATCCAACCTCATCAGGTACCTTCTTCGAAGAAACAAAGTTAAACATCAAAGGTCCTCCTCCTACCACCCTTAAGCTAATGGTCAAGCTGAAGTGACAAACATAGAACTTGAGATAATTTTGACAAAGACAGTACAAATTCACAAAAGAGATTGGGAAGAAAATTTAAGTGAAGCAGTTTGGGCTTATAACACAACATGAAAGACAACAACAGGCTTTACCCCATATGAGTTGGTATATGGAAAGAAGATAATGCTTCCATTGAGTTTGAAATCAAAACATTGAGAATTGCAACCAATTTAAACATAGAAATTTCAGAAATTCAAGAGGAACGCATGCTATAGCTAAATCAATTGGATGAGCACTGCCAACAATCCATTAGCCACACTGAAATCATCCAGCAATAGAGGAAGAAATGGCATGAAAAAAAGATCAAGCAGAAGAAATTCAAAGAAGGTGACTGGGCACTACTATATGACTCCAGGTTTCAAATTTTTCAAGGCAAACTCACCACCAAATGGGGTTGTTTTCGCCAACAGTTTTCGGGCCCATGGTTTTGGGTAACCCATGGTATTTTCCCATTGTATCTCCCTTATAAAAGAAATACATTGTAATATGGCTAGGGTTGATGTATTAGGTTTTATACATTGTAAAGATCTCTGAGATCAGAAGAGAGATTGTGAGACAGTGAAGAGGAAATGTAGCGGTTGTGCTGCAGGTTGTACCCCTTCACTTTGGTGGACAGAATAATAATAAGGACTGGCAACTTCAGTGTGGACGTAGGCCAAGTTGGGTAAACCATGATATATCTATGTCTCTCTTGTAATGTGTATGTGTGATTATATTTGTATTTTTGTTTATTGTTATTGCTCTACAATTTTGTTTTCTAACAATTGGTATTAGGGCCAAAGGTCTATTTGGCAGATAAACCCGCAGGAAGCTAGGGTTTCTGGTTCGAGTGGGAGCAATGGAGGAAGAAGGAAAGTTTAAGGTCGATAATTTTAACGGCCAAAAATTCTAGTTATGGAAGATGCAAATGGAGGACTATCTGTACCAGAAGGATCTATTCCTACTGTTGGGAGGAAGAGAAAAGCAGTCGGCGTCTATGAAGGACGAAGAATGGGAGGTTCTTGACAGAAAGGCTCTGGGAACAATACGGTTGAGCTTGGATTTGTTGGTGGCTTTCAATATCTCAAAAGAAATGACAATGGAGGGGTTGATGAGCGCATTGGGTAAGCTGCATGAAAAACCCTCGACCTCCAACAAGGTATTTCTAATGAAGCGTTTATTTAACATGAAGATGTCTGAAGGTGGATCTGTTACTGATCATTTAAATGAGTTTAATACGGTTACAAATCATCTAATTTCTGTGAGTGTGAACTTTGATGATGAGGTTAGGGATCTTCTAATATTGTGTTCATTGCCAAAAAGTTGGAATAGCTTGGTCATGGCTGTAAGTAACTCTATCTCTGGTTCAAACACCTTGAAATTTGATGATGTTATTTGTGTTATTCTTAGCGAGGAAATGTGAAGAAAAAGCACAGGTGAGACATCAAGTAATGTGTTAACCATGGAGAGAAGAGGAAGACAAAAGGAGAGAGGAAAGAGCCAAGGTAATCGCAGCAACTCTAAAAAGGGTATATCCAACTCCAGACTGGGAAAAATAGAGTGCTGGAACTTTGGAAAGAAAGGACATCTGAAGAATGACTGCGGATCTCTAAAGAAGAAAGGAGATGGACAACAGGAAACTAACCAGGAAGCAAATGTAGCAGGTGATGTGTTACAAGATGCTTTGATTCTTGCATTAAATAATACTAGTGATTATTGGGTAGTAGACTCAGGGGCTTCATGTTATGCTACACCCCATAGGAAATATTTTCATGATTATGTTCCAGGCGATTTTGGACATGTTTTATTGGGTGATGATGAGCCATGTAAAATTGTTGGAATGGGTAAGGTATGGATAAAAGTTAAGAATGGAACTGATTGGCTGTTGAAATATTTTAGGCATATACCTGCTATGAAAAGAAATTTGATCTCAACAGGGCAGCTGGGAGATGGCGTCTGTCTATCTACATTTGGTGAAAAGTGGTGGAAGATCACTAAAGGATCAAAGGAGATATCAAAAGGAGATAGGGTGGGTACGTTGTATTTATGTTTTCTTAATACTGACCATTCTATCTCTTTAGCTTCCACAGGAACAGATACAACATTGTGGCATCATAGGCTTGGCCACATGAGTGAGAAGGGGATGCAGATTCTCCACTCAAGGAAGTTGCTACCAGATTTGAAGCAGGTAAGTTTGGAATTCTGTAAGAACTTTGTTTATGGAAAATAGAAGAGAGTCAGATTTCTCAGGGTTGGGAAACAGAAGAAGAATGAAAAGTTAGAGCTTGTGCATACTGATGTATGGGGACCAGCTCAGGTACAATCTCTTGGTGGATCTCATTATTATGTTACATTTATTGATGATGCAACTAGGAAAACTTGGGTTTATTGCATTAGACAGAATTCTGATGTGTTTGCTACTTTTAAGAAGTGGAAAGCTTTGGTTGAGAATGAGACAAGAAAAAGGTTGAAGTGTCTAAGATCTAATAATGGAGGTGAGTACTGCGGCAAGGAGTTTGATAGTTATTGTTCATACCATGGGATTCGTAAAGGGAAGATAGTCCTAGGAACACCATAAGAAAATGGTGTGTCGGAAAGGATGAACAGAAAGATCATGGAGCATGCAAGGTGTATGAGACTGCATGCAGGGTTTTCCTTATAGTTTTGGGCGGATGCTGTAAATACTGTTGTTTATTTAATAAACAGAGGACCTTCAAGTGCTTTGGATGGTGGTATTCCAAAGGAGGCATGGACAGATAAAAAGGTAAACTACTCATTTCTGAGAATGTTTGGTTGTGAAGCATTTGTCCATATTGATAAAGATAATAGAACAAAGCTCAAAGCTAAATCCAAGAAATGTACCTTTATTGGATATGGGGTTGATGATTTTGGTTATCGGTTATGGGATTATGAAAATCACAAAATCATTAGATGTAGAGATGTCATATTCAATGAAAAGTTCATGTATAAAGATCAGTTGCAGGGAAAGAAACAGGAAAAGGAAAACACGTAGTACACAGTGCTTGATGAAATTCAAGAAAATGAAGTTACCAAGGTGCCAGAAAATCAAGAACAACAGCAAGTCCCTGAAACTTCTGCAACTGCAAGAAGATCTACCAGGTTAAGTAGACTCCCTGAACGATACTCTCCTTCAATGTATTATTTATTGATGACTGATGCTGGTGAACCAGAATGTTATGAAGAAGCAATGCAGGTGGAAACTAGAAAGAAGTGGGAGCAAGGCATGAATGAGGAGATGGACTCATTGGTAGGAAACCAGACTTGGTATTTGGTTCACTTGCCTGTTGGTAAAAGAGCATTGCAGAACAAATGGATTTACAGGTTGAAGGAAGGAGGAGGAAGAAAGAAGCGGTACAAAGCCATACTTGTTGTAAAGGGGTTGCACAGAAGAAAGGTATAGATTTTGATGAAATATTTTCTCCTGTTGTTAAGATGACTTCAATTAGGACTATCTTAAGTCTAGTGGCGGTAGAAGATTTGCATTTTGAACAGTTAGATGTGAAAACAACCTTTCTCCATGGGGATTTGGAGGAAGAGATATATACGCAGCAGCCACAAGGGTATGAGGTCAAAGGTAAGGAGAATTTGGTGTGCAGGTTGAAAAAGAGCTTGTATGGATTGAAGCAAGCTCCAAGGCAGTGGTATTTAAAATTTGACAGGTTTATGACATAACAAGGTTATAGTAGATGTCATTTTGACAACTATGTTTATTTCAAGAATAAAGACAATGAAAGATATATTATCTTGTTATTGTATGTGGATTACATGCTTGTTGCAAGGTTTAACATGCAGGATATAAATGTACTCAAAAGGAAGCTAGATAATTCATTTGTGATGAAGGATTTGGGTACTGCAAAGAAAATCCTTGGTATGAGAATAACGAGAGATAGGAAAAATCGCAAATTGACATTGTCTCAGGGTGAGTACATACAAAAGGTGTTGGAGAGGTTCAGAATGCAAAATGAAAAACCAGTTAGTACACCTTTGGCCAGCCATTTCAGTCTAATTAAGGAAATGTGTCCCAAGAAATAGGAAGAGACAGAATACATGTCCAAGATTCCCTATCAATCAACAGTTGGCAGCTTGATGTATGCCATGGTGTGCACAAGACCAGATATTGCACAATCAGTGGGAGTTGTGAGCAGATATATGAACAAGGCAGGTAAAGAACATTGGAAGGTAGTACAGTGGATTCTTAGGTATTTGAGAGGTACTACCACTCAGGCATTATGTTTTGGAGGTTCAGACACTGTTCTACAGGGATATGTTGATGCAGATATGGCAGGTGATAAGGATAGCAGGAGGAGCACCACAGGGTATGTGTTTACTGTAGGTGGAACAACAATAAGTTGTATTTCGAGATTGCAAAAGGTTGTTGCACTTTCAACAACGAAAGTAGAGTATGTTGCTGTTACAGAGGCTAGTAAAGAGATGATTTGGTTGCATAGGTTTATGGAGGAAGTGGGTAAGAAGCAGAAGGATAACAGGTTGTATAGTGACATCCAGAGTGCCATTCATCTTGCAAAGAACTCAACATTCCATTCCAAGACTAAACATATACAACTCAA
This sequence comes from Larix kaempferi, assembly GCA_027924585.1. NCBI lineage: Eukaryota > Viridiplantae > Streptophyta > Pinopsida > Pinales > Pinaceae > Larix > Larix kaempferi. Next base: position 33,705,289 of record BSBM01000217.1, read on the forward strand.
GTACCATTTCATACGCTCTGTTCTGGAAGATGAACTGTTGAAGTTGGAAAAGATACATACTAGCCAGAATCCTGCAGACATGTTCACAAAGGTTGTGACCAAAGAGAAACTGAGTTCCTGCTCAGTTTCAGTTGGCCTTCTAGCATGAAGGTGAAGATGAGAAGGTTGCCAAGTCCAAGGTCCAACAAGTACAACAGCGGTGGAGTTGTTGTGATCAATCTCAAAGTGGGAGATTGTTGGTTGTGGAGCCAGATCTTCCAGTCTCATAGATGATATTGTCTCAGCTGTGCACCCCAGAGGACTGTACACTCATGCCCCAACCTTGGGTTTCGCGGGCAACGCCCCCGAGAAAAAATTTTGGGGCTGTTTTCGCCAACAGTTTTCGGGACCATGGTTTTGGGTAACCCGTGGTATTTTCCCATTGCATCTCCCTTATAAAAGAAAGACATTGTAATACGGATAGGGTTGATGTATTAGGTTTTATGCATTGTTAATATCTCTGAGATCAGAAGAGAGACTGTGAGACAGTGAAGAGGAAGTGCAGCGGCTGTGTTGCAGGTTGTATCCCTTCACTTTGTTGGACAGAATAATAATAAGGACTGGCATCTTCAGTGTGGACGTAGCCCAAGTTGGGTGAACCACGATATATCTGTGTCTCTCTTGTAATGTGTATGTGTGATTATATTTGCATTTCTGTTTATTGTTATTGCTCTACAATCCTGTTTTTCTAACAAACCACATTCCAGAGAAGAGTTCACACAAACACTCTATCACAAAAATCTAATGATGATAGAGGACATAGATAATCACTGATTACTGTTAAAAAAAAAAAAAAGAAAAGAAGATGAGAAAAAATGATGAAAAAAACATAGAAGAAAAAATAGAAAAAAAAAAAGAAAAAAGAGAAGAAAAAATGATGATGAAACCCGCTCAGAATCATGTCAAGACAGAAATGAATGCACTAGATCTATACCAATGAATATCTATGGCTGCAAAACAATCTCGCAAAAAGAAAATAATTAGTCAAAACAGTTTATGACAAATGTTAAATATCGCAGACAAACAACCGTAAGATCAATACATGGAAACAAATCTACGGTCAATAGCTATTGCTCAGATTGAACATGCACGAGTAAATAAACTTCTCAAATCAACGAAGTTTTGGTAGAATCCACATACGTAAACGGTCAATATCTAATGAACAAATGAATCTACGGTGGGTGTTCACTTCGCGGATACAACAAGCACGGGAAAAACAAAGTTCTTAAAATCGTGAAGTTTGGTAGGACCGCGCTCCTGGACGATCAAGATGGGGATTGGATTTCGATCAATGATTGACAACGAATCAAGTGAGCCGGCATGCTATATTCATAAAATTAGAAGTAAAATCAAGAGATCCAGCAAGCAAAATTTCAGAAAAGAGAATAAACGAAATAAGCGAGCCAACAAGCAATATTCAGAAAAGAGAAGAAATGAAACAAGCGAGCCAACAAGCAATATTCAGAAAATTACAACTAAAATCAAGCGAGCCACAAAAATCATTGAAAAGTGAGATTCAATAAATTCAAAGGTCAAATCAACTAAGCAAATGACAAAAAGAAAGCGAGCTAGCAGAAGAAATCATAAAAATAAATACTATTCACATGACAAAAATAACTACAGACACAGGGAAAATCTAGTATGGAATCCTGCACCCATGCATACAAGCCCACATCATCCACTCAGGTACGCTAGCATACGAGGTAATCACTGAACTCTTTTTTTTATTTTCAAATCAAATCATTCTCCCCACAAAACGGTTATTTTGAAAGTTGAGGACAACTTTTAAGTCAGTTTGGTGGCATGGTTCAGGGTAACCTTACTGAGTCATGATGAACCACCTTAGCCATGTCAGGGAATGACGACCTCTGTACCTCGCTACTATATCCCCTGGTGATCAAAGCACCAATGCAACGTGCAATGATGTAAAGGAATGCAATGTGCAATAATGAAAAGGAACACATAAGATGGAAAATATGATGCACAATCATGAGGACGGGTGCATAAAAATAGAAAAATAGGACAGTGGGATATGCAAGAAGACCCAATTAAGCAATAAAAGTTTCTCAGAAGGAAGAAAACTGAAAAGGGGGCTCGCCACTCAGTCAACAAGTTTCCCACAAGCCAACAATTGATCCCAAACAGACAGGTAAGTCATCCACTCTCAAGCTTTGTGGTTTGATAATTGTTTAGCAAACTCAGAAATGACGAAAGGATTCAAGAAGAGCGAGCCAAAAGACCACACACCTATCTATGAAAACCCACAGGTGTTGGCCATCCTCCGCATAACAGGATGGATTCCATTTACTATGGGCATTAGAGGATCCAATACAGAAGTAGCCTTAGAATTTACCCAGAACTTGAAGCACATAAAGGAAGAACAATATGTCACTCGGGTGAGGGGACTATGCATCAGGCTTGATGAAGAAGCAATTGCAAAGTATACAGGATTTCCCATGGGACTACATTGGGGCAGAGATGATAGAGAAGCTAACCAGAGGGAAAAAGCAGCTTTCTTTGGATAAGGGGAAAGCTACGAGGAAGACAAGAACGGGGTTAAAAGAGCCACCATGCCTGCTCCCTGGGATGAGGTAGCTTCCATTGTCCTGAAGTATATAACATGAACAGGGAAGCTCAGTTACATCCCAATCTTCCATTTCATAATTTTGGAGCTCTTAAGGAATAGGGTTCACATTAGATCAAACAATAATATCAGCATTCCCTTCTACCTTCTGTAGTCTCTCTGGGAAATGAACAAGAAGGTAGTGCAAGGGAAGGAGGATGTACTGGCTCACCATGGATTGATCAAGTTAATTATTTGTGAGGAATTGAAAGTGCAAATTCCAGAGCTCTCGTGGGAGGAATTTGTTCTGGTTTCAGATGAAGACGTGCAAAGGATGAAAGGAATGCCTAATCTAGTCATACCTCTGGCCTCTAGATCAAAAGAAAAATCCACCTCGGCATCGGGAGCCAAACGAAAAATTGACCTGGACAGGGATAACGAGGTCATGGCGGAAACTCTGATCAGAATAAAGCATTCAAAGGGTTCCTCTTTCCCGAAAGCCTCAAAAGTTTCTGCTAGCAAGCAAGGGTCAAAACGACAGTGTAGAAGGTTGTCTCAACAGAACAAATCCAAGCATACAAAGAAGGAAGAAGAAAAGTCCAGCATCGTATTACAAAACCTATTTGACTCTGAAGATTTAGGGGTAGAGTAGGATGACCCTTCTACATCAGTAGAAGAAGATACCTTCCAGTGGAACACTGCAAATGAAAATGTAAACACTGGAATCAATAACCGGCTGACTGAGGCATTGGCCGAGCTGGAAAAAGTCAGAGAAGAGCTGGATGTATTAAAAATTGAAACAAGGATCCACAGAAGCCAGCCAATTTCACCAAGATCCCCACCATTTATACACGAAAAGACCCAAATATTAAATATGCAACATGCAGGGTAATTGAAGCTGGTGGAGCAGTAAAATTCAGCACTAAAAGAAAAATTGGGCCAAGCCCAAGAGGATTTAGCTCAAAGAGATCATAAAATCCTATAGTTGGAAGATACCTTAACCACCTCTGCCAAAATTTATGAAGGTATATTGGGGTTCAGAACACCATCCAGGGTCTACACTGTTTATCTGAAAGAGAAATGGGGCAAGTTCCAGTTACAGAGGTTGAAGCAAGGCCTAACTTTGGAATTAACCACTCCAAAGGAGTGCTGATGTATATGTAACTTCGAAATGTATTTCACATATATGTATATTGTATTCCTATAGAGATGTTATTATTCCTCTATACGGAAATGGTTGTACTCCTATAGAGATGTTATTATTCCTCTATACGGAATTGTCGTCATTTATATTGTAAGTGTCGTAACTTATACTTGATGGGTTATTAGACCACCTTGTTGGGGTCGGCCCTGTATAAGTCATGTGGGTCGAAGGGTTATTAGACCACCCTAGTGGGGGTCGGCCATGTGGGTCAAAGGGTTATTAGACCACCCTATTGGGTGTCGGCCCAGTCAGCATTATGTTATGTTGTTAAGTTAAGGCCGACCTAGTAAAGGTTATTAGGCAAGTCAAGTCAAGTATAAATAGAGTGCGGGAGGCACTCTATTTTATCATTCTATTCTCTCTCACACTCTCGGGAGAGTGGCGCACTTGTGGAGGAGAAGAATCTGCTGCTAGGAGATGTCTATCTCTTATGCTTGGGTTGTATCATTGCTCTATCTATCTCTGAGGAAGTTATTGGGGTTTTTCACCTTTATGGTTTTCCCCAAGTAAACTTTGTGTCTCTTGTGTGCTTGCATTATTGTGTCCATGATTGATATGCTGTACATGTTGTTCTCTCTGTTAAGATACTAGATCATATTGAAGTAAATTTTGAAAAATTAACATGGTATCAGAGCTAGCCTGAAAGAAGGCATGGTATGGCATGTATGACACTTGTTGCACTTGCGATGCTTGGGATTGATATATCAAAAACCAGTCATCGTAGAACTTTCGCTATAAATCCACTTTGGAGAATTTTTTGGATATGAAACTTCTACAGGTCGAATATCAGATCCCCATGTGCCTTGTGTCGAAAGGAAAACTTCTAATTCGTTGTACTTTGTGTTTTATGATCTGTACAATATAGGGTTTATGCCTCTTCCAGATCTCAGTCAAAAATAGGTGACCTTGAAAAAAAGGTCATAACTTGGGCTAGGAAGCTCCAAATGAATTTTTTTAAAATGTGACAGATAGTGCACGGACTGAAATTTCTCAGATAACGTTTTCAGAGGCTGAAACTGAACCAGTGACACGTGGCACACCGTACAAGTTCGCTCTCTTGTTTTATCCCATAAACAGGTCACGTTGCGACACTCTGCATAACTCTCTCTCAGAGAATCCATTTGAGTTCAGACCTATGGGGTTGGAAAGATGATAGGTCGAGCTACAACAAGAAATGGTTTCCGACCCTGTGGATCTAAAAGTTCGGAGTTACACCAGAAACAATCAGGTACATATTTCTGTCAAAATAGAATTATTTTTTAGCACCTTCATTCATGGCTTCCAGAATTTAGGGTTTCGGAGAAAGTTGGAATTTTTGCAATCGGAGACCACGGCTGAATGCTACTCATCAAAATTGAAATTTAGAGACCAAGATCATAATTTTTGGTTGGGGAGAAGGCCAGGCTTGATCAGACCCTAGTTTGGGACTTTGATCAGAAAAGTGGAAAATTAGGGCTTCTGCAAAAATGAGAATTTTTGAAATCTGTGACCACGGTTAGAAGCTCCTCAGAAAAATAGAAGCTTAGAGATTTGGGTCAAACCTTTTGATTGGGAAGAAGGGTGGGCTTTATCAAACCCTAGTTCAGGGTCATGTCTAGTGAATCCGAAAGTTTCAAAGGAAAATTTGAGGGGTGAAAATTTGCAGTTTTCAAATTATGAGTATACCATCTTGATCAGATCATCAAGGTGCATATTTCTATCATTTCAGAACTTTGAAATTCAAAGTTTTAATTTTTAGGGTTTCTCTGGCAAACCCTAATCCAGCTCCATATCCAGTTCCTGCAAATCAAGTGGATTGGGTTAATCCTAGAAGAGAATGGATTGGTCACCTGCATAAGTGAAGAAGTTCTTGTTTCAAAGGGAGATGAGGCTAAGGCCTTACATAAGAAGATTACAAGCAATCTTGACAGGTATGACTTATCCAGGTATGTTTTGAGATTTTTTCATGATTACATTTATGGTATATTTGTCTTCATATTATTACGGTTAGTACAATCTTGATTAAATTTAGACTTGTCGTATCACCTTAATAAAATTATGAATGCATGATAGAAGATATTCATTGATTAGGGTGTTGACACTTATGATTGTACTAATGCATTATGGTGTTGTATGAGGTCTATGTTGTCCGCTAACATGAAAGGTACACCAAGAAAGACAAATCATGTTCTAGTTCAAGAACATATGATCATGGTGACATGAAGACAAAGATTCATCCATTGTCATGGATCACTTAGAATATCTATTTACGAGGTATGTATAACTTGGTTCTATAATGGTTAACCTATGAGATATGCAGGTTACTAGCACAAGTCATTGAAAAGAACAAGAAGACATCATGTGGGTATGTTAGACATAACTAGCTGACATACTAATCTAGGTATGTTTTTTCTATATCAAGTTAGAATCCTACCTTGTGATAGGATCTCTTATGTAAGTATACATGGCATGATTGATAATGATTACTCATAGGTTTGAATAATCATGGGTTTAGGCATATTATGTTTCTTACTTTAATTTATGATATGACTAACCATAAGAGTCCTTGAATACTAATGCTTATTATTTCTGTTTGAAATGATCATGACTATACATGCTTAAGATTATTGTGTTTTGATAGTATTGAGAATATACTAATAAATGTATGATTATGTATGCGATATCGAGGATATCACAATAATGATACTTGTAAGCATGCATAGTGATCGAGGATGGATATAAGTTCAAGGAGAGGTAATCCAGGAAGCAAAGATCAAGAGGGAGCACACTCCAGTAGTTTCTGCAAGGATGCAGATATTCAGAGGGAGCCGACCACTTCTCACAATCCACATCAGAATGGAGTTGCAAAGATCAAGAGGGAGTCCACCCAACAACCAAACAAAGATAAGTATTTGAATTGTCATTTCTTACATATTTGTTTGTTTAAATAATGTTGTTCAATGATGTATATGCTTATGTTCCTAGACTTAGGTTGTGTATTATGCATATTAGAATAATTGCATTAATGAACAGTATACTACTAATATGCATGTGATGGGTAAGTGTCCTATGGCACTGTACAACATTCCATTGCTACTTATCTAGAATGAAACCTCTTTGTTGACATGTTGGGAGTTGTGCACACTCTTAACAATGTTCTGGTAGAGATTGGAAGGCATCTAGAAAGTTATGGGATATGAATAAATGTTGTATTGAAGCATTGGCTAAGATAATTGCATGACTGTATGACATATTTCTTTACGTGTAAGAATTTGTTCTGAAAACTATGAGATGTTTCTAATCATGCAATTTAACTTGTTGTGTAGGAAATATCGTATACCATCGCCTACAAAAGAAGGACTACAAAAGAAGGACTACAACATTTGTTCAGCAACAAAGTTATATGTTGAAAATATTGAAGATATTGAAGTTCCCAGGATCTGGGAAGAATGCCATGATCGAGGATTACCAGTCGATCATGAAGATGTTTGGGATGTAGTCCCAAGACCTGAATGGGAGTCTGTAATGACTTCCAAGATGATCTACAAGATCAAGCATGCTGCAGGTGGTAGCATAGAGACTTTTGCTCCTATATCCAGATACACTTCCGTACTTGCTCTGGCTAGAGTGATGAAATGGAAGATACACCAGATGAATTTCAAGACAGCTTTCTTGAATGGTGTAGTTGAAGAAGAAGTGTATGTGGAGCAACCAATTAGTTTTGAGACACATGACAGGGAGTCATATATGTGCGAAAATTGGTATGGTAGGATAGACAACTTTCTATCTAGTTTGGGCTTTACCAAGAGTAAAGTGGATTCCAACCTTTACTACAAGGTTGAGGAAGGCAATCCAGTAATACTACTTCTGTATGTGGATAACCTGTTTGTTACAGGTGAGGATAGATTGATTGCTGACACGCAGCGGAAGCTTGGTGCCGAGTTCGAGATGAAGAACTTGTGATGGTGCACTACTTTCTAGGCATGGAGGTGTGGCAGAGTGTAGATGGAATCTTCCTTGGACAAGGGAAGTATACAGTAGAGATCCTGAAGAGGTTCAGGATGATGGACTACAAGTGTTAACACCTAAAAAGTGCTCACTAGCTCATTCCCTTATTCACATGACCCATTTGCCCACTTTTCCACCATCTGAGCCTCTGAAACCAACAAAAGGTCACCAAAAGACCTCAGTACACCCCTTTTTCCATTAAAAAAGATTATTTTTCCAAGAAAATCATAATAAAACCCTCAAAAAGGGTCCAAATTCCCAAAAATATTAAAAAGGGAATTAAAATATTATTTTTATTCAAAAAAGGAAAAAGGAGGGAAAAGTAACTAAACCATGTTGGTCAATACCATTTGGTTTCCACAAAACCACAAATGGTATTTCCCACCACCAAAACCTATAAAAAGGTGGTAGGGGCTCCTCATTTCACATCCATCCATTATCTCATCCTTATGCTGCTGAAATCTCCCCTGAGCATTTTAGCCATTGCAAACCACATTGGAGAAGAGACCATTGGAGATTGGAGTTGCTCATCCTTGGAGCCATTCAACCTCACCATTAGAGGTATTGATTCCGCAAGCACTTGCTTGCCCCATTATTTCAATACAAATTCTTTATTCTTATATGTTCTTGTTCTTGATTTTAAATTATCTTTGTTATTTGCTTAATATCTTTGCTTAGATCCATGAATAGTCTTGTTTAATTAGTATATTGTTATTTATTTCTATTGAAACTGCTGCTACTAGTTAGCAGGTGCCCATAGCACTAAGCCTGGTTGCAAAACCGGGCCAACAGTTTTTGGCGACTCCGCTTTGGTTTGAACTATAGATCTCTAGTTTTGCGTTTAATCTTAGTTTTTTATGAGTTTTTAACCTTTAGATCCATAGATATGCCATCTTAGACAGCAGATCCATTGCTGCTTTGAGTTTTGGCCCCATAAACAGCCCGAAATTTTCAATTTTCGGGTTCGTTTATCGGTTTCCGTGCACGGCTTCCGCCTCGCGGTTTTTTGCCAGACAGTCGCGCGGTCCATCGCGACTTTTCTGCGTTTTTCCGCGCGGCCCATCGCGGCTTTTTTCCAGACAGTCACGCGGTCCATCGTGACTTTTCTGCGTTTTTTCGCGCGGCCCATCGCGGCTTTTTGCCAGAAACCCGCGCGGTCCATCGCGACTGTGCGACAGAAACCCGCGCGGTCCATCGCGACTATTGGCCCAAAACCCGCGCGGTCCATCGCGACTTTTGGTCCAAAACCCGCGCGATCCATCGCGACTTTTAGCCCAAAACCCGCGCGGTCCATGTCATTTTTTGGCCGCGCAGCTCAATTTTCAAACGACCATATCTCCCTCTCCCGAACTCCGTTTGAAACGATTTGTTTTTTCAAATTGGGTGTTTTCGATCAAGGAATCCAAATATGCTATTAGATTTAAGAAATTTTCCATAGAAATTTATCTAATATTGTATTTTAGTGTTATTTATCACTTCAGTTCACCCATTTTGGCTCATTTTTTACAGTATTAGATTCTTCATATTTTACAGCCATAGAAAAGTTTTTTACTATTTAAAGTGCATATCTAGAAATCTTTTTAAAAATTTTCAAGAAAGTGAAAGAAAGACTCATTTTGCATTTTCATCTAGATTCAAATTTTTTCTTGTTTACTTCTTTAAAATCTTGCCCTTAACAATTTTTCTTGAAACAAAGAAATCCATTTATTTCTTTTAAAAAGAAGTCTATTATTTGCTTTCATAAATCCAAGAAATCCTTTATTTTTTGAAAAGCATTTAAATTCCTTTTAGTGAAAAAGTCATAAATATTTTCTTTTTATTTTCGAAAAATCCTTTATTTTTTGAAAATTTCTTGTAAAGCATTTAATTTTTTCAAGTTCAGTTTACAACACCTCACGTGCACTCACACGATCACTTAATTGAACTAAGCCTTAAAACGTACCTTAATTTGAACACACTTTTAACCCCACTTGGGGAACACTAAAAGAATTCTTGTAGCTAGGTAGTATTGGGGGGATAGGTGTTCCAATAACACCCCTCAGTTCTTACATCTGAGACATAGAAGTTGTCCAATTAGGGAGCTAAAATCTCTTAGTACTTTTTGGCGCGGTCACAACCGGTTTGTGGGAAGGCCTCTCCCTTAGGAGGGTTGAAGTCGCGAGGATGGTTCCGGAAGCCTGAGTGGAATACCGAAATCCATTCAATAACCGAAGGGCTACCATTCGCAGTTCTCGGGATATCCCTGTATTGGGATATTGCGATCAAAGGACCAAACGGCAGATTTACCTTTTCTCGACGCGTCATGAACGGAGTATCCTAGTAGCCTGTCTTTTAGGATTGATTACCCGGTGTCCCTCCCGGTAGGGGGATATCTAGCCGTTGTCTCAACATTCATATTGTCTGACTTGGATTTCATCACCTTGCAGAGGATATCGTCTGTTTGAGTCACAATACTTTTAGATTAGGTGTTTGCATGATTTCAACCTACCTGTGGTCTAGTTACACCTATTTTTTCTAGGAGCCGCTTGCATGTTGGTATTCTGACCAGTTGTTGCATTCCTCCACTTATTGTAGCACAGCTGCTAGAATAAGTGCCCTTTTTGAGGATTGATTTTTTGGCCTGTGAGCCTTCTTTTTTCGCTCCCCTCCTTGCACCCTTGGTTGCAATAGGGTTTTGAGTCTTTTTTATATATCACCACCTGATACTTAAACAAATTTTTACATCAAAAACTTATATTCTCACCATTGAGAATTCTAGACGTTCTCGTCGTCTACAGGGCGAACTCCCAGAGTTTAGTCCACTTGGCTCTCCACGTCACAGACGCAGAGCCCTATCCCTTGATTCGACACATCGTCAATCAAATACACAGTCATCCGATTCTGACACACCTCACTTCACCTTTGATTTGGAGGTAGAATCCGAAAACCCCACTGAGTTACCACCAACCACCATTATGTCTGGAACACCACTTGATCCACTATTTACAACTACCATAGGTCAGACATCTGCAGACCCTTCTGCTGTAGTACCATCCACGGCAACAACCACCCCTCTGGGTATGCCCAATATGGGTAACACTCCACATTTAGGAATGCCTAACACAGGGCCACCACCTGTCATGGGTATACCCAACATGGGGGTCATACCCCCTTTGGTTTCCACAAACCCCATCCCAGGAATCCCTAGTACGATTCCCAACCCAAGTGCAACCCATGTTGCACTTGGAAATGCTATCCCAGGAATCCCTAGTGCGATTCCGAACCCAAGTGTAACCCAAGTTGCACTTGGAGGCGCTGGCCCACACCAGACTACACCTATTGGAGGGCACATACCCTCCATACCTAACATACCTTTAGGTGCTACTGGACCCCTACACCATACCACAATGGCTAGGCATGTCCCAGTTCCAGTCAACACATCTGCTAGTCTACCATATATGGCAAGTCTGAACCTGCCAGATTTAGCTAGGCTCACAAATGACCCCATCAGACATGATCCTGCGTGGCCCCATATGCCCACTAAACTTCCCTCTGACATCCCTAAGTTTGAGGGTAAGGCAGGAGAAGACCCCCAGAACCACATCATGTCCTTCCATTTATGGTGTTCCTCCAACTCCATAGTGGATGACTCAATCCGCCTCCGGCTTTTACAACGCACCTTCACTGGCTCCGCAGCCAAATGGTATATCGAGCAGCCCCATGGGACGCATGCCACATTTACCTCCCTTGCCTCGACTTTCCTACAATTCTTTCAGTTACCTGTCCGCTATGATGCGGGCGTCGAGATCCTACTGTCTTGCAGACAGAACACAGCCACGCATATCACTGACCATATCCATGATTGGCGTCGGCGCCGAAGCCTATGCAAGATCAAATTAGACGACCGAATCTTTTTAGACTGGTTCCTTAAATCCCTCCTTCCTCTCATTGCGAAGGATGTAGCATCTGAAAGACCCCAGTCTGAGGAAGAGGCCATCCTCAAGGCCCAACAGTTTGATCTCATCTACGCCCAGTCGGGTTACCTATACACGATCATACCGGACGCCCCACGAGGTGACTCTGCACGCGGTGACACACCGGGGGCATCACATGCCGCTGATGGCATTATTGGCCAAATTACACCGCAAGCAAAACCTTTCAGTATGGTGAACACCATGCCCGCCCCAGACCTTTCTAGGGCTACATCTAGTTCCGAAGCGACGACTTCCTATGCTCCAACAAACCAGACCCATCACGTTCATGGACCCTCTTGTCCACAACATTGTTATGGCCAAGCGCCGTCAGCATATGTACCTCCTACATACTATGCTCAACCTACGGTATAGACCCCCATGCAGTTCCCACAACATCCCATGCATTACCCACAACCGGTTGCACCAGCTAACCTCACACCTCCACCAGCTCAGGGGTACCAAAAACCCCAACAGGCAACTGGACCACCTCCAGCTCCACCTGCATACTATCCACCGCAACCTGCTCCCGCACCTGCGGCTCCTCAGAATCCCCCCAATGCTCAAGGGCATGTGTACGCACAACAACATCAGCCCCAATACCAAAATAACCAACGCAACCAGGGTGGGCAACCAAACCGCGGAAGAGGACGCAACCATGGAAACAATCAAAACCGTAACCAAGCTCCACAACCTACCCATCCTCCGCAAAACAATAATGCGGCGCCTGCTCATCAGAATCCTGATCGACCACCTAAGCAAGCCAAAAATGCTAATTTACGAACAAACCATCCTTGTTCCATTTGCGGTGTCTATGGCCACTATACCCACGCTTGCCCACATCTGAAGCGAGCTCGACAACTATGGACAAATGACGCCCATCGTCAAGGGCAAGCGGCTCCTCAGCCTCCACCCAACCCCCCACCACCTCCACAACAACCTTTGGTACTACAAAACCCTTTTCCAACACAAGGGGTGGTGAACACTCAGCCGTTAGCCCCCCCACAAGGCAACATGCAACCACAACAAATTACTTACGCAGCTCCTGACCAACCCATGTTTGATTCAGGCACCCACCACTTATTGATGATGTCCACTGCCGACGTCAATATCCAAACCCGTCGGAACCAATACGGACCGACTGCTGAAGCCCCCCCTGCTGAAAAGGATACTAATGCTCATCCCACTGATCAGACATTGCGTATACCTCCGGCTCCACTTGATGGCGCTTCCAAAGCACCTCGCTTCCCACTTCATCACATCAACAGTAATCCTAATGCTTGCGCTGCGTCGAATTACAACATTGTCGATGAATTAGCCCAGTCTCCTTCAGCCATGTCTGCTTTATAAGTTTTGAAAAACTGTCCTTCGCAGCGCAAAACTTTGCTCTCCGCCATTGGCGCCATTGACCCCAATGATTCACAGTTGATCACATTCGATTCAGACCAGTCTGAACCCCGCCTGCCTTCCTCTTTAGCATTCCAAGTTTTCGTTTCTGTTCGGAATCTTGTCATCCATCGGTGCATTATCGATGAAGGGGCCTCCACATGCGTCATGTCCACATTCGTTTGGCAGAAGTTGGGATCCCCTACTCTCCAGCAGTCCACCACTGCATTACGAGCTTATGACGGCCGTTCGGCTCAACCCCAAGGTCTTTTAGCCAATGTCCCTGTCCAGCTGGCGGGTAAAACCATTCTCATTGACATTGAGGTCATCAATGCCCAACTAGACTATAACCTTTTACTTGGTCGCAGCTACATGTACGCCATGCGGGCTGTTGCCTCATCCGTATTTCGCACCATGCAGTTCCCCCATGAGGGACGCGTGGTCAAGGTCGACCAGCTCACCTATTACGATCCCAAGGCCCCTGCCACACCTGAAAATGTTCTCCCCATGGTTGAACAACCTATTTGTGGTGCAACTACCTCATTCATTTCCTCAGTAGGACCCGGACTTTACTCCGAGGCGTCGATGAGCTCTACATTCCAGGCCATTCCACCACCGTCACCGGAGACCCACGTCGCAAACCTCTGTACTCTTTCACAGAATACACAACAACCCGGTAATCAACCACCTTTGTTCCCTAAACCACCATTGGTCCCTAGTCACATTGGGGTTACACCCATCCACACAATCCCCTTTCTATTTCCTCCTTCAGGTGTAGTAAGCGCTCCGGTTATGGCTACCCTTAGTCTACCCGGGTTAACATTGGGATTACCCGTGTGGTATATTTCGCCTCCAGTTCCACCGCCGACACCAAATGTCATCCTGCAACCGGTGCAACCCATTGTTACTTCTACCCAACCACCTCCCGGTATCACTACTCCTTCGTCATCGACGAATCCCCCTCCACTCATCAGGCCCACAACCATACACTGCGGTACCCCCACCCAAGGCATTTAAACCTCCCCTCGTATTCCGTGCTCCTCCAAAATGCTCGCTGTGTGATGAGTTAGGCCATCCAACCCATCAGTGTCCACAGTTACCTGCATTGCAGGAACACATGCAAATGTTGGACGACGACCCCAACATCCCGGTGGTCAAACTAGATCCAAACCCTATGCCTCGTGATAAATCACTGCGTACCAACCACCCATGTGCGATATGCGGTATTTACGGCCACTACTCCCACAACTGTCCTGACATCCCAGACTACAGAGCAGCTCTCTACGAGATGAACAATTTGGACCTAGAGACGGCACCCCCTACTATCGAGGAGATCTACCCTCCCGCATCATCCTCATCCGGAGAGATTAACACCATCTACATGATCTCTTCGACTACCACTACCTCATCATTCGATTTGACCACTCAAAGCTCCCGCAATGATGAAGAGGTTCTCGAGACTCCTACTCCCTTTGAATATCCCGGGGTAGACATGCACCATCGTCCATACTTCCTCCTGGAAGAGACTTCATCCACCACCGCTACCCAATCCGCGGTTGATTCCAAGGATTTCCTTCCTACTAAAATCGACTGGTTAATGGATCCCATGGCCGATATTTCTCCCGTCATCCACATTGACATCTCTGACCCACTTGGTGCCCTTCATACCATCACATTAGGAACCTCCCACAGTGAGCATGAGATCGGAGAATACCAACAACTGTTCCAAGAATTCACTGATGTCTTTACTTGGTCAGATACCGAAATGCCTGGCCTTGACCCCGCCATTTATACGATCTCCACTGGATACCCCTCTGTCCGGTCGTCCCCTTCCATGGATCCCTTTGACACACAGGTTCAACCCTTTCAAATCGACCAGGAAACCACATGTCCACAACATGGGGGCAGGCCCAAAACCTTGCCTACTCATCATCATCGTGATCCTTGTCGGAGATACTGGGGGCATCCACCCCACAACGGGAATCCCCCATCATCATATCATCACTTCAGTATGCCACCACAACCCACAGCCTCATGGTATAACACCCCGCCAGCAGTTGCTCAATGCCCTATTGATCTCTCTCTGAGACAACATCTGCACCACATTGACACCTCTGAGTTAGGGGGCATAATAGATTACCTCAACCCCGGGATAGGGGGCATGATCAATCATTTTGAACCTTCCCCATCATCTCTATCTCAACACCTCAATGAGCCCATCGTTCAAACCAACACATATGTGATCCACAATCACAAACCCCATGCACATAGCATGGGGGCAGGTCATTAACCCTGCTCACTTTTTCATATTCGTGATCTCAACCATTTTTGAGGTCACGTGTCACTTGTATATTTCAGTTGATTTGATACACATAGTATTTTGCCCCCACGGGTCATCATTTCTCCCCACCACTACATCCTTCGCTTGGTGGGATCACCTTTATTTGTAGCCATTTTTTAACCTAGTTCTTTCCTTTAACCGTTCCGGAGTCCTTATGACCTCCGTTTTTCGCACCATTTGCACTGCCGGATTCATATTTCCATGCCCGTGATGATGCTTGAGATCATTTCTCGCTCTCACCAGGACCAATATCAACATTGTGTCCCGACACCTTGTCGCCCCAGTTTGCGTACCACTTCGGCTGCTCTCTGTTTTTGATATATTTGATATCATCGGATTCATTTTTCCAAGCCCGTGATGATGCTTGAGATCATTTCTCGCTCTCACGCCCAGATTTTTCGGGCATTTTTTACCACGCCCCCTCGTCACCTCGGTTTGCGTGCCACATCGGCCGTTCTCCGTTTCTGACAATCTTTATGTCACCGGATCCAGTTTTCCGCACTAATGACGATGCTTGAGACCTTTTCTCGCCCTCATCAATCTATTTTTGTTCGGTATAATTTTATCCCTTTTTCGGGCCGAGCAACCCCTTTTACGAAAAAGGCACTTAGGGAGTTTCTGTTAAGCTCTTTTCTGACTCCTAAAACAATGAAAAGATCTCCGAGCAATCTTGCTTCCTTTCATGCTCGATAAACGTATCTGAAAGGGCGTCTACCTGGTATAAGTTTACCCCTTTTTCGGACCTCGTAGACTAATTACGAAAAAGGTATACTCTAGTCACATCGACTAGAAGAGTTCTCCATCCGCATCATTTTATGCTTTTTCGGGCCTTGGAGACTAAACTTACGAAAAAGAAACACCGATAGAGTCCACTTACCGCTTTCAGACTCTCTAAACATGAAAGCAACCATGAGCATGAGCCGTCCTGGGCTCGCAAAATCCACAGGACCGTACCACTTCAGAGCACACTTTTATCCCTTCTTGGAGCTCATTAAAACTACGAAGAAGGAATCAATGGTGCCTCTTGGCGCCACGACAGATTACATCTACTCATTAGGCAGCTCCCCCATTTTGGTCGCCTTTGTTCAGGGTATTCTGCAGTATGTCAACTCCAAAACCCCCTCGACAGCTACCATCAGCTTCACCCCCCCCGGAGTCAGTACATACCCTTCAGTCCCTAAAAAGCTATGATCCCTACACCTACAAGTCAGTTCCCTACGCTGCCAGGTCAACCATGTCATCATGCTCTGAACAAAGGAAGTTTGAGTCTACCCACTTTTAACCCAGTTATTTCCTATTCCCACAAGTATGTCAGTCCTACCATCAGCACTACAACACTTCAGTCTTACACCTCGTGCTCCTATCAAGGAAACATCATGGCCTTGTTAGTTGCTGGTCTCCCTCTGTCGACGACAACCACATTTATTCCAGAGGATAGACCTAGAGGTCCCTGTGTCTTGGACTCATCCCCATTTATGATGAGTGCCTACGAATCATTTCGAGAGGAATCCTCAGTGCCTCTCCGAATGGTTGTTTCTCACATGCTCGACTTCAACACCTTGATCGCATCGTTGAGACTCGCACAGGGTATTGGTCCTTTCAGTTATTAGTCGAAGACCCCGGATACCACCTGACTCCTCCAAATTTGAGAGTCTAACTATGGATACAACCAGTTACATTTTTTCTATAGATATTCGGGTTGCGCATGGCGACAGTATTCAGATTTACCCCAGTTTCATACTCCCTTGAGTATACAGTTACATTATTTCTCAGAGATGACTCATAGTCTTTGAGTCCCTACAGATGTTGGACACCTTCAGTTTCAACAGTTCCTCAGTTATTCCAGTGTATCAGTCATTGAGATCCGTTATGATCAGGCGTACATCCCAAAATAATGTCCCCCCTGGACCATTATGATGTACCAATATATTTCTTTATGTATTAGATCCCCCTTCTTGGGACTAATTGTTTTGTATAAGTCTTGATACGAGCATGGGAATGCCCGCCTCGTCCTTTATCAGAGATTATACCTCATTCATATTGAGGCCATGTAATATTTTTGTTTTTGCAGCTTCCAAGGGCCGTGGCTCCAGTCTCCAACCGGTCTCTTCTCTCCCCTAAACCCCAGAAAAAAGGACAAAAGAACTATGATGTCTATCGGCCATACGATGAGCTCCTGCCCTCACACATTAGGGGGCAATCTGTTAACACCTAAAAAGTGCTCACTAGCTCATTCCCTTATTCACATGACCCATTTTCCCACTTTTCCACCATCTGAGCCTCTGAAACCAACAAAAGGTCACCAAAAGACCTCAGTACACCCCTTTTTCCATTAAAAAAGATTATTTTTCCAAGAAAATCATAAAAAACCCTCAAAAAGGGTCCAAATTCCCAAAAATATTAAAAAGGGAATTAAAATATTATTTTTATTCAAAAAAGGAAAAAGGAGGGAAAAGTACCTAAACCATGTTGGTCAATACCATTTGGTTTCCACAAAACCACAAATGGTATTTCCCACCACCAAAACCTATAAAAAGGTGGTAGGGGCTCCTCATTTCACATCCATCCATTATCTCATCCTTATGCTGCTGAAATCTCCCCTGAGCATTTTAGCCATTGCAAACCACATTGGAGAAGAGACCATTGGAGATTGGAGTTGCTCATCCTTGGAGCCATTCAACCTCACCATTAGAGGTATTGATTCCGCAAGCACTTGCTTGCCCCATTATTTCAATACAAATTCTTTATTCTTATATGTTCTTGTTCTTGATTTTAAATTATCTTTGTTATTTGCTTAATATCTTTGCTTAGATCCATGAATAGTCTTGTTTAATTAGTATATTGTTATTTATTTCTATTGAAACTGCTGCTACTAGTTAGCAGGTGCCCATAGCACTAAGCCTGGTTGCAAAACCGGGCCAACAACAAGGCCATGGCCACACCTATGGCATCAAACCTGAAGCTTCTGTGTGATGCTTCATTTGAGCCGATTGATATCACTATGTATCGTCAGTTGATTGGGTCCTTGATGTACCTGACGAACACGAGACCAGATATTTGCTTTGCGGTAAACACATTGAGCCAATTCCTGACGGATCCGAGGAGTGTTCACCTGGTTGCTGTAAAGCATATTCTGAGGTACCTGAAGGGTACAGTTGATTATGGGCTCAAGTATGATGCGAATCAAAAGTTTAACCTACAAGGTTATGTTGATTCAGATTGGGCAGGCAGTGCTGCAGATAGGAAGAGCACATCTGGGTGCTGCTTCAGTATGGGATCAGGTGTGATCTATTGGTTTAGCAGGAAGCAATCCTGCATAGCACTGAGTACAGCCGAAGCAGAGTATGTTGCAGCATGTTTGTCTAGTTGTGAGGAATTATGGCTCCGGAAGCTACTGTCTGAGTTATTTGATCTCCCGCTGGAGGCTACTGGTATCTTTTGTGACAACCAAAGTTGTGTGAAGCTGTCTGAGAACCCAGTGTTCCATGACAGGTCGAAACACATTGAGATCAAATATCACTATATCAGGGATATGGTGCAGAGAGGAGCAATGAAGCTCCTATATGTTGCGACGGATGAGCAAATTGCAGATGTATTGATGAAGCCACTAGCCAGAGTGAAGTTCGAGTACTTCAGAGAGAGGCTTGGTGTTCTTCAGATCGACGACACTTCGAGGAAGAAGTGATGGAGACATTTGCTGTAGCCATTCCTAGCATGATGGAAGGGGGATCCTTCACATGGCTGTGGATGTAAGCGCTGGATGATGAGCATCAAGATGATGTTCCATTTTCTGCTCTGTATGATCAGTTGGATCATTTACATTTGTATGTATGTGTATGCATCATGTTGGATGCTTGATATGATCAGTTGGATCATTTATGTATGTACGCATCATGTTGGATGCTGGATATGATCAGTTGGATCATTTATGTATGTATGCATCATATTGGATGCTTGGACCATGTATCTGTATATGTATTAGGTGGATACGTTGTATGATCAGATAGATCATGTATGTCGATATGTATCAGGTAGATACATTGTGTGGATCATGTATCTATGTATGTATTAGGTGGATACATTGTGTATGGTGATATGTATCAGGTAGATACTTGGTATGCATCAGGTAGATGCATTGTATGATCAGGATGATCATGGATGACGAGCTTATCCAGATGACATGCATCAGGACGATGCAGTGATGATGATCAGGATGATCATGTGTACATCAGGATGATGTATGGAGAGTATCAGGTTGATACTCGATGGTCATGGACAGGTTATGCAGATGAGCATGTAAGTAGACCTGGGAAATCTGGACATGATGAAAAAGGCCTCAGATGCTCTTTCGAGGCATTGTCTTATGGCATGTAATGTGTCCTTGAGATATCCGACAGGTAGAGTTGTGTGCTCGTAACAGCCTGGGATGCTCTTGCAAGGTTTTTCCATGACCACATGTAATATGCTCCTGGGAGATTTGGACAGGATGAAAAAGGCCTCAGATGCTTCAGCCAGGTTTTGTGGTGGACCACATATAAAGTGCTCCTGGGAGATCTGACAGGTAGAGCTGTGTGCTCATAACAACCTGGGATGCTTCAGCTAGGTTTTATGGTGAGATCACATGTAATGTGCTCCTGGGAGATCCGACAGGTAGAGCTGTGTGCTTGTAACAGCCTAGGATGCTTCAGCCAGGTTTTGTGATGGGTAACATGTAATGTGCTCCTGGGAGATCCGATAGGTAGAGTTGTGTGATCGTAACAGCCTGGGATGCTACCGCCAGGTTTTGTGATGTACATAATAAGTCCTGAAGATTCCACAGTATGGCCAGTGATGATGAAGACCTGTAGGTGGTGCGCTTACATCCAGTATGAAAAAGGACTGGCTCTATAGAACTTCCTATGATGAGTAGATTCGAAGATTGATTGAGATAGAAGCAGCAATGACGATGACGATGAATCGATGACGATTATCCAGTGACGATGATCTAGAGAAGAAGACTTATGCTAGAAGACCTGTGTCGAGAAATACCTTCCTAGTTAAGAGGGATTGTTGATGTATATGTAACTTCGGAATGTATTTCACATATATGTTTATTGTATTCCTATAAAGATGTTATTATTCCTCTATACAGAAATAGTTGTATTCCTATAGATATGTTATTATTCCTCTATAGGGAAGTGTCATCATTTATATTGTAAGTGTCGTAACTTATACTTGATGGGTTATTAGACCACCTTGTTGGGGTCGGCCCTGTATAAGTCATGTGGGTCGAAGGGTTATTAGACCACCCTAGTGGGGGTCGGCCATGTGGGTCAAAGGGTTATTAGACCACCCTATTGGGTGTCGGCCCAGTCAACATTATGTTATGTTGTTAAGTTAAGGCCGACCTAGTAAAGGTTATTAGGCAAGTCAAGTCAAGTATAAATAAAGTGCGGGAGGCATTCTATTTTATCATTCTATTCTCTGTCACACTCTCGGGAGAGTGGCACAATTATGGAGGAGGAGAAGCTGATGCTAGGAGATGTCTATCTCTTATGCTTGGGTTGTATCATTGCTCTATCTATCTCTGAGGAATTTATTGGGGTTTTTCACCTTTATGGTTTTCCCCAAGTAAACTCCATGTCTCTTGTGTGCTTGCATTATTGTGTCCATGATTGATATGTTGTAGATATGCTATACATTTTGTTCTCTCAGTTAAGATCCTAAATCAGATTGAAGTAAATTCTGAAAAATTAACATGGTATCAGAGCTAGCCTGAAAGAAGGCATGGTATGGCATGTATGACACTTGTTGCACTTGCGATGCTTGGGATTGATATAGAAAAAAATAGTCATTGTATCACTTTTTCTATAAATCCATTTTGGAGAAGTTTTCGGATCTAAAACTTCTACAAGTCGAAGATAAAATCCCCATGTACCTTGTGTCCAAAGGAAAACTTCTAATTCGTTGTACTTGGTGTTTTATGATCTGTACAATATAGGGTTTCTGCCTCTTCCAGATCTCAGTCAAAAACAGGTGACCTTGGAAAAAAGGTCATAACTTGGGCTAGGAATATCCAAATTAAATTTCGTAAAAAGTGACAAGTAGTGCACGGATTGAAATTTATCAGGTAACATTTTTAGAGGCCGAAACGAAACTAGTTACACATGGAATGCCGTACAAGTTTGCTCTCCTGTTTTATCCCATAAACAGTTCACGCTGTGACACATGGCATAAATCTCTCTCAGAGAATCCATTTGGGGTCCGACCCATGGGGTTGGAAAGATGACAGGTCAGGATACCATAGGAAAATTTTTTAGACCCTATGGATCGAAAAGTTTGGAGTTACACCAGAAACAATTAGGTACATATTTCTGTCAAAACATAATTATTTTTTAGCACCTTCATTCATGGCTTCCGGAATTTAGGGTTTTGGAGAAAGTTGGAATTTTTGCAATCAGAGACCACGGCTAAATGATACTCATCAAAATCGAAATTTAGAGACCAATATCAGAACTTTTGGTTGGGTAGAAGGCCGGGATTGATCAAACCCTAGTTCGGGACTTTGATAAGAAAAGTGGAAAATTAGGGCTTCTGCAAAAATGGAAATTTTTGAAATCCGTGACCATGGCTGGAAGCTCCTCAGAAAAATAGAAGCTTATAGCTTTGGGTCGAACCGTTTGATTGGGAAGAAGGGTGGGCTTTATCAAACCCTAGTTCGGGGTCATGTCCAGTGAATCCGAAAGTTTCAAAGGCAAATTTGAGGGGTGAAACTTTGCAGTTTTCAAATTATGAGTATACCAACTTGATCAGCTCATCAAGGTGCATATTTCTATCATTTCGGAAGTTTGAAATTCAAAGTTTTAATTTTTAGGGTTTCTCTGGCAAACCCTAATCCAACTCCAGATCCAGTTCCTGCAAATCAAGTGGATTGGGTTAATCCTAGAAGAGAATGGATTGGTCACCTGCATAAGTGAAGAAGTTCCTGTTTCAGAGGGAGATGAGCAAAGGCCTTACATAAGAAGATTACAAGCAATCTCGACAGGTATGACTTATCCAGGTATGTTTCGATATTTGTTCATGATTACGTTTATGGTATATTTGTCTTCATATTATTACGGTTAGTACAATCTTGATTAAATTTAGACTTGTCGTATCACCTTAATAAAATTATGAATGGAAGATATTCATTGATTAGGGTGTTGACACTTATGATTGTACTAATGCATTATGGTGTTGTATGAGGTTTATGTTGTTCGCTAACATGAAAGGTACACCAAGAAAGACAAATCATGTTCTAGTTCAAGAACATATGATCATGGTGAGATGAAGACAAAGATTCATCCATTGTCATGGATCACTTAAAATATCTATTTACGAGGTATGTATAACTTGGTTCTATAATGGTTAACCTGTGAGATATGCAGGTTACTAGCACAAGTCATTGAAGAGAACAAGAAGACATCATGTGGGTATGTTAGACATAACTAGCTAACATACTAATCTAGGTATGTTTTTTCTATATCAAGTTAGAATCCTACATTGTGATAGGATCTCTTATAGGATCCTACCTTGTGATAGGATCTCTCACACTTGCACAGAATTAGAAAAAGATCAATTATGCAAATTTTTCCTACATAATTTTTTGGTACCAAACTCGCCCAATTGGTCGTCGAATCCCTACATGGGTGACTTCCAATTAAGAGCACTATGCTCTTGGATGAACCATGAAATAGAGAGAGCCTAAGATGCTCATCTCTACATCGCAGAAGAATGGTAGAACCCACTATGGATAAGAGCCAAGGCAACTCATCCTGAGAAAGTAATTCAGGATCACCTTGCCATCACCTCAGATGAAGATCTAATTTCCATACTTCTGGAAAAACAACAAGAAACAGTCTCGCATTTTGACCTCACCACTCAATTCACCTATAGAGAATTTCAGGAAGCCATCGGTGATAGGTGGAAGCCATTGGTGATAGGTGGACAGGAATCTCACAGGATTTGAAGAAGAGGGATCCTCACGCCCCCCTTAGAATGGAAATTGCACTCACCAGAGAAAATCTTTATAGAGAGTCTTTGATAAAGAACCAGCTCAGGTGGATAGGTATGAAATTGAGCCCTCCTTTCTTTTTCCCTCTGACTATTAAGGGAAAAATCGATGAAGAGGAGGAAAGGAGAGCATGGGACAAAGAAGACCAGACTCAAGGTTATTATAGACAGGCAGGAACTCCTCGAGTGGTTGCCGGGGATATCAGGGAAGCTATCATGGAACAGGATGTGTCACCCAAGGATGGGTGACTTCTTCAAGTCCGGGGAAGATGATGAGCCCAGGATATAGGTACTCTATAGCCCCTTTATGCCACGCGAGTGCAAAGAAGGATGAGAAAATGCCTTTGTTTACAGGGGAGAATGCATTTGTTTTGATTATTTAATGAATTAGTTTAGAGATTATTTTTCTTATGCTTAAAAGCGTTTTATGTGCTAATTATATGGATATAGGCATGCATGAGCAGGGCGCAGGTGATCTGGAAAACAACAAGTAAATCAAGCTCAAGACTAAAGATCATGAGTGACTCAACGCTCACATTTTCCTAATTTATAGAAAGAACTCCTGTTAACCAGGATCATTTGTTCTCAATGTAGAGCTAGGTTAGAATTAGGAATAAATAGGGACCTCTTAAATAGCAGGGGGCCCTGTTGACATGTTTTAGAAACAATCTTCAACATATTTTGTATTTGAGACAGTTCTGTTTAAGTTTTCAAAAACATGGAGTTATGATTTGATAATGGAAGACCAGTGTTATACCAATCCCTTGATTTTATAAGTCTCTTTTTCCTCCTGAAATACGTGTTGGGGAGGGCCCCCTCAATACGTAGATCAAGAGTATCATGTTTCAATTCAGGTATTTCTCATGCATTTTATTAACTACTCCAATCATCATGATGTGTGAAAGTACTTTGGTATTTTCTTAAACATTAGATTATGATTTCAGTAAAAACAGTTTTCTTCTGTAGTTCAATAACACTGCTTCCGTAGTTCTGTAACGCATAGTTCGTAGTCCTGTGTGTGCCTTCTGCACATGCAGGTTTTACATCTGAGTTCCAGCATTTTTATACTATTTCCAGATAACGAGTTAGATCTATGAGTTCATGCATATTGTATTTATTTCAGTATTAGATATTTCAGTATTTGATTTGCATACGATTTGAGTAGAATAGGTTTAATCGCTTTCAGTATTTGATTTAGTAGAAAAACTTTGATTGTTTTCCATCATTGAAATTCTTAGATTAGATTTACCAGTTTCAGTATTTAAATTCCTAGACTAAATCTCCAGTTTTCTAGTATTCAATTCTTAGATTCAATCTATCAGTTTTTCAGCATGTTTCAATTCATGTATTTACATACTTTCATATTTCCTGCTTCTTAGTTTTTAGAACAATACTTTCATTTCCCTTAGAGCATTCTTTAAGATATATTAAAACACTCTAAATGACAAAGACCACCCTATAGTGCACATACAATGCCTAGCATCTCTTAAGTTTGTACGCTCCCCGGTCGATAATTAAAGTATACTTCTAGTATAGCTACTCTAATTAGGTAACCATTTCTGGATTCCACCAATTACTTTGTGCAATTTCCATTCTATAACCCGATTGGGTAGTTGCAGCAAGGGAAGAATGGAAAAATGAACGTTCTATGTCGATCCTCATTCAAAATATATAGAAAAATCCCAGTGTATCAAATACTTTTGTGTGGAAAAATGATTCACTATGGTATAAGGATCGCTTATATTTATGCAAAAACTCCCAACTCAAACAAAAGGTCCTCTTGGAATTACACACCTCTCCTATAGGTGGACACTCTGGATTGCTGAAAACTTACCATAGGGTTAAGAAGGAATTTTTTGGGAAGGTCTTAAATTTGACGTTCAAAGGTTCGTGGCCAAATGTTTGGTTTGCCAACAAAATAAGGTTGAAATGGTTAAGACCCCAGGACTTCTACAACCATTAGACATACCTTGCCAACGTTGGTAGGAAGTCTCAATGGATTTTATCATAGGTCTACCCAAATCAAAAGGAAAGAATGTTATTATGGTGGTTGTTGATAGACTCATGAAGTATACACATTTTTGTGCACTCTCTCACCCTTTTAATGCAAGTACAGTAGCTATGTCACAAAATAGAATGAAACAACAAGTTGATCAACATCATAGTGAAATGATTTTTGCAGAAGGGTATTGGGTATTTCTGAGGCTTCAACCTTACAAGTAGATGTACCTCAAGCAACTATATAAGGACAATAAATTAGCACCCAAGTATTATGGTCCTCATAAAGTGTTGCAGAAGATTGGTAGTATGGATTACAAATTGGAGCTCCCTTCATCTTCAAGAGTGCATCCATTTTTCCATGTTTCTTGCTTAAAGAAGGTAATACGCAACAATATCCCAATTCAAACAATATTTCTTGAGCTTGATGATGAAGGAAAAGTCATATTGGAACCTGAACAAATCATTGAAACAATGACTGAACAATTACGAAATCGGGCTATAAATGAGTACCTCATCAAGTGGAAGAAACTGCTAGTGGAATATTCAACATGGGAAGTTGATTCCTTCATACAGAAGCATCCACAACTAATCAAGACTTGATGAAAACTCTTGTCTGAAGGGGAGGGGCATGTTAAGCCCTAAATGGGGTCGCATTTCCCCTTATATTGTGGTGCATACATTAGTTTTGATGTCGGCTTTGGTCTATTAGTGGTCATTGTCATTAGTATGGTTATATTATTTATGTCAGCTTGGGTCAGTGAGTTGTACTTGTACCTCTTAATATCCTATATATAGGAAGGATATCTTTTCATTTGAGTATCTTGTCTTGTCTTGTCTTGTGTACTTAGTACATTGTATAAGGAGGTTTCCCCCTCTAAGAGGCTTGCTATTCATATATTTTCTTCATTCAAGTCTCGGAGTACTCTTTCTACTATATTTCTTCTCCTTTCATGCTCTTTTTGGAAATTTGTTGCATAACAGATTTTATAGGGTTTATTACTTTGCATTTAGGATTTGTATTGGTGAATTATTTTGATCATAATCCAAACAATTTAGATCATATTCTATCATAGTGTAGTTCATGAAATTTGGCAGGATTTAACATTAATGCTATCTATATTGAGAAAGTTTCAAAAAGGTGGAAAGTTAATTCCTATAAACCTTTAAATTGGTATGAGGAAGAAAACAAACTCAAGACCAAACCAAGTTTGAAGAAGAAGATATTAGTGAGACCCAACATAGGATAACTCATTCGGAAACTAGATGGATCATATGGACTTGGATGTGTTTGTATTGAACAAGGAATGATTTAGATGAACCAAAGTTTCATTGAATTGGTTTTCACATTGGTACAAGAGAAGAAGAAGAATCTTCAATAGTCAAGCTCCAGTTCAAACAAAGAAGATGGAAGTGATGAAAATCCTTATGTGGAGATACCAAATATGATGTCAAGGGAATGGAACAAGTCTCAATCACCATTCAAAGTAGAGTCAAAGATTGATATCAAGACATATGAAGGTTGAGATAGATTCCTTAAAGTTGGATCAATATTCGCAACAAATATAAGTTAATTTTAGTGTGCATGAGGCTAGTGGAGCACAAAGAATCTAGTTTTCTCATTTGAAGTTAGAAGGTAACACTTTGATGTAGTGGGAAAGTGATATCATTGTTAGGAGACTAGGTAGTGAACCATTAATGAAAAAATGAAAAGTTTTTAAGGACATTATTAAGTCACAAATCTATCCTTTTAGTTATGAGGAGGGACACAAGATATATTGGTTTTACCTCAAACAAAGACAAGGGAAAAAATGCAAAAGATTCACTATAGGATTTTTAAAGAGATAAATCCAATTAGGGATATATTGTAAGAGTATTGGAGTCCTTGGAATGTACTTGGGAGATTTACAAAGTCACCTTTGGATTCAAGTTATTCTTTTAAAACCTAAGGCCATTAATAAGGCTTGTGTGTGGACATAGAACCTTGAAGGAGATAAGAATAAACAATAGTCCAGCGTGCCAAAATAGGAAAAGGTACACGAAAACCATAAACATAAAGGTAAAGGTAAAGAAGGAGAAAGAAGGGAAAAGGTAAAGGCAAGCATATAAATGTGGTTGCAATAGAAAACTAGAATCCTAACAAGCATTGTAATAAATATAATTGCATGGACACATAGAAGAGAGTTGTTGGTAACTACATCCTAAGTTGAGACCTAAATAGTCCAAATAGCAGTAGCAAAAGAAGAAGACTCTTTTGGTTGTATATGGAGATAAAAAGGTGGAAAACAACTCTAACATTGAAGGCAAGGTGAATTTTACTTTAGTTCAAAGAGGTATCATTTAGTAGTATCAATCCAAATGAGGAAAAAGAGATGACTGCACTCTTTCACATTAAGGTTTAGCTAAATAAAAAAAAGGTATATTGTTTGTTTGATCCTGGATCATAGTCAAATCTGATTTAATTCCATTTAGTTGAGAGACCTAGATTGGAGGTGCACGACCTTCCTCATCCATAGTCATTGAGTTGGGTGAGATAAGTTATGGAATTGACATTCAAAAAATAGTGTAAGTTCAAAGTTGTTATTGATGCACACTTCATCGTAAGGTAGAAACACATGTAATTACATCAGATGTTTATGGAGTAACTCTAGGGAGTCCTTGTCTATGTGTTATAGATGCTATATTTAAAAGAGGATAACCAATATATACCTATGAAGGATGGGGATACATATGCTATCAATTCACATAAGAGAAAATCAAAGGTCTCATTGATAAGTGCACACTAGGCTAGGAGGTTTATTAGTGTAAACAAGAAGTTTGTATGCTATTTTTTAGAGAAGAGAATCAACAAGGAGAAGGTAACATGGATATTAGTGCATAATTGGAGGGATTTCACAATAAGTAGAAGAAATAACTAGAAAATTTGAGAAGAGTCCTATAAGGAATGTTTTAAGAACCTAAAGGTTTGCCACTTAAAAGGGAAATTGAACATGTGATTCAATTGTTTCTAGAATTTCCATTACCTAATGTTGGATCATATGGAAAATATATTTTGGATTCATATGAAGTTAAATAATAATTACAATATTTGTTGCAAAATGGAGGCATAAATCCTAGTACTTCACCTTATGGGTCATCCATCATCTTAGTTCCCAAGAAGGAAGGAAGTTGGAGGATGCGCGATGACTATAGATATTTGAACAAGGTGAACAACAAGAACATAAATCTTTTTCCAAGGATTAATGGATTGTTGGATCGAATATAACAAGCTAATATATTCACAAGGATGGATCTCAAATCAATTTATCACCAAGTGAGAATGAAATAAGAAGACAATTGGAAGTCAACATTTAAGACAAGGCATGGTTTATACGAATGGTTATAAATATATTTTAGATTATGTAATGCAATTGAAAATTTTATGTGTTTGATGAATGATGTGCTAGGTCCATTTATGTATTATGTTGAAATTATATATTTGGATGATTGACATATTGATATTCAGTTCTACTTGGAAAGAGAACATATCACATCTAAAATAGGTCAGGACACACTTAAGAAGTACCAACTAATCACTAATCTCAAGAAGTGTGAGTTTGCAAAAGAGTCCTTGGTGTACCCTAGACATGTGATTCATAGAGGAGAGTTGAAGTTTGATCCATCCAAGAGTTGAATGCATGAATAAGTGGCCTACTCCAACTCGTGTGACAAAGATAGGAAGTTTCATGGGAGAAACTCAATATTTGAGGAAGTTAATGTCATCATTTCAACATGCACTACATTTTTGCATGCTATAATAGAATAATTGAAGAGTTTTCACTGGAAAAAATAGTGGTAGAGATCATTTGAAGTGCTAAAGAGAAAAATCAATCATGCATTGGTGTTTTTCATGCCTAATTTATAACAACCTTTTTCCATTGAAACTTATGCAAGTAGGTATTCCATGGAGGTAGTCCTTATGTAAGGAGACTAGTTTTCTATAATGAAAATACATTCCATGGAATTGTGTTGAATTGTCCTACCTATGACAAGGAGCTCTTTTCCTTGGTAAATGAAGTAAAGAAATCAAAACACCGTCTCTTGGGGAAGGAAACTATAATCTACATTGAGAACCAACCATTACAGTATGTACATAATTAAATAAAATTGTACCAAGAAAAAAATATAAGTAGATGGGATTTTTCAACAATTCACCTTCTCATCAAATATAAGAATGGCATGACAAACCAACTTGCAGATGATGTCAAGGCCACCAATGTAGGATATTGCAGTTATGGGAGTGATTATGCAGCTTGATACCTCCACACATTATTGACTAAGTGAACATTATAGGTAGTATGTTGACTTAATTTGGAGATGACTTCAGTAATTGAAGGAGAAACTAGTTGTTGATCCAAATGGAAATGAACATCACTTTCAAGATGGGCTACTCTACAACTTGGGAAAGTTGTGTATACTCCAAAGAAGAATTTAATTGATGATGGAAGATCACACTTCTCAAATTCATAGACATTTCAATTTATGATGGAAGCTCACACTTCTTAAATTTATAGAAATTTTGGTGTTTGGAATACCATTGCAAATCTACAAAGATATGTTTCCTAGTTGAATATGCAGGAATATATTTACAATTTTATCATAGGTTTGTTCTTTGTAGCACTAGTAACCCAAATAATAGGAAATTTATTTGCACTTCCATTACCAATACCAAGTAGACATTGTGAAAGTATCTCGAAGAATTTTGTTGAAGTTTTTTCTATGTCAACGAGAGGCCATGACTACCTAATTTAATTCTGGACTTATTCAACAAGATGTGTGTGCCTATCTTTGTAAGAATACCATCTCATGTGATGAAACAATTGAGTCATTCTTTGTAAATGTATAGATACATTTTGGTTTTCCAAGTTTTATAGTGTTTGATTAGGATTCTATATTTGGGAAAGTTTTGGATGACATTGTGGGAAAGGATGGACACAAAGTTGAAGCATTTTATTACTTTTCATGCTTGGACCAATCGATAGGCTAAATATATGAAAATAATTTTGGTCTAATTGTTGAGAGGATATAGTAGCAAGCATCCAATTACCTCAGATGAATAAGTAGTTTATATCAACATTATTACAACATGGTGATT
Source organism: Larix kaempferi (assembly GCA_027924585.1). NCBI lineage: Eukaryota > Viridiplantae > Streptophyta > Pinopsida > Pinales > Pinaceae > Larix > Larix kaempferi. The sequence goes on from BSBM01000217.1 coordinate 33,735,922, forward strand.
CATTCTTCCACCCATAAACCTCCTTTTTGGACTTTTTTTAGTTATTTTCCACCCTTATCTTTTAATGTTTTTTTGGATAGACTAATGAAGACATGCTTGAAATTATTCAAGAGGATAAAAAGAAAGAAAACATGTTCATAGAGAAGATTATGTAGGTTCATTTGAAAGTGTAGGATCAGTCTGAGAAGAGTTAGAAAAAATAAAAGATCAAACATGGCCATCATATGACAAATCAAAATTTTAATTTTGGGGACAAAATCAGTAAAGAGTGCCTGCAAGGGGTAGATAAAAATTTGAATCCTCTAAGATATGGACCTTTTGAGATCATTGAGTCAGTCAATGATAATGATTTTAACCTAAATCTACCTCCTTATATGAGAATGTATTCAATTATCATTGTGAATAACTTGAGACTATTTGAAACATTATTGGTGGATGGGGAGGAGAAAGAACAAGTTGTGCATAAAGGGGAATATTTTTCACCGTATGCACATGAAGAATTAGAGAACACATTTTTGCAGAAGAAGGTCCAAGTGATTCATAGAAGACAACAAGAAATTTGGCAAATTGGCATAAAGGGACAAACTCCAAGGAAAGTTAAGTGGTATGTGAGAAACCAAGTTGCAAAAAGGTTTCCTCACCTTTCCTTAAAATCATTTGGATACCAAAAGCCTTCCAATGGGAGGTGTGATCCAAATGAATGTATGGGTAATTGAAATAGCTAATTTATTTTCTAGTTAAATGCTCATGCTTAAGAATCCTTCTTAATTTTCATGCTAGAAACCCTTAATCAACTTAGGATTTTGTATCTCATAATCTTGGAGGAATCCTATATTCAATACCTTAAAGTAGTTCAAGAATTCCCTCAAAAGTGGCCCAGAAAATAAATGTAGAGATTTGTTCCATGCTAAGGAATGGATGATTCAAAGTAGAGGTGATATATTCATGCTTCATACAAAGAGTGGTAAAAAAGAATTCAAAACCAACGAAGGAAAAGAGGAATGCAAAGGAAAGAAAAGGCTAAGGCATAAAGGCAATGGGGATCATAGGAAGGGGCTAAGCCATTGTCAAAGTAGAATAGGAGTGGCATTTTCAAAGTACATCCACTAATCAAAGTAGATCAAAGAACATAGATAGCTCCACAATGTGAAGGAAGGTGTTATCACTGTAATCTGCACAAAGGTTTCGATCATGTGGAGGTTTGGAAGTGGCACATGATGTAGAGAAAGAAGTAAGGGGCTTGAGAGGCACTCTACATCAGTATTTATGTGGAGTGAAGAGGGTGAATCCCCACAATCATCTTACTCTTTTATTTGTATAAAGGTTTGGAAGCAACATGGGATCCAAAGTAAGAATCAAGGGGCTTACAAGTCCCACCCTCTACATTTTTCATAAGTAATAATGTAGAGTACAAGATAGTAAAGGCTTGATGTTATGCCTCTACCCTCTTCACTTTGATAGAAATAAGACTTATGCACAAAATCCTGGGAAGGAAGTTGAGGTCCACCTAACCACGATGAGATATAGGGATAGATTCCAAGGTGACATGTGGGAATCTCGTTGAATCATTGGGTGCCACATGTATGCCATAAATATATCCTACTCCTCAAGTTTTGTAAATTTTTAAATGTCAAAGGAGTTCTATAGTGGAATCTTGGGTGTTATTTTGGAAGTGGATATGAAGGTTTCTATCCTTCCTTGTATCCTGGAACACATGTATAAAAGAAGAGTTTTGCAAGGAAAATGGAGTTTAATTTCTTAACTAGAGGCAACTAGAGTCTCAAGTAGAGGAAATATGAAGAGGAAACAAAGGAAGGAGAACATTTTTCCACAAGTCGGGTTGATGCTTGTAAATAATTCATACATATATTGATTTATTGGTTCATGGAAAATATATGAATAAAATGAGTTCAACATTATTATTTTAAACTACGTTTCCCAAGTTTAAAAAAAGAGAGCCTTTTAACTAAAAAATAACTTATAACAATAACAAGAGCGAGTTGTTTGGACGGATAAGATCTAAGTAACAATATAAAACATACAATAAATCCAAAGAGATATCTCTATAAATTACATTTACATCAAACCATGTTGATGGCCCATTCATCACGAGGAATCAACCAATCTACAAAATTGTATTATCTTAGAATAATTTTCTAATCTAATATAGAACGGAAGATGATTGTTATCATTCATGGGTGAATGGACAAATGATTAATATAGAATAAAGAATATTACTCTTCCATGTTCAAAAGAACTAAAAGAGGATGGGATAATGATCTTTCTTCTGACAAGATAGTCATTTTGAAGCTAGAGTTTTCACATATGAGTTATCCAATGTATCTCTTGTTTTATAGGATTGTTAGAGAAATTCCAATAGCTATTAATGCACGTCATGTTATCCAATATAGGATTTTACAATTTCTATTATTCCGCATTTAGGATCTATTTTTCTGTCCATATGCCATATGATTATGGATCACATTTAACTTCCCCTGAAAATCCTCCATGGATTCGAAACTCTCTTTCTTAAGGACACTCTCTTTCTTACTTTTGTCCACTTTTCTATTAATGGGATTTACACCATCCAAAAATTGGAAATATTTTCTCAACTTGTCCATGGGGTTACTAACGTACTTGTATTGACTACACAAATTGGTCTACAACTTCTCTTTCTCAACTTCCATTTGTTGGATTTTTATTTTTAATTCTTTATTCTCATCTCAAATTTTTTCATCAAAATCTTATAGCTCTTGGAGTCTATCTTTATGTTATCTCCCCAAATAAATTTGTTGAGTTGATCATTTTTAGATGATAGGATGTTATTTAAAAATTCATTTCTAAATTTCTTAAGGCTCATTGTTGAGAGCTTTATGCATGTAATAAAGTTTGAAAAACATTAGATTGGGTTTTCATTTCAAAAAATTCAAAACTCAGGTTTCGGTGGCTTAGGCGGACATTGCAATTGTTCATTAGCTATCAAAAACCCAGCTTTCGGAAACTTACAGCATGAAGACAAGATCCTTCAAGCTATAGAAAGGAGAAGCGGTTTTTAAACATTTCGGTAGCCCACAAGCATAAAAGCAATATCATCCAAAGTTGTCGAAAGAGAGGAGGTTTCACACGTTTCGGTAGCTCACATGCTTAAAGGCAGTATTATCCTAGCTACCGAAAGGAGAGGGGGTTTCAAACTTGAGGTTTTCTTTCAAAAAGGTCAAAAATCAGTTTTCAGTGGCTTAGGAGGACATCCCCACTATTCATTAACCATCGCTAAAGCGCGAAATTCGGGGTTATTTTAGCCACCGAAAACGCAGAAAATTGGAAACAGTCAGCATGTCTTGGGAACAATCAATTTTCTCAGCCGTGGAAAGGCCGTTTTACATGCACAAATAATTGATTGACAACTAGACATCCTAATATTTCCAATGGTACTTTCATATCTGCATTTGGAGTTCGGGAAGGCAGTCAAAAATCCCCCGCAAGATGAGGCTACGTTTTCAGCAAAAATGACATTTTTTACTGTGCAGAGTCATCATTTTAAAATGATGATTCTGAGCGACCTCTCTCTTTTTTCCTACAGGTGTTGCATATTGAGAGAATCAAATCTGTCTCTGAGCCCCAAATTTTCGGATCCCAGAATTTGTCTGTTTGACACATGTTTTTGAAATACAGATCTCGGGAAAATGAAAACGAATCTCAAGAAACTGAGAGAGGTTTTTTCTCAAAACAAACCAATATACAATAACCTCTTTCGGTTTATACACAAATGTCACAGATTTGGAGAAATGAATCCATCTATGAGACCCATTTTTCAGCAGTTTGGCCAAATTAAAAAAAATGATTTTTCCCTAGTTTATTGAAAATGGTTTTGATCTTCTATCTTTAGTAAATTCGATCCAGCTTCTTAGGATCTGAACGTTTTGTAAAGGCTATAAGGCCTGTGACTTATGTAGAACAGGGGTTGGATTTTGGAGATAGCACACTGATTGTACTTTTAGACTTCTTATAGCATATCATAATATAAGCTTCTTTTGCCTATTATGTTCAGATTTACCTCTCGTCTATTCTATACTTGTATTTGATGATTTATTTCATGTCTTGAGCTGATCCAGTGTATGAGAACTGTCATATTTTCATTTCACTGATTAACTGAGATTTACAAGTATTTCTTCGATTATAATATTGGTCATTCATATGTCTGTCTTATATATGTTTCTGTTGAGATTATAAGTTATGTCCGTCCATATACTTTATTCAAAACCTCTAAACAGAGTGGGCTAAAAGCCTTGTCCATTGAATATGTCTATGCATGCTTTGACTGAGTAACCTTGTGTTAATCGTTCCATTTTGATCCACCTATCCACCCATCATTGAGAAAATAGTAAGTTACCAGGCATCTCTGAGATACAACCTAGGAGAGTTTCCTGGAGTGATAACACTTTCCTCAATTCATTTCCCATGGCTGAGTTGCTTACAAATTCCACAAAACTCAGGAAAAATTCCTTCATAAATTTTGATTCATATCCAATTGGTGAGTCAAAATTGCCTAATGGTACACAAACAAATTTACGTCAGAACTCCAATAACAATTTTAAACTCATCCCTCAAGTCTATGAAATTTTTGTGTTATGTCTACCAAGTTAATTCATAAAGTGGTAATAATGTTGGCAACAACAAAAAACATACACATTGTCACCAATCACACAATACACAACATGAATTTTAACTAGAGGACACTTTGGGGAATAAAATCTAGGTATCATTACAAATGAGAAATGATTACAGTCTGCATTTAACTCATTCTAAATTTACATTTAAATTTTGACAAGGTTCCTCATATGGTATTATACTTCCATTGATTGGCCTTGGATATTTCCCACATCTTCTCTAACCAAGTTATATATTTGCTTACTCTTCCATGGTTGTTACATGGATTAGCTAATATTGATGTCATCAATTCTTTTACCCTTGTATTTTGGCACTATTCTCTAAGCCTTACCTATGCCTAATCGTGGATTTGTAAACTTGGGTCACTTACCTCTATGTCTCCATTATGTTATTCTTCAACCTCTCTAGTTTCTCTCACACCAAATGAAATATCTATAGAACCAAGGATCAATTATTAAGGAATTATGGATCCAACTACCATTGGAATGGAATATAACCCTTCTACCATATTCAAATTTTATCTTTTGAATCTCCTCCCTAAGATTTAGCTACAAGTTATTTGGCCTTCCATGGAATTTTTGTCTCCTCGCAATTTTTCTTTCTCACCCAATTAACTTTCCACTTGTGCTTGTATTATAGTTCAACTTGGTTTATGTGGAACCTACAAGGATTCTATTATCACCAAGCTTGCCTTCTATTCATGTTTCTTCTCTTCCTCATTCTCAAATGGTAATATGTCATGTGTCCCTATCTATGGACTTCATTAAACAACCATTAACCATCGTTGACAATCTACATTGTTACTACAATGAGTTGAATTATGGACATTGATGTTGACCTATGGAGAATGTTAACATCAACAAGATCCTTATTGATGAGAGGTATGTCAATTATTCCCTTTTTTATGAGAGGAATGTAAATGATTCCCTTTTTTATGTGAGGTATGTTGATAAGTCTCTTATCATTGAAACTGCTCATCAATGACTCCTTCATTAACCTTGTTGTTGTCAACCAAATTTGTCATCACCAATGACCTGTCACGGTCCCTCCCGTGGACCTAATTAAAGGGAACATGATGCCAAATTATGGGCTTTCACATAATCTCAACCCAATTCATTAGATTCACATCATTAAAATAAAGAGTGTGCAGATGCAAATTAAGCCAATATGCACAGTGGAATTAAAACTCATCCACACACATCGTATCCATACAACATATCAAAATCAATCCCCAATTTAAACATTGCAGAATTAAATGCATAGACAAAAAAAAAAAAAACTTCATTGTGCAATTGTCCCCAAACAACTAGCTATGTTGCTGCAACATTCCACCCAACCATAGGCCAGTTGTGTTCATCAATATCACAACACAACTGCCACCCCCGAGCTGGGCATGATTCTTACAAGGAAAAGGGGACATTCAAGCTCATGCACAGCCAAAGCAATAGATACCCATAACCCATACCCCAACATACTCTTACACACAACAAACTCAGAAACTGGGCATGGATACACATTCCCAGCAAGGGTATTTTACAAAACCGGCTCCATGGGTTTTTCCCCAAATCGTGGCTCACCAAAACGGGCTGTGGGAAGGGAAATTCGTCCCCAGGGAGCAACCCAATTTCTCCCACATGGTATGAGCGTTTCAAATGGCCAAAACGGCCTCATTGAAACCCCAAATCGATCTGTTCTCTTCCCCATTGGTAACCAAAACAAAAACGCCCTTCCCAGCTTGAAGATGAAGGAAAACATGGGAAATCCATGGAGAAAAACGCCCAAGTAGCTCCAAAACGTGAGAGAGACCAAAATGCTTGATGGGTAATGGATTGGGGAGCAATTCATGGTTGTTTTCTTTCCCAAGAAGCAAAACACGTTTTTCCATAAAGGGTGGCTTGCCCATACTCGAATTTGGACAGCCATACCTCTCCATTCCCAAGGCATTAACTACCTCAACCAACTCTTGGGGAGAATGAATGATTGGGTACAAAAGTCAACATGGGTAGTTGAGGGTTTGAAGGGTTCTCTCATAGACACTTGGCTTGAATTGATTGACTCAAGGGTTTGAATGTTTTCCCTCCCAATTCCTTGTGAAATCATGCCCCTATCTCTTGTTGCATTGCATAGCTAACTGTGGGTATTTTATTAAAATGCATATTTACAATTCCAATGTGCCTGGCTAGCACGTAAACCATATGCATCAATAAATCGATGGTGGGGCCTTGGACTTGAGCTCCTCACCACGATTTTATAACAATATTACATTATTTACATTTTAATACAATGGGGTCAAAATCAGGATATTACAATCCCCTCCCCCTTGGAATAACACCGTCCTCGGTGTTCCAACACTTATGAATATATACCCACTTTAGACATGTCTCAAAATTCACAAAATGTGGCAGGTCTGTTTTGCGTTCATCTCTTTACTTTGAAATTTCAGGATCAAGTCTTTTGGCTTCCACAAGCTGCTCCTGCTGGCTTGATCTTCTAGTTCTGTAGGTGGGCGTCGCTCCACAGCAATCCCTTCCGTTTATTTATCTTCTAGTTGATCTACAAGTCTGGGATTTCATGGATACCATCTTCCTTGTTGTCTTGGAAACTATTTGAGGAAGATCTTTAGCCAAAACAAATAGCTTTTGGTATGCTGCCATGATCAATGTGCACAACTGGCTCTCACTTTTTCACTAGCAACACTTGGCTAGTACAAGTTGCACTCAAATGGCTTTCAATGTCTCACTTGTGAGACTCATCATGGAAATTCCTGTTAGGACAAGCATAGCACAATATTAAAATAAGTCAATTATTTGCCCAATTGACATGGAACGTCCATGCTTTACTCATGAGACTTCCACACGTTTCATGCTTTCCCAACATACACATGAACTCATTCATGTTCATCCTTTCACAGGAAAAATAACTATTTCAGCATCCACAATTCATTTCAAGCAATTAAACACAATCTATTTTCAGCCATGTCATGCACTCGACAATCCTCTGTTTCTGAAATGCATCAATAAAAAAGGAAAGAGAAGAGTAATAGTTTCCCCCCTAGTCTTGTTCCAGTCCGGAGCCACACCATCACTGTGGTTCTATGCTCCTTAGCCTCTTTCACTTTAATGTGAATGCTTGACTTGCCCTTTCTTGGCTATGACACTTAGTGTCTAAGGTCTGTCTAAGGATTTTCTCCATCAGGGAACCCTTCCCCATTGTTGCCTATAGAACCTTTGGCTGTTAGGACCCACACATGTCTACTATCACCATCTTTCATTACTGCTCATACTGAGCTCCTTAGGACGATCACATGTCCTCATGCATCCCTATGATGCCTTCGTAGTCCTTGCTTCAAGCAATACCTATACTCAAACATTGAATTAATTCACATGTTTAGTTTATTTTCATAGGGTTTATCTCTAAACAAGAGTTTGAGAAAATTATAACCAAATCATATACACACGTATGTTCATAAGCAAGAAGTTGCAAGGTAACCAAATACTTATCTGCATTGGATGTCTTCACTTTATTTCACAGGCTCCTTCTTCGCTTGATAAGCCTTGGATTTCCCGTGGATACAATAATGAATGTTGGGCCAGCACACATGATACTCCACTACAACACGTAGTTAATGCCCAACCCGTTACTCTCAGGATTTACCAAGAATTTTAGCGCCCAACCAGTTACTCTCTGGATTTACCAAGCATTTTAGCGCCCAACCAGTTACTCTTTGGACTTACCAAGCACTTTAGCGCTCAACCAGTTGCTCTTTGTATTTACCAAGCACTTATAGTTCTTTCCGGGTCCTAGCTTCCTGCAATGAATAAGGTTTCCAACAAAGAAACAATAGTGTATCAGCTTAGCTGTTAGAAAACTTATACCTGAAATCTTCATTATTCCAAGCAAGAAATAAATGAAATTGAATACTTATCTGTATTGTGCATTTTATTGTTACTCCATAGGTTTCCTTCTCTGCTTTACAAGCCTTGGATCACCTGTGGGGTGGATGCTTGGCCAGCAGAAATGTTGTTCCACAACATCATCCGAATAGGAAATGTCAAGCCAGTACGCCAACTGGGTTTATCAGGCATCCCAAAAATCAGTATGCTAAGCCAGTACACCGACTGGGTTTATCAAGCATTTCAAAAGTCAGTATGTTAAGCCAGTACACCGACTGGGTTTATCAAGCATTTCAAAATTCAGTATGCTAAGCCACTACGCCGATTGGGTTTATCAAGCATTTCAAAAGTCAGTATGCTAAGCCAGTACGCCGACTGGGTTTATCAAGCATACAATGACCATCTCCAAACCAGTTCTCCGACTGGGTTTGTTAGGAAATAACACCCTTCACCAATACCTCCACAACATGCAAATAGCCAATGCCAAGCCATTACATCGACTGGGGTTGTCAGGCATCCAACAACCATTCACCACAATATCCACACAACCAATGCCAAGCCAGTACACCGACTGGGTTTATCAGGCATACAACAACCATTCACCACAATATCCACACAACCAATGCCAAGCCAGTACACCGACTTGGTTTATCAGGCATACAACAACCATTTCCAAGCCAGTACACCGACTGGGTTTATCAGGCAATAAGAACAACATAATATGATTACGTGGCTCCTTCTCTTATGCAAACCAGTGGTTCCCTCTAGGAACTCCATAGGTAACTCACTTGACTGCAGGCTAGCATGGCCCCACAATACCCACTCACACTACACAAGGATGATGCCCCTTTTCTGTTACACAGCTCCTCGGGCCTATCCATCTCTTCTAGTGTCCTTTAGTGTGAGCATAGAAAGGTTACCACTGCCCATACAGTCCTCTCGAGCACCCTTTCTTAACTTTGCCTCTTACGTGCAACACCAGATTGCATTTGTGTAAGCTGATAGCACAAGAAGGATAAGTAGGCTCATCAGTATTGCTGCCCTAAAATTGTAATCATATTTCATAACATTCACTATCAAGTATTGAAACACCAGGAATGTGTCCATTCCCTTAGGGGGTAGTCAATATTGACAATCTTAACATAACCCATCACCCGAAAGGTATGCATCCCTTTCTGATGTGAGTCATGTAGGCCCTAATCGTACTCAAGCAGTCTGAAATAATAAAACATGATCTGCATATTAAATATGATAGCCAGACATGTATATTCTTAGTTAGGGTTACAGAATACTCATTCCTTTCACGGATGTATCTTTTCATCATTTGCGAAGAATGGGGCTCCCTTCTTTGAGTCAACAGTCCTTCGGTTTGCCACCCCAATCTTTTCACATTCCATAACCCACACATGCCTTCTTGGCATAGTTTTACCATCTCACTCACATGCAATGTAGCTGAGGTGTTATCAGAATTTACAATGGCGTTTCACCTGAAACCCATTTCCAAAGCATGGGACCCTTCCCATCTAGTTTGGCTTCTGCAGGCCATCACACATTGTCTTCCTGCAATGTGTCATCTTGGCACACTTATCAATAGCCAAATAGTCAGCAACATTTAACAATTCAAATCTAATTGTTCCATAACCAATCAATGTCATTAATAATTAAATTCAATATGAATTTGCAATTCTGTCTACTACAAAGATTAGACTTGCAACCATTAGATGGTTAAATCAGACAATTTTCATATTTGTTTCATGCATAAGTTACAAGCATGAGAACCTTCTCATAACCTTTCGTTTATGCACATGGTAGATCTCGGTCTTTACTATGGACTTATCCTCATTTCCATACATAAGACTTCTCCACCTAAAAACTGAAACTTCAATCAGCAAAACACGTTGTGAGTATCTATGCATATGATCCTTTCATTGCCACAACAGTCACTGAAGTGATCTCATAATTATAAGCTCAATAATTCAAACACCTTCAGTTGTTAACATTTGAAATGCAATGAAATATATATACATTTCTATATATGCATCATTATCACAATAAAATTGCAAGACACAGTCACACTATCCATGCAATTTAAATAAACTGTAAATACTCATTACTTCATATTCCATGCAACTCTGTCCTTCCAACAGAGTGCTCTGGTAGCCCATCACATGTCTACCTTATTCATGCAGTCTTTCTCCTGCATTCATAGCATCTCATGAAATGGTATCAGGATTAACAATAGTCCACCATTTCATCTATTATATAACTGCATTGAAACATATATATGTCACACCCATGCATTCACACAATGCGTCTCAACATGTGCACCCACACATATGCATGCACATTCACAACATTTACATCATCTTTTAATGTGCATTCACTCAATGCATAACCCCTCCCTACAACCTTGCATTAATCCATGAATACTATGGCCTAACCATGCTTGTCTCATATGGCATACACGACAACAGGACCATAAGTCATCACGTGCTTTGGTTGTTAAACTCACAACCGACATACACAAATGGCATGATATAATTTCATATGAATGCATTGAGATTTATAAGAACTATAGGGTGCAAGGCTCCTTGCCATCACTTACCCACACCTCACCGTACTTGGTAGGTTGACATTCACATTCAGGCTCTCAATACCACATGCAAATCAATCAACATAGTTAAAACATAGTTGGAGGGATCTTACCAAATCCTCTTGCAACATTCATGCAATTAAGCACAAATAACCATTACCTGCATGGTTGTTATTAACATCGCTTGATCTTACCTGATCAATTGGCCTCTTACCAATGTTACCTGATCAGTTGGCCTCTTACCAAGTCTACTCAGTCCTTTTGCCAATATCATGATCACGGATTTGTTGCACCATCCTCTCTTCATAAGGTTGTTGGTCTCGTGCAACAATGTCATCAACTTCTTTAGCCATGCTTTGATTGTATTTTGTCCTACAACCAATGCAGACACAAATAATTATTAGCAACCACCATACTTATCTCAAGTGGCTCATTGCATATGTAAAACCTCACTAGTTTACCAATATGCAATATCCTATTCACGCACAAAAAATTTCATCTATGTAATCTCTTGCATTTTCAACATTCTTATGCCATAGTTTATGACAATTTCATAATTATAAATATGATAGAAAAACAGGGGTTAAGGAATTCTCCCTTCCCAATCCCTCATCGTAGTATGGAATCTCTATTCCATATCATAGTTGGTCTGATTTTCTTCTAGTCATGCAATTCTAGAAATTGCCCATATTGACAATAAGTTTTGTCAAAACAACCACTGGCACTCTTTTGTACCAAATATCTATGATATATGTGGACCTCATTCAAATTTTGGTCATGCATCCCTGTTTTCCTCTGGATAAGCTTTCCAATGCCTATCTCCGTGCTCCATTTCGATCCAGAACATGGAATTTACATTTTTTTCAAAAATGCAAACTTTGCCCAAAATTTTATGCACTTTTACGCAGCTGCAATTTGTTCTGAAAGGCCAACTTCAGTTGCTTGTAGAAGCAAATCTAGGAAGAATCATGAAAAATTATCTACCGAGAGAAGGTAGTCCATATAACAAGGAACACTCAGAAACCTTCGGATCCCTGTTCTGATGCACCATTCAACTTCTATAAAATTCAGGGTTTGGATACTTTTCACTTTTCACTTTTCCCCCAAAATCTCAAAACTTGGCCAAAAATGGCTATCTCCCAATCTATGCATTTCTGGAAAATATTCGTCTAACGGAAACTGTCTATCTTAATGAGAAGATGAAATGTCTAGTTCAGCAAAAAAATTTATTCCCACATCTAGGGTCACTTTTACTGTCCACAAGCTTTTCAAAATCCCGAAAAAGTGGCCCGAAACAATGCTTTTTGGCCTTCTGGTTCACCCTGACTCCACATCCTTTGGAGTTCGACTCCAAGATTCCAAACTTAACACTGTGCCTGCTCCATGGCCACGCCATATCAATTTAATCTCAATCCGACCTTCCTTCAAGCCTTGGGACACCATCTTACAAAAGTCACTATTCTCCATTTTCTGTCAAATTGGGGCATACTGGGTTCGGGACGCTCTCTGGTTCTTTCATGGCCTTCGTTAATGGCCTCCGAGCCCCACAGGAATCATCCCATTCTAAGCCCGACTGCTCCTTCTACCCAAAAATCAAGTTTTGGGCTCTATACTCTTTTCTCCTCCTATCGTTGGTCGCGGCTCAACCTATGCAACTGTCGCTGGATTTAACCTTAACTCTGCCGACCTTGGCGATGGATTTAACCCTAACATTGCCGTCGTAGCACAGGTTTTAACCTTAACTTCTACGACCATTTCGCCAGTGTCATCGCCGACCGTCACAGATTTTAACCTTAACTTCTGCGACTGTTGCGGTGATCCTGGCCTTATCATCGCCGTCCGCAAGCCTTCATCGCTGCGACCGCGTCGCAAATTTTATGGCTAAAATTGCTGCCCGTCGACGCAGATTTTAACCTTGATTTTGCCGTGTGCATCGCAGAAATTATCCCTAATTTCGTCGCCGCATCGCAGAAAGTTAGCCTAATTTTCGCCGCGCGCGTCGCATAAATTATCCCTAATTTCACCGCCGCGTCGCAGAAAGTTGACCTAATTTTCGTCGCGCGCGTCGCAAAAATTATCCCTAATTTTGCCGCCATGTCGCAGAAAGTTAACCTAATTTTCACCGCGCGCGTCGCAGAAATTAACATTAATTTTACCGCGCGCGTTGCAGAATTTAACACTAAAATCGGCAAGAGAGTCTTAGGCAAAATTTCAAAACACTTAGAAAATTTTCAAACTTTTCAAAAACAGTTAGAAAAATTTTCTGAAATATTTCCTTCTTTTCTGATGTTTAGTGCTGGACAGGAGGCATACTTACCTCTGCAACTACGATAGGTAGCCCATGAAGGCCCAATGTTGCAACCAACAGCTCTGATACCATTCTATCACGGTCCCTCTTGTGGACCCAATTCAAGGGAACATGATGCCAAATTCTGGGCTTTCACATAATCTCATCCCAATTCATTAGATTCACATCATTAAAATAAAGACTGTGCAGATGCAAATTAATCCAATATGCACAGCGGAATTAAAACTCATCCACACACATATCATATGCATACAACATATCAAAAACAATCCCCAATTTAAACATTGCAGAATTAAATGCATACACAAAAAAACACTTATCTTCATTGTGCAATTGTCCCCAAACAACTAGCTATGTTGCTGCAACATTCCACCCAACCATAGGCCAGTTGTGTTCATCAATCTCTCAACACAATTGCCACCCCCGAGCTGGGCATGATTCTTACAAGGAAAATGGGACATTCAAGCACATGCAGAGGAAAAGCAATAGATACCCATAACCCATACCCCAACATACTCTTACACACAACAAACTCAGAAACTGGGCATGGATACACATTCCTAGCAAGGGTATTTTACAAAACTGGCTCCATGGGTTTTTCCCCAAATCGTGGCTCACCAAAACAGACTATGGGAAGGAAAATTCGTCCCCAGGGAGCAACCCGATTTCTCCCACATGTTATGAGCGTTTCAAAAGGCCAAAACGGCCTCATTGAAACCCCAAATCGATATGTTCTCTTCCCCATTGGTAACCAAAACAAAAATGCCCTTCCCAGCTTGAAGATGAAGGAAAACATAGGAAATCCATGGAAAAAAACGCCCAGGTAGATCCAAAACGTGAGAGAGGCCAAATTGTTTGATGGGTAATGGCTTGGGGAGCAATTCATGGTTGTTTTCTTGCCCAAGAAGCAAAGCACATTTTTCCATGAAGGGTGGCTTTCCCATACTCAAATTTGGACAGCCATACCTCTCCATTGCCAAGGCATTAACTACCTCAACCAACTCTTGGGGAGAATGAATGATTGGGTACAAAAGTCAACATGGGTAGTTGAGGATTTGAAGGGTTCTCTCATTGACACTTGTCTTGACTTGATTGACTCAAGGGTTTGAATGTTTTCCCTCACAGTTCCTTGTGAAATCATGCCCCCATCTCTTATTGCATTGCATAGCTAGCTATGGGTATTTTATTAAAATGCATATTTACAATTTCAATGTGCCTGGCTAGCACGTAAACCATATGCATCAATAAAGCGATGGTGGGGCCTTGGACTTGAGCTCCTCACCACGATTTTATAACAATATTACATTATTTACATTTTAATACAATGGGGTCAAAATCGGGATATTACATGACATTTCTTATTGTTGGCACTTTGTCTTAGCCCAATTATGACCTTGTACCTTACCTCTAACCTTTGTAAAAAACTTTCCCTTTGATTCTCCCATTCTTTGATCCAAATTTAAAATTATTATGGAGGTTTCCAACTTAGTTACGCAACTTGCACATTTTCATAACTTAATATTGTGAGCGTGTACTCAATATAATGTTTTGTCTTATAAGTATTCACACTCGCACAACCTACCCTTGAGAAGTAAATCATTGTTTTTTAAAATATTTTAATGAAAAATATAAAATACCAATTCCATAAAATTTTCATTATTTTACAAGACTTTTTTCTATAAATTTCACCAATTTTTTTTCCCTATGTGCATGGACCAATTTACAATTCACTCCAATGTAGATTTCATTATCATTAATTAAACATTTCAGCATTGCATGTTTGTTTGTCTGAGTCCATGCCCATGGAATCAATTATAAGTAAATGTAATTTTCCATATAAGGAAATGAGGAACCATATATATATATATATATATATATGTGTGTGTATATATACCAGAATGGATGGGATGTGAATGTAGCCTCTACACGCCAAACAAAATAAAGTGTCATAAATGCAAGCCTCATACAAAGATCTTACAATCTACAACCCTAGACCATTAAGCAAAATAATAGTAAATGAATGTACCATGAGCTTATGCTCCATCCTATTTTACCTTTTTGACTTAATCCTTTATAGCACTTGTCGAAATTTTTCCTTTAGTGAAAGAACATAGAACATCAATGAAATCAAGTTTTTACACTCCTTACGAAAGTGTATCAAAATATTCATCTTGATTAGAAGAGTCAAATTCATGTTGTCGCTTCCCTGATACCAAGGGAGAGTTATGCTAGTCTCAAAGTTGATGGAACATGATGATTGTAACTAGATACCTTTCCCTTATCCTTTGAAGGGGTAATAGAGGATTGTGGAATACCAAAGGAACAATAGGAAACCTCATAATACTAGAAGGAATTCCAACAAGGACCTATGTAATAGGAGGAGATGCAATACTAGGGAAGTCTATAGGGGGATTGGTAGGCTCCACCTTCCTAGATATGTTTTCCATGTTCCTCCACCAAGAGGGAGTCTAATTTCCTCCCTTATATTTCTTAGGGTCCTTTTACTTTGGGTGGAAATTTGTTGAGTGACCATGCTTAAATTAAATTTGGTAATAGAACATAATATGCTCATAATCCACAACTTGGATCCAATTGCAGTCTCCGTATCATTGAACTATTTGATTTAGCAAACCCTTTATTATATATAAACATGTAAGAAAAGGTAGTGGAAGACTTAATCATGGTGGCCTCATTGAGATATACATGGTTCCCCAACCTGTCACTAATGTCTTACAGGGACTTACAGTTGCATAATTATAGGGGAATATTCAACATCCTAATATAAAGAAGGACTAGGTTTAAGGATTCAACTTTAGGGTTGAAGTCTAGATGCCAAGGCTTCATGAATAATCCAATACTCCCCCAAAACCATGAGTCGTGCATCAACATTTCTATCCATTCCTCATGGGAATCAACATCAAGGATGAAGGACCCTTTTACATTCAAATTAATGGGCACAACTTTGGTGAGAAAGTGATCCCAAGATGCAACAATCCATTATTGCAATTGTTTTAGCAAAAGTAAAAAAGTGCTGAAATTATAGATTGCACCATGGTCTTCGAGATACTGAGATTCCCACTCCACTCAATCTGCCTTCAAAATAATATTAGTGAAATTGGCCACTTATCCACATAAAAAGAAACATAAGAGGGCGTCACGATCCTAGATATAAAAGAAACACTACCAAAGTTGAGCATGATTTATTTGAAAGAAGATTTAGTTTATTGTTTCCCACTTATTTGAGGCATCAAATGCCTGATAGAAAAGAAGGTCACGCTCTTTGATTTCTTCCTAAGAATAGAGGCAGAGGCTCTAAGGTACAATGTGGTATTACATGGACCTTTAGATAGTGATGATTCCTTTCTGGGCTAAATCATTATTTGACCATTATAGGGAAACCTATAGGTAGTGGTGATCACTTCCTATGATCATAGGGATGTAGTGATTACGAGAGGAAAGTCATGACACAAGAGGGTAGGCAACACTACCTTCCTTTGAATGATCGCATGTACCATTATCAAAGCCTATATGTCGTTGAAATCAATTCCAACACTACTCAAAGAAACTGAACTAACAAATATTATAGAGCTAAAAAAACAAAAAATCATGTTTACCTTTGCTAGATAGATTGAATTATTCATGACCATGATGTTGAATTTTTAAGACTTGTTTTAAATACAAATATTACTGGATATAGTTTTTGTTTTTGTTTTTGTTTTTTTTTGTCTTTTTATGATTATTTTCGTATTTTCCAAAGCTTATAATTGTTGGCTGCTTTTTGGACAGACCCGGGTTTTCAGGAGGCGCAGCAACAAACACCCCTTGGCGCACTGGCCCTTTCGGCAACGGGCTGCGCAGCAGCCCGAGGTCTCACCCGAAGTGGCTATGGGGGGGATAAGGAATCAGGTTTCCTTAACCGAGGTGGTGTGGAGTCCACGGTCTTCTTTCTTCCCTTCCTGTAGGTAACCCCGGAACAGAACGTCTTACTCTTCTACAAGACTCACAGCGCCACTACGCTGGGACTCACTCTTCCCAACCTAGCTGCGCGGTATCTCCGCACCTGCGCACAAGGAATTTACCCGCTACGTCCGATACACTATGTATCGTCTCTTCCCTTGCACCACAGCGCAGGAACACGCTCCTCAAGCGCTGCGGCGATAGTGCTCTTACCGACTCCTTCGACAGTGCACGAGTATAACTTCTAAGGGAGCTTCAAGGACTTACTTTGCATACTCATTCATAAAGATAGCGAAAAATTCATGTAAACATAGATAGTAAAACATAGACATGCATTCACACAAAACATCACCATAACAACAAGAATTATGCAGTTCGCCTCCATGGGGAAATCACGTCCACGGGAGTTGTATCTTATATTATCTCAAGATGGGAATTACACAGTTCCGCTGCGCACACAGCAGCAGCCTTAGATCTTTCTGGGAAACTCCACACACACAGCTGGGAGCCCTTCTCTTAGATCTATTCTCTTCTTCTACAGAGATTACAATGACTCATACATCAACTTAGACTGTCTGTAAACTCAGCGACTAGCTCTACAGCTATCCAACTCTCTAACTCCTTAAACCTTCTAACCTTCTAACCTTCCCAATTACACATATATATAGGTGGCTTTGAGGGTCACACCTTTACAAAACTGTGGGCCTTTCCCAATAGTGATCCCCAAAAACCCTAACCATTGACACGGCTAGGTGTACTGTAGGCGCCTCTTGCAGTCACGTTGCAGCTTCCTGCAGACTCCGTGATTTCCGGCGCAGATCGCGGGTATGGGTGCCACTTCATCATTCTTTTCTCCTTGTCCTTCGCCTTCAATGCTTCGTCTCGTTTCTCTACCTTGGTCCGAGCAACCATAACTCCTGTACTTTGCCTTAATGAGGGTAGCTGAGCCCTCTATTCCATCGCTTCCTTCATTTACTGTGGTGGTTGAGCTTTCTACTCGGCCACATTTACTCTTCTTTGGCTTGTGCGCGCGAGCTCCGCGATTTCCGGCCCGCACTCTGTGGTGAGCTCGTCCATCTGGCGTCGTACTGCGCACTGTTCACTTCTGCCAAAAATGGTGCTTTTCCTCAAAATTAGCACTTTTCCTTCAAAACTTAGTGCTTTTTCCCCAAAATTGGCAGCTTTTCCATAGCTGCGGCCTATGCTCCAACAATAATAGATTTCATGTGGAAAGTCAAGGCGATGAAATATAACCAAATTTTATGTATTGCCACAAACCTTTGACATATAACACACTAGGGAAAACTACCACATCACAATGGAAACCATATAATAGAGCATTAATTCAAACAAAACTTAATGTAGAGGTCCCTTGACCCCCTACAATGTCAAACAAATAGTGGAATTTCTAAAGATTGCTATAACACCAAACAACTCAAGCATTTAAAAAGAATGGAAAGCATAATCTGAAATTTAATTGAACAAGCAAAAATACACAACACATATCTCAATGTTCAATACACAAGGCAATATCGTCTTCTACTATACACAATTTGTAATTGTTTAAAACACGACAAGAAAAGGAGATATATCCGCAATGTCTTATTTACTTTATTAAATCAAGGCCAAACTCTCAATCCCATTACAACAATTTTAAGAGATTGCTACTGTCTCTAGCTTCCACTCAATTAACACTAAAACTAACACTCTTAAGAAGGTACAATGCACAAGCCAAAAGCTTATCACCAACTACAACTCAAAGTCTTAAGGCTTGGACTTCTACAACAATAATGACCAATACCTATTTCCACCACCGCAACCATTTAATTTATATTCACTCAGAGGTCAAAGGTTCCTTGGTTATTTGTGGGAAAATAATATTATACATAGATTGAAGAATGTGAATGGTCTAACCATCCAAAAAAATTTACATTCATCATAGTTGATTCCCTTTCTTTTGGTAACATTACCGGAGGCCAAACTTCATTCTTGTAGATACTTAAGTTATCTATTCAGATTTTGTAGCATCAAATTAATCCTTCCTCGACAATCCACCAATTCCAAGGTCTGCAAACCTTCCACGTTCCATTGCTTCATCAAGCATGATGGAAGTGTAGTCAACAATGGAATTTTAAATCATTATTGAGGGTGCATAGTGCATGTGATGGTTGACATGATGACAAATCACCACAATACCTTTTGTAGCAAGTAATGTTTGTTTTTATCTCTTCTACAACCAAGTACTTATTTTGCAGTAACTTCCTTAGAAACTTATTTCATATCTAGAACCATGAGGGGTTATCTGTTATTCTATAGGAACATAAAATATACAAAAATATTATGAAAGAAACATTTAAACCGTTGAGAGAAAATGAGATGTGCAAGTTATATTTCTACACTAGGGATGCTCCTACATCAGACCCCCTTGGTTGGAAAATTTCAGCATCTTTCTCAAAAAGTAGTATAACAAAAGGTGCATGTATGAAATATTCCTCTGACCATATTTACCATTAATATCCATAAAATTTATTTAAATGTATCCAACAATGCTACGCATCTACCCCTACATCTACCTCTTGTTGATCGACTTCTTCCTTTGTTAATGTCAATTCTTCTTCTAGCATGCTAGTCCATAGTGTTGGAGCTATTTTCACCTTCTTCCACTTGATTTTTCCTTTTTCCATCCTCTTCCATATCTTGGAAATTTTCTCATAGTGTGTTGTTTCCTCAACAATTTCTCCTCACTCCTCAAGGGTACTTGGTAAGCCTCAACCACTGAAAAAAAATTCAAAACATTAAACTTATATTGAATGGCATAACTTAGACCACTGTCATGTCCCCTCAATAGTTATTACTGGATCAAGTTCCTAACCCAACCAATCCCTTGGGTTGAGGAGACAACTTCATTTACTTGGGGTTAATTTTGAAATTCATGCATTTAATTAATTAGGGAGTGTGAATTATTTTTGCCTAAAGTTTATTATGCACTTGAAAATAATTATTTTTCATCTATTAAATAATTTTATCTTAAATAAAATAGGATAATACTCCACAAGTGCGTCTTAGTGGATAAGGTTGACCCGAGAGATGACTTGCAAAAGAAGTTAGGAGAAAGCATCCAAATCTAGAAAATCGGGAAAAAGGAAAGAAAGATCATGCGAATCAGAAAAGCAACAAAACTCATGAAAAGTAGCATAAAGCATAAAGCAGCACAAAAGCAGAAAGTAGGATAAAATCAGAAATCCAAGAAAAGTCAAAAAAGCAGGATAAGGCAGAAAAGCCAAAAAAAGCAGTAAAAAGCTAAAGCAGAAAAAGTAAAAGCATAATGCAAAGCAGGAAAGGAAAAAGGAGGAATGCAAAGCATAGAAGGAAAAAGGAGGAAAGCAAGCTTTCCTTATCCATCCATGAGGGAGCATTACTCTAGGATACTTGCTCATCAAGTCATCATCCACATATAAATAAAGGATTGCACGCCACCTTCATATCTTTTTTCAGTTTGAGTATTGGTTTGAGTGCACTTGTGCCTTAGAGACTCGGGAGATGTGCCCCTAGTCCAAGATGGAGATGTGCCCCTGCTTCCTGTGAGAGGATGATGGAATTCAGCCATTGTCACTGATTTTATTTCAGGTCCTGTAGCTTATTCAAGTCCGTTTTGAAGTTCAGAAGAAGTGTCATGAATTCTATGGTTCGAATCTTCAAGCTTTCTATTGATTTCCAATGCTAGTTTGTTGTATTGAGAGGAGTTGAGACCTTCAGATAGTATGAGAAGAATATTGGATCCCATATGATGTATTTTATGTTATTATGATCCTATGATATCATTCATAAACCTTTATAATGCATAATTCTGAATTATTCTAATTTTTTTACACCCCTTCTAGATTTGCATAGATTTGAACTAGTTTCTAGAATATATTTGATAAATGAATGAGTCTTGATCCAAATGAATTAATTCTTGTTCCTGAATTTAATTAATATGTAATATGAATTATTCCAAGTCTAATATCAAAAATTTGTGAGCTTCTCAGTCATTTTTGCAAGTCTTGAATTCAATCTAGTTGTGCAATCCTATTAGAAAAATTTTCTTGTATCTTTGTGAGAATTTATCATAACCTTATAAAACTTGATGGAGTGAAACCTGACTGCATATTTAATTTGATTTTATTTTATTTATCCTCCTTAAGTCATAATCCTTCACCAATAGCTTCCATTCAATGTATAGTTGAAGTACTAGTTTGTATATGTTGGGGTGCCCAGGAGCATCGGAGTAGATTTCAGACTGGATGAATTCGAAACATAAATGGTCCTAGTTATTTTTTCAAAGGTATTATCATCTATCATATTCCCCCTCCTATCCACAGAACTTGATTTTTCTTGCCTACAGTCAAACTAGCCCATTGAATCCATTGTTTTTCACTGAGTTTTGCAGGAGATTGAGTTATTGTATCATCAGCCCTGGTTGGTACATTATAGTGGTATGATAGCATGGTCCTATGAAAATTCTTTTTACATATTTCTATAATTCCAAAAATATACTCAAATTCTAATTAGAATAATCCTCTGTCAAAGGAAGAAGAGGGGGAAGAGATCAATTCTACTGAAGGAAAGCTACAAGGAAATTCATATATGTCCCACAATGAAGAAAAATATGAGTTCAATCTCTTTGTTCAAAGCATGATGAAAGGATTACAATACATATCCCACAATATTGTTCAATCTAGAAAAGAGACCAGAGAGTTATTAGCTCAGCAGCTAGGAAGCAACAATGGAAAGGGGATCAGCAATGGTACCCCACATGGAAAAACGAAGATGAGTAGTGGCTCTATTTTCTCAATAACTAGGCCTCACAATCACCCTGATGAATTCAAGATGGAATCTCATCCTCATTCCAATCCTACTATGCCCAAGTTTATTGAAGAACTAAGAGAGGAACCTAAGGTTCGAAATGAAGGTCTTGCTTCAGGGGAAGACAAATGTGTTGAGTACCTCACAATGAATGAAGAATGCAGAAGAGCCTTTCCATTCAAATATTTATGTGATCTTCAGTACAATACCAATTCGAGAGGAATATTTTGGATGCCAAATCAAAACTATGAGCTAATAAAAGATATTGGTAAGATTACTTTCCCTTACTTTCATGGCTCACAGAAGTGCATTGCTAACTCTTGGATTCAGAAGCTTGATACTTATTTTCAGTTAAATCCAATGGCTAAGAGAGATGCCATTAAGTTGGCTACTCTGCACTTGGATGGGGAGTCCAATGATTGGTGGTTTCATGTCCTGAAAACACTTGGGCATGATCAAGTGACCACTTATGAAGAGTTCACAAGAATATTCGCTGGAAGATTCGAAAGAAGAGATCCTGAGATCACCTTCAGAGAACTAGTGCATGTGAAGCAGACTGGAAATCCTGAATTCCACATCTCTGAGTTTCAAAAACTAGTTGTGATGGTCTCTGATATCTCAGAAGCTATATTGATCTTGTTTTTCATTGAAGGGTTAGAAGAACCTTTGAAAGGTTTGGTGAATGCTTACAGACCCTCTACCTTGCAAGGTGCGCTAAGTAAAACAAGAGACTTGCAAGACTCTATTTTGAGGACTATATTTCCTCCTAGAACTGTTGGTCCCACTCAATTGAAGAATCAAGGGCCACCCATGAAAGGTCCTTCTGGAAATTTCAAGAAGGATAAATATTCACAAGATCGAGATGAATTCAGAAGAAGGAAGTTGTGATTCACCTGTCAAGAACCATAAGTTCCAGGACATAGATGTGCTAAAGGAAAATCACACTACATTGAAGTTTACTCAGATAGTGAAGCTGAGGAGGAAGAAGAAGAGGCCCCAGTAGATGCAGAAGTGGCCTATGAGACTGTAGAAGAAGAACCTACTCTCGAGGTGAGCAAGATTGCAGTACTACCAGGAGTGACTTGCTTCCATACACTCATATTCAAAGGAGTGTTTCAAGGACAATTAGTCATTGTGTTAGTGGATGGAGGAGGAGCACATAATTTAATTGATTCAAATTCGGTCAAAAGGAGGAAGCTAACTATTAAAAAAATTGGAGGTTTCATTGTTATCATTCCTAGTAATCATTCTATAGATTGTTCTAGATGGATTCCTAAATTGCAGATTACTATAGTATATCACACCATTACATATAGATTTTATGTTGTGAATGTGGTTGATACAAACATGGTTTTGGGTTACAATGGTTGTATTCCATTTGGAAGCACTCAATATACTACCAAATTCCTGAGATGATCTTCAAAGGAGAAGATATAAAGGAGGTAGTGTTGAGAGGGATCAACACCTACACAAAACAAGTGGTGAGCACACATAGTATGAGATCCCTACTAAGGCATGGATACATTGAGTGGGATACATAATGCGTAATCACCACCAAGGGAAACTCTTTGGAAGTAGCACAATATCCATGAGACATTCATAAATTTCTCCAAAAGAATAAGAAGGTGTTTGGGGACCTTTCTCATGGTAGGCCACCTGATAGAGGATTGGAGCATAGGATTGAGTTGGAGATAGGCACCCCACCTATCAAAATCCATCCTTACAAGAACCCAAAAAGATTCAGGGATGAGATAGATCGAAACATCAAGGAACTGCCTGACTTGGGATTCATTAGACCAAGCTCAAGTCCTCTTGCATCATCTGTAGTTCTTGTGAAGAAGAAAGATGGGACCATACACATGTGCCTAGAATACAAATCCCTCAATAAGAAGACCATCAAGAACAGATATCCTATCCCATGGATTGATGAGCTAATGGATGAACTCCATGGGGCCAAATACTTTTCAAAGGTTGATATTCGCTCTGGTTACCATCAAATCAGTATGCGGGAAGAAGACATCCAGAAGACAACTTTCTGGTGTCATCATGGACACTTTGAGTTCTTGGTTGTGCCTTGTGGCCTAACTAATGCACCTGCAACTTTTCAATCTTGCATGAAAAAATTGTTTAGCAGGCAGCTTCGTAATTTTGTTCTTGTTTTATTTGATTATATTTTAATCTATAGTAAAACTTGGGAGGAGCATTTGCACCATTTGGATGTTGTACTAACAACCTTGGAAGATCAGTCTTTCTATTCAAAACTATCGAAGTCTGAGTTTGGCATGACTGAGATTTTGTATCTTGGTCATGTGATTGGGAAAGAAGGATTTAAGGTTCACATGGAGAAGATCCAAACCATTTTGGATTGGCCAAGTCCTAAAAATATCACTGAATTGAGAGGGTTTATTGGGATATGCACTTATTATCGGAATTTTGTCAAAGGTTTTTCAATATTGACATCTCCATTGGAAGACCTTACTAAGAAGGGAGCCTTCCATTTGTTAGAAGAATTTGAACAAGCATTCAATAAGATGGAGGTAATGAATAGTTGTCATGTTCTTGCACTTCCATATTTTTCTCAACCTTTTGTTCTTGAGTGTGATGCTTCAGGGAATGGGATTGGAGAATTCTTGATGCAAAACAAGTATCCCTTAGGCTTTGAAAGTATAAATTTTCACCCCATGAGAGACTATATTTAGTCTATGATAAGGATATTCTATCCATCATGTATGCGCTAGTCAAGTTCAGACAATATATGGTAGGTGGTAAGTTCATCATCAAGACTGATCATAACAGTTTGAGACACTTCTTGACCCAAAAGGAGCTGAATGATAGGAAACAAAAGTGGGTAAGAAAGGTCCAAGAATTTTAATTTGACATTGAATACAAGAAGGGTCATATGAACACTGTGGTTGATGCTCTTTCTAGAAAACCAAAATTTGCATTGATCAATTTTTATGATGATTAGAAAGCACAGTTTGGAGTAGAGTATACAAAGAATTAGCTTGCTTGTGATTTGTTTGATGGAATAATTCATGAGGATACTTAAAATATTCTCAATGATATCATATATCATAAGGATAGGATCCTTTTGGTTTCAGAATCCTCATTAAAGAAGAATATCCTTGAGGTTGCTCATGATGTGCATATAGAAGGACATCTGGGGTTTGTGAAGACTTGCAAGAGAGTGAAGGAAAGGTTCACTAGGAAGGGATTGAATAAGGAGGTGATGGAGTATGTTAGATCATGTGTGTCATGTCAGAAAAACAAAGTAGAGCATACTCATCCAACAGGACTCTTACAACCACTTCCTATTCCTGAACAAAAATGGGAAAGTGTATCAATGGATTTCACCATTGGGCTCCCCAAAAGCCACGGTAAAGACATTATTTTTGTTGTGGTTTATAGATTGACCAAATATGCACATTTATTTGTTGTCACAACTAATATTGAAGCCATCCAAGTGGCTTAACTGTTCATCAAAGAAGTCTTCAAACTGCATGGCATACCCAAGTCCATCATCAGTGATAGAGATATCAAGTTCACTAGCAATTTTTAGCAAGAGTTGTTCAAGTTAGTGGGGACAAGTTTGGACATGAGTACCAGCTACCATCCAAAGAATGATGGCCAAACATAAAGATTGAACCAATGGCTGGAAGGATACTTAAGAAACTATTTTACCAGCCAACAAAATTCATGGACTACTTGGCTCCATTTGAGAGAGTTTTGTTACAATACTAATTTTCATCTCTCGATTGGAATGTCTCCATTCAAAGATCTATATGGATATGATGCACTCACTTTTGTTGAACTGATATTGGGTGATTGTAAGACACGGAAGGAAAAGGATTAGATCCAAGAGATTCAATACATACTCATAACTCTCAAAGAAAACTTGTGGGTAGCATAGAACAGGAAAACAGTGCATGCAGACAAGCATAGAATTGAGCGAACCTTCCAAGTAGGGGACCTGGTTTATTTGAGGTTGAAGCCCTATAGAAATCCCTCATTGAAGTCTAAGGGGGCTGAGAAGTTGAATCCAAGTTTTTATGGTCCCTACCAAGTCTTGAGAAATATCGGGGAAGTGGCTTATGAGCTAGAATTTTCTCCAGGTAGCAGGATTCACAATGTTTTCCATGTGTCATGTTTGAAGAAGGAAATAGGGCATCAAGTTAAGGTTTCAAAAGACTTGCCACACCTTGATGATGAAGGAAATTTGGTGCTAGTTCCTGAGAATATTTTGGAGGTCCGAGATAAAAATATAAGGAGCATAATCATTAAGGAATTCTTGGTGCAATGGGAAGGATTGCCTAGTGAGCATGTTATTTGGGAAGGAGAACATATCTTACAACATCCTAGTTTGAAATTGCTTGAGGACAAGCAATATTGGGAGGGGAGGATTGTCATGTCCCCTCAACAGTGATTACTGGATCAAGTTCCTAACCTAACCAATCCCTTGGTTAATGAGACAACTTCATTTACTTGGGGTTAATTTTGAAATTTAGGCATTTAATTAATTAGGGAGTGTGAATTTGTTTTTCCTGGAAATTATTATGCACTTGAAAATAATTATTTTTCATCTATTAAATAATTTTATCTTAAATAAAAGAGGATAATACTCCACAAGTGTGCCTTAGTGGATAAGGTTGACCTGAGAGATGACTTGCAGAAGAAGTTAGGAGAAAACATCCAAATCTAGAAAATGGGGAAAAAAGAAAGAAAGATGATGCAAATAAGAAAAGCAACAAAAACTCATGAAAAGTAGCATAAAGCATAAAGAAGCACAAAAGCGGAAAGTGGGATAAAACCAGAAAATCAGGAAAGGTCGGAAAAGCAGGATAAGGAAGAAAATACAGAAAAAGCAGTAAAAAGCTAAATCAGAAAGCAAAGCAGAAAAGAAAAAAGGAGGAAAGCAATATTTCCTTATCCATCCATGAGGGTGAATTAGCCTAGGATACTTGATCCTCAATTAATCCTTCATATAGAAATAAAGGAGTGCACACCACCTTCATATCTTTTGTCAATTTTAGTATTGGTTTGAGTGTAGTTGTGCCTCAGAGACTCGAGAGATGTGCCCCTGCTTCCTGTGAGAGGATGATGGAATTAAGCCATTGTCACTGATTTTGTTGTAGGTTATGTATTTGATTCAAGTCTGTTTTGAATTTCAGAAGAAGTGTCATGAAGTCTATGGCAGGGTAATTTTTAAGGGCAAAATTTCGTCAATTGGCTATTTTTCGGGCTTTTTTTCAAAAAATAAATTCGCTATTTGGTCATTTTTAGTCTCTAATTTTGCCTATATTTACATAAAATATGTTTTTTTATCATAATATTCGCCAAAATTTACATATTTTAGTAGTAAATTGTATGTTTCATATTTAATATTCACCTACCTATCTATATGCATATTTTTTAAAATATACAATAATCGCCTACGATACTATACTTAAGTATAATATTCGAATCCTTAAAAAATACCCTGCTCTATGGTTTGAATCTTCAAGCTTTCTATTGATTTATAGTGCTAGTTTGTTGTATTGAGAGGAGTTGAGTCCTTGGACTATTCTAAGAATCCTCTTGGATCTCATATGATGTATTTTTTATTATTATTATCCTATCATATCAGTCATAAACTTTTATAATGAATAATTCTGAATTATTCTGAATTATTCTTATTTTTCTACACCCCTTCTAGATTTGCATAGATTTGAGCTAGTTTCTAGAATGTATTTGATAAATGAATGATTCTTGATCCAAATGAAGTAATTATTGTTCCTAAATTTAATTAATATGTCATATGAATTATTCCAAGTCTCATATCATACATTCATGATCCTCTTATTCAGTTTTGGAAGTCCTAAATTCAATCTAGCTGTGCAATCCTAGTAGGCAATTTTTCTTGTATCTTTGTGAGAATTTCTCAGAAACTTCTCAAATTTTTTGGAGACAAAATTGACTGTATATTGAAGTTCATTTGATTTTATTTATCCTCCTTAAGTCAAAATCCTTCACCAATGGCTTCCATTCAATGTATAGTGAAGTACTAGTTTGCATATGATGGGGTGCCCAGGAGCATTGGATTATATTTCATCCTGGATTAATTCAAAACATCAATGGTCTCAATTCTTTTTTCAAATTTATTATCATCTAGCATAGTCCTCCTCCTATCCAGAGAACTTTATTTTGCTTACCTACAGTCAAACTAGGCCACTGATTCCATTGTTTTTCACTGAGTTTTGTAGGAGATTGAGTTAGTGTATCATCAAACCTGGTTGGTACATTAAAACCACTCATATAGTTTTCAATGTATTCCAAACTCTCCTCATTCTACGTATATGTTATATAAATTATGTAAAACTCATATGTGTACTCCCTTGTTGACATATTCAATTGCTTTAAATTTTCACTACAAGGAAAAGCCTCTATAGCAGAGGTTTTTAGTGTTACAAGATTGGTCAAAATTTTCAAAAAAAAACTTTTCTACAATCTCTTCCAATGGTACCTAATTTTTTGGTGGAGTTTTTAACTGAAATTTATTATAACTAAAAAAAATTCAGCAGTCAGAGGCTTTAAAGGAGGTTTTTTCATCGGTGTGCTTCGTTGATACAAGTGCATCGTTTCTAACAAATACAAAACGCATTGGTGCCTTTAAATACAAACAAGCACCGATGATCATAAAAAAAATTAAAGAAATATATGCATTGGTGCTTGATAATAAATATAGCACTGGTGTGCACCAAAAATTATAATGGCACCGATGCTATATAACAATATATGCACCGATGCTTTACTCTAAACATAGCGCCGATTCTTATGAACCATTATAAAGCATTGGTACAATAAGGGAAGGTAAACACACCAATGAAGTTGATTTGGGCATTGACTTTTGCTTCATTTTAAAAATTCAATGATGTGATTATGATACAGTGGCACACCGAGCATAATAATAAAAATTACCAGGGTATGCAACAAGTAGTTTGTTACATCGAAGTGCATTTGTTTTAGATGCATCGGTTCTACATTTACTCAAATAAAATGATCAAAGCCATCAGTAATCATTTTTTTGGTGAATAGTGACAAGTGACATCGCACTGGAATATCTATATTTTATTTTTATTTTGTTTATTTCCACTAATTCATCAGAAATTGAAATATTTTTTATAATAGTATTCATATAATTTTAATTTTAATTATTTCATTTGGATATGTTGTTTAGATTAATTTGTTATATCATAAATTTTAGCATCTATTGAAATATTTAATCATCCATATATTTAATCAACGATGTAAAATTTCACATGTAACTTTTCACAATGACATTGAAGAATGCAATAGAATAAGAAACTTTACTTTATTATATATGAACAAGAGTCCCTTTGTCATACAAAATGGGACAATATAAATGTCCACAATAATCGAAATGTCAACATGCATGTAAGTGTTACACTTATTGGTAACCCATTGTCTTTCAATTGGGACACTATGTCCAGTACATTATACAAAATGTTTTTTTTTCACAAACAATTATTTCAAAATATACAACAGCTTGCATTAACATCCAAATATATTTATCATTATTCTTTGTTGGAACCGTTGTCAGTGCTCGAGCCACTTGCATGACTTGGGTTATTTGGCCAAATGTTTTGTTGATTGCCTTGATTGTTTTCCTCATCTTCAAATTCCATCTACAAACATAAAAATAAAGTGTAATGAGTGTATCTACATTGGTGGAAATAATGAAAATTAAAATAGATAATATACATGAATGTAAATTGAAAAGTGACATACCATATAAATAATTGAGTCCTGAATGATATCCATTCTTTCAAAACCAAATCCCATGCCTTCTCTCAACAACTCTTATGTTGGATCCACTCCATACTTTGTCTCATGTAAGTTTTATACCCAATAACAAATCATAGATTTAATATAAAGGATTTCAATGATTTCACACATTTGAAGCACATTGTTGTTGAGATGGCTCCTCCGGCGATGCAATTATGTCCATTTCCTTGACCATCTCCTTGCACACTTTTTTGAGCATTCCTACTGGCATATTTCATATATCACCTCATTTATCATTTGGTATTTTCATAACCTTTTTGAAAATTTAAAATGACATTAAACTATTTTATACTGATATGAAAATTAAATATAGCATAGTTAATATTAATACAGGAATGCTTTGTAGTAGTAGATACATATTCTATAAAAATATGTTTAAGAATATTATTTTTTGAATGATTCTTTTTTGTTGTTGTACGTTTTTTCTATTGCAAGTTTGATAGATCTCACTAACCATTTCTCTAGAAACACCTCTTGTAGTTTAGATATAACTTGATTCTTCGAATCATCAGATTAATTTATATGATGTAAGTGGAAAGTACACCTATACATTCTTTCCACTATATCCCTCATAGATTTGTAAAAGGTTTTACCTATTTCATCAACTTCTATCACCACTCCAGATGATATAATGACGAATTCATCATCATTTACATCTTCCATAATTTGTTTTTTCTTATGATGATATTCCCTTTTGTTATTTTCAGTCCCTGCAGAACATTCAACATATGTTAAATAAATTGTTTGAAACATGTTAGCAAATATTCTTTAGTACAATATTACTGAAAATTCAAGAAAAAATTCATATTGATTACTTTTGATTCACCTAATTAATCCATCTGCAACTTTTACATCAAGGTTTTACGCTCTTGTGCACTTAGATTGCAAACAATCTTATTGAGCTTCTTCATTTTTTTGATCTACATGACACACATTTACTAATACATATTAGTTAAACGTACATATAATTCAAACATATTGATTTAATATAGAAATTACAAAGAAATTTCCTCCTTCTCATTTTTTGATGTGCTCCCATCATGTCGATTATAATTATCACTCATTGAACACTTATCACGCATTTTTATCAATAAACAACCTGGACCATTAAATAGTTAAGCTATTAAATATATTATACAAATAAATTAAATAACTTCTAGATAAAAAAGTTTTATGGCATCTCGGTGCGCCTCAAGGATTAAAATGCCTTGGTGCATCAAACCTGAATGCACCATTAACGCAAAAATTAATAATATGGCATACGTCTTTTTCGATGTGATTTTTATAATCTAAAGCATGGGTGGCTATTGGTGCGTTTTTATTCCAAACGCATTGGTGCATTATACTAATACGACCACACTAAAAACTGCAAAAGGATTTTTTGAATAAAAACTAACAAGGATGACAAGGTTTTGGATCTGACATAATAAGTGGTCCCATTGCACAAAACACCTTATATATAAAACCACAAACCAATTAAACCTAAAATGTCGAAAAAGAAGAAACCTAATTGTGAGATAATAAAGGGAATTAAACCCTAATGTGAAATTTTGTAGCCACCTAAAAATAAAGGAAGCAACAAGAAAGCAAGGATTCGAGCGTTGAAGGTAACTATGAAACATTTTATTTTTTCTAAATTTATTTTAAATCTTAATAGGAACGTAAATAAATCATGCATTGAGATGAATAGTAATAATTTACATACTTGAAATTTGTATTATGTTGGGTTTTGTGTGATTCACAATACCTTACAAATACTGATCTTCAAAATAATATAGTAAGTCTCTCTTGCAAAACTCTCATGTCGAAATTTTGACAAAACAATGAAACAGTGATTAGTTTTTTTTCTTAAACACTTTATGAAATTAGTTTTTTTTAAAGAAATTCCCACTCCTTTTTCGGTTTATGGGGAAAAAATTGTGGGTTTTTTTATTTTTATTTTACGAGCATCAGTGCACTAGTGTATATAAGAACACCAGTGCGACTTAACAAAGAATGCATCGTTCATATATGTTTTTGTTTATTTTTTTGCGGAAAATCAGTGTGGAAGGAAGATATGCATGCACCAGTGCGTTATAATTTTTATAATGGACCGAACTGACATACAATAGAAAAATTAAGAATTAAGAATTATCATTCACCAATGCATATGATAAATATTATCACACTAGTGCGATTATATACTAAGCACACCAATGTCAATTATATTGAAAAATGCAGAGTTAAATATCTGCTATAAAACATAGCGGATATTTTCTTTTGTGGGCATTTTTGCGGATGTTTCACAATGGTGCAGACA
This sequence comes from Larix kaempferi, assembly GCA_027924585.1. Classification (NCBI taxonomy): domain Eukaryota; kingdom Viridiplantae; phylum Streptophyta; class Pinopsida; order Pinales; family Pinaceae; genus Larix; species Larix kaempferi. Next base: position 33,768,327 of record BSBM01000217.1, read on the forward strand.
TGTTGTAGACGCATCGATGCATTTTGTTATGCAGGATGCACCTGTGCGGTTGTATTTTTAAGGTGCATCGGAGTAATTAAAAAGACATAATTGTATGTTTGGACTTAAAATGATATGTTCATCTCAATGTTATTTTAGGATTCAACCACATTGTTACACCTAAAATCCTACCATCCTGCTATTTAGTGTATACATACCTGAAGTTTCATTGGCTAAGTAATTCACTTGGAAGGGATACCATTGCATTTATGCTAGGTTTTGAGAGGTCGTCGTAGGCTGCACTCATGCAACCTGTGACGTCGCATCTTGCTCTATTGCAGGGTGCGACAAAGTCAGTTAATGGAAAAAAATAGGTCCTTCGAGCTCATTCTCGAAGCCTGCTGACTTGGATCCTTATCCCTGACCTCTTGAGGGAGCTGGCACTCGGTTCCTAACCTCTTGGGGGGATCCCCTATCTCTCTCCTACCATATCTCAACCTACCCTATCCATACCTTATCCACTTAGTCCTATATAAGTGAAGCTCTACCCCTCCCCAAGGAGAGGAAGTCTATAGTGTCTACATGCTGGTGAAATCAATCTTGGAGAGATCTCTAACTCATCCATTGAGAGACTCACACTTCCTTGGGAGGATATGGAAATTGGCTTGGATGGAGAAGGGATACTATGTTAAGCTTTGGTTGTAGTCATTCTTACCTATGTACTTCCCCTATATTTACAGTAATATAAACGCTTTCCACCAATATTGTTTATGTGTGATGATATTGTGTAGTTTACCTGCTTAACTGTTTACTTAGATCTCTTATTGTATATATGCTCTTTAATCATTTGCATTGTTCTATGTGTCTTGATAGGTCTTGTAGCTGAGATCTGACAACCGCGAGACGTGGAGCAACATCCAGGAGAAAGGATTGCGAAGTTAAGGTAAGACATCTAGTTACTTGATCCTTAATCAGATCTAGGAAACGAGTTTGTAGTCCGTACTATTTGTTCTAGACTCACCTTGAGCTAGGGAGATCCGGCTCGTGTCCGCTCGAGTGGATTGTCCATCAAACAAATCTGGAGACCATACTGGGGATGAACATTACTTTGTAGTGTCAATTTGAATGTTATTTTCAGTTGATTCCTTTCCAAGACTTTTTCATTTGTCACTTGCCTCCTAAGCTGGTTTCACCATCAAATATTCACTTTGAAGAGTCTGATTACCTTCCTCCGAGTTTGTACTTTTCATTTTTAGACCAGTTCATTGCTCATTACTTGGAGATTTAGCTCATTTTTGAACTTGGATCTCGCCTGTCCCACTTGGTCAGTGTACTCAGAGCGACACTGTGTCTTTTTTTATCTTTGTTCTTTTCCTGTTAGTCAGTCGTCGCATGTAATGTCCCCAGTTTGACCCCATGGAATTAAATTGTAAATGATGTAATATTGTTGTAAAATCGTGGTGAGGAGCTCAAGGCCAAGGCCCCGCCATCGATTTAGTGATGCATATGGTTTGCGTGCTAGCCAGGCACATTGAAATTGTAAATATGCATTTTAATAAATACCCACGACTAGCTATGCAATGCAACAAGAGATGGGGGCATGATTTTTACAAGGAATTGGGAGGTAAAACATTCAAACCCTTGAGCCACTCAAGTCAAGCCAAGTGTCAATGAGAGAACCCATCAAACCCTCAACTACCCATGTTGACTTTTGTACCCAACCATTGATTTCTCCCAAGAGTTGGTTGAGGTAGTTAATGCCTTGGGAATGGAGAGGTATGGCTGTCCAAATTCGGGTATGGGCAAGCCACCCTTCATGGAAAATGGTGTTGGTCTTCTTGGGCAAGAAAAAGAGCCATGAATTGCTCCCCAAGCCATTACCCATCAACCAGTTCCTCTCCCTCACGAGTTGGGAGCTACCTGGGCGTTTTCCAGCCATGTTTTTATGGTTTTCCTTGATCCTCAGCTGGGAGAAGGGCATTTTTGTGTTGTATACCAGTGGGGAAGAAGGGGAAATCGAATGAGGGTTCAATAGAGACTGTTTTGGGCTGTTGAAGGTTGAGATATTTGGGGAAGAAATCATTTTTCCTCCCTGTGTTTGTTTGCCCCATCCCACAAATCCGTTTTTGGTTGGGAATGTCTTTAGGAAAACCCATGGCCATCTTATTCGTAAATCCCATTGTTTAAAATGTGTATCTATGCCCAATGTTGTGCTTGCTATGTGAGAAAAGAGTATGTTGGGGTATGGGTTATGGGTATTTATTGCTTTGGCTTGAGCTTGAGTGCAAGCATCCAGGGTTCAAATGTAGCCTGATAAACCCAGCTGTGGACTGGCTTGGCTCAGATGAAATGATTAATTGGCTGTGTGTGAGCTTGAATGTCCCATGTTCCTTGTAAGAATCATGCCCAGCTCGGGAGTGGCATTTGTGTTGAGAGATTGATGAACACAATTGGCCTATGGTTGGGAGGAACGTTGCAGCGACATAGCTAGTTGTTGGGACCGCATTATAGTGAGATGAGTATATTCTCTTATGTGTATTTACTTCTACATTGTTTTAATTATTTGATGACTGATATTGACATATTGAGTGCATATGAAAATATGTGTGTGGATGAATTTATTTCCGCTGTGCATATTTGTTTGATTTACATCTGCACACTTTGTTTTTAACTGTATGCATCTAATGAATGGGCTGAATTTTATGAAAATCCCCATAGATTGGTAGCATGTTCCTTTCCTTGCATTGGGTCCAAGGGTGGGTACATTACATTTGGTATCAGAGCCGTTGGTTGCAGTATTGGGCCTTTATGGGGCTACCTATCATAGGTGCAGAGGTAAGTATGCTTCCTACTCAACACTGATAGTTAAGAAAAATTTCAAAAATTTTCAAATTTTTTTCAAAATTTTTCTAAGTTTCTATGAGTTCTGCCCGAAATTTTCGGAAGGAATTCTCTTCCGAAATTGTGGAAGGAATTCTCTTCCGAAACTGCGGAAGGATTCCGCGAGTTGTTCCACAACGCGGAAGAGTTTGGGAAGTTGTCCCAAAACTGTGGAACGATTCCGCGAATCGTTCCGCAATTGCGGAAGAGTTCGGCGAATCATTCCGAAATTGCGGAAGAGTTCGGCGAATCGTTCCGAAATTGCGGAAGACTTCGGCGAATCGTTCTGCAACTGCGGAAGACTTCTGCGAATCGTTCTGCAATTGCGGAAGCCTTCAGAAAATCGCCCCACAACTGCGGAAGCCTTCAGCAAACCGCCCCGAAACTGCGGAAGCCTTCGGCAAACCACCCCAAAACTGCGGAAGCATTCGGAAAACCGCTACGAAACTGCGGAAGCTTTCGGCAAACCGCCCCGAAACTGTGAAAGGAATTCTCTTCCGAAACTGCGGAGTGAATTCTCTTCCGAAACTGTGGAGGGAATTCTCTTCCGAAATTGTGGAAGAACTCCACAAGTTGCTCCGAAACAAGGAATTTCAGCCATTTTTCAGGGATATTTTCAGGTGCCGAAAATGGAAAAATTGCCATGGAACTTATGCGCCAAATTGCGCGAAATGGAAGGATTTACAAAAAAAAAAAAAAACGAGGGCGCTGCCCTTGACCCGCGTTGCAGTGGCGGAAGCCACAAGGGGGCAAGCCCCCTTGACCCCCGTCGTCCCCCAGAGACAGTCATTGAAAGAGTGAAATGCACTCTTGGGATGAGGAGCACAGATTGCATAAAGGATGGAATTCTCAGCAAGAGAAATTGGTTGTGATATCCATTATGGAAGATGAAAGGGAAAATGCCTCACCTTAAACTATTTATGTTTATAGCATAAGAATTGCATGTTGGGAAATAGCAAGAATGAATGATTGCACACATGTATATGTTGAATTGCTAATTCATGATAATATCATAGCTAATGATTGCTTGTATGCTTGGTAGGGAAGCCAAGGAAAGGATTAGCTATGATGTGGATGAGTAACTCCATGATGGAATGAGGAATTGAGAAGAATTCCTTAACTCCTCTCTTGCTATTGTATTTATATTCTGAAAAATTATGGCATAGGGATGCTGGAAATGCAAGAGGATAGATAGATGAAGTGAATATGTACTAGATGGCATATTGCACAGTGCATGTGAAAATGTTTTTGCATATATATGATATTGCATATTGGTAAAATAGTGAGGTTTTACATATGCAATGAGCCACTTAAGACAATGATTGTGGTTGCTAATAATAAGTCGTGTTCACATTGGTTGTAGGACCAAAGACAACCGAAGCATGGCTAAGGATGTCGATGATGATTGTTGCATCCAACCTCATGAAGAAAGGATGGTGCAACAAACCCATGATCATGATGTTGGCAAAAGGACTGAGTAGCCTTGGTAAGAGGCCGGCTGATCAGGTAACATCAAGCGATATTAATAACAACCATGCAGATAAGGGTTAACGGTTCTTAATTGCATGAATGTTGAAAGAGGATTTGGTAAGATCCCTTCAACTACATTTAAACTATGATGATTTGGGTTGCATGTGGTATTGAGTGCCTAAATGTGAATGTTAACCTACCAAGTATGGTCAAGTGCGGGTAGATGAAGGCAGGGATCCTTACACCCTATAGTTCTAGAAACCTCAATGCATTCATATGAATTCATATCATGCCATTTGTGAATATTGGTTGTGAGTTTAAAAACCAAAGCAACTGAGGACTTATGGACCTGTCATGGTAGTGCATGCTGTATGTAGTAATCATGGTTAGGCCATAGTATGTTGGAATGCATAGTATTCATGGATTAATGCAAGGTTGTATCGAGGGGTATGCATTGAGTGAATGCACATTAAAAGATTATTTAAATGTTGTGAATGTGCATGCATAAGTGCAGGTGCATATGTTGAGATGCATTGTGTGAATGCATGGTTGTAATATATATGTTTCAATGCAATTAGATAATCGATGAAATGGTGAACCGGTGTTAATACTGAGACCATTTCCTGAGCTGCTGTGAATGCAGGAGAATGATTGCATGTGGAAGGTAGACATGTTGATGGGCTACCAAAGTGCTCTGTTGGAATGACAGAGTTGGATAAAAAGAATATGGCTGTGAAGTAATGAGTATTTACAATTTATTTAAATTGCATGGATAGTGTATCTGTGTCTTGTAATTTTATTGTGATAATGATGCATATATAGAAATGTATATATATTTCATTGCATTTCAAATGTTAAACAGCTGAAGGTGTTTGAATTATTGAGTATTATAATTCTGAGATCACTTCAGTGACTGTTATGGCAATGAATGATTATGTGCATAGATACTCACAACGTGTTTGGCTGATTGAAGTTTCAGTTTTTAGGTAGAAAAGTCTTGCGTATGGCAATGAGGATAAGTCCATAGTAAAGACTGAGATCTACCATGTGCAGAAGCCAAAGGTTATGAGAAGGTTCTCATGGTTGTAAATTTATGCATGAAACAAATCTGAAAATTGTCTGGTTTAAGTTTATGAGAATAGTCTCATAGTTGAAAATCTAATTTCTGTAGGAAAACAGATTTACAAATTTGCTTATAATTGCTAATGACTGTTTGGATTATATAGAATTGTGTCAGGAGGACATGTTATAGGTGGGTGTTCATGTATGGTAGCAAGGGTGAAACCATAATGGGCAGAGTGATACCACTTACAAGAGACAAACAATATGAGGAGAGACTCATTGCTAAGCAAATCAATTTCTGTAGGAGACAGAATTGTAATTCATATTGAATTTAATCATTAATGCTATTGATTGGTAATGGAACAATCATATTTGAAGCGTATTGCTAAATGTTGTTGACTGTTTGGATATTTGATAAAGTGTGCCAGGATGACACATTGCAGGAAGACCATGTGTGATGGCTTGCAGAAGCCAAACTAGATGGGAAGGATCCCATGCTTTGGAAATGGGTTTCGGGTGAAACGCCATTGTAAATGTTGATAATGTCTCAGCCGAACTGCATGTTGGTAAAGAATGTGAGTGAGACATTAAATTATGCCAAGAAGGCATGTGTGGGTTATGGCATGTGAAAAGATTGGGGTGGAAAACCGAAGGACTGTTAACTCAGAGAAGGGAGCCCCATTCTTCGCAAATGAAGAAAATATACATTTGTGAAACAGACGAGTATTTGGTAACCCTGACTGAGGATATACATGTTTGGTTATTAGATTTAATATGAAGAACATGTTTTATTATTTCATTATTGTTCTAGACTGCTTGAGTGTGACTAAGGCCTACATGGCTCACATCGAAAAGGGATGCATACCTTTCGGGTGATGGGTTATGTTAGGGTTTCAATATTGACTACACCCTAAGGGAATGGATGCATTCTTGGTGTTTCAATACTTGATAGTGAATGATATGGAATATGGTTACAATTTTAGAGAAGCAATACTGATCAGTCTGCTTATCCTTCTTGTGCTATCAACTTACAAAGATGCAATTCGGTGTTGCATGTAAAAGGAAAAGTGAAGAAAAGGTGCCCAAGAGGACTGTATGGGCAGTGGTAACCTTTCTACGCTCACACTAAAGGACACTAGAAGAGATGGATAGGCCCGAGGAGCTGTGTTGCAGAAAAGGGGTATCATCCTTGTGTAGTGTGAGTGGGTATTGTGGGGCCATGCTAGCCTGCAGTCAAGGGAGTCACCTATAGAGTTCCTAGAGGGAACCACTGGTTGCATAAGAAAAGGAGCCACATAATCATATTATGTTGTTCATATTTCCTGATAAGCCCATTCGATGTACTGGCTTGGCAATGGTTGTTGTATGCCTGATAAACCCAATCGGTGTACTGGCTTGGCATTGGTTATTTGGGTGTTGTGGCGAATGGTTGCTGGATGCCTGATAAACCCAGTCGGTGTACTGGCTTGGCGTTGGTTATTTGCATGTTGTGGAGGTATTGGTGAAGGGTGTTATTTCCTGACAAACCCAATCGGAGAACTGGCTTGGAAATGGTTATTGTATGCTTGATAAACCCAGTCGGCGTACTGGCTTAGCATACTAATTTTTGAAATGCTTGATAAACCCAGTCGGCGTACTGGATTAGCATACTAATTTTTGAAATGCTTGATAAACCCAGTCGGCGTACTAGCTTAGCATACTGATTTTTGAAATGCTTAATAAACCCAGTCGGTGTATTGGCTTAGCATACTAATTTTTGAAATGCTTGATAAACCCATTCGTCGTACTGGCTTAGCATACTGATGTTTTTGGGATGCCTGATAAACCCAGTCGGTGCACTGGCTTGGCATTACCTATTCGGATGATGTTGTGGAGCAGCATGTGTGTTGGCCAAGCATCCACCCCATAGGTGATCCATAGCTTGTAAAGTAGAGAAGGAAACCTGTGGAGTAGCGAGGAAAATGCACAATACATATAAGTATTCATTTTCATTTATCTCTTGTTTGGAATAATGAAGATTTCAGGTACAAGTCTTATTGCAACCAAGCTAATACACTGTTGTTTCTTTGTTGGAAACCTTGGCCATTACAGTAAGCAAGGACCCTGAAAGAGCTATAAATTCTTGGTAAAGCCAGAGAGTAACTGGTTGAGAGCTATAAATTATTGGTAAAGCCAGAGAGTAACTGGTTGGGCGCTATAAAATTCTTGGTAAATTCAGAGAATAGTTGGTGGGAACATTAACCACTTGATGTTGTGGAGCAGCCGACATGCTAGCCAAACATTCCCTTAAACAATTGATAAAACCAGTCAGCATACTGGCCTGGCATTGCCTATTCGAATGGTTGTGGAGTAGCCTGTGTGCTGGCCCAACATTCATTGTTGTATCCACGAGAAATCCAATGCTTGGAAGGCGAAGAAGGATCCTGTGGAGTAAAGTGAAGACATCCGATACAGATAAGTATTTGGTTATCTTGCAACTTTTTGCTTATGAATATACGTGTGTATATGATTTGATCATGATTTTCTAAAGATAAACCCTATGAAAATACACTAAACATGTGAATGAATTCAATGTTTGAGTGTAGGTATTACTAGAAGCAAGGACTATGAAAGCATCTGGAGGATGCATATGGACATGTGACCATCCTAAAGAGAGCTCAGTATGAGCGGTAATGAAAGATGGTGCTAGTGGAACTGTGTGGGTCCTAGCATCCAAAGGTTCTGTAAGCAACAATGGGGAAGGGTTCCCTAGTTGAAAGGCATTAGGAAGACCTTAGACACTAAAGTGTCATAGACAAGAAATGGCACGCTGAGCATTCACATTGAAGTGAAAGAGGCTAAGGAGCATAGAACCACAAGTGATGGTGTGGCTCTGAATTGGAACAAGACTAAGAGGGGGAAACTCTTACTCTTCTCTTTCCTTTTGACTAATGCATCTCAGAAACAAAAGACTGTTGAGTGCATGTCATAAATGAAAACCAATTGTGTTTAATTGCTTGAAATGAATTGTGAATGTTGAAATAGTTATTTTCTTATGAAAGGATGAACATGAAGGAGTTCATGTGTATGTGGGAAAGCATGAAATGTGTGGAAGTCTCATGAGTAAAGCATGGACGTTCCAAGTCAATTAGGAAAATAATTGACTAATTTTATTATTGTGATATGCTTGTCCTAATAGGAATTGCCATGAGGAGTCTCACAGGAGAGACATTGAAAGCCATTTGTTTTGGCTGGAAATCTTCCTCAAATAGCTGCCAGGACAGCAAGAAAGATGGCATCCATGGAATTCTAGACTTGTAGAACATCTGGAAGGTAAATAAAAGAAAGGGATCATTGTAGAGCAATTCCCACTTGTAGATATGGCCGACCAAAGCTAGCAGGAGCAGCTTGAGGAAGCCAAAGGACTTGATCCTGAAAGTTCAAAGTAAAGAGATGAAACGCAGGACAGACCTGCCTCCAGTTGTGAATTATGAGGCATGTGTAAAGAGGGTATTTATACCTAAGTGTTGGAACACCGAGGACGGTGTTATTCCAAGGGGAGGGGAATGTAATGTCCCCAGTTTGACCCCCTGGCATTAAATTGTAAATAATGTAATATTGTTGTAAAATCGTGGTGAGGAGCTCAAGGCCAAGGCCCCGCCATCGATTTAGTGATGCATATGGTTTACGTGCTAGCCAGGCACATTGAAATTGTAAATATGCATTTTAATAAATACCCATGACTAGCTATGCAATGCAACAAGAGATGGGGGCATGATTTTTACAAGGAATTGGGAGGGAAAACATTCAAACCCTTGAGCCACTCAAGTCAAGCCAAGTGTCAATGAGAGAACCCATCAAACCCTCAACTACCCATGTTGACTTTTGTACCCAACCATTGATTTCTCCCAAGAGTTGGTTGAGGTAGTTAATGCCTTGGGAATGGAGAGGTATGACAGTCCAAATTCGGGTATGGGCAAGCCACCCTTCATGGAAAATGGTGTTGGTATTCTTGGGCAAGAAAAAGAGCCATGAATTGCTCCCCAAGCCATTACCCATCAACCAGTTCCTCTCCCTCACGAGTTGGGAGCTACCTGGGCGTTTTCCAGCCATGTTTTTATGGTTTTCCTTGATCCTCAGTTGGGAGGAGGGCGTTTTTGTGTTGTATACTAGTGGGGAAGAAGGGGAAATCGAACGAGGGTTCAATAGAGACCGTTTTGGGTTGTTGAAGGTTGAGATATTTGGGGAAGAAATCATTTTTCCTCCCTATGGTTGTTTGCCCCATCCCACAAATCCATTTTTGGTTGGGAACGTCTTTAGGAAAACCCATGGCCATCTTATTCGTAAATCCCATTGTTTAAAATGTGTATCTATGCCCAATGTTGTGCTTGCTATGTGAGAAAAGAGTATGTTGGGGTATGGGTTATGGGTATTTATTGCTTTGGCTTGAGCTTGAGTGCAAGCATCCAGGGTTCAAATGTATCCTGATAAACCCAGCTGTGGACTGGCTTGGCTCAGATGAAATGATTAATTGGCTGTGTGTGAGCTTGAATGTCCCTTGTTCCTTGTAAGAATCATGCCCAGCTCGGGGGTGACATTTGTGTTGAGAGATTGATGAACACAATTGGCCTATGGTTGGGAGGAACGTTGCAGCGACATAGCTAGTTGTTGGGACCGCATTATAGTGAGATGAGTATATTCTCTTATGTGTATTTACTTCTGCATTGTTTTAATTATTTGATGACTGATATTGACATATTGAGTGCATATGAAAATATGTGTGTGGATGAATTTATTTTCGTTGTGCATATTTGTTTGATTTACATCTGCACACTTTGTTTTTAACTGTATGCATCTAATGAATGGACTGAATTTTATGAAAAGCCCCATAGATTGGTAGCATGTTCCTTTCCTTGCATTGGGTCCAAGGGTGGGTACATTACATCGCAACCCTCCCATTGGTCTTCTATGACACCGTCGCACTGTGTACAAGCACAGAGTGCACCGATCTGCCATTTTTTCCATACAGGCACCCCTTCTCCATTCCTAATTTGAGTTTTCACTTGTGTGCAGACTCCTCTGCACTATACCTTCCAGGAAGAGACCCTTTTATCCAACAGTGTTTTGTTTGGCTTGTTTGTATTGGTCTTTGGGTCTTTTGAGATTTGGATTCATGTTTGACCCTTTGAGTCAACACTAGTGCTTTGCTTGCATTTTTAGGCAAAATGGGTTCTATTTTTGAAAAAACATTCCCCCTCATGGCCGAGGGGGGGGGCCATGAATCGTGCATCTTTTAGTCGTTTTGACCCATCTCAAGCTTTTGAGATCATTTTTGGTTTGGAGCGATTGGCTTGTTTTAAAGACTTGAAGAGTGTGGGATATCCATGTCTTCTTGAGCCTCTTTTTCTTGGGGTATGCATCTTGTTTCCCTTACATGCTGAGCTATTCAATCATTTTTGGGGAATATTGATTCTTTGTCTCCACTTTAGTTCAAAGAAAAGCTTGATTTTGTCATTCTTTTGCTATATTCATGAAATTGGAAAACATAAGTATTCTTCTTGCTTTGATTTGATCATTTGGCATTTTTGGTCTTACACTCATAAGAAGAAGAAAATGCTTGTTTCAGTTTTGTGTACATTTGAGTTAGGCATGATTATTAAGTGCTTTTCTTTGTCTTGCATTTGATTGGAAACGTTTGTGGAATCCTTCTTTCCGTAGCTTAGATGTGTCTTTTTCAAGTGTAAAAAGATAGGAAATGAATTATAATCTCACATTTGGCATATTTTGAGCCTTTCTTGAGTGTCTTCGAGTTGTTTGGGTGCTTGTCATTTTTCTTTGGGAATTTCCAAATGATTAGAGTGTTGTAGATATTCTCTCACTTTCTGTATATAGATATGAAAAGCGTTTAGTTATCAAACTCCATTTTTGATACATGCATTTGAAAATTGAAAGTGCTTCATTATTTTATCTTATACATTGTTAAGATTAGTTGCATCTTTCGTTTTCTTTGCGCTTTTTAGCTGATTATTGCATAAAGTTAGAGTTATTTCACTCTAGGAAGGAATTATTCTTTTCACTACTTAAGTACTTTTGTTTTAAAAGAAAGAAAAATCTCTCCTTACCTTAAGTAGTTTTCTTTGAAAAGGAAAGGAAAATGTGCATTATCATGTAGTTGAGGATTGCATTATGTTTACATTTATGCACGGGGGGTTCACTCAATGAACTTGTTACATAGCACGATCGTTCGCATGATATTAAAAAATGTCCCTAATTCCACTAAATATTGGAAAATTCCTCCTAAAATTTTATTGTTGAACCCCCCTCCCAATATGCCTTTCCAATTAATAAAACCCCTAGTTTCACCAGATATTGTATGTATCCATTTTTATCAACCCATTTTTAATACCCCCTTTATATCATATTATCAAGTTGTAACAAATAGGATCCCTAACACATATTAGTATAAGCAAACACAATGCTAAATAAAATAATAGTATAATGTTAATAATGATCCCACCATGATTGCAGGGGTGATTAATCAATTTATAGCGTTGGATAGTGGAAGACCCAACGAAATAGTACCGGGGAAGGAAAAATGCATAAAAGGAAACCCAGTCAAGAGATCAACATAACAAAGAATTTAAAAGGATGATAGTCCAATAGTTAGTGCAATGCTTAGAAAATATGAGAATTGCAGATGTTTCACACCACAGCCTGCCAATCTACCAATTTTATATCATGTAAATATAAGTATAGCCATAGAGATCTCATGTTTTCTATAAGATTAATAAATTAAACTCTATAAAAATGCAAAATTGAAACCCTTTCATGGATGGACTCCCATACATTCCTATAAAAAAAAAAACATCATTGATGTTAGAACCCAAATAAACATAGAAAAAATTCTTTTACTTTCCAATAACACCATATGATCATGTGCATATCTTGGATTTGAGTCATTCACAAGATGCAATGAATTTCATCCACTTTAACAACATTTAGTTACCTTTTCATGGGTTATATCTATTTTTTTTTATCTTTACATGAGAGGGGAAAATCTCCATTGTTAGGTTTCAAGCATGCAATAGTTATAAAGATACATAGATGGTGAAACTTATACGATACCATTTCATGGTAACGATAACACATAGGGTATGTAAATAAGGATTTAGGTTTTCACCTATGTTCATGTCAATTCCAACACAATACTAAGACAATGCCTTGCATATAATAATAAAAAATACAAAAGTTGAAAGAAATAATTAGTCAAGAAAGATTGATCTAACTTTTCTTGGTTCCAGTGAGCCAAAAAATATTGATCTCACTTTTCTTGGTTGTCATGGAGCAAGGTTTGATTGAATCTCAATACCCACCTAAACCCTAACCTTAAAAATGAAGAGTTAGATCTTTTGCTCGAATGCCTACAAAAATTACAATACAATTGTTCAACTCCAGAACTCCCAATTAGGTACATCTCTTAACTTAAAGATGAAAAAAAATATAACATGAATTCAAACCAAGCCTAAATAAGCTATTAAATGAGGATTTATCAAGGCCAGTAATCCAAAGAGACTTCCATTGATATTATCATATTTATGCAAAACTTAGGATCATAAGCAATATCAAATAAAAATGGAGGGTCCTTAAGTTTTAGGTGGGTATGAGTTGAGCCCATGATTTGGAGGTATGAATCCATCCCACAATTTGGAGGTTATTCCTAAATCCACCTAAATAAAATAAACGCCAATATTTATATCACTATGTCAAATTAAAAACCCCCCTTGTCCCCTTAATACGAGGCAATATATTTTTTAGGTTTTTAAGAGTATTCAAACTCCCAATATGAATGGACGTGATATGATATTTCCTTGCTAGTGAATCCCCCGTGCATTTATGTACTCACCTCATGCATCCACCTAACCGTACAAGATAAAATTAATGATAGCTTAGGTTTAAATCATTTAGTAACTGTGTGTAAGTTAAAAACGTGTTCCGACGTCGTTAAGTGTGGCAGCTGTCGTTATTTTCCAGCACTGTATTCCAGGGGTATTGTAGTCTTCCACGTACTTATCGGTATATCAAAGCTCTTTCACGTATCCACCAAGTCCCTTAAGTACTTGGTGTATATTAAAAGGTGTTTCACGTACTCGGTAGTATATCGGAAGGTCTCTTGCCGAACGGTTGTGCATTAGACAACACCACTATGGATTTGAGCTCCCACGTATCTTGCGTATATCGGGAGACACCATTAGGAATCCTGAAACCATCTGAGTTATCCATTTGTCCGTCTTAACATTGCAATACACCAAGAACAGCACTCGGGGATATTACAACGCATGTACTGTCCAGGTAGTCGGGTATTCAGGAAAGGGTATGGTCCCAATCCTCCTTGTCGCGTTTCACTATTGGACCCTGCGGTATATAGGAATTTGTGATGTTTTGACAATCCTGTGAGGTTCCAGACTTTGAAACCACTCCTATTCACACAGTTTGCTTGTTTCTTTTAGACTTGAGTAGTGTTTGATTTGTGTGGTACTTTAGAGACTCTTAGGAAGTTTAGATATGGAAGACTCTTCCGGGACTACCAACCAAGAGGCCCCTTTCCAGGGTATGCCATTTGTTATTCCCCCTTGTGGAACTATTGGTCCTCCCTTTATGGCTACGTTGAGACTTCCTGGATTGACGATAGGATTACCAGTATGGTTATTCTCCAATCCAGTTACACCAAGTGCACCAATTGTGTCAAACCTAGGTCCTTCACCACATGAGCATCAATCTCATGGTGACCCTTCTCCTTCTCCGTCGAAAGTTGAATCGGCTTCCATCTTTTCCTCTTCTCCTACTGAAAACTCTGATGTTAGTAAGAAGGCAGAGAAGAAGAAGAAGAAGAAAAGGAAGATAAAGAAGAAGAAGGATAAGAAAGAGACCAAGCGTCAACCATCTACCTCTGATGGAACTCACTCTATGAGAACACCTCGTAAGCCCAAGTTCCCTTGCAAACTTTACAAGGGTGATCACCTTCTCAAGGATTGTACCGGTCTTTCCCGTGTGTCAGAAGTGTGGTCCAAAAACCCCAAACCACTTGTATCGTCAACCTCTGACCATCATGTTGATGACACTCCCTCGACTAGTGACCCGTTGGTGAAGAGTCGGAAGGGTAAAATCCTGTATCCCTGTTTGATATGCAAGGATATGCATCGTACTTTCCGTTGTCCAAGCATGGATGAATATTCACGGTGGTTGGAAGATATTACTAGTTCTCAACAGGTGCTTCCAACAAGCGATAGTAAGTTGTCCCTCGACCCCCCGGTGGTTGAGCAAGTGATCGATTCAGTTTCATCTGTAATCGATCCCACTCTTCCTTCCGAGAGTGAAGTGATCAAGTCGATGTCATCTCTACTCGATCCCGCTCTTTCATTGAAGATAGCCCAGACTGAAGCAGTCACCATGAAACAATCTTCGTCTCATTCTTATCTTCCAAATGAGAGTGAATTGGAAACCGTTGATGTTTTCCTAGTCAGTTCAGAATGTCCTAGGAATGGGGAAACCCTGTCCATTTCTACAGGACCCCCCCAAGTACTGAGGTCATTTCCTTTGATTGGAATGCTCTAACAGAATCTCGTCTTCCTTCGAGTATTCCTTTTCAAATATCTGTAGGAGTTTTCGATAAAGAAATCTTTCGTACGATAGTTGATGAGGGAGCTTCTGTTAGTATTTTATCCTCAACTGATTGGAAAGCTATAGGTTCCCCTCAGCTTGTGCCAGTAACTAACCAGATTTTGGCTTTTAATAGAAGGCCTACCAGACCTTTAGGGATTCTCCCGCAGTTACCTGTCACGTATAGAGGTAAAATTGTTTATGTTGATGTCATGGTTGTCCAAGTTCCTTTAGATTTCAATCTACTCCTTGGACGTGATTATGTCTATGCTATGAAAGTCGTCGTGTCCACACTCTTTCGAGTGATGTATTTTCCCTATGATGGGAGGATTGTGACCATTGATCAAATTTCCTTCGTGACACCCAATCATCGCATGAATGCCAGTCATCAGACTTCCCGGAATGTTCCTCATGTTTTAGTGGTTTCTTCCCCCTGATGATGGGGAGTACGAGCACGGTTTATGTTATGTTTCAAGCTCGTTAAAAAATGAAACCGAACACTCTAGCATAGTTTACCTTTGGTTTCAAGCTTGCATAAAAATGAAACCACCCCCTCGAGCATAGTTTTATTCCATTTCAAGCTCGTTAAAAAATAAGATGGGCCCCCTCAAGCATAGTTATTGTCTATTTTAAGCTTGTGCAAAAATGAAATAGATCTTCCTCCCATCGGTTCGAGTCTCTCGCTAGCATTAGAACTTGAACCTTCATTTCATCTGATTCTCGTTTTCCCCCCTTGGTGAACATTTTGATATTAGTATCCAGGTTGGTAGTTGGATTAGCAAGCAGCATTTTCAAACGAAATGAAGCTTGGGGGGCATGCCATATGTCGTACCATCAGCAATCATGTTGAGGGATCACCACCATGTTAGGCCGCTAGCAATCATGCTGGGTGCATTTACCAACCTCTGGGCATCATGTTGGGAAGGAACCCGTCAATGGGCCTTAACCTTGAGCAAAGTTTACCTTTGGCTTTGAGCTCGTTAAAAAATGAAACCAGTAGTTTGAGCATAGTTTACCTTTGGTTTCAAGCTTGCATAAAAATGAGACCAGCTTCATGAGCATAGTTCCCTTTCTGTGTCAAGCTCTTTAAAAAATGAAACAGGTCTTTTTTAGTAGAGTTCTATTCCTATGTCAAGCTCGTTAAAAAATGAAACATATCCTTTCCCTTTGAGTCGAGTCTCCTCGTAGACTTAGTGCCTGAACCTTCTTTTCACCCACCTATTCCTTAGGAAAATGAAATGAAGCTTGGGGGCATGTCTTCAACCTCTGGAAGTTATGCTGAAGTCAACTCAATCGCCTCTCCACACCACGTTGGAGCTAAGCCACTTACTTCTAGAAATCATGCTGGGGGCATGTACCAACCTTTGAATTTCATGACGGGAAGAAGTTCACCATTGAGAACATTTTCGAGCATACTTTCCTTTTTTCGGTTTCGAGATCATTAAACCATGAAAACTATCCCGAGCATAGTTAATTTTATGCTACAAGCTCATTAAAAAATGAAGCAGGCATCATGAGCATTCTTCCAACATATCTTCGAGCTCGTTAAAAACAGTGAGATAGTGTTTGAGCTTACTTTTCACTTTTTTCGTGCTTTGGTTGAAACATGAAAAGTGGTTTGAGATTACTTTTTACTTTTTCGTGCTCTGGTTCAAATATGAAAAAGATTCTGAGTGCTTTTGATACCATTATCGTGCTCGTTAAAAAGTTGAGTAAAAAGGTGTGTCTAACGAGTATAGGTTTATCACTTTATCCGGCCTCGCTAGAATCTTTACGGAAAAAGAAATGTGTCGATTTTACTTTTTCCTTTGTCGTACTCGGTCATCAACCATGACAAAGTTGTTCATGGAGTCCTTTTAAGATCTTTTCAGACTCCCTATATAGGAAAATATTGCCAAGCGAACTTGATGCTTTCACGCTTGTAAAAGCATTTGAATGATAGTCTTTCTGGTGATAGTTTACCCCTTTTTCGGACCATAAAGCACTCTTTACGAAAAAGGAATACTCCAACCAACCATGGCTGGAAGAGTTCTCTCTCGCGTTGTTTTACCCTTTTCGGGCGAAGAGAGTAACTTTATGAAAAATGACCTTTTGGAGTATTCTTTAGTTCTTTTCAGACTCTCTAAACATGAAATGACGACCGAGTTTACCTTCTATGGACTCGTTAAATTTTTACATTAAAGGGCCCGTCATGGGATGAACCCCTCCTATCCCAGGTTCAAAAAATATTTGGTATTGGACTCATCTATGAGATGAGATATACCGAGCATCTGGTTACCCTCATCAAGCTCGTTTAAAAAATAAGTGAGGCACTCATCAGTCATGATGGGGAAAAAGGAAATCTTTTATGTTACACCCTTTGTCTGTGGCAGTACATGGTCACTCTTGAACATGGCACTCGTTTGCATTTGCATTTAGTACTTGGATAATATGTTTGTCCTCAAGTCTTTTCAATTCCATGAGTCGCGTCACTCCTTTTGATCATCCAAAGAATGCTTCCACAATCAGTTGCATTAGGGGTTGGTATCATTCTCGTCACGTCAATACTTCCAAGTCATGCCATGCCCATGTTCAAGAGATGTTTTGTTACTCATTATCTGCAGTCAGTAAACCTTCCATCATGTCGGTCTACTCTGAGTCAGTCTTGCATGTCACTGTACCATCCAATCTTGTCTACACATCCTTTGTCGTGTTTCGTGTCAATGATGGGGGATTCATCATGGCCCTCCTTCGACGGATTCATCCTTGTCGACTCCAAATCATCATCCGAGGATTGAATCTAGAAACCAACCAAGTACCTTGTCCCTGCATGCCTCAATGGCATGTTACCTCGCTTTCGACATGAGTTTACATCATTGACTCTTGATCGAAAGGTTTCATTTTGTATTCGACTTCAACTCATTTATTCGCGCTTGGTGATATGTACGGTGATACCTTGGGGATCATTGACATCAATGGTGATTTCCCTCACACTTGTTAACAGTATACATCAATGACCAGTAATCAAGTGGCTTCTACCATGTTTGACGTCAAGACATTTGTAATCACATGGATAGATTCGTATCATTGCGGGTTTAGCTTGAAGACCCTGGGGAGTCATGTTTTACCCAGGTTGCGATGGATTTTGTATTGATTCATGTCACACGGATCCACATTTGTATTGGTCGTGGCTATGTTATCATCTCAACATGGATCTATGCTTTTGTCTAGTATCCATGATTGTGTTCAGTCGGTCATTACTACCATTCTAGTATCCATGATTGTGTTCAGTCGGTCATTACTACCATGGATCTGCAATGTATTGGTCGGAAGCCATGTTGTAAGTTGTATGAGACAGTGTACTCAGAGTCAGTTGTACTGCAGCAGTGTCCTTCGTCTGACAAGCCATTGCCATTCTTTCTATCAAAGCATTTCACCTGTCCAAATTTCAATAGCTTCATGCTTTGGGAGGCATCCTATTACACCTAAAATCCTACCATCCTAAGATTCAGTGTATACATCCCTGAAGTTTCATTGGCTAAGTCACTCACTTGGAAGGGATACCATTGCATTTATGCTAGGTTTTGAGAGGTCGTCGCAAGCTGTACTCATGCAACCTGCGACATCGCATCTTGCTCTATTGCAGGGTGCGAAGAAGTCAGTTAATGGACAAAAATAGGTCCTTCGAGCTCATTCTCGGAGCCTGCTGACTTGGATCCTTATCCCTAACCTCTTGGGGGATCTGGCACTTGGTTCCTAACCTCTTGGGGGATCTGGCACTCGGTTCCTAACCTCTTGGGGGGATCCCCTATCTCTCTCCTACCATATCTCAACCTACCCTATCCATACCCTATCCACTTAGTCCTATATAAGTGAAGCTCTACCCCTCTCCAAGGAGAGGAATTCTATAGTGTCTACATGCTAGTGAAATCAATCTTGGAGAGATCTCTAACTCATCCATTGAGAGACTCACACTTCCTTGGGAGGATATGGCAATTGGCTTGGATGGAGAAGGGATACTTCGTTAATATTTGGTTGTAGTCATTATTACCTATGTACTTTCCCTATATTTCCAGTAATATAAACACTTTCCACCAATATTGTTTATGTGTGATGATATTGTGTAGTTTACCTGCTTAATTGTTTACTTAGATCTCTTATTGTATAGATGCTCTTTACTTGTTTACATTGTTCTATGTGTCTTGACAGGTCTTGCAGCTGAGATCTGACGACCGCGAGATGTGGAGAAACATCCAGGAGAAAGGATTGCGAATTTAAGGTAAGACATCTAGTTACTTGATCCTTAATCAGATCTAGGAAAGTAGTTTGTAGTCTGTACTATTTGTTCTAAACTCACCTTGAGCTAGGGAGATCGGGCTCACGTCCGCTCGAGTGGATTGTCCGTCAAACACACATCAATTACAATACTTCATAGTATACATATGATTCTTAAACTCACCTTATTCTTAAAAATTGGTTGCAAAACTATATGGGAAGTTAGATTGTGATATGGTTCGCAAAATTTATTTTAGTACTATAGCCTCGTATTGATTGTTGATTTGGATCAAATATTACAGGGATAAAAGGTTATAATATAAAAATGGTCACTTCTTCAAATTCTAGCTCATTCAATATTGTTCAAAGTTCATCGATTTCGCCCTATCCATCTCCAGTAAGTTTAGATTTTATTTATATAATTGAATTTATGTTATTTATCCATGTGAAACTAAATAACAATGTATTCATTTTTGCAGGATCCTGATTCAAGATCAATTTCGAATGCACAAGATATTCCACCAGTTGCATAGCATTTCAAGCTCTTATCAGGATCAAGATACCGCAAGCAATTGGTAGATGAAAATGGATAGTCGTTTTACCCCACCAATTGTAACATGCCATCTTCCAGACACAATCCCAGGTCATCAACAATAATTCACCATGGGCTAAATATATTTTATGACACCCCAGTGGTATGTGGTTGTTCAAAATGTCAAGAGTTGAAGGAGAACCCTCGACGTGTCACACTCACCCATTATACTAATGATCCACTACCCAATGTTGATGGTCTAATACATCCTACTACAGTATAAAATCCAATAGGTGATATATAAAAGACACATAGAAACACTTCCCTATGCTCCTTTTTGGAAACGTTGGAATCCAAAATGTCTATATTTCATCCTACATTGACCAACCCCTCTATTTCTATTCGGTCAGCTAAAAGTTCTAGTGATCCAAAGTATGATATCAATACCACCCAAAACATATCTACTAGGATATCCAAAATGTTGCATGAGTTGAGAGTAAAAATTTCCAAGTACACACCAAGGTTAGTCCAATTGTTGGAGGGTAGCGATGACTTCCCTCTTTCCATGCATTTGCAAAGTAGATACCAAACTTGTTACAACCACACTTTGTATGGCTCTTCATCGTCTTATCTTCATGTTCCCGATGTTGGAACCAAATTTTTATTTTGTGTAATAATTTTATGATTTCCAAGTCTAATATAGATGCTACAAATCTTGGGTTGTTTATCCTTTCACATATACTCGTTCCTCCCAAACAGTCAATAGAACATATGCGATTTTGTGGTCCTATTTATTGTTGGTTCGAATGCTTGAATATTGTTAAATACAAACATAACATTTCCATGTATAGTATGTGAATGAATGGTTATGCTTATGGAAACTTTAACAAGAAGAACCTGTTGTATATCGATGGTCGTCAATGCACTCATGGGAACATTCCAGGGTTCATAAATAGTTATAGGTGCTATTTCTTTTCTATAAATTGTTCATTTGAGGAACACTCCAATGACCAGGAGTTCTTTATGAAAAGGAAAGTGTCCATATTTGTGGATGTGCATGCAATACGTAGTTTATATCCCGGTGACGAGTTATTAAGAGACTATAACTTTGATATACCACCAACCGCTCATCAAAGGCACCTTGCATTGGGACTACCTTTAGATGTCCCCTTGAGGCATAAGACAAAAATCATTGATTAATTGTATTTTATTATTTTCAATGGGATTAATGTAAATGTATTGCTCAATTTGAACTTTTGTTTTATATTTTTTTTTTGGTTGGACATTTACTATTGCAAAAAAATACCATGTTTCTATAATAATTTCTTGGTATAATGTTTGAACAAACCAATTGCATTGTACTTACTGATGTCATCAATGTAATGTTCAATATTTTTGAAATCAGGATTTTGAAGATGAGCGACCTATTTACCATCTTTCATTGCACCCCACTACAATGTAAAATCGAGAGAGAGCTGCAAAAATTGCGCGAATCATAGAGGAAGCATATAAAAAATGGTTGAATCAACCACCTATTCAATTCCCACTACGCCCAGACTCACCAATTAGGAATTCCTATAGTTACAATAGTTCTTTACATGTTGGAAATGGAGGCAATGAAATAGAGGTTGGTATGGATGACTTCTTACAAGATACGGGTTCCATGCACGTAATGTTCTTATATGCACTCCATGACAATGAGATGGGGGATAATGCTCATGTCACTGATACCTTCTTCGAAATCCTTAAATCATATTCCACCACCCCTTTATTTATACATGGGAGGTTGAAGTATACCCAGATGAGGACAACAATGTTACTATACAACTTTAAAGCAATGTATGGCATGTCAAATGTGTGTTTCTCGGCACTTTTGAGGTAACTAACCATCAAGTCCCTTATATTTTGAGAAATATTGTCACACAATCAACATTGAAAATGGTAAATTTTATGAACTTTAAATGACATTGTACATTTCTATTTCCCACTAACTACAAGTTATTCAAAGATAAGGTACTTCCTAGTGATAATGTATTTCTTGTTGGAATATTCTCACCATCATTTTTATATTTGCATGCATTCTGCATGCATGCATGCATCAGTATGGTAGTCTCCCCAACACCTAGAGCTTATTTCCAGCCCCTTGGAGCCTACTTTTAGCCCTAAGTAGCCCTCCTCCCTACCTAGTGCGCCTTGTTTTCCTCACCTGGATGAAAAACGTTCCCTACTACACACTCTTGGATTCCAACAGTCAGTTCTTGCATTGATTGCTCATTTTAATTGCCTGTAGATTCTAGTTGTCTATATCGGAGTGCCACTTGACTATTGACAGTCTCTCATGCACCCACCTTGGAGTCTCCTTCCCTATATTAGTGCCACATGCATCAGTTATAATCATTTGACTAACATTTGACTATTTGTGACTACTACCACTGATTGGGTGATGTCTCCAATGTTGTCCAAGCCACACATTGAGGAGAATTCGAATGACCTTTGTTATCGGACAATCTACCAAGAGAGGACTCAAGGCGTGATCTCCCTAGCTTAATGGAAGACTAGAACAAATGAGACAGAATATGAAATAACTTTCCTAGATCTAATTAGAGATCGAGTGGCTAGATGTCTTACCTTTCAGATTGCAGATCCTTTTTCCTTGATGTTGCTTCCAAGCTTTATGGTCTTCAGATCTCAGCTGCAAAACCTGTCAAGACATACAGAACAACACAAGTAGTAAAATGCATCTAAACAATAACATATCTAAGTAAGCAGGTAAGTAGGAAAACTACACAAACATTATCAATGCAACAACATTTGGTGGAAATCATTTATATTACTGTATAAAAAGGGAAAGTACATAGAAGGAAGTGATTACAACCAAGACTTAAAGTAGCAATCCTTCTCCAACCAAGCCAATGCCAAAGCCTCCAAAGGAAGTATGGATCTCCCCAAAAGATGAATAGATATCTCCTAAGCTAATTTCAACAGCATGTAAGTACTATAGACTTCCTCCCTTGGAATGGGAATGAGCTTCACTTGTATAGGACTAAGAGGATAGGGTAGGTTGAGATATAATAGGAGAGAGTTAAGGGATCCCACCAAAGGGATAGGGAACCGAATGCCATCCACGGGGGCTTCACTCAAGAAACCGCTATCATAGCACGTTTGTTCGTGGCATATGAAACAATACCTCTAATTTCACTAAATATTGGAAAATACCTTCCAAAATCGTTTTTTTAACCCCTTCCCAATATGCCTTCCCAATTTAAAAAAACCCCTATTTTCACTAGATATTGTATGTATCAAATTTTTATTAACATTTTTTATACCCCTTTATATTTCTACCTAGTATATTGATATGATACCCCTCTTATGAACCCACATGCTTTCTACAATGCACCTTGCTTCTTTCGATGTATATTGTGGATGCACATTACTTCACCCACAATGAAATGACTCAACCACATATCATTATGATTTGCAACATCTAATGGTCTAATGAAGAGATAGGAGATCACTTCTTGTATGTCACTAGAGCCAATGCACATAGTACAACATTTAGATTGCATGTTGCAGTTCCCCAATCGCTGACTAAGCCTGTTGTGGGATAGGTATCCAAGCCCTCGGGGGCCTGTAACAAGCTCTAGGAGGCTGACTAAACCTCCCAAGGCCTGTAATAGGCACGAGTGGTTGGTTATTCAATCCCCCAAGGCCTATCGAGGGTCTATAATAGGCCCTAGAGGCTTGGAGCCTCCCAAGGCTATTGGTAACAACTGGATGAGTGTTATTGGTAACAATTGCCTGTCACTGACCACTGTCTCTCGATTATGATCGATTGGAAACCCACTTCACCACAAAACCCCTAGCCTCAAGCATGCCTCAATACGTGATTTCCTTACGTACTAGTAAGCCCGAGCCTTTCCTCAACCCGATTTCTCATCCGGTTGTGATCCAGCCATCTCCATTTGGAGGATATTTGTTAGCCCTCCCATATAAAAAAGACCCCAAAGTATTTTTGTATTGTTACATTAAATAAAAAAAACCCTTTTCCCCTTAATATATAAGCAATATAATTTTTAGGTTTTCATGAATATTTAGTACCGCAATATGAATGAACGTGATATTATATTTCCTTCTAGTGAAGCCCCCGTGATGCCATCTCTCCTATAGGCTAGAGATAGGGATCCAAATCAGCCACCTTCGAGAATGGGCTCGAAGATATTCTTTTATCCAATTAACTAACATTGTCGCAGGCTGCAATAGGAAAACCTGCGACATCGCATGTTGAATTAAGATGACCTGGGGCGACCTCACAAAACCTAGCAAGAAAAGGTTAGTATCTCCTCCAAGTTGATGACTTAGTCAAAGGATCTTCAGGGATGTTTACACTGACTATCGCGATGCCAATATTTAGGTGTAATAGAATGCCCCCCCAAAGCATGAAGCTGTTGAAACTAGACATGTGAAATGCTTTGACAGAAGGAATGGCAATGGCTCGTCGGATAGGAAATGATGCAGCAGTACAATTGACTCTGAGAACACATTCTCGCATTACTCACAACATGGCTGTCGACCAATACAATGTAGATCCATGGTAGTAAAGAATCGACTGATCATAATCATGGCTACTAGATACAAGCATAGATCCATGATGAGATGGTAACACAGCCACAACCACTACAAATGTGGATCCGTGTGATATGACTCAAAGCAATCTCCATCACAACTTGGGTAAAACATGACTCCCCAGGGTCTTCAAGTCGAACCCGCAATGATACGAATCTATCTATGTGATTACAAATGTCTTGACGTCGAACATGGTAGAAACCACTTGATTATCGGTCATTGATGTATATCGTTAACAAGTGCGAGGTAAATCACCATTAATGTCAATGATCCCCAAGGTATCACAGTACATATTATCAAGCGCGGATAAATGAGTTGAAGTCGAACGCATGATGAAATCTCTCTATCAAGAGTCAATGATGTGAACTCATGTTGAAAGTGAGGTAACCTGGCATTGAGGCATGCAGGTCCAAGGTACTCGATTGGTTTCTAGATTCAATCCTCGGATGATGTGTTGAATTCGACAAGGATGAATCCATCGAAGGCGGGCCATGATGAATCCCCCATCATCGACACAAAACACAAAAAAGGATGTTTTGAACAGATTAGATGGTACAGTAACATACAGGACTGACTCAGAGTAGACCAACATGGTGGTAGGTGTACTGAGCGCAAATGATGAGTGGTGAAAGTATTCTTGAACATGGGCATGGCATGACTTGGCAGTATCGACATGACGTGAATGACGCCAATTCCTAATGCAACTGATGATGGAAGTGTTCTTTGGATGACCCAAAGGAGTAAAAAGACTCAGGAAGTGGGTAAAACTCAAGGACAAACGGATGACCCAAGTATGGTATGCGAATGCAAATGAGTGCCATGTTCAAGAATGACTAGGTATTGCCACAGGTAAAGAGTGTAACATAAAATCTTTCATTTTTCCCCATCATGACTGATGAGTACCTCATGTGTTTTTTATGAGCTTGATGAGGGTAACCAGATGCTCGGTATAGCTCATCTCATAGATGAGTCCAATCCCAAATATTTTCTGAACCTGGGAGAGGAGGGGTTCGTCCCATAGCGGGCCCTTCAATGTCAAATTTTAACAAGTCCATAGAAGGTAAACTCGGTTGTCATTTCATGTTTAGAGAGTCTAAAAAGAGCTAAAGAATACTCCAATGGTCCTTTTTCGTAAAGTTAGCCTCTTCGCTCGAACAAGGGTAAAACAATGCGAGAGAGGACTCTTCCAGTCAAGATTGGCTGGAGTATTCCTTTTTCGTAAATAGTGCCCTCTGGTCCGAAAAAGGGGTAAACTATCACCAAGGAGACGACCATTCAAATACTTTAACAAGCTTGAATGCAACAAGTTCACTTAGAAATATTTTCGTATTTCGAGAGCCTGAAATAGATTAAAGATAGACTTCAGGGGGGTTCCTTTTCCATAGGAGTTTACCGAGCCCGGAAAAGTGATAAATTATAACTCGGTGGCTTATTCTCATGGTTTTATGACCATGAGAAAGAACAAAGAGTTAGCTTGTCATCATTAAATAACTGAATTCTAATGGGTGAAAATAACAACAAAAATATTCAACGGGTTGTTCATACCTTACAACATTTATGAGATTATTGCTACGATGCGAGAATGGCGCAAATGAAACACTTAACATCTCCTGCATGCTTGAAAACTAGGTCAAATAGTCAACCGGGTATTAAAAATGCAAAAAATGATCCAAACTATAGAAAATAACCCATAAAGCATCTAAATTTGAAAAAGAATATTCCCTTTTTGTTTATAAAATAGGAAAAATGACCAAAAATAGTTACCATTTTCATTTTCCAAGTTTGGGGAGAATAAAGTGCCAATTGGAGCAGATTTTCATTCATCGATTGTCAGAGCTATGATTGACCATTTCACGCACCGTCAGGAGCAGGTAAACCTATACCTCAGCAAACATCTTTCTAGTGGTTTACAATTTTGTTTTTTGTTCATTTTTTAGGTTTTTGGGTTGATTTATGAGGGGATTTTGCGCCCTCGGGTCGTCGCAAGCCTCCTTTACGGGAACTACGACGAACCCGGGTCATCGCAAAACCCGTAAGGGCACTTTGCGACGACACCTCCCTGTCAGCAATGACGGGGTGCGACGATGGAAATGTCCATATCCAAGCCAAAACCTAGACCACAAGAAAAACTTTCAATGGTTTGGGTCAGTTCTAAAAGTGTTTAAATGCTTCCTTTGACAGGTTTACAGCCGTCACCATGGTCCTTGAATGGCGTGAAGGTGAACACGAAGTAGAATATGTATAAGCAGAAAATGATCCATTGTGTGTGGATGCATTGAGAAACTGTGGACTGTTGAAGTACTTCCAGGTTCAGGGCATGAAGGCCCAAGTCCCATTACTGGAGCATATGATCCGGAGTTGGGACCCAGTGCAGCAGTACTTCATGATTGGGGAACATGTATTGAATATAGATGTTGAAGACATCTATTTCTTGACAGGAATATCCCGGAGGGGGGATAATGTGTCTCTCACCAGATCACGAGGGAGTGACCAGACGATGGATGATTTGATTGTTGAGCATTGTACTCCAGATACCATTGCCACTAGTGGGAAAATTCCCATTAGGGGGGTTCGAGAATGTCCACTGCGCGTCATACTCTTCACTATAGTGAGGGTAGCAAGGATCCAAGCAGTGCATCTGGATACCAAGTCCCAAATGTTATATGCGGAGGACTGTATGTCTCTGAAGGTGTTTACCTGGTGTGAGGAACTCCTCGCCAACCTTCGAGCTCAGCTGACCAAGTGTCAGCGTGGTGAAATTAAGCAGTTCGGTTATGGATCAGTAGTGATCTCTTTCTTGCTGGAGCATGTACCTCTCTTACGCCCGCAGGTGACCCTGGATGATAGGGGTGCCGAGGATCCTCATATGGTTCGATGGACGTATGTGATTTCCCGCCATGGTGGTGCGGGTCCGATCATCAGATACGGTTCCGGGTTCTTCACCTAGATGGAAGGCCAGCTACTCATGATCGAGGACTATCCGTATAGTGGTATGGATTTCAGGGAGGATCCATACTTGGTGTTTCCTAAGGGAGAAGAGTGGGGAGATATCAGTAAGAACAATGACCGTTGTACTTTTTCATTTTGTGTATTTATAAAAAACAAAATTGGGTAGTGCTGATGAGTTAATAACATGTTTGTGCAGATGTGGGCCCTTCATGACTAGTTGGAGTTTCACTTCTCGCGAGGAGGGGAGAGGCACCAGCTCTAGCTCCATCCATGCATGATGCCATGGTAGAGATGGAATATGTCTATGAGAACCTCACTAGGTTGACATTAGACGTTCCAGAGTCAGCAGTGCATGAGTTACCACGGGAAATGAAAAGGTACATGGTTGGCGTGACCTTTCATTTCAGTACGCTACTCTGCAAGGTAGCGAGGGCGGTTTATTGTTTCCAAGGCCAGCAGGCGAGGGCTGCGAGACCTAGGGGCACACGGATCAGGCGTCAGGCCCCATGATATTATGTATGTACTGAGAGCTTGTGAACCTTAGATTTTGTACTACTGAAATATATCAGGCTTCATATTTTGTGTAGACTCACTGAAAGCCATCGTGCTTCAGATTTTGTATCAACACTACATTATCTCGATATATATATATATATATATATACATACATTTTGGAGGCTTTATACATTTGTTTTCCATATGAGATCTTGTTTATGTGTTTTCTTATACAATGAATTATTTACATGTTATGTTTTCTTTTATAGTTCATGGATATGCTATGTGTGTGCAATGTACCAATCTAGAATGAAGTTGGCCATTGAGCCAGAAATTGTGTTCCTGTCTCATGGAATGTGCAGGTATTGAATGGATTCAAGGGACCTTTCAAGAAGACGGACTCGACTGTAGAGTTGGAGTAGGTTAGGGTCACGAATAACATAAATCCGGTTGAGATGAGAGACCACCAGTTGCGAATCCAAATAGATAACAACATGATCCATACCCAAGGAAAGAGCATCGATTAGGGTTCCAATGACTGCCTGATATTCTGCAGCATTGTTGGTTGTGAAACCTAGACACATTCCTCCTGAGCTGATAAGCTGGATGATGGAAGAATAGAGCACCCAGGCTGCCGAATCAAGGTTACGGGTATGTCGTCTAGCGCCGTCCGCGAATCCGCAGCAAGTTTCCATCTGCACATGCAGATAGAACATGGTATAAGTAACGAAACAAGACCTAAGCATGCAAAAATCAAAGCATCACACCACACAAAACACACACCATGTACAATATATACAAAGTACTTATGCATGAAAAACTCAGGCATAGTACCCCTTCAAGTAAATCCAATTGTGGGGTTCACCTAAAGATATCCCGTCATAGTCTTCAAGTTCGTAAGCTCCCTTCTCCAAAATGCGCTTCACTATGTAGGGTCCATGCCACATGGACTCAAACTTTCCTTCCCCCAGCTTATCATGTCTTTGGTCATATGTGAGGACCAAATCACCTTCGCTATAGAGACGGGGTTCTACCGACTTGTCATACTGCACTTTGATGCATTTATTATCTACCTCGTTGGCAAGAGTGGCATCGCAGTGAGTCTCGTCGAGTTTTTCCAAATAGAGGAAGCATTCTTCCTCAGCAATAGTGTTAGGGAGAAGTTCAACTACGAGTTTGAGGGACGAAATCTCGCACTCTATCGGTAGGACTGCCTCCAATCCATAAACTAGTTGGAAAGGGGTAAATCCAGTGGCAGTCTTGACGGAAGTTCGATAAGCCCATAGTGCGGAGAAGAGCATTTTGTGCCAGTTGGACTTATGCGTACCCACCGTGCATTGGATCATGGTTTTCAAGACCTTGTTAATGGCCTCTACCTTGTCCATTGGACTGCGGGTAGTACGGTGTTGAGTTTTCATGGAAAAAACCCAATTTAATGCTTAATTTGTCAACCATGTGGTTCATGAAGTGAGAACCATGGTTGGTAACTATAGCTTGAGAAACTCTGAACCGTGCTATAACATGATTGAACATGAAGAGTGTGGCGGTTTTGCCGTCGTCCGTGTATGTAGGCATAGCCTCAACCCACTTTGTAAAGTAATCCACGGCTACTATGACGTAACCATGCACCCCGACCGAGGTAGGCTTATAGTGCATGAATTCAATGCCCCATTTAGCGAAGGGGCCAACGGTTATAACCGAGTGTAACGGGGATGGGTGGGTGCACTTTTTAGTTTGAAAGTGCTGGCATGGGGGACATTTTTTGACGGCCTCAATACAATCTTTGAAGATAGATGGCCAGTAATATCCCGCGCAAAGTATCTTCTAGGCTGTAGCCATCCCAGAGAGATGAAAGCCACA
Source organism: Larix kaempferi (assembly GCA_027924585.1). Taxonomy (NCBI): domain Eukaryota; kingdom Viridiplantae; phylum Streptophyta; class Pinopsida; order Pinales; family Pinaceae; genus Larix; species Larix kaempferi. Next base: position 33,798,067 of record BSBM01000217.1, read on the forward strand.
TGCCCCAGCATGACAGTAATTTAATACGTGTTCAGCCTCTTCATGATAGAGACAACGTCGAAGAATAGAATCAATACCACGACGGTACAAGGTATCACTAATGATCATTTAATACTTTGCATGGTGGCGTATTCGACAATGGTTGTCGCGCGAGAGTTGGGGGCTGAAACATTGGGTCTGAAGATATAAAGTGATATCTCCATACCACGGATCAGTCGTACTGATGAGGAACAATGATTCGTCTGGAAGATAATCATTGGGCTCAAAGTCAACATCAGCTTGGGGAAGATCACAAATCAACTCGGCAAACACCAAAGACTTTTTAGACTTAGCCTTTTCAAATAGGAGATCAAATTCCTGCAGTATCATGATCCAGTGTGAATACTTTCCCCCAAGCACATGATGTGTCAAGACGTGGTACATGGGGTTCGAATCGGCGATGATGGTGGTGGTGTGAAGCAAGATGTAATGTCAGAACTTTTGGACGAAAATAACTGTCGTGAGAGCGAGTTTCTCAACATGTGAGTAACGAGTTTCGGTGTTAATGAGACCCTTACTTAAGTAATAAATTACATGTTCTTAGGCGTTGTTGTCTTCTTGTACCAAGACCATGGCAATCGTGGTGGAGGAAACGGCAAGATAAAGGATATAATCCTTGTAGTAATTGGGCGGTTGGAGCATAGGCGCATGCGTGATAGATGTTTTAGGCTTTCAAAAGATCGTTGAGCTTGTTCGTCCCATATAAAAGGGACATCCTTCTTCATAAATCTCATGTAACCCTGCGTCTTTTGCGCGAAATTACAGACAAAACGCCTTAAATAAGTTGCTTTCCCTTGCAAATTTTGAAGTTTCGTGATGTCAGTGGGAGGTGGGAGAGCGACAATGGTTTCCACCTTCAAGGGATCAATGCGGATCCCATCTTTCAAGACAATGAAGCCGAGGAAGCATCCCAACTCGACACAAAAGATACACTTGTGAGGGTTCAGGCGGATGTTATACCGCCTGCATCTGAGGAATACTGCCCTCAGATGGTCAATGTGGTTCTCACCCTGCTATGAATGGGAAGGTAAATCGTCTAAGTAAGGTTCCACAAAGTCCTTCACATCGTGAAAGGCATACGACATGTCCCGCTGGAATGTGGCACCGGCATTTTTAAGGCAAAAAGGGAGCTTGCGATAAGAAAACGTACCCCAAGGACAGATGAAAGTTGTCTTGTGTTGATCAGTCGGGTGGATCTCAATCTGGTTGTAGCTGGAAAAGCCATCCATAAAGGAAAAAATGACACTTCCAGCACAATTGTCAATGATCTGGTCGATAAAGGGAGTTGGCTAGTTGTCCTTAGGACAAGCCTTGTTGAGATCCCGATAATTGACGCAGACACAAATGGTACCCTGATTTTTAGCTACAGGGACGACGTTTGAGACCCATTTTGTCAACGGGACAAGGTAGATAAAACCAGCTTTCAAGAGCTTTTCAATCTCTGCCTTGATTTCCGCAGTCTTTCGGGGGTGTACTGATTGCAACTTTTTTCAGACTGGTTTAGCGTTACGATAGGTTTGAATCATGTGCGAAACAATGGAGGGGTCTATCCCAAGCATCTCCTCGTAGGTCCAAGCAAACACGTCTCGAAATTGCTTGAAGAAGGCCATAAACGTTGTAATCTCTTTAGGGGAACACTTCTGGCCTAAATGAATGTGTTCCACTACACAAGGAGTAACTGATATGTTGACTGAAATGGTAGGCTCAATGTTGGCCAAGTTGCCTTCAGAGTCCATTTGACACGTAAGTATCGAGGATTGAGAGCCAAGGTAGAAATCCGGTGTAAAGATGGTGGTGATTCTATTCTCCACAGTATCTAATGAAGGAAGGAAAGATGACCGATGATGGAGGTCTTCCCAAGGAGGGTCATCCGCACTCATGATTTCCATAATGGATTCGTCAGAATGAAAAGTTTGGAGCATAGGATCGGGTAGGGATGATGTCCACTGTAGAGAATAGGAGGTGGAGGCCACAGCTAAGTGGTCGTCTGGGGTTGACTGGATAGCCTCATAAGTGAGTTCAGTAGGTGAGAGAGGCATGGTATCTCCAATCAGGTGTGTGGTGGCTTCATCAGGTATAAGCCATTGATCAGTAGAGTTGGGGATAGATGAAATCTGGGAGGATACCATGTTCACCGTGGCAACATGATTTGGGGGATCCGAGGTTAGAAAAATTCCCATAAGGGATGAGTCCTTAATGAGGCCAACCCCCACGCTCTCATATGGATGCCAAGATTGTCCAAGTAATGGAACATTATCGCCCGGGTGAGTAGCGTTGTCAGGTGTACAAAAATCCAGTTGGTCAACAGTAACAATTCGGCCTTGATGGGGTAATTGTACTATCCAGAAGACAGATGATGCGACCGCAGTCATGGCGTAAAACCAATTGCGACCAAGCAGAATATTATAATCTAACGGGGTAGCAACCACTTCCACGTTAATGGTTGCGATCTTCCCCCCCAACTCGACTACTAAGTCTTGTAACAACCCATGAGGTTGAAAGCCATGTCCATCGAATGCTTTCAAGGTGGTGGGAGAACGGTTCAACTCGGGAGAGCCAATGGATCTCCAACATGAAATCGACATGACTGAAGTAGAGGCACCTTCGTCCAAAATGGTACAATGGATTGTCTTCCCAGCAATGTTCATGGCAACTTGAAATGCCAACTGATGGGAAAGCCTCGGCTTAAAATACTCAAGACGGAACATGATGGTATTCGAAGAATCTGGATCAACTGCACCGATGGCAGTGAGGAGATTCTTGCGCTGGTTAGGATAGTTCTGCAAGACCTCAAGCATCAACATAGAACAAGGAGATTGTGCCAGGTCCTCTACAATATTGTAGTTTTGAGCAGCCCGAGCATTGGGATTGAAAACAACTTTTTGAATCGTGCTCTTGGGCGGACGCAACAGTGACTCTAAAGAGGGATTCTCAATGGTGGGAGAATCATGTGGTACAATGACGTCGGGAATCAAAGTGGAAGTTTTTTTTGTATTACTTCCAACAGGTTCCTTCTAAGGGATGGAGTCATACGAACAAGAACACGTGTTCAAGTTGACGGTCTCACTACGCATCATGAGAACATGCGCGGTGGAGGATGCTTCTCCTTGGGAAGGAGAGGTGTGTGCAATTAGTTATTGGTTCTAAGTGGGGAAGGGATCGTTGAGAAATGCGGTAGTAGAGTTTCCTTTGAGAAACTTCTGAACTTTGTCTCGATGGGGACATTCTTTTGAGAAATGGTCTCCACCGCACAACAAACAAGGATACTTCAACTTCCTCTTCTGTTTGGTGTCTTCCTGAGTGGGATTGGGATCATGTTGGTTAGAATATTTCTTGGGTTTCCCCTTGTTCTTATTCTTACCACCGGACTTCTGAGATGAAGTTGATTGCACGGAATTCACCTCTTCGGTGGGGGCAGGAGTGGTGGACTTGGTAGTGTTGTTTCCAACCTATGGTGGTGATGGGGAAGAACCTTAAGGGTTCGATGAGCCACCAATTTTAGTAGAAGGTTGGGAGGCAAGGGAACCAATGATGCCATCGGCCTGTGGTACCTTTGGTGGTTTTGTGGGGTCATACATAGGGCGGGGTGCGTCAGGAACAATTTCATACAATGTGTCAGATTGAGTGTAGACCAAGTCTAAGTAATGGGCACGGGCAATAGCCTGTTCCTCAGTGACGACCCCTCCCATAGTTATGTCTCGAGCTATGACAGGTAAAAGTGAATTTGTGAACCAGTCAGCTAAGAGTTGGTCCGGAATATGAGCCTTAATAAAACGTCGTCTTTGCCGCCATTCATGAATATGATCTGAGATATGAGTGGCAGTGTTTTGGCAAAGGGAGGTCAATAAGTCCGTACCAGTCTCATAGCGGATGGGTAACTGGAAGTGGGTCAAAAAGGACATAGCAAGAGATTGGAAATCTGGAAAAGAATTGGGTTGTAGTTCAATATACCACTTGGCAGCTGGGCTGGTGAGAGTCCGTTGGAATAACCTAAGGTGGATCGAGTCATCCATCAAGGAGTTGGATGAACACCATAAATGGTATGTCATCACATGGTTTTTGGGATCCTCACCTGGCTTGCCATCAAATTTGGGGATATCTGATGGTAACTTAACCGAAATGAGGGACTAGTTATGCCCATGGAAAATGGGATCATTCGTCAGACGAGACAGGTCGGGAAGGTCCAACGTAGCCAAAAAGGGGAGCTGTTGGTTCAACTGCAGGTACTGATAGTACTGATAGGGCATGTATGGACCAGTAGGACCTTGAATCGACTGGTTTTAGGGTGTTCCCGGGGGAAACTGACCATAAGGGGGTATGCTTCCTGGACCATATGTGGGTTAGCCACCATAAAAAGGTGGTCCATTACCTTAAGGTGGGGGCCCGCCTCCACCGTCGGGAGGGGGTGGGCCGCCTCCAAATGGTGGGGGTACGCTACTACCACCAGAATAGGATGGACCTCCACCACCTCCGCCAGGAGGAGGTGGTGGTTCGCCGCTACCATGGGGATAGGGTCAACCTCCAGTGCCTCCGCTAGGAGAAGGTGGTGGTCCACCGCCGTCGCCGGAAGGGTAAGGGCCTCCTCCTCCACCTCCACTAGGGTAGGGTGGTCCTCCTCCACCACCACTGGAATAGGATGGTCCTCCGCCACCACCACTAGGATGAGATGGTCCGCCTCCACCACCACCAAGATGGGATGGTCCTCCACTAACGGGGGGGTGGCCCTCCTCCTCCACCTAAAGGGGGAGGACCTCTGCCTCCACCGCCAGGGGGGTGGGACGTAGTTTCTAGTATGAGGTGGTCCTCCGCCAGAAGGTAGAGGTCCTCCTCCTACATAATTGTGTGTGGGTCCGCCGCCTCCGACGAGAGGTGGGGGTGGACCAAACGGGGGTGGTGGGACTTGAGGGACTGTAGGTGGGGGTCCATGTTGTAAAACATTTTGTTTCCCCCATAGAGTGTATGGATTTTCGGGATAAGGTATCCTGTAGAGTGCATTTCCGAGATTGAGTTGTCCCGACACAGGGTTAAGATAACCTGGATATGCTTGACTCCATGGTGGTTGAATTACATTGGATGGTCCCCCAACATGGGACAATCCTGTAGTGGAAGGTCCGGGAGGTAGGGAATTTCCAACGGAAGGACCGATGGGAACCCCTCCTCCAGTATTATGGTTAAGAGATGGGGGTTTTCCCCCAGCAACAACTTGCTCACCACAAATCAAACTTGACCCAACACAGGTTGTTCATTATCTACTGTAGGATTAACATTATCGGTAAGGAAGGTAGGGGGTAAAGAGTATCCTCCCCGCGATTTTTGGGGTGGGGGAGGAGCTAGTAACGTAACCGTGGTAGTAATAGGTGTGTTAGACTGTTGTCCTTCAACAGGTTGGGTCGTTCGAGGTATAGAACTAGTCTCCTGTCTAGGGGGAATATGTGCAGAAGTTGAGGGTTGACCAAGTTCATAAGTGGTCATGTTGTGAATGGACTGTTCCGGTGAATCATAGGATAAAGAACGAATCAGGATATGTCGAAATGTGGGTACCTCTACGTCTTCAACTCTTCGTAAGAGACTTTGTCTTTGAATTTCATCACCCCTGGAACGTAATTGATCCAGGCGATCACTAATGGGTCCGAAAATATCCTTAGGAGTAGCCCAACTAGGTGGGGATGCAATGGAAAAATGAGCCACTGGGTGGCCTAGAGATTATGTCCAATAAGCTGCAGCTGGACCAACAGTTGCTGCAGGGTCATCCTGGGGTGGATTTAACCATTCCACCGATCCAGGATCTCCCGGTAAAACGGAAGGTAGGTCTTGTGAAGTGGAAGTTTGCACCTCTTCACCCTGTGGGGGGTTGGAGGAAGGTGAATCTGGAGGAAACATATGTGCTCCAATTTTCAAAGTAGGTTTTTCTACTTCAGGTGACATGACCGTGGCTTGTGGGTCCATTCTTACCTTCAAAATTACCTCCTGTTTAAGGGGATATTCGGGTGGTAAGTTCTGAATTCTATGGGACCTTCTCCAAGGAAAGTCAGCCAGAGTGACTGAAACAAAAGTTTCTCCTAGGGTAAGCTAAACAAAAGAAAAGTAGTCCAGAAAAATCCTACACAAACTAAGGCCGCAAGAAAACTTGTGTGATAGGAGTGGATTCAAAAGTCTGGAACCTCATAGGACTGTCAAGGCTTCACAAATCGCTATATACCGCAGGGTCCAACAGTAAAACGTGACAAGGAGGATTGGGACCATACCCTTTCCTGAATACTCGACTACCTGGACAGTACGTGCGTAGTAATCTCCCCGAGTGTTGTTCTCAGTGTATTGCTCTGCCAAGACGGCCAAATGGTTAACTCAGTTGGTTTCAGGAATCCTAATGGTGTCTCTCGATATACACAAGGTACGTGGGAGCTCAAATCCATAGTGGTGTTGTCTAATGCACAACCGTACAGCACGAGACCGTCCTATATACTACCGAGTACGTGAAACACCTTTCTATATATGCTAAGTATGTGAAACACCTTTCGATATATGCCAAGCACACGAAGTACTTGGTGGGTACGTGAAAGAGCTTCCATATACCTAGTTGGTACGTGAAAGAGCTTCAATATACCGGTTAGCACGTGGAAGACTACAATACCCTCGGAATACAATGCTGGAAAGTAATGACAGCTGCCACATTTTACGACGCTGAAACACGTCTCTAGCTTAACACACAAGTTACTAAAAATTTTACCCTAGTTCTACCGTTAATTTTATTTGGACGGTTAGGTGAATGCATGAGGTGAGTAAATAAACGTAAACATAATGCAAGCCCTAACTACATGCAAAAAATGTACTTTTATTTTGATGAAATCTATATATGGGAGGGAGAAATTTATTTCCAAGTGATTTTACCAAAGCAACCAAATTCAACACAATCCCAAATCTATCAAATTTGACAAAAAGTACTCTTTCCGTTTTTTCTGTTTTTCCAAGCAAAACACAAAAAATCAACAAGCATCACAACCAAATCTAGACATTTTCTTTTGTCTTTTCGAATAAAAAACTAAGAGATGAAAAGAGAGAAATTTCATATCTAGAGCACTCTAACTTTTCAATTTCACTATAACGGCTTAAAAGCATAACAAAAAAATCAAGAATGCATACAATTTCCTCAGGCATGGAATCACTTTTCTAAAGACTTGATCTCACTCGAAATTTTCAAGAAAATGAATGATTCATAATTCCTGAAAAGCACAAATGATTGATTTTTTCTCTCAAACTTTTGCAAAAGACTAATGAATGACAAATTCCAATGCATGAATCAATTTCTACAACAATTTTCAAATGCACGTGAAAATGGTAAAAATGATGCACCTTTAATTTCCCAATGATATGCCAAGATTACAACTTGATAACAATGATATTTTTAAGCATGAAAAACTGAAAAGAAAGTTGATTTGCAGCACTCTAAACACTCAGGAAATTCTCAAGGGAATGACAAGCACTCATGTGAACTAAAAACACTCAAGACACTCAACAAGTAACTAAAAGCAAACAAATCTAAATGACAAGTGCAAAAAGAAGTTTGGGGTCAGATCCAATGCAAAGATCAGATCAGGTGGGGAGAGGAGGGAAAACAAGGTCAAGTGGATGAAGGTGGGGGAACCCAAAGTGTCCACCAATACCAAACTCAAGCTCATCCAAAATGGAACCCAATACAAATCCACACAAAATCCAAACACTTTCAACACACAAATCAAAAATAGGTCTCTGACTGGATCTTACAGCATAGAGGGGTCTGCACACCAAATAAAAACTCAAATCCAAAAATGGGGGGAAGATGCCTTTTTTATCAAAATTAACAGATTAGTGTAGTCTATGTTCATACATAGAGCGACCGTTGCACATCACCAGTGCGGGGTTTGCGACAATGTCATAGGATACTAGTGGGAAAAATATGATGACAGCCCAGAAGACAAAGAAGCCAAGTGAAAAAAATGACAAATTGTCGCTCTGTTTCTACTGTCCAGGTGCGACGGGCGAGATCCAAGTTCAAGGATCAACAGATCTCCAAGAAATTAGCAATGAAAAGGTCTAAAGGTTGTGAGTACAGACTCATAGGAATACAATAGACTCTTCAAAGTGAAGATGTGATGGTGAAAGAGACTTAGGAGGAAAATGAGATGGCTTGCAAAATAAATCAAATGAAAATGGTATTCAAATTGAAAACTAAAAACAACGTTCTTCCCCAATATGGTCGCCAAATTTGTTATCGAACAATCTATCGAGAGCGGACTCAAGGCGTGATCTCCCTAGCTTAGTGCCATACTATAACAAATGAGACAGAATATGAAATAACTTTCCTAGATCTAATTAGAGATCGAGTGGCTAGATGCCTTACCTTTCAGATCGCGGATCCTTTCTCCTTGATGTTGCTTCCAAGATTTATGGTCTTCAGATCTCAGCTGCAAAACCTGTCAAGACATACAGAACAAAACAAGTAGTAAAATGCATCTAAACAATAACAGATCTAAGTAAGCAGTTAAGCAGGAAAACTACACAAACATCATCAATGCAACAACATTTGGTGGAAAGCATTTATATTATTGTATAAAAAGAGAAAGTACATAGAAGGAAGTGATTACAACCAAGACTTAACGTAGCAATCCTTCTCCAACCAAGCCAATTCCAAAGCCTCCAAAGGAAGTATGGATCTCCCCAAAAGATGAATAGAGATCTCCTAAGCTAATTTCACCAGCATGTAAGTACTATAGACTTCTTCCCTTGGAATGGGAATGAGCTTCACTTATATAGGACTAAGAAGATAGGGTAGGTTGAGATATGGTAGGAGAGAGTTAAGGGATCCCACCAAAGGGCTAGGGAACCGAATTCCATCTCTCATATAGGCTAGGGATAGGGATCCACATTAGCCACCTTCGAGAATGGGCTCGAAGATGCTCTTTTATCCAATTAGTTGACATCATCACAGGCTGCAATAGGACAACTTGTGATGTTGCATGTTGCATTAAGATGACCTGCGGCAACCTCACAAAACCTAGCAGGAAAAGGTTAGTATCTCTTCCAAGTTGATGACTTAGTCAAAGGATCTTCAGGGATGTTTACACTGACTATCACAATGGAAATATTTAGGTGTAACAACCTTAGGTGTATTCAAATTCATTTGATTGTATTGAGTTTGTATTCAGTTTCACAATGCCAACTTAAAGCTGATGTATGATTATACTGCAGATTTTACCATTTCTGAATTTATGAGTGAATAGTGATTCAATTCTTCTTCTTCTTCTCTACAATTCTTGAGTGATATTTGTGAGGTTTACTCTAGCTATGTGATCTATCCTATAAAATATCACATGGTATCAAAGCTGAAGTCATTTATTAGAATTGCAGCAGTTCATTGAGCAACTGTCTTTCATTGATCACCATAAGCCTCTAGATTTCCATAGCAATTCCTGGTGAAATTGTCTTGAATTCACTGGAGCAATCCAGTGAAGTCAAGCCAGGTGTGAAGGATCGAGTCACATGTGCTCATTGTCCTAAGGCAATGTTCTCTTGAATTTGCAGCAAATCTCCATCAACAATTTCTTTTGTTTTGCAGGTTATCTCCATCTTCAATTCGAATTCAAAAGTATCAATGGATCTAAAACTGAACAGCTTCAATTATTTCGAATGGAAATCCAAGATGAGCATCTTCATGAAGTCTAAAAGCCTTTCTATAGTATTGAATGGGACTGAAGTCGAACCCACTGGTGCAGTTGAGAAATCAATGTACCTGGATAAAATTGGTGAAGCAGTAGGACTGCTACTCCTCAGCATTTCCGAAGACCTCCATTTTCATGTCATTGATCTTACTAATCCTAAAGAATTTTGGGACAAGCTCGAATCTATTCTTGGAAAGAAAGATGACTTGAAAGGTCACAAGTTGGAAAATGAGCTTATCTTACTGAGCCCTTGCAGTTTTGACTCAATCACTGAGTTTCTTACCAAGTTTAAAAATCTGATTTCACAATTGAAGAGATATGGAATAGAGAAAGAAGAGAAGCAACTAATCCTAGCCATTCTATCAAAATTTGGCTCTGATTACTCAGTATTTGTCTCTACCTTTCAGTCAACGAAGCTATCCATCCCAAAATGGAAGTTTCCCACTCTTGAAGACTTCATCCAATCTATCACACAAGAGGAGGAGAAGTTGGTTCATATGGGAATGATCAAACCCAAGATGGATTCAACACTTGCAGATGCTGAAGTGAAGAGAGAGAATGGAAAAGGCAAGCAAAAATTTTCAGACAAAAATTCGAATGAGCAGAAGCAGAAGGAGGCTCCCTATTAGTCAGAAGGAGCTTCGAATTCCAAGAAGGGAAAGCAATCTCACAAGGAGAAATCCAAATGTACCTATTGCAATAGAGGATTTCATCCTGAGAGCAGTTGCATGAAGAAGACTATAGATCTAATGGCTTAGCTACTTGAAAAGAATAACCTTCCAGTACCTGCATGTGCTAGGAACAAAGAAGCTGAATCTTCAAAATCTGAGGACAAGGAGAGATGCCATGCTCTCATGGCAGGTGCATCAAGAGAGTCCTCCTTCATCATATATTTGGGAGCATCAAGACACATGTATTCCTCCAAATATCTCTTTACTGGTTTCGAATCAACTATTGGTCCTTCAATCATGTTGGGGAATGATTCTGAGGTCTCCTCTGAGGGGATTGGAAGGATCAAGCTTGATAATGGGTACTTCTCAGATGTGCTCTATGTTCCTACACTTACTTCCAATCTACTTTCAGTATACCAGATGACCCATACTGGAGATCCCAAGAGGGTTATATTCTCTCCAAATGAGGTCGAAATACAAGACATGGTATCAGGAAATATCATTGCAAAAGGTGTTGCAAACCACAAGCTGAAACTCTATGATTTCTCTAAATTTCTACCTCTCTCTAGACAGTCTTCTCTTCACAAACATGCAAATGAAGAGAGTAGGCTATGGAATCAAATATTTGGGCATCTCAACTACAAGTACCTGCAATATATGCACACTCAAGAGATGGTTGAAGGACTACCCAAAATCAAGTTTTCCAAGGGCAACTGTAAGGGTTGCTTGATGGGAAAGCATCCAGAAAAGAAGTTTGATAAAGGGAAGGCAAGGAGAGCCTCTCAAACTCTAGATCTGATTGATAGTGATGTTTCAGGGCCATTTCCTAATCTTTATTTGAACAAGGCAAGGTATATTATTACTTTTATTGATGATTATTCAAGATTTACATGGGTATGCTTTCTCAGATTAAAATCCAAAGTGTTTGGATACTTTAATTTTTTCAAGTCTTCTGCAGAAAATTTTTCTGATAGAAATATCAAGGCCCTCCGCACTGATAATGGAGGAGAGTATGTCAAGGGTGATTTCCAATCCTTTTGTGTTGATGAAGGCATACAGATGCAACATATTGTTCCCTACACACCACACCAGAATGGTGTTGCAGAACGAAAGAACAAAACATTAAAAGAGATGGAAACCTGCATGCTAAAGTCGAAAGGGTTGCACCCTAGTATTTGGGAAGAAGCCATCAACTGTGATGCCTACCTTCAGAACATATTTCCTCACAAAGGACTCAAAGATATGACTCCTTTCGAAGCATGGATGGGTTACAAACCTGATGTATCCCATCTCAAAGTGTTTGGATCCAGAGCATGGGCAAGGATTCCAACATAGAAAATGAGAGCCCTAGATCCACAGAGCAGAGAGTCTATAATGGTGGGTTATGCATTGAGTGCAAAGGCCTACAAGCTACTTGATCCTTCTACTATGACAACATTCCTTGATAGGAGTGTACAGTTTGAGGAGTGGCCACTGTATGATGTTCATCTTGTTGAGCAAGATAGATTTCCTACCACACCACCACTGCTTGATGATCAAGAGAAAGAAGCTTCATCTCATGAGAGTTCATATTTTGAATCGGAAAGTGAAGATAATGAAGAGAGAATGCTAGATCTAGATCCACAAGAACCTGAATATCTAGCACCTGACAGTGAATATGAGCGAATGGATGATACAGAACCACAAGAACCTGATGATCTACAACCTGCAGATCCTCCTCTTCCTAGATGGGCAGCCACTACTCTTAGATTTGTCAGTGATCTTGTGGGAGATTCACTTGATCAAAGGAGAACCAGATCTTATTTTCAGAATGGAAGGTTTCATCCTTCTCACATTGATCCATTTCTTGTCGATAAATCTTTCTTCACTGGAGAATTCCACTTACCTTTTGGGCATAAGTGATGTACATGATTGATTATCCTACCACAGTCTATCTTGAGGGGGGTATTTCTTCCCACTGGGTTTTCCCTCTTTCCTCACTTTATTTATTTGGATTGTTGTATGGGGTGACCTTTGGCCTCAGTTACCAAGGCCCTACTAGTTTTCAGTTATGTGTTTCCTCATAGTTTGGCTTACGGGGGGGTGTTGGAATATTCTCACCATCATTTTTATATTTGCATGCTTTGCATACATTCTGCATGCATGCATCCAGTCATCAGTATGGTAGTCTCCCCAGCACCTAGAGCTTATTTTCAGCCCCTTGGAGCCTATTTTTATCCCTTAGTAGCCCTCCTACCTACCTAGTTCGCCTTCTTTTCCTCACCTGGATGACAAATGCGCCCTAGTACACACTCTTGGATTCCAACAGTCAGTTCTTGCATTGATTTCATAGTTTATGCATTGATTGCTCAGTTTAACTGCTTGTAGCTTCCAGTTGTCTATATCGGAGTGCCACTTGACTACTAATAGTCTCTCATGTGCCCACCTTGGAGTCTCCTTCCCTAGATTAGTGCCACATGCATCAGTTAGACTCAGTCAGACTCATTTGACTGACATTTGACTATTTGTGACTACTACCACTGATTGGGTGATGTCTCCAATGATTTCCAAGCCACACATTGAGGAGAATTCGAATGACCTTAGGTGTATTCGAATTCATTTGATTGTATTGAGTTTGTATTCAGTTTCACAGTGCCAACTTACAACTGATGTATGATTATATTGCAGATTTTACCATTTCTAAGTTTATGAGTGAATATTGATTCAATTCTTCTTCTTCTTCTCTGCAATTCTTGAGTGAGATTTGTGAGGTTTACTCTAGCTGTGTGATATATCCTGTAAAATATCACATTGCTCGATAGTTGTGAAGAGGCAAAGCAAATGTTGAAAATATTGGGTGTTGAGTACATATCATAGCATGCGTGTCTGAATGATTGTATTCTATATAGAGGCAAATACGCACACAAGAGATATGTCTAAAATGTGGGTATGACAGGACCATAAATCAAGAAACAAGGGTAAAGCACATGGTCCTCATCATAAGATATTGAGTCACATGCCTATAATCCCAAGGATTCAAAGGCTCTTTCATTGCAAAGAATTAGCTATGTTGTAGGGATGGAATGCCTTGCATGGAAGTGAGTCGGGAGTTATGCAAATCCCAACAGATTCAATAGCCATGAAACTTATAGAGGATCCATGACCCGATAAATTCAAGGATGAAGTATGGAGCCTTCGATTGAGTATATCCATGGATGGATTCAACCAGTATTCCCTAAAAAACACCAACTATTATATGCATGTAGTAGTGATCAATAACAATACCCCCCCGTGTGTTTTTTCATGAAGAATGAACATCTTATGCTTGCTCTTATAGTCCCTGGTAGAATACAAGTGAAGAATATGATTGTTTAAATACAACCATTGATTGATGAATTGAAGGAATGATGGGAAGGGATATAGGTATATGATGTATCAAGAACCATCCCAACAAAGAGGATTTTTATGTTGTATGGCATATGGGCATACACATGATTACCTAGGGTTAGGATTTTTCTCTTGTAAACATGTTGATTGATTTGTTTATATTCATAACAATATTTTTTTGCATAGTTAATTCAATGTGATTGCATTGATATTCAACACTAATGTGCTCTGTATACCATAACACCACAAGTCTTGTAACAAAAGGGTATCATGGATGTAAATGTTGTGGACCTTCTGAAGGATAGGTGGTTTAGCCACCTATGAAATTCGGTGTATGACTGCTTGAGGATATTCTTCCCAAAAGACCACCCTTATAGAGAATAAACATATGATTTCAATGGTAAACCAGAGAGAACCCAAAGTCCTAAAATAATGACTCCAACGCACTGGATTAGAGCATATGACAAAGAGAAGGAGAAGGAAATTGCATAAATGTTTTATTCAAATGGGGAACCTATGTTCGATGATCCTGAAATCTTTGACACCTATGTTGAGAAAATTCCCATCGGGATGAAAATGAAATCAGTATTTTATGAACTCCCATATTGGGAGAATATTAAGATTGTCCACTTACTAGATCCCATGCATATATTTAAAAATATTTCATCTTCTTTGTGGAGGCACATATCATCCAAACAAAGTGATGCATTAGCTGTGAGGAGAGATATTATTTCTTCAAATACTAAAAAGAAGACTTTTCCAAGACAAGAAAATAGAGGAGAGGTTGGCCCCTCTTGGTATTTTAAAGAAGGTGACCCATGGGTTTTGAATAAAGGTGATATTTATATGGAAAAGGAAGTTATATCGAGTGTGAAGGTGCCTTCTTTATATGGTTCTACTCTACAGCGCTGCTTCAATGCAGATGAACATTTTTCGGGTTTGGAATCACATGACCATCTGAACCTTATAAGGGTACGTACGTCAAAAAAATGTTTTTTATTTTTATTTTATGCCACAAGTTAAAACGTGATTTTTTTATGTGCTTACTTTGTAGTGTCATTATCATTTGCTCGTGTATGGGTGTGTGAACAATGACTTCCCGAGGACCTACGACGTGCCATATCTAAATTATCTCCATTTGTATGGTAGATCACATCAAAGGAGATTCATATGGCTAGATTTCCACAGTGGAATCAAGAGATAGTTGATATTGTTTGTATGTTTGAGAAGGAACTGCCAACGAGTTTCATGGACTTGCGAGTTCTTCTAATTCATCTAGTTGTTGAGGTTGAATTAGTCAAGGTGGTCTCATGTCGTTGGATGTTCTTCTTAGAGAGGTACAAGAAAAAATTGAATGGATTTTTTTGACAAAGGGAAAAACCCAAGGGGTCTATGGCATAGGGGTACATAGTATACGAGTCATTTTATTATGCCAGTGAGTAAATCAAGCAAATTGACTACACACCAGGTGCAATGATTTGGGATGACCAATGGTATGAGGATAAAAGGGAAGGGGATCTACTCCAAACGAACGAAAAAATGTGCATGATAAAGAGTAAATCACTTATATTTTGTCACATTTCTATAGAGTAACTCTTCACACTGAAATTCGTAATCTACATTTGATCTCATACGTACTATATTTCGATTTGATTCATGAATACAACAACAAATTCAGAAATTGATGCCATTAATGAATTAATTATTTACAATGCGGAGGAAACATAGCCATGGGTTGCATTGTATGAAGAGAAGAGGAGGAAATGGGACATTGACATGAAATAATTCAGATGGTTGAATGGTAGAATCATACATTATATTGATCATTTAAAAGAAAATATGCTTATGATATGTCTCAACAGTTGGGTTGTTGACCAAGTCAAATAGAAATATGTTGCATCTAGTCATTTCCCACTTGTTGAAAAGGATGCACTAAACATACGGATAGGGTGCAGCAACTCGATAATAATCTCCGTCTACATTTTTAACTTCATAATTCACCTTTGAAATACCACATCTATATTTCATATATTAAGGGTCAGGTTATTAGACATATGACATTGTCGTTTGTTCACTTTTTTATAGGTTCATTTGTTCCCATCTATGTCATCATATGTGCATCATTTTCGCATCGAGGATGTCGACGATGGATGTCTCACAGAAGAATGTGGAGTGGAAGTCAAGTTTGACCAATCTAGTCGTGCTAGCCACCGCGATCAAAGCCTAATAGGGGAGGGAAGTTGGGTTATGTCAGAAAGATACAAGAGATCATTCAAGTGGACTTCTCATCTTTCCAATGTGTTATT
Source organism: Larix kaempferi (assembly GCA_027924585.1). NCBI lineage: Eukaryota > Viridiplantae > Streptophyta > Pinopsida > Pinales > Pinaceae > Larix > Larix kaempferi. The sequence continues at coordinate 33,814,144 of BSBM01000217.1, forward strand.
TTTAGGTGCAAGTGATAGGACACCTTCGACCGGAATAATGTAAAGGAATATCGTGATAGTGGGATGATATGTATCAACTCTAGGAATATGTGGAAAGAAACTAAGGAGCCTTATGTTTTCCCAAAACACTTCAACCAAGTGTTTTTTTACCCATATGCATTGGATAAAGATTGGTGGTTCATATTAGAACACAACCCTAGATCAAAACATATTTTTGAGAAAAACAGTGCTATCAATGCCAAGTGAGGAAGATAATTAGGTTGATGGCAACAAAGAGTGATATGTACATATTTTATTTCATCATTTACAGTGTTGATGTATCATTTTATTATTGTTATCTTTAATTCTCTAATTATATTGATTTTTTCATCTTATGGCGGTGAAGATGGAAAGTTAATTACGAGATGTTTTTAAACAATTTTAGTTGGCTAACAAACAATATGATGTGAAATGTGTTTGGCTATAAAGTAATATGTGATTGTATGGAAAGATTGATTGAAAAAGAATTTTATTCTACTTGAAGGTATTTATATCTCATTGTATATTTAGTATAAAATATTAGAATTATTGTGGCATCATATGTGTATTGATATTCAAAAAGTATAAGTCATTATGTATCATATGTATGTCAATATTTAATATGAATTTCTAACAATATGGAAATAGTCATTTTATAATAATTATGTTAATATTCACTAGTAAATAATAAATAAATTTTAATATTAATTCGAAGTGTATAGTTCATTTACAAATTAATTACATTGAAGGACATCTTTATCATTGATGAATTATTATTAATATAAATTTCCAAATCAAATTACTTTTAATATTAAATAAATAAAATATTTCATTTAAATATTAAATATAAATGATTTTATTATTAATGAGTTTTAATTAATATTAAATTTCAAATCAATTTGATACCAATTCCAAATGAATAATGATGACTCAAACACCAATGAACAATTTGATACCCTACTTCAACAGAGGAGTAAAGAGGACATTTTCCACATGGAAGAAACATACATTGGCACTTAGTAGTTTGCAATAGGGATTTGATAGATGATGAAATATTTTATAAAAGCATTCGATGAGCTTGTATGATGTTTTAGTGCATTTTGCATATTTATTTGATGGTTCTTTTGTTTCTCACCAAGTAGTAACTAGTAATAAGGTTAATGATTTGAGGCACTGACACTAAAATTTAAACATGTTGTAACAATATAAAGCATAGAAAATCTAATTATTTTTGGGAATAGACCATTATAATTATATTTAGGAATATATACTTTTTATTTATAAAAAAAGTTGTATATCTATGCACAAATCATGTTTTTTTTATAATGCATAGATCTTCTTCTTTTATCCTACAAAATATTTTTTTTTTTCATACAAGTACATCAATTTAGAACCTAAATGTTGGAATTTTTCAAAACAAAAATGTACAAATAGAAAGGACGGTTTTTAATAGTTCAAACTTATTTTTTATAAATTTCTAAAAGATATTTTATGGCTATTTAAAATACTAAAGTTAGATATGTTCCTTTGATTACATCAAGTGTTATTCAAATATTTGAGGGGTTTTAATTACATCAAGTGTGAATGAAACATTTGAGGGGTTTAACAAAATGAAAACATTTTTTTATAGTGAATAATAGTATGTAGATCTTGGTTTGTAGTAGTGCAACATATAATTATATTTTTAAATATGGTTGATGAAATACAAATGATTGCACTGAGAGTAGCGAGGTACTCTACATCCCAGTATGGGGTAGATGTTTTCATGTTATTTTATGCAACATTATGTTCCCAAAAATAAAAATTAATTAAAAAACTTCATATCGCCTCATAACTTATCAAAAATAAAAAGTAATTAAAAAAAATCATGCTTGCTCATAAAATAAAAAAATTAAAACTAGCATAGATCCATCTTAAACATGGATCTATTAAGCACCAAGATGGATCCAAATCTTTAAGTGTAAATTTTGTTATCTTAAATGTTTTACACGTCAAGAAAAAATTTACACCTCAATAAATTGGATCCCTCTTGGTGCTTAATAGAACCAGGTTTAAGATGGATCTATGATAGTAGCAATAACAATAAACATTTGTATTTTCAATTATTTTATATGTTGCAAAAAGGAAGAAAGTGCCCACACAAAATATACAAAGTCTACATAAAATCTACAAATCAAATTCGTAAACACCCACAATTTCATAAGAGATGAATATGTGCAACATATTTAACAATATCATCTAAACTTGAGATATTGATATGGATTTGAACATTTTATAGGTAAAGGTTACGGTGAGGGTTTAAGAGTTATTAATTGTTAAGAGTTATAGATTTTATAGGTAAGGGTTATATGGTTTATAGGGATTATATTGTAAAAATTCAAGTAAGTGTGCATCATGTTTATCATTGTTTTAGTCGACCTTACATCATTTATTTTCATTTTTCTTTGTTCTACAATTTTATTGTGTTGTTTTATTGTTATAGAAGTGACATTATTATTAGTAATGATTTAATTAAAATATGTTTCAAGGTTGTGATAATAACAATCCATTTTCATGAGTAACTATGATTTTCATTTAATTACATGTAAAATTAAGATGCATTAAATGTAAATTAGAAGTTCACAATAAATTAGGATAAACAAATATTTGTTATAGGGGAATGAAATGCATTGTATTATTAAAATAATTATTAAAATTAATTAATTTAAATATAATTAATATATTAAATCTGAAATATTTCTCTATTTTACTTTATAATATAAGTTCACAATTTTTTTTACATTAATTGTAACAATATGATAGTAACTATACTATAAGGAATAAGTTATCATTGATGTTTTTTAATAAACACCTCTCACATTTTTCAAAATAAACATGCATGATTTTTTTCACAATTTAATATGCATAATGTTTATACACAATATAAAATTGGAGTAAATTGTTTTTGATATTACACATTTAACAATCACATCTAACATACACATCTAGCAAACATGAACATTGACATCTAATATCACCTAACATAATCTAAGATAAACATCTAGTAGTTACATCTAAAATCATCTGACATCATCTAGCGTACCATCATCATCATCATCATCATCGCCACCTAACAAACATAAGCATCATCTAACATAGCTATCACATGCATTTGACAAACATCATCTAACATACACATCTATTGTCACCTATCAAACATAAGCACCATCTTACACACACATAAAAAAATTAGTTGACATAATATAACATACACATCAAACATCACCTAACATACACATGTAACAATACCTAACATCATCTAACTATACATTTAACATATTTAAACATAATCTAAAACACAAATCTAATAATAACATCTAACAAAACACAAGATGCATTATCTAACATAACCATCACACACATTTAACATACACATCTATCAAGCACACCTAGAAAACATATCTAATTTGACATAATATACACATCACCATCAACATATAAATAAACATCAACATCAACATGGAAAATACAGAGTGTGTGTGGGGGGGGGGCATGTAACATGACTTTGATTGTATTGTATATATGGCATGTATCATGAGTTTGATTTTATTGTTCATATATATGAACAATAAAATCAAACTCGTGATACATGCCAAATATACATCTCAAGTCTCATAAATGCTATGAGATAGCTGGTTCACCTCCAAAACCAGAGGCATCACTACCTTTTTCAGCAGAGCCAGAGGCATCGACACCTCCACCAGCAAATACAAAGGAAGCAGCCCTCTATCGGGAAAAAAATAAGAATGGAGAGCAGCATAAATATTTCCCAAAGGATTTATGTCACCCATTGCGACTCTCGTATCTAGAACCTGGGATATGGGTGGAGTAGGAGATGATGGATGGTTAGCTCGCTAAGGAGGAGAGGTTGGTCGGTCAACCTATGGATGATTCAGAGTGTAGTGGGAATATAGCTAGGGATAGAGCAGACAATACTGGTTAGTCACCATGATGATGATGATGATTAGATTTCAATGCTTGTTCATCTCTACGATGAGAAGGAGGAGGACGAGGATGAGGTAAAGGAGGAGGATCGCTTCCCTCATCAAATTTAGAATGGTCATCACTCTTAGAAGCTAGAAGGTTGGCTACATTGATGATATACTGCATCAAATGCCTCGTATCACGAGGAAGAATCCTCCATAACTCTACAAGTTCAAGGTCTCACATAATCTCCTAAACTCGTATAGGGTGGAATCCTTGTCGATCCAACAATGCAAATAACATGTATGCCACATCCTCTTGAAACCTAGAATCTAGCCTGCGTTGCATGAAGGGTCTAGGTAACTAAGGAAAATTAGGCTCCTCCATATCCTCATCTACCTGCACTGGTGGAGGCCCCTCCCCATCATAGGTTCCACTATCTACAAAATATATAGTATGCAACAATAATTAGACAATTTCATTAAACAATTTAAAGAAAATGTTAGAATAAATTCCATTTGCATTAAGTAAGACAATAAAATGCAACTAGATTAATTTAAACATAACGTTAATATTACCTCTCTCATTTGGTGGCTCATCCTGGGTGAAAAAGAGGTTGTGAGATCCTCTCCATTCGAACCCCGCGTAAGGATACGGCACAAGGTACAATGTATGGTCATCCTGGTTGGCTAGTAACTCCAACACCTCTATTGTGATCCTTGTTGGGAACTATGGTTGTCCCCTCTTGGGTAGAATCTCTCCCCACATATGCATCCACACCTCGGTCATCTCCCTAGGAGGGTGGAATTCAAAAGACGGCCTCGTGGCAAAAAACCTCTCAAAATATAAACAAAAAATCTCTAAATCAAAATGGAAGTTGACCCTCTTGTCAAACCATGCATGACATCGATACGAAGCAAAACAAAGTTGTCACAAAAAAATGGCAGACCACATAATGCATATAGGTCTCTGCACTAAAGAATCAACATAATACAATAGAGGGAAACTAATGTGTTTCCCATCATTGGTGGAGTGCGGCATCGTTGTAATCAAAATAGAGAGGCACCTAACCTCCTCTGCAACAAAAGAAGAAATACACTGATGGGATTTTTAATTGGCTTTTAATTACTTAGAAAACGATTAAGAAGTGTACATTAATTGTCAACCCGGGGTTCATTGAGAACTTGTGAGTTACCGTGCACTGTATGTGCAAACCACAATCTCCTCTTACATTGGTTTATCTACTTGAAGTTGTAGTTCAATAGCCTTACTTACAAACAATGGTATGAACAGTTACATAGTCTTGGCAAGAAACTACCAACTAAACAACTACCAAACTAAGTTGCACGGAAAGTAAATCACACGACATGAAATTAAATGCTAAAATTAAATTCACACTTGAAGGTAAATTCTAAAATTACATTCACACTGTAAATTCTAGAACTATGTCACACTTTGTGGGAAAAGTAAATTCTAATACTACGTTCACACTATGCAAGAAAGTAAATTCTAAGTCTAAGTTCACAACACACTTGACAGAAAGGTAAATTGCAGAAATAAAATCTAAAAGCTATCATTGCCAAATATAAGTTACTGTTTATGATTCAATGGAGTAAATATGGTAATTGCATTAAGTTCAAAGATTGTAAAATGAAACATTTAAATCTCTATCTATGCGTTGAAATCAAATTGCAGAAATAAAATTTACACTCCATAAGAAATCACAACTAAACAATGGAGTACAACTACATCAACATAAAATAAATAAAATCATAAATTACAAAAGAAATTATAAAACTAAGATCTAATTGAATCAAATCGAGAGTATAGCTTTATTTCATCATCAATTGGACTATTGCTCTAAGAGTCCTCCCATAGAATGGAGAATGAACTCTTATTTATACATGATTTCTCCATAACAAATAATAAATGAGGATCCAAAATATCCTCAACAAATTCCTAAAAGTTTGGATCTCAAAACTAATTCAAAACTAATCCAAGATCCTTACTAACTACATGCTATTTAGAATACCTTTCAAGTCAAATTCGAATTTAGGGATAGAGGCTATAATAAAATAGTCAAAACTCATCCCAAATGTCTCTTAACAACTTTTGACTTCTTAGGTCCATCATATATTTGATATAGATCTTCAAATCTTTGTGAATAAGTCAAATATGCACTCATATCCACCTCCATTTACCAACTTTAATTTAACATCATGATTTGAGACATATAAGAATAATAGAAATAATGGATTTATAAGAATCCATTATTTCTAATGAATATCTTTCTCCAAAGTTGGTGGTTGAAGGTAAAATTTGAATTATTGACTTTCTGTAATGTTGTAGATAGAGTTTCCATAATGCTGTAGATATCTGTAGAGTTTCCGTAATGCTGCAGATAGAGTTTCTATAATGCTGCAGATACCTGTAGAGTTTCCGTAATGCTGCAGATAGAGTTTCGTAATGCTGCAGATACCTGTAGAGTTTCTGTAATGCTGCAGATAGAGTTTCTGTAATGCTGCAGAACTCCCTCAAATATGTTGTAGCTGCTTCCAACAATGGATTCAATATTCAAAGCAAATACATAGTACACTAATTCCCTTAATGTTAGTAAAAAATCAAATGAAATACTAAGACATGTAATGGAAAAATTACTTGAGCATAAAAACCCGGATATGAGCGTAAGAAAGGATTAATGCATGAATATGGATAGGCAAAAGGAATTATAAATAAGGTGAAATGGTGGTAAAAATATGCTAAATCCAAGGCCCGTCATCTCCCCCAAACTGAAAATGTTGCATGTCCGCATGCAACCCTGTGACAACCAAGTTGAATGATGTTCATTTTTATGCATGACTCAAAATGCATCATCAACAAGCCACCACCAATGTATCTGATCATCAAGAGGTATGAAATTTCATCCCGAACAATCCTCCATGCCAACTTAACATTTTCAATGCAAAAATGCAAGAAAAGTATATTTTGTAGCCAATGGACTGACAATTTGCAGCTTTCACAAAAAATGTCATTTTTCCAAAAATATGATTTGGGTTTTTACCAAACTTTGCAGGGGTGTTAAAAATGTCATTATGCTTCTCCCAGCAAAAATTGAGAAACCCACATCACGATTTTCGAGAAAATGAGAAAATGGTTGTAGGTGACTATGCTTGATTTCTTGAAAAATATCAACTGGGTTTTCACCAAACTTTGCAGGGGTGTTAGGAATTCCATTATGCTTCTCCCAGCCAAAAATTGGAGAAACCCACATCATGGTTTTCGAGAAAATGAGAAAATGGTTGTAGGTGACTATTCTTGATTTCTCGAAAACCGTGCATCGGATTAGGCTGAAACTTGGTGTATTTATTCTTCTTACCCTACTGCTTATCTCCACCAAGTTTCGGGAAAACCCACTTCACCGTTTGGGAGATATCTTCATTTCAATTTCTGCAATTTTTTATGCCATAAAATGCTCCATTGTTGCACATACATTTGCCAAGTGAACTGCGTGAAAGCTTGAAATATACATGAATATAAAAATCAGAACAGAGTCTCCTCCATATTTTTCTAAACGGGCTGGTAGCATCATTATGAATTCTTAAAAGCTTTGTTTTTCCATGTGTATGTTACATAGACCCAATTGATTTCAACAAAGTGCTTCTTCTAAATAATGTCACCCACTTATAACTCTCATGAGAATGCTCATTCAACTGTATGATAGCTTTTATGCATGGAGATTCACTTTCATTTCAAAAGAAACAATGTTGCTTCAAAATTTGAAAGTCATAAAACTCTTGATATATGAGGTGAAGAGAATTACCAAGACTGATGTAATTGCTGCAAATAATGGCAATGACCCTGTCCTCCCCCAAACTGAAGATAAGGCATGTCCTCATGCCTTATTATATTTCCTTGTGAACTATGCATAAAAGGACTTCCAACTGCTCTTTGCTTATGTCTATAGCGATCACTAGATTGTAATGCTCTGCAATTCTAGTTTTCTGCTCTCCTCCACACCTGCACTTCAAATCTTGAAATGCTGCTACAGGACTGTCCACATGCTTCACAAAATTCATTTGCTTCTATTTGTCCACACAGTCTACTCCCCAAATTCAAGAGTAAATCAGCCATTAATCTGGAAACAAGAATCTTCTGTTGTAATATCAATGCCCATTTCCAACAAAAAGCATTATTGAATTGTGATGGGAAACATCAGAAAATGCATTAGTTGTCAAAACGTTTTGCATTTACTTCTTCGAACACAGTCTTGCACTTGGATTTGTTCAACCAACTCTTAAAATGGTGTATGCTTTTGAGAAATCAGTTCCTTCTTGAGCATGTTATTACTCCTTTGTGACATCATCTTCTTGATAAGAGTCCAACAATAGAATGGCCATAAAGAACAAGGGGCGGCACTTCAAAATAATGGCACGAAATAGAACAAACAATGAAAGCACTCAGCAGATCATTGAGGTAGATTTTTGACCAAATGAGCACTGCCATATGTATGATTCAGAAAAAATAAAGGCCAACTATGAGAGATAGAAGAATCAATAAACCCAAATTTTAGAGAGATAAATGCTCTAGTTCCTTCATTTAAATTTTCAAACCATTATCATCAACAAATAAACATCTCTTCCACTACCATTTTTGTTCTCTTCTGCAATCATATGTAATGTGTTCTTAATAGCTCTCAGCTTGATTTTCATTCTTTAAAGATGTGAACCAATTATGCACCCATAAATGAACTCATAACTTTGTTTTCCTCCTTGTTGTAGGACAACAAACTTCTTATGTAGGAATGGCTGCCACGAATATGCTGTGTGTGATATTTTTAAAGCTTAGAGAAGGGACAGAGTGCTTCCTCTGATATAGTTTCACTTACAACACGCTGGAAATCATCATGCTGAAGTGCCTTTAATGAAGTATCCAACCATTATCATCCCATGGACTGTGGTCTCTTAAGTCTGGACTCATATTTCAAGTTTTGGACAGTCTGCATCAATTTGTGGGTGTGGGTACCAATAAAAAGGCTAAAAACCCTGTTTCTCGCTACCATAGGACTGTCATGAGTGAAAACTACCATGTTTTTCCTTGATGATCACTAACAAAAACCAAATTGGTGGATCAAGTGATTGGAATATGTTGCAATTTTGGCCATGTCAATAATCAGTCCTTTTATGTCACCAAATTCATCCACTTTTACAAACAAAAACATAAGCATCCATGTGGGAGAGACATGCATTAAGCCAAATTTTCAACACAAATTAATTTGAAAATTAAAATAGGGTTGACTTACAATATTCTTCCCGAGGATTGTGCTCTGTTATGTCTGCTCACCTCAAATTGTTTCTTATATATCCCCACAACCTCCCCCAAACTGAAGATGGAGCATGAATGCGCTGTCAAAACACCTTATTCTCATGAATTAATATGCTGATTTTCTGCTGTCAAGAATGAATGATGCTCTGTTTTCTTGTTTGATCGACATATTCATATGTAGGAATGGCTTCTAAAACAACTCATTTTGCTGTAGGTTCTTGTGGCCAGCCTATTCCCTTCTTCATGTAGTTTCCTTGGCTTGTAGATGAGCTTTTTCCTTTTTCTTTCTGCTGGTTCTTGTGTGACAGCAGTAAGACTTCTTCTTCCAACAAACTCTTTGACTTGTCCATGTGCATTGGTTGTCCATCCCTCCTTACTACTGGTTCTTGTGTGGCAGTAGTAGGGCTTCCTATTGTTGGTTCTTGTGTGACAACTATATGGATTATGTAGCAACATACTTTTCATGCTTGGGTGTTTAGGAGATGTCAGGCTGGGCTCGGCTAGGGAAGTAAAGATGAAGTAATGCTTAAATGGAAGGATGAAGGTTTGGGTTGAGCAAGGATGGTAGAGGATGGAAAAGAATGTTGACGAGTAATGTAAGGATTATGATGTGTAATGGTGTGGTCACGATAGGTAATGGTGTAGTCATGGTAGGTAATGGTATGCCTCTTCCCCCAAACTAAAATATTTTACTACCCTTAGAAATATAGGAGGAAGTAGTGAAAAAGGCTCAAGTGATTTTTCAAATACAAATCTATAGCATTCAATGAACTTGACTAATGATAAAGAAAATGAGCATACCTGTACCTACCTACGAATATCATGAAATGTACAGCAGCATCCTGAGAAGCATGAGATCTGATGTGGTCCACAATGGTGTAGAAACTGATAAGAAAGAGCAATACGGAATCCAGAGCTTGGATTTGGAGATGAAAAATGATCTTCTGATGTAGTAGCAAATCTTGGAAACTTTATTTAAAGAGCATGATGGAATACTTTATTTCTCACTTATTTGTAAACCTTGTCTGCCAGCAAGCTGGTTTTCAAACAAGATCTGTCTGACTGCACCCAGAGGGTTTTCACAATCAAAAAAAATTTATTCTCGAGGGATGCCCGCCAGCAAGCTGGTTTTCAAGCATTCCAAGGTCTGATGGCGCCTGAAACAGGTTTTCACCATCAAATTTTATTTGGAAAGGGGGTAGGGAGGTGAGGGAGCTTGACATTGTAAGTGAGTCAAGCTGCTTTATTGTGTGGGTCAGGAATGGATGGAGCAGAAAGTCATGGGAGAAATGGAATGGTGGGGGATGAAGTCAATCTGATGATAGTGGTGATATAGATGATGTTCATGAGAAAATCTTATCAACCACATAAGGAAATGAAACATTTATTAACTTCAACAGACATGCATATCAAAATGGGAAAATGAAATACATAAGCATACCATGGTGCTGGTGAATGAGCATGGTGAATCTTAGGTCTTCTGAAAGGATTCTTTATAGAAATCAAGGATGTGGCAATGGGAATGTGAGAATGGCACTTGACCTCTAGAGCATTGGTCTTCAGATTCTTCATATCAATTCTTTATATGTCTCATTCTGGATCCATCTTCCATCTTTGATAAAAAGTCTTCTTATTGGTGTCTTTTACTGAGACACTGCTAGATTAGGCTTCTAGGAACTTGAGCTTCAAAAGTAGCACAATTATGCTAATGAATCTTCATTTTTGGATTTCTGGAGAGAATTCCCATCAGCATTAAATTTGGTCTTCACAAATCACTCATGCATAGATTAACCTTCTTTAATCTTCCAAGGACCTGCAAAAAAATTGGCACTTACATGCAATAAAATGTGAGCTCATGGAAGAAGAGAGGTGATCAGTCCCTCTTAATCCCAAACATATGCAATATAGATACTGCAATTCCTTGTAAAACAAATTCAAGGAAGATAAAACAAAAATTCACTTTTTACCTGTTGGAGAGCAGTGGCCACTTCAGACAACCCAACGGTATTTTGTTAATAACTTCTTCATTTCACAACCGATTTGAGTGATTCCAAAACAAAATGAAATTGGATTCAGAGGGATAACTCTAGTAGAAACAGGTTTTGAAAATGCATTAATATGTTACTCCAAATCTGCTAAAGAACATCATGTAAGACAGACTGGTTGCAATTTCCAGCCTAGACCAACAGTCAGTGATTTGAGCATAACTTTTTCGTTTGTTTACAGATTGACTCAATTCAACTTGGAGGTTAAATTAGATTCCCATATGTACCTCCAATAGAAACGGGTTTTTAATTCAATAAGAATTGATGGGTCGAATATGCCAAAGTACAGCCGATGAGACAGAGTTCCGGGAGTGCTGATTTAGGATAAACAGTTAGTATTTTGGGCATAAATTCCTCGTACGATATCGGATTTGAGTGATTCAAATTGCGGTGTAAACTAGATTCATAGGAGAATATTCCTTAAAAACAGGTTTAGAAAATTCATCCATTTAGGCACCCAAATATTGATTGTCCCAACCGTGTTCCTGAGTTGTCTACCCTACACCCAGTTAGTATTTTGACCATAACGTTTTCGTTTGATATCCAAATTGAAAATTTTAAATTGCGTTAGAAACTAGATTCCAAGGGATACTTTGGATAGAAATAGGTTTTAAAAATGTATCCATATGGTCTCTCAAAACACGACTATCCTGACTGCATTTTCGGTAAGCCCAACATGCCAAAATGCCCAAATAGCTAATTTTTCACTAAAATGATGATTTAGATGGAAGTGAATGTTCTTATGGATATAATTTCAATGTAATGCATCAAATAACAAATAAAATCAACAATCTATATGTTTTTTGAAGGTTCCGCAGTTGAGCTACGGATCCTCAAAAATTGTATTTTAGTGCTAAAGGATGTATTTTTATGAATTGAGTAACATATTACATACCCCTTTTGAAATTTTTGAGTCTTTTGTACTCTTTCTTCAATCGCTTCCCCTCGAATCCTCTTGAATCCTTCAATAAAATCTTCATTCGCCAAGCCTCATTCCTCTTTCCAAGCTTTCTGCAAAATACAAATTAGTAATATGTGTGGCTCTTACTGCACCACATAATCATCATCTTGAATTTTGATTTTATTCATGAAAATAGAAGGCATAAATAAATCTACTGCTATTGCATAAATTATTAACATGGTTCAGATTTACAGAGACTTGCGGCTGGCTATTACACTATAGAATGCTACAGTGAGGTCGTCTTTGCGTCTTACTTGTCTCTGCGCCTCCATCCTTCAAACAAAAACATATGCATGTATAATGAAAAAACAAATAGCTCACTACCAAAAGAAAATTTACTCAAGCAAAAAAATACAGTGGTTGTGGTAACTCCCCGGCAACGGCGCCAAAATGACGGGGTTTTTAATTGCCTTTTAATTACTTAGAAAACAATTAAGAAGTGTACATTAATTGTCAACCCGGGGTTCATTGAGAAATTGCGAGTTACCGTGCACTGTATGTGCAAACCACAATCTCCTCTTACATTGGTTTATCTACTTGAAGTTGTAGTTCAATAACCTTACTTACAAACAATGGTATGAACAGTTACATAGTCTTGGCAAGAAACTACCAACTAAACAACTACCAAACTAAGTTGCACGGAAAGTAAATCACACAACATGAAAGTAAATGCTAAAATTAAATTCACACTTGAAAGTAAATTCTAAAACTACATTCACACTGTAAATTCTAGAACTATGTCACACTTTGCGGGAAAAATAAATTCTAATACTACGTTCACACTATGCAAGAAAGTAAATTCTAAGTCTAAGTTCACAACACACTTGACAGAAAGGTAAATTGCAGAAATAAAATCTAAAAGCTATCCTTGCCAAATATAAATTACTGTTTATGATTCAATGGAGTAAATATGGTAATTGCATTAAGCTCAAAGATTGTAAAATGAAACATTTAAATCTCTATCTATGCATTGAAATCAAATTGCAGAAATAAAATTTACACTTCATAAGAAATCACAACTAAGCAATGAAGTACAACTACATCAACATAAGATAAATAAAATCATAAATTACAAAAAAAATTATAAAACTAAGATCTAATTGAATCAAAATGAGAGTATAGCTTTATTTCATCATCAATTGGACTATTGCTCTAAGAGTCCTCCCATAGAATGGAGAATGAACTCTTATTTATACATGATTTCTCCATAACAAATAATAAATGAGGATCCAAAATATCCTCAACAAATTCCTAAAAGTTTGGATCTCAAAACTAATTCAAAACTAATCCAAGATCCTTACTAACTACATGCTATTTAGAATACCTTTCAAGTCAAATTCGAATTTAGGGATAGAGGCTATAATAAAATAGTCAAAACTCATCCCAAATGTCTCTTAACAACTTTTGACTTCTTAGGTCCATCATATATTTGATAGAGATCTTCAAATCTTTGTGAGCCAAATATGTACTCATATCCACCTCCATTTACCAACTTTAATTTAACATCATGATTTGAGACATATAAGAATAATAGAAATAATGGATTTATAAGAATCCATTATTTCTAATGAATATCTTTCTCCAAAGTTGGTGGTTGAAGGTAAAATTTGAATTATTGACTTTCTGTAATGCTGCAGATAGAGTTTCCATAATGCTGCAGATACCTGTAGAGTTTCCGTAATGTTGCAGATAGAGTTTCTATAATGCTGCAGATACCTGTAGAGTTTCCATAATGTTGCAGATAGAGTTTCCATAATGCTGCAGATACCTGTAGAGTTTTTGTAATGCTGCAAATAGAGTTTCTATAATGTTGCAGAACTCCCTCAAATATGTTGTAGCTGCTTCCAACAATGGATTCAATATTCAAAGCAAATACATAGTACACTAATTCCCTCAATGTTAGTCAAAAATCAAATGAAATACTAAGACATGTAATGGAAAAATTACTTGAGCATAAAAACCCGGATATGAACGTAAGAAAGGATTAATGCATGAATATGGATAGGCAAAAGGAATTATAAATAGGGTGAAATGGTGGTAAAAATATGCTAAATCCAAGGCCCGTCATACACAACTGTCCTCCAAAAACCTGAAAAGGAGCAGGATTAGTGACCTTGTCACTGATATATCTCTAAGAGTAAGCAAGTCGACTCTGCTACAAAACCATGTGGGACATTAGGGAACTGGGGAAAATCCTCCTGTCTCCTGGATAGCCCAGTGATGAAGTAGATGTCTTCCTCTGTGGGATAAAACCACATATTGAGAACAATATGAAAGGGTTATCTACGTTGATTGCAACAACGTATCAACTGCATCAAAAAAGCTGACCTCCCCTTGAGGGATGTAGTCTCCTAATAGAAATTCAAGAGGCTAGTAACCCTCAAGAGGTCTCGTGTATGATCGGTAAAGGGCCAAGGGTATAAGTTTCTCTCCCTATCTCTCGCTCCCACACCCATACAATGTTGTATAGGTACACTCTCACCTGCTACTATTGTTGATACTCTCTTCGCTCGAGTCTTTGATTCACCTATAACTTCCATCAATCTTATACATAGACATAGACATGTATATATAAAACATAAATAAAATTCATTAAAAGATCATTTTGATTTATTAATATGAATAAATATTTTTTTCTCATAAAACATGAATTTATGTAGCGGTGCGCCCCAAATACAGTCAAGCATCGCCCATGGTGCTTTTGTATATATAATGTGCCACTAACAATTCATTACTAGATAATGAATGCACCAAAGCCACAAAAATATTAATTTTAAAAATGATCAAACAACTATATAATTCTTATAATAGTGCATCCTACAGTAGGGAGCAATGGTGCTTTATAGATACTTGTTTGCACCACTCATGGTGTGCACACTAGTTGTTAACGCACTAGGACCAGTGCAGCCATGTGTGAAAAATAGGAAGGTATTGATCCAAAAATGGGTAAACTCACTTTTTATTCCATTAACGAATACTTCATCAAATTTCTCAATTCATCATTATTCATAAATAAATTGGCATGGTAATCAATTCCGATCTTTAACAAATTGGAGATTATCAAAACAAGCACCTGAAAAAAGTATGCAAACCAGAATTATTAACGGAGTTCGCCAGACCTCCTGGCTACGTCTCCAGACTCATTGAAACTTTGAGTCACTTTATTATCTCCTTCAAAGATATATGGCTTTCATAAGTACAATTGCATGATATTCACTTCAAGTGGGTCATTCCCATCTTGGGATTCCTTTCCCTTCCTCGGCAAGAAGAACTAAGGCTCTCACATGAATTGAACTGCTTCTCCCATCTTGAGATGAATATTCTCATACAAAACTTACTAGAAAAGCTTTTCTCCAAAAAAAAACTTGTTTTCCTTCTCCAAATGAGAGGTATTTATAGTTTTTCCATTGATGATTTCTCATCACACATGTTAAGGAGAATATCTCTCCCATGATCCCCTAAATTAGGATCAAGAGACACCTTAAGGGATAGGTGGAGAAATGGTCTCATCTTTCTCCATGAAGATCTCAACACTCCCTTAGGAATAGGAAACCATTTGGTGAGGTGTATTCTCACATCTAATTAAATTTCTTTTATAAATTTAAAAGAGAATTTGTATGAGTAGTTTCATATTTCCCCTTTTACATAGTTTTCATTGAACTTCAATTTTAATGTGTAAAACACTTTGTCCAATGTCTTGTGAACTTTTGTTGGAAAATAGCCTTCTCTCTGTCCGTAATTTCAACCTGCAATTTATTTCACAAACGAATTTCATTTGACCCCATTCGAATTGCATTGGGAAGCTCTATGCAAGCTCTTCGTCGATTGAATACCTTTGAAGCTAATGGAAACCTTTTGCATTCTTCGAATGTGGAGATCCTCCTAGATCAAATCTCTCCATTGAAAATTACTTTTGGACCTCCAAAAGTATGACTGGAATATATGTACCAACTACAAATTCCCCTTCTCCTTCACCTTTGTTCTTCGGAATCGGAATGCTGAAGACATCTGGATTACAATTTTGAAATTTCATTCTTGCCAAGGGTTTAGGAGAATACTCTTTGTTCAAGTTTACAATAGATTCCATTAAGGCCTAAGCAAAAAAAAATGCCTCACTCAAAAATGATTACAAAATCATTACAATGACGCCAACAAGGCTTAGGAAAAACAATTTCCTCTCACTCTCATCAACTCCTAAGAGTGGCTAAAATGCCTCAACATCAACTTCACAACAAAAAGATTCAATAAATAACAAGCCTAAATCCTTTGATTCCATTTCCATTACATGAATATGGAAAAATTTACAAATTTCCCTTTTATTTGCCATCGATCCATCATATGGCAAACTTATAAAAATGGCTTTCAATAGTTTGATTAATACGAACTATAGTAATAAATCGCCAAATCAACTATGCACCCCATATAAGCATTTTGCATTAAAACTATGGTGTAAACAAAACCAAAGTTTCATAAATCAAATTTACCATGATTTTTACCCATATACCATTGCGCGCTTGGACTTTCATTACTGAGATACTTCACCAACATTCGATCCACTCCAAGCATTTAGCTCTTGGCCCTTGTAAATGGTATATGATCTCCACCTCTGGGAAGCAACAAAGCCACAATTGGCAGCATGTCTGGTGCAATCTCGGTGCTCCTGAGTCTACTTGGGGAAAGGACTCCCAAAGGCAAAAGGATGCCGCCATGGCTCTTCTTGAATGACCATTTACTTGGTGCCTCTGATGAACAGGACTATGGGTGATAGGGTTCTAGGATTTTCAAAATCATTTATTATTGCAGTGGCCTCTTCAAGCTTGAGCTGAGGAAAGGATTCACTGTAAGCCCAAGGGGTGCCATCCTGACCATAGATTGCAGCTGAAGAGAGGCGACTGCCATTGGACAGATCGCACATCAAGTGTTCATCAACGTAAGTCTGCCATGACATGATGATATTGTTTGATCAAATCTATTTTCTGGTGTTTTCTTGCAATTCTTGCCCTCAGAACAGATTCAAGGAAGGAAAGAAATAGCTGCTATTGCAATTGCAAAGGATATTGGATTTGCAGAGAAAATAAATGCCTCCACCGTCACCACCCTAAAGTTCAATACTCCTTGTTCAAAACAAAAAGGTCCATTGATCCATATTGTGGAAAACAGTAACTTAACCATCCATATCTTCCACTTATAGTTTGCATTTCATCTTGAGAACACCGCCATCGCCATCCTGAAACACCACTCCAAGTCTTCCCTCGATACCTGGAAGCTCCCTTTTCTGTGATTGCAACCACTTTCTGTGGTATCCTCTTGCAAACACAACTTTTAACAAGAGCTCGGCATCTTTCGATCTCGTCGATTCCACCTTTACAAATGTATTAACCATAAAAAATGGTTCAATATTCCACATTGTCCTCACGCAGATCACGCAGTGGATATGGTATACTGCATGCATAACACGTAGAGACTTGCCTCACGTACTCAAACCTGGATGATGCTCTGACGGAGAAATCCTCACGGCATTCTTTCAACATAATCGCCATCCTGAAGTCTCCATCGTCACCGACTAGCGAAAATGATGAGATTCTCTCATATCGAGAGACTAGAGTTTTAGGCTCGTGTCCTCCGATGAGTCGTAACAGTTGTCCCCGTTTGCAATGCCAGCAACTCGACCATCACCAAAGACTTCCAGTGAACATAAATATCAACAAAGACGGTATTTGGTTATCAACAAATCCTTCAAAACGACTTACAGTTGACAGGTGTATTATCCAGCTAGAGTTTGAGTGACACATCTTTTAGAATCACAACGAATCCCTTGAATTTCATATTTGGAAACAAGAGAATCATAGTTAGTGGGCAGCTCTTCCTACCATGTCTATTCGCGATTGAACATCTACAAATTCAGATGCTTCTTTCAGCCATCAGACGTGATTCTTTTTTTTTGTGTGTGGATCGATATTCATGTCATAGGACACTTGGACAGGAATTCAAGTTGAAGCGCTCCTTTATCACCATTTTTTTAAGATGATCATGATACCATCTAAGCACCGTCAGTTAAACAAATGAAACGACACAAAATTTTATGATGTATTTGGTCATAGAGAATAACCATTCTCTTTCGGCCTCCCTGTAACTTTACTACCTTTGATTCTTGTCATTGTTCTTCAACTCACTATGTCACTGTAATGCTTGTCTCGGTACTTTATATGATTAAACTAATGAGGACACTAGTTTTGAAGTGACCCGGTTTTATAAAAAATTAGATCATGGAAATTGCTTTGAAAATTATCATGTGAAATGGAAATGACTAGATGAATGTTAGATATACTCGAATGATTGAGATAAGATGACTGAATGTTAAATATGCTCGACTGATTGAGATAGAATGACTGAATGACAGATATGCTCGACTGATTAAGATAGAATGACTGAATGGCAGATATGCTCGACTGATTGAGATAGAATGACCGAATGTTAGATATGCTCGACTGATTGAGATAGGATGACTGAATGTTAGATATGCTCGACTGATTGAGATAGGATGACTGAATGTTAGATATGCTCGACTGATTGAGATAGAATGACTGAATGTTAGATATGCTCGACTGACTTAGACATGATGATAAAATGATGAGTAATTTGTATGCTCAACTAACTGAGATACTAGAATGAATGATGGAAATATTTTATAGTGCAGCGCTACTAATGTGCGCTTGAGTGTGTGCAGTGGCAAGTAAGACGATTTATTGACTGACCCACAAGGGGATTATGGGGGTCATAAGAACGGAAAGAACACATAAGGGTATGATGACAGACTGTCGACCCTGAAATAGAAATCCATGAACGGGTAGGAAGTCGTTTCAGCTCACCTGGGGAAGCGTGTGATGTACGGGCGAGGCCATAACGACTTGGTCGTGTACGATGAGTTGAGGGGCGCGCGATAAGGAGGACCTTATCCCTCAACAACCCTTAGTCTCCAAGAAAGCGTAGTTGGAAGGTCGCGGTAAAGATTCCCGATCGCTATGCAGTACTCCCCATAAGAAGAAAGAAAATGAATTGTCGGAAGGGCCCGCCGAAGAGGTACCTGGACAAGAACAAAAAGATAAAAAATGAATTGTCGGAAGGGCCCACTGAAAAGGTACCTAGACAAGAACAAAAGGAAGAAATAAATCAATTGTATAAATAAAAATTTCACATAAGATTTAAGAAATATTTTAATCCATTTTGTTTTGAAAAGAGGAAAAAGAATTAGAAATAAAATAGGAAATATTAATAAAAGAATTATTTGACTCTTACTTTTATTTTATGACTTTGAAAAAGAATTTAGATAAGGTTGGAGTTCTTTTATGAAGATCTATTTTAAAATTCTTTTTATGATTTTCTTTATATATCTTTTTGAAAGAAGAAATTTGAAATGAAGAAAGTATTAAATCCATTTTCTTATTTTGAAAAAGAAAAACTAGAAAGATGAACTAAATGAGAATTTGTAATAGAACAAATATTTTCTTATTTTTACTCATTATACTTTTAACACTTTTGAAAAAGAAGAACTATATTGGAATTTCAAATATTTTATTCCCTTTACTTATATTATATTATTTTTGAAAAGAAAAGATTCTAAATAAATTAGAAAATTTATTTAAATAAAATATTTTCTTTTATAAAGGAAAAAGAAAAGAAAAGATTTGAAATGGAGAAAATATATTAAATTAAATAAATTATGTGCATGTGAGGACACATGGCACACAGACTCTTGTAACTTGAGAATAAATAGTAATGAAATATTAAATTAAATAAATTATGTGCATGTGAGGACACATGGCACACGGACTCTTGTAACTTGAGAATAAATAGTAATAAAATAATTAAATTAAATAAATTATGTGCATGTGAGGACACATGGCACACAAACTCTTGTAACTTGAGCATAAATAGTAATAAAATATTAAATTAAATAAACTATGTGCATGTGAGGACACATGACACACATACTTTTGTTATAAAAGAAGGGAGGAGAAGGACAAAAGCATCTCTTGCTCCCTAGTGTTGGATGGGCACCAAAATCGAGAATTGATTTTATGGTTCTTGTGAGTTGGGCTTAGCTTGACCGGGGATTGGGAGATCCCAGCAGGAATCTTGCTAGTGTGTTCTTACGACCCCATTAGCTCGGGGGTTCAGGGTGAAGGAGAGTAACCCCGATACGGTAGGGTTGTCAACCGAGGGGTCTCTTGGTAAATCGGCAAGGCCGAAAGCGATTCGGGAAAGATCGATGACCGTACATACAAGGACTTCGTCAACGGAGTGCTCAACTACTGTCGAAAGGTATAATGTTCCATTTTTATGTACAAGTTCAGTTTATGAAATTTTATTTATGGTTTTATATTTAATTTTCAAGTTAATTTTAATTTTCATATGATGTTAGTTTCATTTTGGAAGTCTTTTGGGGTACCCGAAATGGGGGTCCCTACAGTCACAGGGATAGTATTGACAGAGGCACCCAGAATCTTCAACAAATAGGGCATAACATAACTGCAGTAACATCAGTATCGCTTGCAGTCGATTGCTCCTTCAATTTCTTTAGCAAGTCCATAGTGTGGCTCATACAACCATTAGTTCTGGGAACTGCTTCAACAACCTCCACAATGGAGGGCTTGCACCTTGATGGAAGACTGGCATATAGATACATGGTGTAATAGAAAATGTAAAATCACTTATCAATTCATACGCATATATAAATTCACGTACGTATTTTGATATCATACTTCATGTGGAGTGCTTATCATTTAGATCGCCATAAAAGAGAAAGATTGTAACTCTTTCCCCTTCCTCGAAATTTGGATTGCATCATAGAAACAAAGCTCAATTAGAGACCACCTTCATTACCTTTGTTGGTTGGTCCATAAATAGATTTATAACTGCATAGCAAACATATATGTTTGTTTACTCTCACCAATATAACCCGGTTTGCTATTCGTCTGCAGCTGATCAATTCTAATTGTTACACAATGTTTGAGCTGGATCCCATACTTTCTCATGCATAAATAACATTTTATCTTCATGCTTTTACTAATGGAAACGACATAAGGCTATCTTGGAGGTGCCTCATATGCATGAAAAGAAACTATGAAAAAATACAATCCATTTTTTTTATTGAACCAATTTTAATGGATCTTCTTCCTAAAGCTATGTATTCTCTACTGTAGAATATTAAAAATTAGTTCATTTTTGCAAAAATGATAACCACGTCTTACCGAACCAATCGAATAAATGTTCCTCATTGGTTTGTTTGTTTTCGATCGTCGCTTCTTTGGATAAAGAGGCCTCATCTTGAATTATTGATACTTTTGCTTCCTCTTGCTTTGGCTGATCTCGTACAATTCTTTGCCATGATTGTAGACGAATAACTGAACCATCCGCATTCTTTACACGAAGGGAAGGATTTCCTTCTTATGCTTTACTCTTAATTACACCCTTTCTTCGACCATATGTTTTAAATTTCCAACATTATGTAATATGATGATTCCTTCTTCCACAGAAAGAACAGATAATTATGTCTTTCATGCTATAAAAATTATCATCATAAACATAAATTAGATGTTTTTTAACTGAACTACGGCTTGGTGATTCACTTACTCCTTCTTAATCATTGCTTACATTCATTTTCCTTTTACCTTCTCGGATTTGTAACCATTTTGTTTTCATCTATGGATGCAAATCCCAGCAATAGTATGCAACATGACTTCGCTTATGAAAATACGAACAACTTCCCTAAGAGTTTTCACCAGATGTTGTGTCCTGATATCCCAATCCTTGATATCGGGGACATTCCTCAACTTCAATTGGTTGTATGATACCTTTTCCATCAGGGCCAAGACCTCCTCCATTGAACCCCATATTTGTTAGGAGTTTCATGCCAATCCCACGCGTGTGCTTTTCAAAAGAACCCAAACAAACATTTGTATGTGAGGCAACTGAATCAACATGATTATTACTTACATCATATTTTAACTGAGGAACAAATCAATCCAAATACACCTCTCTTATCTTCATGGTATCATCCTCTTGTTTGGTTGAAGATGTTGAAGATGAAATATCCATATGATCTTCTTCTGAATAAGGACAAAAAGTGCAAATTCTATCATCTTATGTTGTAGAAGGACTTTTTGGATTGTTGGCTTGTTCATACTTGGCTAACAACTCCTCCTTATTTTGCATCTCACACTGCATCTCTTTGAGTTTTGCTTGAATTTCTTACTTCTCTTCTGTCAAGGCTTTCAATTGTCTTTGCAGCTTAGCACTTTCTTTTCCTTCATTATACAATTCTTTTACCTTTTTCTCCATGGATAAGAATCTTTCACGGAAATCGACATCTCTACAAATATTTGCAAATACTAAAATATAATGATTATTTTGTGGACTTTCCATATCAGATCTACGACAGAGATGATAAATTCCCACACATAGGCTAAAATAAATCTGAAACCGGATCATAACTGCTTTTATACCAAACTTGATCCGAAAATGGGTAAACTCACTTTTTATTCCATTAACGAATACTTAATCAAATTTATCAATTCCTCATTATTCATAAAGAAATTGGCATAGTAATCAATTCTTATCTTTAACAAATTGGAGATTATCAAAACAAGCACATGAAAAAGATAAGAAAACCAGAATTGTTAACGGAGTTCACCAGACCTCCTGGCTACGTCTCCGGATTCATTGAAACCTTAAGTCGCTTTATTATCTCCTTCAAAGATATATGGATTTCATAAGTACAATTGAATGATATTCACTTCAAGTGGCTCATTCCCATCTTGGTATGCCTTTCCCTTCCTCAACAAGAAGAACTAAGGCTCTCACATGAACTGAACTGCTTCTCCCATCTTGGGATGATTTTTTTCATACAAAAATTACTAGAAAATATTTTCTCCGAAAAAAGACTTGTTTTCCTTCTCCAAATGAGAGGTATTTATAGTTCTTTCATGGATGATTACTCGTCACACATGTTAAGGAGAATATCTCTCCCATGATCCCCTAAATTAGGATCAAGAGACACCTTAAGGGATAGGTGGAGAAATGGTCTCATATTTCTCCATGAAGATCTCAACACTCCCTTAGGACTAGGAAACCATTGGTGAGGTGTATTTTCACATCTAATTAAGTTTATTTTATAAATTTAAAAGAGAATTTGTATGAGCACTTTCATATTTCCCCTTTTACATAGTTTTCATTTAACTTCAAATTTAATGTGTAAAACACTTTGTCCAATGTCTTGTGAACTTTGTTGGAAAATAGCCTTCTTTTTGTTTGTAATTTCAACCTGCAATTTCTTTCACAAACGAAGTTCATTTGACCCCATTCAAATTGCATTAGGAGTCTCTCTGCAAGCTCTTCGTCGATTGAATACCTTTGAAGCTAATGGAATCCTTCTGCATTATTCGACTGTGGATATCCTCCTGGATCAGGTATACATGGTGTGCTTTATAAAAAGGATGCATCGGTGCATGGATGTTAATACAAACACATGGTGCATTTATTATTCTAATACGCATTGTCCAAAATATTATTATGACACTTATAATGGTGCATCCTGGAGTAGGGAGCACCAGTGCTTTGTAAACACATTCCCACACATCGAATGGTGTGCATAATTGTTTTTAATGCACCAAGATGAAAAATTATTTTAAAAACTTAGTCAGTGCATATTATAAGAGTGATCGCACCGTCCTGATTGTGCACTTCCTCAACAAAAATCCCAATGTGTTCAACAAAAATGCAACATCGTGTACGATGCAGACGTACTTATTAAACACATAAGTTAATGTTGTTAAATATATTAATTGGTTTTGGTTTGTGGTTAAATCGGTGCATTTAAAATCATATAATGCTTGTTGTGCATGTCGGTACCAATGCATCGGTAAAAGTGATGCACTAGAAACATTGTTGTTAATTTTTATTTAGTTTATGCGGTGCGTTATTTAACATATAGCGTACCATTATAATTGACACGAGCTGGCTGCCTTGTTCCCAATGTTCCCTATAAATTTTCAAGGTGCACCATCATGGTGATGCGATCCAAATAAATCGAACGTACTACACAAAAAATTAAAAAAAAAATTTAAACTATGCAAATTCAAGGTGAATGTTAAATTTTAATTCGCCTAAAATTTAAATTAGAAGGTAACATAGAAATTAACTGGACATTTGCGCATCGAGGAGGCATGGCTGCCACATAGACCAAAAATCCAAATTTTCCCACTGTTCGGAAAAATTCCAAAGCCACATAGCGAGCAATGGATGAGAGAAATTCAAGCATGGGTAGAACCAGTGGCAGGGTGCTTCACTGAGGAAAGAGTAGCATCGGTGCTTAGGAGTTCTACATCACTAAAAGATAGTAAAAATGATTTATTGTTCGGTAATGTTTTTTATTTTATGTTGTTACGGTGTGCCTGATACGATGATGCAATGATGCATATGGATGTTTTAAGTCAACCAATATTCAATATAAAACAAAAAAATTATGACCCTCAATTTTTAAATTTAACCCTAACATGGTGTGCACTATTATAAAACACACCGGTGTGTTGTAGTTGTATAAAAGCACCGTACGCGAATATTAAATTATTTTAAAAATTCCTGTTGAGTTTTTTTTTTTTTAACCTAACGCGGTGCTCCCAAGTATTCGATGCACCAGTGCTTTTGCTAGATATAAATGCATTGTTATAGAATATTAAAAATATTAAAAAAGAAATTATCCCCATAAATTGTTTGAATTTCACCCTTCATCGGTGCCCTGAAGTATAGGACACACCGGTATTGTTGTAGCAACGAAACGCACCAGTGATCGATTTATTAATATAAAAATCGTTTTTCTATTGGTGCTCTAATATAAAAAACTCATTGGTGCTTTAGGTATATATAATGCACTGCATTTGTAGTTTTTTTTAAACATATATTTTTTTCCAGACAAAGGTTTTTTTGGCTGATACCAATGTGTTAAGTTTAGTTACACATCGGTGCATATGTATGTATCGAATGCACTGATTTATGTTGGGGGTTGAAGTATAAAATAAATAGTTTCTCCGAATTGAACGAGGATTTTAAACATCAGTGCGTTGTTTTAAAAGACACAACGATGTGTATATACTTAAGGTGCACCAGTGCATTTCGTATGTATAAAAGCATCATACAATAACATTCGCTAAAAATTCCGCCCCTCACCTCCATTATAAACATATATTTGGGATCTTTTTATAGGATCTTCTACAAAACCTTCACTAGAGGGTGTTTTCCTTGTAGTGTTTGCAATCTCCCCAACATATTTAAAAGATAATCCAAAGGAAAAAAAAATATTTCTTAACTTTGGCACCATCATATCCCAAGTTTAATCCTCTCTTTGTTCAACTGCAACTTATCCCTCCACAAAGAAGTAAGAATTGTCAATTTCATGTTGGAAAACATAACCCTCCTAGGATCTATAATCTACTCAAATTCAAAGAATTTTTCCTTTTCTCATATCTAGTCTATTAATTCCTCGGGATTTAAACTTCTTGAATAGACATGTGTATCAAGGTTAGGTTTACCTCCAATATTGTTGATTGCTTTGATCATTTTCTCTTCCATTGTCACATGCTCTTCTGGTTCATCTCGTGTAGTCTCTTATTCCACTTCATCATCACTAATATCACATACCACATGTGCAATATGTCTCCTTTGGGATACTTCCATGGAATCCATTCTAGCCATCATTGTCCTCACCATCACTGCAAGGTCATTCACATATTATACACCCCTTGGTATTTTAGGTCTTCCACGATCTCTTCCTCTATGTTCCCTCATTATGATTCTATTCTGGGATCTCCTCGAGCGAGATTCCCACCTCACCAATATTCATATATTACTATAGATATCAGATACTGTAGACTCAACATTATTTGATACAACTTGATGTAGAGGTCTCTTGACTTCTTGGAATATTAGAAACATAACATAAATGATCTCAATTGATATAATAATAAACAACTCCAATGATACAATGGAAACCATCATATGAAATTTAATTGAACACATAGAAATACACAACACACATATGAATGTTCAATACACAAGGAAATACATACTTCTACTACACATGGTCTTTAATTGTTTAAAGCACAACAACTAAAGAGATACATCCACAATATCTAATTTATTTTATTAAATCAAGGAAAAATTGTCAAGTCTATTACAACAATTTTAAGAGAATGCTATCATCTCTACTTCTGCTCGATCAATGCCACTACAACCACTCTTCAATCTGCACTTCACAAACCAACAGCTTCTCACCAACTACACTTGAAGCATTAAGCTATGTACTTTTGCAATAGTAATGACTAGTGCGCCTATCCACCCCAAAACCATTTAATAGATCCACTTGGAGATCAAAGGTGCCTTATTTGTTTGTGGGAAAATAATTTCCACACATATTAAAGAATGTAAATGTTCTAAACCATTAATTTTATCATCCAATCAGTTTGCAATCATCATAGTTAATTCCCCTTATTTTTCCAATGTGGCCAAGGATAAATGTCATTCTCATAGTCGTGTGTGTTATCTCTTCATCTTCTATAAAATTGAATTAATCCTTTCTCAACAATCCACTAACTCCGCGGTCTACAACCCTTTTGTATTTTGTTGCTTCATTAACCATGGTGGAAGTGTATTCAATGGTGGAATTTTAAATCATTCTCAAGTCTCCATAGTTCATGTGACAGTTGGCATGATGTCAAAAATATTATGTAAGCAACATCTAAACTACTCAAATCAAATGAGATGTGCAACATAGCTTTATATGCTAAAGATGCTCTTTGTATTTACATATAGAAAATATAGGAGAAAACAACTACATACAACAACAAAAAATAACTACAAACCACCTTTTTTTACATACATATTTTTATTATATTATTATGTCCTTGGACATATAGGGACAACGAATATTGATCAATCCAACCGTACAAAAGCTGATTTTTTCCTTGGCTAAAGTATGAGCAAGTTTTTTTTAATTATAATTACTTTTCTTGCATGTCATTGGATGGTGGCAGCTGACGTACTCTGCCTTAGATATGGTCCGGTGGGTTTGGTGGTTGTGAGCATCATCATCCTACATGGTCAAGTATTTGGCTGGCATTAATGTGTTGCAATGGGTTTGGAATCATATGTTAAAGTTACAGAATCACGAGTCACTCTCCAAGTCAATCTTGTGTGCCAATATTGAGCATCGTATGTTGAAGTAGTGCCTTATAGGAGCCTAAGTTGGAATCAGGAAACTTGGAGAAGAATCTTGAGTTGGACTCAAGAATGAATAAGCCTCATGTGTTGAGGTAAGTGCTTTGTATGTCAAAGTGATGGTATTGTACAATTTGTTTTTTCAAGACTAGGGTCTTGTGTGTCAAAATGGATCCTCATGTGTTGAGGTGGTGCCTCATGTGTTTAGGTAATGCTTTTCATGTCGAAGAATGAATGGTGTGTGATGTACTACTAACCATGGTTGAGCTATTAAGTCTCATCTAGATACTGGCCATCTCTAGAGTGAATTAATTTATCATATGACCACTTAGAACGATAGTAGAACAAGATGATCACATAATTGGAAAAATCCCCTTAGTATATTTGATATGATAGATAAATTAAAGTTGGAACATGTGGACCATGCAGATAAGACAAGAGATAAAGATAAGATGTGATAAGATAAGAGAGAACTCGATTTTCTCACTTCATTAATGATGTAGACTTCAGTTAAATAAGAGAGAACTCGATTTGTTAAACTTCAGTGATGTTAACAAGAAGGACTTCAGTTAATTAAAGGAGAAATCGAATTGTTCACTTCAGTGATGTTATCAAGGACTTTGGTTAAAAGAGTTAACTAAGTGTTAATAAAGAAGATATAGTTAACTAAAGTGTTTTGCATGTAAACACTTAAGTTGAACTAAAAGACATCACTTGAGTTAGGACACTTGAGTTGCGACACTTGATTTACGACACTTGAGTTGCGACACTTGAGTTATGACACTTGCATGACGAAACTTGAGTTAGCCACCTAACTAAGTGATCTATCATCCAGATGAAGGACGTGTTCATCCTGAAGTCAGAAGATAAAAACAAAATCCAAATCATGATAAGTATGGTATATATATGTTATGCAGGATTGATGAATTAAATGTGAGAGAGAATTCTCTTCTCTCTTGAAGGCAATTTGTTGTCTTTGTGCATGTGACCAAAATCAGCGAATTGGTTTTGTGAAATATATTATTATGAGTTATATTCTTCCATCTTCTCTCTTGCTCTGTGATTGCGCCAGGGGTGGTTGGTATTTCTCTTTGATAATTCACCGGGGGTGATTGATGTAATCTTCTCATTGTAAAGACATTATCTGCTATATATCAATATTCTAAGGAAGATTTTGCGGGGGTTTTCTCCCTCAAGTACTAGAGGGTTTCCCTAGGGTAAATACTATGTCTCATGTGAATGCTTATGCTTTTGATTATTCATTGATTTCAAGTACTACTATAATTCCACATTAACATAAAAAATTAGCATCATCATCCTGCTATGGAGACATAACATTTAGCAAGGTGAAGAGGTGACATCATCATGTGGCTTTTAACTTGGCCTTTGACTTGGCATTTCACTTGGCATTTCCCTTGGCATTTTCCTTGGCATTTCACTTGGCATTTCACTTGGCATTTCACATTCGATTTGGAATTTGCCTCTAGTTGCTCTAGATTTCCACTTTGGACTATGCCAGTATTTAGTGGTGAGGTCGGGGATTATGTCCATGCTCTCATCCTGCAATGGTCTGGTGTTTGTCTAGAATTAATGTGTTGCAGTTGATTTCGCATCATCATCCTGCTATAGATATGTGGCATTTAGCAAGGTAGAGATGTGGTGTCGTCATGTGGAATTTAACTTGGCATTTCACTTGACATTGCACGTGGGTTTTCACTTAATAATTTTCCTTTGGTTGCTCTATTTGAGATTGACCTCTACTAGTCTTTGGTGGTGATGCCATAGGTTCTATCCATACTTTGGGTCTATTTGTTGTGTCCAGTTCGATCTCTTGACCTCTTCCAGTATTTGGTGCGACGTCGATGGTTATGTGCATAGTTTGAGTCTATTTATTGTGGAATGGGAGTGTGTCTAGTTCAATTTTCTTGTCAAAGGTTTATGGGCTATGGTTGTTTAGTGGATAGTGGCTCTCCTCTATTCGTTTGTTGGTTTTATTTCCTGTGAGTGAGGGTTGAGCTCTGTGCAATAACTAGATATTGGAATGTTTTTAGGATCGACATTGAAGGTATCATTTGGTGGATTCTGGGTCATGGCATCTGGTTGAAGCTAAGGATGGAAATGCAATTGGCAGAACCTAGTGACGATGATCACAAGTGGGCTTCATAGTCCTACAGGGGTCTAGTGGGTTTGGCTTGCATTAATGTGTATAGGTGCATGTCCATTAATACGAGTACCTATTGATTGATATGAGGATCAAGGTGTAGATTTAATGGAGTTAATGCAATGGTTTGGTGGGTTTGGCTCACATTAATGTCATTCGATGGGTTTAGCGTTATCATCCTACTATGGAGAGGTGTAGAGATGGCATTTAGCAAGGAAAAGAGGTGGAATTTAACTCTGCTTTATGTGTGGTGTGTTTTTGTGTTTGTATGTGGCATTTAACTATGCTTTATGTATGTATGTGGCATTTCAATTGGTATTTGATGTGGGTTTTCGCTTTGGACTTTGCTTCTGCTTACTCTAGTTGAGCTCGACCTCTGTGAGGCTTTGGTGGTGAAACTTAGGGTTCTATCCATACTTTGAGTCTATTTTTTGTGGAATGGAATTGTGCCTAGATCGATTTTCTTCTCGAAGGTTTTTTATCTACGGTTTTTCATTCGATATTGGATCTCCTCTATTGGTTTGTTGGGTTTATTTCCTGTGAGCGAGGGATAAGCTTGGTGGAATAACCAGAGATTCGATTATTTTTATGATCGACATTAAAGGTAGTGTTTGGTGGGTTTTGGGTCATGGTGTGTTGCTGGTTGGAAGATCAAGATGGAACTACAATCTACAGAACTTGGCGATGGTGATAAGGTAAGCATGGTATCCAATAGTCTTCTTCATTTTGCTAGCCAGTGATCAAAATTTTTGGTTGCTCTAGTTTAGCTCGAACTATGCTAGTCATTGGTGGTGAAGATGAGGATTTTTTCCATGATTTGAATCTATTTGTTGTGAAATGAGATTGTACCTAGTTTGATTTGTTAGTCAATAACTAGAGTTTTTGTTTCTTTAGTTGAGCTCGACCTATACCAGTCTTTGGTGGTGAAACCGAGGGCCCTATGCATGCTTTTGTTTTGTTTTTTGTGGAGTGGGAGTGTACCCAGTTTGATTTTCTTTTCCATTTGATACCGGCTCTACTTTATTATTTTCTTGGGTATATTTCCCATGGGCGAGGCCTAGGCTCAGTGTAATAACCAAAGCTCACAGTGTTTTAGGTCTTCTTTATGTTGGCAACCACACACATTAGATAACATGTGATCTCCACCCTGGATTGCGATCTGAGGATGGTGTTTTGATGGTGGAGGATTATTCCACTTATGTTAGTTTTCATTTGGAATTTTCACTTTGGATTTTGTTTATGGTTTCTCTAGTTTAACTTGACCTCTGTTGTGTTTGGTGGTGAATCTGAGGGTTTTGTCCATACTTTGAGTCTATTTGTTCTAGAATGGGAGGGTGGAAAGTTCGATCCTCTTATCGAATGTTTTTTAGGTCCGGTTTTTCATTTGATATTGGATCTCCTCTATTGGTTTGTTGGGTCTACTCGCCATGGGAGAGGGTTGAGCTCAGTGTAATAACCAGATCTTGCAATGTTTTAAGGGTCAACATTGAAGGAAACGTTTATTGGATCTAGGTCATGGTGTGTTGTTGTTCAGAAGCTGGATATGGAAATGCAATATGCACAGCCTGGACATAGTGATGGAAAGGTAAGCCTAACAAACATTGCTCTTTTTCATTTTTTTGGTCAATGATGAGTGGTAACTAACCTTATGATCTAACATTCAATTTTTGCAAACAATTTCGATAGGATTCTGAAGTATCACCAGCAGATCAAGGATACTGAGGGGTCATTAATGCATTCTTAGCTCCTCAGACGTCTCCACTTACAGCTATTTCTCTTGTCTATGTCTACTTTATGTGGGTGAAATTCTAATACGGTGAAGTTCTAAGATGGAAAATTGTTGTGAAACTTAAATTATCATGCTGTGAACTTCTTAAAAAAGGTAGTAGGGGTAAAGAAAAACTATGTTGGTATTAAACTAGCTAGTTGTTGCCTATTGTTAATCAACAGGTATTCTGGAAGGAAACCATTGCATAGTTGTCCATATGATGATTTTATAGAATACTAGTATATTGGCTTCATTCTTTTAAAGTCCACTTTATTTTAGTTCATTTTTTGAAACATAGAAATTGTGATTCAAGCTAGTTTGGATGTGAATCATCCCGTAAGATATATGACACCAAGTTATTGCCATGGGCGATATTTTGGTGTGTTTATTCTAATTTTTTTTTGACCGAAACTGAGGGGAAGATTAGTATTGATCCGGAAAACCAGCTTCCGGGTGCTGTATTACAGTAGTAGAATCTTTGACCAAAGCCAGGGGCTCTGATGAGATTGGTAGAGACCAATAGTGACCAGAGATATCGTAGTCAATTTTCCAATCGTACTGAGGTTTGCAACGGCCATCTGGCAGAGACATCATGATATTTAGGGGATTAGAGCGCCTATGAGAGACAGAAAAGTTGACACAAACGACAAAAAAAAATTGCAGAGGTTGAGCAGAAATGGGTCTGCGATCATCTTAAGAACAAAGGAAACTTGATAGGCGGCCTCAGAGTCATTTGGAGTCCAATTTTGTGAGAAATATCTTGGATGTTGTCTCCGGTACAGATAAACTTCTTCCTGAGTTTCCAAAGGTGATTGCTGCATCGTTGAACTCAGATGAGACATCGACTTTGAGTTCTTCCAGTACTTCTAAGGCAGAGTCAACTTCTTTTTTAAGCTTTCCCATCTCGGAGTTGAGCCAATCCGGAGAATTCTCATCTGAGCCAGTGGATGGGCGAGGATGATGGATCTGTTCCATAAGTTGGCCTTGTAGTTACCCAACAGCTTGTTCCAGATCTGCGAACCAAGAGGCGAGTTGAGTAGTTGAGTCCAATGAAGCCAAGAAGGAGCTTGTGGAGGGAGATCTGAAGCAGGATCACAGGAACCAAGCGAGCTAAAAACGATTGAAATCATGAGGGATGAGCATGAGGGCCTTAACACGATCTGAAGAGACCAGGGATCAAAGAGGACCAAAGCAGATCTGATAGTTTCACGGGATAGAGCAGAAAGATTCAGTCCCATTTTCTGAGATGGTGCCCCTGCCTAGGAGCGTGGCACGATTAGCCTCAAGGTCGGCCATATTGTTGAGATGACGTAAAATGTGATAGATTCTTATTGACTGAAACTTGCTAGCTAGGACCTGAATTTTCTGGAAAATACACTTCATGGGGAGACTAGAAGGCCGAGAATTTGTACGAATGGCCTGCACAACAATTCTAGAGTCACCGAAAACAATGATCTGCCGTATATGCTGTTTAATAGCTTGCCTGAGACCTTGCCAAAGGGCGTAAAATTCAGCATAGTTGTTGGTTTCCACACCCAGTCCCCAAGCAAAGGAGGAGCGAATGGAGCCAGAAGGGGAGAGGATCACTCCTCCTCCACCCGAAGGGCCTGGGTTTCCTTTTGAGGCACCGTCGAAGAGCAAACAATGAACCTCCAGGGAGCTCCTCCAGTTAATAAAATCAACTTCTTCCATTCTGATTTCCCACTCTGCAAGCTTTGGGCACCTGACCTGGGGGGGGTTTTGAGCAGTATTTGTGAAGGCTGATAGCCATTTGGTTTCATAATCATCCAGAGGTTGAGCATTGCGGAGTCCCGGCTTGTGATCCAGGGCCTCTCCAAGGAATACTCTTGCTTTGAGGGCAACCTTTGATGGGTGATTTTCCACATTTCTGAAGACCCTGTTATTCCTTTCAAGCCACAGCTTCCAAATGATGAACTTCGGGATTAGCATCCAGGCAGATTTAAGGAGGTCTTTTTTGATGAGGAGAAAGGGAGAGGAGCCGGCCCAATTGGAGAAGAGGTCTGCTGTTAAATCAGGAATCGGAAGATTAGATTGATCCAGGGAGAGGGCTTCTCTCCAAACTTCTCTAGAGAAGGGGCAGGTAATAAGAAGATGCTCAAGATTTTCTTCATTATTTTTACACAGAGAGCAGATTGAAGGGCCTTCCAGACCTCTTTTCCTGAGGTTCTCCGCAGTGAGAATACTCTTATGCATTACATTCCAGCAGAAAAGATCCACTTTCGGAATGGACTGAGTCGACCAAACAAACTTCCAGAGGCTAGGATTTGGAGCAGCATGGGGAATAGCCATTAAGGAGCGGTAGCCTTCAGCCGGAGTGTAGGTTCCAGATTTTGTTCCCCATCCTCTTTTGTCACTCACTGACTGATTGACGGGGGCTTTGCCGTGCAGTAGATTGGCTAGAATCTTTGCTTCCTCTGCGAGTCCAGGGGGGTGGGGACTTAATTTCCAATCCATCCAACAGTTGTCGGAGTCCCAGACAGAGAGATCCCACAAGGTGGACATTTGCTGATCCTTGAGCCACTGTTTCATATTCTGCACTTCAGGATTTTGCCCCAACGGCTCGTCCCCAAGGATTGAGTCTTCCCAGACATTGATTTTTTTTCCGTTCCCTGGAATCCAGTAAAGCAGAGATCTGAAGTGGTCCATGACTTTGATGCAAAGTTTATAAATTGATGAGCCTTTGCTGTGAGGAGGATTAACATCTAAGCACCGAAGCCGCTGTCCGGGGAAATATTTTTTCCACAGAACCTTTTTACTCCAACTTGCTCTTCCGGAGATTAGCTGCCAGAGGAGCTTAGTTCCCATAGCTAGGTTCTGGGCTTGAATGCTTCTGATTTGGAGCCCTCCTTCCCTGTAAGGTTTTTTAAGTTTTTCCCAGCCAACAAGGTGTAATTTTTTTTTATTTCCTTTTCCCCCTTCCCACAGAAATTTTTTTAGGAGGATTTCTATCTTATTGATGACAGAAGAGGGTGCCAGGAGAATGGAAGTTTGATAGATTGGGATGCTGGAAAGAACAGATTTCAGCAGCACCAATTTTCCTGCCATAGTGAGCCATCCAGCCCCCCAGTTCTGGATTTTGGTTTTTATTTTGTCAATTATGGGATTCCAGTTCGAGGGTTTGATGGCAGATTTGAAGATTGGGACCCCAAGATAAGTGAACGAATCCCAGTTATGAGAGCCTTCCATTTCCAGCAGTCTAGAGGCTTTCCTCATTTCTGCAACAGAGCAATTCCAACAGTAGATTTTGCTTTTTAGCAGGTTGATTTTGCTTCCAGAGATCTGATTATAGGTTTCAAGCTCGTTCTTGAAGCTTCTTGCAGATTGAACACCGACACCTCCCAGCAGCAGCGTGTCATCTGCAAACTGGGAATGATTAATGTCTTTGACATTGTGAACCATTCGGAGGCCAGGAAGGGTTTGGACATGCTGACAGTTAATAAGCTGAAAACTGAGAACGGAGGCCTGAATGGCATAGAGGAGCGGTGACAGGGGGCAGCCCTGTCT
This sequence comes from Larix kaempferi, assembly GCA_027924585.1. Taxonomy (NCBI): domain Eukaryota; kingdom Viridiplantae; phylum Streptophyta; class Pinopsida; order Pinales; family Pinaceae; genus Larix; species Larix kaempferi. The sequence goes on from BSBM01000217.1 coordinate 33,849,177, forward strand.
CAACCCTCTTGTGGCCTGAAAAAAGTTAGTTGGTATCCCATTGACCAGCGGAGCTATCCAGGGAGCACAGATACAGCCTTTAATCCAGTCAATGAAAGCTAAGGAAAACCCAAATTTCTCCATCACCGAGAAGAGATAGTCATATCTTACCCTGTCAAAGGCATTGGCTAGTTCTAGCTTTACAACCATGCCTTTCTCTTTCCGGTTCACGCTGGAGTGAATTGCCTCTTGGACGAGGATAACATTGTCAAGAATTTTCCTTCCTTTTATGAATCCTCCTTGATTCTCAGGTATGATCCTTGGCAGAAATTTTTTTCAGCCTGTTTGCTATGATCTTGGTGACCAGCTTGTAGCCCGTGTTGCAGAGGGATATAGGACGGAACCTGGTGAAACTAGAGGCCCCTCTCTCCTTCGGGATCAAAGCAAGGAAAGAGGAGTTTGTGCTCCCACCCAGCTTGTGATGAATTTGGGAATTCCGAACCATTCTCAACAGATCATATTTGATAATATCCCAGCAGGAAGAGAAGAATCTGGTTGTGAATCCATCCGGGCCAGGGGCGCTGTCAGGTTTCATGTGAGAAAGAGCAGACTTGAGTTCTTTCATAGAGACAGGGGCATCGAGAAGATCATTATCAGGGCCATGAACCAAGTTGGGTATGAGATTAAGGGGATGAGCCATGGAGTCTAAGGGCTCGGCAGGAGGAGCAGTGAAGAGGTCATTGAAATGGGAGCGGGCTGCACGTTTAATACCTTCAAAATCTTTTACCAGAGTGCCTTGATGAGTGATTTCTTTCACTGTTTTGAAATTTTTTCTAGCTTCAGCCTGTTTGTGAAAGTAGGCAGTGTTTTTGCCACCACTTGCTAACCATAGGCTTCTGGATTTTTGCCGCCAATGCTCCTCTTCAAATCTGCATGCTTTGAAAAAGGCTTTCTGAAGGTTGAATTCTGTACGGGAGATACTTTCAGTGATTGGACCAGATTCCGTGAGGATTTGGTGATTTTCTAGGGCATCTTGGGCAACTTTGCGGCTAGAGACCGGGGATGGGAGAAGCTTGGACCAGGATTTCAGCTTTTGTTTAAGTCTTCTGAGTTTTCCTTCCCAAATGAAGGAGGGGTTCCCATTGATCTTTTGGTTCCATGAGTTAGAGACCAGGGGGAAAAACCCTTCTTGATGGATCCAAAGAGGGCTGAATCTAAAGGGAATGGGCCCCAAGTTTTCTTCAGAGGTAAGATCAAGGAGGATAGGTTTATGGTCGGAAACACAGTTGGGGAGAATTTTGGAGGTTGCATGGAGCTCCAGGGAAAGAAAGGAGGAGTCCACCAGAAATCTGTCAAGACGGGCGGCAATGTGCCCAGGCCCTAGCCTTTTGTTGGTCCAAGTAAATTTACCCTTGGAGGGTTTGATGTCCATGAGGTTCCATCCCAGGATGATATCTTCAACCCATTCCCGGGATGGATCTCGCACAATGGAGCCCCCTTTTTTCTCAGAAGCTGCTAAGATGACGTTGAGGTCTCCTGCAATGACAATATTTCTGGGCGTGTGGGTGCTGAGAAATGAGCTAATGGAATCCCAGCACTCTTTTTTTTCCTTTGTTGAAATAGGAGCATAAATGTTAAACATACTTACATGATGGCCCAAATCTTTGTGGATGAGGATGGTGAGAATCCAATGAGTAGTGTTGTGAACAGAATGCAAGTCGAACTTGATGGAGTCCCAGAAGGTGGCTAGGCCTCCCGATGCTCCCCTTGAACTCACGGCTTTCCCGGGACCTTTTTTCCAAAATAAGCTTCCGGTTTGGAGGGCGAGGTCACTCTCCATTTTTGTCTCCTGGACGAGAAGGATCTCAGGCTTGTGGATTCTAACCAGATCTTTCATTGCTTCAGCTTTCTGAGGACTGCCTAGACCTCTACAGTTCCAGGAGATGTACCGCATTACTTACTTTGAGAGGGGGCGGCCCCTTTAGGGACCTGGCCAAGCTTTGATCTCGTTTTCATCATACTTTGGATTGTTTTTTGGGAGCCCTGCAGGATATCTGCATAGGAAATTTCTTCCCTTTTCTTTTTTTTTGATTTCCGACCCCTTGGGTTCTTGATTGGGGTTGCATGCGAGCTGCTTGACTCGGTGGCTCCATCATCTGAGTATCCTCCTGGATCAGAATCAGCTGCTGAAGGTTCTTCTACCACTTCACGTTCTTCTTCCCTGGTAAGGGGGTTCTCAGTCCTAGGGAAAGCAGAATCAGGCTGGGGAGGAATTTCCCCTGGCTCCAACAGGTTTGCATCATGGGTGATGGGGGATTCCAAGGGGCTTGCGGATTCTGGAGGAGAGGAATCCGGGATAAAAGTGAACGGAGGTGGCCCTGGGGCGTTCCTTGCCCCTTGGCCGGATGGTGCTGGGGGGGGATTTGAGGGTTGAGGCTAGATTGGATCTATCGGAGGGACTTTAGGATCAGATTTTTGAATATTGCTTGAAGCTCTCTCGTCATTCGGTTTGGAGGTAGCTTTGCCTTTCTTGACCTTCTGCCATCCTTCCCCTTCTTCTGCCGGTTGAGCTTTGGGGCAGTTATGTTGAAAGTGTCCGTGTTCATGGCAATGCCGGCACTTGAATGGCAGCTGTTCATAGTCGAGTTTCTGGAAATGGGTCCAAGAGCCCACCGAGAGCTTGACGGCTTCTGGTAGTCCCGCCTCCAGATCTACTTCTACACATATTCGAGCACAAGAATACTGACCTTTGGGCTCGGCTTTGTCAATGTAGCGTCCTAGGGCATTCCCTATTGTCTCCTGGCTTGGATGTTCCAGCAGTGGATCGGAAGGTTGGGGAGCCTAACCCAGACCGGGACCTCCTTGGGGACATCTACAGAAGGATCGAAGTCCGGAGACCACCTATTGAGGTACAGGCCTTGGGAACCCATGAAGTAGGGTCCGCTATGGAAGATGAGATCGCGATCCTCTTTGGAGATGAATTCAAAAACGAAGAAACCTCTGCCCACCGGGTAGCAAGTGACACTTTGCTTCAGAAGAGGCCTCCAGTTGCGCTGGATCCAATCATCCGTGGTTTTGGCTGAGGGCCAAAGCCCCATGAATTGGCCAACCAATCCTCTTTCAGCGAGGGCCAGAGCTATCTTGATCGAGGGTTCCTCTGGCAGGGCGATTTCAGGGACTGCGTCTAATTTCTTGATAAATTTTGGGATCTCATGAACAACCGGTTTCTTCCCGGGAGGACCAAGCAGCCTACGGAAGGCATCTATCGCAGTGAATGGGGAGGCAGGAGGGGGCTCCCCTCCCCCAGGGGAGGTCATGACGGCGGCCTGGAGAACAGCGTGAACCCTAGAGGAGGATGCAGGCAGCTTCAGCAGCAGTGTCCGAGCTCGATCGCCGAGAGCCTCTCGTGTTTATTCTAATTAGTCCAGTCAAACCTGCCATATATTATGTAATTTGAGTCAAAATACTTAGTCTATCATGGCTTCTCTACATGTTAACAATCAAACAGATGCCCTGATAGGTCAAAAACACCATGAGATAGGTTGATTTTAATTAGTTCAGCTAAATTATTCTGGTTTTGTACTCTTTAGTTTGTGATCACAAACATAATGGTATGGGTATTTTTGATGTTTCTTTAAAGGTTGATCATTTCTTAGTGTCACGAAGAAATGTTTCAAAATGCATAAACCAAGATGTAAGGACCCCTGACAAAACGTTTTATCATGGTGTTTTCCTAGTATATGTTTAATTGCAATGAGTTAACAGAGTGGCGGCATTTAAACTTGTATAGCCTAGCAAATTATGTGCCATTGGTGAGTGTTTCAATTGATCCTGAGAGGGATGGGAATATTCTTTTATAACTTGTCTTTTTGCAACTCACTGCTATTGTTTTATCTTATTGCATTCTTTTATAGAATTGTGGTGAATTACACACACACACACACACACACATCTTTTTTTCTTTTTATTTTGTGCATGTGTATCTTATGGTTTATGGTGTTGATTTATTTCTACTCTATTTTACTAGTTCTGTGATTGGAAAAACACATATGTCAATGAAAAAAAAGAATAGGAAACAAATATACCAATGATAAAAAGTAAAAATAGATTGGCATCATAGTTTTTTTATAGGAAGTTTATTGAATCAAAATTATCAGAGATTTATGTTTGTTTTAGAAATTGTAGCATAGAATTAGGTTTGTAATTATATCTTGTTTTAGACATTGTCTTGAAGGTGGATTTATTTATGTGACTGAAAAATCGTCATGCTATTCCACTAGGGTATGGCGATTACCTTGAGGACAAAAGATAAATAGTAGTCATGGTAACTTGCATGAAGGTCTATGAAACATTGAATAGAAGTGCGTATAGAATTTTCCATTGAATTTGTCAATGAAAAGGTTGTACAAGCCACAATTTACTTGTATATTTGTGGGTCAAAGTTAAGCTCACGTGCCATCTAACAAAATTATGTGCTCAATAGAGTTTGCAATGACTTGAGAAATTATACAAGGTGGCAATATTAGGTCACAAATGGATGAAATAAGGACAGTAAATGATAGCCTTGGATTTCAATCATATTTGAATGCCAACAAGGCCCAATCATATGTTGTTCAAATAACATTGAATAATAGAAATAGTCCCATGTACAATTTTAAGTCATAAGGAACAAAAGGGCTAGGTCATAATCATTTGATTTACTACATTAGTTACATGGGAAGACTTGATGTGATATGATCGTTTCCTTTATTCAAGTGAAATATTTGATGGCATGTATAATTATCTATGAGAGGAGAAACATGGAAGAAACATAAACCAATTTTTCCATCAAATGAATATGATATTATTCCAGTATGATATTGGGACTTTCTTGAAGTGAGAAGATATTCAGTAGTCATAGTAACTTATATGAAGATATATGGAACATTGAGTAGAAGTCATGAGTGTAAGTGTTTGTGGAACTTGGCACTCAACTTGTCACCAAGGAGGTTGAACAAGCCATAGTTTACTTGTAAATTTATGGGTCAAAGCCATGCTTGCATTTCATGTAACTAAAGGCTGCAATCAACATAGCTCACAATGATTCGAGAAAGCATACAAAGTTACAATGTTAGGTCATAGATGAATGAAATGAGAACATAAAATGATATTTTTAAGTTGCAACCATATTTCAATGACGACAAGGGCCAATCATACACCATTCAATTAACATTGAATATTGTAAAAATTCGTAGCTAGATTTTTTAGTTGGAAGGAACAAAAGGACCAAGTCACAATGTTACACCAAAATCTCGTCATCATCCTAGTAATGAGATGTGTACCCTTAGTTTTTCCCTAATTTTTGAATTATTAGCACCAAATTACTTTAGAAGAGGTTTTCCCTTCTCATTTCCCAAATTTTGGAGCATTGACTCACCTTGCATGTTTATGACATGCGTCAGACTCTTGATGTCGCACTCTTCACATTGGCAGAGCACGTCACTAACTGTAAAATCTCAAGCACAGTTGAATCTAGCTACTGTGGATTCCTCACTGGTGAAAGATTGCACAACATTTGCAAGAATTAGCATAAAAAATTTAAATGAATGAAGAACAATACACATGAATTGGTGAATAATGTCAATATTATTAACTGTCCAACCTTAACAAAGGTTAAGAACACCCATATATACAAATCTGGAAGAATTCGAATCCATCTGGAGTGTTCACACTGATCTAGCTTAGAAAAAGCTCAAACCCCCCTAAGTTGACCAAAATATCCCAAACCATCCCAAACTGGTTCGAATCTGCAGTGTGAATGATGGGAATGACTGGACAGGCCCATGTGACCTCACACATGTGAAGAAACTGGTTGGTTAGAGGTTTGGAGTCTAAAATTGGTCAAAAATGTGACAAAACAAGGCAAGATTGTCCACAAAGAGAGCAAATGTGCCCTAGGTAGAAGAGAAGCATGCTGAGTGCATTAAATGACCTGAGGAGGGCGCTCTAGGCATGCTGAGTGCATTAATTGCCCTGGGGAGCGCTCCACTTAGCTGGTTTGACTCAGCACTTGTTCACATTTGCTATCTAGTTCATGATAATTGACCATTTAGTAGCTAATCAACTTAGGGATGTAATCATTAATCACTTGGGCTAATTAATCATCATTAATAAATGATTAATGTACATAGGTGGAAAAATGTTCTAACACCCCCCCTTAAGCTAGACTTAGTGAAATATCAAAAATTAAGGCCTTGGCAACTAGGCTCAAGTCACCTTTTACATCATAAAATTTATTTGTCCATGTAACCAAGGTAAGGAGGAAAACCACATGGGAAATAAAACCTCCCCTCTAAAATGGACATGTGGCATATATCAAAATACACCAATCATCACCATGCATCACTCACCCCAAGCAAAGATCTAAGGTGAGTGAAGGTCTTCTCGGTAAAACACTTGGTGAAGATATCAGCAGTTTGCTCACTAGATGGGCAATACTGCAATGCTATGATCCGGTCATGCACCAAACCCCGAATGTAATGCATGTGTATCTCTATGTGCTTGGTCCTCTGTCTCTGTACTGGATCGGTAGAAATCTTGATTGTACTTTGATTATCACACCAAAGAATAGTGGGTGAATCAAAGACAATCCCGAACTCTGCAAGAATACCTTGCAACCAAACACATTGTGTGGCTGCATTGACTGCTCCCCTGTACTCGGCCTCAGCTGAAGATAAGGAAATAGTGCTTTGTTTCTTGCTTGACCAGCATATAGGTCCATGTGCAAGCATAAAGACATAACCGGAAGTTGACTTCCGATCAATACAATCACCGGCCCAATCAGAATCTGTAAATCCTACTAGTTCAAGGGATGAACCAGCAGCATAATGGATACCAAAAGACTTAGTACCCTGAACATAATGAAGGATCCTCTTGGCTGCCTTCCAATGGATCTCATGAGGCTCTTGCATGTGCCTTGCAACAGCCCCAACAGCATATGACAAATCTGGTCTAGAATGAGTAAGATATAGCAAACTCCCAACAAGTTGCCTATACAACGAACTGTCAACTAGTGGTGAAGAACCCCATTCTATAAGCTTAACTCCTGAAAGAAATGGAAATTTTGCAGACTTACATTCGGCCATCTTAAATTTCTGCAGCAAATCTGAAGCATACCTTGACTGACATACAGAAATTCCATTCACAGATTGATCAATCTCCAAACCCAGAAATTGTTTTAGCAATCCTAGATCGGTCATGGAGAATGCACTGTGCAATGCTCTCTTAACTGAGTCAAGTTCTTTGGTGCAGCTACCAGTGATCAAAAGATCATCAACATACAGTACAATAATCAATATCAGATCACTAACATGCTGCATATACACATTTGGATCAGACTTACACCTCTCAAACCCCAAAGATAGCAGAAAATTGTCCATTTTTGCATACCATGCTCTAGGAGCTTGCTTGAGCCCATAGAGTGATTTTTTCAACCTGCAAACAAGTGTATGATCAGAAATAAAACCTTCAGGATGCTGCATATAAATCTCCTCATTCAGATCCCCATGAAGAAAGGCACTCTTTACATCCATGTGATGAATCTCCCATCGCTTGGAAGCCCCAATTGCCAAAACTAGTCTTATGGAGTCCATCTTTGCCACCGGTGCAAATGTCTCTGTATAGTCCACTCCTTGGACCTGAGAGTAACCCTTAGCTACCAACCTGGCCTTATACTTCAGATCAGAGCAATCAGATCCAATTTTGGTTCTATAAATCCACTTGCATTGCACTAGTTTCCTCTTGGGAGGAAGAGGGACCAAATCCCAAGTTTTGTTCTCATGGAGTGAGTTCATCTCCTCTTGCATGGCTGATTGCCACCTTGGGTCTGTACATGCTTCTGAATATGACATTGGATCAGATCCAACCATCAAATAACATGCCTCACTCAGATCAGAATTATTATATGCAAAGGAATTGTGAAATTGAGATCTAGTTTTCCTAGCATCTTGGGGATCTCCCACTAGCTCTCCGGCACTTTGAATTGTTTTCTCTGCCCACTTGGGCCTTGAAGGGGGGATATGTTCAGAATCCATATCAACATCATCTTCAGCAATCTCAGAATCAGAAATATCAGAGAATGAATCACTACTTACTTCATCATCAAGACGAGGGAATGAGCATTCCCCATCACCTTGTTCACTAGCTTGCAAAAATTCTTCCTCTTCGAATTTGACACTTCTTTCAATGAAAGTTTTGTGAGTGGATGGATCAAAGAGCTTGTAGCCCTTGGAATCCTCTGCATACCCAACCATGATTGAATCCTTGCTTTGGGGCTGCAATGCCTTTCTCTTCTCCGGTGGAATTCTGGCCCAAGCCCTTGAGCCAAAAATTCTGAAATGTGAGACATTTGGCTTGTGGCCCATCCAAGCTTCAAATGGAGTGATTCCTTGCAATGCTTTGTGTGGTGCCCTGTTCTGAACATATGCTGCACAATTCATAGCTTCAGCCCATAATTTAGGAGACAAATCCCTTGCTTGCAACATGCAAGTTGCCATCTCTTTCAGTGCTCTATTTTTGCGCTCTGCAACACCATTTTGCTGAGGTGTGTAGGGCACTGAGTGTTGCATCTGAATGCCATGCTCTTGACAGAGCTGCTGCAAATTGTTGTTGACATACTCTCTACCATTATCAGTCCTCAAAATCTTCATGGCCTTCCCACTGAAGTTCTCAACCATGCTCTTAAAAATCTTGAAACAATCAAAGACTTCAGATTTTTGCTTAAGGAAAAATAACCAGCAGTACCTTGAGTAGTCATCGATGAAGGTGAGCACATATTTGCTGCAGCCATAGGAGGGTGTGGGGAGTGGCCCTATGAGATCAGAATGTACTATCCCAAGAGGTTGATCATCCCTCCTAGCCTTCCCTTTATCATACTTCCTTTCAGGATGTTTCCCAATCATGCAACCCTTGCATGTTCCACTCGAAAATCTGATTTGGGGCAGCCCTTCTACCATATTTTCTTTGCTTAAAACTTGAAGATATCTGTAGTTTAGGTGCCCATACCTTTGATTCCATAGCTTGCTGGTCTCATTCCCATGTGACAGCAGCACACTTGGTGAAGAAAATTCGAGGAAGTGGGAGAACATGTACATCTTCATGTCATGGTCTGCAACACCCTTTGCAACAATTTTCCCGGTGGAAACTTCTGATATCTCCACTTCATCCTGAGTGAAGACCACCTTCTTTGCTGCTCCAGTATGTGTCATTTGATACACAGAGAGCAAGTTTGCTGCAAGATTTGGCACATACAGCACATTGGAGAAGAAGCCATTCTCCATAGAGATTTTCCCAATGCCATGAGCAGGGATTTCTGAGTCATCTCCCATTCGAATTGAGAGACCACTGTAGGGAGCAAGTTCAGAAAACGAGTCTCTTGAGGAAGCCATGTGCCTTGAGGCACCTGAATCAATGATAAACAAAGGTGAATGAGATGAGCTAGCCACCAAAGCATGGCAGCTCTCCTTGTCTTCAGAAACGCACTCCTTCTTCTTGGAACTTTCAGGAAGAGGAATATTATTTTTCTGTAGGAGATGTGTCATGGTGTCTATGGTTTTCTTCATGCATGAGCTCTCTGGATGAAAACCTCTTTGACAGTAGCTACATTTTGTCTTCTCAGCCTTCTTTCCCTTGTTCTTGACAGGATTCGAAACCCCCTCAGAGGATTTGGGCCTCTCATCCTTTCTCTTCTTCTCTTGAGGTTTCGAACCCTTGGGTTTTTGCTTGCCTCTTCCACATTTCGAATCTCCAGCTGCAAGCACTTGATCTTTTTGCTTGATGGATCCCATCAAGACCAGCTTGTCTTGCTCTTGAGTTAGCATCTCCATGAAGTCAGCCAAAGATGGCATCTTCCATCCTCTAACTGTGAGCCTTGTGGAGTTGAAGGAAGACACAAAAACTGAGTATTCAGAACCCAATTTGGAGAGAATGGACAACACCAACTGTTCTTCTTTCTTCTCTATGCCACATTGTCTGATCTGCAAGACCAAGTTCTTGAACTTGGTGAAGAAGTCCTGGATGGAATCGAAATTCCCTGGGCTCAGTGAGACAAGCTCATTTTCGAGCTGGTGGCCTCTCATCTCATCAGTCTTTCCAAACAGTGTCTCAAGCTTGAGCCACACTTCATTTGGAGTTTCTAGACTTTCTACATGAAACAGGAGGTCTCTCGAAATGCTGAGACAAAGGAGGCCAAATGCCTCATCCATTCTGTTAAAAAACTTGGATTTCTCCACAGCTGAGTTTGGCTCAACCTCAGTGCCCATCGTGATTCTGTAGAGACCCTTGGATCTCAGCAAAATCACCATTTCTGCCTTCCAATCGAAATAGTTGAAGGGAGTGAGCACGTTTGGGTGAGATGGCTCCATTCTCTCTGCTGCAATTCGTACTTGCTGACAATGCTGATCTTCAGTACCTGCAAACAACTCTCAAATCACTCTGGAGGGATCTACACTGACAGATTCGAACCCTGTATGGATAGTGGGTGCATTCGGGAGAGCATCACACCTGAGAGGAGCCACTAGATTTCTCCAGTAAGCTCAAGGCAATGGCCTCAGGAATTATGTGGTTTCTCCACTGCTTCTGGCAATCCACTACAACAGTCTACTGGTTCGAATTCTAGCTCCAAGAGCTCTGATACCATGTAAAATCTCAAGCACAGTTGAATCTAGCTACTGTGGATTCCTCACTGGTGAAAGATTGCACAACATTTGCAAGAATTAGCATAAAAAATTTAAATGAATGAAGAACAATACACATGAATTGGTGAATAATGTCAATATTATTAACTGTCCAACCTTAACAAAGGTTAAGAACACCCATATATACAAATCTGGAAGAATTCGAATCCATCTGGAGTGTTCACACTGATCTAGCTTAGAAAAAGCTCAAACCCCCCTAAGTTGACCAAAATATCCCAAACCATCCCAAACTGGTTCGAATCTGCAGTGTGAATGCTGGGAATGACTGGACAGGCCCATGTGACCTCACACATGTGAAGAAACTGGTTGGTTAGAGGTTTGGAGTCTAAAATTGGTCAAAAATGTGACAAAACAAGGCAAGATTGTCCACAAAGAGAGCAAATGCGCCCTAGGTAGAAGAGAAGCATGCTGAGTGCATTAAATGACCTGAGGAGGGCGCTCTAGGCATGCTGAGTGCATTAATTGCCCTGGGGAGCGCTCCACTTAGCTGGTTTGACTCAGCACTTGTTCACATTTGCTATCTAGTTCATGATAATTGACCATTTAGTAGCTAATCAACTTAGGGATGTAATCATTAATCACTTGGGCTAATTAATCATCATTAATAAATGATTAATGTACATAGGTGGAAAAATGTTCTAACACTAACCCATGTTTCCTTCATGCAGCATGTGTCACCCCTCAGTGGCACAGGTTTCCCATTGGCAAGGTGTGTCACTACTTGTTAAAAGGAAAAAAATAGAAGATTCGAGAGTCTTCTAGATCAAAGCTCTCGTGGAATCTTATCCCTACAAATTTGCATAGGTAGCACTCAAACCCCTATCCTTTTGGGATGATCCCCTAACCTTCTCCATGGAATCTTCAACTCCTTCTATCCTCTTTGGCCTATAAATGCAAGCTCACCTTCATGGGATGGGAGATAGAGGAAAGTGAAAAGCATCCAAATGCTGATGAAATTCTCTTAGAGCTAAGTTTCCCTTCTCTATGAGAAACAAGGTTGGATCTTTGAGGCAAAATACTAGGTGGAAGAAATTGCGACGTCAAGGAATGGTTGTAATCTCTCCCTTTGTATTTGCTTTAATACAGTAATATATACTCTTTCCATAAATATAATTTGTGTTAGATCTTTAGAACTTGTTTCCTTGACCACTTGTTTAGATTAATCAACATTGCATATTATTATTGTTGTGTTTCTACTTGTTTGTTGTATTTTTTTTTGCAGTTGAAGATTGAAAGTTACATCAAATGAGGAGACATTACTACAGTTGCAAGGTAAGCAATCCCTTTTCACTCTTTGTAATTTGATTAATCTAGGAAATTTTATATGTTCTCTTGTGTTTTGTTCTAGATCTACATCATTTAGACTAGAGAGATTTTTCCTTGTCCGCATAGACAAAATGTCCTCAAACACATAGTCATTTGACTAATGGCATTAGTTAGTTCTGGAGACTTGGCGTGGTATGATCGTTTCTTGTATTCAAGTAAAATTGATAGCACATGGAATTATCTATCAAACGAGAAACATAAACCAATTATCTTGTAAAATGCATATATATGTCATAGTATTAATTGCCAACCAACAACTGTGATTACTAGACATCTATGGACACTGAATAACTACAATGTTTGCATTAGGGTTTGATTAATATCCCTACCTACGAACACCAATGACAAACAATAATTTAGATAAGGGATATAGATCCTCAACATATACCTAACCTTCATAGGCTATAGATTACCATTGGAGCTATGAAAAATGACAACATAATATCAAAGTTATTGATCGACTAGAAAATAACTTGGTGATCCGATGTTTATTATGGTCCTCATCAACCTCATTAACAAAATGATAAGGAATGTGGATAGTGCGTCTCAAATTGGACCTCAGTTGCATAGTAGTCAATTTTCTCCAAAATTTAATCATGTGCTCCAATCATTTTCATGGATCTTGAAAATTGGAACATGTTTTCAAGGTTCTACTTTCTTTTTTTGTAAGTAAGTACCCATGGGGATTTTGAACTTGTGACCTTCCATTTACAACTTATCATCTCAATTAATCATTACCAATTGATATTCCCCCTGTGGGATGAAGGTTCTAATTAATCTTCATAATTTCATTTTATTTTGGCTTGGATTATATACAACTTTGTGTTTATGTATCAAGTTTTGATCTATGGATTTGTTGTTGCAAGTGCAACTATTTATACTTACATTTTCCATATACACATCTAATTGAAATATCAAACTATTTTGAGATTTTTTTCATAGCCTCGCATTGGTTTAGAGAATTTGTTAATTTTAATTTCCCCCCCCTACAAAATGATTTTTGTAGATCATCAAGAGGAATATTTCAATCATGAAGTTTATTTCACTTAACCAAATTCTTTTGCAATACATGAATCAAATGTCCAAGAAATTGATTGTCTATTAGCTAAGTCTCATTTTTTCGAATAGAAATTTTCCACTATAATCCGGGTGCTTTCTTATTCGATGCATTGATGGTTTTGATACATTTCCATTACACATATATTGATATAAGACGATGAATAGTTAATCACTTTAGAGCTAGCTTGAATCGTCGAGACCTTGAAGCTCTTTTGTCAATGAGAAAATAATTGACTAGTGGTTTCTTAAAAGAATCACACAATGTAAAGGATATTGATACATATTTGTATAGAATGTATGTGTCTACTTCTATGACATGGAAATTATGAGATTCTATGGGGTGATATTTTCTGCATTAAATAGTTTTCCAAGTGGTTAGGTATCCAAGTATTTGTTTGGTCATTTGAAAAAATAAAGAAATACCTTAATTTCACTATCGACAATCCTAGATATGAATGTATCCTTTTGTTCCATGATCAAGACCCATCACATGGTCACTTTGAGCCACTATTGCCATACAAATCATTAAAGGAAAGTAAATATCCATCCAAACTGGCTATTGCATGTGCATTTGCAAGTGATCTTTCAATTGTTCAAGTGAACATATTGTATATTGAGCAAGCACTTCTAGACTAGGAACTTTACATATTTGATATCATCACCAATGATTGCCATGACTCTTTGTTTGAATCAGTTTGTAGATTAACATCATGCTTTGATGTGCCTTGTTTGAGAAAGATAATGGCATAAATGTTTTACAATTGTTTTATTGTTAATTGGGAAGGATATATTATCAATTTGTCAATGTTGTATAGATATGTAAATATAGAAGGAGATGAATTTTCAATCCAATGGTTATGTGAACTCCTTAACATTAACATATACATTTGGAGCACTGAATCACATATAATTACCTAGAGATTCCATCCAACATATGCTTCCTCAAATATATTTTATATTATGCATTGTGTTCTGAATTCTTCACATGCACATTTTCATCCATTGCTTTTAATGGAATCCAAAGAAACTACTTCGCTTACATTTTTTTTATAGAACATATTCTTTTATTCAAACGCATATAGATGTTTGTAGAGAAAACCCCAAACTTAAGCTAAAAGACAATAACATCACCAAAAACAATGTTGCTCAACTACCTACTCATTGAGGCCAGGAAACTATAGATAAAAGAGTCTCTATAAGAAAGAGAAATATTCAAAGAATAAAGTAAAAAACGACAAAAGCACAAAATATGCAATTGCAACAATTTCCACAAGCACCCAATAAAACAAGGGAAACTAGTTCCTTCAAAATTCCCAAAAAGACATTTACAAGTTTACATCGTCTACAATAGGAAATACAAAAACAAGGATCCTTTGCATATAGAAGGAAAAATAATAATGCCAAAAATATGACAGCAATTAAAACATATTTGGAGTCAATTAAAGACACGTCGACTCATGCATGTGATATTTGTGAACCTATGAAATTTCACAAACACATGCATGCCATTGACAATAGCATGATATTGAATTTCACGTCTTTAACAATTGGGAATCAATCAAAATTTATCCATGCAAAAGAGGATATTTGCGGCAATTGCAAAAAATCACTCTGGAATAAAAAATTTCCTACCTTTGCAGCACCTTCACAAATTCAGCGTAATAAAGAACTAGTTTGTATCAATATTGACACCTTTAGAAGAAATTCTAGTGTTTCCAAGAATGGCATTTGCACAAATAAGGGAACTTGGATACAAAAAGGCATAGGTTTCACTTGCTAGTACAATCATAATGGATACAAAAAGGCATAGGTTTCACTTGCTAGTACAATCATAAATGTTCCAATAGATTTGAATAAAGTTAAAAAGGCATTACCTAGATACTTAACCAAGTCAATGACAATTGCAGTAATGTTAAAAAGAAAATTAGAATACAAGAATGTTTGTTTATTTATTTGGTAATATTAGGCCAAAAACTGTCATGGCCACTCTCAATGACCTATGTAACACTTCTCTTTATAAATCCAAAGCTATTGTAATTGATAATGAATGGGAAGAAATCTAATTCAATAGAAGCATTGAAAGACGCATTCATGATTTATTGAACATAGAATAATTGGACACTATTGATGAAGATGAATATCCAGAACTTGTGCTTGCAACAATAGTACATGGATATGGACAATATCACCTAATATATGACTTGGACAATCAAATCATACAAATTGCACCTTCCGAAGGATTCCAACCATTAGGGATTTTGCAAGACAATTTTTCTGAAGAAATAGACTTTCATGCACTATTCTATGGATCTTGTTGACCAAATGATATTACAAATCAATTTTCCTATCAGCAAGTAGCACAATGGGAACTGCTATACATTGTTGGATACTTCATAACACATATCACAAATAATTTCTTCAAATCAATCCGAATTCTTATAAACCAAGTTTCAAGTTCAACTTGGATCTCTATTCGCAAAGGAGAGCTAAAAGGAAGAAACTTAGTTGCAAAGATGTAAAGTATAAAAGCAACCTTGAAAAGGTGTTGAAATCCCTAATTGCATATCGCTCTCTCAAAATCATACGCACATCCCCCGACTATTTCGAAAACATAAGAAAATATGTTTTTTCAATGATACAACAACTTGGGCCCCCAACATTCTTGATGAATTTTACTAGTGTTGAGCATCTATGGAAACCATTGTGCCATGCATTGCAAGAAACTAGAAATAAGTCTTTAGACAAACTTGGGAAAAAAAAATCGGAATAAACTATTGAATCATTGATTAGAAAGAATTCTTTCATTTGTAGTTGCTACTATAGACATAGAATAACAACATTATGAAATTTAATTTCAAGCAATAGTGAACAATTTGGTGAACTAGAAGACCACTTATTTATTACTATATTCCAAAGTAGAGGCAATGAACATGAACATGGGCTACTTTAGATCCATAATGCACCAGTTTATAAACAAGCTTCTAAGCATAATATAGTGGCATTTGTTGATAGATACATATCCTTTAACTTGACATTGATTCGATGTGATCTGATTAAGATTCAAACTAATCATCACAAATAAAGTTGCAAGAAATACCAACACTCGAATTGCAAATGTTTTTCCATTTCCTCCAATGGACAAGACCACGATTTTGCTTCCTTTGGACGATGATGGCAATAGAAATATTGAAAAAGAAAATAACTATTTTCTTTTAGCGCACAAAATCTATCCTAAAGACACATCCTTTAGTACATTCCTATCTGAGCTTAGAATAACTAGAGATAGGTACATTCTTATGTTGTGCTCTAGTATTCTATGTCCTACTTTGTTTCTAAAGAGAGACCTATTTGACATATGGGTTAATGAATTTTCCAAACAAGTGCCAAAGATATAGCATGAAAATAAAAATGCACAATTTATCCTAGATTCCTATGCTCCAGCTACATACTATAGCTCTTACATCACAAAAATTGATTACACCATGACCACTGCTTTCAAGAAAATAAAAGAACAATGTATATCTAGCAATGAGCGAAAAATTTAAACCATCCACAAACTTGGAAATACATTTCTTAACATGCAACAAATGTTTAGTCAACAAGTAGTGCACATCGTCCTCTCATTGTCATTATCCTAAAGCTCTAGAAAAATAATAATTCATTAACTTTGCATCATTGGACAAAAGAAAATTCGTCTTAAAAAACCCAAACTCTTGCAACAAGAACTTGATGATTCTAAATACATTATGTGTGCTTCAATTGTTGACAAGTATATTGCAAGACCTCTTGAACTTGAACATATATGTTTAGAAGAATATGGTTCTTGGTACTCATTGTTGGAGATTGTTGAACTTTGATTGTCATTGATGTCAACTGATATCAAAGAGGATTCATTATTCCTATGAAAGTTTGAAGAAGTACATCAGGAATACATTCACTACATGTGCAAGTACCAAGTCCACCGAGTCAAGCCATATCGAGGCTAAGTCATTAGAGTTGGTTGGGAAAGGTTCGGGAGTGCGCAAGAGGCTTGAGAAAAAGAAGTGATTAATTAGTTAAGCAAGCCCCAAAAGTGCACAAGATACACCAATCAGAAGAATATTACAAGTTGTTGAAGTGTGCAAAAGTACAAGAAGAAAGTAGCGGTTGGAGAAGTCATAAGTGCGAAAGTCCCACAAGCGATGGTACATCAAGGGCACAAGACCCACATGTGATGGAACCACAAGGGCGCAGGTTCCACTAGACAAAGGACCAAGTATGTGCAAGGCCCATAAGAGATGACACCTCAGTGGCACATAAGATAACAAGTGGCGAAAGCGTGAAGTAAGCGGATCCGTGAAGCAAGGAAGAAGGGATGCTATGACTAACTTGTGGACATCACCATCCGCGCAGATCAAGTATAAATAATAAGCCGAGTTGGAGAATGGAAAAAAATATTGTGAGTGGAAATCTAGAAGATACAGATTTAGCAAGCTTCTAATTCTTGGGGCATCAAGGACTCACAGAACTGAAACATATGATCTAGCAGAGAGTCGAGTGCACACAAGAAGAAGAATGGAATTATTGATAGTGCGCAGTATGATGTAATTTTATTTGTGACAGTTGCGTGAAGACAAAAAGGAAGAAATACAATGTATGCGCAAGTGCGTGAGACCATAATGAAAGTTTCGCAGATAGCGAGCAGATAGTCACAGATGATCTAAGGTAGATGCACAAAGACAAAATTGAAGTATTGCTTGAGGTGTGCGAAGTGAAGTAGTTTATATTATGCGCTAAGACAGAGTTGTTGCACAGTAAAGGATGCGCATTATGATAAGGATGATCTGAGACAAGTGTGTATAACAAAAAGGCCACGTCACACATGAAGCACAGAGTGTCGCATATTATCTAAAGGTTGTTTCACCAAGATAGAACAAACATATCATAGAAGATGTGCAGACTTATCTGATACTGATGCACAAAGTTTGAACAATAGTACTACTAAATTTGCACAATATCAATTGAAGTTGAAGATGTGTAGTAACAGAATGGCATATTGAACCAGAGCACAGACTGCGGCATATGATGAAGTAGTACATAGTTTGTAAAGTATGAAATCAATTGTGATGTTGTGAAGAGATAAGTCAAGTGTGAATACAAGTGAAGTATTCAATACAACGGCAAAAATATTAGAGCATACAGAAGTTGCACACAGTAGAACAAACAACAGTCAATCTGAAGTGTGCATTGATCGGAAGAATAGTAAAGCAATATCTTCTTCTTTTATATCAAGGCGTTAGAATGGGGCATGGAGTGTTGGAATATTCTCACCATCATTTTTCATATTTGCATGTCTACATGCATCCAGTCATCAGGCATGCATTTGCATGCAACTAAATGCATTTAGTCATCATTTTGGTGGTCTCCCCAACACCTAAAGCCTAATTTCATCTCCCTATATCCTGTCTTCAGCCCCCAGTAGCCCTCCTACCTACCTGAAGCACCCTCCTTTATTCTCCTGCATGAAATGTGGACCTTTTCTCACCTGCCAAGAGTTATCATTCAGTTAAAGTGCCTTATCTCACCAACCGGGTGTCTCACAGTCAGTTAGAGCATTGATTGAGCAGTTCTTCCACTAATTTCTCATGCTAACTGCCTGCAACTCCTAGTTAACTAGTTCTGGAGAGCCACTTGACCTTCTGACAACCTCATGCGCCCTCCTTGGAGTCTCCATCCCCTGATTTTTGCTCACATGGCTCAGTTAGTCTCAGTTAGACTCATTTGACTGACTATTGACCATTTACGACCACTACTACTGACTGGATGATGTCTCCAATGTTGTCCAAGCTAGACTTTGATCATGATTCGAATGAAATCCTTGGTTAATTCGAATTATAATCACAGTTATTGTATTATTGTATTCATTTATTCACATTGCCAACTCACAGCTGGTGTATGATACTGTTATTCTCTATTTTTTGTGTTCATGAGTGATTATTGAGTGCATTCTTCTCTTCTTCTCTGCACTTTTTGAGAGTTTGTTTTGTGAGGTTTGTTTCAGTTGCTAGATCCTACTGCAAATTATCACATGGTATCATAGCTATGAGATCTTCCTGCAGATCATCACATGGTATCATAGCTTGCAGCAGCTATTCGAATTGCAGCAGTTGCAGCATTTCTTTGAGCAGTTGTCTTTCACTTGAGCACCAGAAGCCTCTGAGTTTCCACAGCAAATCCTGGTGTCATTACCTTGAATTCAATGGAGCAATCCAGTGAGGTCTAGCCAGGTGTGAACGACTTAGTCATATGTGCTCAGTGTCCTAAGGCATTGTTCATTCGAAGTGTAGCAAATCTCCATCAACAAAACTCTTCTTGTTTTGTAGGTTTATTCACCCATTCAAATTTTCTTCAATTCGACCTTCACTGCTCAAATGGATCTAAAACTAAATTATTCCAACTATGTCGAATGGAAAGCTAAGATGTCTCTCTTCATGAGGTCCAAGAGCTTCACCGGGATACTAAATGGAATTATGGTCGAACCACTCAGTGCAGTAGAGAAATCCAAGTACTTGGATAGGCTTGATGAAGCAGTAGGTTTACTTCTTCTCTCAATTTATGAAGATCTTCACTTCCATGTCATCGATCTAACATCTCCAAAAGAGGTTTGGGACAAGCTCGAATCCCTCTTTGGACAGAAAGATGATTTGAAAGGTCATAAATTGGAGAATGAACTCATCTCTTTGAGTCCTAAAAGCTTCGAATCCATCAATGCCTTCTTAACCAAGTTCAAAAGCTTGATTTATCAGTTGAAGAGATATGAGATAGTGAAAGAAGACAAACAACTCATTCTTGCCATTCTCTCCAAATTGGGGCCAAACTTCTCAGTTTTTGTCTCCACATTTCAGTCAGCTAAGATGTCCATTCCAAAATGGAAGTTTCCCTCACTTGATGACTTCATCCAATCTCTCACACAAGAGGAGGAGAAGTTAATCTCCATGGGAATGATCAAGCCAAAGTTGGATTCGAACCTTACAGCTGTTGAAGCCAAAAGAGCGAATGCAAAGGGCAAGCAAAATTTTTATGAAAAGAGAGTGAATGATATAAAGCCAAAATGCGTTCCATATCTGTCAGATGGGGTTTTGAACTCAAAGGAGAACAAGCAATCTCATAAAGAGAGATCCAAGTGCACATATTGTCATCGAGGATTTCATCCTGAGAGTTCTTGTATGAAGAAGACTATAGACTTGATGGCTCAGTTACTTGAGAAGAACAATCTCCCTATACCTGCAACTGAAAGGAAGAAAGATATTGATACTGAACCTTCTAGATCTGAGGACAAAGAGAGATTTCATGCCCTCATGGAAAGTGCATCAACACAATCCTCATTCGTCATAGATTCAGGAGCTTCAAGACATATGTATTCCTCCAAAGATCTCTTCTCCAAATTCGAATGCTCAGTTGGCCCTTCCATCAAGTTGGGCAATGGTTCATAAGTCTCCTCTCAGGGGATTGGAAGAATCAATCTTGACCATGGATACTTTTCTGATGTGCTTTATGTTCCTTCTCTCACAGCAAATCTACTTTCAGTGTATCAAATGACTCATATTGGAGAGCCCAAAAGAGTCATATTTTCTCCAAATGAAGTCGAGATACAACACATGGTTTCAGGGAAAATAATTGCAAAAGGTGTTGTGAATCATAAGACAAAACTCTATGAGTTTTCACACTTCTTTCCTCTCTCAAAGCAGTCTGCTCTTCACTCTCATGAAAATGAAGAGAGTAGGCTATCTCATCTCAACTACAAGCATTTGCAAAACTTGCAAGCTCAAAATGTGGTTGAAGGTCTTCCAAATGGAAAGTTTGCTCATGGCATCCTCAAAGGTTGCTTGAAAGGCAAAGATTCACCAAAGAAGATTGGGAAAAAGAGGACTCTTGAAGAAGTGTGAATTCTAGATCCAGATCCACAAGAACCTGAAGATCTAGCACCTATTGGTTCAACTCCTATGCAAAAGTGGGCCACCACTACTGTATCCACTAGTGATCTTGTTGAAGATCCATCATCATCTTGTCCTAGTTCTTTTGATAGTGATCTCACCTATGTTGGTTCAAAGGAGATATCAAAGAACTACATGCACATTCTGAAACAATTTCATGATATCCACATTTTTGGATTTGTTCCTCCTTTGAGTGATGATGAGCAAGAGAGCAAAGTTGCATCACATGAGATTTCAAATTCAGAGTTTGAATGTGATGATGAGCCAGTTGTACTTGCTTCTTCACATGAGATTTTAGATTCAGAGTTTGGATGTGATGATGAGACAGTTGTACTTGCTTCTTCACATGAGATTTCATATTCAAAGTTTGTAAGTGATGATGATAAAGAGAGTAAATCTTCATCACATGAGATTTCAGATTAAGAATCTGAAGATGGAGATGATGACGAGGGAATGCTAGATCCAGATCCACAAGAACTTGAAGATCTAGCAACTGATGATGAATATGAGCGAATGGGAGATCCATATGCACAAGAACTTGATGATATCTCACCTAATGATTCTCCTCTTCCTCAATGGGTATCCATTACACTCCGATCTGCCGGTGATTTGGTTGGTGATCCACATGATCAAAGAAGAACCACATCAGATTTTCAGAATGGAAGGTTTCATCCTTCTCACATTATTGATCCATTTCAGATCGATCGATCCTTCTTCGGAAAAGGACACTTGCCTCCTTCTGGGGTGAGTGATGATATGCTACATTATCATCCTTTAGTCTATTTTGAGGGATGGATTCCCACTGGGTTTTTCCCTCTTTCTTCAGTTAGTTTATTTAGATTGATTGTTCGGGGTGACCTTTCGTCTCAGTCACCAGGGCCCTATTTTTTCATTTTTTAGTTATTACCTCATAATATAGCTTCCAGGGGGGTTTTGGAATATTCTCACCATAATTTTTCAATTTTTCATTTTACATGCACCTAGAGCCTAATTTCATCTCCCTAGAGCCTGTCTTCAGCCCCCATTAGCCCTCCTACCTACCTGATGCGCCCTCCTTAACCCTCCTGCATGACATGTGTGCCTTTTCTCACCTACTGGGAGTTATCATTCAGTTAGAGCTCCTTGTCTCACCTACCAGGTGTCTAACAGTCACTTAGAGCATTGATTGAGCAGTTCTTCCACTGATTGCTCATGCTAACTTCCTGCAACTCCTAGTTAGCTAGTTATGGAGTGCCACTTGACCTTCTGACAGCCTCATGCGCCCTCCTTGGAGTCTCCACCCCCTGATTTGTGGTCACATGGCTCAGTTAGACTGAGTTAGAATCATTTGAATGACTATTGACCATTTATGACTACTACTACTAACTGGATGATGTCTCCAATGTTGTCCAAGCTAGACTTTGAGCATGATTTGAATGACCTCCTTGGTTAATTCGAATTATCATCACAGTTATTGTATTATTGTATTCAGTTTTTCACAGTGCCAGCTCACAGCTGATGTATGATACTGCTATTCTCCATTTTTGTGTTCATGAGTGATTATTGAGTGCATTCTTCTCTTCTTCTCTGCACTTCTTGAGAGTTTGTTTTGTGAGGTTTGTTTCAGTTGCTAGATTTTACTGCAGATTATCACAAGGAGCAGGGGGTCGGTGCCTCCTTCCAATTGAAGCTAGTAAATTAGGGAGTTGGTACTTCCTTCAGGTCAGTGCCTATAAAACCAGGGGGTCAGTGCCTCCTTCCAATTTGTGTTGGAGAACTTAGGATTTTGGTGCTTCCTCGAATGTAATCTTTAATTATAAGAGATAATTTCATGATTTTATCCCATTTGGATTTCTACATAAAAATCATGTGTGTTCTGTGTATTGCGCTCATTTGATGTTGAATGTTTTATTTATGGTGGATGCATAATTTAAGTTCAAGTTTAAATCAATTAAGAAGTTAAAAATTGTTCATAACTGCGCTAATACTGATTCACCCCCCTCTCAGTATTAAATATATTTCAACAACTGGTATCAAAGAAGGTGTCTTCAGTAACAACTTAACATCTGGATGATAATCCGTGCATAGATATGGACAAGCAGGAAGGCCTCTCCACCCGCAAAGCACCAAGGTTTGACGGTACCAACTACATCTTCTGGAGGATTATGATGGAAGCGTATCTACAATCCCTTGGATCTGAAGTCTGGCTGTCCATTATGGATGGTTATAATGTTCCAGCAATCGCACCAACTGATCCAGCTGAAAAGAGACAGTATGAACGCAATGCAAAGGCTAGAAACGCACTATTATGTGGGTTAACAGGCACTAAATTTAATAATGTTATGCATTGTGCATCAGCTAAGGAGGTATGGGATAAAATCATAAATGTTTATGAAGGTGATGAGAAAGTAAAGAAGGCAAAGTTGCAGAATTACTCTGGATTGTTTGAATCTTTGAAAATGAAAGATGAAGAAAATATTGTTTCTTACTTCTTGTGAGTTGATGAGTTAGTCAATGCCATCAAGAGTCTTGGAGTTACACTAGAAGAAGAATCAGTAGTGTAGAAAATACTAAGAACTCTGCCTCCAAGATTTGACGCAAAGGTATTTGTGTTAGAAGATAGAGCCAATCTTGCATATCTGAAAAAGGGTTAGCTTCAAGGGATATTGAATGCATACGAGATGAGAATAGAAGAATAAAATCCCATTAGAAAATAAGTTTTTTTCAAATCTACTGTAAAGGCTAAGCATGAGCATGACAAAGGCTCCTGTGATGATTCAAATGAGGAAGAATATAACTTTGTGAGAAAGTTGAAAACAAGATGTGGTAAGTATAAGAATAAATTGCCTTTCAAATGTTTCATACGTGGAAGGATAGGCCACTTTGCTTTGGAGTATCCATACAAGGAATATGGATATAGTGACAGCAAGGAGGAAGCCAGTTCCCATGAACAAAGAATGGCGTGAACTCAGGATAGACCTGAGAATAGGAAGAAAGTTCCAAAATAGAGGAAGAGTTCGTATACTAAGGAAGACAACAATTTATCCAAAGGAATTGATTGCGATAATAATACAAAAGAGGTATTATTCATTTCCTTTTTGGAAGGAGAAAGCAATGAGGAAAAGAAGAAGATTTGTTTGTTAGTCAAGAAGAATACACCATTTGCGCAAAGCAAACCGGATCACTAGATATCAGTATTTCTTTAGTGGATCCTTCAATACACCTCCAAATCCTGTCACATAAATTAAATATGGCAGTCAATCTAAAGAAGAATAAGTTGCATATGTTGATTGGGAATGAGAACTGGTGAGTGACCTAGATGAATTGAAGAAGTTAAGAAGAAAGAACAAACTCTTGCAAGACCAATTGACAAAATATGAAGAACATGTCAAGCAAGCTAAGGTGCTTCGAGAATCTATTGAGAAATAGGTGATGAACTGCGAGAAAAAAGTAAACTGCGTAGTAGAGAAGATCAAGGTGCTTGAGGAATAAAAATCAGTATTGAAGGCCTCTTTGGAAGAACTAGCGCAGAAGAACATAGCAGTAACAATTCATCTTGAATAGAAGTATAAAGAGATCTCTTGCTTAGAAGACAAGTTTATTAAGATAAAGGAAAAGAAATAATTTCAAGATCACATCATGAGTGATACTCTGAATTGCACACATATAGGTAGTGACATGGATAGTCTTGACGATGAAGTGAAGAACAAGTACAAAGGAAGCACATCAATCCTAAATAAGATCCTGAATGATCAGAGATCACCAGTAGAAAAGACAGGACTTGGATACGACATAACATCTGAGAAGTTCTGTGACAGTAAACAAGGTCCAAATCAAATGAAGTCATTCAGGTATGATGATTTCTCCAATGGTTACAATTATTTTTGTTACACTACCAGAAGAAGGAATATTACAATAAAGTGTTCAAGGTGCAATTACATTGGTCATGCTGCGAAGTATTGTCAAACTGTGAGATGCTATGCATGTGATGGCTTTGGGAACAAGGCTAATTATTGTCGGAGAACAATGAACTGTCCAGATGAGTATATCCTACCTAACAATTGTCGCAATACAAAAACCAAAAGGGAAGACAGCCAAGTGCATAATCAAAATAGAAATGCGCACATAAAGAAATGGGTAAGGAAAACTCCTCAGAAATGCGTAGAATAATATGACAATCCAAATACGTCTAAAGCAACAAGTAATTGTTTTCCATATTTCTGATCTCTAAGAGATTAAGTAAGATCCTTGAATTTAACACGATGTTCATTAGGAATTCAAGGAGTGTGTTAGTGAAGTACTACTATTAGAAACTGTTTGAAGTTGATTATTGCATTAATGTTGCAAAAGGATATGTGCATATGTTCAATTAGTTGAAGTTAATTTGTCGCACAAAGTACACATACATGTATCATAACAAAGAAAAGTTCAAATGAGCATTGCCAAAGAACAAACATGAATCTACGCAGATACATAAACAAAGATTGGTATTATATTCAAAATTTTGTCCTTGCAAAATTACATAATCCCTTAGTCGCAAAATATAGATTTTAAGTACTAAAGACGCTGTATGCCAAGGAAATTGAAGTTCAAAATGATAATGGAAGTCGTATCAAGAAAAATTGAGAATTACAGGGGTAATTCATAGGTGCAGCTCAAGGTCTAGATTTGTGTCATGGATAGCTAGTTGTCGAAGTTCCAAATCCATTGAAACTGGCTCATTGAATTCAGAGGATGGATGCTGGGTATAAAGTTGCAGAGTTGCAGATGACACATTGTCAGTAGACTGCTCATCCCAAATCAAAATTCAGCATATCAAAAATCCTTTGTTGTTGCTGCTCCAGGAATTCCACTCACTTGCTCAGACCAGATAATACTTCAACATTGTTCTGATTGAGCATACCAATGGTTGAACTTAGAATCCTTCATTTGGCCCTACCAAGCGCCCATGTCCACTCTCAGTCGAGTGAAATTTGCTTGCTGCGACTAAACTGCAAGGCGTACACTATCAAGTGAGTCATTAAGCCTCTGAAAGAAGGAAGACATGATGAGAGATGATGAGAATCACATAGGAAGCAAGCTAAAAAACATAGACAATGAAGGAACAAAGGTGATGAACCAAGAAATTCGTAGCTCTCTTATAGAATCGGAAGGTAGTTTTTTGCGCACGTGAAAATTAAGTTTATTAGACGTGGGAGTAAATCACATTCATGTCCATACGATTCGAAGCTGGTTATGGAGACGTCAAAATTTATTGCATGAGTTAATGAATTCAGGAAAAAGGAAAAAAAATCTGAAATCTAATTCATTGTTTCGTACGACTGGAATGATGTCTCCCAAAAGGATCAAGTATGAATGTGACATGCCAAATTTTCCACATGGATTGTAAGTCATATCGCTTTATTTCCAATCTGGATGACAGGTGGAAATGTGTGCAAAAATATTTGGTTGTCATGGTGATATATGAGATGTCAGAAAAGGAAACAACGGTTGGTCACAGTGCAGTAAATGCAATGAAAGGAATAAGTTAGACGTTGGAAGAAATCGACAGAGAAGTCGGTGCAAAACCAAAAGTAGATGGAATTATGCAATGCACAATAAGCAAAACAGGTAGATGGCATGAAAATTTGCACAAGGAATAAAGATGTATGGTTGATATGAAAGGAACAGAAGATCAAGATAGAAGTAAAATAACAATTGTACAGGGGGAGCATATCCGAGTCAACTACAAAAATACTGTACAGGTTGCAAGGTAACTTAAATATGCGTAGAGACCCCAACAAAAGAATCAAGCATGAAGAGAGGGCGAGTAATCCCAGCAAGCATATTTATGAGGCCATCACAATACTGAAGAAAGGAGAACCTATAATTGTGCAGTAAGGGAACCTCTTTTCCATTGATTTCAAACGGGGAGAATGATCATGAAGCATGCGATCAACGCAGAGATGAAAAGTAGCCAAGAATGATCATGAAAGCATGCGATCCATGTAGAAGTAAAATATAACAAAAGAACACTGATAGTAGGATGCGTAGATGAGCAATTGCTCAAACTAGAAAATAACATAGGGGGAGCACTGCAACAAGCATAGATGAAGTGTACAACTTCATGAGATGATTAATAGGAGCAGCTTCATGAGGTGTTGACATCAATTCCAGAGGGGGATATTGTTGGATATTGTTGAAATTTGGTTGTCATTGATGTCAAAGAGTATTCAATATTATCATGCCAGTTTGAATAAGTACATAAGGAATACATTCACTGCATGCACAAGTATCAAGTCCACAAAGTCAAGCTATCTCAAGGATAAGTCATTAGAGTTGGTTGGACAAGGTTTGGGAGTGCACAAGAGGCTTGAGAACAAGAAGCGGTTAATCAGTTATGCAATCCCTGGAAGTGCGAAATATACACCAATCAAAAGAAGAATATAAGTTGTTGAAGCACGCAAAAGTACAAGAAGAAGTCAAGTGCGCAAGTCCCACAAGAGACAGTACATCAAGGATGCAAGACCCACATGTGATGGAACCACAAGGGTGCAAGTTCCCTAAACAAGGGACCAAGTATGCACAAGACCCACAATAGATGACACCTAAGTGGCGTAAAAGATGACAAGTGGTGGAAGCATGAAGTAAGAGGAATCATGAAGCAAGGAAGAAGGGATGCTATGACCAACTTGTGGACATCACCATCCGCGCAAATCAAGTATAAATAAGAAGCCAAGTTGGAGAATGGAAAAAAATCTTGTGAGTGGAAAGCTAGAAGATATAGATTTAGCAAGATTCTAATTCTTGGGGCATCAAGGGTTCACAGAACCAGAACAAATGATCTGTCACGTCCCCATTTTGACCCCCTTCGCATTAAATCGTAAATGATGTAAATATTGTTATTTAATCAGGGTGAGGAGCTCAAGGCCAAGGCCCCACCATTGATTTAGCGTTTTATGTATCGACAATTAAAAATAGATGCATGTGGTTCTTGTGCTAGATAGGCACAATGTAAATTAAGACATCATGTAAATACAAATTTTAATGAAAAACCCACAACTAGCTATGCAATGCAACAAAGAGATGGGGGTATGATTCTACAAGGAATAGGGAGGGAAATTATTCAAACCCTTGAGCCAATGGTGATAAGCCAGATGTCAGTGAATAAACCCTCAACTACCCATTCTGACTTATGCACCCAATCATTTAATTCTTCCAGAAATTGGTTGAGGCAGTTAATGCCTTGGGAATGAAGAGGCATGGCAGCCAATTTCGTGCATGGGCAAGCCATCAACCTGGGAAAATGTACTTTTTCTTCTGGGGCAAGAAAACACCCACGAAATGGTTCCCAAAGCCATTATGAACCCATAGTCTTTCCTCTCTCACGCAGTCTGAGCTAGCTGGGCTTTCCCCATCACGTTTTTTTACCAATTTCCTGCATTTTTCCATAGCTAGGAGCTCGTTTTTGTGTTGCACAGTGGCTGGGAGAAAGGGAGTCACATTTTGGAGGTTTATAGAGTTCGTTTTTGCCCCTGAAATGCAGAAAAACGTTTTCTGATAAACGAATTTGCTCTCCCAGGGTTTATTCCCCATCTACCAGTTCGTTTTGGTTGCCCACATTTTTCAGCACTTATGTTTTGTTGTAGGGTGCATCCCTGTGATGGTTTCAAATTGTGAGCAAGAATTAGGAGTGGAAGTGGACCATAATTGGCTTGATAAACCTAGTGAGGAGGTAACCTCTCAAGAGTATCAAAAGGGCTAGTTTCTCTTCTATGCACACCTTGAAGAACACTAGAATGGAAGGTATGGCCTGAGGGACTGTGTATTAGTGAAGGGAATACTTCCTTGTGCCAGGTGTGTAGGTATTGTGGGGACCAAGCTAGATAGATCTTGCAGAGGCTGCCCATATCTCTATGGATGATCCCACTAGCTTAGCAATTCTTCCTTCCATTGCCTAACAGCCTGATAAACCCAACTGTAGCTTGGCTTGGCTGATTTGGTGTATCTTTGGGCTATGTGTGAATCTGCTATTCCCTGATTCCTTGTAGAGATCATGCCCAGCACGGGGGTGGCAGTGTGTTGAGATATTGATGATCACAACTGGCCTATGGTTGGGTGGAACGTTGCAGTTGCATAGCCAGTTGCCTGGGACTACTTTGTTATAAGATAAGTATTCTCTTGTGTTAACTTTGCAATTATTTATTTGATGAATATCTTAAATGTATGATGGATGTGTAATTGAAATTACTTCCGTTGTGTTTTCTTATAATTATACATTTCCATATGTCTTTTTATATTATGTGAATGCTTATTTAATAAGTTCATGGGGCTAGATGCCCGGTTTTAGCATCATGATCCTCTCCATCGCACTGGTATGATGGGAGGGGACGTGACAGAATGGTATCAGAGCCATAGGCTACAGCATTGGACCTCTATGGGCCAAATCTAATTACAGTTACGTGGGAAGGCCCCTTCCTAATCACCACAGGTATCAGCATCGGGCCTAAACTAGCTAAGTTGAATAAAAATACAGAGGTAAGATCACATCCTGCTGAGCAGCAGTCATCACAGAAAGAAGGAAAGATTTCAAATTTTCCTAAGAGTTTTTTTGAAAATTTTGTCTAAGTGTTTTTCGGCGTTGAAGGGAAAGTTTCGGAAGGACTCAGCGAGTTGGTCCGCAACAGCGGAAGAACTCGCCGAGTTGGCCCGAAACGACGAAAATTTTCTAAGTTTTTTTTAGCGTCGAAAGGAAAGTTTCGGAAGGACTCAGCAAGTTGGTCCACAACAGCAGAAGAACGCGCCAAGTTGGCCCGAAACGGGGAAAATTTTCTAAGTGTTTTTCAGCGTCGAAGGGAAAGTTTCGGAAGGACTCAGTGAGTTGGTCCGCAATAGCGGAAGAACTCGTCGAGTTGGCCCGAAACGACGAAAATTTTTCTAAGTGTTTGGCGTCGAAAGGAAATTTTCGGAAGAACTCCGCGAGTTGCTCCACAACGGCGGAAGAACTCGCCGAGTTGCCCCGAAATAGTGAAAATTTTTCTAAGTGTTCGGCATCAAAGGGAAATTTTGGAAGAACTCCACGAGTTGGCCCGAAATTGCGGAAGAAATCAGCAAGTTGGCCCGCAACGGCGAAAGGACTCGGCGAGTTGGTCCGAAAAATCTCAAAATTTTTCTAAGTGTTTTCGGTGGAAGAACTTAGCGAGTTGCTCCACAACAGGTCGGAAGAACTCGGCGAGTTGCTCCGCAACAAGGCGGAAGAACTGGATGAGTCGCTCCGAAACATGAAATTTCAGTTGTTTTTCAAGGAGATTTTCAAGTGCCGAAAATGGAAAAATTGTCATGGAACTTATGCGTCAGATTGTGCAAAATGGAAAGATTTACAAAAAAAAAAAAAAAACGAGGGCGCTGCCCTCGACGTGGCAAGCCCCCTTGACCCCTCTCGTCCCCCTCATATGTCGTTGATTGTGAGAAAATTCTATGATTTGACAAATTGTCAATATAATATTTTTCCACATGCATGAAAGTAATTTATGAATTTCTGAGAATATAATGCAGCTAACAATTGTGTTAATGAACACATTTTGCAGAATCACAATTACATCAGGGAAGCACTCTAGATAGTACAGTTGGAAAGTTTTGGATATTGGTTGGGCCAAGAAAATCAACATCATGGATGATGCACAGGATCCCTATGAGCCTGAGACAGATGCCATGGGGGAGAACATACATGTTGAAAATGTTGAAACAGAATCTAATGGGAGAAGAAATCAAGAGACTCCTCCAGATATTGCAGCCACCATGAGAAGCCTAAGGGTGGAGTTGCAAAGCTGTAGAGAAGATAATGAAAGGATGATTAAAGCTCAGGAGGAACAAAATCAGTTGAATGCAACCATGCTGCAGAGTTTGACAGACATCCAAAGGAAAATAAACTCTGGGCATCAGACATCAAATCCAGAAAGGGGTGGGAGTAGTTCTAGAAGGAATTCCCGTAAGAGGGCCAGTAGCTCAAGAAGAGTTTCTACAGACAAAACATATACTCCATAAATCCCTTCTAATGAATCATCTAACTCTGAAGAATTGTAATGTCCCTTGTTAGGAATTTTATTAAAATTGCAATTTTCCACTTTTTTTTCCTAGTTCGACCTTTGACTAGTTTTGATCTCTAGGTCCCAAATTTGCCCCAAATGATCCCAAATCTTCTGAGAATGTATATGAATGATATTATAACATAAATATGTGTTTCAGGGATGTCTTTGGACCTTTAAAATACTTTTTCAAATGCTCTTTCAATTCTGATCAATGTAGGTAACTTTATTAGTGATTTTCCTTTGACTAGTATTGGTCTCTAGGTCTCAAATTGACTCCAAATGCCTTCAATATTCAAGGGAGGTGTATGACTGATATTAGAACTTGAATATGATGTTTATGGATGAAATATGTCCACCAAAAGACCTCTGCAAACTCTCTTAAGATTCTGAACCAATTATGCAATTTTACTAGTAATTTGGGGTTCAAATCCCCCTGGGGTAAGTACTGAAAATGGCTTCCCAAATGCCTCCAAACCCACTCAAATTTATGAACAGAGGTATGTAATGTGTTAATTATTTTATTAAAGTCTCATATGCACCATTAATGGATTATTACAACTGTTCTCACCCTCTCCCATTCAACTGCAAAAATCCCCAATTCGACCCTTGGGGGAATGGCACTATTTCACCTCCCAATACAACTAAACTGAGTAAAAATGCTTCAAATGCTCAAGTACAGTACATGAAAATTTTAGAAGACATCCATGGCATTATATTGATCACAAATATATCAGAGAATCATCCATTCATTCGAAATCATCATCAATACATTGGCTCACAACAAGTTAGTGGGGAAATGGCATTGTTCTTCCATTAAAAATGAGATTTATACATTTCTACTTGGAATTTCGACCTGAAACTTTTTGGAGATGAAGAAAAGAGTATTTACTTCATATTAAAAAGGAAATGGGGCATTAAAAGCTTCCCCAACGAGTACAATAGCTCACCAAAAACGCCCTCCCTCAAGGATCAAGAATATGCCATCAAAATTGGAAATGGTTGAAGGAGTGAGCTGCAATAGAAGAAACCATGAGCTGCCCTGTAGCTTACACCTGCAAATAAAGACTCCATTAAAGCTCCAAATGAAAGGTCTGAATGGCCTTTCCATTACCAACTTGGATGGGAATCTTTCACCCTCGAAATTGGCTAAGGCAAGAAACTAGTCATCCACTAGCTCTCCCTCTTCACAAATGCAATTCCAAATTCTAAAAATGATCAAAAGCTGGTTTAATTCTTTGTTATTGACATTTATAAACTTCTAATGTCCTCCATGGGTCGAATTCCTTCCAAGAGACTCATGCCAACTCAAGTTGGGAAGAGATTCCAAAGAACACCACTTGTACAACAATTCCTAGTCTCCCACTTCCACCAAATCACATGTGGAAGCATCTTAGCTGCCCTAACACCCTTGAGCGCCCTCTTGGAGTCTATTTTTAGCCCTGACATGTCATATATGTCATATTTCATCCTTCAGGTCTGATTTGTGTCATAGGTGTCATAGCATCTTCATCATTGTTGTCATAGAGCTAGGGAATCTAGCCCAAGTGTCTCACTAGCTCCAAATTGCCTCTTCCTCTTCCATGGGAGTTACTCTTCCTCTATATTTCGACCTTGGATGAGTCATGCAATAAATAATACCTCTTGGACTCCCCCAAGTATGTTACCATTCACCTTGAATTCGAATTGGTGAGAGAATGATGCCAAGTGTAGTGGGGAAATCTAGCCATATGTGGGTCCCACTTCCTCCATGTGTCTTCATGATGAAATGCCACTTTCATTTTCACTTGTATATATTTATTTATCTTCTTTATTAAATATTTATGCCATTCTAATGTTCAAACATCATTTATTATCCCCATTATTCCAAATCCCAAAGCTTCCACCCCAAACCTAGGAAACTAGTAATTTTCCTCCTTGGCAGTTATTTGACCTTTAGCATCAATTTGACAAACTCTAATGAATAGGGCCAATGTGATTAAGCCATTTTGACCCAATACCAAATTTGGGACATGACAAGAATCCATTGAGGGTTCAAGCTCTTCATCTCGCAGAAGTAAGAGGAAGAAGCACTACAAGAACAATTCACATGGGGAATTTAAGAAGGCGAAACCTCCTACATTTGATGGAGAGGTAAAGTCTGGTCAATAAGTTGAAGCTTGGCTTCTTGGGATGAGAAAGTATTTCCAAGTCCAAGACTACTCGGGAAATATGAAGGCAAGGGTAGCCATCTTCAACTTCAATGGAAGAGCATCTATATGGTGGGAACACATCAGGCAAGTGAAGAAGATCAATGAAAGGAAGATTGTGTGGAAGTAGATCAAGAAATACTTCAAGCAGAATTACCTCTCTGATAGGTACTATGATGATAAGATCAAAGGGTTCCATGAGCTAAGATTGGGACAATTGACCATGGAAGAATATGCAAACAAGTTCTTGGAGCTGCTGAGGTATGTCAGTTATATTCGAGATGATAAGGTGAAAATTCAACGTTTCCTGAGTGGACTGCCCCAGTCATATAAAGATAGAATTGAGTTTGATGAACCTCGAACTCTAGAGGAGGCCATAAGAAAGGCCAAGTATTGCTTTGAACAAAACAAAAGCAAACCAGAATTCCATAAGGCATGGAAAGATAAGAAAAATGAAAATTTTGATCAAAGGAAGAAGGGGTTCAAGCCTCCTCAATTCAGGAATCAGCAAAGGCAGCCATCACAGGTTGTGACTAAGCCAACTAGGATGATGGGAGACAAGCCAAGAGATCCAAAGGATCCAAGAGAACCACTTCAATGTTGGGGTTGTGGAGGGGAGCACATGCTTAGGAACTGTCCACATCGGAATGGGAATCCAAATCAAGTTCACAACATCCAAGGAGCCGAAACTGTGGGTCAAGTGGCAAGGACAATCCCTAGAATCTATGCAACTCTAGACGACTTCCAGGCATATCATCAATCAACTTTGGTTGAAGTTGAAGGTAAGATTGCTAAGCAATCTGTTTCTATTTTGATTGATCTTGGATATACTCACAGTTATGTCACTCCTAGAATTGTTGAGATTTGTGCTTTTAAGAAATTAAATCATAGTAAATCATGGTTAGTTTAACTAGCCACTGGAACCAAGAGAAAAGTTAGTGAAATTGTAGATAAATGTCCATTAGAGATGGATGGGCTATTCACTTACGCAAATATGAATATTTTACCACTGGGTTCCTATTATATTCTCATTGGAATGGATTGGTTAGAAGCACACAGGGTTAAAATTGACTGCTATAATAAGACATTTGAATGCATGGACGAAGAAGGAAACCCGAGGGTTGTAAAAGGAATTCCAAAGGTGACTTCTGTTAGAAAGGTTTCATCCATGCAGCTGAAGAAGTTCTGTAGGAAGGGATGTCAATTGTATGCAGCCCACATTTTAGAGGCAGCAGAGAATGAAACTCTTAAATTGGAGGACTATCATGTATTGCAAGAATTCAGGGATGTTTTTCCTGATGAGATTCCAAGACTTCCTCCAAAGAGAGACATTGAATTTACAATTGAACTTGTGCCAGGAGTGGAACCAGTGTCTAAGACACCCTACAGGATGAGTACACCGGAATTGCTAGAATTGAAAATGCAATTACAAGAGTCGCTGGAAAAGAAATATATTAGGTCAAGTGTGTCCCCATGGGGAGCACCTGTTCTATTTGTGAAAAAGAAAGATGGAACACTCAGGTTATGTATTGACTACAGGCAGTTGAACAAAGTCACTGTGAAGAACAAATACCCATTGCCCCGAATTGATGACCTTTTTGACCAAATGAGAGGAGCAAAGGTATTTTCAAAGATTGACTTGAGGTCTGGTTACCATCAAGTAAGAATCAAAGAAGAAGATATTCATAAGACAACCTTTAGAACAAGGTATGGACACTATGAGTTTGTAGTGGTACCATTCGGTCTCACAAATGCACCAGCTACATTCATGTGTCTCATGAATAATGTTTTTAGCAAGTATTTGGACAAGTTTGTTCTTGTATTCCTAGATAACATTCTCATCTATTCTAAGAATGAAAAAGAGCATGAAGAACATTTAAGAATGACAATGCAATTACTAAGGGAGCATAAGCTGTATGCAAAGTTGAGCAAATGTGACTTTTATAAAGATAGAATTCATTATTTGGGTCACATCATCTCCGACGAAGGAATATCTGTAGACCCTGAGAACATTGAAGCCATTATGAATTGGCCTGACTAATGTGAGATCTTTTATGGGCCTTGCTGGTTACTACAGGAGGTTTATCGAAGGATTCTCCAAGGTTGCAAACCCAGTCACTTCTTTGCAAAAGAAGGGGATAAAGTTTGAATGGTCACCAAGATGTGAGGAAATTTTTCAACGGTTGAAGAATCTTCTTACAAGTGCACCAATTTTGAAAATTGCA
Source organism: Larix kaempferi (assembly GCA_027924585.1). Classification (NCBI taxonomy): domain Eukaryota; kingdom Viridiplantae; phylum Streptophyta; class Pinopsida; order Pinales; family Pinaceae; genus Larix; species Larix kaempferi. The sequence goes on from BSBM01000217.1 coordinate 33,884,704, forward strand.
AACCCAAAAAAAGACTTTGTGGTATGTACCGATGGATGCAATCAAGGACTTGGAGGAGTTTTTATGCAAGACTACCATGTGATATGCTATGAGTCAAGAAGTTGAAGGAGCATGAGAAGAACTATGCTACTCCTGATATAGAACTTGCAGCCATAGTACATGCTTTAAATATGTGGAGGCATTACTTAATGGGAAGAAAATTTGAGTAAAGGACAGACCATTGTGGTCTGAAATACTTGTTTGATCAGCCAACTTTAAATGCTAGGAAAGCTAGATTATTGGAAATTTTGTGTGAATTTGATTTTTAAATCAAACACATAAAAGGGAAAGAAAACAAGGTGGTTGATGCACTCAGCAGGAACGTACATGAAATGCATGTGGCAGCACTTAGTACTTGCCAACCAGATTTGAAGCAGTAGATTGTTAACCATATTGTTGAAGATGAAGTGTACGTGCAGATAAAGGACAAATTGTAGCAGCAAGACCTTGGTAAGAAGTATGAGGGCTATCATTTGGAGGAATACGGACTTCTTACCTATAAAAATAGATTCTATATTACCAGTGTGGCAGATTTGAGGAGGATTTTTATGGATGAAATCCATAAAGCTCCATACTCTGGTCACCTAGGATATCAGAAAATAATTGCTACAGCAAGAAAATATTATTTCTGGCCAGGGATGAAGAAGGATGTCGCTGAATACATTTCAAAGTGCATGAAATGTCAGCAGGTGAAGGTTGAACACCAACACCTCGCAGGTTTATTGCACCTAGTGCCAATTCCAGAATGGAAATGGGAAATAATTTCCATGGATTTTATTACAGGATTGCCAATGACTATTAGACAACATGATTCCATCATGGTTGTGGTGGACAAGTTAACAAAGGCAGCACATTTCATACCGGTTAAGTCCACACATAAAGTCGATGCCATTGCAAATATTTTCATGAAGGAAATTTTCAGATTACATGGGTTGCCTAAGGTAATAATTTCTGACAGGGATACCAAGCTCACTTCCAATTTTTGGAAAGGTCTCTTTGCAGATTTGGGTACACAGTTGAACTTCAACACCGCGTACCATCCTCAAACAGACGGGCAAACAGAAAGAGTAAATCAGGTGCTTGAAGACATGCTTCACATGTATGTAATGGACAAGCCATCCAAGTGGGAGGATTATCCACACCTGGTAGAGTTTGCATATAATAATGGGAAGCAAGAATCATTGGGAATGAGTCCATATGAGGCTTTGTATGGCAGAAGGTGTAGGACACCAGTGACTTGGGACAATCCAGTGAACAGAATTGTACTTGGGCCAGAATTGCTTAAGGAAATGGAACAAGAGGTTGCAAAGATCCGGAAAAATTTAAAAGCAGCCCAGGACAGACACAAAAGCTATGCAGATAAGCATAGGATCCATAGGGAATTCAGTTTTGGGGATCATGTGTATCTTAGAGTGAGGCCAAGGAAGGGTTCCTTGAAGCTTGGGAGTTGTGCCAAGCTATCACCTAGATATTGTGGGCCATTTGAAGTGCTTGAAAGAATAGGGCCAGTTGCATATAGACTTGCATTGCTTGCTAGCACTAAAGATCATAATGTTTTTCATGTCTCTTTACTTAAGAAATATGTACATGATCCTAACCATGTGATTAATTGGGATATGATCCAGGTAGAACCCGAGGGAGAGTTCCAAACCGATCCATTGCACATCCTAGACAAGAAGGTAACATTGCTTCGGAACCGAGCCATCGGACAGGTAAAGGTGCAATGGAAGCACTACGGTCCCGATGAGGCTACATGGGAGCTGGAGGATGCTATGAGAGTGGCATAACCATTTTTGTTCAATTTTGATGAGCACTGAGGACAGTGTTGATGTAAGGGGAGGGGAATGTCACATCCCCATTTTGACCCCCTTCGCATTAAATCGTAAATGATGTAAATATTGTTATTTAATCATGGTGAGGAGCTCAAGGCCAAGGCCCCACCATTGATTTAGCGTTTTATGTATCGGCAATTAAAAATAGATGCATGTGGTTCTTGTGTTAGATAGGCACAATGTAAATTAAGACATCATGTAAATACGAATTTTAATGAAAAACCCACAAATAGCTATGCAATGCAACAAAGAGATGGGGGCATGATTCTACAAGGAATAGGGAGGAAAATTATTCAAACCCTTCAGCCAATGGTGATAAGCCAGATGTCAATGAATAAACCCTCAACTACCCATTCTAACTTATGCACTCAATCATTTAATTCTTCCAGAAATTGGTTGAGGCAGTTAATGCCTTGGGAATAAAGAGGCATGGTAGCCAATTTCGTGCATGGGCAAGCCATCAACCTAGGGAAAGGTACTTTTGCTTTTGGGGCAAGAAAAACACCCACGAAATGGTGCCCAAAGCCATTCTGAACCCATAGTCTTTCCTCTCTCACGCAGTCTGAGCTAGCTAGGCTTTCCCCATCACGTTTTTTTTACCAATTTCCTGCATTTTTCCATAGTTGGGAGCTTGTTTTTGTGTTGCACAGTGGCTGGGAGAAAGGGAGTCACATTTTGGGTGTTTATAGAGATCTTTTTTGCCCTTGAAATGCAGAAAAACGTTTTCTGAAAAACGAATTTGCTCTGCCAGGGTTTATTCCCCATCTACCAGTTCGTTTTGGTTGCCCACGTTTTTCAGCACTTGTGTTTTGTTGTAGGGTGCATCCCTGTGTTGGTTTGAAATTGTGAGCAAGAATTAAGAGTGGAAGTGGACCAGAATTGGCTTGATAAACCTAGTGAGGAGGTAACCTCTCAAGAGTATCAAAAGGGTTGGTTTCTCTTCTATGCACACCTTGAAGAACACTAGAATGGAAGGTATGGCCTGAGGGACTGTGTATTAGTGAAGGGAATACTTCCTTGTGCCAGGTGTGTAGGTATTGTGGGGACCAAGCTAGATAGATCTTGCAGAGGGTTCCCATATCTCTATGGATGATCCCACTAGCTTAGCAATTCTTCCTTCCATTGCCTAACAGCCTGATAAACCCAACTATAGCTTGGATTAGATGATTTGGTGTATCTTTGGGCTATGTGTGAGTCTGTTGTTCCCTGATTCCTTGTAGAGATCATGCCCATCTCGGGGGTGGCAGTGTGTTGAGATATTGATGATCACAACTGACCTATGGTTGGGTGGAACATTGCAGTTGCATAGCCACTTGCTTGGGACTAATTTGTTATAAGATAAGTATTCTCTTGTGTTAACTTTGCAATTATTTATTTGATGAATATCTTGAATGTATGATGGATGTGTAATTGAAATTACTTCCGTTGTGTTTTCTTATAATTATACATTTCCATATGTCTTTTCATATTATGTGAATGCTTATTTAATAAGTTCATGGGGCTAGATGCTCGGTTTTAGCATCACGATCCTCTCCATCGCACTGGTATGATGGGAGGGGACGTGACATGATCTAGCAAAGATCTGAGTGCACACAAGCATAAGAATGGAATTTTTTATGGTGTGCAGTATGATGTAAGTCTATCTGTGACAGTTGCACAAAGATAGAAAGGAAGAACTATAGTGGATGCGCAAGTAGCAGAGACCAAAATGACAGTTTCACAGATAGCACGCAGACAGTCACAAATGATTTAAGACAGATGCATGAAGACAAAATTGAAGTATTGCTCGAGGTGTGCGAAGTGAAGTAGTTTATCTGATGCGCTAAGACAGAGTTTTTGTGCAGTAAAGGATGCGCACTATGATAAGGATGATCTGAGACAAGTGCACATAACCAAAAGGCCACATCATAGATGAAGCACGAAGTGTCACAGACATGTCACAAATTATCTAAAGGTTGTTGCACCAAGATAGAATGGACATATAATAGAAGGTGCATAGACTAATTTGATACTAAACAAAAAGTATGAACAACGGTACTACTGAAGTTGTGCAATATCAGTTGAAGTTGTAGATGCACAGTAATAAAATGGCATATTGAACTAGAGTGCAGACTACATAATATGATGAAGCAATACACAATTTGTGAAGTATGAAATCAGTTGTGATGTTGTGAAGAGATAAGTCAAGTGTGAAGTCAAGTGAAGTATGCAATACAATGACAACAAGATTACAACACAGAGAAGGCGCGCACAGTAGAACGAACAGTAGTCAATCTGAAGTGTGTTTGGATCAGAAGAACAATAAAGCAATATCTTCTTCTTTCATATCAAGGCAGCAGGAAGAGGCAAGGAGCAGGGGGTCGGTGCCACCTTCCAGTTGAAGCTAGTAAATCAGGGAGTTGGTGCTTCCTTTAGGTCAGTGCATGTAAAACCAAGGGGTCGGTTCCTCCTTCCAGTTAGTGCTGGAGAACTAAGGAAGTTGATGCTTCCTCAAATGTAATCTTTTATTATAAGAGAGAATTTCATGGTTTTCTTCCGTTTGGGTTTCCACGTAAAATTTATGTGTGTTTTGTTTATTGCGCTCATGTGATGTTGAATGTTTAATTTATGGTGGATGCATAATTTAAGTTCAAGTTTAAATCAATTAAGAAGTTTAAAATTGTTCATAACTGTGCTAATACTGATTCACCCCCCCCCTCTCAGTATTAAATAGATTTCAACACTCGTGCCCAAATTCAAATCTCGAGAGAAGAAAACGTCCATCTGCCATATGATACATTCGCTATAATGAAAAAAAATATTCCAAAATTATTTTTAGAGAAAAAATGACGTTGTTTGTTTCATATAGAAAAACAGAAACATTCTAAAAGGAAAATGTAAAACATTTTTTGAAACATACTTGTCTCAAAAACTACAAATAGATTCAATTGAACAAAATTTTGTAGCTAAAACAAAAACAACATCGAGCGACATTGACATAACCTGTGAAATATTTACATCTAGAGATGAACATATAATTTCTATTGAAGCCTCTTAAGAGCATCAATCTGATGTTCATTTCGTCGAAAATATGACATAAAGAATTATCTAGTCCACACAATGATGTCTAGAAAAGCTAAAATTGGATCTACTTATGCCATTGAATTAATTAAACAACCATTTGTTATAAGCACAAAAGGATATTATGAAATTATTAAAAAACGTAACAAAGAGTAACAAAAAATAACAAAATAACTCATAATGAGAAAGAAAAACAACCCAACCACACCTATTCATCTGATTTTCAATGGGGGAGTAGGAACATGAAAGACATTTATGGAAAAATCGATCTATCATGGTTTGCTACACTTCTACAATAAATATCTCCATAGTTACCCCCTAAAAAAAGGAGTAATAGTTGCAATTATTGGAAAAGATGCATACAATGCAAGTGGCATTACTGTACATTCAACTTTTTACCTCCCTCTGAAACTATCAAACATGCTTTTGTTGAATTCTAGTGCATTGGATCTATGGCTAAAGAATATGAACAATTTCATCTATTGCTCATAGATGAAGCATTGTTGATAGGATCTCGAATGCTATGCAATATTGATAAAATGTTATGTGAAATTATGCATAGTCCAACAACACCTTTCTAGAATCTTGATATCATATTTTGTGGTGACCTTTGTTAAGCACGACTTGTATAAGATTCTTGGATTTACAACCAACCAGGTTTCTACTTTGTCACAATTCCATATAGCTTTTGGATCAACAACATCATGTGTTTTGAGCTCAAAGAAGTAATGAGACAAGAGGACAAAGTTTTCATATCCATTTTGAATAGAATTAGAACATGTTCCCAAACAGACTATGATATTGAATACCTAAACGAACATTTTTATAGATTCCCACCTAATGATCCAAGATGTCCATACCTTTTTCACAAAAACAAAGATGTTGAAGAACATAATGAAAAAATTCCAGCACTTTTGCAATCAGAAACATATAGATTAAAGTCATTTAAAAAAATCATAGATGTAATGGAATAAATTACTTATGGGGACAAAAGAATGAACTTGCCTTTTAAAATTGTCCTCAAACGAATATGCTTGTAGAATTAATTGGAAGCAATTATGCCACTAAAGATGGTCTTGTAAATGGTGTAGAAGGCATTTTTAAACATTACACAAAGAAAATATTGGCATATTGTGCATCAAATTTGCATTGTCGTTAGTTGGCACAACGAAACAAGCTATGCTTATCCACCTATTTACACCTGGAATTTCCCATAATTGGACACCTATCACAAGAATATGTAGACAAATGACATCTACAAATAAGACCCCTTTCACTTGAAACCAATGCCCTATCAAATTGGCACGTGCATGAACAATACACATATCACATGGGATTACAATGGATAGGTTGGAATTTGATCCCGATGGGGTTAAAAAAAATGGACTTGTCTACACTGCATTATTTCATGTTATAAATATCCAATCCTTGTATCTCTTAAGCAAATTGTAAAAGTCAAAATTCTTTCTTTCGCAAAAAGTTGCTAATGAAATAGAGAGACTTGAAAAGATGCCCCCTTGCAATTTGAATATGTGTTGCAATCAATGCCAGAAGAATGCTACTTTCTCATATGCTCATTGAACACATGAAGCCTTCCATTCCATATTGAAAATATTTTCACAGACTATGAACTAATGAAAAGTGTTATTGTATGTCTATAAGAAACACATACAAACTTAGTACCAAAAGAAAGTCTAGTTGCAAAACACTAATGTTGTCTATCCATGTTTCATGTTCATGGCATTCTGACATGATAAAGGAAGAACATTGTTGGCGCAATTTTACTTCGACCATGTTTCAACACTTAACATTTACCAACAAACACCACAATCCACAGACATCGACCCAAAAGGGGATTAAATCTTTCGACAACACCTATAGAGCAAATGAGGTCTCACCCGAAGTATCTATGGGAACTGCAGGAACAAGACTTCATGTAGTACAAAGGGGCAATATTCACCGATCAATACATTCATCACCATATTACACCTACAGAGCAGCGGCAAACCAGAGCTTCAACATACTCATAACTACGATAGACTTCAAAACTTGGAATTGATTAATATACCGCATCCATTCTTTATACAGATAATTAAATCATTCATTCAATTAATTGTTTAACAGAGGAAAGAAACACATACCACAAAAAATCACCCATACATCGACACACATGAAAACACCATATTTTACGTGGAAAACCCATATGGGAAAAACCACGGAAGCGCTTGTATTTTATTAGAGTCGCAGCCAAATAAGCACTTAAGGTAGGACTTACAAATTTCTTCATTTCATATAATAGATCTACGCACATAGCCTGCAGATCATCGACTCAGATTCTCCTTAAATATATTTGACACATGCAACATAGATTCCTATTACATCGCACAAACTGTATTTCTGAATAAACGTAATAACCACCAAAAACGTTCTTTCCTCATACATATTTATAGGGCGCACTAAGCTAGCCCCACTCCCACTAACCCACTTAACTTCCTAACTGACTCTTTATTACAATGTGGACCACTTATAAATAGCTAACTCGACTTGCAATCTTTAACACAGTCAGCATGATTGTTTTCCCCATTTTCTAGCCGCTTTGTCGGTGCTGACCCTTGCATTGAACTGGTTCCACTTTGTCCTCGTCCACACTAGCTTGTTCCTTCAAAAATGATACCTTCAAAAACACTAGGTCTAATAGGCCCCCAACACTCACATGTGGCTCGTCCCAAGCCACTTGAGGGTTGTGAGTCAGGGTCCTGTAGCTTCATCGAAAACTCCTACAAAATGGTCTTGCTAGCTGCGACCGACTGTTGGAATTCATTTCTCTTCTGGCCAAAAGTTTCTACTAAGTCTGCTGACAGATTAGATTATCTCGATAGCCCGAGTGACTGCCGACTGAATGTAAGCGTATCTATGATATACACTAGGCCTCACTGAAGTGTCTGGACCCTCTTAATGCACTCCCTATGTTGCAACCGCAGTTGATTGACTTCTTTCTGTAATTGTATGCTTTCATTAGCCCTGCTCATCCTCTAAATCAGAGGGAGAGTCTTCAATTGCTCTTGCAAAGCACTCATTTTTTCCTCGGCAGCCACAAGCCTTATTTGAATCTCCTGCACCTCAACATCTTCAAACAGGGCATCCCAGAACTACGGCACAATGTCATACATCTTCATGGATTCTGCTTATGTTGCTTGTAACTCTTTAAAAACCTCTTTTACCTCTACTCGTCATTGATCCAGGACTTCAAGAGGGGTGGTAGATACCAAATTTCCTTCTAGTTCCTGTACCTTAAGACGATATTCGGATATGACTGCCTCTAACTGCTCCACCTTCTCTTCAATTTTCATTTCATTAATCACTTATGCTTCTAGTACCACTTGGCAGGAAACTTCGACAGCTTTCTCTACCTTGTCCGTTTCTTGTCGCAACAAATCCTTATCCTATTGGAGTTATGCATTTAAATCCCTCAACATGGCGACCCGGTTCTTATACCCCCTCAGGTACTCCAAGAGGGAATTATCCCTTGACTTGATCTCTTGTGTAACACCTTCCTACAATCGATGTAACATGTAAAGGGGCAAGGAAGGTAGTTTAAGGTCTACATACCCCGACTTTGGAAGATCGACACTGCTTGAATTTTCGAATGTAATTGATCATGGAAATATCTTTACTACCCCTTACTCAAAGGGAAGTGATGCTTATGGGACTGGTTCTTATACTTCATGTTTGACTTCGGCCCACCCAGATGTACTTGGCGACAGAGCCAAGATTCTAATCGTCTTCGCCTACGTACACAACATATCCAAAACTTCAATGATGTTGTTGAATAGTTGTATTGTATTATCTTTTGGTTTCCTTTTGTTCTCTTCTGCCACTTCCATCATCCTATCGAATATGATGTTTATTTCATCATCCGTCAATGCCTGGGCACTCTCATGGTGCTAATCGTTTTCCTTCTTCCTGACGCCGTGCCTTGAAATTTCACCTTTTCACTTTTCTCGAATTTATGTATCAGTGGGGGTCTGGATGGATTGTTGGTCTTCATCGTCACCCCCCCTTTCAATTGGTGGTGTGTTCTGACTAGTACCATCTTTTTGTTGTGATGGATTTGGTGATATAGTTTCAAGCTCGACAAGTACTTTCCACTCTGCCGACCATTCTTAAATCATTTTCTCAACCTCGTCATTGGATAATTTGAATCCCAACACCAACCACTGTTGGTGTGGGTCCCTCCTTGCTTGGACATGCATATGGTGGGGCCCAACTTTGAACTTTGCCACCCCACGGTACTTTGCTACTACTGCTTCATCAATCCTTGGTATCTGGACCACCTAATACCTTATTGTCTCTAACTGCATATACATCGACACGTTACTTTCTTGTTTTCGGATACTTATATCTGAATAAGATAGGTTCATGTAAGGAAACCCCTGAACTAGGTCAATAGGTTGCATTTCTTGATAATTTGCAGGCTCTGCCCAGCCTGCAAAAGAAATGAGTAATAGTAACCACAAATATGTGAGCGGTGTACCATTATCTCATGCATCTGCAACATCTTCCACAAAATAATTTAACAAGAACGTCGACCAATTCATTTGAACTCCCATTGCACACTTCTCTGTCGCATCAATAAAAAAGGTTGTCACCTGATTCAGCCTATTCGTTCTCATGATCTTAGTGGCTAATAGCTTCGCAACGAACCGAAAATCCTAGTCACTAATAGAGGCTACCTCAAAGCCTCAGTTTCTCTTAGTCAAATTATACTTTTCCTTCATCCTTGTCACCAAATCACAGTCTCGCTCCTTTCCAACAAAGAACTGCGATGGGTCTACCTCAGCCTTAGGTAAACCTGTAATGCGAGAGATGAGGTCTGTGTCAATAGAGACCTTGGTTTCCAACCAAAGGCACCCTCCATGAAAAAAAACTAAGAGCTACTTCACACACGCATTGGCCTCCACAGTGCGACCAAAGTGTGGTAAATGGAACAGAGGCAAAAGACTAGCGCGGGCCACCCTGAGAACCCACTGCTGCGACTCTAACTTAGTTGGATGGCCCTCTTCTGTAACATCAGGTCTCATAAAATTTGTGTAATTGAAGTCAGGAAACTTACTTATATCCTGATCAGCATACTACAGCTTCTGGATGTTCTTCAGTATATCACCTTGGAAAATAACTCCCTTCGGTATTGGTACGGTATCAATTTGGTACCAGACATTCTTCTGCAGCTTCACTAGTTTGGCACTTGAATTTTGGGGCCGGACATATGATGGAAAGAAAGTGGAAGAGCCCATCGTATAAGTACCCGCATCATGGCATGCCTTCGTTCTAGGTTCAGGGTTGGGTCGATTGGCTTTCCTTGACTTCCGAGGCATATTCTTAGAAAATTGTGAAGAAACGACATTTGGTTGCTCCACACTAAGAGAAATGGAGCCCGACATATGTATTTCCTCGATAGAACCTTGATATTTACTCCCTGCTGACAAATCGACCTGCATCTTGATGTCACACAATATTCACAAGCTCACTCACAGAGTTCAGCTTTTAGCTTCTCACTCACGTCTACAATAGGCTCAAACTTCATAATGAAGAACGAGCAAGGGAGGAACGACTTTTAAATTTATCCCGCGCATGAGATCCATCTGTCTTCCAAATATATATCAATTGTCCTAGATCCACCAATGATGATAAGGGCAGTGGTGGATCCATTCACAATGCCAATCACTTCAACATTTAATTCGAAAAGGCCACTAGCACCGCCATAGAACGAGTCATAAAAATAGCAATAAATGCGTCCTAACTACAACTTCGACAAATAAGGTCACCTCGGAACTTTGACGGATATGAATTCGGCAATTATCCACTCCACAATATGTGTGCTCGACATGTGTAGCATGTTGCGGTTTCCAGGGGACAAGAAAAACATGTTTTTAGACTTACTTCGACAATTTACCAACTTCGACAAATAGAGATGCTTCGACATTCTAGGAAGTTGGGTTTTCCAAATTACAGCTTTAGAACTTCATCTGGAGTACTCGAGATAAGATATCTTTGACGCACTGGTAACTGGGGGTTTTCATAAAGCTCTGACATAACTTTATCTTGGGGTTTCAATAGAAACCCAGCATAACACAACTAACTACGACATGTATAACAACGACAGAACTAAGAACTTGGGGATTCTAATTTTCTTTTCTATGTACAAATTTACAATAAACTCTTTTCACTTCTACACACCACGGTTGTCCCTATAGGGATTCATCTGACTCCCATTCACCAATACTTGGAGGATTTGACCATCTAATGTTTGTAATTGTACAACACCTCCTTCTGTAATAAAATTTATGACATATGGCCTAAGCTAATGCATTCATAGCTTACCAATGCGTTTAATGAATTTTCTATCATAGAGAAGAACTGAGTCTCCTCGTTGAAAATGTTTCTTAGTAATGTGGCGATCATGCCATGCCTTTTCTCAGTCCTTCTGCACTTGTTGATGAAAACCTGCGATGAAGTGGTCTTCCTCCAATTGAAGTAATTGCGCTAACCTTTCCTCAATAGCACTAGTATTAGACATATTTGTAAATGCCACAATCCTTAGACTTGGGACAATGTACTCCATGGGCATCACAGCCTCTTGTCCATACACCAATTTGAATGGCGTTTGAACCGTCATCATTTACATGCTGTTCTATAAGCCCATAATACTGCAGGCATTCGTAAATACCAGTCGTCATGGTTCACATTACAAACTTTAGTGAGTGTAAGTTCCAAAATTTTCTGGTGATAAACTTGAAATTATTCACTAAGAGTGTCTATAGTATTATTAAAAAAATGTGTACTTTTGTCACTTAGAAAAACACATGAACATCCAAACCTGGTTATGAAATTCTCAAATCACTGTAGTACAATCCCGCACTGGCGCTTCTTCATCTCATCGTGTAAGATAATCTGTCACAGTGATAATATACCTTTCTCCCATTCTTCGTCCTGGTGGATTGATAGGCCCCACAAAGTGGACAACCCACTTGTCAAATGCCTGTAATGTAACCTGAGGTACTAATGGCATTTCATCTCTTCTTGAAGGCTTCATAATTCTTTGACATACGTCGCAATTCTAACAATATTATTTAGTATCTTTGTAGAGGATCAACCACCATAATCCTGCACTTAATATCTTCTGTGTCAGGGCTTTCCCTGCATAGTGGCCTCCTTCCAGACCATCATGTGCTTCAGACAATATGACTGGTCACTCGTGCTCCAAAACACAGGGACATGACACTTCGTTTGGTCCCTTCAAATCACAGCTTCCTTCAATTTCTGGAATGTGGAGATCTCTTGGGTCATCATCTTCTGGTCCACCACTGATGTTGTAGCATTCCATCATTTTCTCAACTATCGCAATCCATTGTGGTATGTTAGATATAGGTCCTAGGATTTCCTTAAACATATTAGCTTTAATGATCTACGATGCTACATCTATTGCAGTAATTTCATCCTAATAATTAAATGTGTGATTGAAGCTGGCATCCAAACAATACCAATCTACAGTTCCTCGTCGCATATCCAGCGACGTATACCAATTTCTCGGGATAGTGTCAAGAGTATGGATGAACATATGGACCCACTCTTGTTTGGGTATATTATGCCAAATTGTGTTGCAAGTAGCCAGATGATCAACGGGACTAGTAAGTCTTGTATATTTCTCTCCTGTGTAGGGGATCCCTGTTGGCACAGGATATATCTGCAGGAAGTGTGGAAGCTGACAGGTGCGAAAGGGTCATTCCGCGAAAGAAGGACCATTCACGGCGTTCACAGAAGAGCAAGAATTGTTATATTATTCAAGTCGGTCATGTGGACCATTTTGTAACCAAATAGAAGCATATAAATAGAGTAGGATTGTAAGCCTAAGGGCAGCCAGTTTTTTAGGATCGATCCTATCTTTCAGGTTTGTTTTGTATCTGCAACATGGTGTATTGATAGTTTCTGCGAGGTTTATTCCGTAGGGTTGGTGAATGAATGGAGATGTTCTATTATGGTGTAATCTCTGTCTTTATTCTTATGCAATGATGCGATGATGAATGTGAAATATGTTATGTGAATATTTTTATATTGATTGATGCGAATATGCTATAGGTTTAAGAAGTGCTGCTAAGTTTGTGTGTTGAACTCTGCGAATGAAGTAAAATGTGAATGATAAGTTAATTGCATGCTGTGAATATTATAATCTCTGGTTATTGCAAGGGTAATGGGTGTTGAAAGCATATCCTCAACTTCACTGCGGAAACTTGGTTCCAGCAGCCCCCTTATCCATCTCAGGTGAGACTGCACTTGCTCCACAAGTGTTGCTGGAAAGGGTTACACCTTTCTGGGATGGTGTATCAGGGAGTTTGGGTTGATAGTTTGTTGGCGACAGTGTGAAGTGAACCCCTGTCGATAGACACTGCGTCAACAAATGGTTCCGTTGTCGGGACCTTAAGGAAGAAAACAAGAGGATATGATGTGACATCCAACAAAACCAAAGATCCAAGAGTGGTTCGACAAGAAGGCGGAGGAATTTGCAGAAAACGAGAAGCGAGATCCTAAACAGATAGCAACCAGTTGGTTGCAAAGATACATCTACTCAGACATCCATGAAATATTCTTCTGTGAATTCCCGGTGTTGTTGCATGAGTGGCTAGCATAGCTGACGTTCCGAAAGAATCACTGTCAGAAGAGTGAACCTGACTGTTGGACCCCAGAGTTGGTTCGACAGCTAAAGCAAGTCAATAACAAGGTATCACGAGCTGTTGATTTTTGGGTAGACAGTATCCTCGAAGGGTACGTGACTGAGTTCGCGGTAGATACTATCAAGTCGTACAGTGACGCCGAAAGGAACTTCTTCAGGGGGCCAAGAGGAAGGTTCCTATCATCATTAAAACTGTGGATTAAGATGCTTTTCTGTGAAAAGGGAATATTGAGGATGTCTGCTGACGAGTAGAAAAATCGGTGTGTGGAGTTTGAAGGTATCATGTAAATACATATCTGACAGAAAGATGTGGGGTAGATGGACATGAGTGATGACGAATCTCTAAGGGAAGTTGACAAAGAGTGTGGTACCTTGAGAAGTGGACACGAAGTGGAGCGATATTCCGGCATCCTGAGAAGAAGAGGAGGACTGAGAGAGAGTCTCCTGAGAGGACCAGAACAAAGAATTGTGAAACAGGACCACAAGGAAGGAAACGACCTTATTGCGAAGGAGACGTTGACCAGGCTACCCTAGAAGCAGAAAGAGGACAGATTGTAAGTTACAACGTACCTTCAACCCCGTGCACTACTCTGAATTTTATAGGAAGAAATACAAACTACTCGCGAAGTTTCCCTACGTGCAGCGGTAAGAGTAGCGCTTCAGTAAACAACAATAGTAGCAGCGTTAGGATGGAAGACGAGGCAAATATGCCTACCTTCCAGAGGAACGGGACCGAGGATCCCGAACAGTATTGGTTCATATGCGAAGCAGTCTGGACTATGAAGCAGGTCCAGGATGACGCTATCAAGATGGGGCAACTAGCGATGACCCTTAGGGGTCGGGCGTTAGACTAGTACATGAATTTTGTGAAGGTTCCAGTGGGAACAACAACTAAAACATTGGCGCAGGTCAGAATGACGATGATTAACGACTTTAAAAAACCAAAATATGAGTCGTAATATGTCATTGAGTTTAAGGAGATTAAGCAATTCCTAAATGAGTCGATGTGGGATTTCGACCAACTGTACAAGACGCTGATAGAAAAAGTGAGTTTCCCGATCAATGAGCTGCAACACAAAGAATGGTTCATCGTGGGATTGGTACCGCATATCCACAGACCACTGATGCAACAAAAAGTTGTGACACAGGCGGAAGCATTAGAAATTACGATGAAGCTGGAGGCTTAACCAATCGATGAAGCAGGGATAGGAATGGACAGATTCCAAGCGCAGCTGGCCAACTTAACACTTCAATTGGAGGATATCAAGAAGGGAAAGGAAACCCGCAGAGACATATGGTGCACCAGATGTAGAGGTGAGGGTCACCATAAGGACAATTGCCTAGAGTTCCATGAGTATTTGCAGTCGGGGGCACCAAAACCCCTTCGCCAAGGAGGCATGCCATGGTGTCCTGTTTGTCAGACCAAAGGGAATCGACCGGAGGAATGTGTATATCTACAAAACATGGTATCAAAGCCAACAAACTTATACTGCAAGTTCTGCCAATCGGTTGGCCATGATGAGAAGGACTGCAGGGCATATGACCTGCTGCAAGATCGGACAGCAGACACGTATTTTATGAAGGGAGAAGAGCCGTCGGTGGTGAAACAAAAATCGTAGTATAGTCAGTCGGAATTTAACCAACTGCAGCAATACGACCAAAGGAAATATGGGCAGCTACAGTATCCACCACCTCCGTATGGCCAGCCGCAGTATGGGCAGCAATAGTATCAGCAACCGCGGTATGGGAAACCACAGTATCAACCATATGGACCACCACATGGAGGTTTCAGGGGAGGATTCCGTGCCGGTATGGGACGTGGAAGAACTGTTGGATGGGGAAGAGGTCCAATCATCTATTACAATTGCGGACAACAGGGGCACTACCAAAGAGATTGTCCAAACCCAGCGCTGCAGTGTACATACTGCAGTGTTGTAGATCATAGTGTAGAGGACTGCCCTCAGCTCATTGTGAAATGGAAAACTAAGCATCCACCCCAGAACCAGAACCAAAATAATCAGAATGCTCCATCAACTGTGCATATGATATCGACAGAAGCCAGGAGTAGCCATGTGACAGTTGGAATAGTGACAAGAGGAGGGATGGTGACAGGTGGCGATAGGTCACACACCAATGTTAGACCAACACAAACACAGCGGACACAGCTCACCTTCGACGTAGAATCAGAAAGGCATATCTTTTTTAAGGCACAGGATGCAATTAAGAATAGGAGGCATCTACCTCTTGAGGAAGAAATATATTACATGCCACCGACGTTCGACTCGACGAAGTCCTGAAGGAAGGAAAACACTCTAAAATCCTTCTTGGAAAGTTTCCTGGACTTAGCAAAGGACCCAGATGCACTGGAAGAAATAACTAGTCTACTACAATGACGGGGAGGTGCACGACTGGAACAGAGAGTTAATCACATACATAAAAGGAAGACAGGCAGGGAGATGCGGATGTCAACACAGATCGGAGAATTTGATGTCGACTCCATAATTCTGGATTTGGGTTCGGATGTGAATATCCTGACTAAACAGACGTGGGAGACAATGGGAAAGCCGCAGATGACTTGGTCACTAATACAGCTGCGACAAGCGAACCAGAGCAAGGTCACCCTGCTCGGTCGGGTATGTCAACTTCCAGTTGAAATTGAAGGGCTCAGAACGTATGTTGATTTCGATGTCATCGAAATTGTGGATAACACCAGTCCCTATCCGATACTATTGGGGATAGATTGGGCCATGGAGAATCAAGCAATTATCAACTTTAAGAAAAGGATAATGTCATTCGAGAATTAGGAAATGAGAATCATCGCACCACTAGATCCTGTGGAAGGGTTGCACTATACGGATCTAGCCAGAGATGAGTTTGCGGAAGGGTGGGACAATTTGTATAAAATTTATGAAGATTATGTTAATCCCACTACGGATGGAGAATTAGGATGGCGCAGTGCCAGTTCGGCATCCTCCGATTCAGATGAGGCCCTTGAGAATTGGCAAAACCGGTGCATGAAGTGTCCTTTAGAAGATGCGCATGGATAACACAGTCCCTGCAAAGGGTAGCCACGAAGGAATATGTATTACCTACATATGAGGGATTTCGCAACTTGGGTTCTCATGGAATTTGAAGAGAAAATGGCAAACCGCGACGTCTACTGGCCCTGGAGGAAGCCTTGAAGGCTACTCCTGCGCGATGGTGGGCAACGCATAAACCAAACATCACAACTTGGCCACTATTTCAATGCCTCATGGATGTTCAGTTTGGCGAAGTTGTAGAGTACGAACAACTGAAATATGATGGAAGAAGCGACCCGAAGGAGCATCTGAACGCCTTCCAACACCAATGGGGATCGAGAGCAAGACAAGAGTGGGTACATGCATTCGTACACATGTTGGATGAGGTACCGTAGAGCTGGTATGTCGCAGCAAAACTGTGATGTGAGACAACTTCTTAGGAGCATCTTACCATTGGCTTCAACCAATCATTCTCATTCTCAGACGAAAATCCCTTGATCCACACCATGCTACAGGAAATCCACGAAAAAATAGTTGAAGTAGCACCAATCGGACAACCGATGGCACTCCAATGGACTGCGACACCAGAAATGCCGATGGAGTATTACAACGTCACCGGAGAGCCCGAAGATGACGATGACCCCAGAGCTACATACGTACCAGAATTAGAGGGTAGTCGCAGTATGGTGGCACTAGATATACCGTTAGACAAATTTCAGCAACCATTAAAGATCAAGCAGTGAACATTGGATCGAAGGAAAACCCAATGTTCGCCAGCATTGGGGAATATTGGGACGAGTCGACCATTGTGAAGATGACTGACCAACTGCATGATTTTCAAGACTTGTTTCCAACGAAATTCTCAGAGATGAAGGGAATTTCCGGTGACTTAGGGGAAATGAAGATCCCCTGAAACCTGATGCGAATCCAGTCAAGCAGCGACCACATCAACCGAAGCTAAGACACCAACAACACATGCCAGCCTTAATAGGTTGAATAATCAAAGAAAAACCACTGACATATGACATTGAGAAATACACAACAGTGACCCGGCGAAATCGGCAAAGAGTAGCCAGAATAGAGAAGCCAATGATATAGCGAGGTATCGACACAGCGGTTCTCATTGTGTTGATATAAAAAAAAAGTTGTCGATGCATTGTAGGGAAGTCGGCAGCTTCCACAATGCATGACGGTCCAGTCCGGAAATAAAGGCAATAAATGTCGTAGTTATACCACACCGGATAACGACAAAACCGAGAAAAATGGCAGTTAATAACCAACGCACGCAATGGATTTGGCAAATCCCGGTAAGATTTGGAAATTATGACCCATGATTGGATGGATACTACCGGCCAGTATATAGGAGGCGAAGGGGACACATATTTAGCTACTTCAGTATCCCAAGAGCCGAATTGAAGTGTATGTTTCCAACACCAGCATCGAAAGACCGCAGCCCACACTAGTTGTGTAGGAGCAGCCATAAGTTATGTCTACAGTCCCGCACAAGAAAAAGAGGAGCGTGATTCGACCCCTTGACACTGGTTGGGAGAAAAAGAAAGGCACCCGGGCATCCGCAAGGTTTACGAATGACGCTGCAGGACCCTCAGCTGTCGAACCTGTGCATGATGGATACGATGGCCCCATGCTCTCATAGTATGTTCCACCACATCAGGTGAGGGCGCCCACAGCGCGGATCAACAAGAATGAAAAATACCACATTGCGGTCGCACCGGTACCACTAGGGGTTACTGAAGTTGGGGATATTACAGCCAAATTGCATAGGTTATAATACACTGACCATGACCTAGCCAAATTCAAAGAATACGTAGAGGCTTATGAGGATGTCCTTCACGTAGGAGGTCCAACTACGAAGGAACCTAAGAAGTGGGCATTGGGACTGGAATGCTCAGGGTTGCTCGGTATTTCCCTCCTACCGCATTTTGGGCGCTTGGAACAGGTCAACGCATGCGTCAAGCAACTCCTTGCATGCTTCCATGATGGATCCCTCTGGCCGCACGAGAGAATCCCAGTAACCATCAACCTAATTTCCAGAATCACCAACCTGCCTCAAAAGGGAGCCGACCCTTCCCAGT
Source organism: Larix kaempferi (assembly GCA_027924585.1). Classification (NCBI taxonomy): domain Eukaryota; kingdom Viridiplantae; phylum Streptophyta; class Pinopsida; order Pinales; family Pinaceae; genus Larix; species Larix kaempferi. The sequence goes on from BSBM01000217.1 coordinate 33,903,476, forward strand.
TTTTCCAGGGTAAGGATAATGACAAGAAATTAGCAGAACAATTGTTCGTAAAGTATGGCGTAGAGAAAGATTCCAAAGGCTACTTCATCAATACAATTAACAACCAAGCAGTCAAAGTAGGGGCAAAGATACTTGCGGCCAAAATAACACTGAAAAACCAATCACTGCGATGTAATTCAGGTGTCATAGCAGTTGCGAAATGATGCACCGTAGGAGAATAGATGAACTGGGCTCAGTTCCTGCTCCATGAATTGACCACGGACGTGTATGATGCACAGGAGTACTGGCAGCCATTCACATATTCATGGCTACTCCTCCTCATTGCCTTAAAAGCATGGAGGGAACCAGATGACTATCAGGGGGTGGATCCCACGGAACCACGAGTGTGCGATGGTGCACGGTACCAGAACCTATGGGCGACCACTGACAAAGAATGATAGAAAGAAAATGTCATACAGTTTTATATATGGCTCGAGAGGATGTGGACAGACGTACAGATGATATCCCGAATCATAGTGCAAGCTGCGACAAAGTATCACTCCATCGCCCAGATATCCATCGAAGAACACACGATTTACCTCACGAGCAGATCCGACCAAGCAATGGCTGCGGACACAGTACAAGCTCACCGAGGGCGAGCTCGACAATATCATCTCCAAATGGCAAGAGATATGGAAGGTTCATGCAAATCCAAAGGATATTGAAGGGGCAAGTAGCAGGGCGAAAAGACCAGGCTAAGGAAGACCTAGCTTCTGCCAACCAGAAGGAGAGCGCAGAACAGGAGGTAGACGCGCAGGACCAGACGGTAGAGTCTAGCCACGATAGGGCGTCCACATCCAACACCCTAACAGATTCAGAACTAGAACTCCAATAGGAAGAGCGGAGGACAAAGAAAAGAATGGACCGTTTCGACAGCAGCACACAGGAAGGGCTCACTGCGCAGCAAGCCGACAGATTTCTGGATAGCATTGCACAGATCGTGAAGAGTAACCGCCGAAAGGTTACACAGCATTCAACGGAGAATTTCCAGTACATAGGGGAGCTATTAAACACTGTGGAGAATACAATAATCAACATAAGGGTACCACATGGGGACATCTAGCAAAACCTGTTGACTCCCAGAGTCGAGGTAGAAGTGGGCACCCAGCAACGCATAGTCCAATTCGAAACCCACGTTATTTTGATAGGAGATAATACCTTGGACCTCAAGGTTTGGAAGGCCGACTTGGCAATGGTCAATTTCAACTTACTCCCAATGTTGACACTACATCGAGTCCAAGCGGCAGCAAGCACAGAAATCCACGACCGCGAGGCTGCGATGCACAACAAGATGGTCGAATACAAGAAGCAACTGCAACACAGCGAGATGGAGGCACAACACCTTCGAGATAAACACACCGCAGTACTGGCTGCGAAAGTACAAGCTATCAAGGAGAAGGCTCGATTAGAAGAAGCACTGGCTGGGAAAGAGAAGGTCATAGAGAAGCAGACTATAGCACTCACTGCAAAGGAAAAGGCTGTAGAGGAATGGATGAGGTTAGAAAGAGCACTTGCGCAGGCATGTGAAAAGGCGACGCTAGATCCGAATGTTGCCCCAGAAGCTCAAGCTGTTATGCTAGGAGTAGCCATTACCGAGCACAGAAAGGAAAATGCGGAGCTCAAGACTCGAGTAACACCTAGTACACCACCAGCACAAATTCACAGCGATAGAGGAAGTAGTCGTAGAGATTCAGGAGATGGAACAGGCAGCACAGCAATTTGCGGTAGGCCTTACAGAGTTTTGGGATAGGGTGGTTGAGGATGACCAATTGACCACACTAAAGAGAACGCTCCATCAAACAAAAGAGCAGTTGGAAACCTTTAAGGGATTGCTCAAAATGATGCTCACAATGATGTGAATGGTGAAGGCCGCGGATCAACAAAGTATGAAGCAACGGGCTGAAAAGGCCCACGAAAGGAAGCAATGACGAGCTACACATTTGGATGATCTTCAAACAAAGGCTAAATCCCTCATAGCACAAGTAGTACCAGTGATGAAACAGGTACAAGAGAAATTGCAGGAGGTACGACAGAAAGTATGTGACCACGCAACGGAGCAGCAAGTACTAGAGAGTGCGCAGCTCCACACATCAGTCAAAGAGATAGTCAACCAGATCCGAACCACCTATGATGACTTCCAACAGCAGTACAACAAACTAGCAATTTCCAGCTGAGGTGGCTCGGGATGAGCCACAAGTTTGTGTTGGGGGCCTGTTGGCATGGGATAGATCTGCAGGAAATGCGGAAGCCGACAGGTGTGAAAGGGTCATTCCGTGAAAGAAGGACCATTCGCGGCGTTCGTGGAAGTGCAAGAATTGTTATATTAGTTAAGTCGGTCATGTGGACCGTTTTGTAACCAAATAGAAGCATATAAATAGAGTAGGATTGTAAGCCTAAGGAAAGCCAGTTTTTGAGGATTGATCCTATCTTTCGGGTTTGTTTTGTATCCACAACATGGTGTATTGACAGTTTCTGCGAGGTTTATTCCACAGGGTTGGTGAATGAATGGAGATGTTCGGTTATGGTGTAATCTATGTCTTTATTCTTATGCAATGATGTGATGATGAATGTGAAATATGTTATGTGAATATTTTTATATTGACTGATGTGAATATGCTATAGGTTTAAGAAGTGATGTTAAGTATGTTTGTTGAACTTTGCGAATGACATAAAATGAGAATGATAAGTTAATAACATCCTATGAATATTATAATCTCTGGTTATTACAAGGATAATGGGTGTTGAAATCATATCCTCAACTTCACTGCGGAAACTTGGTTCCACAATCCCCCTTATCCATCTCGGGTGAGATTGCACTTGCTTCGCAAGTGTTGCTGGAAAGGGTTACACCTTTCCGGGCCAGTGTATAAGGGAGTTTGGGTTGATAGTTTGTTGGAAACAGTGCGAAGTGAACCCTTATCGATAGATGTTGCGTTAACAATCCCTTCCCCAAACCGAATTTCCATGTACCTTCAACACTGCGACCAACCAAACATTGAGGGATTATGTGCATCCCACCATCTTGTAGGTGTTGCTTTCAAGGTGACATCCAAGGCTAATAAGAGATGTTGTTCAGGCACTTGGATTTTAAATTCATCAACAAAATTACCGACATTAGGAAACCCCTCATAAGTAGGAAGATTACATACCTATGTTCCAACCCAACACATGGATTTTGTCACACGGGCACACCTGCGCATAGAAACTTCATGCAACCTGTTTTTCCAGTTCTCAAGAGCTTCGCTAGATTCAGAAGAGCAAGAGATAACACTATGCCAACTGAGCCTACCATCTGTTGTAGGATTAATATAATCATTGATATTTGAGGATAGATTATAGATATTTTCAAGATCTTGAGTATCATATTCTCCTTTAACTGATTCTTCGTATCTATGTCCTTCTAACGGACCCAGTGGTGCAACCACTCTAATTTCTTCATTTTAAAATGTGAGAATCTTGTTTTTGAAATTGATAATAGTTTGGTTTTGAACAACCCAATCAATTCCCAATAATGCAGGATACAGATTAGTGCCATCAACAATCTCTATTACTTTGAAATCAGCGTATGTACGCAACCCTTCTACTTCGACAGGGACCCCTATCAGTTGACCGAATGGTATTACTTTCTGTTGATTAGCTAGTCGTAGCTGGATAAGTGACCATACTAGTTTTGGATTACCCATGTTTTCCCATGTTTCTTTAGTCAAGATGTTTACATATGAACCCAAGTCCAAAATAAAAAAGTCCATCTCATAATCACCAATTTGCGCATTAAGGAACAGTTCTCAGCCAGTCTTATGTCTTCTCTGGACATGATTAACAACCCTTTCAGATTGCACTTCTCCCTCAGACTCCTCAACTAACTTCTGTAGTTCTTTTAAATCATCCACATCTTTAATCAAATTCAAACAAATTCTGAGAAAGGTATTGAGGGCACTTACTTTTCCATAGTTGTTCTTCAGCACAGACTTGTTGAAGCAAGGTTCCATGTCGTACATAAGTCCTTCTTCACAAACTGGTGGCATCCTTGATGTTGATGCACCCTTCATAAATTCATCCCGAGCTTCAAAAAATACATCTTTTTATTTCTGGACATCAAACTACAGGGGATTCTGAGTTACTGGTCTAAATTGTGGGTCTCGTGCATTAGTATTACTGTTCTTATATCCACCCGTCGTGGTACCACTCCTGGTTACAACAACGACAGTACGCTGGAACGGTCGTGATTCTGCTGAAATTTTCTGCACATTCGGATTCGGGTTCAAATTTTGATTTTGATTTTGTTTGGCTTGCCACTTTGCTATCAACTATGGACAATATTCAATGCTATGATCCAACGCTCTTCAGTACAGACAAGAGGTCGCAGGGTGTGGGTAGTCTCTAGCATAGTGTCCTAGAGTACCATAGTTATAACATATGAGTTGTCCTCTTCATCAACCAAATCCTCCTCATTCGCGGCCTTTGAATCCACCTCGTGGTTGATTGAATTGTGCCTCAGGTCTTTCGGTTGAGCCTTCTCCCTTCATAAGAAATGTATCTATAGTCCGTTTAGTGAGTAACTGGTACGTGTGAGGAACCTGCAACAATTAATTGATAAAATACACAATATATGAGATCACAAAATATTTTATTAATCGCAGGCCACTTCGAGGGGGAAACCTCCTTTGAGCAAGCTCAATACAAATAACTTCACGGTGCCTTCATTGACCTCAACACACACTTATATACTAATTCTATGCCCAATACTATGGGTCAATACCATGGAACATATAATACTACGAGACGACTTACAAAACATATGCGTCCGATACTATGGGTCAATACCATGGGCTAATACAAACTATGGATCAACAAATACTACGGGACGACTTACAATGCATATGTGTCCAACAACAATATACTAACAAAGTAAAGAGAAGGGTTGACACAGGTTCCTAATATCCCCTCTCCCTTAGAAAAAGCTTTTTCCTCAAATCTTTAGATGTGGGAATTGATGCGGAATCTGAAGGAGTGGTTCCACTGTAGCATCCTCGGGTTTCATTTCATGCCACTGAATGAATACCTTTGTGATAGATTGAGAGAGAAGCTGGCGCCGTTGGAGCTTCAGGGAGGATTGTTTGGAAGGATAGAGACGAAGAAGAATCATATCACTTGCTTGAAAAGTGCACTCAAAACGGTGCTGATCGGCTTGTTGTTTCATTCGAATTCTTGCCATGTGAAGATTGTCCTGCAAAATGGGAAGAATCTGATCACGGTTTCGAAGAACTGAGTCGATTTCCTGGTCTGGGGAATTGTTTAGGGTGTATGGAAGAAGAACTGGTGGTGCATGTCCATAGATTGCTTCATATGGTGTCATTTTAGATGTGGTATTGTACCACCAGAGTGCTTCAAGGAAATCAATAGAAATAGTTGTCCAAATCTGTGTAGGGATGGGAAAGGGTTCGAGTAGTACCAGAAGGAGTGTCGTTTCACCCTTGTTGACCTGGAAAGTATCACAGTCAACCACCATATGTTGAATTGTCATTTTCAATCCCTACCAAAAGAATTTACACTGTTCCCGGTCATACATTTTGAGGAACACAGAGTGCCCTGCCGATGGAGAAGCATGGAGTTCATAGAAGACATAGCCCTGTTGAACATATTACAACCAATTTGGAACAAGTAGAGAAATAGCTGAAAGAGAAATTGGGGCATCAAATGTGCGAGAAGGAGCATCTGCCACCAGATTGTCCTTACCCTTCTTTTACCCTTCTTGTAAGTGATCACATAGGCATAACCCATGAGTTGGATAACCCATTTCAGGTGTGTTGGGGAGGAGACCTGTTGTTCCAAGAAATTTTGTAGACTTTGGTGATCAGTCTTGATGTCGAAATAATTCCCTAATAGGTATGGCTACCACTTCTGTACTGCAGAAAAAATAGCCATATGTTCATATGAAGATGCGGCAATTTTTTAACTGAAAAGGTCTCTTAAAGGCGACAAGTCCACTGGATCAGCAAAGACATCTGCATATCTATCCAAGGTAGTAGTGGATACCGTTGATGGGTGCATCTGAATGGAATGGATCTGAGTGCTGACACCATGTGAATTCTTCTTAAGGATATTTTCCAGGCAATGTGAACTGATGATGCAGAGAGACCCTGGTTGTAAGCCCGTAAATGTGTGTCGTTTCCCATTGGCTGAAAACTGCATCCAAAGTTCAGCAAAATCCCATAAGATGGGGCCAAGTGTGCGTAACCATTGAGCGCCCAAAACCACATCACATCTGCCTAAGGACAAGGAAAACATGTCAAAGCGCAGGTTATAATATTCCATAGAGATAAGCACATTGCGACACTTCCCCTTGCAAGGTAAGGTGCCCCCATTGGCAACCATGACTTCAAAGTTGGAGCAAGGATGGACAAAAAAATCATCCTGTTTGGTGATCCAAGGGTCAATGAAGTTATGAGTGCTACCAGAATCAATGAGTATTGTAAGAGGGATCCTTTTGGAGTAACCCCTGACCCGCATTGTTTTTGGGGTGGTGACTCCAGATAAGGCATGGAGATATATCTTTGGGTGGTCGTCCAGAGATGGAGGATCAATAGGTGGTTGTTGAATGTCGACCTGATAATCTAGTGTATCTGGAGCTTCTGCACCAAGTTCAAAGGCAGGCGGAGAATCCACATCTAAGAGATAGAGTTGTTAGTCAACACACCTATGTCCTTGAGTGAATTTCTCATCACAATTATAACAAAGCCCTTTTTCTCTACAGGCCTGCACCTATGCTTCAGACAAATGCTTGATAGGAGTTGTGCAAGGAGCTAGCATGATGGGAGGTCGTTGGGAAGCCATATTTATGAATGGAACAAAATTGTATTTGGAGCGTTGTTGGGTTGTGATCTTGTCCTTCGCCAACTTAGCCAACCCTAGGAATTCCATCATTGTGTTGGGACAAAACATTTTAACCTTTGAGCGGATTTCATCCTTAAGACCACTAATAAAAGAACTTCGGTAGAATTCATCAAACAATCCTTCTGTGTGATTGGCTAGTTTCTCAAATTTTGTTTGATACTCTCTCATAGTGCCAATTTGGCAAAGTTTAGTGAGTGCTCCTGTGAAGTCATCAAAATCACTAGGACCAAATTGTTGCAAAAGGAGTTGGAAAAAATATGTCCATTTTGGCTCGTCATGAGCCTTGATGTACCAACAGTACGATTGAAGGGCTTCATGTTCCAAATGAAAGGATGCAAGTGGAACTTTTTGGACATCAAAATTATTATGCAAACTGAAATATTGTTCTGCTCGGTATATCCATCTAGTCGGATCATTACCATTGAAGCGAGGAAATTCAAGCTCTGGCCCACGAAAATTGATGGAAGAAGAGAATCCAGTGTTCATGGCTGAACGCTGAAGATGGAGGCTGAGAAATTTTTCATCCAAATCTTGGAGTTTGGTTTTGAGGGCTGCAAGTTCTTCCTCCATGATTTGTGCTCTTGCGCGGGTGACAACCATAACCAAGAGTTTTTTTGTTTGTTTTTTAATGGGTAGAAAAACACAAACATAAGCTTATTTAGTAAAGGGAAATTTGGATTTGGGAAAAACTATGATGGGCAATTGGGGTTTGACTAGGTTTTGGACACTTTCGAATGGACAGGGAAGCAGAAAATGAGGATTTCAGAAGCGGGGTGAAGTAACGAGAAAAATTGTCAGAGAGGGACAAAGAAGAAGAAATAGGGAATGGACATGGTGGAAAAATTTGAAGGCGATTGGGTGAAAATTGAAGAAGTTATGGAAAACCCTAAAAATAGACAAATGTGGGATTTTCGGCTTTGGGAAGTGGAATTGGGGATAGGGTCCTCAGGAATGAAATATGTAGAATGGGATTGCAGGGGTGTCAGTGAAGTTTCAAGAGAAACAAAGTTAAACAAAGGAGATATGGCGAAACAGATCTGAAACAGCTCGGAATGGATCGAAAACGACTCGGAATGGATCGAAAATGATTGGATCTGAAACGGATTTCAAAATGGAACTGAAACAGATGGATCTGAAATGGATTTTAGAATGGATCTAAAACGACTGGATATGGAACGTTGCGGAAGGGATCGACAACAGATGGATCTACAATGACGCGGAAGTGATCGGAAACAGATGGATCTGCAATTGCGCGGAAGTGATTGACAGCAAGTCAGCTAAAAATAGATATGGACCCCAGGTATGCTCGGCTTCCTAACGGTTCAAGGGTTTCACTCAGCCACCAATGTTGTCTGATAGCTTTCTTATTTGGGAAGTACCCCTCACTACATGGCTTAGGTAAAACTGATAACCGATTTGCCACAAACGATAGCTCTTGGTTTACCTCACGGGTGGGAACTAGTCAATCAGGTAGGGGTCGTTTCCCTTTTTGTTGGCAGGTCCTCTCAATGGGCCAGCTACTTTGGGGTTCCTGTGGTACTCCTCGCAATGAGTTTTATTGCTTATGCCCAAGTACTTCCCACAATTAAGCGGATAGAGATTATTCCCAGATCCGAACCTGCAACAGATGCGAAAAAAATTTTGGCAGAAATTCCACCCAATGAGCCCAAGAAAGTGCTCTGATACCATATGTGAGAAACTTGCAACAATTAATTGATAAAATGTACAATATATGAGATCACATAATATTTTATTGATCGCAGGCTACTTCGAGGGGGAAACCTCCTTTGAGCAAGCTCAATACAAATAACTTCACGGTGCCTTCATTGGCCTCAACACACACTTATATACTAAGTCTATGCACAATACTATGGGTCAATACCATGGAACATATAATACTATGGGACGACGTACAAATCATATGAGTCTGATACTATGGGTCAATACCATGGGCTAATACAAACTATGGATCAACAAATACTATGAGACGACTTACAAATCATATGCGTCCAACAACAATATACTAACAAAGTAAAGAGAAGGGTTGACACAAGTTCCTAACAGTACGCGCGACAATGCTTCTCATCATGACTGAAATAAATACAGAACTTACACCATAAGCTATGGGGATTACTTACAATTTTCTGTAAGAAATAACAATGTTTTGGTCGATGCCCCTTAGTCTAACAAATATGACACCATGCAACATGATTCAAAGGATTCGGGTTGCCAGCACTAAGATAATCCTGAAATGATGTACATTGATCTTTAGAGTGTTCATCATCTTTGCATATAGTACACTAGACATCTTCATGCTTTTCTTTTCCCTTCTTGATATCTTGTATCTGAACAAAAAGGTTTGCTAACTGTGATTGGATTTGAGCCATACTGGCTCCATTCTCGCGGATGGGGGATGTTTCTAATTTTATGGACAATTCCAAGGCCTCCGTCTGTGTCGGTATATTTTGTTGCATAAGTGGAACTATAATATGAGGCAACAATGCAACAATAAACCATTCCTTATGTTGTAAATCATTCATTGGAAAACTAGTACAAGCCATCAAAGTTTCAAAACGTTAGTCGAAGTCCCAAACAGACTCATTCGACGCTTGTTCAATCTCCTTCAATTTCATAAGACATTGAGATTCATATTTAGGTTTCTTAAATTCGCTTTTCAATCCCTCTTTGACTTCTACCAAGGTCTTCGCAGGATGATTACTGGTGACCTCAAAAAAATTCATGAACCAGTCTAAGGCAGAGGTCATGATCAACTGAGCCAGCCTGATGTTGTCGTCTTGAACTTATTTCACAGTCCATACAACATTACACAAAAACCAATGTTGTTTTGGATCTTCTGATCCATTCCCATTAAAAAGAGGTAGCTTCATGTCATCCCCAACCATTCTGGATCTCTGGGGATTTGATTGATTTACTACTACTAGACCACTATTGGGAGCCTTCCCACTCGGTGACGTACCCTTCAGACCACTACCATTACTTTGACTAAATATAATACAATGTGAAGAAATATTAGGTCTTACCTTAGTCTCTGGAGATGTACGCGGGGGCGTAGGTATGTTATAGAATTGGGTTTGAAACAATCCTTCAACACCTTCTTCTTCCTAAAAAATGAGTCGGTAGTTGTCCTCTTATTCACTAGAATCCTCTTCTAGATGTGGTACTGCTTTGTAGCTTCTTCTCTCAGTCACACTGCAATCCCTCTTTTCCGTCGCAGTTCTCCTCCTCTTGTTCGACCGAAACCGTCTTCCACTTCATAGAAATCTACACTTTTCATCGGGTTCAGTTTCTTCTCCTCTAATCATCCCAACTCATCCCATGAACTCGCTTAGACCGTCATCCGTACAATACCCATTCCCACCACGCACAATCCCTCTACTTGTCGGACTCCATTCACATTATGCATTTTTCAAAAAGAATCTTTTTAATCGACAAGTTCAAAGACTTAAGGTACTTACCGCGTGGGCCTTTAAATAAATCATGTTATGCTACACTATAGGTCTTGCTAGTGTTAATAGTGAATTCAATAATATACCCTTCCAACACACGATCTAGACAAAATTCCACTACACAAGAAATCTGGTTGTCAACACCCTTCAGACGTTGTATCAACTTAGGTGTCCAATGTCTAAGTTCACTTCTTGGGAAGTTCATCACATGTTCAGTTAACCTTGCTAACCATTCATACAATATTATTGGGAACTCAACAAAAAATATTTCATGAATATCGGTAAAAACATACTCATATAACCAACCTTCGTTATCCAAGTGAGGATGCCTATTATACTGTCTTGCAAATTCTTCCAGTTGCATATCTACCCAATCCTCTATTTCCAACTTTGTTGGATGCTACAACATTCCCCTTCTCGTCAAAGTCCCTTTCCCGGAAACAAAACCATTTGTTGGTGCACTTTTACTTCAAACAAGGTTCAACACTTAACATTTACCGACAAACGCCACAATCCATAGACACCGGCCCGAAAGGGGATTAACCCTTTCGGAAACACCTGCAGAGCAGATGAGGTCTCACCTGAAGTATCTATGGGAACTGCAGGAACTAGAATTCATGTAGTACAGAGGGGGAATATTCACCAATCAATACATTCATCACAATATTACACCTACAGAGCATCAAAAAACCAGAGCTTCGACAAACTCATAACTACGACAGAATTCAGAACTTGGAACTGATTAATATATCGCACCCATTCTTTATACAATTAATTCCATCATTCATTCAATTAATTGTTTAACATAGGAAAGAAACACATATCACAATAAATCACCCATACATCAAAACACATGAAAGCAACGGATTTTATGTGGAAAACCTAGTTGGGAAAAACCACAGAAGCGCTTATATTTTATTATAGTCGAATCCAAATAAGCACTTCAGGTAGGACTTACAGATTTCTTCATTACATACAATAGATCTGCGCACACAGCCTGCAGATCAACAACTCGGCTTCTCCTTAAATATCTTCGACACATACAACCTAGATTCCTATTTCATCGCACAAATTGCATTTCTGAATAATCGTAACAACCAACACAAAAGTTCTTTCCTCATACATATTTATAGGGCGCACTAAGCTAGTCCTGCTCCCACTAACCCAATAACTTCCTAACTAACTCATTATTACAATGTGGACCAATTCTAACTAACTAACTCGACTTGCGAGCTTTGACACAGTCAGCATGACCATTTTCCCCATTTTCTAGCCACTTTGTTGGAGCTGACCCTTGCACTGAATTGGTTCCACTTTGTCCTCGTCCACACTAGCTTGTTCCTTAAAAAATGATACCTTCAAAAATACTAGGCCTAACAAACATAGTGATTGATAAAGTCCACTATTACGCAACAAATCATATTGAATCAATTATCACCCAATTTCAAATTCATAAAATTAATCTCAAGCTAGCAAATATTTACATTGCACCACATACACCACTTCAAGAGATTGTTTGCTTTGTGCAGAGCATGCTAAAAGACACCCATCAAAATGTGCATATTGTAATTGTTGGTGATTTGAACTTGGACATGTTCAAAAGTAAAGTAGCAGCGCACAAAAAAAAATTGCCTATTTATGGAAAGTCTCCGCTTCAAATTGCACACAACAAAAGCAATGATCTATAGTGGCTCTATGCTTGATCATTTCTGGACAACTTTCCTAGGTGATGAAATTACTTTCAGTATCTTTGAATCCTATTGGATAGACCATGATGCTTGTCGTTCCATTCCTTTGAAAACATTTGCACAGATTTCTGCTTAATGCCATTTCCATACTTGTATATACTTTTATAGATGTAACAAATCAAATTGTTTTATGCTAAATATAATGTACCATATTCATGTCTATCTATGTATATTTTCATATTGCAAATGTTGCACAATTGATATCCATCTTGTTTTCAAGAAAAAAGAAAAAAAAGATTCATTTCCTTTCAAGAGAATAGAATGCAAATTTTGCTACCATCAATATACGTCCTACAAACATTGCAATCATTATCTCACATCTAGACTATTGCATATGCTCCAAATGCCTTGATTGCTTGTAGATGCAAACATTTTCCTATGAACCTGTGAACAATTTTCCAACAAAAATAAAAGTTTCCAAGAAAAATTGTCACTCAAAACTAACACTTAACTCCTATTTACTTCAGCCATTTTACTAAATGCCCTATCTTTGCATATTGTCCATACTTTAAAGTTCAAAATGAAAGCATTGAACATATTTATAGCTTCAAGATTTTGATGATTTCATTGTTATTCATTTGGTTCTGTAGATATGAATTAGTTCTTATGCTTCCTTTTTGTTTCTATGCTTGCAAGAATTTAAATCATATACAAAAAAGATACACTTTAAATTGTTTTATGTTGTTATATGTTGCTTCTGCCCCAATGCCAGTTTTGCAATTCCAATTACATCATTAATATGACTATGTGTAACACTGTAAACAAGTCTCAAACTCCAACGGGCCAATCATTAGAGGAAGGAAAAACAAAATGGTAGAAACATTTTTCATGTTTCAAATTTTCTTTATATAATTTTGCACTTCCTGTATCGCTAGTGAAAAAAAATAGGATGTCTAAAAACTGTCATTCTAGAAACTGCTAGCTTGACCGAGCATTCATTATGACAATACTTTGTCCTATTGTTTATATCTTCTACTTGTTATTACTTGTAGGATTAAAAAATGGCAAATCCTCCATATTCTATTCTCCAGCTTTGCTCCACAACACATAGTAATGTATTTGAAGGAGATTTCTTGGTGTTGTATGAACCTACACAAAGTAAAAATCCAAATTCACCTATTAAAGCAAAATTGGTACTTATGCCGACGTAGTGGAAAAAGATGACCATATGACAATAACAATGAACATTGACAATAATATGATATCTCGCTTTATTGATCACTTCTCCCCTGGTGCCAGTGTCTGAATCTTGGATTTTGTAGTTAAAAACAAGGGAACGTATGATAGAGGTAATGCAAAGTATTGCATTCTTCTACAGGAACAAACTACAGTTGAAAATATAGCATAGGTTTGCAAACATTGAAGACTTCCACTGAATACAAGTATACACAAGCTACTCAGCTCAAACAATCCCTACTCTATTGGGTCCATTGTAGAAATTGTCATTGGATGCAATTAAAACAATAGGCAGTATGAATTAAACATCAAGGACGAAGAAACAATACATGATAATGCAATTGTATGTTCTTCTTTGTTTCAAAATTTTTTCTTGATTTCTACATGTATTTGTGAACTATTTTCCATATGTATGTTTTTTTTAAACAACAAATTTATATGAAATTTAAATACATTGTAGTTGCAATTAAACGAAAGTTATAGAAATTTCTTTTTGCAAGTACAACAACAACTAGCATCCAAGGTTGTACTGTTGTACCTATTCAAAAATGTTGTAAGAAGTGGCCCAAAAGGTTTCCAAGCAATACGATTTATTCAACAACATTTGTCGATGTCTTTACTGTTGATTTTGCAAAATCACACTTGCTTTCTTTCATTTATTAAAGACCCGGGTAATTGTTCATTTTCTAGCTTCTTTACTTCTCTTAACTTTTTTTTCCTCCCCTTTTTTAGCAATAGTTCTTCTATTTCTATTTTTTCTTTGCTTTATCAAATTAAAATTAACATACATACATTCCAATCATCCAAGTGCATGGTATATTGATAGCAAAAATGTCTTTTTCCCCCATTCCAAAGACTTTGCAGCAAATGCGAGCAATCTATGTTGTAGAATTCATCTCAATTTACAACCTGCAAACAAAGCACAACATGCAAATATGAAAAACAATCTATAATGCATTATGGACACAAAAGACGCAACAATAGAATGCACATTATGCAATCCACAACTTCAATAATGTTGCCCAAGAATTGTTGGAATCTCTTACAAAGACTATACACACAACATCTCCTCTACAATTTTTCACTTGCGCAAAATCTAAAAAAAGGCTTACTTACATTGACAATAGACAATGTTGTCACGGAAATCAAGAATATATAATAATCATTCATGTTTCCAGCTGTTAGTTTCTTTCAAATAGCTATATTTTGTAATGGCTTTGCTTTTTTTCATAAGAACTTATTACAAACTTACAACTTATTTGAAGACTGCATATACATTCAGCTCAAATATATATTGCCACTTATCCATTTTTAATTTTTGTTTAAGTTTTAAAAGAACTTCGTATTATCACATATAAATATATATACACTATGTTCATGATGTTTGCATTCATGTACGACGCTTTTATGGAAAGTTCATGTTGGACAACAAAAATAGGAATCTCTTTCAATTGTTATTTCTTTCTAACAATGGTTAAGTAGCATATGACAAAGAAAGTTAATATAGAGCCAAATAGATTATGAATAATATAGAGTCAAAGCTCATATGTTTTCTTCCCTCAATATATATTAGAATGTTATCTATGTCTTTATTATTACATTTAATTTTGATATATTGTCTCTCATTAGCAATAGTGCATGTTACCTAGGTATTATGAATTATCATTTCATATTGACATGGACAATAACTACTCCTCGAAAATGTTATTAAAAGAAACCAATTGTAAAGATTCTTACTATCATTTATGTGTTCTTTTAACTTTATATTTTAACTTTATATGTGTTGCCTATGATAAAAAAAAGGTTCAGTGCTCTATACTCTGTGTGGTCACTTGTCTGCATCTTGCATCCTCATATAATTCTTTTAACTTTATATGTATGGATTGGTTAAATGCTCCAACAAATATCTTAGTTTACATTGTTTTGGTTTAGTGTTTTTAACCATGGTGTAAAAGATTGATTATTTTATTGTTGTTTTTTCAATATGGAATGAATGGAACTTACTTTTATGTTTTATTTTAAAGCTAAAACATTATGTATCCATGTTATTGTTCTTGGCAGTGTTGAATATATTTGTGATCCACCATTGATTACACTTTAACAATTTTATGATCATTGTGATCATTCAAGCTATGGATATATTTGTGATTTACCATTGATCACACTTTAACAATTTTATGATCATTGTGATCATTCAAACTATGATTGACATGATTGTTTTTTGTATATTTTTTTTATATTTAATTTTCAAAAAAGTTGATAAAGATTCTTACTATCATTTATGTGTTCTTTTAACTTTATATGTGTTGCCTATGATAAAAAAAAGGTTCAGTGCTCTATACTCTGTGTGGTCACTTGTCTGCATCTTGCATCCTCATATAATTCTTTTAACTTTATATGTATGGATTGGTTAAATGCTCCAACAAATATCTTAGTTTACATTGTTTTGGTTTAGTGTTTTTAACCATGGTGTAAAAGATTGATTATTTTATTGTTGTTTTTTCAATATGGAATGAATGGAACTTACTTTTATGTTTTATTTTAAAGCTAAAACATTATGTATCCATGTTATTGTTCTTGGCAGTGTTGAATATATTTGTGATCCACCATTGATTACACTTTAACAATTTTATGATCATTGTGATCATTCAAGCTATGGATATATTTGTGATTTACCATTGATCACACTTTAACAATTTTATGATCATTGTGATCATTCAAACTATGATTGACATGATTGTTTTTTGTATATTTTTTTTATATTTAATTTTCAAAAAAGTTGATAAAGATTCTTACTATCATTTATGTGTTCTTTTAACTTTATATGTGTTGCCTATGATAAAAAAAAGGTTCAGTGCTCTATACTCTGTGTGGTCACTTGTCTGCATCTTGCATCCTCATATAATTCTTTTAACTTTATATGTATGGATTGGTTAAATGCTCCAACAAATATCTTAGTTTACATTGTTTTGGTTTAGTGTTTTTAACCATGGTGTAAAAGATTGATTATTTTATTGTTGTTTTTTCAATATGGAATGAATGGAACTTACTTTTATGTTTTATTTTAAAGCTAAAACATTATGTATCCATGTTATTGTTCTTGGCAGTGTTGAATATATTTGTGATCCACCATTGATTACACTTTAACAATTTTATGATCATTGTGATCATTCAAGCTATGGATATATTTGGGATTTACCATTGATCACACTTTAACAATTTCATGATCATTGTTATCATTCAAACTATGGTTGACATGATTGTTTTTTGTACATTTTTTTATATTTAATTTTCGAGTACATTGCCACCAGTGACTCTTGTTCTATAAACCTCATATTTCATAAATAGTACTCAATGCCAAAAACATATATAACTAAGTACAAAAGACCCAATTTACATTAACCTCCCCCTCATAACTTCCTTAACCATTAAGTACAAAAATCCAACCACTTAAGTTAAGTGATCAAACTAACTTCAAAATACTCTTATTAACATATAAAAGTACATCTTCTTAGCGCTATTATTAAACCTACATGAATATTTAATGTAATAATAATAAATATCATCCTTGTCACTTTCACCAATCGAGCTTAACGTAACTCTCACCTTTAACCTGGGTTCTCTAATCTTATCATACCCAGGTTGACATCATACGTCTGATCTGTATCGTTGAATCCAGCTAAAACAATTTATTTATTTCTGGAGGTACTCTCCTGTCCTCTTCTGCGTCTTCAGGCAGGCAAATCGTCACATGACAAGGTAGCTGATTAATTTTCATTTTGCTTTCTTATTCAATTTCATGTCCTTCACTCCCAGGCAACGGACAATTCGTATGAATTTTTGTCTGTCAGTGCAAGGCAAAGAGCGGCTCCGACGATTTTATTTTTTTTTATTTTTGTGAGGGTCCGCTTGTAGAGTGGTGACAGGTCTATGGATATAATATAACTCTACACCCACCAGCCTACACCTGTTTCCATCCTCTTGTAATATAAAATGGAAAACCCATGTAAAGGGGAAGCCGTTGCAGAGAGTTACTGAGCTATCCTGTAACTATCTGTTTGTCTGGGTAGTTGAGGCTTATTAAAAAACGGTGAGGTGGCTACTCTCAAAATCCTATTTTGGTGATTTGTTATTGTTATGATTATTGAGGAGGTGGGGTTTGTGCTGGCATTAGTGGCAATGGCAGATGAGGAAACCAAAGCATCTTCATCTTCATCTTTTTCCAGTAGGAGCAGGAAGAGGAAATCCTGTGAAGATAATGAAAGCAGCGGGTCAAAATCCTGCTCCATTGATGACGAGCATGATAACTTCAAATCCTCAAAGGAAAAGAAAAATAAGATTGCTAACTGGAAGTTGGCGTGCTATTTGGCGAATGAGTATATGACAAATGGCACTTTACTGGGCAGGAGAATGATAGACCAACAGCAGCACCAGGATTGCAGAAATGGCAACAGGTCAGTGGTCTTGGAGGCTCCTCTTCCAGATACCACCAAGGAGATCAGAAAGCAGCAGCAGAAGGAGAAACAAGGTATTATTATTTATTCCACTATTATGGATTTTCTTCGCTCTGATGATCTTCATCTTCCTGGAATTGTTAACCCTACTCAACTTGCTGCCTGGATGGGATTGGAGTGGATTGGAGTGGATTCTGATGGATGATTTACACAAACATTTCAGTTCAATTTTGACAGGCATTGTCCATAGGCTGTTCTGCCTTGTGATGTTTCATTAACTGTTTTAGTTTGTAGAAAATGCTAATGTCTATTAAGGGTTTTCTTATTGAAAAGAAATATTTGGACTTCACGTGGAGTCTAGTCGAGTCTGTAAATGTGGCCAACCCTGGTTTTTACAAGTAAACAGGGTGTCTGGTGGGAATGGAGATGGAAGGATGGATGCAATGTTTTCATACTGATTAATAGGCTGTTTGTAGTTTGCACTATTGCATCTTAGGTCAGACCTCTCTCTGCAATTGTCTAATGAATGAATGACATTGATTGTTTTCTGGCCTAGAAACTATGGCTTTTGCATTGGCATTTCTTAACTGGACAGTTTCAATTGAACTCTTCTTATGTAATTTGTTATTATCGGCCCTCGATGTGAGAGCTTTATATACCCTGGATATGAATGAGGGTTTCAATATGGTTGCTATATAGTGGGCTTTTGATTGTGCCACTACCCTTTATTTGAAGTAAACAATCGGTGATAAACATGAGAGGCTTGAACATACCACCACTCCCTTCTCCTCATCTCTGCACATGAATACAACAACATTTTCTTGTTATTGCTATTCAGCAGCTGCCTGTCGACATGAATAAGATAAAACATTGGAAGAAAAATCGCTGTGCGAAACCCTAAATGTTATAGAACATCAGTTTCAACACAGGCCATCAATTTGCGGAGGCCGTTATTATCCTTCATGTGTGGAAGCCTTGTAAATATGTTATGGTTAGTTAAGTATTCATTTCTGTGAAAGTTAGGTTACTAATAAAGAGCTGACTCGATGATTGTATTCCCATTAGTATCGAGGATTTGTTGGAAGAGAGATTTGGATGGGGTTTCGATTGTTAGGGGATTAGAGTGAGGGAACGTAGATGGGCACTAATTGTTCAATGAACTTTGAAGTGAATATAATCTGAAATTGTAGAGGACAGGAAGACGATAAAACAGCACATTTCTGCAACTTAAAATTTGATGGGATATCGGAAAGAAGATAATAGCAGATATTGAGCCAGAGGGCATTTGTGTGGAGCATAAAAGATCCAATTAGGATGTCCTCAGATATGTTTGGTTGTAATCTTAGTTTGCTGCATGTGCAAAACTGAAGATTGATATACTGGAAACCTGGGCGATGACGATGGCTAAAGAGTAGTAGCCATCTGAGATTGTTTGATTACGGTTTTCCAAACTGAAATGCTTGAAAGCAACATGAATTGTGTCGTAGATACCCTGTTTTAAAGTGGAGCATGAATTTGTGTCGTAGATATTGAGCCAGAGGGCATTTTCATGGAACATAAAAGATCCAATTGGGATGTCCTCAGATATGTTTTGTTGTAATCTGGAAATCTGTGTGATGACGAGGGCGAAAGAGTAGCAGCCATATGAGATTGTTTGATTACAGATTTCCAAACTGAATTACTTGAGAGCAACATGAATTGTGTCGTAGATACCCTGTCTTAAAGTGGAGCTCTGCATATTAGGTTCTTGGAAGAACTAGGCCAGATTAGTTCCTTTTAAAAAAAAAATTCAGACACCCTACACACACATATATAAAATTTAAATCATTCTGATTGAAGTTATTGATATTGAAGATCAGTTCAATCTTGTGCTTATTGGTTTTTGGAATATGTCTTGCAGCTTATCAATTAGGCCACGAACTTGGTCACTTTGAGAGTCCATGGATACTGATGTCTGAAACGTAAGTCACCTAGTGCGTTGGTCATTTTGAGAAGCCATGAATACAGATATCTGAAACCTAAGTCAGCGAGTGCCAGTGCAAACAAAATTATTTTATTTGCTATTAAGTTTGATAAAGTTAATTAAGCAAATTCTATTACAACTTCATATATTCAAACAAAACACAACTACAAGAATGTTTTAACTTCAAATTTGACCTAAAAATATGTCAAATTAAATGTCAAGACTGATACATACATATGCATGGTTTTGTTTTTACATTTTTTAAGTTTAAGAAACAAACAAATCATAATTTTTGAAACTCATAAAAAATTCTGATTGGCTGATTAAATTCACCATTAAGTTTGCCATTGCTTGAGATTTGACGAAATTCAAGTTCTTTCGAACAAAATCACCATACATGGTGACGAAGTCTGAAACCATAATGATAAAATCAAACTCTCTGCGATTATTTCATGTTAATTTCTCAGATCATGTAAGCAAATTCTGCACTCAGAAACTAAAACTTATACTCTAGGTACTGGAAAACAGAACTTCTATCAAAAGTACTTCCGAATATGATAGTCTAGAAACACATATTACTGAAAATATGAATGATAAATACATAAATCTGAAATCTCAAAGCATCTGTATTTTACTAACTGAAAGAATAAACTCACAATGCAACCAGCTTGAATCCCTAACTCGCTAACCAAACCAGTGATGTGCCCCAGGTCTCCTTTATAGAATGGGAAGACTTAGGGTTACAATGTATCTAGATTCATGCACATCTGACAGGGTCAAGCCCTAACCCTAATCACCTTGAGCAATGTGCCCTCATACGCCCTTCTGCATGGATGGATGTTACCAGGAATAGTGCACCCCATTTGGAGAAGACTGCACCATGCATTCATGCATATGCCTTCTTGGGATCTGCAACCTCCTAGAATAGATCACCCACATGCAGTGCGCCCTACTAGCCTAGGGATCTGTACCCTCTTAGTATAGGACATCCACATGTAATGCAACCTATTAGCCTAAAATTCTTCACACTCCTAGAGTGGATCATCACATGTAGTGTGCCCTACTAGCCCTAGGGATCTGTGCCCTCATCTAACAATAGCAAATGCATACAAAGCCAGAAATAGAACTGATGATAACTCAGCTTGCATGTGTCTCTATCACAATCTATAAAACAGCAGCGCCTCCCAGAGGCTAATCTAGTGCACCTTAAACCTGTTTACAGCAGCGCATGAATCCCAAGGAAAACTGAATCTGCTATGTACTATTCGGATCTGCTGCAACCTGCTGGCTGCATCCAAGCGTAGGTGAATACTGACCAAGCAACCAGTTAAAACTCAACATTTCAGCTGATGATGATGGCTTCTACCTATGTAGATGGAAGTACTGCTGTACTAAGTGGTATTGTTTGTTAGTTTTTGCACTACTTAAAGTCCATTTTCATTGCCTTAGAAATTTAGTGTTGTGACATATGAGTTGCTACTGTTGTAAAATTTAGTAAGGTTCAGGTCACAGGTGAGGTTTGGGTAATGATGTCTGGATTATGGATATACCATCGAAGGCTCACTTGAAATATGTTTCAATTGCTGCTACATATGTGAATGATGAGTTGATTGCATAATTTCTCTATGATGGACACGGTAAGTGGTTCTTTGAGGCTTTTTCAACTCTTTTTAATATAACGTTTATTCCAATCTTGATTTCTCTATGGACCGTTCCCTGTTAGAAGCTTTTCATATGTATAATGGTCGTTTTTCTCTCAGATATTGAGAAGATGAAAACAAACTCTTTTGTAAGAGAGAAATAGAAGGCAATCAGGATTTTGACAACTCCAGAAAATGGTTATTTGTCTTTTTGCTACCATAGCTTGATAGATCTGTTTGGATAACAGTCCGTGTGCTATGTGTAAAGGCAGAGTTCAAACTCTTACTTTTGTATCAGACTGTCTCTGTACTGTTGATGTAGTTTTGGTTTACTGCTTCAATACAAAAGAAATTTCAGTGAAAGTAAGATGGAAATAGACTTTAGTTAGAGAATGAAATTGGTTAAAATTATTTACAGGCTCCTCAATCGAGAAAATTTAAGAAGTCTTGAATTAGAAATTCATACAATAATTCTTAGAGTGGTGATTTAGATGTTGTGGTAAGATGGATGTCCTAAGAGTTATTCACCGGTTCAACTTATCAGCATAGATTCATTTTCAAGTCCATTTATAAAGCATTGAGAGGGATCCAATTCTTAGAGGTGTTGCTAGAACGCTTGAAATGAAGCATAAGCATGAGATACATTTTGTTAAGATGGCACACATATTAATACAACATATGCGACTCTTGGTTTCACATTCCCAAGATGTCTCTTGCAATCTCATATGACTCATCACATTCACCTATGGTAAATGTGAATAACCCATTACATTACAATTTGCCATAACCCTAATGGATTAGGTTTTCAACATTTCCCCCTCTTAATCCAAAGGGGTGTATGTGAATCCAAACAGAAAGTGGATAGCTTCCAAATGCTGAACATTTCCTACTTGACAATCTGATCATTTGCCAAGTAATTTAGCTAGAAGTTGGTGTCTTTTGCTAATGGAAAGTGTTCTTTGAAACTGGTGGTTTTGGGATGACCACAAACCAAATGGCTACAGAAGCTTATGTCTTCTACTAAATGGTAAAAATGAGGTGCTCTCTAAATCGGTGATTTTAGGATGACCACAAACCAAAAAGGTTAGCAGAAGCAACAAAAGTTGGTGTCTTCTACTAAGTGGTGGTTTTAGGCTGACCACGAACCAAATAGGTTAGCAAAAGCTGATGTTTTCTACTAAATGGGTGGTTTTTGGCTGACCACAAACCAAAAAGGTGCTCTGGAACATGGCTCTAACTTTGTCTTTTTGGCTATAGCTGTAACTACTTTGGCTCTTGCTCTGGCTGTTGGCTCTGGTTCTGACTGTGGCTCAGGCTCACTTGTTCTGATAGATGATAGGGCTTCGAAACTTGAAGCTTGACTATTAATCCATGACAATCCCCCCTGTCAGGTACAAGGTCAGAAGCAGGAAGAATTTTTATTGCAAGCTGTGTCAAAACTTGAGATTGAATTATTCAATATGAATGGTATATCTTCTTGGTTGTTGATGACCATCGCCAATAATTGATCAACCCATAGTGAATATTTAGTCTTGTAGGTTTCTTTAGTTTTGAACATCTATCTAAAGAATGATTATGCTTCCCACAATGTTGACAAGGATGGATGTCAAAACATTGATCATCTATATGGCCAATTCGGTGTCAATGTTGGCACTGATGCTGAACTAGAACAGGTGAAGATGAATATTCTTGAAGGAATCCATAACTTTGAAACTGGATTGGCTTGGCATAATCCAAAATATGAAAGGTCACTTCCTTATCATATCTGACTCCTATTCTACGTTTGTTGTTTCTGAGTTCTTCCCAAGGTCCGATGATGGGCTTGGAAAGATTATGCTGAACATGTTCATGATAGGGTTCGTCTTTTGTATCTGACATTATTTCACTGAATTGCTCATGTGCTAATAGTCAATAGGAATCACCATCAGATTCAAAAAGAGGGTTGTTCTAAACAAGAACTAGTTTAGAATGTTGATTCCTTCATTGTATTTTATCATGCTAGAGCTGAGTCTAGGGAAGTTCCACTTTTTCTTGTGAATCCTACAAACAAGTTAGTACAAATTGGAGAGTTGCTTTGTTGATTTTGATTGTGTCATCAACAGTGGTGAGTATTAGAGTGTTCAGTAACTCTAATAATTCTTTAATTCGAGCCATTTGAAAGATTTATTGAGACCTCATAGGGCTTCTTGCAACTCCACCCTTTGACAATAAGAGCCAACAACTGAAATTTTGGACTCAAAAGATGAAGGGTGTTAGGTTCAACTAAGAGTGCACCCAATTACAAACACAATTCAATTTGATTTGATTTGACACTTCAAAGAACTATTGCAAGTACCAAAAATACAAGAAAACTTACAAAAAATTCATTGTTTGCAAGTGTTTTGAGGCTATGATAAGAGTAGTAGGAGGGCCAGTGTATATGACTTGGTAGGAGACAATATCTTTCTTGAAAGAGCAAAAAGAGAAAAACACACTGCACACATGTTATCAACCAAAAGCAGATTCTTGATTTCAGAGCATGAATTAGTCACAATAATTGCATTAGGCGGCATCATAAATCTTAGATTGATGAAACAAATAATACCCAATATGAGTAAAAATGAACTCAAACCCAAATGAAGTGCTAGCTTTGGTGCGTCATGACCATTCCCAAGATCCCTGACCTATTTATCTCTTCATATACTTTGGTAAATCAACCCCAAAATTGCAAAAAGCTTCTCTATGGTATGGTTTTCTAATTTGTCAATGTTCTCTTGCGATAGTTTAATAATGGCAATGATTGTAATGGCTAGATTATTCAATATTCTCCTAAGAATGCGTCGACAATAATGAAGGTCACGTGGACATAATTACTTCTACAGTACATGTATATAGGTCTCAGTTAACCAAACATTCAACTTTTAATCATACTTGGTCATGTCCTATCCCCCTCTCTTGCATTTTGCGTTGCTCCCAGGAAGGATATCTGTTGCTTTGCTTCAATATTTCTTTGGCTTTTGAGATTGTAGCGATGAGAATGGGAATTCTAGTGCATATTCCAACTGTTTTGTTGTTGATTGTTGTTAGAGCTTGCCTGGTCTATGGGTGAATCCTATACAACTAAGGGTATGGAGTTCAATTTGTAGTGTTGAGCACAACTTTGTTGAACAATGGACTAAGTTGTGGAGCTTGCTTTGAGATCAAATGTGTGATGTCACGTCCCCTCCCATCAAACCGAGCAAGGGAGAGAACATGACCCTAAATCCAGGCATCTAGCCCATAATTATTAACAAAATTCATTGGAGATAAAAATACATATGCATATATATATATATATATATATATATTCAAGAAAACACAATGGAAGCAAATTCTACTACACATCTTTAATACATTCAAGATATTCATGATAGTTATCAAATAAATACATTGTAGAGTTAACACAAGAGAGTACTTATCTTAAAACAAAGTAGTCTCGAGCAATTGGCTATGCAACTGCAACGTTCCACCCAACCATATGTCAGTTTTGCTCATCCATCTCTCAACACAACTGCCACCCCCGAGCTGGGCATGATTTCTACGAGGAAAAGGGAATAACAGACTCACACATAACCAAAAATACACTAAAATTAGCCAAGCCAATCCACAGTTGGTTTTATCAGGCTGCTAAGGAAATGGAAAGGAAGAATTGCTAAGCTAGTGAGCTCAACCACAGAGATATGGGTACCCTCTACAAAATCTATCTAGCTTGGTCCCCACAATATCTACACACCTCACACAAGGAAGTATTCCCTTCACTACTACACAGTCCCTCAGACCATACCTCCCATTCTAGTGTTCTTCAAGGTGTCCATAGAAGAATAGCCAGCCATTTTGATCTTCTTTGAGAGGTTACCTTCCTCACTAGGTTTATCAAGCCAATTCTGGTCCACTTCCACTCCTAATTTTTTCTCACAAGTTCAAACCAAAACAGGGATGCACACAACAGCAAAATCATAAGTGCTAGGTATGGAGAAAACGTTTTGACAGTGGGATGGGAGAGCAAAAATGATTTTCAGAAAACGTTTACGGGCATTCAAGGGGTAGAAACGACCTCCATAAATCCCTAAATAGTGACTCCCTTCCTCCCAGCCACTGTGCAATACAAAAACGAGTTCCCAGCTATGGAAAATACAGGAAAATGATGGAAAATGTGAAGGAGAAAGCCCCAGCTAGCTCAGACTGCGTGAGAGAGCAAAGACCATGGGTGAAGAATGGCTTTTGGACATCATTTTGTGAGTGTTTTCTTTCTCAAGAAGCAAAAATTCGTTTTCCCAGGTTGATGGCTTGCCCATGCACGAAATTGGCTACCATACCTCTCCATTCCCAAGGCATTAAATGCCTCAACCAACTCTTGGAAGAATTAAATGATTGGGTGCATAAGTCAAAATGGATAGTTGAGGGTTTAAGGGTTCTCTCAATCACAATTGGCTTAACACTATTGGCTCAAGGGTTTGAATAATTTTCCTCCCTATTACTTATAAAAATCATGCCCTCGCCTCTTTGTTGCATTGCATAGCTAGTTGTGGGTATTTCATTAAAATTCATATTTACATGATGTCATAATTCCTATTGTGTGTGGCTAGCACAAGAACCATATGCATTGATTTTTAATTGCCGATACATAAAACTATAAATCGATGGCGGGGCCTTGGCCTTGAGCTCCTCACCATGATTTAATAACGATATTTACATCATTTACAATTTTAACACAATAGGGTCAAGATGGGGACGTGACATGTGAATGACTCAGAATGGTCCACTCGAGTAACCATTCGATTTTGGTCATTGCTACCAATTTATGTCTGCTTGACTATGCTTTGCCTAACAAGAATGGCATCTGGTGCAATCCTCTTCGCCCCTATTTTGATCTCTCCATGACAATTTTCCACAAGATGGTCGAGTACCATGTCAGAATTGTTCCCTTTCTCTTTAGAAGAGTGTCATGCATGAAGCAAGGGGGGGTGAGATTCACCATCAATGGATTCAAATACTTCAACTTGGCTTGAACTGAAAATATACCATTGATGGATTTACATGCACAAACCACTGGAGATATATACTTACATAAAAGATAGGTAGGCAATATGTATCACTCATAGTGATAACCACACAATAATTTAGGCAGTATACCGACACAGTAATGGAAATGGACAACACGTAGAGGTAAAGAGAATGCGATATGAGGTGTGAGTACCAGATTGGGAACCTGTTAAAATTTGCAGAGGAAGCAGTACGCCAGGGAGGATAGAAGTTTATCTGACAAAAAATGCCCAAGCACAACAAAAATTGCCCAACAATGTGGGTCTGATAAATTGAGCACAAATGAGGCAGGCAAGAGCAGGCCAAAAGGGAATTCGCCTAGCTTTGATACCATTGTTAGAACACTTGAAATGCAAAATAAGCATGAGATACATTTCATTAAGATGGTACACATACTAATACATACTTGACTCTTGGTTTCACATTCCCAAGACATGTCGTGGACTCTCCTATGACTTCATATTCACTTGTGATGAATGTGAATAGTAACAATAATATTACATTACAATTTACCATAACCCTAACGGATTATGCTTCCAATATGTGCAAACCTTTCTCATGTTTTGCTCTCTTCTCACTTGAGACACTTCACTTGTATACAATTCAATGCTACTTATCAAATATTTGATATTCGGATTAGTTGCACAACAAATTGTTTGTATTATACTTCTATTTGTATAAATAAAAATAATTTTATAATTTGCATAACACAATGTGTTTTCACATAGAAGAAAAGAGATTGAATTTTGTCTCTGTGTCGTGTGTTTTTAAAGGAAGAATAAGTGAGAGATTTGGGTTTATTAGGTTTTGTGATTTATTTTGATAAGCATATTCACTATTTACATTTAAATAATTTTCATGAAAACGTTTAATATGTATGCATTTAAATTATTTACCTACAATCTCTTTATGGAAGGTATCTCTCTTTTAATTAGCATAAAGAAGAAAATCAAAATTGTTACAATTAGAAAGAACTCTCATGATCTCCATAGTGAAACAAGGCATTGGACAGTTCCTAAAATGATACCAATAAAAATAAATTGTCATCTTTGCGACACTAAAACGATTGAAGATAAAAAAACACTTTCTCTTATATTGTCACACGTACACTCACATTAGATTTCAATTTGAAAATATTTGTTTCAAACCCAACCTTCATGATTTATTAACTCATCAAAACTATGGTGATTTAGGAATGCTTCTCATTAAGCTTTTCGAGTACAAAAACACAATTCTAAAAGCAAACCAAGTAATTCATACTTTTTCTATGAAGTTTCGATGGACCAAAGTTGATCTTAGTGGACGTGAATAACCACCCACCACTATATATATATATATATATATATGTATATGGCAATATATTTTGAGGGAGGGATCTCTCTCTCTCTCTCTCTCTCTCTCTCTCTCTAATTCCAATTAATATATCTTGGGGGAGGGTGACAACTTTTCTTGACAACCACTCAAGCTATACTCAATTGATTCAATCTTCTTATATATATATATATGTTTAAGTGTTTTATCTAGGGCCAAGCCTAGGTTGACATTTATTTTGTTTTTCTAAACTTTGTTAATACTGAAATATGTTTTAGCTATATATATGTTGTGTCAACTTTATGTTGAGCAGGGAATTACACATATCCTTCATATTGACATGTAGAAAGCACCTTTCAGTGCCAATCAAGTTCCCCAAATATTTTGAGATAAACAAGAACATGGAATTCATTCTATTATGAAGCAGTATGGCCTATAAGGAGGCAATGTTCTCTTGACAAATAAATACCCTCTTTATGGCTTTCACAGTTTTGTAGCTTCCAGGGAAATTTTTAGGGGTGAAATTTAGTCCATGGGTTAATTTTTTATTTTTTATTTCCAAAAAAGGGTTCACCTATTTTCATTTTTCTCTAAAATGATTCGTCCAAATTCAACTAGATAAAAATATTTTTTTTTCTAAACATAGTCAAACTTGTCTAGAAATTATATAAAATCTTAGAAATTTGAATATTTTCACAAAAGTATCTTCAAACATTTTATGGTTGGAAAAAGAATTAGTAAGATTCGTCAAGGTTTCTACACTTCCAGAAAATTATGGATATTTAAAATTTTCCATGGTAGCTTCAAATAAGTATGATGTATATCCAATGAGTAAAGTAGACACGAGGAATACGTGTTACTCATGTGGTAATATGCTCGGTGTTACAACCCTAATATGAGGTTTTGCCTTGGTGTTTTCAGTGGGTATCTTGGAGCATGTTGATGGACTTGAGGGATCTACATCTTTAGGCAACTTCTATCCCTCATGATGGATATTTGATCAAGATCTTTGGTGGATGATGGTTAAGTTGGTCGTTCTATGGTGGGATGCTTCTTTCATGCAGTTGTTTCATTCTCTTGACATATGGATGCTTCTTAGCAAGTATATGTGATGATGTTGTATTGTTTGTCACTAGGAAGGGGGTGTTTTTTTGAATTTTGGGTTAGGTTAGGGTTTGATGCAGAGAAATCAAAATTTCATATACTTTCATGCAAAATTAAATACAACAAACAAATACTGAAGAATAATAGTACAACAGTAATCAAACAATATAATTTAAAACATAATTTTCATCTCTTTCAACTTTAACACTACCAAGTAGGTCTCCGTGTTAAATTAATCTCAAGTAACATGTAATCAACATTAGTATAATAACTAACAATAACATGTCTAATAATAAAAACAATAAGTTAGAGCACTTACCTGGAGTGTGGGACCCTTCCTATTTTTATACTTAGAAGAAATTACTTTCAGAACAGACTGTGCCTCTTAGAGGCTAGTCAATCACTAGGAACACGCTGACCCTTGCTAGAGGATTAGTACAAACCTGAGAGAGAGAGAGATGATAGGTTGTAGTACATGAAAATGAGACAGTAGAAGTAGTCACCAACAATCAACTCACAGTGGTAGCTCCAAGCAAGACTCAACACAATAGAACAGACCTCAATAAGTCTCAGCACATAGGTTTGACCATAAACAATGTCTCAGTATAGAGTTTAGACTGTAGATAAATCCCAGCACATAGATGAAGTCTCAACAGTATAGATCTGGTCCTAATAAGATCTCAACAGTATAGATATGAACTCAAAAAAGGCCTTTGTGGATAGAATCTATCCAACATAGCTCATAGCTTCCACAATTATGTACTCAGTAGACTAGATAAGATCAATATGACTCACGACATCCACAAGTATATACATATCAAGGTAGATCGGACCCACATGCCTCACGACCTCTACACATATGCTCTCAATATGCTAGAACAGACATACAAGGCTCACAGCCTCCACACATATGCCCCCAACCAGCTGTGGCCTCATCAATAAGGTAGATAGAACCCCAAACAAGCCCTCAACAAATAGATCCAACTCCAACAAGGCCTTAACAAGCAAACACTTAGAAGATCAGACCTCAAAAAAACCTTAGTAAACAGATCGGACCTCAACAAGCTTCTAATAGGCCACAGTTTAGTAAAATAAAACAACAGTAGGTTGCGCTTTCCTCAACAGGGCTCACGACAGGCAGGATAAGTCTCAACAGGCTCACGGGTGGTAGAACAATGCTTCCAAGGTTGACGGCTAAGTTAGGAGCAACATAAAAACCCGCAACGTCAACTTTAATCAGTCACTTAGATCATATATGATATGTGGTAATTTCTAGCAGATGTGTGACCTAAGCTAGCAGGTGATCAAGCAGAAAAACTAACCTTGAAGCCTAGACGTCAAGCAGTACAAAGACATAGTTGAGATATGATGTGATGGACATGATAAATGAGGAACAAAGGACTTCAATAAATAGAACCTTTAATGAGTTCTAGAAGCATCATAAATGAAATCTTTAATTAAGTTAAGGTTCCACTAAATAAAGAAAGTACCAACAAATAAAGGTTAAGACATCAAACCACTTAAAATAATAAAAGGTAATTAAGGTGTCTTAGGTGGGTACTAGGGTCATGATTAAGGGTACAAGGACGAACAAAAAATGGTACAAGTCAAATCATAAAACAAGAATGGGTACATGACCCACAACCCCTAGGACCAAAGGGTGTACCACTAAGGTGGGTAAGCAACCCTATTGCCCATAATATCAAAACATCAAGGTGGTACACATCAAGACAACTCAAGGTGGGTAGATAACCCTTCTAACCAGAAGACAAGGTGCTAAATCTTCAAACCACAAGACCAAGAACAACAAGGTGGGAAGATCAAGAGTGAACAACCAAGGTGGGGCTACAACCAATCATCTCTCTCTGAAATGTACACGTGTTTCATACACTACTTGAAAGTTCATCATCACTGTATAAGGAAGGTCCACACTGGATGATGTGATCATGTGGTCCTTTAGACTGCTCCTAAGGTCAAGTGTTAGTGACTCCATCAAGGGGTGGCCAGTCCCTTGAGAAGGCCATCTAGCTCAACCATCTCGAAGACCTAGGAGAGGAGGGAATCACACATCATCATTTTGGTTAACTGACCAATATCCACCTGGTTAACTGACTAGGTATGTACTTGCACGAACTACTTGGTCCTTGTGACCAAGAATCTACCTGGTCCTAGACCAGGAGGTCTCTGTCTAAACCTGTAGGACCTACTTGGTCCTCGTGACCAAGAAACTATCTGGTCCCGGAACAGAATACCCGAGAGACAAATAGGGGCCCTAGCCACATGCTAGGGACTTTTCCATGGCATCAACCTGCTTGGTCCCTGACCAAGAACCCCAGGAGACAACTGGGGCCCTAGGGTACCTTCTAGGGGCTTACTCTTTACTCTGCCTGGTTAACTGACCAGGAACCCTAGTTAACTGACTGGGGTACCATCCTCTCTGAGAATGGGTCTTGCAGTTGCACTAACTTTAAAACTCCCTCTTAGCAAGAGAGGGATTCTCAGCAACACTAAGCTTGTCGAAGACATAGGCTTAGTCAACACATCAGTAAATTGTTTTGCTGACAATTGTCACATTGTCCTTGACATGGTGACACTTCCTCTCGATGTGTCTCGACCTGTCATAGATTACAGGATTTTCTGAGAGCTTCAAATAGCTATGAATTTCAGCAAGAACCTTGATCTTATAGATCCACTTGGGAGTTACAACTGACTTCTCTTATTGCCTTAGAATCACTTTCCACATGTCATTATCCATTGTCAACTGGATATCCTCTATCATAGCATCTTTACAAACCTGATGTTTGGCTACGTCCACATAAGTGGATGATCCTGAATCAGTGACATGGCTCACACCGGAGCACCCTTGAATCCTCTCAATAGGCTCCTCAATGAGATCAATTGGAGGCTTCTTGACCTTCTCCCTCTGCTTCTCTGAACGAGATCTCTCATAGGCTTCCATATCTGAGTCACTAGAAGACTCCCTGGAGTGATGGAAGATCATATCTCCACTTTTCTTTTTTGCAATTCCACTCTGTTGGGGATTAAGGAGCATAGTTGGCTCCCGCTTGATCTCGAGAACTTGACAAGGGTTATTAACTAGAGCTTTAATAACATGTCCTGAGACCTTATAAAGGTCACCCTCACGGACACCAATCTCAATGGTTGAGCTCATATTTCCACCCTTAGGCCACAACGATGCCTTTCCTTCTAAGAAGGATATAGAGAATCCCTTGCCTTCTAAAGTTGCCACTGAAAGAATATTCTTCTTTAAATTTCCTCAACACAAATTAATGTACCTAAATCAAGCTTTAAGGAAGTTGAACCAACTCCTTTTATTGCATAGGTACTTCCATCTCCCAGTTCTACTTTCACATTGAACTTCTTGGCCTTGTAATCTACAAGAGATCTTTTGAATCCAGTCATATGCTTGGTGGCCCCACTATCAATCCACCAGGAGTCTGCTGAGTTGGAGATGGAACCTTAGAGTGCTGAAACCAAGATGTATTCTCTTTGTTATTTTTCTTTGGTCTCAGCCTTAGATTTCTTTTGTTGAGGCTCTTCTTCTTCTGTAGCAGCTGAAGCATGATACTTCCCCCTATGCCATTTCTTGTTAGGAGGATTCTTACAATCTTTTGCATAATGACCAAGCTTGCTACAATTATAACATCTTACTTTTGATTTATGAAAGTGCTTACCTTGATGTCCCTTACCTTTGTTTTGGTGCGGAGGGAAGCTTCTTCCCTTCTTTGTCTTGGCAGCAAGTGCATGATTCTTTTCAGCGGGAGGCCTAGATCTACTCTAGATTCTGCGTTCTTCTTCTAGGAAATCATGCCACAACCTATCAAAGCTTGGTTGTATTTCTCTTCCATTCAATGTTGCAAGAAATGTCTCCCAAGATGTAGGAAGACCATCTACTATTGTTTGCATAAGCTCATCATCATCTACTTCAACTCCAATTGCCATGATTTGATCTCTTGTCTGAGCAATATTTGAGAAGAAAGAGGCAATTGACTCCTTCTCTTCCATCTTCAATGAACGAAGTTGTTTCTTCAAAACCCTCTTTTGAATAGGTGCCTTCTTCTCATGAAGGTTCGCTAGAGCATCAAAGTATTCTTTAGGTGTCCTTAGAGGAGCTATCATAGGCATCAAATTGTCTTTAACCGAGTCAAAGATGACTCTCTCTGCTTTGGCTTGCTTCTTCTTAAATGTTGCTCTTCCTTGAGTTGTTGTGGGCTCTTCCACAACCCTAGCAACCAAATCATTAAAGTCATTCTCCTCTAGAATATTCAAAACCCTAGCCTTCCATGCATTAAAGTTTGAGGCTCCTTCAAGCCTATATTCTTCCTTCACTGAGGGCATCTCAAACCCTTACAACCAGCTTGCCAAATACACATGTAAACCTGTAGTCAAGTTGATTAAGACACAAACCCTTACCTTAGGATCTATGTAGATTTTGTTAGCCTACAAAACAGAGTTAACTACAAGACCTAAGCTCTGATACCATGTTAAATTTTGGGTTAGGTTAGGGTTTTATGCAGAGAAATCAAAATTTCATATACTTTAATGCAAAATTAAATACAACAAACTATAACTGAAGCATAATAATACAATAGTAATCAAACAATACAATTTAAAACATAATTTTCATCTCTTTCAACTTTAACTCTACCAAGTAGGTCCCTGTGTTAAAGTAATATTCAGTAACATGTAATCAGCAGTAGTAGAATACCTAACAATAAAATGTCTAATAATAAGAAGAACAAGTTAGAGAACTTACCTGGAGTGTGGGACCCTTCCTATTTTTATAGTCGGAAGAAATTACTTTCAGAATAGATAGTGCCTCTCAGAGGCCAGTCAATCACTAGGAACAAGCCGACCCTTGTTAGAGGGTTAGTACAAACCTGAGAGAGAGAGATGATAGGTTGTAGTATAGGACAAGGAGACAATAGAGGTAGTCACCAAAAATAAAATCACAGTGGAAGCTACAAGCAAGACTCAACACAATAGAACATACCTCAATAAGTCTCAACACATAGGTTTGACCATAAACAATGTCTCAGTATAGAGTTTAGACCACAGATAAATCCCAACACATAGATTAAGTCTCAACAGTATAGATATGGCCTAATAAGATCTCAACAATATAGATCTGAACTCAAAAAAGGCCTCAGCACATAGGATCTATCCAACAGAGCTCACAACTTCCACAATTATGTACTCAGTAGACTAGATAAGATCAATATGATTCACGACATCCACAAGTATATACACAACAAGGTAGATCAGACCCTCGGGCCTCATGACCTCTACACATATGCTCTTAGTATGCTAGAGCAAACATACATGGTTCACAGCCTCCACGCATATTCCCTCGGCCTCCATGCATATGCCCTCAACAAGCTGCAGTCTCATCAATAAGGTAGATCAAACCAAAAACAAACTCTCAACAAACAGATCAGACTCCAACAAGGCCTTAATAGGAAGACACTTAGAATATCGGAACTTAAAAAAACCTTAGTAAACAGATCGGACCTCAACAAGCTTCTAAAAGGCCACAGTTTGGTCAAATAAAACAACAGTAGGTTGCGGTTTTCCTCAATAGGGCTCACATCAAGCAAGATAAGTCTCAACAAACACATGGGTGGCATAATAGTGCTTCCAAGGTTGACGACTAAGTTAGGAGCAGCATAAAAACCCTTAACATCAACTTTAATCAATCACTCAGATCAGATCTGATATGTGTTAATCTCCAACAGATGTGCGACCTAGATTGGCAAGTGATCAAGCAACATAACTAACCTTGAAGCCTAGACATCAAGCAGTACAAAGACATAGCTGAGATATGATGTGATGGACATGATACACGAGGAACAAAGGGATTCAATAAATAGAACCTGTAATGAGTTCTAGAAGCATCATAAATTAAATCTTTAATTAAGTTAAGGTTCCACTAAATAAGGAAAGTACCAACAAATAAAGGTTAAGACATCAAAACACTTAAAATAATAAAAGGTAATTAAGGTGTCTTAGGTGGGTACTAGGGTGTTGGTTAAGGGTACAAGGACCAACAAAAAATGGTACAAGTCAAATCATAAAACAAGAATGGGTACATGACCCACAACCCCTAGGACCAAAGGGTGTACCACTAAGGTGGGTAAGCAACCCTATTGCCCATAATATCAAAACATCAAGGTGGTACACATCAAGACAACTCAAGGTGGGTAGATAACCCTTCTAACCGGAAGACAAGGTGCTAAGCCTTCAAACCACAAGACCAAGAACAACAAGGTGGGAAGACCAAGAGTGAACAACCAAGGTGGGGTTACAACCAATCATCTCTCTCTCAACTGTACAAGTGTTCCATACACTACTTGAAATTTCATCATCACTGTATAAGGAAGGTCCACACTAGATGATGTGAGCCTGTGGTCCTCCAGATTTCTCCTAAGTTCAAGTGCTAGTGACTCCATCAAGGGGTGGCCAGTCCCTTGAGAAGACCATCTAGCTAACCATCTCGAATACCTATGAGAGGAGGGCATCACACATCATCATCTTGGTTAACTGACCAAGATCCACCTGGTTAACAGACCAGGTATGTACCTACACGAACTACTTGGTCCTCGTGACCAAGAATCTACCTGGTCCTAGACAAGGTCGTCTCTCTCTCAACCTGCGGGACTTGCTTGGTCCTCGTGACGAAGAAACTGTCTGGTCCCAGACCATAATACCCTAGAGACAAATAAGGGCCCTAGCCACATGCTAGGGACTTTGCCATGGCATCAACCTGCTTGGTCCCCAACCAACAACCCTAGGAGATAGTTGGGGGCCTTATGGTACCTTCTAGGGACTTACTCTTTACTCTGCCTGGTTAACTGACAAAGAACCCTAGTTAACTGACTAGGGTACCATCCTCTCTGAGAATGGGTCTCGCAATTGCACTAACTTTGACATGTCCTACATGGTCTGTTCAGTTTAATGTGTGGTGGGGGCATACTTATGTTAGATGTAGTTAACAACTTTCTCATATCCCCTTTCCTTTGGTGTTGATATGCTATGGTAGTGTACTAAGCCTTGGCAAGATTTCCCTAGGTGATATGACTGCATGTTGAAACATTTGCTAGATTGCTTATGGGGGATGTGTAATTGATAATGCAATACCCTTGTGGTGTAATATTTCATAAGTTTGAGTTAGAGAAGGGGGTTATTACACATGTTCTTAAATATCAAGGCTTTTCCTAAGGTTTGAGGGAGTATTAATAATCTAATAGTCATTGGGTGGAGCACCCTAGGTTCAAACCTAGGTAGAACTTCTACCTTTTCATTATGTTGGGCTTTTACTAGGGATAACAGTTATTTACATGGTACAACACTTGTTGGAGCATCTCTCCTCGCACCCCCCACCTTTGGCACACATGTTCATGGTGATTTAATCAATTGGTGACCAATTGGAGGAGAAGCTATGGTTTGGCTAAAAGCTTAGCCATAGTGTACACATGTTGAGGTTGATTAACCATTTAATGGTTAACTTAATCCTTTATAAGGATAATACTTGAGTTCCCTCCTTCATTGGCCTCTTTTCACATGTGGGAGGGGTTATTTGAAAGTATTTTCATGATTATCTTGAGGAACGCTCTCCTATGGCACATATTCTAATGTATGTGCCAATAGTATTTTATTATTCATGAATGAGGAGTGCAACAACCTTGGTACACTTCTCTAGGTAATCTCCTCTTATGCACATGGTTTGAGATGAATTAGTTGATGGTTTCAGAAAACATAACATGGTTTTGGCACATTCTTTGATGAGATCAACCACCTTTGGCACTCTTTCCTAGGACACACTTCACTTGGTTATATTGTACTATTTGTTTGGTGAAGGTGGTTGAGGATGACACTTTTTTCTAGGGTGCATCTCCTTGGTGGGCTCCACTTTCTTGGTCAAAGCTACACTTAACCCTTTTTCCTTTGGAGTGCCATGTTCTTGTTCTCACATGGGAATTTGATTGGCACACCTACCTAAGTCGCATTCATGTGTAGTTGGTTATGTATTTGTAACTACTCTTCAACTTATTATTATTTTATTGAGGTGGTTACACATGGGACAAAAAGTCTTTCTATTTTGAGAATGTTGACCGTCTTCTTTGTAATAACCCCTACTAGATTTGGGTTGATATTTGACTTGACTGCTGTTGTGTTTTTGGGTTGGATTTTCGTCAAACAGTTTGATGATGTTACTTTGATACTATTGTAGCATCCCCAACTAATTTTGCACCGAGTTTTAAGTTGATTGCTCATATACTATGGTGTGGGAATTTTATCAAACACTTTTTCTAACTGCTGTTTTATTTGGTTTTATGAATGGTATTTGTTTTTGAAAATTTCAGACCTCGATATCATGGCACTCAGTAGTACATTTCGATCATACATATAACATACTTTGCATACAAATAAAAAGGGAATTTATGTCAAATATTTCTCTAGCACAAACAATGAATATACATGAGTTTATAGCAGCAACCTACAAAAAAAAAATCAAATCTGGATATAACTGTGTGTCTGACCTATAGGTCTCAATGAAATTACAACCTCCTTCTTGATGATGTACAATCCCCTTAATAGGCCACGTTATGACTGATTTTTTAACCATTGCAGTGGATAAATATCAGTGTACCTTACAACAGTCCAACACAACCCCCTTTTGTGGGCAGATGACAGTCAATACAATGAATGTTCCCTAGCTGTACGCTCTCCAATAAGGAATATACCCTCAATGAGTGAGTGTGTCCTCTCTTTGTTAGCAAACAATGATATAATGTGCCCAACAGAGGTCAAGTACGTTGCTATAACAGTCTTATGGCAGTGATTTCAACACATGAGGCTCATGATACTCCACAAGTGAGTGTGCCCTCCCTTTGAGAATATGAATACTTCCCTCTAGTGGTCACAACGCCCCCTCACTTATCTCTACTTCCTCCAAAGTCTCTAGCAGCAGGGATAAATGGTAATGGAGCATATTTGGCCTTGGTATTCTCTTAGCCAACTCGACCCTTGAAACTAGTGTGCCCTCTCCTTGAGAAAATGATTGAAACTTGACAACACTTCATAGATACGCGAGTATGGATTAATATTTTTCTTCGACAATGATGCATAGTGAAAGATATGTAGGATATTCCCTTCTTGATCAACTAGGGTGGATAGTCTCACCACTGAAACCAATGTTCTCTTACGGTTTCTGTCCTAAGAGCCACAAGCCACAAGAGCTCTACAATATTGTTTTGGAAAATAATTCATGAATGAATGAGAGAGGGGTTGATTTGCCCTTTTATGCTCATTTTACCCTTTTGGGCCACTTTTACATTTTCCCGCTCAAATATTTAATTAAAATGACTTTATAAAGTCATTGTCACTTTATGACCCCCTTTTATTTAATTATTCAATGTCACCTTTGTAATGTTGCTTTTATGCCCATTTGACATTAAATAATTATTAATTCTCTTTCTTCGTCGGCTATAGCCTACCAGAATTAAATAGGCTAGTACGTCACCCTCGTGGAGTGATCATTCGAAAATGGACATTACAGTCCTCATTTCTCGAGATTGCTTGTCCTCAAGCAACTGCAAACTGAGATGCTGCAAAATTTGCTCTCCCTCCCAAGTAGAATCCTCTATTGGAAAGTCTTTCCACCTGATAAAATACTCTTTGATCACTCTGCTCTTCATTCTCCTCTCCCTACCTCCAAAATCTCCTCAGGGTCTAGTACCAACTACCCCTCTTCATCCAATGGGGGTAACTCTGCGGAAGTAGTGACTTGTTGTCCCAATGCCTTCTTGAGGCACAACACATGAAATACATTGTGAATCTTGCTCTCCGCGGGTAGCTCAAGCTCATAAGCTACTTCTTTAAATCTCATGACTACCTTGTATGGACCATAAAAATGAGGCTTTATCTTTTCCGCTCCACCTTTCTTCAATGAAGACTATCTGTATGGCTGTAACCTCAAAAAACCAAGTCTCCTACCTCAAAGTTGCATTTAACCCTGTGCCTATTTGCATACATATTCTACTGATTTTGGCTATCTATAAGTTATCCTTAAGTACCTTAAGGATATCCTGGTATTCCTGCATCCAATATTTGGCTTTGGGGGCTCTACTATCCCCAAAGGGCAAGTCCACAAATGAAGGAGCATCATAGCTTTATAATGCCCGAAACAATGTCATAGCAACTAATATATGGTAAGTGGCGTGGTAGCAGTGTATCCTAGATTAACTCACTTAATCCAAGCTCTTTGTTTCCCTAACACATAGTTGCACAAATACCCCTTGACCCATTTGTTCACAATCTCCTTCTTTCCATCTATTTGAGGGTGATAATTGGTATTGGGCATCAACTTTGTGCCAACCAATCTGAACAACTCCTGCCAAAATACAGTGAGAAACCTGTTGTCCTGGTTACTGACAATGTTCTTAGGCAGCCCATGAAGTTTTAACACCTCTTTGAAAAATAACTCAGCCAACTCTGATGCTGTGTAATCTATGGAAATCACATAGAAGTGCATGAATTTGGTCAACCCGATCAACAACTACATAAATGCAATCCCTACCTTGCACCTTTGATAGACCTGTGATGAAATCCTTCGACACACTCTCCCATTTCTGCTCTGGGATGGGAAATGTCTGTAACAATCTTACAGGATGAGACCGCCCTATCTTATTCTATAGGCAAACCATCCACTCTTGTACATGTCTCAACACATCATCCTTGAGACCCTTCCATAAAAATATTTCCCTTATATGTTTGTAAGTCTTGAAGTACTCGGGATGTCTTGGTAAGGGTGTGTCATGTGTTGCCCTCAAAATATTCTCCTTAAGTTTGGATTCAGGAACTAAATATATCATGTCTTTATAAAAGATAATATCGTCCATCACCCTGTATATGTCGTCCTAGATGTGGCCATCCAAAAACTCACAAGCAAATTTATTCTTGGAATATTCTACCAAAAGAGGGGATTTCCAATGGACTTGGATCTCCATTAGTGAACATGTTGTTGGTTTCCTATAAAGGGCATCAACCATAATGTTTTTCTTACCTTTCATGTATTCAATGTCAAAATCATATGCCTATATCTTGCTCACCCATTTCTTTTGCCTCTCACTTAAGTCTTTATGCTCCAGAAAGTACTGTAAACTGTTGTGGTCAGTCCTAACCACAAATTTGCCTCCTGCCAAGTATTGTTTGAATTTGGCCAAAGCATGCATAATGGCCAACATCTCATTGTTGTAAATGGAATAGAGCCTCTCTGGCACCCTAAGCTTTCGACTCTCAAAGGCTATTGGGTGTTTGTTCTACATCAATATGACTCTTATGCCCTCACCTAATGCATCACACTCAAGCACAAAGGACTGGCTAAAACCTGGAAGTGCCAAAACTCGAGAAGTGCTCATCACCTCCTTGAGCTTGTCGAATTCCCTCTGAGACTCCTCTGTCCACTTGAAAGTATATTTGTTCGTAAGGTCGGTTAATGGTGCACTCAACTGAGAGAACCTGTTTACAAAGTGCCTGTAATAACTGCATATCCCAGAGAATCCTTTCAACTCTGTAAGAGATCTAGGAGTTGGCCAATCCAATATGGCATGGATCTTCTCCTTTTGCACCTGCACACCTTGCACACTGATCATGTGACCCAAGTATAAAATCTCTGTCATACCAAATTCACATTTGGATGCCTTGGCATACAAAGTGTGTTCCTTCATGATGCCCAATATCTCATCTATGTGCCTCAAATGGTCCTCCCATGTTATGTTGTATATAAGGAGATCATCAAAGAATACTAACATAAACTTCCTCTGCTACTTCTTGAAAATGTGGTTCATGCAAGATTTTAAAGTAGCAGGTGCATTGGTTAACCCAAAGGGCATGACCAAGAACTCGTAATTCCCATGATGACACCTAAAAGCAGTCTTGTGAACATCCAGCTCCATGACCCTAATCTGATGATAGCTTGAGAAAAGATCAATCTTTGTGAAGTACACTACCCCATGCAACTCATCCAATAGCTTGTTGATCCTAGGAATGTGTAACCTGTTCTCGATTGTCTTCTTGTTCAAATATTGCTAATCAATACATGTCCTCATGGTTCCATCCTTCTTCTTGACCAGAACAATTGAAGAAGCAAAAGGATTGGAATTGGGTCAGATATGCCCCATCGCCAAAAAATCCTTGATTATATTTTCTATCTCATCCTTGAATTTCTTTGGAGGCCTATATGGAGTAGTGATCACCGTCTTGACCCTTTCTTCCAACTCAATGGTATGCTCAAAGCCTATGTCAAGAGGTCTCCCTAGAGGAATCACTCCAAAAACAAGGTCGTGTTTTCTCACCAACGACAGAAAGTCTATATGATATGGCTGGTTGCTGTCTGA
Organism: Larix kaempferi; assembly: GCA_027924585.1. Lineage (NCBI taxonomy): Eukaryota > Viridiplantae > Streptophyta > Pinopsida > Pinales > Pinaceae > Larix > Larix kaempferi. The sequence continues at coordinate 33,944,752 of BSBM01000217.1, forward strand.
AGATTTATGTGTTGTAATCAAACACTTTGTTGCATATGATATATACCCATGCCTGAATAAGGATTCCATCCGCTTCATTGAAACAATCCTTGGAGCACCATTGGATATGCCCCTCAGAGCTACCCTCTTATCATCAGGTGCATTGAATCCTATCTCCAATGTTTGATAGTTTTGCAAGATTGTTCCCAGAGTACAGAGCCATTGAACACCCAAAACTACATTAGTGTCTTCCAGCTCGACCACATAGAAATCATCGGTCATGTGGTAGTTACCCATCGTAACACTCAACCGCGAAACCTTCCGTATGCATGGCAGAGTGTGCCCACCATCTATTTCCACAATGAACCCCTCAAAGTCCTCTATAGGAATTCCTTTACTAGTCACTAAGGCTGAATCTATAAAGTTGTGGGTTTCCCCACCATCTATCAAGACCATGACACGATGTCCCTGTATGACTCCCCTGACCCTAAAAGTGTTGAATCTAGGAACACCTGATAGGGTATCAATGGTTCCACTCTGATTTTGTACCTGTGGCTTCTCTTCATTCCCATTGCTTTGCGCACCATGCTGGACCTGTTATACCTCCCCTTCCTCATCACTATCTAAGAGTATCTCTATGTAATGCACCTTTCCTTTACCCTTGCACTTGTGCTCCGATTCCTAAGGATCCTTGCAGCTGAAACATAACTTCTTCATTCTCAGTTTGTTCTAGGTCTCATCATCCAACTTGTTCTTCCCGGTCCCCTCCTTCTCAAAGGGATTCTTGTCTTTTCCTTTATGAGGAATGAAAGGTTTGGAATGAAATTTATTCTTTGGGACTGCGTCTTCCATGTCCCATGCTCTAATAATGGCATCATGCAGAGTCTCTAGTTTGAAGGCCTTAACCCAACCATGTAGTGGATCAGATAATCCTTCAGTGATCATCATGATAAGTCTAGGCTCTGACACATTTGTCACCATGAATGCAATCTTCTGAAACTCTGAACTATAGGCACCTACTGTACATATTTGCTTGAGTTGTGCCAGCTCTCTTAAATGAAACTCTGGGTCCTTCTTGTCAAATATATCAATCAATCTCTGTGTGAAGTCCGCGTAGGAAGTAATACTGGCATACCCCAGAGTGACCAACCCATGGTACCACCACTCATGATCCTCTCCCTCTGAATGAAGTGTCACATATTTGATCACTTTTGTTTCTTTCATGGGGTTGAGTTGGAAGTATGTGTCCAACTTATGTACCTAGGCTCTGGCAGTGCATTTGTTAGAACCATCAAAGGAAGGGATAAACATCTTCCCTAACTTCCATTGAAGATCAAGTTCTATTGGTCCCTATTGAAGTCTCTTGGTCTGTTCCTGTACTTGATGGTACATAACTCTTGTAATGACATCGTTGCATGAAAATCCACACCAAGAGTCTGATACTCCCTCAAATTATCATTAAAATTGTCACTTGGTACCGGCTGCCCTGGATTTCCAACTAGCCGTTCTTCCAAAAAGTGAGGAAAGAGAGATATAGGGGTCACTTTACTGGTTGCTCGAGAGTTGTTCTATGTGAGGATATGAGTGTTACTCCCTTCTGCATGATTCCCATTGTGCCCATTAGTTCATCCTCGACCATTGTTACCAACATGGTTATGGTTTACTTGAGTGCTTGTGATAAGATGAGTCATAAGTTGGACTAGTTGTTGTCGCCCCTTTCCAAATCGTTCAAAATGCTCATGGTACTTCCATATGGTACCTCATTTCTTTTTGTGTCATCCCTATATCCCATTTCTTCCTCTTCTTTTGACTCTGATTGATCCTCTTCCTAGAGTTCTGATAAAAATATGTCTATAGGTTCTCCCCTCTACCTTCTTCTCTTGCAGGTGATATGTCTACTATCATCTGGATTCATAAAAGTGCATGCAAGTCACAGGCTGGCAGAATCACCAGCTTTGATACCACTATAATAACCCCTACTAGATTTGGGTTGATATTTGACTTGAATGCTATTGTGTTTTTGGGTTGGATTTTCGTCAAATAGTGTGATGACGATGCTTTGATACTACTGTATCATCCCCAACTAATTATGGATTGAGTTTTAAATTGATTGCTCGTATAATGTGGTGTGGGACTTTTGTCAAACACTTTGTCTAACTGTTTTTTTATTTCGTTTTATAAATGGTATTTGTTTTTGCAAATATCAGACCTTGATATCATGGCACTCAACAATACATTTTGATCATAATTATAACATACTTTGCATACAACTAAAAAGGGAATTTATGTCAAATATTTCTCTAGCACAAACAATGAATATACATGAGTTTATAGCAGCAACCTACAAAAACAAATAAGATCTGAATATTAATGTGTCTGACTTGTAGGTCTCAATGAGATTACAACCTCATTATTGACGATGTATAGTCCCCTTAATAGGCCACATTATCACTGATTTTTTAACCCTTGCAGTGAATAAATACCAGTGTACCTTACAACATTCCAATGCGGCGCCCTTTTGTGGGAAGATGGTAGTCCATACAATGAATGTTCCCAAGTTGTGCACCCTCCAACAAGGAATATAACTTCAGTGAGTGAGTGCGTCCTCTCTATGTTAGCAAACAATGATACAATGCGCCCATCGGAGGTCAAATGCGTTGCTACAATAGTCTTATGGCAATGATATCAACACATGAGGCTTAGGAATACTCCACGAGTGCACCCTCCCTTTGAGAAGATGAATACGTCCCTCTAGTAGTCACAACACCCCCTCACTCAACTCTACTTCCTCCAATGTCTCTGGCAACAGGGATAAATGGTAATGGAGCATATTTGGCCTTGGTATCCTCTCAGCCAACTTGACCCATGAAATTAGTGTGCCCTCTCCTTGAGAAAATGACTGAAACTCGACAACACTTCACAGATATGTGAGGATGACTAAATATTTTTCTTCGACAATGATGCACAATGAAATATCTGTATGATATTCCCTTCTTGACTAGCTAGGGTAGATTGTCTCACCACCTAAACCAATGTTCTTTTAGGGTTTCCATCCCAAGAACCACAAGTCACAAGAGCTCTCCAAATTTTTTTTTTTCGACAATAATTCATGAATGAATGAGAGAGGTCAATTTTCCCTTTTAAGCTCATTTTACCCTTTTGGGTTACTTTTAACTTTTCCTGCTCAAATCTTTAATTAAAATGACTTTATAAAGTCATTGTCACTTTGTGACCCACTTTTATTTAATTATTCAATGTCACCTTTTTAATGTTGCTTTTATGCCCATTTGACATTAAATAATGATTAATTCCCTTTCTTCTTCGACTATATCCTACGATAATTAAATAAGCTAGTACATCGCCCTTGTGGAGTGATCATTCAGAAAGGGACATTGCATTCTTTATTGTGGAGCGCTTTAATTACTTGGCATTGTGCACATTTTGACATGGAATCTCTTGGAGTGCACCCTTCTTTCACGTGTGTGAGTGGTTGCACTTGTTATTTTGAGGAGTCTTTTGGAGTGCTAACCTAAGGGGAAGATATTTTATAATTTCTTCATTCATACACATTGGACGGTGCACATCCTCCTATGCTGAGGATTATTTTATCATTTTTGCATTGAAGCATCTTGAAGGAAACACTTTGTGAAGCATATTTTGTTATTTCTTGAATTTTGACATGGTAAAAAAGGCATATTGCAGTAGTGTGCACTCTCTCTTTTTGGAAGATATCTCTCACATGTCTTCATATTTATGGATGGAATAACCTCCTTAGGAGAGAGGATAGTCCACCTTATCCATTGAGTTATCAATCATGAAAGGTTGGATATAACTAACTACTTTTTATTATTATTGTTGGACTTGCCAATGAGTTAGACAAATATTGTATTTAATTATATGAGAGATTAATCTATATAAAGGAGCTTTCTCTTCATTTTAATTTTTAATTGGGAGCCAGGAGTTAGAGAAGTGTTGAAGTAGGAGTTTAGGAGCAAGATTTTGATGGGGATCCTTTGTATTCTCATGAAGACATTAGGTACAATATTTATGCTTTGGTGTAGAGTTCATTGCATTTAATTTGTTGTGTAGTTTATGATGAAATATCTTGTTTTCAATTTAAATATAAAAGACCCCCGAGTCTTTCATTAGGAGTAAATCAATGTGAGGGTTCTCCCTCTTGATTTACATTGCTATTTTTTTATGTTTTGTTTCCTTTCATCTAATAATTTAATTGTTGATATGGAAAATAATTTAACACCTTTATATTTTAGTTGATGAGTGATACCTTCACGGGTCCTTCGAGATTTATTATAATATTGTCACCTACCCAAATTTCTGAAAATTATTATTTTATTGCAAAATACTTTATGTTAAATTTAATTACAAAGTTTTGTAATTATGATCAATTATGATCAAGGATGAATGTAATTACTGATTATTATTATTTAAATAAATTAATTAGGAGGCAAACACCCAAGGGGACTGTTAAATGAGTGTTCACTGACCCACTAGGAGGAATGGAAGCTGTTGGAAGGTATGGGATAGATGGCAACAATTGCATCACACCACTAGTTATTGGTTATGGGACAACTACCTCTAAAAATGTGGCATTATCCCCCAGGTGGAGGGAGTGAGCAGACAACTCATTTAATGACCCAGTAACATCTGAAAAAGGCCTAGGCAGCCTACATAAAGCAAATTCGAATTGAGCATGCAGCTCTTACACAATATTTTCTGCAGAAATATTTCCTCATGTGCATCAGGTGATCACTGAGAGATTCGAATAGGGAGTCTAGTTGTGAGTGCAATCTTAAGTCTGCATATTGCTGAGAAGAACCAGAGATGTTGGTGCAGGTCTATTGGACTGCTAGTTCTTGAAGATTCAATAGTTAGTGCTACTACAAGTGGAGATCCTAATTCCCAAAGTTTCTTCCTCCTGGTGGTTTAGTGAACAGGCTCAGGGGTCCTAAGGAAAGTACTTGACTGTCTTGAGGAAATGGTTGGGTGGAACAGTCTTCTTGGGCTATTTGTTGCCCTACAAATTTATCCAGGTTTTACAATTTTTCTACTTTATCTCAGCTAGTAGTTCTGTTTAGTAAGTTAGTAATCTCTGTTTCTGTTTGGAAGAAGAATCTATTTCTAAATTCGTTTAAAGTCTGAATGTTAAAGTTTTGACGATGATTTGGCATTGATAAACCAATATCTATATTTTTCCACATGTTGTTTGTGCATCGTACTCTAGTATAGATACGCAAATTAAGACTAGATGAGAAGATAGGCAAATTGCCATTTGATTCGATAGATAAATGCAGTAATTTATATGTTTGTCAACTTCTACCCTATAGTTAATAACAGTAGAAAGTTCTGTATAATATCTAATATATATATTATAGAATGTTTCCTTAGTTTCATGAAAAACAAACATTGTTTAATTCCTGTACAGTTACACTGTATTTCCCTTATCATCATTATGTTCATAAGAAATAAATAGAATCCAATTTTTCATATATCATATTACATTTGCATTATAAATAGTGTTACTGTAAGTAAATAAAGAAATAAATTATGGACAGAGCTGCAAATTCACAGTCTTCACATTTCACATACACACATTGTTTTCATTCCTGCTATAACCATTGTCTTTAATTATTTAATACAATCAGATAATGAAAACATTCCTTTCCATCATTCATTCTATTTATTTAGATTTTCTAAACTGTAAGTGTCGATTTCAAAATTGAGTTTCATTCAAACCCTAGATAGAATTTTCTTTTCCATTACCTTTTTTTTTGCAAACAGAAACCATTTACAGACTACATACGCTATGGATCGAATCCTAGTTCTGGCATCAAAGCTCTCTTTAGAAGTTCTTTTTCAAACAAAACTCGAATTAGGGTATAGCCCTGATCTTTTTCCATTATACAAACGAAGAGACAAACCTTTTCGGATTGCACTTTACAAAGTTATCATCTACGATAGAGTACATAAACCCTAGCTCGAAAAATTACGATAGCAACCTACACTTTTCAAATGTTTAACATAGACCCGACTTACATTTCTTGCTCATTAGTTTCAGTATGAAACATTTCTTACAGACAACGAGAATTTACAGTTTGGGGCATAGCCCGTTACCTTTCTTTTTTTATCAAAACCAAACCTACTCTTTCGTTGCACGAATACTCAAACCTCCATTACAGTTTTCGCATTCATTAACATGTGCGATTTTTATTACATAAAAACCAAACCGAATAGCATGTTTTACATTGCTGGAAAGAAAACACTGTATCTACAGTAAACAAGCCTTGGCCCTTTTTCTCATTTCTCATAACATAAATAAACAAGTCGTGTTCCAGGTTTAAACCATTACAAGATCCAATTTAAAGAAGGGAAACCACTGTTACGCAGAGAACAAACAGATACAACTCGTTTCCAAACGAAAATCGCACAAGGTGTATTGTCGATTTTAAACATTACATTTCTGAAAATGAAAACCCCACAAGGTTTTATCACATTCACAGTCGACATTACATACAAGGTTTTATCCCCATCATTCTGAACTCTTAAACACAAGTTTACATTTACATCTGGATGAAAACTAAGTATAAAAAATAACGCAGAGAAAATAGACGAAGATCATTCGTTGTAGAGTTTTCACTCCAACATAAGAATCTTCTTAAAGGATCAACCGACAGACGACGCCATGGAAAGACTGATTAATCTCTGTTGGAATCAACCACATCATCAAAGACCAAAGGTCACCTACGAGGGTTTTTGGAAGACCCAGAGCTTACCAGGAATGGAAGTGCACCTTTTCCAAACCCTTGCTCAACGTCCTTCACAAACTGCAACTGACAGAATAATAGCTTGGAGTTAGACAACTGTTTTATGTCAAACAATAAAATCAAACTCAAACAAAAGAATCATTATTGCATTCCGAGCATACTTACCAAGCAGATAAGTTCTTTGTATTCACCAGTTAAACGATAAATTCCTCGTTGTAGACGAGACAGGTTACCCTCTATCATTTTGCAGCATTGAGTGCTCCACTCAATCTCTAAAAAGAAAAGCTATAAACTATTAACTCGATAACAACTTAAACAAGAGACCGAATCTCTTATTACAACGCCATTACAGTGGAAGAAAACCTGCAACTCCAACCCTGAGCTACAGGTCTCGAGGTCGAACCTCTTACAATCTGTCTAAACCCTAGAAATTCGGCAGCCTGTCGGCCACACAGACCGAAACATTAGAACAATGAACGACTTTCCAATCTCTTAAACCAAATCAATGACAGAAGTTAGGGTTGCAATCTAATGGTCCAAACTCATCACCATCAACGATCACAATAGTGCCAGCGATATAGCATTGGGACGAGCAACATCTATATTTAATGCCCCACTCCTCAGTACAAGCTTGGCAATGCCACTATGGCACACAGAGGACCGATCAACAACCAGTTCGAAGGCGTTTCAAACAATTTAACCCTTACATAGTGACAAGTGCAAAGACTATTACATCGATTTTGTGTTACGTGGATCGTTGGAAAATCCATGTCAGCTGGAGTGGTGTGCCAAGTTTTAATGCAGGATCGATACTCGATCTCCACGACAGCTCGAGGCATACGCCATTTATTGAACCATCAACTCACCACCCTGTCAAATTAATTGCATGTCAGTGCCATCGAAATTTACGATGTAGTTCCATTTGATATTCATAAATTTAAAAACCATTAATGTTGTTATTGTATAGTAGATATTAGTTCCAATGTTTACGATCGTGATTTGGGTATTAAGGCTTAAGTTTAGTCACGTAATAAAATCAAATTTCATATCATTTGATATTGTGAACTTTTATACAAAGTATTGATAATATTACATTTCCAAAACTATTATATAGGATAGCAAATATATAAGATTTATATGGTTAATATATTAACCATAGTTTCCATTTTCTCCATTCATAAAATTATAGTAATGTAGGAGTTTACACTATTGATTTCTCAACAATTGATTTGTAACTAGCATAAAAACCATGCTATGGTCATAAACTCCATACCCTAACATTTATTACAATGCATTTGACGGTTGACAGTACAATCACGATGCTAATACTTTACAAGTAGTAGTTATTTAAGACGATGACCACAACCAAGCTAGAATTACGTTTCTGGTTTACGACAATAAACGTATACAACAAGTATAACTTCTTGACGTCAATATTTTCAACATTTAAACATATTCAGACAGTGTCGAGAAACTCGGAAGTAGCACTAAACCATCATACCTGTAGATACTTGTTTGTCATAATAGAATTCACAATTTTTCTATTTTGACGTTTGAACTGAATTATACACGTACTTTTAACTACACAGTTATGGAATCTTTTTACCTGTCATCTGCACATGGAATATTCAAGTGCGTTAACGTTGCAGCTAAGTAATCTCCAGGGTACCTCGTAGGATACCCTTGTGCATCAAAAGTCAATCTGTCAGTATCTTTACAAAAGAAAAGTGTCGCATCATATTTCCAATCTGTTAGCTCATTTGTCATCATAATCATGTTTACTAATTATTGTGTTAAATCTATCACTGTCATTTTGCTGCTAAGTAGAAATTAAAGTATGTTTAGTACTAACAACTTTTCAATTAATGCTGTTGTAATCACAATTATTATTTCCGCAATTATAATTATCATAATTAATGTTATCAAATTTTTTAAATTTTCATGAAAATTTGGGATGTTACAAATATAAATTTCCAGCAAACACTTCGATAGTCCATTATTCATTGAGTAAAAAATTAGTCCATTATTACTTGAGTATACTAATTATATGGTGACGTAGCAAACAACCCTTCATCATTAGATGGTTGGAGGAGGAAACCACCATTTCATCCACTAGAAACCTTCATAAAAGTATCCTTGATATGGAAAATTAAGACCTTCATTTAGTATAGCACCTTGTGGCTCCATTATCCCGTCATATGATAAGGCATTGGTTCCCATTTCTTTTCATTCCTTGGCTTTCACCTTCATTTTCTTAGCTTATCATTTTTCCAATTTTCTATTTCCACACATTTCATCTATACTACAATAACATTTATTTTGTTAAGGTTACTCTTCCATATCACCTTGAGCTCCCACTACATAGCCTTAGTAATCTTACTTAGGGATCCCGTCCTTGAGTTGGAAGAGAGCTAACGTGAAGAGGGAGGAAGAACCATTGAAGTGACCATAGGTGGCCTTCCTGAAGTTGCACAAGACTAGCCCTTTGATGTTTGGGACTTTACATAACTGGGGGGTGCTATATTTTCTTGTAATATTTGGTGTCATTGCCAAGGATAAAGTCCTTTCTTCTCGGATATTTGTAGATCAACAACCTTGTTGGATGAGGTTCTAGTCTTGCATATTATTACTTTCATCTTGGCAACTCTACTTTGATGGCTTCTTGTTTTGGAGATGAGGACACCAACAAATATTAAAGAACTCACCTTGGCAATTCCACTTTGTAGCCTTGGTATGAGGTGTAACAATTCTTCATTTTCAAATTTGTTTTAGCACTTTATAAAGAAGATTTGAAGTAGAGAAACATGGCATTACCTTCATTGTTAGTAATTTGTTATGCTCCATTTGTCTTCTCGGGTATCTTTGGATTTCCAAATGAGTTGGAGTGGCTTGATCTTATCGCATAATTTCACGGGAATAAATATGTTTCTATTAGACATGGTGCATCCATAATGAAGCTCATTTCATATTTAAATATTATTCACGAGGATGTTATGACGATGTTGTTTCCATGTATCTTGGAAGTCAAAACATTAAAATGGTATGAAAGCCTTTGTTGAAAATAAATAACATCTTTTGTAGGTTTGATCAAGTCGTTTCTTAGGAAATGAGACACTAGCTATGAGAAGCATGTAATAATTTTTTTTAATTTATCGAGAAAGAGAAGGTTGAAGAAGATGAGGAAGATTTTATTGTAGCCCCATTTGTTAAGGTTTTTTTATTTTGAAGAAGACAAGCGTTTGGTGAGTTGTTTCTTTACAAAATTCTGGAATTGATAATGAACTTTTCACCGATTTTGGAAGACTAACCCTTGGAGGATGATGACTTTTTAGAGTTGTTTGAGGATGACCAAAAGAATGAAGAAATTGCAGATTTTGTGTCCTTTGAACAATCATATTTACAAAATTGATGTTTAGAAATTTGTAAATTTAATTTTTAGCCATGTTTTCTGAAGAGTTATTTATTCAAAAATTAGATTTGAGAGCATGTTGATAGTAAATGTATAAGAATTTTCCAACCACCAATATCTTTAGGTTTTAGTGCATTTCCATATGAATTTCTAGCTGGAACGTTTTTATTTGTTGGAAATTGTATTTGTTGTTTGAAATTGTATGGGGCAACTTGTTTTTCAATTTGACAAGCATTCTAGAAAATTCCAACCATCTATTTTTTTAGATTTTTATGTAGTGACATGTGAATTTTTTCACTTGGAAATTGTATGGAACAACAAAGCATTGAATTCAAAGTCCATGACATTGATTTCCAATCATTAAATTATGAACACAAATTATTTTTTAGATATGAAAAAATAATCATGCACTTCATCTTTACGCATTATTGAAGACATTTTATTGCTGGAGCAACCTATACATTTATTTCTTGAATGTGTTGATGATGTTTGTACACATCAACCTTTGGAGAGGCACTTGTAGGATTTTTTCCAGGATTGATGAGTGATTGCTATGTTTATTTTTAGAACCATATTTCACCCCTTTTCAATTTTGTCTTGAATTAGCATGTGATGGAATATGCTTTTCTATTTCATTTTTTTTTGTGTTGGTTGCAATTAATGTAATGTAAATCCATTTTGCAGATTTATTCTATTAAAAATTCTAGCATGTTTTGTCTTACATGTTAATGGATCCTTGTTTTGGTTTATCACCAAACACAAGAGAAAAATTCATGGCCTTATGCTAGGATGGCTGCACTTCCTATTTGATTTCACCTAGCAAACATATTTTCCTATTGTAGAGTCGGATAGGATAAATAAGTTGAACGCATATTCAAGTATTAGTCTAATTTTTATAGTTTTTTTTCGGCATTTTTGAAACCAAGTTATGAGCTTTGGTTGATGTTAAAAAAATGTAATAAATATGTGGTCTTTAAGGATGTGAATGGAGCCATCCCATCACATTATCTTGCTACCTCTTGCTTCTTTAATATTTCTTGACATTTCAACCAAATCCCAAGTGTACATGTCCCCAATTGAAGTTTAATGTTACACCTCATATAGTATGAGGTTTCACGTTAGTATTTTTAGTTGGTACCTTGTGTTGAGATAATTAATTATCTTGTAATTAAAGAATAAAAACATTTTTCTTTGTAAGTAAGAGTAGTAACTTTCTATTAATTTGATAAGTCAAAATAATACATCAGTCATAAAAAAAATAGTCATTAACCTTGAGAACAATCTAAATAAAAGAGTCTAGATGATACTTATATCTAATATAGCCTTAGTTTTGCTTACAAAAAAAGGACTTGATTGCGTATCTATTGTGGCTTTCTTTCTCTGTACATAACTTGGAGTGTGGACATGAGAATTTACTATATAACTATGCATGGTAATGAGACAAAAAAAACCTAGAAAGCCTGAGGAATAAAGACCAACTACGTGGCAGGTGGATCTGCATCATCCTTAATCACAAGTGGCATGTCGCGAGAGCTCCTTACTGGAGAAGTCTTCTGTGCTAGCTTCAGCTCCAGACGCCTCCCAATTATATACATTTTACCATCCATGATCTTATTGACGATCTTTTGGTCTCGGAGGGATGCTATCTTTTGTTTGAAGTTTGCAATCTCCATATTTATTTCCATTAGAACGCATCCCATCAGTGATTTGGTCACCCAGTTCAAGACTACTTGTTAAGTCAGTACCTTGTTTTTCCAATTTTTGGTTTGATAGTATCTTGTTTTTTCAAAATTTGGTTTGATTTGCACTCTATTTTAAAGTTATTCATTTTCTTTAACTTGATTTTTTCCTCCTTAGTAGTTTTGCCTTAGGATTTATATAAGATGTTGGGCTTGCTTTTGAGTTTTTTGATTTTAAAGCTTTATATTGGTTTTTGATGAGGGGTTTTAAAAGTTTATTATATCAAATAAGCAGCTCATAATCTTATTCTAAATGAGAATATGTACAAGTCTAATCCTGATAAGCTCAAGATCTCATGCAAAATGATAAAAAGTGGTTTAAAAGCCACAAAACAGTGTTAAGACTTTTCTTGTAGCGCTGGAGCCGAAATTCTACAAAGAAGCGCTACAAGAATATCGTGATCCTAGATTCTTCCGATTTTCCAGCAGATTTTGGCACGCTCGAGCTTATGAATCATTGATTAAGTGTTTTAGAGGGTTCATGACGTGTTGATGCAGAAGGCATCATGATTTCAAATGCTTGCATGTCGTGAAGAGGTCGTGTTCATCATCAGCACAAGTGTAGTTCAGTTCGACAGACATCCACACGGTTTCAGGTAATGTGGCATGAAGTTGTTATCTACAAGCTTATTCAAACACAGAGAATTTAATGAGATAACTGTAGCAATTTAAAAGACCGAGCATCATTGCCAATTGGACAAGTAAGAGGCATGGATGGCTTCACGAAAATTAGGGCTTCTTAATTCCAGCGTTAACACCTAAATTGAAGATTGTGTGACATCTGTACAACAAAGCTGACTCATCTGGCACTATGGGTCGTGATTTCAAACAACCATAAAGGAGCGATTTACAGAGAAATAGCTATCTGTTGGTGAGCCACGTCATCAGTTTGAAAGAGGGTTAAGGATAATAGTCTCGTTTTTATGAATTTCAACCCTATCAGTGCAACGAATAACCTGTGCATTCAATAGTGTTGTCAATTGCCAAAATTCAGCTTCTGTTCACAAACAGTACAAGAGCAGATATCCAGTTTGAAGTGATCAAAGCATAATGGGAAAAAGTGGCAAAATAAATAGAGCTAAGCCAACAGATGTGGAATGGGTTGAAAAATTGCCAGAGTGTGTGGAGTTATTCCAGCAAGCTGGCTGGATGGACTTCTTCAGAAAAATTGATGGATATAATGCACAGGTATCCTGCAGATTTGCCCAGGGTTTCAAGAATGATATGGTGGTCTTCGATACCCTGAAATTCAAGCTGACAGTCAAATTAATTGCAGAAGCCACAGGAATTAAAGATGAAGGTGAACATTGGTTTAAAAAGTTGCCCTTTGATTTTGATCCGCAGAAATACCTCTTACCCAATATCATACCTGATTGGAACAAAGGTGTGCTAATCCAAAATGTTAAGAAAGAATGGGTGGAACCAATTAGAATTTTACAGAGTTATGTTACCTGTGAGGGCAGGTATGCCTTTGTATACAAGTATCATTTTAGATTTCTTCAACACATGGCTGGAATATCCAAAATGAACTTACCATTTTTCTTCCTGAAGAGTTTGCAGAAAATGGAAAACAAGATGAAAGGTCCAGTAGATTCTTCCTCTCAGTCCATTTTTCATCATGGATTAATCAAATTGATTGTTAGTACTGCCTTGCAACAGGAGGGAAAGACCTGGGACTTTTTTGTTTTTTGGTCTGGTTTTGAAGATAAAAAATCCAAAAGACAAGCAGATAAAGGCAAAGTCTTACTCAGAAAATTAGGTCATAAGCCCAAATTGGAAGACAAAGGAAAGATCAAAATTGAAGAATCAGCAGAGCCTGTAAAGGAAGACAGTGAACAAAAGACACCTTTGGCCAGCCCTAAAAGCAAGTTCACACTGTTTGAAGACAAAAAGGAACTGCCTGAAAAGAATCCAGCACCTGTAGCAGATCCTCAGGAGGAGAAAAAGGTTGACATTAAAATGGTTCCTGTAGCTAAAGAAGAGATCCACATTCATCCAAGAAGTCCCATCACAATTCTTTCAGATGATGAAGGATATCTGTTAGAAGAAGAACAACCTATTTCTGAGATAAAAGTCAAAACTGAAATTGAAGAAGTTCAAGTTTCAGATGGCAAAACCACAAGGCCTAACAGGAAAAGAAACAAGCTGGAAGTGGTGGAATTAGCTACTATTCAGTACCAAGGGAAAGAACTGAAGATGATGGGAGAGGCAACTACATTTTGGAGACCTAAAACTAGGTCGAAAAATAAATTGAGATTAAACATGAAGAAGCTGCTAAATCCTAAATTAAAAACAGATGAGGTGACTATCTTAGATGAAGGGTCCATGGATGATGACAAATCAGAAATAGATAAATTGCAGCCATGTTTAAAAGAAGAGATTAATTCAGTAGAAGCAGCAGGTGAAGAAGATCCAAAGCCCAGCATTGAGGACACTTCTAAGAAGCTGTTGATGGAAGAGATAGAAATCTTCAAGAAGTTTGACATCCCTTGGAAACCTAATGAAGATCAAGATTCTGCAATGGATAAAATAGCTCATTCTGACAGGGAAAATTTACAGAAGACTGTCAAGCAATATAAGCACCAAATGAATTATATGCAGGAGGTCAACCATGGTTTGATGATGGCCAATAGAAGATTAAGGGAAGATCCCCAGGATATTAATGACAATTTTCAGGAACTAGTGGCTGATGCAAAAGAAGCACTTAAAAGGAAAAGGGCTGCTGACAGTCAATGCACTCAGCTGGAGAAGACAGTTCGGGACTTGCAGCAGAAAAACAAAGAACTCACAAAAAGGATTAATGACATGGAGAAGGAACAAAAGAAGACCAAGAAGAAAGAGCAAACTCCAGATGGTATCGCCCTCTTAGCTGAGGTGGAAAATGACCTATAAAATAGCTATGTTTTAGTTAGTTGTCATTAAATGGCAAACTGATATATTAATGAAATGTTATTTTTAGCTGATTTTGTAACTTGTTAATATTCTGTCTTTACTTTACCTCATCGAAGGCTGGAAAACAGTTAGGGTTAGAGACCTAATCGATTTTGAAGGGCATAGTATTTAGACATGTGAGTAAGTCATAGAGAGGGTTCTGATTTTTGGGAGCATCAGGAGGTCTGCAGAATCCATTGTATCTTCAGACTTGTTTAAGAGATAAGTACTGTGACTCTTATGAGCAGTAGCTGATAAAATTATGAAATATATGACTTTTTCCCCTCCATTTGGTTTGTGATTGACTTTGTTATTGAGCTTATTAGCTTCTTAAATGGTAAATTCATTATAGTTGATGTGCATTTTCTAGTGATGCTTATCCTTTATGTATGAACTTCAGCACATTCTTTCTGTGGGATTTCATGTGATATGTTATACATCTTTATCGGTTTTTGTTTATGAATTAATTTTTACTTTTCTCTTGAATGTATTCCCTGACTGTCCTCAAAGTTTATAACCATTAAAATCATACAAAAAACCCTAAACTTTGCTTTATTAATTGAGTTTATTCTTGAGATTGTGTTAGCTTGTTTCCTTAGCCTTAGAAACAATTTCTGGCACAAACACTACTGAATGATCATACAACGGAATTCATCTCCTGGTGTCTCCAAGGTTTTGAATCCATTCCTCCATAGGATTGAAGACAACACCTACTTGAAAGACTATGTTGTTTTTCTCCATTTCATTTTGTTTTTTTGTTCATTGTTTCTTTTTCATCTTTAGTGTCGTTAGGGTTGTTGGGAGCTGGAGGAGTTCAGGGAATAAACTCAGCTCCCACGTGTCTCCCTAGGAAGTTCAGGTTGGAATTCATAATATCGGAGTCCGTTGACTCGTCCGTGAGCAGTTGCAACTCCTCCTTCATACTATCATACTCCTTATAACGATCAAATAGAATGCGGTCGAGTAAAATTTTGTCCGTCCAAAATGTCATGAGGGAACAGTTGTAGAGCACTTTCCTGGAACAAGAATCCATCGGGTTTGGAAGCCAATTTTCCAAGGCCTGGATTTCATCAACATCTTGTAAAATTTGCAGTGTCATGTCATATCTTAAGTTCTACCCTTTCTATTTCCATTTTGTGGGCATGGGGAATGGATATAGTGATTAGCTATTGTTGCCGTTCTGAACTGGTATTCGCTAGGATTTTGAAGCTCGACACTGGCTCATTTTTTCCCCTTATCACGTTCCATGATCCAAATATCGATATTACTTTGTTGTTGATCATCGCTGCATGTTCCTTTACTTCTCCTCAATTGATGTGAGTCTCCGACGTTCTAAAAAATGAGGATGATGATCATTTCTATACCTATTTCGACCTTAATGCTTGAGGTATTTGTAAGCTCTCTTAATTAATATTAACAACTCTTCAACTAATTAAGGAAATAACTGATTTCTCGTTGAGAGCTTCGGGAATGGTCCATAACTCCCTCAACGGTTCTCTATCTTGATCTGTGGAACAATTGACACATAACCATCAGAAGCTTGATGGAAGCTTGGCTATTAAACCCCTGTTTGGTCCCCAAGCTCGCTAACTCAATCTCCTTCAGTTTTACACCAAGAAAGAGAAAGTAGAGCTTGGAAGTGCCGTACAGGAAGCTAAACGCTGTGGAACAGGGAAATCTTTTACAGCAACTCAAGTAGCATCAATGGCTGGAGGTATGATCTATTTGGTATTCATATTTCGATTCTGTATCAAAGTTTTATTCCGCATTTTCAGAATCAGAAATCTTTGCTTACAGTTGGTATCAGAGCAAAATTTTATCTCTGCCTTGATGTTTGGATTGCTCATGCATTATATTGTTTAAACCCGGAGTGGCTGTATATTTCCTATTTGACTGAATGCGCCCAAAATATTTTTCTATCACCAAATCTCTTAATTTATTGATTTTATTTGACTGAATGCACCCAGAAGATAAGACACAAACTCTTAATTTATTGATTTTATTAGACTGGATTTGTGTGTGCGTTTCTTTTGTGGATTTGCTTGAGTAATGAGGAGCGGTCCTCATAAAGACCGACTCTTTTGTTGGTAACGTTGTCTTCATAAATTCCTTAACTCGTAACAAGACAAATATCACCTTGGTTTTCCACGTTGAGTACTTTGGCCATTACACGATCAGATTTCTGGTTTTGGAGGGGACCTAGTCTGTCCAGGCGTTTTCGTCATAGTGCAAGTCTTACCTTTTAAAGCTAACAGAAGCCGGTACTGCAAACCACGCCACTGTGCAACAACCCCAAGTAGACGCTAATGTTGCTGCAATGCCTGAAGCTTCTTTTAACCACAATATTGATCTTATCCTGTCTGAATTTATCTTTTGTTGTCCCCTCTTTGGCGCTTCACGTGGGTTTTAACTTGGTGTTTGGTGCGAGTGCTTCCAGAGGGTGGCGGATAAGCCAAATCTTGATGTCGAGGCTCGTGTATTAAATTCCAAACATGTCAAATTTTACAAAACCAATAGTGTAAGTTTTTCCACTTCCAGTCTGGCCATAAGCGAAATAAGCAGCAATAGTTGTAGCGGCTGTCCCTAACAGTGATTTTATTATAACAAGTGGTATAAGTTTTCACTTGTCAGGTGTTAAGCCAAGTGATGCATGATAAGCGCCATGGCCTCTTTCTCGTCCTCCATGAAAGAATGCTTTTCCTTAGGTCGGACTCACTATATTTGTTTCCGAATAGCATTCAGGATATGAGTTAAGAGTTACAGTTTCACATACAGTTTTATTATCTCTCCTTTCTTGGACGCGGAGAAGATATTGTCCACTATTGTAAAAATCCTGTTATACTTAATAGAATAGATTCAGGGTTGATCATAGACTTTGAGATTGTCTCTCGATGTGCCTGTATCTGCCACTGCCACTGGTGCACTGCAGTCCTACAAGCTAGCGGCTAAAGCTATATTTTATTTATTTATTTATAAAGATATAGTTTTTTGATGATAACCTTTTAATCTTTTTGTTTCATAAATTTATGAAATATAATGAGTTTATTAAAAACGTATTGTTTACAATTAGTTTATATAACTATATTGGTTACCAATGCTGCATATAAATGGGTTTTGGGGCGTACTGATTCCTTAAATTTCTGTATTTCTTTTCCCGTCTGTTAGTATCAAGTTAATTTTATGCATAAAAGTAATAATGTCTAGTGATCTATATAATTTTAATTGATTAGAGAATAGCTAAAATTATATATTATGTTTGATTAAGATCACGTAAAGAATATTTAGACATTAATTGTAATTAATTATACTAAATATGATAAATTTTATCCCACAGGAATTTTTATTATATTTATATAATTAATTAGGATAAAATATTAAATTATTCATAACTTACCCACAGGAATTATGAATTAATAATTTTATCATGAAGTTAAATTTTATTATAAAGAATATTTGAATCTGCTTGAATTAAAAATTTAGCCCACAGGCAATTTTTATGTCATTAGATTCAATCTTAAAGCATGAATTTACATTGGTAAAACATGAAATTTTATTTGGTCTCAAATTTTAACGTAAGCATGTGATCTTTAATTTTATGCAGTTGTACAACCTGCAAATTTCTCTGAAATTCGTTTTGATATCCCTGAACTTAAGGGAGATAACTATAAAGTCTGGAAGGAGAGAATTCTCCTTCATTTGGGATGGATGGACATAGATTATGCTATTAGGAAAAATGAACCACCAGCACTGCAGCGGACATCACGCTTTATGAACGATGGTAACGATCTAATCGTCTTAGCATGATGTTCATTAAGACTAAAATTTCAGCTGGTATTCGTGGTTCCGTTGATCAGCATGAAAAGGTCCGAGACTTGCTAAAGGCCATTGATGATCAATTCGTCACTTCAGACAAGGCACTAGAAAGCACCCTAATCATGAAGTTCTCATCCCTAAGACTCACCAGTGTGAAAGGTGTGCGCGAGCACATCATGCAGATGAGGGACATTGTGGCTCAATTGAAGAAACTCGAGGTTGAAATATCGGAGTCTTTCCTGGTGCACTACATCCTGAACACCCTTCCACACCAATATGGACCTTTCAAAATCTCATACAACACACATAAGGATAAATGGTCAATTAATGAACTTATGACCATGTGTGTTCAAGAGGAAGAAAGACTGGTAATGGAACTAGGAGAAAGTGCAATGCTGGCAACGCATAGGAAGGGCAAATCTTAAGCCAATTGCAAATCTCAAGCCAATAAGAAAGGGAAAGGTAAAGTACCTCCCCAAGCTAATATTAAGAAGGATTCCAAGTGTTTCTTCTGTAAAAAGAAGGGACACATGAAGAAGGAATGCGAAAAATTTCAGAAATGGCTTGCGGACAAAGGTAATGCAATCTCGTTTGTTTGTTATGAATCTAATATGGTAAATGTCAGTATTAACACTTGGTGGATTGATTTTGGATCAACAATTCACATTTCGAATTCCTTGCAGGGTTTGCAAAGCCTAAGGAAGCTAGTGGGAAGTGAGCAAAGCATCTTATCAGGAAACAAGATGGGCTCACATGTGGAAGCTATAGGAACATGTTGTTTAACTTTAAGTAGTGGTTTTGTTTTAGAATTAGAAAAAACCTTTTATGTTCCAAGTTTTTCTAGAAACTTGATTTCAGTTTCAAGGCTTGTACCTTTTGGATATTCCTTCAACTTTTCAGAAATATATTTCAGTTTATTTTATAAATCTGATTATGTTGGGAATGGTATTTTGTCTGATGGTCTTTACTGCATTAATTTACAAAACAATGTCACTTATGATTCAATGCATGTTAACACTGGCACTAAAAGATGTGTTATTAATGATGATTCCTCTAAATTATGGCACCAGAGACTAGGTCATATCTCCATAGAAAGAATTAAAAGATTGGTAAATGAAGGGATACTTAATACTCTGGATTTTACTGATTTTGAGACTTGTGTGGATTGCATAAAAGGAAAGCAGACCAACAAGTCAAAGAAAGGTGCCAATAGGAGTTCATACATATTAGAGATCATACATACTGATATATGTAGTCCAGACATGGACTCACATGGTCAGAGATACTTCATTTCTTTTATAGATGATTACTCACGATATATGTATCTCTACATGCTTCATAATAAGAACGAAGCATTAGATGCCTTTAAGATCTTTAAGGCTGAAGTAGAGAAACAATGCGGCAAGCAAATTAAGATCGTGAGATCAGATAGAGGTGGAGAATATTATGGTAGATACACAGAAGATGGACAAGCACCTGGGCCATTCGCAAAATTTCTTCAAGAGCATGGGATTGTTGCCCAATACACCATGCCTAATTCACCCGACCAGAATGGTGTAGCAGAAAGAAGAAACCGAACTTTATTGGACATGGTGCGGAGTATGCTTAGCAGCTCCAATCTTCCTAAATCCTTGTGGACTGAAGCACTTAAGACGACAGTGTATATATTAAACCGAGTTCCAACCAATGCCATTCCTAAAACGCCATTTGAATTATTAAAAGGTTGGAAACCAAGTTTGCAACATATGCGCGTTTGGGGATGCCCGTCTGAAGTGAGAGTATATAATCCACAAGAAAAGAAGCTGGACCCAAGGACCATTAGTGGGTATTTCAATGGATATGCTGAAAGGTCTAAAGGTTATAGATTTTATTGTCCATCTCACGGCACTAGGATTATGGAATCAAGAAATGCAAAATTTCTTGAAAATGACTTGATTAGTGGGAGCGATCTAACCAGGAACATAGTTTTCGAGAAGGATCATTCAGAATCTCAACCTTCCACCTCAAGTGATAGATTGGTTATTGTTCATAGCACCCCTCAAGTACAAACTGGTGTTGAACAACCAATTGTTGAAGTTCCACAAGCTGCTGACGGCATTCTAGTAGATCAGGTAGTTCAAGAGTTTCCAAGAACTTTTGAACAACAAGTTGAACCACATACTTCTCAAGAAGATAGTGATACAACATTAAGAAGATCTACTAGACCTAGGAGATCAACAATTCCTGATGATTATGTTGTGTATCTGCAAGAATCTGACTATAACGTTGGAGCCGAAAATGATCCCGAGTCCTTTTCACAAGCCATGAATTGCAAAGAATTAGAATTATGGTACGATTCCATGAAGGAAGAGATGAATTCTATGAAGAGTAACGAAGTCTGGGATCTTGTTGAGTTGCCTAATGGTGCAAAAGTCATTGGATGTAAATGGGTCTTTAAGACAAAGAAAGACTCATTGGGAAACATTGAGAGATACAAGGCTAGACTTGTTGCTAAAGGATTCACTCAAAAAGAAGGAATCGACTACACATAGACTTTCTCTCCTGTATCTAAGAAAGATTTTTTGCGCGTTATTATGGCATTAGTAGCCCATTTTGACTTGGAGTTGCATCAAATGGATGTGAAAACGGCTTTTCTAAATGGAGATCTAGAGGAGGAGGTTTACATGAAACAACCTGAAGGATTCCCCTCTAGTGATGGTGAGCAATTGGTTTGCAAGCTCAAGAAATCCTTATATGGTTTAAAACAAGCATCCCACCAATGGTATTTGAAATTCCATAATGTAATTTCTTCTTTTGGTTTTGTAGAAAACATTATGGATCAATGTATATACCTGATAGAGTGGGAGTAAAATTTGTTTTCTTGTTTTATATGTGGATGACATTCTGCTGGCAACCAATGATAAGGGTTTGCTGCATGACGTGAAACAATTTCTCTCTAAAAATTTCGATATGAATGATATGGGTGAGGCATCTTATGTCATTGGCATTAAGATCCATAGAGAAAGATTTCGAGGCATCTTGTGTCTATCTCAGGAAACCTATATTAATAAAATTTTAGAGAGATTTCGGATGAAGGATTGTTCACCAAGTATAGCTCTCATTGTGAAGGGTGATAGGTTCAATTTGAATCAATGCCCGAAGAACGACCTTGAAAGGGAACAAATGAAGAACATTCCATATGCTTCTGCTGTCGGAAGCCTAATGTATGCTCAGGTCTGCACAAGACCTGACATTGCATTTGTTGTGGGAATGTTGGGGACGATATCAGAGTAATCCAGGTATAGACCACTGGAGAGCTGCAAAGAAAGTAATGAGGTATCTTCAAGGAACTAAAGACTACATGCTTATGTATAGACGGACGGACAATTTGGAAGTAATTGGCTAGTCAGATTCTGACTTTGCTAGATGTGTTGATTCATGCAAATCAACATCAGGATACATTTTTATGATGGCCGGTGGAGCTGTATCATGGAGGAGTGCCAAGCAGACCTTGATTGCCACTTCCACTATGGAAGCCGAGTTTGTCTCCTGTTTTGAGGCTACTTTACATGGTGTATGGCTTAAGAGTTTCATTTCTGGGCTTAGAATTATGGATTCTATATCTAAGCCATTGAGAATGTATTGCGACAATTCAGCTGCTGTTTTTATGGCTAAAAACAACAAAAGTGGGAGTTGAAATAAACACATCGACATTAAATATTTAGCCATAAGGGAACGTGTTAAAGAAAAGAAAGTGGTCATTGAGCACGTCAACACTGAGTTTATGATCGCTGATCCTTTGACTAAGGGCATGCTACCGTTTAAATTCAAGGATCATGTAATGAATATGGGACTTGGTTCCATTATGTAGTTTCTCATTGTATGGACAATGTTAATTTTAATGAAATTCTTAATTACTGTGCTGTTTTTTCTCATACATATGTGCACCTTAATTTAATTTGAGAAAATTCATCTATGAGGACCAAGAATAAACATAAGGCTTATTCATTAAGAAATTGTTGCCACATAAATTAAAATAGCAATAAATACATAGTAATACATGGAAGGTAATACTTGTCATAAGAGGACTTATCGCCATGATTCTTGTATCTATTACTTAATATAGATTGTCAATAGGTTTTAAGATGAGACATTAAGTTTGGAAGTATGGACCAAGTGGGAGAATGTAAGCTCTCTTAATTAATATTAACAACTCTTCAACTAATTAAGGAAATAATTGATTTCTTGTTGAGAGCTTCGGGAATGGTCCATAACTCCCTCAACGATTCTCTATCTTGATATGTGGAACAATTGACACATAGCCATCAGAAGCTTGATGGAAGCTTGGATATTAAACCCCTGTTTGGTCCCCAAGCTCGCTAACTCAATCCCCTTCAGTTTTACACCATCAAGAAAGAGAAAGCAGAGCTTGGAAGTGCCGTACAGGAAGCTAAACGTTGTGGAACAGGGAAATCTTTTACAACAACTCAAGTAGCATCAATGGCTGGAGGTATGATCTATTTGGTATTCATATTTCGATTCTGTATCAAAGTTTTATTCCACATTTTCAGAATCAGAAATCTTTGCTTACAGTATTTGCCATGATTAAATTGTCCTCCCATGCTCTGGTGAAATCGATCTTCTTCGTGTTGTTGTACTGAACCTTCTTCCACACAGTACCTTCCTGAATGTCCTAGTACCTTTGGAGAACACCTCAATTCAGGTTGATATATCATGATGGGGAGTTGCTATGATCCATGTGATCTGCATGGATTACCGTTGCCTTGGGTCTGCTAGAATCTAGGTATCTCATCGTGGCTTATTGGATGGGTCCCATGACTCCCATCCTTGTGTTGTCCGGGGGATGTGTGGGGCATCTTGCATAGGCCCAATGTCTTCATTGCTCAGCCTACATTAAAGAGTTCAAACATTAATTATTAATTATCAACCCGAGGTCCATATGCTTGTGAGTTATTGTGCGATATATATGGTGGCTACAAGTTCACATCTTGCATTAGTTCATCTAATATACTTCTAAGAAATTGCATCATTCATCACACTTCAAAGATCTAAAGCTAGCTCAATTAGTCTTGGAAATATCCATGTACTTGCATGTCGATCATGCTACTGTGACCCTGCTATCACTAGGTATCTCTTTGTATGACTTAGGAAATTCTTATTTTCATACTCACCACACCTGGTGTCAGAAAAATTTGATAAAAACACGCCACACCTTGCAAAATTAAAGGACTAGTTTATTGCCGGCAGTAAAAAGGACTTAACTTATCTTGCAGAAGTAAAAGACTGTTCATAAAATCAAATTGCAGAAATAGATAACCACACACAAAAATATATTTAAAAATCGTTAAATCATACCATGCCCCGATCTCATGGAGCCAACTCTTTCTCCCAAGAAGAGAGCACCAAACTAAAATCTACAACATCATAAAATAAAATAAATCACACTACATCGAAAATAATAAAACTACAATCTACATCAACATAAGATCTTATGAAGAATAATCTATTCCATCATGAATTGGATAAATGTTCTAACAGTTCCACCCATATAATAGAGATGGCAATTCCTTTTATACATGAGTTTGCTTGAAACTAAAATAACAAATAACAAATGTAGATCCAAAATTTCCTCAAGTGGTTTTAACAATTTGCTAGAAATTAGGATCTCAAAACCAATTCAAAGCTAATTCCAAGATCTTTGCTAACTATTCAAAACTAATCTTATCAAGAGTTCCAAGATTCTGTTCACCCAATAGGGTTAAAGATAATCCAAATCCATAGCATATCTTGTGGTGAATAATCAAAATATTGACTTTCGGGAGTCGGTAAATTGTCTTATGTGAGTAACACCAACTGACTAGGAGTAACATCATGAGGAGTAACAACATCAAAAGTAACATCAAGTAGTAAAAACTTTATTTTTGAAAAAATATGTTTCGGGTTATTTACA
The DNA here is from genome assembly GCA_027924585.1 of Larix kaempferi. Lineage (NCBI taxonomy): Eukaryota > Viridiplantae > Streptophyta > Pinopsida > Pinales > Pinaceae > Larix > Larix kaempferi. The sequence goes on from BSBM01000217.1 coordinate 33,969,355, forward strand.
TTTTTGAAGGATAATCTTATTTTGACCTCATGATGCCTCATACCAAAAATCTTGAGTATCCACTTAGTGGATCTTTAGTTATAGGAGTTGCAACAACTGTTGTTGCATCAACTGGAGTAACAACAAGTGGCAATTGGTTTTGTAGCAATCAAAAAATTCATCCATTTTTCAAAGATAAATGCAAATATCTTATTTTCTAATGTTTAATCATCAATTCAAGTGAAATACTAAAATAATGCAATGGAAAACACTTTGAGCCTAAATCCCACATGTAAGCATTAAAATGGATTAATACAGGGTCATAGGTAAGCAGCAAGGTATTAGAAATAAGGAAAATAGAATGTAAGACGATGACAATTCCATGACCCAACATCTCCCCCAAACTGAACATGTTGCATACCCTCTTGCTACCCAATACCTCTATATCAACTACGCTGTAAGGACCCATATTGAGTGTTTCTCCCATTTTCCAATGCACAATAACCAAAACCACTTGTCAATACCTCTATGCTTGTCCAACTAATGATGATACTGATTAAATATATCAATTCATGCCAAATAGTACTTTGAAACATCTTCAAACAATGGTTTTCCAATTTCAAAGTATGCATTTCTCATTAATAAGTCACCACAAGCCACATGCCATCATTTTTTAGCCAATAAAAAACAAATGATCCAACTTATGAATTTTCAATCTATGGTCACCTAGGTCATGTTAGTAGTCTTATGTTCTATTCTCATGGACAACATACCTTCCTAAAGTGTTTTTTAGCAATTATTTTGAAGTTGCAGCAAACCTATAGCAGTAGCAACAATTTGCAAAAGAGTTGCAGCAAGTTGCTGGAGTAGCAACAATATGCACAAGGAGTTGCGACAAATCTGTTGGAGTTACAACAAACCTGATGGAGTAACATCAAATCTGTATAGGGATTGGCAACAAGCTGCTACGTGCCTGTTATACCACAATTTTTTCACAAACTGGAATCTGGATGGTTGAGAATTATTTTAGGGATATTTGTTCCACTGTGGCGCTTCTATTCACAAATCCAAAAATTGTGGTGCTTCCATACACAAATCCATTGTGGCGCTTCTATCCAAAAATTGTAGATACCCAAACCATGGATCTTAAGATATGAGAAAATCATTTGTTGCACTATCAAAAAAGATGCTACATTGCTATTGTTCCACTTGAATCCTTTCTACTGGATTTTGTGTGACAACAACATGGCATCCATGAGTCATCTTAGAATCATCTCTAATCCATCCAATGTCCCCCCCCCAAACTGAACACTTTTCTCCTTTTTGGAAAGAAATGGAAAATATAAAGAAGTGGGACAAAAATAGAGATGGCCTATAAGTTGTTATGAGGCCTTCCATATGTGTTGAATATAATCCAAACAATTCATTATATCTACTAGAAAATGAATGTTATACTACTGTAATTTTGATCCATAGATCACCCTTCTCTATGACTTCAATGTGTTCCCTATTTTCAATACCAAATTGTAATGTCCCCATTTTGACCCTTACGATATTTTGGGATATAATGTAAATATTGTATGCATATTATGTATGATTCCTAGCGTGGAGCTCAAGGCCAAGGCCCCGCTAGTGAACGCTCGACCTTGAAGAGGAAAGTATTTGATATTATGCTACCCGTGTGCTAGTGAGCCATGGGAATTGTAAATATGCAGTTTTATAAAATACCCACAACTAGCTATGCAATGCAACAAGATATGGGGGCATGATTTTACAAGGAATTGGAAGGGAAACATTCAAACCCTTGAACCAATCAAGTCAAGCCAAGTGTCAATGAGAGAACCCATAAAACCATCAACTACCCATGTTGACTTTTGTACCCAATCATTCATTTCTCCCAAGAGTTGGTTGAAATAGTTAATGTCTTGGGGAATGGGAGGTATGGCTATCCAAATTCGGGTATGGGAAAGCCACCCTGCATGGAAAATCGTGTTTGGATTCCTTGGCAAGAAAAGAGACATGAATTGCTCCCCAAGTCATTACCCATCAACCATTTTTTCTCTCTCACGAGTTGGGAGCTGGCTGGGCGTTTTTCTCCATCGATATCCTGTGTTTTCCTTCATTCTAAGCTGGGAGAAGGGCATTTTTGTGTTGTATACCAGTGGGGAAGAAGGGGAATCGAATTGGGGTTCCATAGAGATGTTTTGGCTACTGAATGTTTAGATAGTTGAGGGAGAAACCGTTTTCCTCCCTGTGAATGTTTTTCCCCATCCCACAATCCGTTTTTGGCTGGAAACGATTTAGGGAAAACCCATGGCCATCTTGTTGGTAAATCCCATTGTTAAAAATGTGTATCCATGCCCAATGATTGTGCTTGCTGTGTGTAAGTAGTGTATGTTGAGGTATGGGTTATGGGTATCCATTGATTTGGCTTGAGATTGAGTGTAAGCATCCAGAAATGAAGAGGGTTCAGATTTAGCCTGATAAACCCAGCTGTGGACTGGCTTGGCTTAGATGAAGTGATTATTTGGCTGTGTATGAGCTTGAATGTCCCCTTTTCCTTGTAGAAATCATTCCTAGCTCGGGGGTGGTCTCTGAGTGCTGAAATAATACAGGTTGGGCAGATACCTATGGTTGGGTGGAACGTTGCAGCGACATAGCTAGTTGCTTGGGACAATTGCACAATGAAGATGTGTATATTCTTATGTGTATTTAATTCTGCAATGGTTTAATTTGATTAATGTATTGATCTGCTGTATGCATATGAAATGTGCGTGGATGATTTCTTTATTCCGCTGAGCATGTTTGCTTGATTCGCATCTGCACACATTTGTTATTTATGAATCTAATGAATCGGACTGAGTTTTATGAAAATCCCCAGAGATTGGTATCATGTTCCTTTCCTTGAATTGGGTCCACGGGAGGGGACGTTACACAAATCATGCTGCTACATGAAACAAATGATTGCTAGTTCTCAGGGTTTAAGGAAATATTCTCACCAATGTTGGAACCAACTGTTTCCTAAACACCACATTTTAGATCTTTTTGGATTATGTTGGAAATGATGAGTACTATATGTGACCCAAATTTCTATTGTAGACTGAATATTCCTTACTGAAAATAAAATATGAATGTGGCTACAAAAATGACTGTGTTTCTCTTTTGATGATGCTTTCAGATGTTGTGTTTGCAAGATGAAGATGAGAGTATTACTGCTGGTCACAACTGCTCAAAAGTTCATGCATAGGTTGCCGAAACACAATCTCTTTATCCCTTTAAATGCTTGATTAATATGTTATGTCGACAAGCTTTCCGAAGAGGATTTCACTATTGCTAAGCTTGTCCAAATTTGCATTCTAAATTTTTATGTTCTCATCACAGCGTTGTTGTTTGTCGCACAACAATTTTTTCATATTTACCCCAAACAAGCTTCAAAACAATCCAAAAGACATTGGAAATGACAAGGGGACCGTTGTTGTACATTCAAGGCTGAATGTTACATCATAAGATATATGAACACCCCCCCATAACTTATGAATACAGTTGGTTGCAAAAGATTGATACAAAAGTACTTCCATGCCAAAACACACATCTACAGGAATGAAGCCCGCCATAAAATATATACTCTAGGCTTTCATCTCTACACCGTGATGAACATAATGGGAGTAAAGTAATGAATCTACCACTTGTAAAGGTTCATAATTGGCAATTAATAGCTCTAATAATGGGAATTTTGTTGCCACGTTATCTTTTCGAGCTATGCCTGGCACATGCTGCCATGAACTCATATTTTGGTTTTCTGTGTTATGCTCATAGGTGTAACTACTGGTCTAGAGTGGAAAATTCTCAGTCCATCCCAATATTCACATGCTGATTTATTTACTATTGTGTTGCAAACATTGAAGGGAAGAAATATCGCTAGTATTTACATTAGATTTTCCCTAAAACAAGGCCTTCAAATGAGCCTTGGCATACTGGAAAAAATACGCTGTTGAAACCCCTTTTGATGCAGTCACAAAGAGGTATTGGGGGCTGCTACAATTTGTTGTGGTAGATGTTACCTATAGGAAGCATTTTCAACACTTTGAATTGATGCAACTAAAGGACTTCTCATGGAATTAGTACTACACCCTTATTTATGGTCTTCGATGAAGGCCTGAACCAATAGATTTTACACATGAAAGGATGGCCTGGTAGTTGCATTTGAAGTAGAAAATCATGTGTTCTCCTGTAGCAGCTCATAGGGCCAAATAATTCAAACATAAAGAGCAGGTTTTAAATCAATAGTAAAACATATTTACAATGATTTGAGATAGGCGTTGTTGCAATGTTGCTGATAAATCATCTAGAGGCTACCACCAATCAATTTGAACATGATGTTAATCAAAGGTATGCAACTAAGGCTTGAAGTTTACATGAAATTCCTTTAAACCATTGAATTTCAGATCTCAAAACTGATAGGGTTGATGTGCTTGAATTGATGTGTCATGGGATTTCATTGAGGAGGATGTTGCTACTAAAAATCACCGTGAGATCCCCTCATGATGTGACATTACATGCAGGCAGAGACATTCCCAGAGTTCATATTTGTTTGCTAGTATGAGATGGCCATTTTATAGGGCTGAAACAATGTTTATTAGTCATCCAAAGTACTTCCAAATGATGGAATCAACCCAAAGAAAAACCCTAGGTCACATGGCTAAGATAAATGTACCTCGTAACTTACAATAGGTTGAATAGATGAAAAAACATATACACTAGTGAACCATGGAAATAAATTAAGAAACTCTTACCTCTAAATGTGTTCTCTTCCTTGTTGTATGGCTTCTATAACAAATTTTTATGTTGTAGGTTCTTTTGGAACAACAATAATGCCTCTTCTCTTATTGTCAATTCTTGTGTGGAAACATCTAGGCTTCTTGTGCTCATGTTGTTGGTTCTTGTCTGGAAGCAACAATAGATAATGTAGCAACACAAATGTCCTTCCTTGAGTAGTTTCTAATCTTGAATAATTGTCAACATTCCTTTACATCTTGTGCTTGGCCTATCTCCTTTAATTGTCAACGTGTTTTTTTTGGCGCTGCAATCCCCCAAATTCTCAACTCTCTGTTGGTTCTTGTGTAATAGCATGGGGCTCTTCATTTTCTTTCCCTAACACTGGTTCTTGTGTAATAGCGTCAACCTTGTGTCTTTCATGGGAAGACACTAGTTCTTGTGTAATAGTGTCAACCTTGTGGGGTTTTGCAGCATCTGCTACAACTGGGAACCAAGTCTTCTTCCTTGGAGTTTGCTGATGAAATTTGGGGAAAGTGGGAATAGTAAGATCGACATGTTTCAAATGGAATGGTGATGGGTTTGGATTGAATCAGGGTGGTGACAATGATCACATAGTGTCTGCCCCCTTCCCAAACTGAAGACTTTTTCTATACTGACAAATTTCAACGAAGTAGAACAAAAGCAAAAGGAACGAAGTAGGCATATGTAATTTTCCAAATACACTTCTAATAGCATTCAATGAATTTGTGATTAATGCACCTACCTATGAATTCCATAATGTCTATAGTAGCATCCCAATGTGTTCCACAATGATGTAGAATCTGTTGCAAGAAAGAGTAGTGTGGATATTGGAACATGCATCATAATGTAGAACTTGGAACTTGCAGCATGATAAGTCGTAAACTGAGATCTGGAGGAGGTTTCTTATGGAGTAGAAAATATTGGAAATCTTTATTCGGAGAGAAACTTGATGGAATTATTTAATTTGATTATTTGAAAACTTTTTTCGCCAGCAAGCTAGTTTTCAAACAAGATTTGTCTAACTGCGCCCAGAGGGTTTTCATAATCAAAATGCTTAATTCCCAAGGAATGTCCGCTAACAAGCTAGTTTTAAACCACTCCAAGGTCTGATGGCATTTGAGATAGGTTTCACCATCCAATTTATTAAGGAAGGGGATTGTAAAGCAAGGTAGCTCAACATTGCAAATAGGCTAAGTGACTTTATTACATTGATTCAGGGTGGGTGGAGCAAGTAGTAGGAAGTGATGGGGGTTGAAGTTGATTTGGTAATACTGGTGATATGAATGGCGTTTGTGAGGAAATATTATTGGATTTCAAGTTCAACCACATAATAAAATGAAACTTTTACTATCTTTAGCATACATGTATATCGAACTGGGAAGAATGAAATGCATAGGCATACCATGGTGTTGGTGAATGAACATGATAAACATGAGGTGTTTTGGAGATTTTATTTGATAGCAATGGCATGGATGATGTAGAAATGGTGGATGTAGCTATGGAACTTAACTTGTGGAACATTGGTCTTCAAAATATTCAAACCAATTCTTCATGTATCTTATTTTGGATTGATCTGCAACTTTAATGAAAAAGTCTTGTCATCTTGAGTTGAGGCATTGCTGGGTGAATTTCCTAGGAATGTGAGTTTCACATCACAATGCATGCAAGTACACATGTCTATCCATCTTTCCAACAAATCAAACTCTAGTAACCTTTTTGGGTATGGAGAAAGCGAGCCACCCCTTTATACTGTAATTGTTCTAAGTGTTCAAGAAGAATGAGTTGTAGCTTGACAAAAAATGTTCTTCAGATTTTGCCTTAGAATGCTGTACTTCTTTGTTGGATGTCTGGTGGGAATTCCCTTTGGCATGAAATTTATCTTAAAGAATCATTGGTGCATGGATTGACCTTCTTGATCCTCTCGGGACCTGCAAAAAAATTAGCACTTACTTGCAATAAAACATTAGCTCATGGAAGAAGAGAGTTGTGTGGTATATCTTCATCCAATACTTATGCAAAAAATGACAAATAGTGCTTATAAAACAAATCCAAGGAAAATAAACAAAGCAAAATGCACTTTTGACCTTTTGAGGATTGGCAGTTGCCTTAGACTACCCGACAATGTTTCATTGATAACTTCTTTGTTTCATGTACGATTTGAGTGATTCCAAATCCAAATGAAAATATATTCATATTGATACTTATGGTAGAAATGGGTTTTGAAAATTCCATGTTATGATATGTCAAATCTGCGAAGGAACAACCTACATGATAGAGGTGTTTGCAAATTTCTACAAAGACCAACAATCACGATTTTTGAATAGTTTTTTGTTTGATGAGGGATAGAATTGATTCCACTTGGAGATGAACATATATTTATGTATGCATCTCCAATAGAAACATGTTTTTAAGAAAATAAGAATTGATGTGTCAAATATGCCAATGAACAACCTAGGAAACAAAGTTTCAGGAGTGTTGATTTAGGATAGACAATTAATATTTGGGAATAATGTTCTAGTATGATATAGAAATGGAGTGGTTAAAACTGCATTGTAAATTAGATTCTTATGAGAATATTACTTGGGAATAAGTTTGAAAAATTCATCAATTTAGGTATCCAAAAATTGATTGTCTCAACTATCTTGCTGAGCTGCTTACTCTACATCTAGCCAATGTTTTGGTCATAACTTTTTCATTTGTTATCCAATTTGAGTGATTCAAATTGGGTTAGAAACTAGATTTCAAGGGATATTTTGGATATAAATATATTTTAAAATATGCACATATGGTATCCCAAAACATGATTTTCTCATCTATGTTTTCAATAAGGTTGTTGAGCCAATATGCTACAAGGGTGCGATCAAGAAAATGTTTCTCCCAAACGATGATCTGGGTATGTGTGAATTTTTGTAGACATATAATTTTCAATGTAATACATCCACATGCCAAAATATCAAGCATCGAGTGCCTATATTGACTTACAAAACATGTTGTAGAAACGACTGTGACTCCTAAAAATTATATGACTTTTGAAATATGAATTGTGTATTTTTGTGGGTGTGTTATTTTCGATGTACATAATATATTCGTAACAACCCAAAATTCTACAAAAATAATGAAAATGGTTAGCTTTATGGATTAACCTAACAATCACATAATTTTATTGTCACCTTTAAATTTATTTATCATTTAGGATAAATTCCTAAATGATGACTAAGGAATTTTGGATAGGATTGCCTAGCCTAGTCATCATGCAAGGTGTTAAGATTTAGAGCAAATATCTCCATGAGGTCGCATTCTTCTTTGTACTATATAATGGTATTATTTGTGTGAATACAATTGATTAAGAGTTTTCCCTTTTTCATCATATATTTTCCATGCATGTTTTTCATTTGGTATTAGAGCCCTTAAAGTTCTTAAGGGTACGTTAGATAAACCTATGGTAGTTTTCCATAGCATCTTGGTTTAGTCCATGAGAGTGCTCCATAGAAATTGTTAGATGTCGAAGGTGATAAGGAGGCTTCATTGGCCGAATGTTCAAATTCAATCATACAACCAACAATCTGAAAACATGGGCCTGCATATCTGTTGTTGAATGTTCAAGAGAATACTATTATGCTTCTCTGTTGATGCTCAAGCCCTTTATGGTCTTATTCGGAAATCTGGTCTAGCATCTAATGATCTATGTATTCGATCTAAGAACCAATGATCTGATCTATAGTCAGTGATCTAAATCATAGATCCGATGTGTAGTGCTCCTGTTGTTGTGCGCCTTCACCATGGATCTGCATAGACAATCTTTCAATCAGCTTCAACATGATCTAAGAGTCATTTGTTGAATGATTCAAACAAAGCATGGTAGTAGGCAGATCCCGCCCATTTAGCAGTGAAGGTCAGATCATGGTTTGATCCCTTCAACCTCTCCTCTCATCTCATGGATAAAATCACAAAACAAAAAATCAAATATTTCGGGCCCTCGATATCAAGTCTCAAAGGGTTTTCATTTCTTTCTTCCTAAAACTCCGTATTGATTTAGATGTTTGACCATGGTTGTTTAGATCAACATATTACTATTGTGTTTAGCTATGTGCTCTTCATAGCCATGATATTGCTCATAGATCTATCCAATGATCTATTCAATGATTCTCAAAAGGAAACGTTCAACAATATGTTCTTAAGTCTTTCTATCAACGAGCTCACAGGTTTGATTCTCATGGTCGGTTCTTTCTATGATTGACGATCTTAAAAAACAACATCGTGTATGTGTTATTGTTTCCATTTTTGTGGACTAATTGGTTGCAATAGCTGTGGAGATAAGAAAGACAGGCTGTATGCAAGCCACGACATCATAACCTATCTTCAACATTGTAATATTAAGAACAACAAGCATCTACAACATGGATTTATGCTTGTTGGTTATCAAATTTGTGCAATAAGATCACACCACCAGGAGAGTGATCAGAACATGACTACTAGATCGTTGTTTATCCAAGATTTGTTGTCTTGATCCAAATCCAACGATTACTGGAACTGCTTTACTTCAACAATTACTCATGAAATCACTTCTAATCAGAATTGTATGTCAATGGTTCAACTGGAATGATACAAATCCACTACACAGACTCCAATGATTCATATCTCCATTGATTATTGGAGCGCTGATTTGTTGACAACGACAACGATCAACACATCTGGTGCAATCTCTTTTTGCAATTTCTCTCTACGATTGAGAGACAGATTTCGTGAAGACATATTAGTAGCCACTAGTGATTTGAAGCCTGAATGCTCATCGATCCATATGATCTGCTAGTCATAAGGAACACGTATTATCAACGATCTTCCAACAAAGGTGATCTGCCTCATCTTCATACAACGATTTGTTAGTTGATTTGAATTGAGGTAAGAAGAACCCCCTGTGCACCTCACAACAGTCCACACGCTCCAAGAACAAACTTCACACACATCCAAAGGCATCCCATAGTCAAGAGAAAATGAAGGATCGAGGTCAACATGTTTTGATCGCTATACCTGGGAGAATGGTTTTCCTTCTCACACCAAAGAAACCACACCGCTTTCTCTTCCAGAAAACTAATCTCAAACTGTCATGTCCCAAATTTGGCATTGGGTCACAATGGCCTAAGAAAATTGGCCATATTCATTAGAGTTTGTCAAATTGATGCTAAAGGTCAAATAATTGCCAAGGAGGAAAATTACCAGTTTCCTAGGTTTGGGGTGGAAGCTTTGGGATTTGGAACAATGGGGATAATAAATGATGTTGGAACATTAGGATGGAATAAATATTTAATAAAGGAGATAAATAAATATATACAATTGAAAATCAAAGTGGCATTTGATCATGAAGACACATGGAGGAAGTGGGACCCACACAAACTAAAATTTATGTGCCACATGGCATCCTCTTCTTGCAATTTCGAATCCATGGGAAGCCTAATGTTCTTGGGATGAGTTATAAGGTCAATAATACTTGGCATGAGTCAATGAGGTCGAAATATAGAGTAAGAGTAACTCCATGGAAGAGGAAGAGGCAATTTGGAGTTAGTGAGACACTTGGGCTAGATTCCCTAGCTCTATGACAACAATGATGAAGATGCTATGACACCTATGACACAAATCAGATTTGAAGGCTGACATATGACATATATGACATGTCAGGTCTAAAAATAGACTCCAAGAGGGCGCTCAAGGGTGTTAGGGAAGCTAATATGCTTCCACATGTGATTTGGTGGAAGTGGGAGACTAGGAATTGTTTTACAAGTGGCGTTCTTTGGAATCTCTTCCCAACTTGAGTTGGCATGAGTCTCTTGGAAGGAATTCGACCCATGGAGGAAATTAGAACTTTATAAATGTCAAGAACAAAGAATGAAACCAGCTTTTGATCATTTGTAGAATTTGCAATTGCATTTGTGTAGAGGGAGAGCTAGTGGATGACTAGTTTCTTGCCTTAGCCAATTTCGAGGGTGAAAGATTCCCATCCAAGTTAGTAATTGGAAAGGCAATTCAGACCTTTCATTTGGAGCTTTAATGGAGTCTTTATTTGCAGGTGTAAGCTACAGGTCAGCTCAGGGTTTCTTCTATTGTAGCACATTCTCTCAACCATTTCCAGTTTTGATGGCATATTCTTAATCCTCGAGGGAGGGAATTTTTGGTGAGCTATTGTACTCTTTGGGGGAGCTTCTCATGCCCCATTTATTTTTTAATATGAATTAAATACTCTGTTCTTTATCTCCAGAAATTTTTAGGTCGAAATTCCAAGTATAAATGTATAAATCTCATTTTTAATGAAAGAACAATGCCATTTCCCCACTACCTTGATGTATGCCAATGTATTGATAATGATTTCGAATGGAAGAATGTTTATCTGATATATTTATGATGTATGGAATTCCATTGATGAGTTTTACAAGTTTCATGTTCATCACTTAAGCATTTTAAGCCACCTTGCTTAGTTTATTTGCATTTGGAAGAGATTTGGTGCCATTTCCCCAAGGGTCGAATTAGTGATTTTTGTTGTTGTTTGGGATAGGTTTGGAACAGACTTAATAACTAGTGGATGATGCATTTTGGACCTTAATAACATCCTTGAGACATCCCCTACCTCTGTTCAGAAATTTGAGTGGGTTTGGAGGCATTTGGGAAGCCATTTTTCAGCACTTACCCCAAGGGGATTTGAACCCCAAATTACTAGTAAAATTGCATACTTGGTATAGAATCTTAAGAGAGTTTGTAGAGATAATTTGATGGCCATATCTCATACTTGAAAATCATATTCAAGTCCTAATATCATTCATACACTTTCCTTGAAGATTTGAAGGCATTTGGAATCAATTTGAGACCTAGAGACCAATACTAGTCAAAGGGAAATTACTAGTAAAGTTCCCTACATTGGCCAGAATTGAAAGAGGAATTGAAGAAGTATTTTAAAGGTCCAAAAGCATCCTTGAAACACATATTTATGTTCTAACATCATCCATATACCTTCTCAGAATATTTGGGAGCAATTGGGGCAATTTTGGTGTAGTGCTCTGGTTTTTGGCAGAGCACATGACAAGCTTCTGAATTAATTAATTTTCTGTACGGGTTTGTTTCTAGATAATAAATAAAAATATTATTTGATCATTTATTATTTTTCCTATTATCGTAGTTTGCATCAACATTCAAGAGGTAAAAATAATATAATTCTCATTTACATGCATGTTTCAGTTCAGTGCATATACATGTTTTAGCATAATGTTTTATCATAAGTTTAAAATATGACTAATGTAATAATTAACAAGGAAAATACCTGTTGCCAGAAGTTTGAAGTTTGTAGATTGTCTCATAGCTTGATGTAGATTTCCTTCCAGATTTTTGTCTTTAAAGCTTAGCAACCGATTGAATGAACCACCCTACCGACCAGCTCTTATCATGCTGGCCCTAGGAAACCGACGGGTTTCCTAGCCCCCGAGCCCACAAACCGATAATCCCGAGAGCATCATTCCTTACTATATTTCCATAGGTGCAGTTTTCCCTATGATTTTTCCACCTCTTCCTTGGAGTTGGAGTTTACCCCTTCCTCAGCTTCACCTCCAAAATCAAAGTTCTCCCCCAAAAGAAAACCTCCCTTCTCCTCCCTTCACTCTCCCCTAAATACCTTTCCTTCCTCGAGAAGACTTGAGGCTTACTCCACTGCCCCAAATTCCCTCTCTCGAGCCCTTCAATCATTAAATCCCCTGACTTTAACATTCATACAAGTTTACAATATAATAATATATTTCTTCACTTAATGCACCGACAATTAAATGCACTTACAGTAAATTTATTGCACTTTAATTATTCGATGGTAAGTATTTATTATGGTAGGACATATTACCTACGGGTTCTCTATTCGAGATCTATTTTAATAATTCTCCATTTATTCACCATATTTGCACTTAGTGTTTTTTTGAATAAAATAATACAATAATATATGTTCTAGTTTGACTTTTCAGTTTGGGACAAGGAATGTCTTAATGGTTTACCAATCCGACAAGATAACTTATCATGTAACTTAAACTTTAAGACTCATACTGAATAAATAAATAATATTTAAAACCTATTCCATCACATCACATCCATTCGAGAATGATTATCCTATTATGGCTAACTTTTGAAATGGAAATAATCACACAATATTAATTTATAATTCAATATTTTAAATCTTACTTATATTGCAATTGTTACGATAGGGATATAAATGTTGCTAGAATATTATTAATTAAGTAATAATAATAATTAGATCACCATTTATTAATTAATAATAATAATTAAATCACCATTTAACAATAATAAAAGGTGAATTAATCATAGTATTCTTAATTATTTGTTTATCACATGAGTACCCTAACATCAACATAGCATCCTTGTTCTTATAAACAAAGCACTTGTGAGGGCTTAAACAATTTTACTAATTAATTAGACACTATCATTACCCTATTCACAACAGTTCTCGTATGACAATGTTAATTGACGACACTTGTCTTAATTTATTATTACAATGTTTTCATATAATTACTAATTCACTTATTTACACATTGACAACCTAACCATTCATTACCTAAGTTGATTGATGTATCATTAACCGAGTTATCTATGACATTTATACTACTATTCAAGTATGTTATACACCAGTAATATTGTACACGTACAAGGTGTGCATGCATGGCCAGTGTATGCACATGTCGGATATGTACTATAAACAAACCCCATTCCGCCTATGCATACCTGCTAACTAATAATAGTATTTACCCCCATGCAGAAGAGCAAGCATAATATATAGTATAATTACTTTAACATCCTCGGTTATTTAACAGTTAACCCTTTACGATTTAACATCATTGTCTTTATGTTTACATTAGTTTAATCAATCAAGTACAGGAAGGGTATCTACTCCCACTAACTAAAGATCAAGGAATATCCAACCCTCAACAGTACTAACTAACATATCCTCCCATCGTAACCTACGTCCTCCATCCTCCCTATCCTTCCTCTGCTAGTACAAAAGTGGATGTCGGACTCACCGACCTGACCACATAGAACCTGAGAGCGATAGCGTCGGCTGAACAACGGACCTATCCTCCCCTAGCAGGCATCCGACCATCGTCATCGCAACAACATGGGGAGCGTGTCTCAGCACGGCCCTCCCACGACCTCGGGTATCATGGAAACCTAGGGTGGGAAACACATCCATCCCTCTCAACATACTGGGTCTACGCCCTTATCGACTCATACTTTGCTGCTATCGAGATTATCGGTTTGTGTCATCGTATCATCAATTTTGGTTGCTAAGTTTTACTGCATGGAAAAGTTCTTATCCCATGTATTAGATCAAGTATCTCGCTATCCCATAGCCCTTGTATCCTGTAGGTTAGTATTTCGCAAAATACACATTTTATAACAAGCATTTCCATTCAATCGCCAATTGATCTATATCATCAACATCGTTTTATTTCACGCCACAATTTTAGCTCATCACAGGTATGCATGACATATAACAATTCAATCAATTTCATAATAAGATGGCATCCACGTATAACATCATATATTTCACATTCCATTAATGAAAACGTTAAAACATATATATCGTCATTATAAAAGAAATGAATCTCATGACAACCATAACCTATTAACTGCATGAACATAGTAAGATCATAATATCATAACATCATATTCATAGTGACAACATAACATAGTAACGACATACACATGGTAGCAACATATAATCGGGTGTATCGTGTCATAAGTATAGTTTACCCAGTCTAGTTAAGTCCAACAGATAATAAGAAAATAAAGTTCAATATGTGTCACGGATAAACCTGTCTAGTCGAAATATGGGGCGTTACATTGAGGACCTAGAGCTCAAAACTAGTCAAAGGTCTAACTAGGGAAAAAAGTGAAAAATGGCCACTTTAACAGAATTCCTAATAAGGGACATTACACAAACTCAGGACAACACCCACAATCAAACCGTCAAGGTTCACACACAACACTATCACAAAAGAGGTACATATAATATTCTTTTTGGGCATCTCCTTGTTCCTCATTTCCTGCGAGATATCACTTTTTGTTTATATTGAAAATATGTTTGGATGTGAGACACTACTACAAAAAAGACCTTTAGAGGTGGTCATTTTCCGCCTCCAAAAGTGGAATTGGCAGGGGTTTTAGCATTAGTGATGGTTTTGCAAAAATCCGCCCTAAAGGCACCGCTGCTAAAAGTGAAGCCTTTTAGTGGCAGTTTTTGAACAAATATAAACCTCCCCCAAAAGTGATTTTTAGGGGCAATTCCCAACCGCCCCCAAAAATTGACTTTTGGAAGCGGTTTGGAACCGTCCCAAAAAGTCACTTTTTGGGGGTGGTTCTAAACTACCCCTAAAAGTAACATTTTGGGGGCAGTTTATATCTCTTCAAAACCCACGGTTCTAAACTGCCCCTAAAAGTAACGTTTTGGGGGCAGTTTATATCTCTTCAAAACCCATTGCTAAAAGGATTGACTTTTAGCAGTGGTGCCTTTAGGGGGGGGTTAGAACCCCCCTTGAAAGTGACTTTTAGGGGTGGTTTAGAACCCCATGCGTAGCAACCTACAAGGGCGGTTTATATCTCTTCAAAAACTGTTGCGGAAATGATTGAATTTTAGCAGCGATGCTTTTGGGGATGATTTGGAACCTCCCTTGAAAATTGACTTTTGAGGTAGTTTAGAACCCTTCTTGTAGTAACCTATGAGGGCAGTTTAGAACTCTCATCGTAGCAAATTTTGGGTCAATTAGAAACCCCCCTCATAGAAGCTTATGAGGGCGATTTAAATCCCCCCTCACAACAACTTATGAGGATGATGTAGAACCCCCCTCGTAGCAACCTATGAGGGTGGTTTAGAACTCCCATCGTAGCAACTTACGAGGGCAATTTAGATGCACCCCTAGTATGAACATATAAGGGCAATTTTAAACCCCCTTCGTAGCAACATATGATGCCAATTTAGAACTCTCCTCGTAGGAACTTACAAGGATGGTTTAGAACCCTCCTTGTAACAACATAAAAAAATGATTTGAAACCCCCCTTGTATATAAATCATCATAAGAAAAAATTAGAAATATATTGCAATATTAGTAGGGAACGGAGGAATCGAACCACCAACCCCCTGCTTGTAAAGTAGGCGCTCTTCCATTGAGCTATCCCCCTTTAAGATTCGGGGAGAGGAGCTTACACCCAGAAAAAGAAAACAAAATATCAAATATCAAATACCTAAAATGATCATAACTTTCAAGTTTCATACCAATCCAAAAAACTAACAATTTCTAGCTTGACCGCCATTAAAAAAGACCCAATAATCTCATAACTTTCAACCAAATTCACCATTTGAAAATAAATTAATGAAACAAATATCCCCCTTCCAAGAAAAAATCTCATAATTTTCAACTCAGTTGCAGATAACAAGCACCAACAATGCTCCCGATAAAGGACAACATACTGGTCCCTAGCAAGGTAGCTAAAGGAGGTATATTACTAAATTACTAATATGGGCCAGTAATGCGGACATGTTAGCAGTCTACAAAAAAAACAAGGATGGACACAAATACTCAGGCAATCTGAGGGCTCTAATAGAAACAATTAGGGTGAGTTTGAGATTAAGGCTTACACAAAAAAACAAGGATGGACACAAATACTCAGGCAATCTGAGGGCTCTAACAGAAACAATTAGAGCGAGTTAAGGCTTGAAAAGAGTGGTAGTTGAGGAAGATTCCCAACTTGTAATCAAGGTATGCAGGAATCAATCTCTTCTATAGTCTGGAAGATCAAGTCCCAGAGCAGGTGGATTTGGTGCTCAACCAAACACCACCCCAATGCAATAACTCTCCAAACTTGGTGACAAATTGTGATTACAAAGGAGAAATCTAGTCGTTATTTTCATTATATGCACCTAAAAAATATCAAAGGTTTGCCACTTTCTTGCTTTGTTTTGAACTGTTTTCAAGTTGGGACTTTGCAGATTGTGCCAGATGAGAGGAAGGAAAGGAAGGCCAATGATGGGCCTCAAAGTGATCCATAGAAAAAATATCGACTGGTAAAGGCTCTTGTCCATCAGTTGCAGAACTGATACATATGTGCTTGGATGGAACACCCACCCTGGTTACTATGGAAGGATAGACTTGGAATGAGGAAACAATTGGAGTTGGTAGGCAATCCATCCAGGAATGGGGAGAGACATGCAATTGTCAAAGCATTTATTTAACTGCCACTATCTTTAAGCAGAAGATACAAAAGCCACTAGCTGGAATTGGGGAGCATATTATGAATGCATAGCAGCAAACGGATTTCAAATTTGAACTTCGGGAAAGGATGTGTGAAATCAAGAAGGAAACCATGGTAGAGCTCCAAGAGATGTGTAAGGGAGATTAATCAAGACGAGCTGCAGACGTCAAGAGGAGAATGGAACACTCTTGCAGATGGAACCACTTCATGAATTCAACTCGAGACCTGGCTGCTACAAAGATTGGTATCCGAGAGATGAAATTGGAACCGAGACAAGTTGTGGATCACGAGAGGAGAATGGAACACTGGTGTGAGTTGGAACTACTTCATGCGTTCAACTCGACACTAGGCTGTGACAAAGATGGGTATCAGAGGGATGAAATTGGATATTGCCAGCTTAAAGAGGATAATTGAGCAGGTGGGAACACTTCTTCGAGCAAAAACCACACATGGGTGTTCTGCCCTCTGACAGTTCGGAAAACAATGACACACTCTGGAAACCAGAACAAAAGCAGTCCTCCCGAGGGGCATGAAGCTTCCCTTCTGTTTACAGATACTCACAAGTTTTATCTTGACCTGAACTATTTGAAAATTTTGTTAATATTGTTATTAATATTGTTTATATTTCTATTCCCTGTTGCATTGCAAAAGGGCTGGTTAATATTTCTAAATTTGTATACTTCTAGTCCTTGCTTCACAGCAAAGGGGCTTGCCAATTTTCCTGATATTTTTTAATTTTTATACATCAAATACTTCTAGTCCCTGCTTCACAGCAAAGGGGCTTGCCAATTTTCTTAATATTTTTTAATTATTATACATGTAGTCCCTGTTTCGCAACAAAAGGGCTTGCCAATTTTCTTAATATTTTTTAATTTTTATACTTCATCTCTGTTTCACTGCTAAGGTGTGGGGGCAAACTGCTACTTTCTATAATTTGATATTCTATTAATATATTGTATTTTGACCCAACCAAAAAGCAAAAAGCATCAATAAGCATTTAAAATAGGAGTAGTCTATCTAAGCGACGATTCCGACCTCAGATTACCCATCGCTCTGGTGACCCAACCGTCCAGGTTTACTATCTCCGTTTACATTCACACTCATCTGAGTCTATTCTTTCTGTTTGTTTGTGGTTCCTCTGCCTGCCAATATTAATCTCTCAAACGCGAATAGATTACTCCCATATTTATATTCACATTTAGTTAAACCAAATTCGACATTGCTTGTTACAATAGTAGCATTGAGATAAAATTAAGTTTATCACTTTTAAAATTTATTTAATCTAGTTACTGTCTCGGTGTTCTCTATTATTCAAAATTTATTTTAAATGACCTATGGATAGAGTCATGGGATAGTAATGCTTTTAAACTAAAACGCAGTTTTATTAAAAAAAGACAGTTTTGTTTCTAATAGCTTCCATATATAACAATTTAGGTGCGAGGAGTTAGAATTTTGGAACAAATATTTAGATCTTGTTTCTAACATCTTTCATATATAACAATTTAGGTGCGAGGACTTAGCATTTTGGAACAAATATCTGGCCAATGGGTTCAACAACCGTTTCGTTGATATGCCCGGGGAAATCTTTGAGCCTTTTCACCGACTGACCTATACACAATAAAATGATAACGAAGCCAAAGCAACAGTTCGCCAACTGGACTTATATACCCTTGCATGCCCAAAACTTGTGTGTGTCTGTGATATATATATTGTGTATATATTAAATTAATAACCCCTTTTGCATGTGTCATAAGCGCTAACGAGGCCAGGGGAAGGGAGTGTTAAGGACATTTTATTTAAATGACACTGGTTGAGATGGGCTTCACTTTGGCGGTATATATATTTAAATTGGTTAAGTTTGAAGAATTTTATAATCGATATTTATTATTTTAATGTATATTAAGGATTAATAATTTGAATAGTTGGAATTAAGTTTTGATTTTTTTTACACATATTGTATTTTTAACAATAATATAATATTGGGACAGGGAGCTAAGTAATCTTAATAATATAATATTGGGACAGGGAGCTAAGTAATCTTAATAATATAATATTGGGACAGGGAGCTAAGTAATCTTATTGGATATATACAATAGTTCACAAACTACATATATCAATAACTCATAATTTAATCTAGGGTTAAGACATCTAGAGACACATCAGGTGGGGGTTATCACCCAAGGGGTCATATTTAAGGAGGACACCAACCCTTTCAACCTTACTATGATGGGACAAATATATATTGTCTTTACTTAAAAGTTAGGTGCTCCCATTTGGGATGTCTCTACCCTAAGTTGAGCTCTGAGTTTCCTATTAGATATGGTTTGTAAGTTGTTGCACTTATCTTAGGGTTTATAGTGGCATTAAGTCGGATTTGAACCTCGGTTTTTCCCAAGTAATCCCAACCTATGATTGATTCCACTTAATCTATAAAAAAACATTGTTTTAATGTATATACAAGATAAAGCAAGAATTTGATTTTATACATACGTTATTATTGGTTGTAGAGAGTAAATAATTGATAGGTGATGTTGCTTCACAATGTTATGTGTCATAATACCAAGCAATAAAGTGCCATGGAGGGTCGAGATTATTGCCACATGGATTTATTTGTTGTGCATAGTTGTATAATGTAACATGACATCATCACATGTAAGTGCAGAGTATCGTGTATTCAAGTCCAATGTGGCAATGTGTTTGATAACATGCACTGTAATAGTTAAGAACATGTGTTTTCTCCTAGGAGGTCATAGGTTCAAATACGGAGGGGAGTGTTAGTTTTTCATCATTTAATTCAATATGATATAGGATCTTAATTGAGAGAACAACATGTACAACATATCAAACACAAGAGACAAGAGATACAAAGCATTTCACCGGGGAAAACCAATAAGGTGAAAAACCCCGCAACTTCCTCAGAGATAGAATGAGCATGAATACAAGAATCACAAAGATCAAACCCCAAAACAAGAGATAGTCTCCTAGCAGCTTCTCCTCCTCCACTTGTGCGCACTCCCCCTCTCTCTCACTAATACGAAGTGAGTGAGTGAATGAATGGATAAATAGAGAGGTGCTCCTCTCTATTTATACTTTACCTTTACTTTCCTTTTACTCTAACTGGGTCGACCTCCCTTAGGAGAGTCTAATAACACATTACCACTTGTCACTGGGCCGAACCCACTAGGGTGGTCTAATAACCCTTTAACTCATACTTGGCCAACCCCTCTAAGGTGGTCTAATAACCCATCAAATATAAGTTGCAACACTTACAATAATACTTGCGACACTTACAAATACAAATGACAACACTTCTGATTGGAGGAATAATACATCTCCATCAGGAATACAATAAAGTACAAATGTAGTACATAGCAGAATATCTTCCGAAGTTACAAATACATCAACACTCCCTCTTAACTAGGAATATATTCTCTCGATACAGGCATCAATATATATAGGCCCAAATCTTCAATACTGGAATTGGATCATCATCACTAGATCACTAGCGTATCATCGTCACTGCTGCTGTACCCGTCATCTCGATCACTAGTGCTATCTCTCAATTCTTCTCATCATAGGAAGTTCTACAGAGCCAACCCTTTTTCATGCTGGATGTAGGCCTAGCCTCATGTAGGTCTTCATCATCTCTACGAGCGGGTCATCCAGTGGATTCTCAAGACTGATTACGTGCGTCAACAAAACCTAGCAAGAGCATCCCAGGACTGATTACGAGCTTACTGCTCAACCTATAGGATCTCCCGTGACCTCACGAAACCTAGCAAGATCATCCCAGGACTGATTACGTGCCCAACACAACCTGCAGGATCTCCCAGGGAGCTATTATATGCAACCAGGAAAGCAAAACCTAGCAAGAGCATCCCAGGACTGATTACGTGCCCAACACAACCTGCAAGATCTCCCAGGGAGCTATTACATGCTGCTAAGAAAAACCTAGCAAGAGCATCCCAGGACTGATTACGTGCCCGACACAACCTGCAAGATCTCCCAGGGAGCTATTACATGCTTCCAAGCAAAACCTAACAATAGCATCCCAAGATTGATTACGTGCCCAACACAACCTACAAGATCTCCCAGGGTTAAATTACATGCTCTTCACAACCTGTCTATGGCCACGGAGTGTCATCCTGACACTCATGATCATCCTGATCATCCTGGCACGGAGCATCATCCTGATGCTCATGATCATGCTGATCATCATCATACAAAGCATCACCTTGATGCATATGATCAAACCGATCATCATACAGAGCATCACCCGGATGCTCATTACCCAGCACTTACATCCACAGCCATGGGAGGACCCGCCTGCCACTATGCTTGGAAGGGCTCCTGCAAATGTGTCTCATCACTTCCTCCTCGAAGCATCTTCTATCTGAAGAATACCAAGCCTCTCTCTGAAGTACTCGAGCTTCACTCTGGCTAGTGGTTTGGTCAACACATCTACTATCTACTTATCTGTCACAACATACAGGAGCTTCACTGCTCCTCTATGCACCATATCCCCGATATAGTGATATTTGATCTCGATAGGCTTCGACTTGTCATGGAACATCGGGTTCTCCGACAACTTCACACAACTCTGGTTGTCACAATAGATACAAGTAGCATCCAACTAGAGATCAAATAAATCAGACAATAGCTTCCTAATCCATACTGCCTCACAACTGGATGAACAAGCTGCGACATACTTTGCTTCGGCTATACTCAGTGCTATGCAGGACTGCTTCCTGCTAAGCCAAGAGATCACCCCTGATCCCATATTGAAGCAGCACCCCGAAGTGCTCTTCCTATCTGCAGCACTTCCTACCCAATCTGAATCAACATAACCCTCCAGGTTAACCTTTTGATTTGCATCATACTTAATGCCATAATCAACCGTACCCTTCAGGTACCTCAGAATATGCTTTATAGCAATCAAGTGAACATGTCTAGGATTTGTCAGGAACTGGCTCAAGGTGTTCACAACAAAACAAATATCTGGTCTCATGTTCATTAGGTACATCAAGGACCCAATCATCTGACGATACATCGTGGCATCAACTGACTCTGATGAAGCATCACTCAATAGCTTCAGGTTCGATGCCATAGGTGTGGCCATGGACTTGCAGTCCATCATCCCAAACCACTTCAGGATCTCTACTGCATACTTCCCTTGTCCAAGGAAGATTCCATTTGCACTCTGCCACACCTCCATACCTAGAAAGTAATGCATCATACCCAAGTCCTTCATCTCAAACTTGGCAGCAAGCTTCCTCTTCGTGTTGGAAATCAACCTATCCTCACCTATCACAAACAGGCCATCCACATACAGTAGGAGTATCTATGGATTTCCTTCCTCAACCTTGTAGTAAAGGTTGGAATCCACTTTAATCTTGGTAAATCCCAAACTAGTCAGGAAGCTGTCAATCCTGCCGTACCATGTCCTGGGTGCTTGTTTTAAACCGTACAAGGCTTTATTTAATTTGCACACATGTGATTCCCTGTCATGTGTCTCAAATCCGAGTCGCTGCTCCATATACACTTCCTCTTCGACTACACCATTCAAGAAAGCTGTCTTGACATCCATCTGGTGTATCTTCCACTTCATCACTGCAGCCAGAGCAAGTACTGTTCTGATGGAAGTGTATCTGGCTACAGGTGCAAAGGTCTCTTCATAGTCTATCCCTTCTTTCTGGGAGAAGCCACAAGCCACAAACATAGCCTTGTATTTCTCTATGCTGCCATCTGCAGCATGCTTGATCTTGTAGATCCACTTGGAAGTCCCAACAGAATTCCCTTATGGTCTCGGGACCAAATCCCATACATCATTCTTCATGATCGATTGGTACTCCTCGATCATGGAATCCTTCCATTACTGCATCCCGGATCATGGGAACTTCAGATTCTTCAATATCTTCAATAGGTAGTTTTCTGGATTTGTTGAGTCTTCGTCGCTTATTCTTTGAAACAAGTCTCTCTTGTAGGTGATGGTACATGGTCTTTCCTACAAGACAAGTTCAATTGCATGATTAGATATATCTCATAGATTTAAGAACAAATTCTTACACATAAAGACATATGTCATACAGTCATGCAATTATCTTAGCCAATGCTTCAATTCAACATTCATCCATATCCCGTATTCATACGGTAACTTTCTAGATGCCTTCCATCTCTACCAGAACATTGTTAAGAGTGTGCACTACTCCCAACATGTCAGCAAAGAGGTTTCATTCTAGATAAGTAGCAATGGAATGTTGTACATTACCATAGGCCACTTACCCATTACTTGCATATTAGTAGTATCTTGTTCATTAGTGTAACTTTTCTAAAATGCATAATATACATCCTAAATCTAGGAACATAAGTATGTACATGACTGAACAACATCATTTAAGTAATCATATATACAGGAAATAACAATTCAAATACTTATCTTTGTTTGGTTGTTGGGTGGACTCCCTCTCAATCTTTGCTTCCTTACAAGAATTACTGGAGTGCGCTCCCTCTTGATCTTTGCTTTTTGGATTATCTATCTTTGAACTTATATCCATCCTGGACCACTATGCATGCTTAAGTGTGCACTAGTGTCATCATTGTGTCATCCTCAAGATCTCATACATAATCATACATCCATTAGTATAATCTCAAAACATTAAAATCTTAAACATTTATGGTCATGATTATTTCATATACAGGTAATTTATCACAAGTGTTAGTATTCAAGGTTTCAGGGAGTACTTTTATGCATATTCTTATATGACCATAGGACTCTTCTAGTTTGTTATATCATTAATCAAACTAAGGAGCATAATATGCATAAAACCCATGATTACTCAAACTTATAACTTCATGAATAATCATTATCAATCATACAAAATTATACTTATTTAAGATCCTAACACAAAGTAGGATTCTAACTCGATATAGGAAAAAACATACCTAGATTATCATGCTTGTCTAACATACCCAAACAATGTCTTCTTTGTTCTCTTCAACCTTGTGCTAGTAACCTGTATATCTCATAAGTTAAGCATTGTAGAACCAAATTATACATACCTTGTAAGTAGAGCTTCTATGTGATCAATGACCATGGATGAGTCTTTGTCTTCATGTCATCATGGTCATATAGATTTGTCTTTCTTGATGTACCTTTCATGTTTGCAGACAACATCATCCTCATACAACACCACAAGTGCACTAGTACAATCATAAGTGTCATAACCCTAATCAATGAATGTCTTCTATCATTCACATGCATTCATACTTTTATTAAGGTGATAATACAAGTCTAAAATTAATTAAGATTGTACTAACCTCAATAATATGAAGACAAACTTAATCATGAACAGATTTCAAAACATACCTGTATCTCCTCAAGTCATACCTGTCGGGATTGCTTGTAGTCTTCTTTTGTAAGGCCTTAGCCTCATCTTCCTCTGGAACTGGAACTTTTTCACTTATGAAGGTGTCCAAATCATTCTCTTCTAGGATTAACCCAATGTTATGCTTCCATGCTCGAAAGTTATCAACCCCACTTGATTTGCTAAATCTGGATCTGGAGCTGGCTAGGGTTTTACAGAGAAACCCTAAAAATACAAACTTGGAATTTCAAAATTTTGTCTGGACATGGAGATGCATTTGACTGAGGCGAGCAAACTGGTGTGCTCAGATTTTGAAAACTTCAAAAATTGACCCTCCAAAATTGACCTGCGAATTTCTGATCTACAACTTCTGTAAAAATTTGGTTTTCTGGTCCAAAACCTGAACTAGGGTTTGATAGATCCCGGGGTTCTACCCAACCAAAAAATTCGATATTGGTCTCTAAATTTTGATTTTTCTAAGGAGATCAATCTTGTGCTGAGAGCAATCCAAAATTCCACTTCTATTAAAAGCCCTAATTTCCCACAGCAGTGACAAGCCAAAAATGAAAATGCTCAAAATCCAATTCTGTTTTGACAGAAATATATGCCATATTGTTTTTGGTGTTTCTCTGAAATTTTGGATCCTTAGGGTATGAAAATTCGACCTTTGGTAGACTGAACTATCATCTTTCCAACCCCATAGATCTGAGCTCCAATGGATTCTCCATGAGAGAGATATGCGAAGTGTCGCAACATGACCTGTTTATGGGATGAAACAGCATAGCGAACTTGTACGGAGTTCCACGTGTCACTATTTTAACTTCGGCCTCTGAAATCCGGACCTGTGAAACTACAGTCCATTCCCTAACTGCCAATTTTTATGGAATTCCATTTGGAGATTCCTATCCCGAGATATGACCTTTGTTCCTAGGTCACCTATTTAGGGATTCATTCTGGAATAGGAAGAAACCCTCACTTGTACGAATCATATCTTACAAAGTACAATGAATCTGAGGCTGATCTTTGGAAATAAGGTACATGAACATTTCATCTTCGGCTTTTAAAAGTTTCGGATCCTAAACCTTCGCCAAAACGGATTTATAGTGAAATTGCCACAATGACTAGTTTTTACTATACCAAGCCCTAGCTTCCAATTTGTCGCGAGTGCAACAAGTGTCATAAAGGCCATACAATTCCTTCCTTCAAGCTAGCTCTGATACCATGTTAGTTTTTTATCATTTAATTCAATATGATCTAGGATCTTAACTGAGAGAACAACATGTACAACATATCAAACACAAGAGACAAGAGACACAAAGCATTTCACTGGGGAAAACCAAGAAGGTGAAAAACCCCGCAACTTCCTTAGAGATAGAATGAGCACTAATACAAGAATCACAAAGATCAAACCCCAAAACAAGAGATAGTGTCCTAGAAGCTTCTCCTCCTCCACTTATGCGCACTCCTCCTCTCTCTCACTAATACGAAGTGAGTGAGTGAATGAATGGATAAATAGAGAGGTGCTCCTCTCTATTTATATTTTACCTTTACTTGCCTTTTATTCTAATTTGGCTGACCTCCCTTAGGAGAGTCTAATAACCCATTACCACTTGTCACTGGGTTGACCCCACTAGGGTGGTCTAATAACCCTTTAAATCATACTGGGCCGACTCCTCTAAGGTGGTCTAATAACCCATCAAATATAAGTTGTGACACTTACAATAATATTTGCGACACCTGCGACACTTACGAATACAAATGACGACACTTCTGATTGGAGGAATAATACATCTCCATCAGGAATACAATAAAGTACAAATGTAATACATAGGAGAATATCTTCTGAAGTTACAAATACATCAACAGGGGGTAGGGTATGTACACCTATGTAGACTTTAGAAGTTACATCATTGAGTAGAGGGGGGCCCATTTTCCAATTTTTATACCTCCATATTTCACAGTGTCACATCTTCACCATAAAAATAGTTGATGACACTTCCCCTACTGCTTAAAACATCCAGAAGAGAAATATGATGAATGTTCCTTGAAGACAAACCTATCCTGTCAAGAATCAACCCACCTGAGACTTCATATACCTACACTACCACGCCTTGCTCAGCATTGAGGGAGCGGTAGTCCCCACTACCGCGCTATGCTTCTTCTCTACCATGCGGTACTGCCGCGCTATGCTCAGTTCAAGGGGCGCGATACTCCTTTTTTAGCCTTTTTTCCATGGCTTGTGGGATCTTGATTTTCGAGAGATTTTTGAGGATTGGTATCCCTGATTCGATCCTAACTCACTTTCTCAGATTAGTGGGCCTGATCCACTAAACACTCCCAAGATCCATTCTTCTCTCTTGTTGGTTAACCCTACTACACACTATAAGAGAGAGGCCTTCCATGAGCAAAGGGGAGGACTCTTGGAGACATCAAACTTATGATCTTGAAACTTTGTGGAGATAGCTAGAGGAGAAAGCACTTGGAGCTGAGAGTTGGCTTGGATGTCAAGCAACCATTGTAAGTGACTTCAAGTTGGTAATAAAACATAACTTGTCTTGTTTCCCAAATCATGTATGTTGATCTTGTTTCAATCATATGATTTGTATCTTTTATAGATTTAGATCCTAACTCATATTTCAAGTTGCTAGAGAATCGTATATGCTTGTATCTTGGTTTCATTTTGACAGGTTCATTCGCGAGGACTTGGAGATTGGAGTGACCATTAGGACGAGCAATTGAATCGAAG
The DNA here is from genome assembly GCA_027924585.1 of Larix kaempferi. NCBI lineage: Eukaryota > Viridiplantae > Streptophyta > Pinopsida > Pinales > Pinaceae > Larix > Larix kaempferi. The sequence continues at coordinate 33,996,526 of BSBM01000217.1, forward strand.
GTCAGTTAGATCTCTTCCATTTCTTTCAGCAATATAGTCTTGAGATGTCTGTTTAGATCTATGAATTCAAGGTAGCATATGTTATCTTTTTGTCTTAGTTTAGAGTCAATTAAAGTCTACTTTAACCTAAGAGAGTTTCTACCTATCCATAGGGAGAAATTTCTACAACAAAAAATGGCGACTCTGCTGGTTTGAACCCCATTTGATTGATTTATCTCACTTTCAGTCATTTTTTATTATGATTCTTCTTTCTCTTCAAACCAGTACTGAATTTTGGTCTCTTTGACCTTTATTCACCCCTCCTCTCTACATCTTTCCTCCCTCTGTGATCAGTGAGTCCTCTGGGTCTGCAACAACCCTGAAAAATTCAATCTCCTTTTCAAAAGTTGCGTTTTTCCATCCTTTGCAACAGTACCGTGCCCCCACTACTGTCTACAGCACGGTAGTACAGCGTACCTAGCACTCTTTCCAGAGCGGTAGTGTACCAGTACTGTGTTCTAGCCTGTTTATGCCATGCGGTAGTGTCTACATTTTTTCAATTTTTCTTGCATGTTTGGTTTCTTGAGTCATTTTTTATTTTCTCTGCTTTAGTTTGGTGTTTTCTGTTGCTTATTACTATCCTGTTCATTGCACAATCTTTGTGGTTTGTTTATTTCTCTTGTGAGCTTGATTATTTTATGAGTTAGTGGCATTATTTGCACAGTGGGTCACCCCTTCAGTCTGATTGCATTGGTTTCATCTTCTCATCACAACCAAACTGTTACTACTATCCTCTCTTACAGGATTGTGCATTTTCATAATCACATTGTTCTTATAAATATCATCTTTTCCATTATTATCATTAAAATCTATATTGAAAATTGTTATTGCAGAACATTTGTGTTGTTTGGATTGAAATGATCTAGCAGTATTATTGTGCATTAGGAAGTGAACCATTCAATTTGCCACAAAAATTCTCATTTTTTGAAGCATTCTAGTTGCAATATCATTGAATTGGAAAGAAGTGTTTATTTCAGTTTGGCTTTACTTAGAAAAAGAAAACAAAAAATTTATTTTGAAGTGGTTTTTCATTGATTGTGAAAGTTTCATGCATTTATGATCGAAGAACTCTCTCTCTTCCATAGCTAGTTTTCATCGAATACAAGGCTTATTTCGATTCATTCTCACTTGCATGGTTTGGGTCGTCACAACACCACCAAGTTTCACGTCCATTTACCCAATTGAGTAATACAACCACTACAATTAATCTCCCTAACTAAACCAACATTAACCTCACTTGAGAAAATCAAAAGAATTTGGTAGTTAGGTAGGACACCGGGGATAGGCATCAAAATAATTCCCCCTTGTCATTTTCATCTGAGACATAGTTGTTGTCCTCTAGGGAACTAAAATCCTCTAGTATTTATTGACATGGTCATAGACCAATTTGTGGAGGGGCCTCCTGACTGTTTTTAACTTTCAGGGGTTAAAACGCCACGAGATCGAGAAGCAAACGGACTCTGTGGAATGCCGCACTCCACTTAGCCCTAAGGCAACATCGATCATTGTCTTCCTTGTATTCATAGTAATGCAAGGGTGGTAAGGCAGAAGCGCCGAAAATATTTTCCAACGTGTCATGAACGAGGTAGCTTAGTGGCTTTTCTACTAGGGCTCTTTTACCCTGGATCCCTTTCGGTAGAGGGATATCCTTCTCATATTGGTCTCTCATGTTGTATTGTTCGACTTGGATTTCATCACCTTGCGAAGGATACAACTTGTTGAGGTCTCTAACTCTTAGTTAGGAGTTTGTTTGTTATCTCATCTTAGTAGAGGGTCATTTTTCTTTTTTAGTGAATGCTTGTTGGCATTCTGGCCATTGTTTTTCTCAGCTCGCTTATTGGGACGCCGGTCTCAGTATAGATTTTAGAGCTTGCTTTTTTGTCTTGCGAACCTTGCTTTTTCTAGCTCCTCTTTTGCACACTCGGCTACATTAGAGTTTTTGAGTTCTTTGTTACGAGACTGCCCTTGGATTCCATATTCCTACCATTATGTCAGAACCACCATGGAGATCACGAAGAGTACAGGGAAAAATCCCTCCACCACCACCACCGCCATGGACCTCCGATCCACCTGCATCACGTATGCCCGCCCCTCTTGGCCGCGGTGCCAGTCGAGGGAACATTCCACCGCCGATATGCACTACATCTTCAGTTCCGCCTGTAACTGTTACTCACAGCACGGTCTCAGAACCTCTTGCAGTTTCTGCAACCATTAGTACATCTGAGACTCCCACTGTTATTCTAGATATATCTGCCATAGTGGACAACACTACAGCAGCTGAATCTAGTACAGCCCAAGATACTAGACCAGAGGCCATCCTCCTCCCCGATGTCAACACTTCCCTTCCACTAGAAACTTTCTACGATGACACGGAAGGATCTGTTGGCACCACTGAAGGATCCAACCAGGATATATTTGGCTTGATTCCAATCCCGGGTGGGTACATCGATGTTATCGAAGAAACCCAACTTCCTGATACACCTTTTGAACCTGACTATGGCTTTATCACTTCCCAGGTGGAGCCTCCGCCTGTTACCACCACGCCATACAGTGTTCATCCACAGGAAACCGGTTCTTCCAGCAACATACTTTGCACCGTATCTCTCCCCAACCTCCCTTCGGGACATGAGATCATGGCCTCCATTCAGTCTAGTATGGGTAGTCTCGCTAATTCCCCATTAGCGTTGGCACAGTTCAAACGTGATACAGACCAAATGCTCTCGTTGGCTTCTAGATATCCCCCTGCTACCCGTCCTCTCGAATTTCGAGCTCCCAACATTTCGTCTAGCACATAGTTTCATCACTCCTATGCAGACAACTCCGGACCTTTAGATGTTACTATACCTCTGTTCCCACCGGACCTCAAAAACCCTTTACAGGATACGAACCCAGACCCAGCCTTCGATGGTCCTCCTATTGTTGAACACGCTATGGACGAAACCCCCGATACCCCTCGGTTAAATTCCCCACATTTGTTGCCATCACCCATGTTTGGCGCACATTCTATGAGGGATAACCCATTTTTTTCTCCATCCCCGCCCGTCACATATGGAAGACCCCCTCCACAAATCGGTACCTTTGGTGCCGTTGGCCAATCGACACTATCTTACCTTGCTAGTGTCGGAAGAACACCAAGTCATACCGTTGGATCATCCATATTGACAGGAGGTTTACCTTCGGCCACTATCTACACCATCTCAGGAGGTGGACAACCGACTGCTGCGACCCCCAATCCCAACAACCAAACCCCTCCTGGCGGGCCATCAACCCAGCCTACTGGAGGACAATCCTTTATTGGAAACCCTGCTCCTAGTCACCAACCGCCTCCCATCGAGCCATCAACCCAACCTATTGGAGGACAATCCTTTGTTGGGAACCCCGTTCCTAGTCAACAACCTCCTCCTATAGGGCCATCCAACCCATCTGCTGGAGGGAAACCCATCGGCACCATCCAACAGCCCTCCCAACTAGCAGCATCTGCTCAATATGGTATGTACAACACACCTAGAAGCGGACAACCTTATACCGGTTTCCCAACCGGGCCTCATATTCAACATCCCTCGTCAGGCACGCTTCCTTCTTGGGGATCTCAAATCCCACAGAGCGGGGGGTACTCATTATTTGGAAACTGGAACCAAGCTAGGGGGCAATCTCAGATTCCCCCCAATTTGAATTTCGGCCTCCCCTATCCTTCGGCTGCAACAACTCCATGGAACCCATCCCTTCAATTCCCACATCTTCATCAAGGTGGAACCAACATTCCATGGACACCACTGTCACAACCACCCCCCAACCCTGCTATGGGAAACCCTCCACTTACTCAAAGTAGTGGTAACATTCCTGGAACACAACAACTCCAAGGAACCTTTCCCCAACCAGGAGCAGCAACCATTCCTGGGATACAACAACCCCAGGGTACCATACCTACCATCCCCACTCAGCAGAATATCCAACAACCGGTTACCACCGTGATTCCTAATAAGGTAATGACTCCCAACACACAACCAGTTAACCAGATGGCCTACTACCCCCAGAACTTCCAGCAGTACCCTGCGGGAAACATATATGGGTATAACACGCAACAATATGCTATGCAGGGCCCCCCAGGTTTCTCTGCACCATATGGTTATTACTCACACCCGCAGACCAATCGCCAACTTCCTCTTTTGGCCACGCTAGATTTACCCGATTTGTCGAGGCTCATTAACGATCTTATATGGCATGAACCTCACTGGCCACCCATTCCAGCCAAACTTCCATCAGACATTCCCAAGTTCGACACTAAGCCCGGGGAAGACCCCAAAAACCACGTGATGACCTTCCATCTTTGGTTTTCATCCAACTCATTGATGGACGACTCCATTCGACTACGGCTCTTCCAGTGTACGCTTATCGGCACGGCAGCAAAATGGTACATCGAGCTGCCACAACACTCTTTCCACGATTTCAACACCTTGGCCATGCAGTTTCTGACCCATTTCCAGCTCCCCATCTAGTATGAGACTGGAACAGAACTGTTAACCTCGTTGCATCAAACCACTTCTACACACATTTCGGATCACATCCATGAGTGGCGCCGATGCCGTAGGCTAATCAAGGCACCCATTCCAAATCAGCTACTCGTTGATTAGTTCACAAAGTCATTCTTGCCTCCCATAGCCAGGGATATCACTATGCGCGAGCCGGTCATGGAGGAAGAAGCCATCTTGGCAGCCCAGTAAATGGATTTGGTATATACCCAATCCAACACTTTACACGAACTCCTTCCCCATTCCGCCCGCGTTACCACTAATCCAACGAAACCTGCCACTGAACCCCCCATTGATGGTATTGTTCGTTCAGTCAAGGCCCAGCCTACCACCACCTTGACAGGGCAACCAGCTTCCGCTTCCCCCGTTTTACCTCAGGCTGCTTCAAAAGCTTCTCCCTCTCCTGCTGTCTCCTCCGAAGTGAACGCAGTTCAATCTATGTCACAACCATCCAGAGGAAAGAGGAAGAACAATCATGGAAAATCCAAGAAGAACCAGCAGGAGAATCCCAAGCCACAACCCACCCACAATGACCCAAAACCACGTTGGAAGGCTAAGTTTCCCTGCCTCATTTGTCAAAATGATCACTACATGCGCGACTGTCCCTACAAGGATGAAGTCAACAAATTCGTTAAAGGATCCTCTCACCCGATAGTGTTAACTAACCCTTTCCCTCAGCAGCAACAACAGATGGTTTCCCAAGAAACCCCACAAGGGGGCAACCCGAGCAACCCAACTTGTGGAGAGACGTCTGCAAATCATGAAATCCTGATGATGAGTAATGAGGAGATTCACATAACCACTCATTCAAAGACATATGAGAACCCCCCAATTTCAAACAAACAGTCGGAGATAGCCAAAGGCAAGTCTCCTATTGAAGATCCGTCTCCTACCCCTCCCCCTAACGACCATCTCCATATCGAGAGACCGCTTACGGACACAGTGCTACGCCCACCCAAGGGCACCATACGAAAGGCGACATTTAATCCCAATGTGCGAGCTGCCCAGAATTACAACATTGTTGAGGATTTAGCTCAAGCACCTTGCGCCATGTTGACTCTCGAGGTTCTTCAACACTACCCTGCGCAGCGTAGAACCTTACTTTCAGCACTGGGGGCAGTGGACCCAGATACTTCAAACACTATTATGTTTAACTTGGAGTATGCCAAACCTCGGCTTTCCCACCAGTTAGCGTTCCAGGTTCATACAAAAATCCATGGAAATAGCATCCATCGCACTATTTTAGATGAAGGTGCCTCCACGTCAATCATGTCTTTGAATTGTTGGAGAGCCTTAGGCTCACCCGAAGTCACGACGTCTCCCACCATTCTTAGGGCATTTGATGGACACGGTTTTCAACCTTATGGACTCATTCCTGCAATTGGTGTTGAACTGGGGGGAAAAACAGTATCCATACACATCGAAGTCGTGGATGCACCATTGGATTACAATCTTCTACTTGGACATAACTGTTTTTACGCCATGACCGCCATAACATCCATTGTCTTTCAGATTGTGCAATTTCCTCATGAAGGAAAAATTGTCACCATAGATCAGCTTGATTACTGTATCCCAGACTCTCATCCGAACTTCGCCAACACCATCCCGTTATTGGATCAGCCTCGGTACCGGTTCCAAGACATTGGCGTTGGTCTTATGAAGGATTCTTCCCTTATTGGAGTTTTCCCAGAGCTGGGGTCCCATGTTCAACCAGTCAACATGATTTCATCGAATGTCACCCCTTCCAATGATTCAAGGGTGATCCCAAGTCCCACTAAGGTTGAAAACTACGGCAACTCCATGCCATTGAATAGAAACCTCGTAGCGTACAAAGCCATCCAGTCAGACACCGATTGGGTTGATTGTTCTACCCATCACATCCTGGCACAACTCTCGTCTAAGACTCATTCATCCCCACCACTTATCGATCCTCTCACTTTGACTTTTCCCACTGACGAATCAATTATGGAGGTTATGTGTGGTGATGAGCCACCATGGGGAGATTTTCATCATCGATCTTCATTCCCCACCATTCAGACGATTGAGCCCGATACAAAATCCAGCCCTTCACTTGGAATGGTTCAAACCAAGTTTCCCACTTCCCTTGACGAAGTATTTTCCGAAGGAAACTTGGCCAACCTTATGGAAACCACTCCCATTGACATTTTAGTGAAGGCTGGTATCGTGGAAAACATTCATATTGGAAAAACATGCACTGCCATCGAAATGGAGTTCTACACTGCCTACTTTAAAACCTTCCGCGATGTTTTTGCTTGGAGTTATGAAGAAATGCCAAGAATAGACCCCTGGATTGTGGTCCATGAGATTCCAACCTTTCCTGGTGCCCGACCTCATAGGGGCTTCACTAGAAGGCAATATAATATCATGTTTATTCATATTGCGGTATTAAATATTCATGAAAACCTAAAAATTATATTGCTTATATATTAAGGGGAAAAGGTTTTTTTTTATTTAATGTAACAATACAAAAATACTTTGGGGTCTTTTTTATATGGGAGGGTTGACAAATATCCTCCAAATGGAGATGGTTGGATCACAACCGAATGAGAAATCGGGTTGAGGAAAGGCTCGGGCTTACTAGTACGCAAGGAAATCACGTCTTGAGGCATGCTTGAGGCCAGGGGTTTTGTGGTGAAGTGGGTTTCCAATCGATCATAGTCGAGAGACAGTGGTCATTGACAGGCAATTGTTACCAATAGCACTCATCCAGTTGTTACTAATAACCTTGGGAGGCTCCAAGCCTCCAGGGCCTATTATAGACCCTCGATAGGCCTTGGGGGATTGAATACCCAACCACTCGTGCCTATTACAGGCCTTGGGAGGTTTAGTCAGCCTCCTAGAGCTTGTTACAGGCCCCCGAGGGCTTGGATACCTATCCCACAACAGGCTTAGTCAACGATTGGGGAACTGCAACATGCAATCTAAATGTTGTACTATGTGCATTGGCTCTAGTGACATACAAGAAGTGATCTCCTATCTCTTCATTAAACCATTAGATGTTGCAAATCATAATGATATGTGGTTGAGTCATTGCATTGTGGGTGAAGTAATGTGCATCCACAATATACATCGAAAGAAGCAAGGTGCATTGTAGAATGCATGTGGGGTCATAAGAGGGGTATTATATCAATATACTAGGTAGAAATATAAAGGGGTATAAAAAATGTTAATGAAAAAATTGATACATACAATATCTAGTGAAAATAGGGGTTTTTTTAAATTGGGAAGGCATATTGGGAGGGGGTTAAAAAAATTATTTTGGAAGGTATTTTCCAATATTTAGTGAAATTAGGGGTATTGTTTCATATGCCACGAACAAACGTGCTATGATAGCGGTTTATTGAGTGAAGCCCCCATGCCCTACCTGTTCGGCAGAAACTCCGACCCGTCCATCCTCATAAGGCAGCCGCTATTAAAGCAGGAGTTGAAAAAATTTTGCGTGCTGGTTTTATCTATCCTGTCCCATTGACAGAATGGGTATCTAACATCGTTCCCGTAGCCAAGAAATAGGGAACGATTAAAGTCTGTGTTGATTACCGTGACTTGAACAAAGCTTGTCCAAAAGACAACTACCCAACTTCGTTCATCGACCAGATCATCGATAACTGCGCCGGGAGTGTCATCTTTTCATTTATGGATGGCTTTTCTGGCTATAATCAGATCGATATCCTCCCAGCCTACCAGCATAAAACAACCTTTATCTACCCTTGGGGAATTTTTGCATATCGAAAGTTACCTTTTGGCCTTAAAAATGACGGGGCAACTTTCCAACGGGCGATGTCGTATGCATTTCACGATATCAAACATATTGTAGAACCATATCTTGATGATCTTCCTGCTCATTCTCAGACCCAGGAATACCATCCTGATCACTTAGGTGCCATTTTTGAAAGGTTCCGTCGCTACAATATCCGTTTGAATCCAAATAAGTGCGTCTTTTGTGTTGAAGCCGAAATTTTTTTGGGATTCATAATCTCCGAAAGCGGGATACGCTTAGATCCTACGAAGGTAGAAGCTATCTTAGCCCTGCCTTTCCCCACGAACATCCCAGAACTTCAAAGTTTGCAAGGGCACGTAAACTTTCTACGCCGTTTCATTTGTAATTTTTCCGAGATAACAAAAGGCTATATGAGGCTTCTCAAGAAGAACATTCCCTTCATCTGGGATGACGAAGCCCAACGCTTCTTTGATATTCTAAAGATGGCCTTAACTAAAGATCCTGTGATTCAACCCCCCAATTACACACGGGATTACATTCTTTATCTCGCAGCTTCGATTTCCACCATCGGTATGGTGCTAGTCCAAGAAGACAATAACGGCATAGAACATGTGGTATACTATCTTAGTAAGAGTCTTCTCGACTCCAAAACTTGTTATTCACATGTTGAAAAACTGGCTCTGGCAACAGTTTTCGCTGTCCAGAGGTTTCGTCATTACATTCTACTCCGTCGGACCACTATTATAGCAGATTTCAATCCAATGTATTATATCCTCATGCGTCAAGTGCTTGGGGGCAAATATTCTCATTGGATCATCATCCTACAAGAGTTTGACTTGGAATTTTCCAAAGCCAAGTCCAAGAAGTCTTTGGTCTTTGGTGAGTTGATTTGTAACTTGCCCCGTGCTACCGAGCAATCCGAACCCATCGATTCTCTTCTTGATGAATCGTTGTTCCTCATTAGCACGTCTGATCCATGGTACGGGGATATTTTATTATATCTCCAAACCCAACGTTTTTGCCCCGACCTCACTCGCGATGAACGTCGACGTATTTGACATCACGCCAAGTACTACCTCATAGTCAACGATACCCTTTATCGGCGTGGTGTCGACACTGTTCTTCAACGCTGATTGACTTTAGATGAAGTGGAACGCGTTCTTAATGACTGCCACGCGGGAGCATGTGGTGGTCATCTCTCTGGGATGGCTACGGCCCAGAAGATACTGCAAGCAGGATATTTTTGGCCTCGATCTTCAAAGACTGCATTGAAACGGTTAAGAAATGTCCACCCTGTCAATTCTTTCATAGTAAGAACGCTCGCATCCTGCTTCACTCCATCCTGTTATTGCCGTCGGCCCCTTTTCCAAATTGGGCATATATTTCATGCATCGTAAGCCCACTTCAGCTGGGGGGCATAGTTATGTCATAGTAGCTGTGGATTATTTCACAAAATGGGCTGAAGCAATGCCTACTTATGCTGAAGACGAAAAAACAGTAGCACAATTCATATTCAATCACATTATAGCTAGATTTGGTATCCCACAATCCATTGTGACCGATCATGGGTCCCACTTCAGGAACCATATGATTGAGGAACTGAGTGCCAAGTTGGGTTTTCGCCATGAAAACTCAACCCCATACTACCCACAAGCTAATGGCCAAGTTGAAGCCATAACAAAGTTCCGAAACGAATGATTCAGTGCATTGTGGGTACTCATAAGTCCAACTGGCACTCAGCTCTGTTTTCGGCACTATGGGCATACTGAACCTAAGTAAAAAGTGCTACTGGGTTTACACCATTCCAACTAGTGTACAGCCTAGAAGCCATTTTACCAATTGAATGTGAAATTCTATCACTTAAGATAGCCATAGAGCTACTTCCCCACACCACTTCCGAAGAGGAACGGTTTCTATACCTAGCCAAGTTAGATGAAACCCGCCGAGACGCTGCTTTAGCCAACGAAGCTCATAAAAAACGCATCAAAGCATAGTATGACAAATCCATTCAACCTCGGGTTTTCAATGAAGGTGACCTCGTACTCACATATGATCAAATGCACGATAAACTTGGAAAAGGAAAGCTAGAATCTATGTGGTACAACCCCTTTGTTGTAAAACGTGTCTTGGAGAAAGGAGCTTATGAACTTGTCGATTGTGATGGCACACCATTGGCACGGCCCCGCAATGGGATGTACCTCAAATGCTTCTACGCGTAGGGTTATCCTGCACGAGATACTTTTTGTACATAATGTACCTAGCTTGTTTTCACTTATCTTTTTTGTGTGCACACACGGATCTCATGTATCCATTCTTACTTTGACTTGTGCTTTTATGCACAGATGTCTACCTACTTTGGATTCGTCGATGGTGTGAGCCGACATAACCGAAACCTCGCTTCTGCAGCATGGGTAATTTATTCTCCCACTGGCGAGTTGCTATCTTCAGGAGCCAATTGTTTGGGACTCGCAACCAACAATATCACAGAGTACCATGCAGTCATCGGACTCTTGACGGAGGTTGCTTCCCTTGGAATTGACTCCCTATCAGTCTTTGTAGACTCCCAAATCGTGGTTTCTCATTTGAATCGTGTTTACACAGTTCACGATCCTATCCTACTTCGCTTATTTCGAAGGGTACACCTCTTGGAACGATCTTTTAATTTTATTTCATATCAACACATACCAAGAGAATTCAATCATATAGCTGATTCATTAGCTAATTACATTTTGGATTGGCATCTTGCCCATACATAAAAACACATTATAAAATGAACACACAATTCATTGTAAATAAATAGGTCATAAAAGTAGGTCCATGTATATATCAATGTATATAAAAGTGTTTTTTTCAAATACATAAAGTTTGTGTTTTAAAGACAAAATTTGGGACCTTGTCCCATACAAAAATTTGGCTCTCAAAGCCTACATATCATATACATGCCGCAAAAAGATAAAAGCTACCATCTAAGGAGATCTGGGGGATCTATCATGTTCCTCCTCAGATTCCTCATGCTATTGGTGATAACACACTATATCCCGAGCCACCCTATGGAGGAGTCGGCCAATACGCCTAGACACACCTACGGTATGCTGTTGGAGATACAAAGGGATGTTGTCCATCCTCATAGCAGGGACACTGTGGGTTAAACCCTGTAGGTTCCTCTCTATCTCCTGGACCCCTCCCGCCTCATCCTCGTATTCTTCCTCGTTCGGAGCAGCTCGGTGATCAACACCACCTCGGAGTAACAGCGAGTACCCTGCTGGTCTCTGTGGTCCACGATTTGCGACATGCACATGTATATATATTAAAATCTTTTTTACACATTCTAAAAAACAATAAAAATTATATATTCAAAAAATTAAAAAACACATTTATGAAGGTCATACCTGAATTGTCCCAATCCTCATATTCCGGCAGTGCCAAGTCTATGTCATCGCGGAAGTCCACCCCTGCATAGGGGTAGTCATCGATCATCACAATCTGTTCCTCAAGCCATGAGAAGAAATCCTCACCGAAAGCCAAACGCTGCGGCCTTCCAAGTCATCCTGCATACTCACTCCATCGAGCCATCCATGGCTTGGTGGGTGGACAGGGGGGGCATGGTCAGCTGTGGACGCAAAAATGGCACCCTCGCTAAGAAGAAGGTGACCAAGATGCTCCCGTACCCAAATTGAGAGTTCTCTCTAAGTCTACACTTGTTCACTTTCTCTTTGAGGTTGGTCAATACTGCCTCACACCAGTTGAATACTGTTCCTGCCATGCAATCCACTGCAAGATTCATCTGTGTACGAGACGCCTGATGGGGACCCATACTCCCTGCTGCACGTGTGATGGTGAACAACACGATTTTTAAAGGAAGTTCTACAATGTCCTTAATGACCACCTTACCACTTTTCTTCCCCGAACCTTGATGGCAATAACGAGCAATTAAAGCATCAGTGCTTGCCTCCGAGGCCGTGAACCCAGTAAAACTCACCTGGGCTCCTCTCTTTGAGAGGCCCGTGAGGAAATAAATGTCCTCAAGTTCAATCTCGAGGGTGTGTTGTCCAACTCGGAAAGCTTGAATGTCGGGATCCCGCATTTGAATAATATGGGTGAGAAGTTTGGCTTGCTTACGGATACCTTTGGTCTTGAAGAATTTCAACAAACCACATTCCCGCAATGCAGTCAAGGTCTCTTGGTCATCTTCGGCCAACAAATCATCTGCCTCATGCTCTCTTTCTTTCCAACTGACCATTTTGCTCTAAACAAGTTGCAAACACCTGCAAAAGGTCATGGGAAACATTCATTAATTATTTAACAACTTGATCTCAGCTAAAAATTAGTGAAAAGCCATTTTTTTCATCTTAAAAATTGCCACTACCGCGCCTAGGGGCAATGCGACTGCGCGGTACTACACAGTACCGCGCCCCTGTTTAAACCTACAGCGCGGTACTGTTACACAATACCGTGTTTCTCGATATAGTTGCCGCGCGGTACTGTGGAAGGCGAAAATTGCCTATTAGGGCTTGCGCAAAAAATTGTTTTTCCCTACTGAAATCAAGTTATTTATATATGAAATGAAAGAGGGGCTTGAAAGCTCTTACCTGGCGCAGACGGCTGTTGAAACGGTGCTCCAGATCTCCAGATATGAACTCTTGAAGTTTTTGCTCCTCAATGGATAAAATCTCCTCTTTTGGCAAATGCACAAGTGAAATGGTAACTTTCCATATTTACCTATTCCTTATATAACTTTTTCATTTATTTTTTATTCATTATTTTATCTGGTAAAATTAAAACCCATTTCACATTACTAATATTTGGTTCCATGAGCATTTGTTGACATGGTCTCCTTTAAAAATGTTCACATTGGCGTTCATTTATTATTTGACCTTCATTTCGAGCCTACTTTATCTTTTTCGTGCTCTGGATTAAACTTGAAAAAGATTCCAAGCGCTTTTACACCCGTGTCTTGCTTGTCAAACTTAAGTAAACGGTGTCGAGCTTAGTCAGCTTTACTCATGCTCATTAAACGATGAGGAAAGTATTATCCTGGTTGTATTTTATTCTTTTTTCAGACCAGAATAATTAAAAATTATGAAAAAGACCATTGGAGTCCATAGTTAAGCTCTTTTTAGACTCCCTAAAATTGAAAATATTGCCAAGTGATCTTGTCTCTTTCACACTTGTAAAATTATTTGAAAGGTCGTCTATTCGGGGATAGGTTACCCCTTTTTCAGCCCATCTAGGCTATTTACGAGAAAGGTATACCTCGGTCAATTTTTGGCTGGGAGAGTTCTCTCGGGAATTGTTTTACACTTTTTCGGGATCGAGGGACTAAATTTATGAAAAATTACACTTTGGAGCCTTCTTTAAGTTTTTCAGGTTCTCTAAATGTGAAAAACTACCGATTTTTCCTTCCTTGGACTCGTTAAAATTTGACATCGAAGGACCCACTTTGGGATGAGCCTCTCCTTTCTCAGGTTCATAAAACATGTGAGATTGGACTCATCTATGAGATGAGCTATACCGAGCATCTGTTATCCTCTTCAAGCTCGAAAAACAACAAAGAGGTACTTGTCTATCATGTCGGGGGAAAATGGGAAACAAGTCGAGTTTATTTTGTTGGCAGCTTGTCAGTCGTCACCTTTGAACATGGCATGCGTCTGTCCCTTGTCTATTTTGGGTATCTATTTTTGCTGATTTATGGTCATCATCCTGAGTCGTCTCTCTGGCCACGAGCCTACTCGTTCGCTGTCTATCCTCTGCTATCAATAATCCCTGCTGCCAAGTCCTGTTACATGCCGTTATATGTTCAAAGGGTTGCATTGTTCAGAGTCATTCATTGTGTTAGACCTCCGCTGTGTCAGTACATGTTCCATTGTTTCATCATCCTATACTATCTTTCATTCCGATTTCGTGTTGATGATGTGGGAATCATTATGGCCCACCTTCGACGAGTCTATTCCCGTCGACGCCAAATCACTATTCGGAAATTGGACTTAGGAATCAACCACTAGTACCTTGGTACCTGCATGCCTCAATGGCAGGTTTCCTCGTGTTCGACAGTAGGTTTACATCATTGACCTCTAATCGAACGATCTCTCGAATGCTCGCCATCAACCCATTCATTCGCATTTCATTGAGATGTACTACAGATACCTTGGGGATCATCGTCATCATTGGTGATTTCCCTCGCATTTGTTAACGGTTCACATCATTGACCGATAATCAAATGGTTTCTACCATGTTCGAATTCAACACCTTGTAATCACATGGCTAGATTCGTATCATTTGCGATTGAATAGAAGACCCCGGGCGCACCTTTGTATATTGATTGCGTCCAGGTTGCGATGGAGATGTCCTTTGTATTATCACACAGATCCACTTTTGTATTGGTCGTGGCTATGTCATTACTGTCTCATGGATCTATGCTTGTTCATAGTAGCCATGATTTGTCTACAGTCTATATCATCTCAGTACTCATGGATCTGCAATGTATTGGTCGGTAGCCATGCTTTGAGTCAATTGTTTCCGAGCATGGGAATGCCCGCCTCGATGGTATATCTGACATTTTGTTTCTGTTTCAGCTCCTTGTTGCTCTCCTCGATGCTATATCCGCACAGTATTTGTAAAGTCTTTCGGCCATCAGCCCCTTCTGACCTCACACTTTAGGGGGCATCTGTTATACCTCCATATTTCACAATGTCACATCTTCACCATAAAAATAGTTGACGACACTTCCCTTACCGCTTAAAACACCCAGAAGAGAAATATGATGAATGATCCTTGAAGACAAACCTATCCTGTCAAGAATCAACCCACCTGAGACTTCATATACCTACACTACCGCGCCTTTCTCAGCATTGAGGGAGTGGTAGTACCCACTACCGCGCTATGCTTCTTCTCTACCATGCGGTACTACCGCGCTATGCTCAGTTCAAGGGGCGCGATACTCCTTTTTTAGCCTTTTTTCCATGGCTTGTGGGATCTTGATTTTCGAGAGATTTTTGAGGATTGGTATCCTTGATTCGATCCTAACTCACTTTCTCAGATTAGTGGGCCTGATCCACTAAACACTCCCAAGATCCATCCTTCTCTCTTGTTGGTTAACCCTACTACACATTATAAGAGAGAGGCCTTCCATGAGCAAAGGGGAGGACTCTTGGAGACATCAAACTTATGATCTTGAATCTTTGTGGAGATAGCTAGAGGAGAAAGCACTTGGAGCTGAGAGTTGGCTTGGATGTCAAGCAACCATTGTAAGTGACTTCAAGTTGGTAATAAAACATAACTTGTCTTGTTTTCCAAATCATGTATGTTGATCTTGTTTCAATCATATGATTTGTATCTTTTATAGATTTAGATCCTAACTCATATTTCAAGTTGCTAGAGAATCGTATATGCTTGTATCTTGGTTTCATTTTGACAGGTTCATTCGTGAGGACTTGTGTTAAATTTTCAGTATTAAATCACAATACTATAGGATCTTTGCTGAGAGAACAACATCTACAGTATATCAATGCATGACAATCATAATATGACAAGCATCACAAGCATCACAAGAATCAAAAGCATAGAGACAAGAGACACAGAGTTTCCGTGGGGAAAACCCTAAGGTGAAAAACCCCACAACTTCCTCAGAGATAGAGAGAGCAATGGCTCAACCAAAATACAACCAAATAATACAGAGATAGTCTCCTAGCAGATGATCCTCCTCCTCCTCACTAGTGCGCCACTTTTCAGAGAGAGAGATAGATACTTTTCCGAGTGAGTAAACTAGAGATCTCCTATCTCTATTTATACTCACCTTTTTGCCCAGTGACCTACTGGGGCCGACTTGTCTACTTTGATACACCCACATTATATTATATATTAATCAGGGCCGACCCCATAAGGTGGTCTAATAACCCATCGAAAAGTACACACACTTGCGACACTTGTCAATCCACATGACGACACTTCCTTATAGAGGAATAACACATCTCTTATAAGGGTACAATAAATATAAATATAATATACAGATGAAATACATTCCGAAGTTACATATACATCAACACTCCCTCTTAACTAGGAAGGTATTTCTCGACACAGATCAGCTAGACAAGTCTTCTTCTCTGGATCATCGTCATCGATGCATCGTCATCATCATCGTCACTGCTGCTACTATCTCAACCAATCTCTGTCTCTACTCGTCATAGGAAGTTCTACAGAGCCAGTCCTTTTTCATACTGGATGTAGGCCCACCACCTGCAGGTCTTCATCATCACTGGCCATACTGTGGAATCCTCAGGACTTTTACGTGCGTCACAAAACCTCGTAAGAGCATCCCAGGCTGTTACGAGCATACTGCTCTACCTATAGGATCTCCCAGGGCAACGAATTACATGTGACCTCACCACAAAACCTCGCAAGAGCATCCCAGGCTGTTACGAGCATACTGCTCTACCTATAGGATCTCCCAGGGCAACGAATTACATGTGGTCATGGCAAAACCTCGCAAGAGCATCCCAGGCTGTTACGAGCATACTGCTCTACCTATAGGATCTCCCAGGGAAACGGATTACATGCCATAGGACAAAACCTCGCAAGAGCATCTGCCAGATATCCCAGGGCAACGAATTACATGCCATAGGCAAAACCTCGCAAGACTATCTGCAGATCTCCCAGGGCAACGAATTACATGTCCTCCCAGAGCAAAACCTCGAAAGAGCATTTGCCAGATGTCCCAGGGCAACGAATTACATGCCATATGCAAAACCTCGCAAGACCATCTGCAAATCTCCCAGGGCAACGAATTACATGCTCATCTGCACAACCTGATCCACGGCCATAGAGTATCAACCTGATACTCACCATACATCATCCTGATGTATCCATGATCATCCTGATCATCATCACTGCAACGTCCTGCTGCATGTCATCTGGAGCAACATCCTGAAGCTCGTCATCTATGATCATCCTGATCATCACTGCAACATCCTGCTGCATGTCATCTGGAGCAACATACTGAAGCTTGTCATCTATGATCATCCTAATCATCACTGCAACATCCTGCTGCATGCCAAGTATCTACCTGATACATATCATCATACATGATCCTCCTGATCATCAATGCAACATCCTGCTGCATACCAAGTATCTACCTGATACATATCATCATACATGATCCTCCTGATCATCAATGCAACATCCTGCTGCATACCAAGTATCTACCTGATACATATCATCATATATGATCCTCCTGATCATCAATGTATCCACCTGATACAAATACAAAACACATGATATATATATCACCATACATGATCCACCTGATCATATAATGTATCCACCTGATACATATACAGATACATGGTCCAAGCATCCAACATGATGCATACATACATACATAAAATGATCCAACTGATCATATCCAGCATCCAACATGATGCGTACATACATACATAAAATGATCCAACTGATCATATCCAGCAGAAACTAGAACATCATCCTGATGCTCATCATCCAGCGCTTACATCCACAGCCATGTGAAGAATCCTCCTTCCAACATGCTTGGAATGGCTTCAGCAAATGTGTCCATCACTTCTTCCTCGAAGTGTCCTCGATCTGAAGAACGCCAAGCCTCTCTCTGAAGTACTCGAACTTCACCCTGGCTAGTGGCTTCGTCAGCACATCTGCAATCTGCTCGTCCGTCGCAACATACAGGAGCTTCACAGCTCCTCTCTGCACCATATCCCTGATATAGTGGTATTTGATCTCTATGTGTTTTGACCTGTCATGAAACACTGGGTTCTCGGACAGCTTCACACAACTCTGGTTATCACAGAAGATACCAGTAGCCTCCAACGGAAGATCAAATAATTCAGACAGTAGCTTCCGTAGCCATACTGCCTCACAACTAGCTGAACAGGCTGCAACATACTCTGCCCCAGCTGTACTCAGTGCTACGCAGGACTGCTTCCTACTAAACCAAGAGATCACACCTGATCCCATACTGAAGCAACACCCAGATGTGCTCTTCCTATCTGCAGCACTGCCAGCCCAATCTGAATCAACATAACCCTGCAGGTTAAACTTTTGATTCGCCTCATACCTGAGCCCATAATCCACTGTACCCTTCAGGTACCTCAGAACATGCTTTACAGCAACCAGGTGAACACTCCTCGGATCCATCAGGAACTGGCTCAATGTGTTCACAGTAAAGCAAATGTCTGGTCTCGTGTTCGTCAGGTACATCAAGGACCCAATAATCTGACGATACTTAGAAACATCAACTGGCTCAGATGAAGCATCGCAAAGAAGCTTCAGATTCGATGCCATAGGTGTGGCCATGGCTTTGCAATCCATCATTCCAAATCTCTTCAGGATATCTACTGTGTACTTCCCTTGACCAAGGAAGATCCCACCTGCATTCTGCCACACCTCCATACCTAGGAAATAGTGCATCATTCCCAAATCTTTCATATCGAATTCAGCTACAAGCTTCCTCTTGGTATCTGCAATCATTCTGTCATCTCCTGTCACAAATAGGTCATCCACATATAGTAGTAGAATCACAGGATTCCCTTCCTCAACCTTGTAGTAAAGGTTGGAATCCGCTTTACTCTTGGTAAAGCCCAAACTAGATAGGAAACTGTCCATCCTACCATACCAGGTTCTGGGAGCTTGCTTCAAGCCATACAAGGCTTTCTTCAATCTGCATACATAAGATTCCCTGTCATGTATTTCAAAGCCGAGAGGCTGTTCCACATATACTTCCTCTTCTACTACACCGTTCAGGAAAGCAGTCTTGACATCCATATGGTGTATCTTCCATTTCATTGCTGCAGCCAGGGCAAGTACTGTTCTGATGGAAGTATATCTGGCTATAGGTGCAAAGGTTTCTTCATAGTCTATTCCTTCCTTCTGAGAGAAACCACGAGCTACGAATCTTGCTTTATATTTTTCCACACTGCCATCTACAGCATGCTTGATTTTGTAGATCCACTTGGAAGTCACAACAGACTTCCCTTTAGGTCTTGGGACAACATCCCAAACATCATTCTTCATAATTGATTGGTATTCCTCAACCATAGCATCCTTCCATTCTTTCTTTTCTGCTGCCTCCTCATAACTGGAAGGTTCTTTGTTCATAATGTCACAGAGTAAAGCAACATAACTGGTGTGTGATCTGGTTCTCTTCTTTGCTCTGTGCTCTTCTTCTGGAATGCCAAATCTTTCTGCATCATGAATGAGCTCTCTAGCCCATACAGGTTTCCTCTTGTGAGAGTTATCCTCACGGGGTGGATCTACAGGTTCTTGTGGATCTTCAAACTCACGAGCAGTTTCTGGAACTGCATCAGTCATGGTAGTGTCCTGAAATCTTGTTTCCTTAGGTTCTTCATAAACTTCAATAGGTGCCTTTCTTGATTTGATGAATGCTGAATTTTCATCAAATGTTACATCCCTGCTGACATCAATCTTCTTGAACCCTGGAAAATATATTCTGTAAGCCTTCGAGCTTTCACTATAACCCACAAAGATGCCCTTCTTTCCTGAAGGATCTAGTTTAGTCCTCTTCTCCTTCGAAACATAAGTGTATACTGGACAACCAAATATTCTGAGATGGTTGACTTCAGGTTTCTTACCAGAAAAGACTTCTTCTGGTGTCTTGTTGTCCAATATCTTGTGGGGTGTTCAGTTCTGCACATATACAGCTGTTCTAGCTGCTTCTGCCCATAGATGCATAGGAAGATCCTGGTCATGCAACATTGCCCTTGCTGCTTCCATGATAGTTCTGTTCTTCCTTTCTGCAACTCCATTCTGTTGAGGATTATAAGGAGCAGTCAACTCCCTCTTAATCCCTGAATCACTGCAAAGCTTCTTGAAGTCATTTGAGGTGAATTCTCCACCATTGTCAGATCTGAATGTTTTGATTTTCTTGTCAGTTTGATTCTCCATCAAGGTTTTGAATTCCTTGAATTTATCAAACACCTCATCTTTGCCCTTCAAGAAGTATACCCAAGTCTTCCTGGAGAAGTCATCAATAAATGATACATAGTAAACATACCCACTCAGGGAGTTGGATGACATAGGGCCACATACATCTGAGTGGATGATTTCTAGGATATTTTTTGCCTTGCTTTCACTGCTTGGGAAAGCCTTCTTAATGTTCTTACCTTTTGCACATCCTTTGCAAACACCTTCATGTTTGGTCTTGATTTCAGGAAGACCCTCTACAGCCTTGCTTGCAATTGGAAGTGCTCTATAGTGCATGTGAGCAAGTCTTCTATGCCAAAGTTCACTTGGCTCCATGGATTCATGTACCATGGCATGTTCAGGTTGACCCTTTAATTTATACAAGCCTCCCTCTTGCTCTCCAATCACTACCGCATCATCCATGGTCTTTCCCTTTGGCCACATTAGTACTTGGCCATCAACAAATGCAACCCTCATACCTTTTGCATCTAAAGCAGAGATGGAGAGTAAGTTCTTCTTGAGTCCAGGTACATAGAGGACTTCCTTCATCTTCAGAGATTTTCCAGAATCTAGGTTGTAAGAAGCTTCACCACTTCCTTTGATTGGGTATTGATAATCATCCCCAAGTTTCACCTTATGGGGTGATTCATGTTCAGAAAGGTTCACAAAAGATTCCTTGAACCCAGTCATGTGTTTGGAGGCCCCACTATCAATCAACCAATCATTACAACCATGTGAGATGGTACCAGTGAGTGCAGAGATCAGAACATACTCTTCTTCACTTGATGAATCATCATCACTACTACTTTCTGCCTTAGCCTTCTTCTTTGGGGGTTCATCATCTTCAGCAGCATGAGCATGAAACCTTCTTTTGCTGCCCTTCTTCTTCTTACTAGGATTTTTGTTATTATCCCTTTTGTTCTTAGGACAATCTGAAGCAAAGTGACCCTTCTCATTACATGTGAAGCATCTTAGGTCTTTCTTATTCTTTTGATAGGATCTATTGTGGCGAGGGTGATCCTTCTTGGTTTTGCTTCTTTTGGTGTGAGCTGCAAGAGCTTGATCTTCTCCTCCCATCTTTTCCTCACGAGCTATAAGTCTAGCTTCTTCTTGAGAACATTCTTCCCGAAGTCTACTGAAGGAGATCAACTTCTTCCTTGCACAAATTCCTTGGATAAAGGAATCCCATGACCTGGGTAGGCCATTTAGAGTGGTCATCACCACTTCACCATTCTCCACCATTTCATCTACTGCTTCTAATTGTTCCTTGATCTGAGAGACCCTTGAAAAGTAGGATTGAATGGTTTCTCCATTCTGAAACTTCACTGCTTTCAATTGGTTCCGCAGGGTCATCTTCCGATTTATGTTCTTTCCTTCAAATAGCTTGGTCAAAGATTCAAACATCTCTTTGGGTGTCTTGAGAGAAGACACATGGGGTATGAGATGGTCTTTGATGGAATCAGCAATGATTCTCTTTGCCTTGACCAAGTTCTTCTTGTGCAATACCTTGGCCTCTTCATCCTCTGGGATAGGGATGTCTTCTTTCACATATGAGTCCAACTCATTCTCTTCCAGGATTAGCCCAATCCTATACTTCCAGGCTCGGAAGTTATCAGCCCCTTCAAGCTTATCCTCAAGCTTGGTGTGAAGAGACATCTTTAAGAGTACTTCAAATGGAAATAGAAAAGATTTAGAACTTACCACTTGAAGTGCTGAAAAACTGGATCTGGTCCCGGATTGGGGTTTGTCAGAGAAACCCTAAAAATTCAAAATGTGAATTTCAAAATTCTGAAAGGATAGAAAGATGCGCCTTGGAGAGCTGATCAGCCTAGTACATTCAGAATTTGAGATCAGCAAAGTCTTTCCCTTCAAAATTTCCTTTTTGTCCTCCCGGGTTCACTAGGGAGAGCCCTGAATTAGGGTTTGAGTTTCCCGGAGATCTACCCATCCAAAAATCTCGATCCAAAGCTCAAACCTTCGATTTTTGCAAGGAGCTTCCAGCTGTACCTTCAGTTTCCAGAAATTCCTATTTTTGTGGAAACCCTAATTTTTAGGGCCAAAACTGAAAATGCTCGGAACTGAAATCTTATTGGACAGAAAGATGCGCCTTGATGAGTAGATCCAATCTACTATATTGAATTTCAAAAATCTGTGGAGAGAAACCCAATAAACAAGCAATACAAGCTTCCGTCACTGCAAAATGTCTTCTTCTCAGTTAAGCTCGGATACCATGTTAAATTTTCAGTATTAAATCACAATACTATAG
Source organism: Larix kaempferi (assembly GCA_027924585.1). Classification (NCBI taxonomy): domain Eukaryota; kingdom Viridiplantae; phylum Streptophyta; class Pinopsida; order Pinales; family Pinaceae; genus Larix; species Larix kaempferi. Next base: position 34,019,042 of record BSBM01000217.1, read on the forward strand.
GATCTTTGCTGAGAGAACAACATCTACAGTATATCAATGCATGACAATCATAATATGACAAGCATCACAAGCATCACAAGAATCAAAAGCATAGAGACAAGAGACACAGAGTTTCCGTGGGGAAAACCCTAAGGTGAAAAACCCCACAACTTCCTCAGAGATAGAGAGAGCAATGGCTCAACCAAAATACAACCAAATAATACAGAGATAGTTTCCTAGCAGATGATCCTCCTCCTCCTCACTAGTGCGCCACTTTTCAGAGAGAGAGATAGATACTTTTCCGAGTGAGTAAAATAGAGATCTCCTATCTCTATTTATACTCACCTTTTTGCCCAGTGACCTACTGGGGCCGACTTGTCTACTTTGATACACCCACATTATATTATATATTAATCAGGGCCGACCCCATAAGGTGGTCTAATAACCCATCGGCAAGTACACACACTTGCGACACTTGTCAATCCACATGACGACACTTCCTTATAGAGGAATAACACATCTCTTATAAGGGTACAATAAATATAAATATAATATACAGATGAAATACATTCCGAAGTTACATATACATCAACAACTTGGAGATTGGAGCGACCATTAGGATGAGCAATTGAATCGAAGGTCAGTTAGATCTCTTCCATTTCTTTCAACAATATAGTCTTGAGATGTCTGTTTAGATCTATGAATTCAAGGTAGCATTTGTTATCTTTTTGTCTTAGTTTAGAATTAGTTAAAGTCTACTTTAACTTAAGAGAGTTTCTACCTATCCGTAGGGAGAAATTTCTACAACACCAATAAACAAGGGGGTCTCATACACCAAATTGGTGTCTAGATTGCCTGTGACCTAAAAGAAAAGAGAGTACAACTTGAGTGGTCCTAACCATTAAGAACATGTGTTTCCTCATAGGAGGTCATAGGTTCAAATATGGAGAGGGGTAGGGTATGTACACCTCTGTAGACTTTAGCGGTTACATTGTTGCACAAAGGGAGGTCCCTTGTCACAGAAACAAGGGGGTCCCATACACCAAATTGGTGTCTTTCTTGGTTGTGACCTTAAAAATACATTATTATTATTATTATTTTAAAGATGCGAAGGCAAAACGTGGAAAAAATATAAAATTAGCAGATTATTAGAAAATTTAAATGTATGGATACGTCATTATAGAGGTAGTGTTGCACCGTTATTGAAACTTTTCATTAGGCATGCATAGGATGGGCCGCCACTAACATTATTGCATCTAAGAGCATTGTGCATGCAAAGAATGTGCTTAGTGTTTCTATATAATAATAATAATAATCTATTTTTAATCTCACGATCAAGACAAATGCCAATTTGGTGTATGAGACCCCCTTGTTTGTGGGACAAGGGACCTCTCTATGCGCAACAATGTAACTGCTAAAGTCTACAGAGGTGTATATACACTACCTCACTCTAGGTTTGAAAGTATGACCACCTAGAAAGAAACAATATTCTTAATTATTAATCCCACTTAGGTATATCCATCACTCTAATTGAACTCATATTTAATATATGTGTTAAGGAGACTCTATTTTGAGCTAATCGATATTTAACTATGGAAACAACTATTTCCATATTGTAACCAACCTAATTTTACTATTAAGTTATGTAAGCACATGCAAGGATTCTCACAAGTAGTATTTGTGTTATCACAATGTTGAACTTTGACTTACATGAGAGGTACAAATGTAATAACCCCACCTAATTATTGACGGGTCCTCATTAACAACTCTAGCTAATGTCCTCTACGCATAAAATTCTTGAACTTTTAAGTAAAATTCATGTATGGGATCTCTTGATGAAGAAATTTTGGGTGGGTCTCGGGAGATGTCTTCTATGCAAGGATTTTATTGAAAGTACTGACCATATTTTTATTCACTGCAACTATGCTAGGCAGCTCTGGGATTATTTGTCATTACATAGGGTATACAATTCCATTGGGAAGGTAGGCCTTTGGAATTGGCTTTTGAAAAATGGATAACAAACCCCATCTCAAAAGGATATGAGGCCCTTCCTTTGATCACTACCTATTATATATGGATCTATAGGAACATGGCCATCTTTGAGGATAAGTTGCTTTCTCCCATCATTTGTGCCTCAAAAGGACTTTCCATTTTCAATTTATTCCCTCATGAGCATTCTTCTAGGTAGGAGAGAAGAATTGTGATTGAACAATTTGATCATTTTATACCATGGATCTATTTTGACAGTACTGCTCTTTTTTATCCTACGGTGGGAGGTGTAGGTGCATCCATAAACTTAACAGACTCTCATCGGATCACCTTTGCTATAGGTCTCTGTCCATGCACAAACAACAAGGCTGAGCTCCTTGCTCTTACGTTATCTCTCACCATTTCTATTGTCAAAGGGGTCCAACAGGTACAGGTTTTTGGTCACTCTAAGTTAATCATAGATTGGATGAAGCATCGTAGGAAGCCCAACAATATCCTTTTGGTCCCCATGTTTGAGGAAAATATATGGATTTTGGATCATTTTACATATATTTCCTTCCAATGCATCTACAGAGAAAGGAACATTTTGGCTGATAGACTTTCCAAAAGGGGCAGTATTCATGTTATCACAATGATTATGATGATGACAATGATGGAATTTTAATTATTGGGAAGATTTACCAAGGTAATTGGTAGTGTCACTGCCCAATCATCATCATCATCATCATCATCACATGGTTTTGTTGTAGTGTATAAAAATGATGCCAAGTTATGTGAAAAAAGTACTTCCTACAAGAACGAAATGGGTCACTATCAAGAACACATATGACTTTATGAACAAGATGATAATATATCATGACAAATACTTCCATAAATATGCATAAGATGAGTTAAAAATTGATAATACAATTGAGGGTTAAGAGAAACAAACCTCCCCATAATTGAACAATTTATGAAGATCTCAAATTTATGATGAAGGCTTTGTTGTCATTAAACAACCTTTCATTCATGCAAAAGTATCAGAGAAGGGATAACGTGATGAAGAACATTGATTTAAAGAAATGGCTTACCATAGGCACCGAGGACACCATTGGTACACCTTATATTTACCAACATAATCACAATGGATTGAACCATGCTCCTTAAATATCCAAGGATGTCCATGGGATTAAAGTTGATGTGAGGGGTGTTATACATCTCATTAAGATATGTGTGTTGAATGTGTTCTTTCTTCTTGTAAATATTTACAAAATAGATGATTGGAACAAGACTTAGATCAAATGAATTACATTACTAAATTATATCATCACTTTTTTCAGTTATAGTCTTCCTTATGTAGTTACTCAAATTAAACATTACTTCATCATAAATTTGAGGTCTTCCAAAAAATATTCAACTATCGAAGCTTGAAATATTGACCACTGATTTTTGTTCCTAAAATAATATTTCCATATGTAGGTCTTATGTGGTGCAAGCCTTGTGTTGCATGGATAGATGAGCCCTAGAGGAAAATATTATGGCTTCGTGCGAGGGTTTGTAAAATGGTTTCTAAATTTAGCATAATTATTTTTTTATTATATATTTTTAATATAACTATAGTGTAATGGCTAGTTTTTTGTTGCTCTAACAATCAAAAGAAAATAAGGTTCATGATGGAAAGGCACCCCGTTTTATCTCTAATAGTTAATAAACTAAAGAAATCCATTTTAACTCTAGACCTTGTAACCATTGAGAAGGATGAAAAAAATTGGAATGTAAACCTCTTGATGGGGTTAACATGATCTATGCCATGCTATTGCATTTGCATATGCAAAAAGAAACAATAACAATAACACTACTATCCACAAGTAAAACCTCATTAGCATCATCATTTCTTTGTGCAAATACTATTATGTCCCTGGATGTCGGATATCCGACATCATATGATGCCCGAGAATGTCAGATCTCCGACAATATATCATGCCCTATAATGTCAGATATCCGACATCTATTCTCCAATGGTAACTAAGTTCAAGTCGTCGGATATCCGACAAAAGGTTATAATAAATTTCGAAAAATTCCGACATGTTTTCTATACAAGCGACGGTTTGCGGAATTTTTTTTATTCGGCGGACTGTTTTTCATTATTTCTATTGTTTTTGTGATTAAAGCGAACGAAGTGTGGAGCTTGATTTTCTAATATCGATAATCTTCATTCAATCTCTTTACGAGAAAATGTCAAATAACAATATTCCTGATCCAAACAAACAAAATCGACAATTGCTTGCTAGATTGTGGGAAGGAGTGAAAAGAAGTGGTGATGGGAAATGTTATTGTCCATGTAGTCAATGCAGGGGCTTTAAGAGGAGAAGAATTTTGATTACAACGGCTATAAAACATTGTAAGGAACGTGGACACGCTGAGGGGGGGCATGAATATCATCCATTTGTAAGTTTTGCATTATATATGTTTTTATTTTGATTGCTTTTGTAAATGTATGTATTATTTTAATATTTCTTATATTAAATTTGATCTATTGATGGTTTCAATAGATGGGGACTAACATGGACAATAAATATTAGTTTAATATTTAATATTTATTATATTAATTTTTTCTTGTGTGCATGTTGAATCTAGGGTATAGTAGAATGACTCATTTATTTGTTCGTTAGTGAGACTAACCCACTCACTGGGGAAAGCACTTAGCTCTCTAGATTTGTGACACTTTCCATGATAATATAAATAACGACTATATTGGCATGTTGCTTCTCTTCTATTTTCTCTATAGAAACCATAGCATCGTTATCTTACCTTAGTGGACAGTATGGAAAATTTTGAGTTATATTTGAGTAGCTTTGCTCAGTAATTGGGTCAATTTTTATGTCTCTTGGGTAGTTTGGATGCACCTATTTGACCAACAGTACAATTGGTTGTTCTTTTCATCCCTAAAGTAGCGACTAGACCCTTCTTGTTTCCCTTTTTTATCTAACTCTAGAGACCACTCATGAAAATAGTCATTTTTAACCTATTATTTTTAGTTTTTCTTGTATTTTTCTCTTCTTGTTTGTATTACACTCAAAGGTAATAATAAACAGTAGTTGATTGATCTATTTGATTGATTGCATTTTTTGTTTACCAAGAAAAATTAGATATTGCTTAGTGTATCAAGAATAAAAGTGAATTTCTCTTCAAGCCTTTTACTTCATTTATTTATTTCCAAAGTAATGATGTTGTTAGATGAATGCATCAACTGTGTTTTTTTTATTAAAATATATTTTGTTTTTCAAAACAAAACACATGATCAAATTACACCTTTCACTCACGAGTCACATGTTTTCATGAACTTAAGAGATCTTGCTTGAAATCAACACACATTTTTATGATTTGAAATTTAGTAGTTTAAAGAGAGAAAAATACTTCTTTTATTCCAAAACCATTGATGTTATTACCACCAACATAAATCCATCTTAAACACAGATCCATTAAGCACTGAGAGGGATCCAATTTCTTGAGGTGGATTTATTTCTTAATGTGTAAAAAAAGTAAGATAGAAAAAATTACAAATCCCTCTCAGTCCATAATAGATCCACGTTTAAGATAACTATTTTAATTAGTTTTTATTGATGAGTTTTGAGTCGACATAGATTTTTTAATTATTATTTTTATTTTTGGGAATGTAACGTTAAATAATGTATCATGAAAAAATATCACCCATACAGGGATGAGAGCACCTCGCTTCTCTCAATGAAAAAAGAAAACATCAACATTACAGTGATTGCATTGTTGATTATATAATATTCTCTATTAACCATACAAAATTTGTTACATTTTAAATGCATCACAAAAAATTTTACATTTTGCATTTGAAATTTTTAGATTTTCTGTTTGAATTTCTTATTTTAACTTTTATCTATTGATGGTTTCATGTAATTATAAAGGAAAGACATCCTATTGCATATCGTCCGGAGGAAGTGCTTTCAGAACAAGTACCGGAGGAACATGGAGCTATGAATAATGGAGAACAAGTTAATGATCATATTGAAGAAGGTGATCATACTGATAACATAGTTGAAGATGATGTTACAAATACTTTGATCCATGATTCATTTAATGTTAGAATGGATGATCATGATCATGATCATTTTGATGATATTCATGATTTACCTCTTCTTGAGAAGGCATACGACCCGTTTATGAGGGCTCCAACAAAAATCTTCTCTCTGCTATATTGTTGATAATGAACTTGAAGGTTATGAATGGTGTTTCGAACATATCAGTCACACAGATGTTAAGGTATGTAATATATTCCATCACATATTATATATGATCGTCTAATAATTTTATTGTTAATTCATAAGTCAAATTAATACGGATGAAATGTGTTTCGTTAATATTATTTCCATATTATATTAACTAGATTTTTATTTTAATTTGTTGTAGCATGATAGGTGAATATTTGTTACCACCGTCAAATATTTTACCTCACACATATTGATATTTATCTGCCATTATGAAAGAAATTGGAATGCAGTATGAAGCAATTCATGCGTTGCCCGATGACCATGTTCTATATTATAATCAACATGAATTTGCAACAGAATGTCCGGAATGTCATATCAGTAGATATCAAACAGATCAAGTAACAAAAAAGGTGTCTTGCACGGTTCTTCGTTATATTCCCATTATTCCAGTTTATGGATTACCATGCACGGAATAGAAGTCAAGACGACATTATTCGAATTCCTGCAGATGGGTCTGCAATTAGAGATATGGAAGAAAAATGGCCTCACTTTAAAGAAGAACCTCGTAATATTATGATTTATTTGGCAACAGATGGTGTCAATCCATTTGCAGAGATGAGATCTGTTTACTTGGTGTGGCCTATTTTTGTTATAAACAATAACATTCCTCCATGGTTGTCAATAAAGAGGGAGCACATAATGTTGTTGATGATTGTTCCAGGTATATTGTGTCTACAATTTTTTTTTTTAATGTAGTGGCATCTCATTTGTCGTATTTTGTCGCATAATGTCATATATATATTTATTTTTTTTCTCTTGTGCAATATGGTTTATATATCTAAATGGTACGTCTCATAATTATATTTTTTATATGTTCAAATCAATCAGGTAAGTACCAAGTCAAAGATATGAATGTGTATATCGAACTTCTTACTTACGAGCTACTAAAGTTATGGAATGGCATCACTATGTATGACGTATCTAGACCAATACGAGAAAGGCAATTTCAATTCCATGCAATGCTTGTATGGACAATACATGATGACCCAGGGTTAACCCATTTTTGTGGTATGTAATTATAAGTTCCACTTTATTTGCATTTAATTTTATGAACTAGTTAATATACTACGGACACATGTTTTTCTAAATAATCCAGTCATTTTGCATATAATTATAATTGACATAGATATTCCATCTCTTTATTTAGGTCTTCAAACAAAGGGGAAATTTGCATGTCCAGTTTGTGGTTCTAAGATCAAATATCATCGTTCAAAAAGCTTAGGAAATGAGGTGTTTGATGAGTATAGGCACTTCCTCTCTAAAAATCATAGGTATCGAACTACCGAAAAACATCTGTTCAATGGCAAGCAAGAAACTGCATTAAAACTGCAGAGAATGACACCTCACCTATGGAAGTTGCAATATAATAGAAATCATCAAGGTACGTATGAATCATCGTATATTAAAATTTTATATTGTATTTTTTTATTGTGTGTTGTTTACTGTAATTGACATTGATTTATGTAATTTCTTTATAAACTACTATTCATGATTGTCGTTCATGTGATCATGAAGGCGTTAATGGGATTCCACGAGGAATGAAAAGTTATCCTAGACAATTTAGTAGGTTTTCCTACTATGAGCACCTACAAATTGCTCATTTGTTTGATACAATGCATATCAGAAAGAATGTGACTGAAACATTATGGCGAATATTGGATGGAAGGAGTGAGAAAGAAAAAATTGTCAAAATTTGCAAAGACATTCAAGATAGCAACCATGCAATGAAAGACTTCATTCAATTTCATAGAAATGGAGAGAAAATTAATATAAAATCACTTCCATGGATGTTAACGGACCAACAAAGTAATGTTGTAAAAGAAGTCATGCGAAAAATTAAATTTCCCACTGGATTTTGTGCGAACATGAATAATATCATAACAAAGAAATGTGATTTTGTGGGGGTGAAAACGCACGATTGGCATGTCTTCATGGAGGTAATTATTATGGTATGCATTTAATTTTTTTTTTTCTATTCCAGTGAATATGGTTGGTATTTTTGTTTGTCTACTCTTTGTTTAAAAAATGAAACGATTTGTATATTTTTACAGTATGTTCTACCTCTCTCTCTCCTGGACAACTTCGATAACAATGTCAAACACGTAATATATAATCTTGGGAAATACATGAGGTAAGTAGCAAATTTTTGCATGCGCTTACTGTTTTTTTAATTCATCGTAGAACTTATATTTGATTTTTGTTCTCTAACACATGTTATGTAATATAATTTTTGTTTCTTAAATCTCTTGATTGGGTTGTCATGTCACTTGTAGATGGTTGTCATCTAAAGAATTCCATAAAGAAGATATAATGTATTGGAGGAGAGAAATTCCTCATCTCATGTGTTAAATGCAGAAGCATCTACCTTCGGCATTTTTCAATGCACAAGAACACTACCTCATACACCAAGTTGAGGATATTGAATTGTGTGGACCTACGCACTCAAGGTCCATGTGGATGGTTGGGAGGCACTTGAAATTTATGAAGGGTTTGGTCAGACAACGAGCACATGCTGAGGGTTCTATGATGGAGGGATATATGGTATACCAAAACATGTTGTATATTAGTGAATATCTTCCTATATTAGCGTCAAAGCTTAATTTACGCCGCATTTGTGATCTGGACTCCAATAAATATTTCGAAGGGGAGTACACGAATGGGAAAGGTATATCGAGGAAGGTGAAAGGTAATATAACACATTTGAATGTTGATTTTTATGTATATATATCATACATATTCTATTTTTATATTCAATATTTTGCATCAATTTAGACTAGTGTAATATACTTTGTTAAGTGACTATACATTTGTATTGAATTTTAATTTTATTGTCATCAAACAGTTGGTCGAGAGTGGGATGCAATTCATTTATACATTGCAAACAATATTGACTGGATGAAGGTATGGATTGAACGATGTGAACAATTTGGTCATGGAATATCATGGGAAGGTGTGGCTTCATTGGTTAAAGCTGCACATCGCAATGGAGATACCAATCTAACACAAAGGGAAATCGATTTAGCATATGGTTTAAAAGATAAGCAGGTAAGCATATTAATCAACCACACTATTTATATTTTTTTCAAACATATTTTCGTTGTACACGCTATTTTTTCCCTGTATGGAATTATAAGCATGCACTAGTTAATCATAACTATTGGATCATTATGTAATTTTTTTTGTATGGCTTGTTGCAAGTAAGACACCATAAGGCTATGTGGTGCAATGGCTGTAGATATCATATCAAAACATTGGATGAAATGAAGAAAACATCATATTGTGGGATATCTGCAATCTTTGAGGTGACCAATGTTTCCTCTAGAAGTGACATACATCCAGAACTCTCTGAAAATCGATACTATGGGTATCTGGAAGACATTCTTCAGTGTGACTTTAACTCCTTCAAGGTATTTATGTTCATTTTCAAATGGTACAGGTGTCGATTGAATCAATGTGATCCCGATAAAACAATTATTGAACATGATAATTGATTTACCATGGTAAATACAATGTTGTTTGAGCCAGGAATGGAGCCCTATGTTCTTCCAACCTAATGTGAATAGGTATTTTACTCTGAGGTTCCAGGTAGAGAGGGTTGGTCATTTGCTGTGAGACACGATCCAAGGGGAAGGCTGGTAAAGTATAACATAGATGAAGGTAATGAAGACATTATCGAAGAAGAAGACAATGTCATTGAAGATGATCATGATCAACACGAGTTAGATGATCATGTTCCAGAAGAGGATGTCCAAGAATTAGTTGAAACAGATGATGTATTAGACAATGTCCATGAAGATGATATCGACGATGACATGATGATCGTAATTGACATCGATGATGATGATGATATGGCCAATCCTTACAATGTTGAATCTGGATCATCAGATGATACAGATGATGACTCGGATGAAGAAGATGATGAAGTCCATTGAAGTGTAGGAGGTATGCAGTAATATATCTACTCTATATATTTTGATTTAATATTGCGATAGAAATATTGAAATTTATTGCCGGTACATATAATAAATTAACTGTTTCTTAGTGTTTTTTCCATTTTCCTGTATGTTATAATTTGAAACATTGCTTGTTATAGAGTATGACAAAAAACACATAATATTTTTTTGTACATAGATATTTTTGTCGGGTTATGGGGAATTGAGAGTGATGTGAGGGGAGGGAGGGACCATAAGAACTTCCACCTTCACATGGTTGGCCCTATTTAGTAGAGAATATTAAATTATTCTCGCAACAGAGAGAAGCTTAGTAAGGAAATGCACAATTATCATGCTAACCCAAATGGCGTGCTTGATCATGACCATCATCTTCATCATGATCATCATCATTGTATGATAGCCGACGCATCTACTTAGAAAGACCAACAGCGTTTGTCGTCGGTGGTTTAGCGAGCTCGTCGAATTCTTTTGAAGTCAGAATTCTGATATTCGATGCCTCTTGCCGTTGATGGTATGGGTTTCCAGACTCAAACATGATTGACACTAACCATTGGGGCATAAAAAACCATACCTATAGATTAAATAATGTTCTACATGGGGCCAACGTTGAAATTTTTTAAATATGTGCTGGCTTGGACTAAAATTTGGCATGGTTAGACTAGACGCATGCATTGGCAGTGTGGGAGGGTTTCCAGAATCAAACACGACTGACACTAACCATTGCATCATAAAAAACCATACCTATAGATTAAATAATGTGATACATGGGGCCAATGTTGAAATTTTTTAAATATGTGTTGGCTTGGAATGAAATTTGGCATGGTTAGACTAGACGCATGCATTAATGGTGTGGGAGGGTTTCCAGACTCAAACATGACTGATACCAACCATTGGAGCATCAAAAACCATACATATAGATTAATTAATGTGCTAGATGGGGCCAACGTTGAAATTTTGTAAATATGTGTTGGCTTGTACTGAAATTTGACATGGTTCTATTAGATGCATGCATTGACAGTGTGGGAGGGTTTCTAGACTCAAACATGATTGAAACTAATCATTGGAGCATCAAAAACCATACCTATAGATTAATTAATGTGCTACATGGGGCCAATGTTGAATTTTTTTAAATATGTGTTAGCTTGGACTTAAATTTGCCATGGTTAAACAAGATGCATGCATTGATGGTGTGGGAGGGTTTCCAGGCTCAAACATCATCATCATCATCTTCATCCTCCTCCTCCTCCTCATCATCGTCATGATCATCATCCTCATCATCCTCATCATCATCATCATCATCATCGTCATCCTCATCATCATCATCATAATCATCATCATCATCATCATCATCATCATCATCATCATCATCATCATCATCATTTCTTCATTTCTACCATCGAGGATAATCTATTTTCCCAAGTTGTTTCCCATCACAAGTTTTTTCATGGCGAGGGTTTCCAAACTCAAACATGATTGACACCAATCATTGGAGCATCAAAAACCATACCTATAGATTAATTAATGTGCTACATGGGGCCAATGTTGAAATATTTTAAATATGTGTTGGCTTGGACTGAAATTTGGCATGGTTAGGGGTGATGGGAAACTCGACGGCTCCTTACAAACAATCCGACACCTTTTTCATACCTCCAAGGCTAAAGGCGTTGGATATTGGTCTTTTCTTCTATGCAAAGGTCATCGGATATCTGATGTATCCTTACAAACAATCTGATGCCTTTGCCATACCACCAAGGGCTAAAGGTGTCGGATATTGGATTTTTTTCGATGCAAATGTCATTGGATATACGACCTCATCAACATCATCATCATCATCATCATATTTATCATCATCATCATCATCATCATCATCATCATCATCATCATTGTCATCATCTTCATCATCATCATCATCTTCATCATCATCTTCATCATCCTCATCATCATCAGCATCGTCATCATCATCGTCATCATCATCGTCATCATCATCATCATCATCATCATCATCATCATCATCATCATCATCATCATCATAATCATCATTGACGTCGTTGTCATCATCATCATCATCATCATCATCATCATCATCGTCATCATCATCATCGTCGTCGCCATCATCGTCGTCGTCGTCATCATCGCCGTCGTCGTCGTCGTCATCGTCATCATCATCGTCATCATCATCATGATCATCATCATCATTGTCATCATCGTCATCATCATCGTCATCATCATCGTCATCATTATCATCATCATCAGCAGCAGCGACAGCAGCAACATCATCATGGACGTTGTAGTTGTCGAATTCTTTTGAAGTCATCATCGTCATCATTGACATCATCATCGTCATCATCATCATCATCATCATCGTTGTTGTCGTCATCGTCGTCGTTGTCATCATCATCAACATCATCATCATCGTCATCATCATCATGATCATCATGATCATCGTCATCACCACCACCATCATCAACATCATCATCATCGTCGTCAATATGTGTTGGCTTGGACTGAAATTTAGCATGGTTAAACTAGATGCATGTATTGACAGTGTGGGAGGGTTTCCAGACTCAAACATGACTGACACTGACCATTGCAGCATTAAAAACCATACCTATAGATTAAATAATGTGATACATGGGGCCAACGTTGAAATTATTTAAGTATGTGTTGTCTTGGACTGAAATTTGGCATGTTTAAACTAGACACATGCATTGATGGTGTGGGAGGGTTTCCAAGCTCAATCATCATCATCATCATCATCATCATCTTCATCATCATAATCTTCCTCCTCCTCCTCCTCCTCCTCCTCCTCATCATCATCATGGATGTTGTCATCGTCGGATTCTTTTGAAGTCATAAGTCTGATATCTGACGCCTCTTGTCGTCGGTGGTATGGCGAGGTCGACCGATCCATCATCATCATCATCATCATCATCAACTAACATTTGAATCAAGATTTTTTCCAACTCAAAATAAAATTTGAGAAAATGACATATTTTCTTATTTTAAAAAACAAAATATTCTTATCATATTTTTTTTGAGAATTACAATATATAATTCTAAAAATTATATATAAAGATTTAAGGCGAAGACTCCTTGTTAATGAAATCTTGGGAGTTTTAATTCATCCTATAAGTTTCCATTCTTGAAAATTTCCCATTTAAATAGTTTATTGTATAAAAGTAAACAAAACTTAGAAGATTAAATTATAATTTAGATGTTTTTAACTTTAACATATAATTAAAGAATTAAATTATATATTAAAGAATTAAATTATAATTTAGATATTTTTAACTTTAGCATATTAATCAAAGAAAATTTGTATTGTATAATGCAATTCCTCAATTCCTAATAAATTTATTAGACCATCTTTGCCTAATAATACAAAATCAATCATTCCTATTATGTTACACATTTTAAAATGAAAAACTTTAGCTTTTCCGATAAAAAAATAAAAAATTGCTTAATAATACAAAACAAACATTCCTATTGTGTTACAAATTTTAATAATGTGTGTGTGTGTGTCTATATAGGATTGCTTAGAGTTGGGTGAGAGTCAATGAGAAGACTTGTGCAATGTGGGAACAAGAGATATAAGAACTAGAGATATGTGAACCAATTTCCCTCTCCTCACCTCCTCACATTGACCATTTGTTTAATAATGGAATCAATTTCTACAAATTGAAGGATTAACGCTACCAAAAATTACTCAATTACACCCCGATGATCATAATTTCACTTTCCTAGCGATGATACTAGTTACATGACCATTATTTTCTTCTACAAATGACCATATGATTGTAGGATGCAATAAGATGGTTGTATGATGCTTGTTGAGCTTCCATCTCAGCCATTTTGTCCATACAATGCTGTTCAGGATTCTCAACCTAAGAAGACAATATAGTTTTCTAATTGAGCCAATTTATTCCATGGTGATATGAATTGAGTGCCTCAATGAATTTGTCATCAGTTCTTGGGCCTCACAGTATCAATTGATATCATGAGAAATAATTTGATCAATTACGACTTCCCGCGTGCACGAAGATAGAGAGAGCAACCTATTCCTCGATCAAGTGCGTAGATAGCGAAAGAGTGATTTCGGAGTCGGGATTCGAACCTGCCAGTCAGTTAATCGCGGTGTATTAGCCTCCTTCTCGTGCAGTTTTCGTTATTCTTGGTGTAGTAGGCATTAAGATAAAGTCTCGGTGAGAGGAAGCCACATTCTCCAAACAAAGGAGGCGACATTCTCCAAGCAGGGGAGAAAATGCACCCTAAATCAGTGAGAAAATCAAATCCCTCCAACCTGGTATATGGTTTTTTACTGCAATAGGATCTGCCCTCTAACAAATCATGAATAGGGTTTTGGCATGAATTTTGGTGTGTATTTATGTCTTATTTAAAATGATCCCATGGTTTTTACTACAATCTTGAAGTAATTAAGGTTTTTAGAAAGGATTTAGAGGGTCGAACCCTTGCAGAATGGTGGTCCATTACAACCTACCATCAGTTTACCCGCATGACACCTTATAATGCATTACATGCATAGAAACTTCCATCCATTACATATTACATTCCCAACAACTCCAAGGTGTTTTAAGTGGATGCAATTTTGCATGCACAGGTGGACATCCTTCATACACTCAAGGACAATATTGTCATGGCCTAAAATAGGATTTAAAAACCATTAAAGTTGATGCTTTCAGGAGGCGATTGTGGGTGGACTCTTTTCTAGGGCATATTTTGAGACATTTTCCAATTTTGGTCACTCAAAGCCATTGAAAATGAGGGGTCATGGCCATTTTTTCTTGCTTTGGGGTTTCTAGTCCATTTTTTGTCTTTCTAGGGTTGCGAGTATTGCCACTATTATCCTTTTCTAATATTTTGGTGTCATTCTTGATTTTACTCCAGAACTCATTCATTTACATTTTTTAAACATATGCCACCAGAAACGAGAAACTAGAATGGAACAAGAAATAGGGCTAGCAGGATTTATGGAATATGAGATGTGAACCACTACCCCCACAAATACATAACCTATATAAAATTTATTTAGTGTTAGGATGGGAATTGGAACCAAAGCAGAATAAAAAAAAGGAACAACATGGAGGTCTCCTAGTTAGGTTTCTAATAACATAAATCCATACAGTAAGGAAATGGCGGTTGTTCACTCATCGTGTCTTTCTGTAGGCATCTCCTGCCTTATCTATGGCCTACACTCTATGCAAAAACAACTATTTTGTACTACAAAACCAGTTCTTAATGACGAAAAGCATTGTTTTTTTGGGAGTAAAAAAATATATATACTAACAATACAATAGCCTAGTTACAATTCTTAAGTAGGGTAAGATTTGAAACAACTTGATCATAAGTCCTAGGATATAATATTTTCAATAACCATCCAATATTATTTATTCTTTTAAAAAATAGACAAATTCTGGAGATTGGCATTTGAAAGTAAGATAAATAAGCATTCAAAACCAGTTCCAAAGTCTTGAAATCCACATAAGGAAGAAGGGTAGTATCACATATATGTCAGGTAGAAAAATTGGAGGTATAACATCCCTTTATAATCCAATAAAATAGGTCCATAATAGTATAAACCATAAAAAATCATGGAGTTTAATTTATGAGTGTAGCAAGTAAACATAAGATACACCACTAGGAAGCAAGACCTAATCATATAGTGATGGATTCCTCTGCATTATCCTCTAACACCAATACTCCATAAAGGATGACCTGGATCACATGAATGCCTCACTTGATATCCATCATTTCGCTTGTTCCATCTAGCCCTTGCTAGCACAATCCCTATGAGCATCCTCCATGACTATAGACCCAAATTACTTGATTTTCCATAATAGGGTAGATGTGTTGGAGAAGAGGATTTGTGTTCCCCTTGTGCTCCCTAGGTATTGTGGGGGGGAATTGAGGATGTAATACTCATATTCCTTATCTTGAAACCTTACCGATCCTCTGTATTTTATCTTCTTCTTAATGCACAAATCTGTATTAAGAAGAACAACTAGATCTGCAAGATAACTCTAGACAACTATCTCTGTCACTGGTAGTTACCTCTCGATTCAGACTAGTTATTTTTCTAGTCTCAAGGGGGTGTTCGTAGTGGTTTGTATTCTCTCATGAAATGTATAACTACTTGTATATAGAACAAATATCATCACATATTTTTTTCTATCAAAGACCATACCTAGGACCTAAGATTATTCATACTATTGGGGACCCAAGCAGTGGAACAATACTTTAAGTTATTTTACAGATCCTCAAGTTTGGCAAGAAACCTTTGATTACAGACTTGGTTAGACTCCAATAGAGCCAAGCAATGTGATATAATTTCCTCCAGCTAGGTTGATAGATCTCTTTTCTCTATGTGGGAAGGATGCTTGTGACATATTGGATGCAATTGTATGTTCACTTGAGCTTAGGAGATTTTTTTTACTGATCTTCTTGTGACATATTGGAAATTGGATGTTTACTTGAGCTAGTTCAACAATTAAATTCAAGATATATTAGTGGCTTTAGCTATGGATGGATGATTAAATAGGCCCATCAAATATCTGTGAACTAGCTCTAACACTTCATATGCTCTCCACACTTTTCCTTCCTAAAAATTTTCCTCCAAATTTTTTCCAAGTATGCAACCCTAATAGATGCCATCATAAAATATGACATCCAACAACCCTATTACCATGTTATGATTACTAAGCTACTGCAAATAGAGTTAGTTGAGAATCTAATATGGACAAAACATTCATGAAAATTTGTCTACTCACTTTATTTGAATGAGTGAGAAGGACAACATGGGTAACTTTGGGAACAATGTTTGAGAAGAAGTACAACCTTGATAGGTGATTAAATTTACCAACAACAATTGTAGTACTATTTTCCATCCCATTAATGACCACATAATTAGGTTTGAACTAAACTGACATACCTAAACAATATTGAGTGATCTAGTAGATGGATATGAGATTTTTTGATAGTCAAAGCACACAAATGACTTAGCAAAATAGATGAGGCACCTATAACATCTACCTCATCTGCTATATGGTGTGTTGATGAGACATGTTATCTATAGTATATAAAAATGATATAATATCTGTTGTTTCAAAAAACATAATTAACACATGATATGGAAGTTATGTATGTCTTATAACATGATGCTCATTTTATGTCATTTGGGATATTCCTCATGCAAAGTTTGTTTCTACACTTCATCATCACTAATCTAGGATATGGTCCAATATCTAGGTCCATTATGTTGTCATTGTTATGTTCCCATTGAAATCAAATGCCTTCTTCCACTTGTATCCCTTGCTTTGATAATTGGTCTGCCTATACATTCCTCTCCCTATATATGTGCTAGAAAATGATGTTCTGGAATAAGCCTATAATTTGGACCAGTTCTTCATAGATGGATAACAAGAAGATGTTCTTTGGATCCATTTTTAACCTCATCCACTACTAATATTGTGTAGAATGCCCTTAACCAAACTTGAGATAGTGGAGTAGAATTAATTCTATCTCCGACTTCGAACAAAAAAATATTACTTTTATCCCTAATAGAAGCAACAATGTGATCTATTGGTATTGCTCCCTATCATTCTTGATGTCAAGAAAGAGCTACCTAGGAGGGAGGAATTGGTATTTCTCCCTAAGGTGGGTTCATGAGTATATGAACCTCAATATGATACCAAGGACAAGTGTGATGTTCTCAAGTATAGTTGTAACGACTTAAGAAGCAATACATTTTTGAAAATTTCGATCTACCTAATTTTTTAGAAGGTAAATATGAGTTGACTCCAAGAGTTCCACATAGGTGGATTCTGTTGCACCTTCACCTTATTGAGTTAGTACAAAAAGTGGTCCATAGTCCATAAATGATATCAATTTTGTGAATTGAGTGGGGTGACATTACCCTATACCATCTTGCATTAGATCATGATGAGTGATGAGTAAGGAGGTTCTGGTTGAGAGAGGGAAACATTGGTACGATATTGTAGATGAGAGCATTAGGAGGCCATTTAAATTTACTACCTACGGGGATCCATATGGTCAGTTAACCAAGTTATAGAGTTGTACAATAACAACATTTCCATAGGATTACCTTTCCAAAGTGACCAATCAAGGCTATTTACAAATGAACCACAACTACTTGATTATATGCTTGATCCTCTAATGCAGCATAGGTCCTAGTCAGTTGTGTCATTTGGAACGTGTTTGCTTTAAGAAACCCCAATTTCTCCTACAACTAGATGTAGAGCGAGTGCCTTTGATAAAGTGCCCCCACCATATGCCTCACATAGTACATACATTACTATTTATTTAAAAATACAAATACAAATTAAAATTTTAAAAAGAATGATAATATAGAAATGAGATTGAAAGGCTAGTACCCAATGACAATCCTTTTTTGCTTTGAGTGCACTAATGATGGAAAACAATCCATTTGCAGTGCTCAATTCCTTAAATTGTTTCGAAGTAGCATCTTTCTACCTATTTCATCAAAATTGATATTGGAAGACCTTTTTGAGACACTCTTTCCCTTTTTGTTGAAAAGATCAAAGTCATATTTTGTATTTGGAAGCATATCTTCGTTTGTCACGTAGTTGTACTCATTAGAAGTAGAATCAATAGTAGATCAGATCCATCTTGAAATAAGTAACATTAGTTTGGCATATTCAAAAAAGAAAATTTTTGAGTGGTTTTTTCATCTTATTGAAAATTTTCATGCTTACATTGATTGAAGAACTCTCTCCTTACCTTAGGTAGTATTCATTGAAAGGAAAGGATTATTTTGATTCATACTCATTTGCATGGTTTGAGTCAGTCATCACACCACAAGTTGCACTTCCATTACCCGACTGAGTAATACAACAACCATTAAAATTCATCTCCCTAACTCAACACACCTTAACCTCGCTTGAGGATAAAAAGAATTTGGTAGTTAGGTAGGACACCGGGGATAGGCTTCCAAATAATTCCCCCTTGTCATTTTCATCTGAGACATAGTTTTTGTCCTCCAGGGTACTAAAATCCTCTTGTACTTATTTACACAGTCATCGACCAGTTTGTGGGGGGGCCTCTTGTTTTTTCAGGGGTAAGCCACGAGGACTGATTCCAGATGGACTTTGTGGAATGCCGCACTCCACTTAGCACCTAA
The DNA here is from genome assembly GCA_027924585.1 of Larix kaempferi. Taxonomy (NCBI): domain Eukaryota; kingdom Viridiplantae; phylum Streptophyta; class Pinopsida; order Pinales; family Pinaceae; genus Larix; species Larix kaempferi. The sequence goes on from BSBM01000217.1 coordinate 34,038,418, forward strand.
GGACATCTATCCATTGTATTCCTTGTATTTTACCATGTAGGTGATACTTGGGATCAAAGACAGAAGTGCTAGTTAACCTTCCCCGACGTGTCATGAATGAGGTAGCCTAGTGACTCTTCTTCGAGGGATCTTTTACAAAAGATCCCTTTCGGTAGAGGGATATCCTTCCACTTTGGTCTCTCATTTCATATTGTTCGACTTGGATTTCATCACCTTGCATAGGATACAATTTGTCTAGGTCTCTAGCTCCTAGTTAGGAAGTCTGCTTTCTATTTCACCTTTTTAGAGGGTCTTTTTCTTTTTAGTGCTACTTGTTGGCATTTTGTCCAATTTTGTTTCAGCTCGCTTACTGTGACACCAGTCCCAGTATAGTTTTTTGAGCTTGATTTTTAGGACAAAGCCATCCTTGAGAGGTGGAGAATGGATTTATAGAGTTTTCCACTAAACTTGAGAGATTTAGATTTTACAACATGATAGGGACATGGGACTAAGAAGGTATATGATTAATGGGAAACACATGGGGTAGCATACACTCTTTTACAATAAGTCATCACAAGGTTCCTTTCTTAGGTTAGATCATCCTTTTGTAACAAGAGGAATTGGTGCACATATGAGAACGTGAACACTTTGAAAAACAACCGTCTTGAATATAAGAGCAAGGTAAAAATTTCGCCCATGCTGCATGTCATCAATGATAACCTTCCCAAAATTATAGAAACATATGCTTCAGACCTAGGATGGGGAGGAGTTTTAAATCAGGTAAGAAAACCTAAAGAAGAGGAAATAGTCCAGTTTGCATCAGGAACTTGGAATAAAACTGAGCAAAACTATGCCACTATCGATAAAGAAATCCTTGCAGCACTGAGATGCATAGAGAAGTTCCAGATTCATTTGTTGAACCATGACTTTATCATAAGAATAGATTGCTCTAGTCTTCCATTTGTGCTAAACAACACAATAAAAAATGCAATAACAAAAGGAAATTTTGCAAGATGGCAAGCATTGTTTTCCTGTTATAACTATACTGTTGAGCACATTTCTGGGAAAGAAAATAGCATTCCTGGATTTTTAATAAGAGAATATTTGACACAGAAGTATGTTGTTAATTTTAAACAAGCGAGCCTGAAGCAAGCGAGCCTAAAACAAGCAATCCTGGAGCAAGCGAGCCCGAAGCAAGCGAGCGTAGAAGGTCAAAGCAAAATCCAGTGGTCCCATAACCCACAATTAAACATGGAAATCTTTGCTTGGACTGAAGGAAAACATCAAATCTATAATATTGATGATAATATGAGTTGGTATGGTTATATGCAAACATGGAAACCTAGGTGGGGGTTGAGACATACTAAAGTATTAGATGCTAACTTACAGGGATCTGATGCTTTTATTAGACTAGTTCCAGAACTCAGAAGAATGCCTATGGGATTCAGTATTGTACCAGAGATGATTTACAACAACTCCCTGAGAAAAGCAGCTGGTGCAAGCAATTGGTTAACACACCTCTACCATGATCTTAACTTAATCACGATAAAGGTCTCTACACATCACCACAGGCTACAACTAGACCATCAATACTATTGTATTAACTGAATACGTTCTTTGAAAGCATGGCCACATCAAGATGCTAATCTCCGGTTTCCAAGTACTACCCACACTTATGAAAAATATAAAAAATTATGGTGGGAATTCTTGAGAAAAGAAAATACTGATAGAACATATTATACCATGCTAAATTTTGGACATCAAAGTACACATATACATGAGGATCCTCCATTCTACGGCCCTGATTGGATGAGAGACTGGTGGCATTCATTCGGCATCAACCTGATAGCATTAGAACCAGCTGTTATTTATAATCTAAAACGGGACGTTGGAGAATCTATCGAACAACTCAAAGATATTTTGCAGACAAAGATTACTGAGGATCAAATCCTTGAGTACTACATTAAAAACAAAGAGTAATGGCTTGTCAAAACCCGCATAGAAGTCCACATGCATCAAAATAGACACATGGTCCTGAGGTCTCTTTATTCAAAGGCATGGGATACTCAATCCAACTTTTGAGAATTATATGGTCCCCCATACTCCGATGATTTGTAAATATCTCAAAATTATTTGGCTATGAGTGGGGCCTGTCCATTCAGATTGTCATAATAAGATTCCATTCGGCTAAGAGAGTGGGCCTATCATCTCTGTGTTTTAGGTAGATAACCATGTGAGGCATTCGAGTTTGGTCTCTCTTTGCTTTGTGTCTGAGTCTAAGAAAAGGTGTATGCTCTGCAACTAGCCTTTGTGGTATTAGATTGCAACAAAAACCTTGTCTCTCCTTAAGTCTAGTGTCTGTTAGGAAAAGGAATAAAAGGAGTATGCTCTGTGGCTGGCCCTCGTGGTATCAGATCACACCAGAAACTTGATACTTCCTTAAGTATAAATCTTGAGTCTGTATCTATCCGAGGAAGTATGCTTTGTCTCTTGGCTGAGCGCTAAAAGAAGGCATTAGAAAACTCTTTGAGTCTTTGTAACTATGTCACGATAATATAAAGAAAGCCCTACTTTTTCCCGTGTCAATATGATTGAAAATTTATGTTATGCAATTAATACCATCAGTCAAGATTACGAGTAATTGTCCAAAGGAAACATTAGTTGGGAGCAGCGCTGAAGAGGTATTCACGTATGTTCACAGAAACATTTATCTTATATATAGGACAAGGGAAGAGTGGTCAAAGGGAAGGGCATAGATGGAGGTATTTCCTATCTTAGACTGAATCCTCTAAGAATACCATGCTTGATTACAAAACTACCCATGTGTTTCCAATATTCAATGAATTCATCCTTTTCCTTAAGAATATTTCAGTTTAGATTTTGAATAAGATTATACAAGTTTCACAACATTATATAAAATATTGTTTTGAATATTTGTGAACACTTATGAACCATCTCAAAGATCTTAGTTTTGAAAGTCATAAAAAAATTTAGAAGTTTTCCATAATGGTTAGTTATTTTCATTTTATATTATTATTGCTAAATATAAATATCTTACTAAATGTGAGTGTAATTCAATTACCGAGATGATGAACCCAAACTTATGGGATGAGAGAGACTTTAGGGCCATGATGACAAATATAGTTAGATGGTGTGATATGGGACTCAAGACCCAAAGGAGCAATAAAAGACAGCTCATAATTGCATGAATTTCTACTCCTAAGAAAGATATCGTGATCCTCTTCCTCATCACTTGAATGCCTACATTTTGAGAAAGGGAATGCGGTACAGGTCACCTTATAAAAGGAACTACACGTCACCTTTTAAGAGGCGCTATGTCTTGCGGTCCTATCTAAACATTTTTCCCATGGTGCAGGTAGAACCAAACAAGTATTTTTCAGATTTGTCTTCCTCAAGCGAGGGGATTTTAGGGAGGCTAGAGGAAAGTGAGACATCCAGTAGGTCTACAAGAGTTTTATCAACTAGATATCAAAAGACCAGAAGAAAATACCCTAAATGTATGGAATTTTTTCGCGCTCAAGGGGGGTCATGTTCCTATGATGATGAGACAATAGGCGACGTCGAGGTGCCCTTGAGGTACATACATTTAGTGAAACAATGGGTACCCAAGGATCTTCCTCAACCGAACACATAGTTTTGTGTGAATGAGAGGATATATCGAATTGCATTGTCGTCATTACATGGTTTGGGGTTCTTTTGCATGGATGGCATAAAGGTCGGTTACGGCACATGTACAAAATTGATGGAGTATGTTGGACCCTGTTACAACTACAAAGATTGGATGTGCCTGGTCCAATATAAACGAAGTATGCGTAGATATGGATTGTCATCAAACTATTTACAGTTGAAAGACAAAGATCAAAATAAAGGAGAAACGTTGTACATTGACGGAAGGCGAAAGGCCACAGGGAATATTGCGGGGTTTATAAATAGTACACAACCAAGGTCTACAATTAAGCAACCCAACTGCGAATTTGAGGGGCGTGAAGGAAACCGTGTTTTTATATGTTCCATTAAATCAATATCTATAGGGGAAGAGTTGCTTATTAATTACAATTTGAATCGAGTAGATACAAACATGGTTACTATGTGAGTGGTACATATAACAATTTACCCAACCTTTTATTAATGAATTTAACATCTTAAGGATTTTTTGTTAGTTTATTTCGTTTAAATTTTCTATATTTACTTCGCAGGCTAGTGATTGGGGAAAATACATGCCAGCAGATGGTCAGAGGACTACAACTTCCTCGAGGGAGCAGGTATACATCTTTGTAATAGTAAAAATATAATAAGAAAAAAGAGTTTTTGTGCTTTGTATTTCCATTAGTAGATTAGTTTGGTTTATATAATGTTATCTATATTTGATGCATAATTGTACAATTTAAATTATACGTCAAGATGTTTTGTTATTATATTCTTTCATTGAGTATTTTGATTTCGTTTAGGTAATTTTCTCTATGTTTTTTATTTAGGGTTCTGTAAGGGGCAGCTCCCAACTATTAGCAGATCGGGGCAGGTCACCTATGACCATTGATCCGATGAGTGGATCACGATCCTCGAGGTTGCAGGTATAATTCATTGGAATTGTACCAATATAATACATAGCATAATGTTTATTTTGTTATGTATTTTTCGTGTGTATACTGGTTTGGTTATGATAATGTTTTCTACTTCTTTTTCACAGGGGCCGGATGATCAGGGCAAGTCCACAATTGTGGATAAGACGACACCATCATCCAGGCATCAGGTAAACCTAGTTGTAATTTTAGGAATCTATCATGATAGATATGTTTTGTTAATATAATTTTAGGAATCTATCATGATAGAACTCAGTAGTGTTTTATATATTTTTGTTGCAGACCATTGAATCGATGTATGAAACAACATCAAAACATTTAATAGATCTTGAAGTGGCTGAGCTGTTAAAAGATGCTAACATAATTGGTTCAGCTACAAACCCGATTAAGATGATACAAAACATCTTGGAAAAACATAGTGCAGAACTTATGCGTCTACTATTCCAAACTCCGCAAACAGATGCGATCCAAGCCAGGATTGCAGTGTTGAATAAGAGAACTGAAACCTTGCAAGTAAGTTGCGGAATCTTGAATCATAATATAATTCATTTGAAAGTTTATAATTTTCACTTTTATATGATAGTGAACTTATAAAATGTGGTTTGCATTTACAGAATTTTCTGAGACCATACACTAGTGGTCAAGGCGGTGTTGGCCCCAGTGCTTCTTGTGGAGAGACGTTGCATCGTGAGAAAACGAATCCACTTGCATCGACTCCTTCACCATTGTTGTCGAATAAACAGTCGGAAACACATTCCGCAACACCCCGGACCCCAACTGTGAGCGCACTGGACGCTAGTGACCGACGCACACTAGATCGTCCAGAAGAAGGAGTCGACATCGAGCCTCCTAGTATTGATATTGTAGAAGCTGCATTTCCAGGATCTTCCCGTGTCACTAGCATGGGAATAATTGAGACAACATTTTTGGTGGATGAAGATATCGTCCCAATAAAGATAGAGAAGATCTCAGGTAAATATATGTTGAGCAAGTTAGTGTTTATAATTTGATTGTAATATACCGATAAAACAATTTTTTTCAACTAATTATGATCATGGCACAATCGTTTTGCAGGAAATGATGTTTTTTATAAAAATATGAATGATTTGTACTTGGATATCTTCGGGCCCACCATCTAGACAACCGAAAAATTTAAAAGATGATCTCACTAATCAGTTGGTTGGCTTGTTCGGCAACGAGACCTTCAATCGAGCCGCGGTCTTGAAAAAGGTTGGACAACATATGAAGATTGTCCGATACCAATATAGGGTTCACCTAGAAAAAAACCCTAGGTATGAGCACCCTCCAATGATTCCAACAAGAGAGTGGAAATCTCTAGTGGATGATGGAAAGGAGAGGGGCTTGAGAAAAGAAGGAAAGATAACACCAGGCACAGGGAGGTATGCAATACTTTCCACAATGTAATTCTAAACCTTATTATTATTGATTTTTATATAAAATTTGGAAAATCTAATGTATTTCAACACTTGCATAGGCTGACAGACACATCAAATCCCACAAAGGCAAGACTGGAAAAAATTGGTCAGCACAAGCTTGGGTCAGGAAAAATTGCAAATTATTTTTCCTTTTATTGCACCGCAAAATGTAAATTAACGACGTTATGCAAATATGCAGGCCGACCGATTCAAAGAAGTGCCCACTGAGGAAGACTTGAAGCTTGGATTCCAGCACGACTTTGGAGTTGTTGTTGAATGCCGAAAAAGCTTGTCTGGGAAAACAAAGTCTTCTGGTACTGATCCATCTGGTGCACATGTATATAAAATCTATATAGTTTAACGAATATTTATTACTTGTGCAATTAAATAATTGACATAAAATATTGACTCTATTTTGAGTAGGAAAGCAATGATCCCCTCAATGTCGAGGAGGAAAAACAACAAATTGAAGATCATGCTTTGAATCCTGGTAATGAATTTATTCATATGATACGATTTTATATATAGCATTGCATATGGTGAACATTAATTGTACTTCGCCATATTTCAACTGCAGAGCATGTAGAGGGTCACATTGTATAGGCTGAGCTTGGACAGGAAAATGAAGAACATGATGTGGCCACAACAAGTAAAAAAACACCTTTGTAATGTTTTTTTAAAATGAAATACTTGTCATTACAAGAGCAAAATATATCGATGCAACATTTTCACATTGTTGCAGCAAATCCGAACCCCTTGCTGCAAAGTCCACGTCACGAGCACTTTAGGATGCAGACATCACAACAAGCTGATGAAGAACCAAGAAATGGAGGACAAGGTCCAGAAGATGATCTTATTAGAGATTTTTTACTAAAGAGAAGAAGAATTAAAAAGAAGTGACTGAAAAAATATTGTCTAATTATTTTTTATAATAAAATGTCATCCGTGATTTTTGGCCTCATGAATGAATGAATGGTTTAATGGTTTAATGGTGTTGGATTTTATTGAATGAATGTGTTCACTGAATGAATGAATGGTTTATTGAATGTTATCTTTTATTGAATGAATGTGTTGACTGAATGAAACAATGGTTTAATGAATGTTAGCGTTTATTGAATGAATGGTAGATGTTTTTTTATGATGAAATATGCATGAATTTGCACGTAATTTTTTTTTCAAGTACATGCATTGAGTATGGGGAATTGAGAGTGATGTGAGGGGGGGGAGGGGCCATAATATCTTCCACCTTCACGTGGTTGGCCCTATTCTGTAGAGGACATTAAATTATTCTCGAAACAGAGAGGAGCTCAATGAATGGCTACGGTGCTGCCTTTCTACAACCCACTTGTGTGTCATATAAATTTTGACAATTTCTTGGAACTTGTTGTGATGTTTGGTTGCTCCTCATAACCAATTTTGAGTTTCCACAACTTCAAAGGCTAAGTAAGTGACGCATTGGAACCAATATCCTTACCCTTCTCTTTAATTTTGAGTGAGATGCAATAATTGGAGAATTGTTTCCATGTCATAAGAAATTGATCCTCGCAAAAGAGGGCATACCACACTTCATTTAGTTGACTTGTTGCATGATGGAATATGCTTGTTGGGATCTTACAAAACAAGAAAAGACCTGAATTTGACTTGGTTATCATTTACTTCCAAAATGGATTGTATCTAAGTCTAATAATGAAGAGATACTTGCACACCAAAGATGGGATTGAATTCTAATTGAAGATTTTGAATATGAATATTGCTTAGAGTTGAGGGTTAGTGAGTATACTTCTGCACTGTGGGAACAAGTGGATCTAGAATTAGATCTAGAACCATAGACATAACTAGTAGACCAGTGAGCCGGAGCCAAAGCTATAGCTAGGAGCCAGAGTTAGATCCATGTTCCAAAGAAGCAAACAAAAGGTATATTGATCTATAGTTGGTTTCATTTAAATATTTCAACGAACAAAAATCCTCTCAATAGGGAGGTGAGATCTAAAATGAATCCAAACAACTTGAATGGTTGTAACACTTGGTACATATAAACAATTTAGATTATTAATGAAAGTAGAAAACAAGGAAATATAATGCAATAATAAAGAAAGAAAATGTACGAAAGAAAAAAGAGAGAGAAACAAATAATAATAATAATAGGAGAGAATGTTGGGAATGAGAAATGGAAGGGACAGTGACATTTCTTCTTCCCATTACCCCCAACTTGGTTTATATCTTATTGAAATTCCACTCACAAAGGTGTTTTTTTCTAGCCAGTAGGTGAGGACACACAAGAGCCCAACTATGTAAATTATTGGATGGCCATATAGCCATGATATGAATTGTAACTAGTTATTGTTGAAATGGAGGTGACATACACATGTTATTTCCTTGAGCTAGAGTTGGTACCAACCCCACCAATCAAAACACATCATTGAGAAGATAGCTACAATTTGTGGGTGGTCATATGCAAGCTAGTAGGCTACCTCTTGTTTCCTAGAGGTCATACAATTGGTTATTGTGGCATTTGCTTAGTCGGTTGGATTGTGTGTTGATTGGAAAGTCTAATGAATGGTAACCATAAATTATATCACCATTCCTTCACTCCATTTTTTTTTCATCTTATGGTTCAAATTATATGAACTTATGTTGGTTAATAATTTTGGCATTATTTATATTTGTCGCATTCCCATGTTCACATGAAGTAAACTCATATCAATCTTAATACTTAAAAAATCATTGTATGAGGAGGTATTGCATATGACATTTCATTTACTGTCAAGAAAAAGAATCATCTATGATACTTTATCATCTCATGAGCACATTATATAAATAAGGAAGTATGAATTAAATACTAAGTATATACATCAACTTCCATTTAAATCCTCATCGCATAGTGATAACTAAGGATTATTATGCATGCACCTCCTCACTTTATAATATCATTTGGGTCAAGGCACGGAGACAACCATAAATTATCAAATGTGTACGCAAAGAGTAAGAGACAACTATAAGTAAGTCTTATATTAAATTACCATATAAGTCTTTAATTGGCACTATCATCTGATATTTGACACGTTGGATTGTTGTGATCTTCTTATCACTCCTTACCAATGTGATTGTAAGGCTTCTTTGATGGTGAAGTCCATAATTTTAAGTCTTCTTCCTCATTCTCATTCCTTTTGGTAAGACAATAAGGAGGGTAGTGGCTCACATCAACATGGAAAACAGTTTTGACATAGAGGTAGATACATTAATTCTTTCATTAGATAACTTAAATTTCATGCCAGTGACTATGAATTCACTGAATTGTGGATTGGTAAAAAACACATCAAAATATAGAGCTTCGAGCTCTTAATTACTCATGTATCTAGAATTTTCACAAATTGAGCCATTAACAAACTTATTTTGTTGTTATGGTTCAATATAAAAGCTAGATTGTTGAGACTCAAACATGCAGTGAGTCGTAAGACCCGCCATTAAAATTTGATCACAACATAATAGTGTATTTACAAAAAAAATTACACTATTGCTGTCGGATATCCGACTTCCCCTCTAAGATATCTGACATTCTTGCCATACCACCGATGGCTAAGAACGACGGATATCATCCATTTTTACATGGAACTGTTGTCGGATATCCGACTTCCTCCTCTAAGATATCCAACGTTCTTGCCATACCACCGATGGATAAGAACATTGGATATCAACCATTTTTACATGGAACTGTCGTCGGATATACGAATTCATATAAAGCGGTAGTCGTCGGATCTCCAACCTCCTGAAAAAGGATCTTTGTCAGATAGGCGACGAGCGCATTGAAAGAGGTTCGGTCGGATATCCGACAGGTAGGTGTCAAATCTCTGACCTCCTAAAAACAATCTTTGTCGGATAGGCGACGAGCGCATTGAAAGAGATTCGGTTGGATATCCGACATGTAGGTGTCGGATATTTGACGGTTCATTTTACTGTCGGATATCCTCCAAATTTGGACCGACGTTTAAACAAGAAGAAGGTTGTCGGATGGTCGATAGCTGGATGTCGGAAATTGGACATATATGTCGTCAGATTTTGGGTTCAAAAAACCTAGTGGGTGTATCTATAGCACAATTAATCTGGGCATACACCATCATCATCCATGATTATATTCTTTGATATCTCTTTAATTTATCATTTATCTTATCATAGGTGTTGCAACCAATGGGCTTATATTCCATTAACCTCAAACTGGTGCTCATGACCAAGAAGGAATGGCACTGAAAGTAATGTTGGAAAGAAAAAATACTCATCTATGCCACCTAAACCATACACCTAACATATGAACCTAACCCACACATTTAGTGTTCCCAATTAACCCATACACCTAAGGGACACACCTGACCCATGCATCGAACCCCTAACCCCTATCTATACCCTAGTGCAAAAACACCCTCAACTTTTGACACTTATTAGTAACTGTAAGTGAAATTTCAAACCCACCCCAACTTAACAATGAATTCTCCAAATCCAAAGATGATCCATAGGACATGAAATCGAAATGGACACTAACCAACTAATAATAATTTAACCTTGAATCCTCCTCTAATCCCAAATCCATTACCCACAAACTCCAAATCACCTATTTGGAAACACACATTGACTCCTTAACCCAAAGTTCAATAAAGCAAACTTCCACATTGGAAAATATTTTGGGGTATGTAATGACCCATGCACATAATCCACACAGGTAACTGACCATGCAATTAACCCCATGCATTTAACCTATGCACCTAAACCATGCAGATAATGCATGCCTTTGTCTCGTGAACCTAATCCACATGCATAAGTGACACAAAAACCTCTTCATGTGTCCCATTAGCACTACATGCATAGGATAATGATTAGGTCCTTCGTTTATGGCCTTAAACCATGGTTCCTATAATTCTTGGCCATGTACTGGTAACTAAATATCTAATTCATTCCCATGTACCTCATGTTCGCAAAATATTCCATATGTAGGGCCTATGTAGTGGTTCATGGTCCATGTGCCTTAATATCATCAGTTTGGTGTTAAGTCTATGGTTTTTGTCCTTGAATAACAACTTCTTGGATCATAAATCACTTACTTACTACCACCAATGGCTAAACACACCTAACACAATCAAACCACATAGATGACTCATGGACCTAGCACACCCAACCCATATAATGAATTTACGCACCTTGAAAGCTTCAACCTATAACCCCCTAACCCCGTACCTAACCCTAACATCTAACCCTTAACAAACCAACATGTTAACTCAGAAACTACTTACTGATTAGTACCCCCAAAACCTAAACCCCTTAACCAATAACCAACAACCCTATAGGTGCCTCACATTTAACCCAGAAACTCCACAATGCATAATTCATTACTAAATTGTACCCAACTATCCCTTTAATCAATTAGCCTCCAAAAGTTCAATTTTCATGACTTTTAGGTGGGGTTTCAAATAACCGCCACCAAAAGTTCAATGCTTATGAATTTTAGGGGGGCTTTTAAAAAAATGCCTCCAACAATTCAATTCACATGACTTTTAGGGGGGTTTTCAATCAACCACCACAAAAAATAGATTCTCATGACTTTTATGGGGGTCTTTTCAAAAAATCACCTCCAGAAGTTCAATTCTCATGACTTTTAGGGGGGCGGGGTTCGACAAACCGCTTCCAAAAGTTTAACTCATGAATTTTAGGGGGGTTTTCAAAAAACCGCCTCTTCAAATTCAAATTTTCCTAACTTTTAGGGGGGGTTTCAAAAAATGCCTCCAAAAGTTCAATTCTCATGACATTTAAGGGGGGGTTTAGCAAGACCACCACAAGCCAAAATCGTCGATAAAAGGGTGATTTGTTGTAGTAAGAGAAAAATTGTAGAAGTCTAATATGCATTAAGATGCACTTGGTTAAGATCGTATAATCGATGAACTCATGACCCTCACACGATCTATGCCTACAAACTGGATTAGGTGTGATTTAGTGTGATCTAGTGCAATCTAGAAATTCCACTAAATTCTCCACGTGTTGCATCCTAAATTTGCAAAACTGCAAACTGATCTCCCTCTCGCTCAACAACAAACTGCATTTATTCCTCCATAATGAATGCATTTTCCAAAATTATTCAATGAGATACATGGAAATCACTTCCTCAATACAACTAATAAATGATGGTCTCCCTCTTTAGATAATTCAATTATTTGGTGGATTTAATTGGTAGCATATCCTTTTATATGGTCATGTGATATATGCTGACACAAAGTAGTTGTTTCCAAAAAGGTGTGAATATTTTAATGCTTTGAAACAAACAAGTGGAAATTACATGGGGTACAAATTTAAAGTATAAAAAAACTTTTACTTTTTGAAAGCAAGTAGTGATAAGGAAGAGTGGTGCAAGTTGGTGAAAATAAACACACATTTGGTGAAAATTCACGAGGGTTGGTGAAACTACTTTTGGAAAAAGAGAAAAAGTCAAATTTACAATTGCCATTGGCTTTGTCAAAACCTACTTTGTAATCCAATATTTTATTCTCAGCATTTTTTTTAATAAAAATATCATTTTTTGGTGGTGGATGTGTCCTTGACTTGTCCTATAATTTGAATAAGGAGGTCAAAGTATTTGCATCTGTATGTGTGAAATTTTTCATGATGTCTTATATGGTTGATGCTTGATGTTTTATGTCTAGTTCTAGCATGCAAAAATTACACTTGCAAATCGTCATGCAACCATAAAGACTTAGATTAAAAGGGAAAATCGCATTTAAGCATTCAAAAACAAATCTTCAAGTACTAGAAAACTCAATCAAGTGTTTAATCAAAGGAACATCTCACATCAAGGGACTCACAAAACAATTGAAATTGAAAATCAATATAAACTTTTAAGCGATGTACTTGCAAATAGTTGTTTTTGTAAGTGTTGAAATCAAGTAAAGTTGAATGGCACTTGTAGGTGCATTCTGAATCCATATTGAAATAGTTGAGTAGTTGAATTCGTAATTGATTTTTCCAAATTAGATCTACAACGTACATACATGGAATAACAAGGTCTTTGCCATCAAACATATCACAAACTTGGGTGCATTTTCGGTGGTATCTGACACCCTCGTCTTGCTAGAAACAAAATCAAGTGAGTGAGTTAAACATTTCAAGTGAGCATGAAGTGCAAGTGAGTGAATTCAAATGGAATGAAGTATGGAACTGCTAGAGTTACTAAACACTCTAATAATCACTACTGAAGACAACACAGTGATATTAAACAAAGCAACTCTGCAATATGTTCTAACTTGTTTGCAAGTGATGCAAGGCAAAGTACAACTACTTCAAAGTCATAGTTGACTTCTTCAAGATAAACTTCAACAAAAGAATTTTCAATATTCTGAATAGTCCTTATTCAGCACAACCCTCTATTCGATGACGGTGTCAATGATGATTTTAATCAACATTCATTGCAAAAGCAACTCAATGATCCAACTTCAGAGACAAATGTAGGATTTGATGAATCTATACATGAATATTATTTTCAAGCATTTTATTTTGAGTTCAATGAAGAAAACCTTTCAATGATGCAACAATATGCAATGCATCAAACTTCATGGAATTCAAAACAACCGGTTCAGAACACTCTTTCCAAACCCATCATCAAACATTGCGAATAAATTAGCAACAACAAGCACAAAACAAGACTCATATATGAAAAGGATGTGAATTTTCATATTCCAGACTACAAACCTATTCAATTTGTGAGTGCAGGATTCATTCATGAAAATTTGAAGTCTCTAAAAGTTAATGAAGAAGTTTATAAAAGGCATAACACATTTTACATCTTGACGAGAACCCGACATTGTTCTCGTTTTTTGGGGGGTCAATTTTAGTAGTTGTTTTAACCTCTGTTTCAAAAAGTGTGTATACTGGTAGCACCATTTTTCATTTTGAGCCATTTTTTTGTGATTTTGAAACTTCTTGGTCATAAGAAAACTAGAACTTTGATTTACAATGGCATTTTTCCAAACTTTACAACAAAAATCTACATTTAATAGCTAGTTATAGTAAAAAAATACACACATTTTTGAATTTTTGTACGATTTAGAAGCTAGTTAGGATGGAAAATATATGCATTTTCAAAGTTTTTTCATTAAGCTTTTATCTTTAAAAAGTCATTTTTTGGGGAAATTTCTAAAGAAAATGAGAAAAAAAAGGACATTTCAAACCATTTTTCAACGTATTTTTTGTTATTTGATGTATAAAAATGATACTCTTTAGCATGATTTTCCATAAAGTGATGATTCACATAAACTCAACAAAACATATACCATATATTTCTAAATAACATATTAATAACATAACATTTATTCTCAAAATAAAATCTTCAATTCAAAACATTACAAAAATATGTTATCAAAAATTTGTCAACTATGACATTTTCCTCAACGATATGAAACTAATCAACAATATCATGTAGTCCGAAATCTTCATTCAAAATGACATTTTCTGCTGCTTGGCTCTCTTCCTGGACCTCAATGTGTTCTTCCATTGGGTCCTCTACTTTTGCAAAATGCCCAAAGTGATCTTTTTCTAACATCCCTTTTAAAGGAGGTTGAGGCTCTTTTGACATATTTGCCACAAGTGACTCACTGAATTCTCCTTTCTTCAAAGGCAACTTCCTGCATTTCATATGGAAGAACTTTCATAGCATTAATTCTTTGCTTGATATAATTACACTGTAGTAGATCATTCTCAACGGATATGCAATTTCTTCCTTTTTATAAGTAACATGCTATTGTTGTACCTAATCACCACATACAAAACAACAAAAAGTTAAATAACATAATGAAACATAAATTTTAAAAATATATATTACTGAATTTAGATTACGGCACTAGTTTCATATGTAATATCAGAAATATTACCTGATCTCGAGAACAAATATAGAACCCAATCTCCTTTTTTTGAAAAAGTATATATGATATAATTAATCAATGCTTGTGGCTTCTAGTAGATGTTTACATTCTCTCCTTTCAAATCTCTTTCTTCATATGTCAACTTGTTAACCACAACATTATAAAACAATAATTGACTATATTTTCTTTCACTCTTTACATTGATTAAAAGAGATTCACAGGTCTCATCTGTTGTCCAACATGCAGGATGTATGTTTTCAGATCACTCATAAATGGATCAGTGTTGGAGCTACAAATGTTAGGCTTATGCATGTAACAGAAAAATATAAGAATCTAATTAACTTATAGAAAAATAATTTTGGTTTTGAAATTCAAATGTTTAATAATATACTACAAATATCTTACCAATACAGTTGTTTCCTTGAGTTTGATTTATCCTTGAAGGTTGTTAGCAATGCTCCTCCTTGTACATATGAATGGAAAACAAGAAATATCCATAGGGGTGACGTTGTGACATCCAAAAATCCCGAAACCACTTTATTGAATGACTGGTATGTATAAGGATCACAATCATAAGTAATGTTTTTTATATTGTATCTATGAGGGATATCTGCAATAACTAGGGAGTACTCCTTTTTGGGAACAAGATTTGAAATGTTTGTACAATCACCCAAAATCACTTTATATTGCACAGTGTCGAGCCCACTCCAAACGTGATGATCAAGGCTGTCATCAAGTTCAATGTTTGCAAGATGTTGTCTTCTTTGTCGTTTTATTTTGGCTCTTTGAATATGAATTTTGAAAGAATATGGTATTGTACTCTTCTTTGACATATTTGAAAACAAAATTATATCTATAAGTAATCAAATAGAATTGAATTAACTTAGAAATAAATAAAATAGAAAATATCATAAATCATCATACTTTTTTATGCAACAAAAAAATCTTTTAAGTTTTCCATGGAGCTGGAATCTGGATAGTTGCATGTGACATCATCCCAACTCTTCTCACCCAACATTATCATACCATATCCTCTTGTATTTTCATGTAAACATTATGATTACATGATGTAAAAATAAATGTCATTAACAATGAAATCTAATAATAACATAATGCTTATTTAATAAAAAATATTAAACTCAAAAAGTAAACTTAAAAAAATAAAAACAACCTATAAACTTACTTTTCAAATTCGTTGCACATTTCCTCCATGGATAATTCACCTGAATTTACACGTGACAATATCGTAGATATAAGTGTTTCATCCTTCACACATTTCAATGATCTCCAAGGTGTTATAGTCATATCTTCTGGCAAATTCTTGACATCAGGGCCTCCTTGACTACTACTCCATGCAACTACTTTTTTTTTTTACCTTTTGATTTTTTACGCCAATATTCTCCCACATGCTAAATATGTCATCAATCAAATCCCATATGGGGCCCGTTCTAAATGCCAACTAAAAATAGTTATCTACATATCTGAATGCATCATTTCCTTTCAAACCTTTATGTTTCACATTGTATTCTTTAATAGGGATACCTATTTCCATACAACATTGTTTCCAGAAATCTGCATCAACTTTCAATCTATTCCCACCACATATTTGTTCAAATTCATTGTGGATAAATCTAACCCTTTGACTGAATGTCATGGACATCCTATAGTCACTATTTGTGTTGTGATCCCATGCCAATAGTTTTGCTTCCACATCTGTTAAACTAGCGTAAATGCTGCATTTCAGTGTTTGAAAAATAGGGCTTTTGGAAAACTCTTGCATCAATTCTCTTCTAGCCTCCGTAGAATGATTGCCCCCCAAAACATAGTAATTGGAATAAAAACATCTTGATTCTTCAAATGCATCTCTAATAGGAACATATATTGGGTCAACAAGAGCTAGGTAGTCAACCACATGTGCATAGGGATTGTGCCTCAACAATGCTTTCAAGTTATGACCATGCAAGCGATGTGGTTTCCTAATTTGATACTTCTCTTAGCCTTCTGTGTGTCTATAAAGTTGGTTCACATTTAAATCAAATGTATTCCCATTGTGAACCAACTTATCCCTCCACAATCGATCTCGAATGGCATTTTGTGTTGTCTTAACAACATCATCATCTAGATCACCACCTGGAGTGATGATTTCCAAACTATCCCCCGAGTTTTCACTATGATTTTCAACATTGTATTGAACATATTCTCTCTCCTCCTTTTATGTCTTGAAGCAGTTGTATCTACAAGAACAACTTGTTGATCAAGAATGGAAACATCCTCATCCATAGGTATTTTAGAATAGTGTATTTTTCTCTTACCAGCAGAAGTAACATCCTCATCACTGACAATTCATCGATCATGTCCAGTTGGACAAGATATCCTTTTGAATGTAACCTTCCTAGGTACTTCATTCGATCGTTGGATTCCTTTTCCTTTTTGTGCTTGTAATTCTTCAGGAACATTTTGCACTCATTTTTTCTTTGGTGTTTCTCCCATCTTTGGTGTTTCTCGCTTCTTTGGTGTTTCTCCCTTATGAAGAGGAGCATTAATGACATCCATTGGACTTTCTTCTGTAGAATAAATTCCATTCAGAATATGAGAATGTGGCATAGAAAAATACTACAAAATAAAAACATTATTGTATTAAATCTATTACATGGTCATATAAATCAAAGTATACGAAATTTAGAAAGATATAAAAATACAGAAACTTGCACTCTTGCACTCAATATCGTGCACGAATCCTGCACAAAATTTTGTGAAAATTTCGTCGATCTTATATTTTGGAACCTTCAAAGAATATCGGATTTTGACAAAGGTTTTAGCTTGTTTTTCTAGTGCATAAACAATGTCTTTACCCGGCACCAAAAACATATCTCGCAACAATCCCAATGAGTGATAGTCATTTTTAAGATATGCAAATGCAACACAATATAAGTGAATATTGTCTGGGTTGCCTTGATATTTCTCTTTCAGAAACCAAGAATAGTCCATTTTCGCTTCATCTGGTGTGTGTTTCCATTCTCTAGCATTCTTGCATTTTAAATCATCACTGGATACAACTTCATCACGCACAACATTCTCAAATGGATCAACTATTTTTTTCGATGACTTCATCGACGATCTCGCTCTAGAGATGTTTACAGATAGATTTCTTGATGCCATTTTCCTATATTTAAAATCAAAACAAAACAAAATTAGTATATGTTTTAAAAAAAATAGTTGCACTTAAAAAAAATGTTAACATATAGTTTTAAAAAGCATTTTTTTTAATTGTAGAGGGGGCTCGAGGATTTTTTTTTAAATGCATACCCCTTGGGATATGCTACGAGTGCCTGTAGCATAACCCTATGCTACGGAAACCCGTAGAATATCCCAAGGGCTATGCATTAGGCACACCCTTGCGCCCAATGCATAGCCCTTGGGATATGCTACGGGGCTCCCAATGCATATCCCAGGGAGAGGGCACTCGTAGCATAGCCCAAAGGATATGCATTGGGAGAGGGCCCCCTCCCAATGCATATCCCTTGGGCTATGCTACGGTATCCCCGTAGCATAGCCCAAGGGATATCCATTGGGAGGGGGCCCTTTAGGCACCCTTTAGCATCCCGCTGCATAGCACATGGGCTATGTATCGAGCGGCCAATTGAAAAGCCCGAGGGTTATGCATTGGGCGCATCCTTTGGGTGTATGATTCCTCGGGCCAAAAGAAAAAGAAAGAAATTGACCCAGGTTTTACAGAGGGCATGCCGAATCTCAAAGGAAAAAAATTTACATTAAAACATTATAAATTTAAAGTATTTAAAAAAAACATTTACATTCCAAAAATAATTTAACTAACCTTGACAATATTTGAAGGTCTTCGATGGTCTTCAAAGACTTGTGGGTCATTTTTTGCAAATGGTCACTGTAGAAAACCAAACTGCGTTAATATAGCTTAAAATAAGTTTTTTTTATAATGACAAAAGCACAGAGAAAACATTGCCAAAGGAAATATAAAATAGAAAGATTTGTTTTAAAAATAAATAGAACTAACCTTCAAAGAACTATTAAATTACCCAAAATTTCAAACGTGAAGAATAGAAAACCAAAATAGTTTATATGGTAATATTAAGTTTAACATTATTTGTTTTACGAATGCGCGATTAAAAAATGTGTAATTAGCTAATGCATTATTTCTAAATTTAGAAAAGAAGGCATTAAATGATATTTGACTAGGGTTATGACTCTTGGTTTAAAAAATCAATGTAAATAACTAACATTATGTTAAAAAGTTTGGATAGCATTGTTTACATGTAATTTTATTAGTATTATTACAATTTTTATACGATATATTAAATTATTTTTGATAGTGTTATGATCATGTTAGAAACGTGTGATTTATTTTGCAGGGAAAATTTGGAGGGAAAATTTTGAAGGGAAATTTTGGAGGGAATGCTTGGGAGGAAAAATTTCGTTCTTTTAACTATAATATTGTTGGGGGTTGACAGTTGCACCATTGTACTTTTTGGTGAGGAGTATGAGAAAATTTCATTCTCTTATACTTTTTTGTGAAAATTAATGGACTCGTCTGAATCAATCTCAATGTCTAAAGATGTACATGGAGATGATGGAAATTTTCATTTAAGTGGGGATTTCAAAGGCACCGATGATGATTTTCATCCAAGTGAGGATTTTAAAGGCATTAATGATGATGCTGAAGAGCTTCCTCCATGTGGAGATTTTAAAGACACTAAGGAAGATGATGACAATTTTCCTCCAAGTGACGATTTTCAAGGCACTACTGATGATTCTTCTCAAGGAAATGGTTCTCAAGGAACCAACGATGATTTTCCTCCAAGCGATGATTTTCAAGGCACTAACAATGATTTTCCTTCAAGCCAATATTTTCCTCCAAGCGAGTATTTTCAAGGCACAAACAATGATTTCCCTCCAAGCCAATATTTTCCTCCAAGCGAGGATTTACAAGACAGGAAACTTGATTTTCCTCCAAGTGAAGATTTTGATGGGATAGATAATAATTTTGGTGAGGATGAAGGCACGAATGATGGTGTAGATTATTTTCCTCCAAGAGAGGATTTTAATGGCATCGATTATGATTTTCCTCCAAGCAAGGATTTTAATGGGATTGATAATGTTCCTCTCCCAAGCAAGGATTTTGATGGCACCGACGGTGATTTTAATCCAAGCGAGTATTTTAATGGGAGTGATACTATTTCTCCTTCAAGCAAGGAGTTTGACGACAGTGATGATGATTTTCCTCCATCCTCCAAGTAAGGATTTTGATGGCACAGATGATGATTTTCCTCCAAGCAAGGATTTTAATGGGACAGATGATGATTTTGGTGAGGATAAAGGAAACAACAACGTTGAATATGGTTTTCCTCCCAACTAGGATTTTGATGGCTCCAATGATGATTTTCCTCCAAGTGAGTATTTTAATGGGACAAATGATGCTTTTGGTGAGGATGAAGGCACCAATAATGGTGAAGATGGTTTTCCTCCAAGTGAGGATTATGATGGTAGTGATGATGATTTTCCTCCAAGTGAGGATTTTAATGGCAGCAATGAAGATATTACTCCAAGCGAGGATTTTAATGGGACATATGAAGATTTTGGTGAGGATGAGGGCACCAATAATGGTGAATATGAATTTCATCCAAGCGATGATTTTGATGGCACCAATGATGATTTTCCTCTAAGCGAGGATTTTGATGGCACTGATGGGGAATTTCCTCCAAGCGAGGATTTTAAAGGGACAGATGATGATTCTGGTGAGGATGAAGGCACCAATAATGGTGAAGGTGATTTTACTCCAAGTAAGGATTTTGATGGCATTGATGATGATTTTCCTCTAAGCGAGGATTTTAATGGGACAGATAATGATTTTGGTGATGATGAACCCGCCAATGATGTTGATTAAACCTCAAGTAATAAACTTGATACTGATGAGGATAATCATTCTCCTACTAATTTTGGTGATGATAATATTAATGAGAGGGATGATATTCCTCATAGTGATGAGGATATTCATTCTAATGAGGATGATTTAATGGTTCATGAAAAACAAAGGAAAATTGTACCAATGAGAAATATTAAGTGTAGGACTATGCCATTTTATATCAATACAAAGCATTATAGTTATACAAGGTCTAGGAAAGATTTGCTCGCAAGTCCCAGTTCTATTATTGATTTGATTTCAAGTGAGTGTTTCCAAAAAAATTGTCTGAAACAAATACACTACAATTATGCCTTAGAGAAAATGCGATCATATTTGTCCATGAATAAAAATATGCAAAATTCATATTTGGTAGGGTATGATTTCTACAAAGGCAAGTTATGATTATCACATTGGAAGTATTTTTCTTTGCAGAAGGGCATTCAAAAGAATCCACTCAATTGGTAATCCTAGACTATTAAGAATCCAGACAAGGCTAGAAAAGGATCCTACATTTTATTCTAAAGAAGATGATGCATGAGCTAGTGGGCCGATAACAAACATTGCAATGTCATGGATGCGTGAATTATTTTTTAAGCATGGAGAGAGTATGCCAGATAGAGAAACCATACACATTCTAGATAATTTCTCAAGGAAAGAAATATACAACTTTTACACGGCATTTGTTCAAGATGCTGAAGGAAATAACAATTTCATTAGATATGCATATTTTACAAGACTATGGAAAGCAGAGTTCAACAATGGTTGTATTCATAAGAGGTCAAGGATGGGGGTTTGCAGTATATGTGCTTCTCTTAAACAAAGAAGGAATAAATTGGAAGGGATAGAGAGAGGTATGTATCTAACAACTTTATTTTTTTGGAATAAATATCTATTACGAAAGCTCATCAATGTTTTTATTTTATTTTATTTGTAGATTCTATTGTTAAAGAACTTCAAGCACATCGCAATCAACAATCAGTTGAACGGAAAAAGTTATACAAACATCGCAAGAAGTGTCATGATGAACAACATAAGTATATGGATTTTATAATTGATGGCATGGATCAGAGAAAGAAAAAAAAAACCACTTTTGCCATATTTTGTTCTTGTACCAAATAATTTAAAGGAGGAAAACTTTATTCAATTTCACTTGGTTGGTTGTATGGTTTTTAATGGTCAAATGTCTCCAAGGGTTTACTTTACATATCCCAATGTTAATAATGATGCAAATCTAACCATTACCATAATTCACCATGTGCTGACTCATTGGTCTGGTAATATTCCTCTAGTTCTATATCTGCAATTGGACAACACCAGCTAGGAAAACAAAATCAGATTGTGTTTGGTTATCTGAACATGCTTGTTGAATTGGGAATTTTTCAAAAGGTTAAAGTTGTTTTCCTTCTTGTTGGGCATACAGATGACTATATTGATCATTGTAGTGACAATGGGGAGGAATAATGTTTGGATCATGCCATCATTAACTGAAATTATTGGGAAAACATATAGTCCAGAGCCTGTTGTACTAACATTGTAGGAAACTATTGACATGCGAATATTTATTTTGGGATCGCATGGTGAAGACAGGTGCATTGAGAAACTTAATGACATTAGCTTTCAGCATCAATTTCGTATAAAAAATATTGATGGAAAAACACTACTATGGGGTAAAAAATACTCAACAAGTGCAGAATGGGGGCCTACATCAAGTTTAACATTTCTGAAATTCATCCCAAGTCGTCAAATGTATGCTTCAAAGTTATTGTTGTTGCAATTAGCTGTTGAGATTCAAAATGCACGCCGATAAAATAGACATGTTGATTCTTCTCAAAGCTTGGAAGAAATAAAAAAGTCTATCAAAGATACATATGACTATTTTGATGTTGTTGATTCTATTTGGTGGGATTCATTTTTCATGGAGAAAAATGACATAATTTCAAACTCTACAAATGGAGATATGTTTTTGAAGACTCCATTTAGTTGGCCACAAAGTATGTCAAATAAAAGTGAGGAGAGAAATGTTGATCCTGTAGGTGTTGAGTCTTCTCAACCAGAAGAAAGGGAAATGTACATTGCGTCTAGAGGATCATCTGCACGGCATGAGGAAATGGAAGACCTTTACAAAGGCTCGGTACAAGATATTAAGGAGAGTTGCATGATTGCAGGTTTTTCCATAGAATATCCACGTGGTTATCCATTCTGGATTGCAAAAGTTATGAAGGTCAATAAAGAAAATGAAGAATTTATATCTATTGAAGTACATTGGTATGCAACAGACACACACCCATTTGATGGTGTGCATAAGCCAGAGATGGTGATTGAGAAAAAGGTTTGCAAAGAGAGAAAAAGAAAGGGTTAAAATGTAAATCATCATCACATAGACATTTTGAAATTAGAGGATGTTGACATACTTGTTTATGACTTCCAGTTGACAAGGAAAGTCACTCTTCGCTCCAAGACTATAGAGATTATCAAAAGATTGTTGGCACCAGAAATAGTTGCAACATGGGAGTCTGCTAAACCAAGGCGTAGATCTAGAAGGAATATGGCATATGAAATGTTGGGCGTACATGCAGATTCAGATGGTGCGCTCATTGATAGTAGAGAAGAATATGGGTAATATACATCTTTATCCAATCATTCTTCTTAAGAAAATGTAGCTTCTGATGGTGTGCCAGAATCTATGTGTTGATTTGAATATTTGCACATGAAACATTTTGTCTTTTTTATTAATATGCCATTGTTTGTATGGCAACTCTAAAGGAGTGCTTGAATTTTGATATGAGTTACTTCTACATCTTATGGTTTAATATATGATTTTATGATGAATATCATAAATTTTTATTTTATATTAAAAGAGTGGTCAAATTATTTCTTGAATAATTTGTGTTTAACTCAGTGCAAGTTTTATATAGTGTTACTACGAGATTAAATAAGTACAATTTTCAATTATGATAAAACCATATAAAAATGTCATTTAAAAAAAAAAGTGGGCTATTGGTAGCATTAGTTTTCAATTTAGAGTTAAGTTTTTTGCAAACAACAATAACAAATGTTTTGGTTCATTTCTATATTTTTGACCCCAAACCAAAAAGTGGTGTTACCGGTAGCACCACTTTTTGATTTGGGGTTGTTTTTTGGTGTTTTTTATGCACAAATATGGGTTTTTATGGCTAGAGTTATATTTTTGAGTATAAAGTTATCGTCAAATTGTATAACTTGTTATAGATGGAAGAAATTCCTAAATTCTAACATTTTCATTGAGTATGCCATTTGGAGATAGAGTGTCATGATCTCCATCCCTGTCAACATTGTGGCAAGTGTAATAATGCATCAGAGATATGTTCCAAGAAAAAAAAGTCTGAAATATTAAAGATTTACTATGGGTGGATCAATCCTTGGCAGTGGACATCAATGACCAAGAAATTACATCAGAATTTTTGAAGAATTCAATCTTGATTAAAGACTCATCTTGTAGCACATAATCATTTTTGTAAATGAC
This sequence comes from Larix kaempferi, assembly GCA_027924585.1. Classification (NCBI taxonomy): domain Eukaryota; kingdom Viridiplantae; phylum Streptophyta; class Pinopsida; order Pinales; family Pinaceae; genus Larix; species Larix kaempferi. The sequence goes on from BSBM01000217.1 coordinate 34,062,762, forward strand.
AATGAGAATATAATTCCAAAGTGGTCCCCTTATGGCCCTCATGGGATGAAATAACATGTGGTTGTTTCCACATGCCCACTTTGAGTTAAAAACACAAAAACCCTCTTTCAAGTTAAGGGGGGAGTACTGAAATCAAGTGATGATGCCACAATGATGAATTTGTTCTAGGTAACCCATATGAAAACTCATATCTTGTAACATTTCAAATGAAAAAGGGGGACTATTGATAATGGTTGTCAGACTTCAAGTTTTGACAATAATAGTCTATATATTCCATACTCCAAATTGCCAAATGGGAAACACTAGTCTGTAGATTAGAGACTCCAAATTGCCAAGTGAGAAACAATAGTCTGTAGATGGAAGACTCAAATACATGATGCATTGGGATTTTGACCGACACATAGCAATGTAGAAATATTCAGAGAGCACTTTAGTGACTCACTAATATTAGAGTGGTGATAGTACAAGTTCACCAATTAGTAGAAGATGCCAACATATTCTAGCTAAATCACTTGGAGAATGATGGAATTTCCAAGTAAACAGAGAATGTTTAGACATGGCAGTTGTTCAGTCCATATTTCAACTCTCTTCTAGTTAATTTTAGATGAACCATTCAACATCCAATTTTGACGATTTTTAAGGCAAATGTTTCATTGAAACACAAAAGAAGGTTTCTGAAATATCTAGCATATTAGCTTCAACATTAGTGTTTATTGTTTAGCTAATACAAATACATCAATTTGTGATTGAGGAGGGGAATGTTATCCTTTTGGATTAACCTAGAAATCACATAGTTTAATTATCACATTTATCATTTAGGATAATAGTAATTTATCCTAAATGATGACTAATGGATTTTGGATAAGATTGCCTGGCCTAGTCACCATGCAATGTGTTAAGATATAGAACAAATCTCTCCATGAGGTGGCATTCTTCTTTGTACTATTAATGGTACTATTTGTGTGAATACAATTGATTAATTTTTTGTCCTTTTCCTTCATATTTTTCCCATGCATGTTTTTCAAAAATCAACTACATACCTTGATAATCAATCCAGATGTAAGCTTGAAATATTTTGCCTCTCCTTACTCCTCCAATGAAACCCTCATACACCAAAGCCTTCTTCCTCTTGCCAACTTCCTGCAAAAGAGAGATTAGTAATATGGGTGGATCTTACTGCACCACTAAAAAATTATAATTTAAATCATGCAAACTACATGCTTTGAATACGATAGAGTAGGAACTCATTAAGAAATTTTCATAGTGAATGGGCGGGTTCTTTCTTCTCATATCACGGCTCCTTTTTAACCGTACTGAAAGCACTTCTATTCATGCTTGTAACTTTTAAAAATGCAAACATTACATATGGGATCTCTTGGAGGATCCAACAATCAACTCTAGAGATCTCGATACCATGTGTCAAGTAAAATCAATATAGGAATTACCCTTGTGCCTTTGATAACTCCCCGACAATGATGCCAAAATGTTGGGCTAATTAATTACCTTGGTAATTAAATAGTTCAAACATTAATTATCAACCTGAGGTCCAGATTCTTGTGGGTTATCGTGCAATATATATGCAGGCTACAAGTTAATATATTGCATTAATTTATCTAATATATTGTTAAGAAATTGCATCACACTTCAAAGATCTAAAGCTATCTCAATCACTCTTGGTAGTGTTCATGTACTTGAACATTGATCATGCTATTGTGACCCTGTAGTCACTAGGTATCTCTTTGCATGACTTAGGCATTTCCTATTTCCATGAATCACCGCACTCAGTTTGGGAAAATTTTGATAAAAACACACCACACCTTGCATAATTAAAGGACTAGTCTATTTCCAACAGTAAAAGGAATTAACTTATCTTGCAGAAGTAAAAGATTGTTCATAAAATCAAATTGCATAAATGAACAACACACATAAAAATATGATTAAAATTCATTAAATCATACCATGCCATGTTCGCATGGAGCAATCTCTTTCTCCGAAGAAGAGAGAAACAAACTAAAATCTACAACATCAAAAAATAAAATAAAATACACTACATATAAAATAATAAAACTACAATCTACAAACACAAGATCTTATGAAAAATAATATATTCCATCGTGAATTGGATAAATTCACTAAGAGTCTTCCCCATAGAATGGAGAATGCACTACATTTTATAGATTGTATAAAAATGACTAAGGCCACACACAGTAACAATGAATGTCACATCTCCTCCCGTCGATCTGATGCAAGGGAGTAAACATGACTAAGATTCCAGGGCTTATTTGTGTAACTCAGCCCCATACATTACTAAGAAAATACACAAGAAATAAAAACTTATGTGTGCAGATTCATACTCAATATAAACACATCGAAAATAAACATTATCCACACACAACTACATCATGCATTCAACATACCAATAGCAGTCATCAAATTAAATAGCATGGCAAAGCACAAAATTAACATAATTTAAACCACAGAGAATACTTATCTTTAAGATGAAACTGTCCAACAACTGGCTATGTGAGAGCAATGTTCCACCCAACCATAGGTCTTTGTCCAGCCTGTATTCTTTCAGCTGAGAGACCACCCCCGAGCTGGGATGTGTATCCACTAAGGAGGAACTAGATAGGCTCACTCACAGCCATGATCTCACACGAACAGTCATGCTAAGACAACACCCATTTGGGTTTATCAAGCATGCAAGAGACACATGAGGAGGATGCTAAGCTAGTGAGCTCAACCATAGAGCTACAGACATCTCAACTAAACTCAAACAGTCATGGCACCCACAATACCTACGACACCCAACAAAAGGAAGGTCCCCTTCTCTGTAGCACAGTCCCTCGGGCATCCCTCCCTCCAGTGCTCTTCAGGGTGGGAATAGAAAGGTCCAAGCTGATAATTCTTTGAGATTCTAGTCTTCACTGGGTTTATCAAGCAATCCCAACCTCTGTTCTATCATTCACGCTTGGATTTTCACAATTCGGTGACCAAATAACTCAATCCCGTAATTGGATTTATGGGATATAAAAACTGGGTTTTCCAATGGATTTCGGGGTATCTAATACTCTCAATTTCGCCCCAAGGTTCAAATCTATGGATCCCCCATTGGATTTTACTATCAATACCCAATTCTGGGCATTTATGGCACTTCAAAATGTGGGTTAATTCACAGTTGCGATTTCTGATTTTTCTCACTGCTGGGCATGTGTAATGGATGAAAATTGAAGCTTTATCTTCCACAATGGAATGGGAATGAGGAAAAAATGAATTCCCGTGAGGTAGAGTGACTTCTGGGTCAAGGAAACAGAGCCCATACTCTGCCATATGAATTTATGGGCTGCCTATGCTCCATTGAAGCCATGGACTGATTTCTTCAACAACTTTCTTACACAAAATTAAATGTCAGCAAGGAAAGTCAAATGGGTTCTCAAGACTCGACATTTGGCAACTTATGGTTCAACCCCTTAACCCCCCCACCACTCTCTAGTGGAATACACATGGCCCCTTCTCATTAGTTGCTTCCATAGCCAGTTTTGGTATTTTATTGAAATATTAATATTTACATCAAATTACAATATTCCATGGCTTAATAGCACATTGGTAGTAAAATATCAAATACTTTCCTTTCTAAATAAAATCCGAGCATACACTATTGGGGCCTTGGCCTTGAGCTCCATGCTAGGAAACATACATCGCATGAACACAATATTTACATTAAAAGCCAATATATCATAAGGGTCAAAATTGGGGTATTACAATGAACTTCCTTCAAACACTTGAAGAACCTCTGCTATTAACTTCAACATACATACAAACTACCACACTTCACTACATTCACTTTATATGGATATGTAAGCTAATATATTGTTCATTGAGAAACTTCAGCAGTGAAAAATCATAAAAACCAGTAGACTATCCTAAATGTTAAGACACGGGAAATTATAACAGCAGACTGTAACAAGCATTTTAATACAGATATTTTGGTCAACAATGACCCTAGAAAAACCCCCACCCCCTGGGGGAAAACCAGTCCAAGATATTTTATTCAAGAGATGAGAAAATTTATAGTACAACAGTACAATATAATAAGAAAAAACTTAGTACAAAACAAAAATAAAGTACCCACAAGCTTCTCATTTTGTGTGTCAAAATTCTCAGAACTTGCTACAACATTCTTCCTCAAAATCTATGCAAGGTACAACAAACAGTATGACCTCCTCTATACAATCATCGTTTGGAAGAAAATTTCTTCTTTCCATTTTGTGTGCACAGGACTTAACTTTGTTTTGTGTCTATTGGACAACAACTTCACCTCCTCGAACTGTGTGCAATCTATAGAAGCACAATCACTTTTGTATGTCCCTCTCTAAACTCAACAATATGGACCCCTCTCTGTCATCTTTTCTTGGGATCCGTGCTCACTGATCTTGCTAAAAAATTGATCCTTTCTTTGGCTGAAATGAACAACATACATTACTTCTCTTCGTAAGAACTCGTGCCCACTTTTCTCCTTGAGCAATGCACCCCACCTCCTGCTGTGTGGATCTAGGAATGCGTGCCCTCATGGATGCCTCTTCCTCTTCCTCCTTTCTCATCTCTATCACTCTCTTTCTCTTGGTATGCGTTCCTCTCTTCACTTTCTCTTGGATATATTACAAATGAAGTCTCATACTCTTTTTATTTTCTCATTAGGGTAATTGCTAGTTCATTTCATCTTCTAGGGCTGAGATTAAATCTTGTCCCACAAGATCTAAGGCTAAGATTTATTCTCGAGATGAATTAAATATCGTAGGTCATAACTATATAAAATCTCTTCTTCTTGAAAAGTCACTTTTTACCCTAAATATTAAAAAGTAAACTTTAAACTTTTTTTATAAGCAAGAAATTTATATTACTATAGAAACCTTCGGTACATAGATAGAAAAACATTAATGGCCCGACATGCTAAAACCTCTGCATGGCTTCCAAATAGATCTTTCCACATTTTTGTAATTCTCATTCCCTATTCCCATCATACAAAAAATATTCCCCCAACTGTTACATAACTTCTCTTCCCACTCCCAATACATAGTGAATTCTTCACATAACCCCCTATTATCCCGGAATTACTAAAATCCGACATATTATAGAGAAAACTATTGATTACCGACATAACTATAGAAACATAAACATAGCATAGATAACCCAAAGAATGAACATTACTTCAATTGATCACTTTCTGACAGGGGGGTGGTCCTAGTGTCGCATGGTACCCGATCGTAGACAACATCGATCACCAGCTTCCTCAGCAGCAGACGAACGTTGCAGACCATGAACAGAGCATTGTCCATGAATTTTCCCAACAGAAGGTCTAGATTTCGAATATTCATTCACTGGAGGGTGGAGCATAATACCGAACTTCATGGCGATAAGGTCAACTTTTTTATGCATAATCCTGTTATCATAATAATTCTCCTTCCAGGCCTTAATCGGTTCAGTGTCACCCCTCGCCTTGTTCTCCCTTTCCATCAGGACAAGAGCCAACAAACCTTTTGTGACCCAGTAGGTAGTGATCAGACGATCATAGGAAGAAATCCTACCAACCATTGTACCCGTATCACTAACCCAGTCCTCAACTAATTCCTTAACTTACTCAATATTCATGTCCTTTACTCGATTCCATAACTCATGCTCTACCCGGTCCATCTCCTCTCTGATCATGGGAGAGATTCTCTCAAAGAACTGAGTGACCTGCCCCTCTTTTTTTAGCTCTCAGGGAACCCTCTTCTAACGACTTCCCCCATTCCTCTTACCCCGCATCGCTTTTTGCCTTGGAGCCATTAGAACCAAAACTAGGGAGAAAATCTCTTGCCAATACTGGGAATGATCTCTCACAGAAGCAGATAACAAGACTTGAAATAGAAATATGCCAATGGGTTGGTTGTTATCCGCTAGATTTAAAGCGAGATCTCCAATCCATATCCGGTTAACCCCAATTAATGCTCTGTACTTACTTTATGCCCGCATGATACTTGCTTCATATATTCCTACTTTCCTCATTAGATCACCGTACTCTGTCCTCCATTGGATGGTACTTTCCATAACCTCTCCTCATTATTAGCAAACGGGATATTTGAAAGCACATTCGGGCTTGAAATAAATTGGGTTGTACCAGCATCAACCGGAGGAGGATGGATATTATGGTTCCAAGTAGCTGATGAAACCATTGTGTGTGCTCTATCCAGGTAATTCTTCTCATGCCTCATGTACTCCGTCATGTACCGATAATGTTTAAGGTCCTAGGATGCCAGAAGTGTGCAGTGATTAGGCCATTCGTCAGCCCTGATGTTCGACAGCTGCCCCTCCACTATCCCTTCCTTTCTCCTTTCCCCAATGTCAGCAAGGAGGTATGCCACTTTATTCCCTTCGTGTTTGACATGGTTAAAGACCCATGCATGTTGCCTCCTAATGTATTATGCCAACTTTTCCACCCTACACATCATGCGTTAACTGTCTGCCACTTTGGAAACTCTTTGTCCACCTTGGAGCCTTTTTTCCATCTTAATGATGATGTACGAGTCACCCTCAACAACCATTGGCTCGCATCCCTTGATTTTCAATAGTCTGAGGACGCAAAGAAGGCCTTCAATATCCACATAATTGTTCGTATCATAGCCTAGATAACCATGATAGACCCAGAGAGATTTACCTTCCACATTTCTGATTACCCCTCCAAAGCCAACAAAACTTGGTTTACCTTTGGAGGCACCATCAAATTTCAACTTGAAGTGGCCCTGCGAAGGAGGACACCAGAGGGACGGGCTACCGGGAACCACCCGCTTGGTCTTGGTCCTTCTCCATCCTTGAGATGAAAAATCTAAGCCCCCACCAGCCAGGATTCTTTTCTCACTATCGTCCATCTCCCAATCCTTTTCATTCCATTGAGTGATATTTATTATTTCATGTACATGTTTGTTCACTCAAATCCACACCTGCTGGTATGAATTTTTCCTCCCTTTGAATATTCTGCCATTCCTTTATTTCCAAATTTCCCACATCAGGAGACCTAGAAACATGAGCCAAATTTTGACAATGACTAGGTTCTTAAAATCATTCTTATCCCATCTTTTGAATGTTTGATGTGGTTGTTCCCTTACTCTGTTTGTACTCCTAAAAATATCATTTCCAATGTCCCATAAGGATGAAGAGAAAGAACATGAATATAGCAAATGATTCATGGTATCATCATCCTGCTCACACAAGAAACAATGGAATGGTCCATTCACACCTCTCTTCATCATGTTTTTACTTGTAAGAATTCATCTATAAGAGACCAACCATATAAAGGTTGTCACCTTGGGCCATGGATTGAAGCTCCATACTTTCTACCAGGTCTCATTGTTCTGTAGTTCATCTAGATAAAAACTTAGGTCATAGGCCTCTCTGGTATTGAAAATACCTTTCAGTTTGTAACCCCACCGCAATTTATCTATCCCCCTTTGAATTCTAATGCGTCTCTCCTGAAGAATCTCTTGTATCTTGGGTAAATATTCTACTAGAAATCTCTGGCTCCACCATTCTGGGGGATTCCACTCATATAAATCTACATTGGCTATCTCTTCTCTCCATAATTGTTTGATCTTGGTTAGATCCATATCCCTAGCCCTGATTTGGCATAATTCTAGATACAATTGGGGAATAAGGCTTTGAGGGAAGCAAGCTTTTCTTATTTCCGGACGCAGCGCAAACTATAGAAAGTCGTTATGACATAGAATGTGCATACTTTGTTGATTCCATTTATGAAATAAATCACATTTTCTAAAAACTCGTGTTTTTTAAGAAATCATGTAAACCTTCTAGAAGTTGTGATTTTAAAAAACGGGGGAAGTAAGCTTTTCTTATTTCCGGACACATGCGCAAACTATAGAAAGTCGTTATGACGTAGAATCTGCATACTTTGTTGATTCCATTTATGAAATAAATGACATTTTTTAAAAACTCGTGTTTTTTAAGAAATCATGTAAACCTTCTAAAAGCAGTGATTTTAAAAAATGGGGGAAGTAAGCTTTTCTTATTTCCGGACGCATACACAAACTATAGAAAGTCGTTATGACGTAGAATGTGCATACTTTGTTGATTCCATTTATGAAATAAATCACATTTTCTAAAAACTGGTGTTTTTTAAGAAATCATGTAAACCTTCTAGAAGCTGTGATTTTAAAAAACGGGGGAAGTAAGCTTTTCTTATTTCCGGATGCATGCGCAAACTATAGAAAGTCGATGTGACATAGAATGTGCATACTTTGTTGATTCCATTTATGAAATAAATCACATTTTCTAAAAACTCGTGTTTTTTAAGAAATCATGTCAACCTTCTAGAAGTTGTGATTTTAAAAAACGGGGGAAGTAAGCTTTTCTTATTTCCGGACGCATACGCAAACTATAGAAAGTCGTAATGACATAAAATGTGCATACTTTGTTGATTCCATTTATGAAATAAATCACATTTTCTAAAAACACGTGTTTTTTAGGAAATCATGTAAACCTTCTAGAAGCTGTGATTTGAAAAAACGGGGGAACTAAGCTTTTCCTATTTCCGGATGCATGCGCAAACTATAGAAAGTCGTTATGACATAGAATGTGCATACTTTGTTGATTCCATTTATGAAATAAATCACATTTTCTAAAAACTCGTGTTTTTTAAGAAATCACGTAAACCTTCTAGAAGTTGTGATTTTAAAAAACGGGGGAAGTAAGCTTTTCTTATTTCTGGACGCATGCGCAAACTATAGAAAGCCGTTATGACGTAGAATGTGCATACTTTGTTGATTCCATTTATGAAATAAATCACATTTTCTAAAAACTCGTGGTTTTTAAGAAACCATGTAAACCTTCTAGAAGCTGTGATTTTAAAAAACAGGGGAAGTAAGATTTTCGTATTTCCGGACACATGCGCAAACTATAGAAAGTCGTTATGACGTAGAATGTGCATACATTGTTGATTCCATTTATGAAATAAATAACATTTTTTAAAAACTCATGTTTTTTCAGAAATCATATAAACCTTCTAGAAGCAGTGATTTTAAAAAAAGGAGGAAGTAAGCTTTTCTTATTTCCGGATGCATGCGCAAACTATAGAAAGTCGTTATGACGTAGAATGTGCATACTTTGTTGATTCCATTTATGAAATAAATCACATTTTCTAAAAAGACGTGTTTTTTAAGAAATCATGTAAACCTTCTAGAAGCTGTGATTTTAAACAACGGGGGAAGTAAGCTTTTCTTATTTTCGGACGCATGCGCAAACTATAGAAAGTCGATGTGACGTAGAATGTGCATACTTTGTTGATTCCATTTTTTAAATAAATGACATTAATTTAAAAACTCATGTTTTTAAACAAATCATGTAAACCTTCTAGGAGCTGTGATTTTAAAAAACGGGGAAAGTAAGCTTTTTTTATTTCCGGACGCATGCAGAAACTATAGAAAGTCGTTATGACGTAGAATGTGCATACTTTTTTGATTCCAATTATGAAATAAATCACATCTTCCAAAAACTCGTGTTTTTTAAGAAATCATGTAAACCTTCTAGAAGATGTGATTTTAAAAAACAGGGGAAGTATGCTTTTCTTATTTGCGGACGCATGCACAAACTATAGAAAGTCGTTATGACGTAGAATGTGCATACTTTGTTGATTCCATTTATGAAATAAATCACATTTTCTAAAAACTCGTGTTTTTAAAGAAATCGTGTAAACCTTCTAGAAGCGGTGATTTTAAAAAACGGGGGGAAGTAAGCTTTTGTTATTTCCGGACGCATGCGCAAACTATAGAAAGTCGTTATGACGTAGAATGTGCATACTTTGTTGATTCCATTTATGAAATAAATGACATTTTCTAAAAACTCGTGTTTTTTAGGAAATCATGTAAACCTTCTAGAAGCTGTGATTTTAAATAACGGGGGGAAGTAAGCTTTTCTTATTTCTGGACGCATGCGCAAACTATAGAAAGTCGTTATGATGTAGAATGTGCATACTTTGTTGATTCCATTTATGAAATAAATCACATTTTCTAAAAACTCTTGTTTTTTAAGAAATCATGTAAACCTTCTAGAAGCTGTGATTTCAAAAAAAAGGGGGAAGTAAGCTTTTCTTATTTCCGGACACATGCGCAAACTATAGAAAGTCGTTATGACGTAGAATGTGCATACTTTGTTGATTCCATTAATGAAATAAATCACATTTTCTAAAAACTCATGTTTTTTGAGAAATCATGTAAACATTCTAGAAGCTGTGATTTTAAAAAACAGGGGGAAGTAAGCTTTTCTTATTTCCGGACGCATGCGCAACTTATAGAAAGTCGTTATGACGTAGAATGTGCATAAAAAACGGGGGAAGTAAGCTTTTCTTATTTCAAGACGCATGCGCAAACTATAGAAAGTAGTTATGACGTAGAATCTGCATACTTTGTTGATTCCATTGATGAAATAAATGACATTTTCTAAAAACTCATGTTTTTTAAGAAATCATGTAAACCTTCTGGAAGCTGTGATTTTAAACAACGGGGGGAAGTAAGCTTTTCTTATTTCCGGACGCATATGCAAACTATAGGAAGTCGTTATCACATAGAATGTGCATACTTTGTTGATTCCATTTATGAAATAAATCACATTTTCTAAAAACTCGTGTTTTTTAAGAATTTATGTCAACCTTCTAGAAGCAGTGATTTTAAAAAACAGAGGAAGTAAGCTTTTCTTATTTCCGGACGCATGCGCAACTTATAGAAAGTCGTTATGACGTAGAATGTGCATAAAAAACGGGGGAAGTAAGCTTTTCTTATTTCCGGACGCATGCGCAAAGTATAGAAAGTCGTTATGACGTAGAATCTGCATACTTTGTTGATTGCATTTATGAAATAAATGACATTTTCTAAAAACTCATGTTTTTTAAGAAATCATGTAAACCTTCTGGAAGCTGTGATTTTAAACAACGGGGGGAAGTAAGATTTTCTTATTTCCGGACGCATACGCAAACTATAGGAAGCTGTGATTTTAAACAACGGGGGGAAGTAAGCTTTTCTTATTTCCGGACGCATACGCAAACTATAGGAAGTCGTTATGACATAGAATGTGCATACTTTGTTGATTCCATTTATGAAATAAATCACATTTTCTAAAAACTCATGTTTTTTAAGAAATCATGTCAACCTTCTAGAAGCAGTGATTTTAAAAAACGGAGGAAGTAAGCTTTTCTTATTTCCAGACGCATGCGCAAACTATAGAAAGTCGTTATGATGTAGAATGTGCATACTTTTTTGATTCCATTTATGAAATAAATCACATTTTCTAAAAACTCGTATTTTTTGAGAAATCATGTAAACCTTCTAGAAGCGGTGATTTTAAAAAACGGGGGGAAGTAAGCTTTTGTTATTTCCAGACACATGCGCAAACTATAGAAAGTCATTATGACGTAGAATGTGCATACTTTGTTGATTCCATTTATGAAATAAACGACATTTTATAAAAACTCATGTTTTTTAAGAAATCATGTAAACCTTCTAGAAGCTGTGATTTTAAACAATGGGGGGAAGTAAGCTTTTCTTATTTCCGGATGCATGCGCAAACTATAGCAAGTCATTATGACGTAGAATGTGCATACTTTGTTGATTCCATTTATGAAATAAATAACATTTTCTAAAAACTCGTGTTTTTTGAGAAATCATGTAAACCTTCTAGAAGCTGTGATTTTAAAAAACGGGGGAAGTAAGCTTTTCTTATTTCCGGACGCATGCGCAAACTATAGAAATTTGTTATGACGTAGAATGTGCATACTTTGTTGATTCCATTTGTGAAATAAATCACATTTTCTAAAAACTCGTGTTTTTTAAGAAATGATGTAAACCTTCTAGAAGCAGTGATTTTAAAAAACAGGGGAAGTAAGGCTTTTTTATTTCCGGATGCATGCACAAACTATAGAAAGTCGTTATGACGTAGAATGTGCATAATTTGTTGATTCCATTTATTAAATAAATCACATTTTCTAAAAACTCGTGTTTTTTAAGAAATCATGTCAACTTTCTAGAAGCAGTGATTTTAAAAAACGAGGGAAGTAAGCTTTTCTTATTTCCAGAAGCATGCACAAACAATAGAAAGTAATTATGACGTAGAATGTGCATACTTTGTTGATTCCATTTATGAAATAAATCACATTTTCTAAAAACTCTTGTTTTTTGAGAAATCATGTAAACCTTCTAGAAGCTGTGATTTTAAAAAATGGCGGAAGTAAGCTTTTCTTATTTCCGGACGCATGCGCAAACTATAGAAAGTCGATGTGACGTAGAATGTGCATACTTTGTTGATTCCATTTTTTAAATAAATGACATTAATTTAAAAACTCATGTTTTTAAACAAATGATGTAAACCTTCTAGAAGCTGTGATTTTAAAAAACGGGGAAAGTAAGCTTTATTTATTTCCGGACGCATGCGGAAACTATAGAAAGTCGTTATGACATAGAATGTGCATACTTTGTTGATTCCAATTATGAAATAAATCACATCTTCCAAAAACTCGTGTTTTTTAAGAAATCATGTAAACCTTCTAGAAGATGTGATTTTAAAAAACGGGGGAAGTAAGCTTTTCTTATTTGCGGACGCATGCGCAAACTATAGAAAGTCGTTATGACGTAGAATGTGCATACTTTGTTGATTCCATTTATGAAATAAATCACATTTTCTAAAAACTCGTGTTTTTAAAGAAATCATGTAAACCTTCTAGAAGCGGTGATTTTAAAAAACGGGGGGAAGTAAGCTTTTGTTATTTCCGGACGCATGTGCAAACTATAGAAAGTCGTTATGACGTAGAATGTGCATACTTTGTTGATTCCATTTATGAAATAAATGACATTTTCTAAAAACTCATGTTTTTTAAGAAATCATGTAAACCTTCTAGAAGCTGTGATTTTAAACAATGGGGGGAAGTAAGCTTTTCTTATTTCTGGACGCATGCGCAAACTATAGAAAGTCGTTATGATGTAGAATGTGCATACTTTGTTGATTCCATTTATGAAATAAATCACATTTTCTAAAAAATCATGTTTTTTAAGAAATCATGGAAACCTTCTAGAAGCTGTGATTTAAAAAAAATGGGAAGTAAGCTTTTCTTATTTCCGGACGCATGCGCAAACTATAGAAAGTCGTTATGATCTAGAATGTGCATACTTTGTTGATTCGATTTATGAAATAAATCAGATTTTCTAAAAGCTGGTGTTTTTCGAGAAATCATGTAAACCTTCTAGAAGCTGTGATTTTAAAAAACGGGGTGAAGTAAGTTTTTCTTATTTCCGGACGCATGCGCAACCTATAGAGAGTCGTTATGACGTAGAATGTGCATAAAAAACGGGGGAAGTAAGCTTTTCTTATTTCAAGACGCATGCGCAAACTATAGAAAGTAGTTATGACGTAGAATCTGCATACTTTGTTGATTCCATTGATGAAATAAATGACATTTTCTAAAAACTCATGTTTTTTAAGAAATCATGTAAACCTTCTGGAAGCTGTGATTTTAAACAACGGGGGGAAGTAAGCTTTTCTTATTTCCGGACGCATATGCAAACTATAGGAAGTCGTTATCACATAGAATGTGCATACTTTGTTGATTCCATTTATGAAATAAATCACATTTTCTAAAAACTCGTGTTTTTTAAGAATTTATGTCAACCTTCTAGAAGCAGTGATTTTAAAAAACAGAGGAAGTAAGCTTTTCTTATTTCCAGACGCATGCGCAAACTATAGAAAGTCGTTATGATGTAGAATGTGCATACTTTGTTGATTCCATTTATGAAATAAATCACATTTTCTAAAAACTCGCATTTTTTGAGAAATCATGTAAACCTTCTAGAAGCGGTGATTTTACAAAACGGGGGGAAGTAAGCTTTTGTTATTTCCAGACGCATGCGCAAACTATAGAAAGTCGTTATGACGTAGAATGTGCATACTTTGTTTATTCCATTTATGAAATAAATGACATTTTCTAAAAACTCGTATTTTTTAAGAAATCATGTAAACCTTCTAGAAGCCGTGATTTTAAACAATGGGGGGAAGTAAGCTTTTCTTATTTCCGGACGCATGCGCAAACTATAGCAAGTCGTTATGACGTAGAATGTGCATACTTTGTTGATTCCATTTATGAAATAAATAACATTTTCTAAAAACTCATGTTTTTTGAGAAATCATGTAAACCTTCTAGAAGCTGTGATTTTAAAAAACCGGGGAAGTAAGCTTTTCTTATTTCCGGACGCATGCGCAAACTATAGAAAGTTGTTATGACGTAGAATGTGCATACTTTGTTGATTCCATTTGTGAAATAAATCACATTTTCTAAAAGCTCGTGTTTTTTAAGAAATCATGTAAACCTTCTAGAAGCAGTGATTTTAAAAAACAGGGGAAGTAAGTCTTTTTTTATTTCCGGACGCATGCGGAAACTATAGAAAGTCGTTATGACGTAGAATGTGCATACTTTGTTGATTCCATTTATGAGATAAATCACATTTTCTAAAAACTCGTGTTTTTTAAGAAATCATGTCAACTTTCTAGAAGCAGTGATTTTAAAAAACGGGGGAAGTAAGCTTTTCTTATTTCCAGATGCATGCGCAAACTATAGAAAGTCGTTATGACGTAGAATGTGCATACTTTGTTGATTCCATTTATGAAATAAATCACATTTTCTAAAAACTCTTGTTTTTTGAGAAATCATGTAAACCTTCTGGAAGCTGTGACTTTAAAAAATGGCGGAAGTAAGCTTTTCTTATTTCCGGACGCATGCGCAAACTATAGAAAGTCATTATGACGTAGAACGTGCATACTTTGTTGATTCCATTTATGAAAGAAATAACATTTTCTAAAAACTCGTGTTTTCTAAGAAATCATGTAAACCTTCTAGAAGCGGTAATTTTAAAAAACGGTGGAAGTAAGCTTTTCTTATTTCCGGACGCATGCGCAAACTATAGAAAGTCGTTATGATGTAGAATGTGCATACTTTGTTGATTCCATTTATGAAATAAATCACATTTTCTAAAAAATTGTGTTTTTTAAGAAATCATGTAAACCTTCTAGAAGCCGTGATTTAAAAAAACGGGGGAAGTAAGCTTTAGTTATTTCCGGACGCATACGCAAATTATAGAAAGTAGTTATGATGTAGAATGTGCATACTTTATTGATTCCATTTATGAAATAAATCACATTTTCTAAAAACTCGTGTTTTTTAAGAAATCATGTAAACCTTCTAGAAGCGGTGATTTTAAAAAACAGGGGGAAGTAAGCTTTTGTTATTTCCGGATGAATGCGCAAGCTATAGAAAGTCGTTATCATGTAGAATGTCCATACTTTGTTGATTCCATTTATGAAATAAATGACATTTTCTAAAAACTCGTGTTTTTAAAAAAATCATGTAAACCTTCTAGAAGCGGTGATTTTAAAAAATGAGGGGAAGTAAGCTTTTGTTATTTCCAGACGCATGCGCAAACTATAGAAAGTCGTTATGACGTAGAATGTGCATACTTTGTTGATTCCATTTATGAAATAAATGACATTTTCTAAAAACTCATGTTTTTTAAGAAATCATGTAAACCTTCTAGAAGCTGTGATTTTAAACAACTGGGGGAAGTAAGCTTTTCTTATTTTCGGACGCATGCGCAAACTATAGCAAGTCGTTATGACGTAGAATGTGCATACTTTGTTGATTCCATTTATGAAATAAATCACATTTTCTAAAAACTCTTATTTTTTAAGAAATTATATAAACCTTCTAGAAGCTGTGATTTTAAAAAATGGGGGAAGTAAGATTTTGTTATTTCCGGACGCATGCGCAAACTGAAGAAAGTCATTATGACGTAGAATGTGCATACTTTGTTGATTCCAATTATGAAATAAATCACATTTTCTAAAAACTCATGTTTTTTGAGAAATCATGTAAACCTTCTAGAAGCTGTGATTTTAAAAAACAGAGGAAGTAAGCTTTTCTTATTTCCAGACGCATGCGCAAACTATAGAAAGTTGTTATGACGTAGAATGTGCATACTGTGGTTATTTCATTTATGAAATAAATCACATTTTCTAAAAACTCGTGTTTTTTGAGAAATCATGTAAACCTTCTAGAAGCAGTGATTTTGGGGGAAGTAAGCTTTTCTTATTTCCGGACGGATGCGCAAACTATAGAAATTCGTTTTGACATAGAATGTGCATACTTTGTTGATTCTATTTATGAAATAAATCACATTTTCTAAAAACTCGTGTTTTTTAAGAAATCATGTCAACCTTCTAGAAGTTGTGATTTTAAAAAACGGGGGAAGTAAGCTTTTCTTATTTCCGGACGCATGCGCAAACTATAGAAAGTCGTTATGATGTAGAATGTGGATACTTTGTTGATTCCATTTATGAAATAAATCACATTTTCTAAAAAGTGATGTTTTTTAAGAAATCATGTAAACCTTCTAGAAGTCGTGATTTTAAAAAATTGGGGAAGTAAGCTTTTCTTATTTCCGGACGCATGCACAAACTATAAAAAGTCGTTATGACATAGAATGTGCATACTTTGTTTATTCCATTTACGAAATAAATCACATTTTCTAAAAACTCGTGTTTTTTGAGAAATCATGTAAACCTTCTAGAAGCTGTGATTTTAAAAATCGGGGGAAGTGAGCTTTTCTTATTTCCGGACGCATGCGCAAACTATAGAAAGTCGTTATGACGTAGAATGTGCATACTTTGTTGATTCCATTTATGAAATAAATCACATATTTAAAAAACTCATGTTTTTTAAGAAATCATGTAAACTTTCTAGAAGCAGTGATTTTAAAAAACAGGGGAAGTAAGCTTTTCTTATTTCCGGACGCATGCGCAAACTATAGAAATTCGTTATGATGTAGAATGTGGATAGTTTGCTGATTCCATAAAAAACGGGGGGAAGTAAGCTTTTCTTATTGCCGGACGCATGCGCAAACTATAGAAAGTCGTTGTGACTTAGAATGTGCATACTTTGCTGATTCCATTTATGAAATAAATAACATTTTCTAAAAACTTGTGTTTTTTAAGAAATCATGTAAACCTTCTAGAAGCTGTGATTTTAAAAAATGGGGGAAGTAAGCTTTTCTTATTTCCGGACGCATGCGCAAACTATAGAAAGTCGTTATGACGTAGAATGTGCATACTTTGTTGATTCCATTTATGAAATAAATCACATTTTCTAAAAACGCGTGTTTTTTGAGAAATCATGTAAACCTTCTAGAAGCTGTGATTTTAAAAAATGGGGGAAGTAAGCTTTTCTTATTTCCGGACGCATGCGCAAATTATAGAAAGTTGTTATGACGTAGAACGTGCATACATTGTTGATTCCATTTATGAAATAAATCACATTTTCTAAAAGCTCGTGTTTTTTAAGAAATCATGTAAACCTTCTAGAAGCAGTGATTTTAAAAAACGGTGGAAGTTAGCTTTTCTTATTTCCGGACGCATGCGCAAACTATAGAAAGTCTTTATGACGTAGAATGTGCATACTTTGTTCATTCCATTTATGAAATAAATCACATTTTCTAAAACTCGTGTTTTTTAAGAAATCATGTAAACCTTCTAGAAGCCGTGATTTTAAAAAACAGGGGAAGTAAGCTTTTCTTATTTCCGGACGGATGCGCAAACTATAGAAAGTCGTTATGATGTAGAATGTGGATACTTTGTTGATTCCATTTATGAAATAAATCACATTTTCTAAAAAGTCGTGTTTTTTAAGAAATCATGTAAACCTTCTAGAAGCTGTGATTTTAAAAAATGGGGGAAGTAAGCTTTAGTTATTTCCGAACGCATGCGCAAACTATAGAAAGTCGTTATGACGTAAAATGTGCATACTTTGTTGATTCCATTTTTTAAATAAATAACATTAATTTAAAAACTCATGTTTATAAACAAATCATGTAAACCTTCTAGAAGCTGTGATTTTAAAAAATGGGGAAAGTAAGCTTTTCTTATTTCCGGACGCATGCGCAAACTATAGAAAGTCGTTATGACGTAGAATGTGCATACTTTGTTGATTCCATTTATGAAATAAATCACATCTTCTAAAAACTTTTGTTTTTTAAGAAATCGTGTAAACCTTCCAGGGGGCTTCACTCAATAAACAACTATCGTAGCACGTTCGTTCGTGGCATATGAAAGAATACCCCTAATTTCACTAAATATTGGAAAATACCGTCCAGAATCGTTTTTTTAACCCCCTCCCAATATGCTTTCCCAATTTAAAAAAACCCCTATTTTCACGAGATATTGTATGTATCAATTTTTTTATTAACATTTTTTATACCCCTTTATTTTTCTACCTAGTGTATTGATATCATACGCCTCTTATGACCCCACATGCATTCTGCAATGCACCTTGCTTCTTTCAATGTATATCGTGGATGCACATTACTTCACCCACAATGCAATTACTCAACCACATATCATTATGATTTGCAACATCTAATGGTCTAATGAAGAGATAGGAGATCACTTCTTGTATGTCACTAGAGCCAACGCACATAGTACAACATTTAGATTGCATGTTGTAGTTCCCCAATCGCTGACTAAGCCTGTTGTGGGATAGGTATCCAAGCCCCCAAGGCCTATAACAAGATCTAGAAGGTTGACTAAACCTCTCAAGGCCTATAATAGGCACAAGTGGTTGGGTATTCAAGCCCCCAAGGCCTATTGAGGGCCTATAACAGGCCCTGGAGGCTTAGAGACTCCCAAGGCTATTGGTAACAACTGGCTGAGTGCTATTGGTAACAATTGGCTGTCAATGACCACTATCTCTCGACTATGATCAACTGGAAACCGACTTCACCATGAAACCCCTAGCCTCAAGCATGCCTCAAGACGTGATTTCCCTACATATTGGTAAGCCTGAGCCTTTCCTCATCCCGATTTCTCATCCGGCCGTGATATCGCCATCTCCATTTGGCGGATAGTTGTCAGCCCACGCATATAAAAAAGACCCCAAAGTATTTTTGTATTGCTACATTAAATAAAAAAACCCTTTGCCCCTTAATATATAAGAAATATAATTTTTAGGTTTTCATGAATATTTAATACCGCAATATGAATGAATGTGATATTATATTGCCTTCTAGTGAAGCCCTCGTGAAACCTTCTAGAAGCTGTGATTTTAAAAAACGGGGGAATTAAGCTTTTCTTATTTCCGGACGCATGCGCAAACTATAGAAAGTCGTTATGACATAGAATGTGCATACCTTGTTGATTCCATTTAGGAAATAAATCACATTTTCTAAAAACTCATTTTTTTGAGAAATCATGTAAACCTTCTAGAAGCTGTGATTTAAAAAAATGGGGGGAAGTAAGCTTTTCTTATTTCCGGACGCATGCGCAAACTATAGAAAGTAGTTATGACGTCGAATGTGCAAACTTTGTTGATTCCATTTATGAAATAAATAACATTTTCTAAAAACTCGTGTTTTTTAAGAAATCTTGTAAACCTTCTAGAAGCTGTGATTTTAGAAAACGGGGGGAAGCAAGCTTTTCTTATTTCCGGACGCATGCGCAAACTATAGAAAGTCGTTAAGACATCAAATTTGCATACTTTGATGATTCCATTTATGAAATAAATGACATTTTCTAAAAACTCGTGTTTTTTAAGAAATCATGTAAACCTTCTAGAAGCTGTGATTTTAAAAAATGGGGAAGTAAGCTTTTCTTATTTCCAGATGCATGCGCAAACTATAGAACATCGTTATGACATAGAATGTGCATACTTTGTTGATTCCATTTTTTAAATAAATCACATTTTTTAAAAACTCTTGTTTTTTAAGAAATCATGTAAACCTTCTAGAAGCAGTGATTTTAAAAAACGGGGGAAGTAAGATTTTCTTATTTCCGGACACATGTGCAAACTGTAGAAAGTCGTTATGATGTAGAATGTGCATACTTTGTTGATTCCATTTATTAAATAAATCACATTTTCTAAAAACTCGTGTTTTTTAAGCAATCATGTAAACCTTCTAGAAGCTGTGATTTTAAAAAACGGGGGGAAGTAAGCTTTTCTTATTTCCGGACGCATGCGCAAACTATAGAAAGTCGTTATGATGTAGAATGTGCATACTTTGCTGATTGCATTTATGAAATAAATCACATTTTCTAAAAACTCGTGTTTTTTAAGAAATCATGTAAACCTTCTAGAAGCTGTGATTTTAAAAAACGGGGGAAGTAAGATTTTCTTATTTCCGAACGCATGCGCAAACTATAGAAAGTCGTTATGACGTAGAATGTGCATACTTTGTTGATTCCATTTTTGAAATAAATCACATTTTCTAAAAACTCGTGTTTTTTGAGAAATCATGTAAACCTTCTAGAAGCTGTGATTTTAAAAAATGGGGGAAGTAAGTTTTTCTTATTTCCGGATGCATGCGCAAACTATAGAAAGTCGTTATGACGTAGAATGTGCATACTTTGTTGATTCCATTTATGAAATAATTCACATTTTCTAAAAACTCGTGTTTTTTAAGAAATCATGTAAACCTTCTAGAAGTGGTGATTTTAAAAAACGATGGAAGTAAGTTTTTCTTATTTCCGGACGCACGCGCAAACTATAGAAAGTCGTTATGATGTAGAATGTGCATTGTTTGTTGATTCCGTTTATGAAATAAATCACATTTTCTAAAAAGTTGTGTTTTTTAAGAAATCATGTAAACCTTCTAGAAGCTGTGATTTTAAAAAACGGGGGAAGTAAGCTTTAGTTATTTCCGGACGCATGCGCAAACTATAGAAAGTCGTTATGACGTAGAATGTGCATACTTTGATGATTCCATTTATGAAATAAATCGCATTTTCTAAAAACTCGTGTTTTTTAAGAAATCATGTAAACCTTCTAGAAGCTGTGATTTTAAAAAACGGGGGAAGTAAGCTTTTCTTATTTCTGGACACATGCGCAAACTATAGAAAGTCGTTATGACGTAGAATGTGCATACTTTGTTGATTCCATTTATGAAATAAATCACATTTTTTAAAAACTCATGTTTTTTAAGAAATCATGTAAACCTTCTAGAAGCAGTGATTTAAAAAAAAACAGGGGAAGGAAGCTTTTCTTATTTCCGGACGCATGCGCAAACTATAGAAAGTCGTTATGACGTAGAATGTGCATACTTTGTTGATTCCATTTATGAAATAAATCACATTTTCTAAAAGCTCGTGTTTTTTAAGAAATCATGTAAACCTTCTGAAAGCTGTGATTTTAAAAAACGGGGGAAGTAAGCTTTTCTTATTTCCGGACGCATGCGCAAACTATAGAAAGTCGATGTGACGTAGAATGTGCATACTTTGTTGATTCCATTTTTTAAATAAATGACATTAATTTAAAAACTCATGTTTTTAAACAAATCATGTAAACCTTCTAGAAGCTGTGATTTTAAAAAACGGGGAAAGTAAGCTTTTCTTATTTCCGGACGCATGCGCAAACTATAGAAAGTCGTTATGACGTAGAATGTGCATACTTTGTCGATTCCATTTATGAAATAAATCACATTTTTTAAAAACTCGTGTTTTTTAAGAAATCATGTAAACCTTCTAGAAGCAGTGATTTTAAAAAACAGGGGAAGGAAGCTTTTCTTATTTCCAGACGCATGCGCAAACTATAGAAAGTCGTTATGACGTAGAATGTGCATACTTTGTTGATTCCATTTATGAAATAAATCACATTTTCTAAAAACTCGTGTTTTTTAAGAAATCATGTAAACCTTCTGAAAGCTGTGATTTTAAAAAACGGGGGAAGTAAGCTTTTCTTATTTCGGGACGCATGCGCAAACTATAGAAAGTCGATGTGACGTAGAATGTGCATACTTTGTTGATTCCATTTTTTAAATAAATGACATTAATTTAAAAACTCATGTTTTTAAACAAATCATGTAAACCTTCTAGAAGCTGTGATTTTAAAAAACGGGGAAAGTAAGCTTTTCTTATTTCCGGACGCATGCGCAAACTATATAAAGTCGTTATGATGTAGAATGTGCATACTTTGTTTATTGCATTTATGAAATAAATCACATTTTCTAAAAACTCATGTTTTTTAAGAAATCATGTAAACCTTCTAGAAGCGGTGATTTTAAAAAACGGTGGAAGTAAGCTTTTCTTTTTTCCGGACGCATGCGCAAACTATAGAAAGTCACTATGACGTAGAATGTGCATACTTTGTTGATTCCATTTATGAAATAAATCACATTTTCTAAAAACTCGTGTTTTTTAAGAAATCATGTAAACCTTCTAGAAGCTGTGTTTTCAAAAAAAAGGGGGAAGTAAGCTTTTCTTATTTCTGGACGCATGCGCAAACTATAGAAAGTCGTTATGACGTAGAATGTGCATATTTTGTTGATTCCATTTATGAAATAATCACATTTTCTAAAAACTCGTGTTTTTTGAGAAATCATGTAAACCTTCTAGAAGCTGTGATTTGTTAAGATTTAATATGCCAAGACAGAAAATAGCAGCATTACATTCCATTTCACAATAATAGCATATACAGGATCACTGAAGAAACAACAAGCATAGCAAAAACACAAGAGACAGATTTATCCTGGGTAACCCTCATGGGGTAGAAAACCCAGTAAAGCTTCCACAATATAGATGACCAGCAATATACAAAGATGTAAACCAAAGACATGATCTCCTCCTCCACCATAGCAGACCTCTCCTCCACAAGGGCGCCTCTCTCTCAAGTGAGTGTGTGTATCAAATGAGGAACACACCTCCTCTATTTATACACTACTCTGACATATCTTTTGCATAAGTACACGTAGGCTCGTATTTAACCAATGGGTTAAATACCCCACTACAACTGACTGGGCCGACCCCTGTAGGGTGGTCTAATAACCCTTTGACCCACATAACACATACAGGGCCGACCCCCACTAGGGAAGTCTAATAACCCGAGTTACCACATTCCGACGGAGGAATAAACATCTCCGGATATACAATAAGATCTTCATGGAGGAATGAAACATCTCCGGAATAATAAAGTACAAATATAATATTCTTTGAAGTTACAATATCTCAACACTCCCCCTTAACGAAAAGGATATTATAATAGCATTTGCATGAGCAAGGAGTCATCAACATCATACATGATACATCTATAAATCATTGGAAGCTTTCTCAACATCATCAGTAACTCAACCAGTTATTGGAACATCTTCAATACTGGAACATCAACATCTTCAGTACTGAGTCTTTATCTTCTGCAGCACTCGAACAGCTACCATAACATCAACATCTATATCCTCATGATTGTCAGCATCATCATCATACGATCATTAGCATCGGGATCATCTCGATCTACAACATCTGGATCATCACGATCTACAGCATCTGGATCATCACGATCTACAGCACCTGGATCATCTTGATCTACAGCATCTGGATCATCTCGATCTACAATATCTGGATCATCACGATCTACAGCATCTAGATCATCACGATCTACAGCACCTGGATCATCTCGATCTACAGCATCATCATCATCTCAATCTACATGATCAGCATCATCGTCATCTAGATCAACTCAATCAGCATCATCGACATCTAGATCAACATGATCAACAGCATCATCATCTAGATCAATACGATCAGCAGCATCGTCATCTAGATCAATACGATCAGCAGCATCATTATCACACGATCAGCAGCATTGTCATCACACGATCAATCCAGTTCTCTTTAGGACCTATGTCCAAAGATGATGCAATCCAGTCATGTACATTTTGAACCGAAGTCCAGGGACGATCCAGTCCTATCATGTACCTTTTGAACTGAAGTCCAGGGACGATCCAGTCCTAACATGTACCTTTTGAACCGAAGTCCAGGGACGATCCATTCCTAACATGTACCTTTTGAACCGAAGTCCAGGGACGATCCAGTCCTATCAATTCTCGGAGACCTCATGTCTACGGCTCAGTTCACAGGACCAAAGTCCAAGGATGATCCAATCCTTACCATACATTTAGGATCATGTCCAAGGATGACTTAATCCTCAACCGTACATTTAGGAGCATGTCCAAGGATGACTTAATCCTCCACTGTACATTTAGGACCACGTCCAAGGATGACTTAATCCTCCACCGTACATTTAGGACCACGTCCAAGGATGACTTAATCCTCCACCGTACATTTAGGACCACGTCCAAGGATGACTTAATGCTCCACTGTACATTTAGGACCACGTCCAAGGATGACTTAATCCTCCACCGTACATTTAGGACCACGTCCAAGGATGACTTAATCCTCCACTGTATATTTAGGACCACGTCCAAGGATGACTTAATCCTCCACCGTACATTTAGGACCACATCCAAGGATGACTTAATCCTCCACCGTACATTTAGGACCTACGTCCAAGGATGACTTAATCCTCCACCGTACATTTAGGACCACGTCCAAGCATGACTTAATCCTCAATCATACATTTAGGACCTACGTCCAAGGATGACTTAATCCTCAACCGTCCACCAAGGACTTCATTCTCGAAGACATACGTCTATGGATCTTCTTTAGGACTGAAGTCAAGGGATGATCCAATCCCCTCACATGTTCACCAAAAACTTCATTCTTGAAGACATACGTCTATGGCTCTTCTTTAGGACTAAAGTCCAGGGATGATCCAATCCCCTCACATGTTCACCAAAAACTTCATTCTCGAAGACATACGTCTACGACTCTTCTTTAGGACTGAAGTCCAGGGATGATCCAATCCCCTCACATGTTCACCAAGAACTTCATTATCGAAGACATACGTCTACGGCTCTTCTTTAGGACTGAAGTTTAGGGATGATCCAATCCCCTCACCTGTTCATTCAGGATTTTGTTCTCGAAGACATACATCTACGGCTCTCTTTACGACTGAAGTCTAGGGATGATCCAATCCCCTCAAGTCCACCAAGGACTTCATTCTCGAAGACATACGTCTACGGATCTCTTTAGGACTGAAGTCCAGGGATGATCCAATCCCCTCAAGTCCACCAAGGACTTCATTCGCGAAGACATATGTCTACGGCTCTCTTTAGGAATAAAGTCCAGGGATGATCGAATCCCTTCCAGTCCACCAAGGACTTCATTCTCGACGACATACGTCTACGGCTCTCTTTAGGATGATGCAATCCTATATGTCCACCAAGGACTTCATTTTCGGAGACATCATGTCTACGGCTTCTTTTAGAATATATGTTCAAGGATGATGCAATCCTCCACCAACCTCTCTATCGGCATCACTAATATAGGTATCCTCATCATCGACCTCACTGTCGATGCAGGCAATCTCATCATGAGTTATCACATCACTCCCCCTTTCAAGGAGGGTCCTTGTGAACTATATTAAGTTTGTCTCAGAAAACTTTACTTGAGGTAGAGGTTTGGTTAGTACATCGGATCGGTAGAGGTTTGGTTAGTACATTGTTACAAATTCGAACTTTTGGTTCCTTTCTGCACCATATCCTGGAACACTAGATTCTTTTCCATCTTGATACAACTCTGCTTGTCACATAGGATCATAGTTGTGTCTATCTCTAAGTCAAATAATCCTGAAGCCATAATGCTTCATAACTTAGCAGAGCAAGCAGCCATATATTCCGCTTGTGCTAGACTGCTTCCTGCTAAACCACAAGATCATGGCTGATCCCAGACAATAACATCTTCTCGATGTGCTCTTCCTGTCTGATACACTTTCTGCTCAATCAATATCTGTGTAGCCATCTGAATTCATGATCTCCATAGATCAAAGTCTATTGTATCCTTTAGGTACCTCATCTCATTCTTTGCAACTAACAGGTGAACACTTCTAGTTTCCACTAGATACTGACTCAAGGTGTTTACAGCAAGGCATATATCTGACCTAGTATTCATTAGACACATCAATGACTCAATAATTTGTCTGTACAGAGTTATATCCACTAATTCTAATGAGTCACCTGCTAAGAACTTCAAGTTGGAATTCATGAGAGTGACCATTCCAACACATCAATTCCTTTTAATATTTCTCGACATACTTTCCCTGGTTGAGAAAGATTCCTTCTGAGTCTTTCCATACTTCCACACCTAGGAAGTAATGCATCAATCTGAGATCTTTCATTTTTCATTGAATGATCTTCTGCATATCTATCTATGCCATCTCTCGTTAGATGGGTCTACTGATATGAGCCTCAATATCATTTGAACTCTGTGGTGAGTTCCTTCTTGCATCCATGTCATCTGTGTATAGAAACAATATTCAACCTTGTAGCAAAGGTTGAGATCCTCATCACCCATGGTGATCATTAAGCTCATCAATTGATTATCGATCCTGGGTACCCATACAGAACCTGATTCACACTTCTTCTTTAATTACACCATTAAGAGAATGGTCTTATCTAGCCACTTGGAGCAAACATCTCATCATGATTCTCTTCCTCTTTCTAAGAGAATATTCTAGCCACAAGCCTTCTATAGTGAGTTTGATTTGTAAATCTTTTGTTGAACATCCATCGCTTGTTCAGTGTTCATCATTCATCATGATCTTTCCTACAAATCAAAATTAAGTACATGATTAGTAATACTTCATAATCATCAAATCATATTGACATGATAACCTATTATGCATACAGATACATAGTTATGCACCTATCTTGACCAATACTTTGGCACAACACTTTTCCATATCCTGTATGCATACAGTGGCTATCTAGATGCCTTCCATCTCTACCAGAACATACTATCGAGAGTGTGCACAGCTCTCAGTATGTCAGCAAAGAGGTTTCATTCTAGACAAGCAACAATGGAATGTTTGTCCAACTTACCAATCATATGCATATTAGTAGTATACTATTCAATGCTCTATGAATGTTTACACTCAGCATGATATATTATAGGAATACAAATATGCATACAACCTATTACAGACAATATCATTTACTATTTCAAATAGCAACTCAAATACTTATCTTTTATGTTTGTGTGGTTGCCTCCTGCTTGATCTTCTATATGTCTTTTGAACTTCTATTCATTCTGTACCACTGTGCATGCTCAAGTGTGCACTAGTGTTATCCTCATGATCTCATACACAAACATACATTCATTAGTATATTCTCAATATTATCAAAACATTCTAATTCTAAATGATCTTGAATATGTATAGTCATGATCATTAGTATTCAGGGTTTCAAGGAAGTCTTCTTTTACTCATGCATATTCTTGTTTGATTATAGTACTCTTCTGTTTAATTAAATAATCAAGGTAAGAGATATAATATGCATAAACCCTTGATTACTAGCATGACCAATCATACCAAGTATACTTATATAAGGGATCCTAACACAAGGTAAGATTCTAACTTGACATAGGAAAACATACCTGGATTAGTATACCTGCTTAGTTATGTCTAACATACCTAAACAATATCTTCTTTGTTCTCTTCAATGATTTAGAGATCCTGTGCTAGAACCTGCATAGTTTAAGCATAACATAACAAAGTAATACATACCTCGTAAGTAGAACAAAGATTATGGATGAGTCTTTGTCTTCATGTGGAACTTGATTTGTCTTTCATGATGTACCTGAATCTTGTTAGCAGACAACATCAACCTCACACAACACCATAATGCAGTAGTACAATCATATAGCCCTAATCAATGAATGTCTTCGATCATTCACATGCATTCATACGTTACTAGGGTGATAAGATAAGTCTAACATTAATCGAGATTGTACTAACAAATAATATGAAGACGAACACATTATGAATTTAATCAGGAATCAGATTTCAAGACATACCTGAACCTCCTTGAGTCATACCTGTCGAGACTTCTTGTAGTCTTCTTATGTAAGGCCTTAGCCTCAACTCCCCCTGAAACTTGATCTAGAGCTTGATTAGGGCTTGCTAGAGAAACCCTAAAAATTCAATCGTTGACTTTCACACTTCTGAATGGATGGAAGGATGTGTCTTGCTAAGCTGATCAAACTAGCATACTTCAATTTTGAAATCTCCAAAATTTGACCCCTCAAAATTGCTTTCGAAACTTCTGGATCTTCTGGACAGGAATCCAAACTAGGGTTTGATGAAGCCCACCTTTCTGTCCAATCAAAAGGTTCGATCCAAGGCTCTAAACTCTTATTTTTCTGAGGAGCTTCCAGTCGTGGTTACAGACTTCAAAAATTCCAACTTTTGCTGAAGCCCTAATTTTCCATCTTTCTGATCAAAATCCCGAGCTAGGGTTTAATCAAGCTCGGTCTTCTACCCAACCAAAAAATTTGATTTTGGTCTCTAAATTTCGATTTTCCTGAGTAGCATTCAGCTGTGGATTCCGATTCCAAAAATTCTAACTTTCTCCGAAACCCTAAATTCCGGAAGCCATGAATAAAGGTGCTCCAAAAATAATTCTGTTTTGACAGAAATATGTACCTGATTGTTTCTGCTATAACTCTGAAATTTTTGATCCACAGGGTCTAAAAACTTTTTCTGCAGTAGCTTGACCTGTCATCTTTCCATCCTGATAGGTTCGACCTCAATTGGATTTTCTGAGAGAGAGTTATGCCAAATGTCGCAACGTGACCTGTTTTGGGATAATACAGGAGATCGAACTTGTACGGCGTGCCACGTGTCACTATTTGAACTTTGGCCTTTGAAAACTTTTCTTGAGATAGCTCGCCCTGTTATATTTCCATCCTGATAGGTCTGACCTCAATTGGACTCTCTGAGAGAGAGTTATGCCAAGTGTCGCAACGTGACCTGTTTATGGAATAAAATAGGAGAGCGAACTTGTACGGAGTGCCACGTGTCACTGGTTCAGCTTCGTCTTCTGAAAAGGTTTCTCGAGATAGTATAGTCTGTGTACTACCTGTCACCTTTTACGAAATTTCATTTGGAGCTTCCTAGCCCAAGTTATGACCTTTTTTCCTAGGTCACCTGATTTTGATTGAGATCTGGAAGAGGAAGAAACCCTAACTTGTACTGATCATAACTTACAAAGTACAATGAATTTGAGGGTGCCCTTTGGACATAAGATACCTGGAGATGTTATCTATGACCTATAAAGGTTTCAGATCCTGAACCTTTCCCAAAATGGATTTATAGTGAAAGTTCCACGATGACTGGTTTTTTCTATATAAAACCCTAACCTTCAAATTGTCGTAAGTAAAGCAAGTGTCGTAAGTGCCATACCTTGCCTTCCTTCAGTTTAGCTCTGATACCATGTTAATATTTAATATGCTAAGATACAAAATAGCATCATTACATTCCATTTCACAATAATAGCATATACAGGATCACTGAAGAAACAACAAGCATAGCAAAAACACAAGAGACACAGATTTATCCTGGGAAACCCTCATGAGGTAGAAAACCTAGTAAAGCTTCCTCAATATAGATGACCAGCAATATACAAAGATGAAAACCAAAGAAATGATCTCCTCCTCCACCATAGCAGACCTCTCCTCCACAAGTGCGCCTCTCTCTCAAGTGAGTTTGTGTATCAAATGAGGAACACACCGCCTCTATTTATACACTACTCGGACATATCTTTTACACAAGTACACGTAGGCTCGTATTTAACCAATGGGTTAAATACCCCACTACAACTGACTGGGATGACCCCTCTAGGGTGGTCTAATAACCCTTTGACCCACATAACACATACAGGGCCGACCCCCACTAGGGAAGTCTAATAACCCGAGTTACCACATTCCGACGGAGGAATAAACATCTCCAGATATACCATAAGATCTTCACGGAGGAATGAAACATCTCCGGAATAATAAAATACAAATATAATATTCTTTGAAGTTACAATATCTCAACATGATTTTAAAAAACGAGGGGAAGTAAGCTTTTCTTATTTCCGAACACATGCGCAAACAATAGAAAGTCGTTATGACGTAGAATGTGCATACTTTGTTGATTCCATTTATGAAATAAATAACATTTTCTAAAAACTCGTGTTTTTTAAGAAATCATGTAAACCTTCTAGAAGTTGTGATTTTAAAAAACGGGGAAGTAAGCTTTTCTTATTTTCGGATGCATGCACACACTATAGAAATTCGTTATGACGTAGAATGTGCATACTTTGTTGATTCCATTTATGAAATAAATCACATTTTCTAAAAACTCGTGTTTTTTTGAGAAATCATGTAAACCTTCTAGAAGCTGTGATTTTATAAAATGGGGGAAGTAAGCTTTTCTTATTTCTGGACGCATGCGCAAACTATAGAAAGTCGTTATGACGTAGAACGTGCATACTTTGTTGATTCCATTTATGAAATAAATCAAATTTTCTAAAAACTCGTGTTTTTTAAGAAATCATGTAAACCTTCTAGAAGCAGTGATTTTAAAAAACAGTGGAAGTAAGCTTTTCTTATTTCCGGACGCATGCGCAAACTATAGAAAGTCGTTATGATGTAGAATGTGCATACTTTGTTGATTCCATTTATGAAATAAATCAAATTTTCTAAAAAGTCCTGTTTTTTTAGAAATCATGTAAACCTTCTAGAAGCTGTGATTTTAAAAAACGGGGGAAGTAAGCTTTAGTTATTTCCGGACGCATACGCAAACTATAGAAAGTCATTATGACATACAGTGTGCATAATTTGTTGATTCCATTTATGAAATAAATCACATTTTCTAAAAACTCGTGTTTTGTAAGAAATCATGTAAACCTTCTAGAAGCTGTGATTTTTAAAAACGGGGGAAGTAAGCTTTTCTTATTTCTGGATGCATGCGCAAACTATAGAAAGTTGTTATGACGTAGAATGTGCATACTTTGCTGATTCCATTTATGAAATAAATCACATTTTTTAAAAACTCGTGTTTTTTAAGAAATCATGTAAACCTTCTGGAAGCAGTGATTTTAGAAAACGGGGGAAGTAAGCTTTTCTTATTTCCGGATGCATGCACAAACTATAGAAAGTTGTTATGACGTAGAATGCGCATACTTTGTTGATTCCATTTATGAAATAAATCACATTTTATAAAAACTCGTGTTTTTTAAAAAATCATGTAAACCTTCTAGAAGCTGTGATTTTAAAAAACGGGGGAAGTAAGCTTTTCTTATTTCCGGACGCATGCGCAAACTATAGAAAGTCATTATGATGTAGAATGTGCATACTTTGTTGATTCCATTTATGAAATAAATCACATTTTCTTAAAATTCGTGTTTTTTAAGAAATCATGTAAACCTTCTAGAAGCTGTGATTTTAAAAAACGAGGGAAGTAAGCTTTAGTTATTTCTGAACGCATGCGCAAACTATAGAAAGTCGTTATGACGTAGAATGTGCATACTTTGTTGATTCCATTTTTTTAATAAATGACATTAATTTAAAAAATCATGTTTTTAAACAAATCAGTAAGCCTTCTAGAAGCTGTGATTTTAAAAAACGGGGAAAGTAAGCTTTTCTTATTTCCGGAGGCATGCGCAAACTATAGAAAGTCGCTATGACGTAGAATGTGCATACTTTGTTGATTCCATTTATGCAATAAATCACATCTTCTAAAAAATCTTGTTTTTTAAGAAATCATGTAAACCTTCTAGAAGCTGTGATTTTAAAAAATGGGGGAAGTAAGCTTTTCTTATTTCCGGACACATGCGCAAACTATAGAAAGTCGTTATGACGTAGAATGTGCAGACTTTGTTGATTCCATTTATGAAATAAATCACATTTTCTAAAAACTCTTTTTTTTTGAGAAATCATGTAAACCTTCTAGAAGCTGTGATTTCAGAAAACGGGGGGAAGTAAGCTTTTCTTATTTCTGGATGCATGAGCAAACTATAGAAAGTCGTTATGACGTAGAATGTGGATACTTTGTTGATTCCATTTATGAAATAAATGACATTTTCTAAAAACTCCTGCTTTTTAAGAAATCATGTAAACCTTCTAGAAGTTGTGATTTAAAAAAACGGGGGGAAGTAAGTTTTTCTTATTTCCAGACGCATGCGCAAACTATAGAAACTCGTTATGATGTAGAATGTGCATATTTTGCTGATTGGATTTATGAAATAAATCACATTTTCTAAAAACTCGTGTTTTTTAAGAAATCAAGTAAACCTTCTAGAAGCTGTGATTTTAAAAAATGGGGGAAGTAAGCTTTTCTTATTTCCGGACGCATGCGCAAACAATAGAAAGTCGTTATGACGTAGAATGTGCATACTTTGTTGATTCCATTTATGAAATAAATCACATTTTCTAAAAACTCGTGTTTTTTGAGAAATCATGTAAACCTTTTAGAAGCTGTGATTTTAAAAAATGGGGGAAGTAAGCTTTTCTTATTTCCGGAAGCATGCGCAAACTATAGAAAGTCGTTATGACATAGAATTTGCATACTTTGTTGATTCCGTTTATGAAATAAATCACATTTTCTAAAAACTCATGTTTTTTAAGAAATCATGTAAACATTCTAGAAGCTGTGATTTTAAAAAATGGGGGAAGTAAGCTTTTCTTATTTGCGGATGCATGCGCAAACAATAGAAAGTCGTTATGACGTAGAATGTGCATACTTTGTTTATTCCATTTATGAAATAAATCACATGTTTTAAAAACTCATGTTTTTTGAGAAATCATGTAAACCTTCTAGAAGCAGTGATTTTAAAAAACGGGGGAAGTAATCTTTTCTTATTTTCGGACGCATGCGCAAACTATAGAAAGTCGTTATGACGTAGAATGTGCATACTTTGTTGATTCTATTTATGAAATAAATCACATTTTCTAAAAAATCGCGTTTTTTAAGAAATCATCTAAACCTTCTAGAAGCTGTGATTTTAAAAAACGGGGGAAGTAAGCTTTTCTTATTTCTGGACGCATGGGCAAACTATAGAAAGTCGTTATGATGTAGAATGTGCATACTTTGTTGATTCCATTTATGAAATAAATCACATTTTCTGAAAACTCGTGTTTTTTAAGAAATCAAGTAAACCTTCTAAAAGCTATGGTTTTAAAAAATGGGGGAAGTAGGCTTTTCTTATTTCCGGATGGATGTGCAAACTATAGAAAGTCCTTATGACGTAGAATGTGCATACTTTGTTGATTCCATTTATGAAATAAATCACATTTTCTAAAAACTCGTGTTTTTTAGGAAATCATGTAAACCTTATAGAAGCTGTGATTTTAGAAAACGAGGAAGTAAGCTTTTCTTATTTCCGGACGCATGCACAAACTATAGAAAGTTGTTATGACGTAGAATGTGCATACTTTGTTGATTCCATTTATGAAATAAATCACATTTTCGAAAAACTCGTGTTTTTTGAGAAATCATGTAAGCCTTATAGAAGCTGTGATTTTAAAAACCGGAGGAAGTAAGGTTTTCTTATTTTCGAACGCATGCACAAACTATAGATAGTCGTTATGACGTAGAATGTGCATACTTTGTTGATGACATTTATGAAATAAATCACATTTTCTAAAAACTCGTGTTTTTTAAGAAATCATGTAAACCTTCTAGACGCCGTGATTTCAAAAAATGGGGGAAGTAAGTTTTTCTTATTTCCGGACGCATACGCAAACTATAGAAAGTCGTTATGATGTAGAATGTGCATACTTTGTTGCTTCCATTTATGATATAAATCCAATTTTCTAAGAATTCTTGTTTTTTAAGAAATCATGTAAACCTTCTAGAAGCTGTGATTTTAAAAAACAGGGGAAGTAAGCTTTTGTTATTTCCGGGCGCATGCGCAAACTATAGAAAGTCGTTATGACGTAGAATGTGCATAATTTGGTGATTCCATTTATGAAATAAATCACATTTTCTAAAAACTCGTGTTTTTTAAGAAATCATGTAAACCTTTTAGACGCCGTGATTTCAAAAAATGGGGGAAGTAAGTTTTTCTTATTTCCGGACGCATGCGCAAACTATAGAAAGTCGTTATGACATAGAATGTGCATACTTTCTTGATTCCATTTATGAACTAAATCACATTTTCTAAAAACTCATGTTTTTTCCGAAATCATGTAAACCTTCTAGAAGCTGTGATTCTAAAAAACGGGGGAAGTAAGCTTTTCTTATTTCCGGACGCATGCGCAAACTATGGAAAGTCATTATGATGTAGAATGTGCATACTTTGTTGATTCCATTTATGAAATAAATCACATTTTCTAAAAACTAGTGTTTTTTAAGAAAATCATGTAAACCTTCTAGAAGCTGTGATTTAAAAAAACGGGGGAAGTAATCTTTTCTTATTTCCGGACGCATGTGCAAACTATAGAAATTCGTTATGAGGTAGAATGTGCATACTTTGTTGATTCCATTTATGAAATAAATCACATTTTCTAAAAACTAGTGTTTTTTAAGAAATCATGTAAACCTTCTAGAAGCTGTGATTTTAAAAAACGGGGGAAGTAATCTTTTCTTATATCCAGACGCATGCGCAAACTATAGAAAGTTGTTATGACGTAGAATATGCATACTTTGTTGATTCCATTTATGAAATAAATCACATTTTCTAAAAACTCATGTTTTTTAAGAAATCATGTAAACATTCTAGAAGCTGTGATTTTAGAAAAAAGGGGGGAAGTAAGCTTTTCTTATTTACGGACGCATGCACAAACTATATAACGTCGTTATGACATAGAATGTTCATACTTTGTTCATTCCATTTATGAAATAAATCACATTTTCTAAAAACTCATGTTTTTTAAGAAATCATATAAACCTTCTAGAAGCTGTGATTTGAAAAAATGGGGGAAGTAAGTTTTTCTTATTTCCGGACGCATGCGCAAACTATAGAAAGTCGTTACGACGTAGAATGTGCATACTTTGTTGATTTCATTTATGAAATAAATCACATTTTCTAAAAACTCGTGTTTTTTCCGAAATCATGTAAACCTTCTAGAAGCTGTGATTTTAAAAAACGGGGGAAGTAAGCTTTTCTTATTTCCGAAAGCATGCGCAAACTATAGAAAGTCATTATGATGTAGAACGTGCATACTTTGTTGATTCCATTGATGAAATAAATTACATTTTCTAAAAACTCGTGTTTTTTAGGAAATCATGTAAACCTTCTAAAAGCTGTGATTTTAAGAAACGGGGGAACTAAGCTTTTGTTATTTCCGGACACATGCACAAACAATAGAAAGTCGTTATGACGTAGAATGTGAATACTTTGTTTATTTCATTTATGAAATAAATCACATTTTCTAAAAACTCGTTCTTTTTAAGAAATCATGTAAAGCTTCTAGAAGCTGTGATTTGAAAAAATGGGGGAAGTAAGTTTTTATTATTTCCGGACGCATGCGCAAACTATAGAAAGTCGTTATGATGTAGAATGTGCATACTTTGTTGATTCCATTCATGAAATAAATCACATTTTCTAAAAACTCGTGTTTTTTAAGAAATCATGTAAATCTTCTTGAAGCTGTGTTTTGAAAAAATGGGGGAAGTAAGTTTTTCTTATTTCCGGACGCATGCACAACCTATAGAAACTCGTTATAACGTAGAATGTGCATACTTTGTTGATTCCATTTATGAAATAAATCACATTTTCTAAAAACTCGTGTTTTTTAGGAAATCATGTAAAACTTCTAGAAGCTGTGATTTTAAAAAACGGGAGAAGTAAGCTTTTCCTATTTCTGGACGCATGCGCAAACTATAGAAAGTTGTTATGACGTAGAATGTGCATACTTTGTTGATTCCATTGATGAAATAAATCAGATTTTCTAAAAACTCGTGTTTTTTAGGAAATCATGTAAACCTTCTAGAAGCTGTGATTTTAAAAAACGAGGGAAGTAAGCTTTTCTTATTTCCGGATGCATGCGCAAACTATAGAAAGTCGTTATGATGTAGAACGTTCACACTTTGTTGTTTCCATTTATGAAATAAATCACATTTTCTAACCACTCGTGTTTTTTAGGAAATCATGTAAACCTTCTAGAATCTGTGATTTTAAAAAACGGGGGAAGTAAGCTTTTCTTATTTCCGGACGCATGCGCAAACTATAGAAATTCGTTATGACGTAGAATGTGCATACTTTGTTGATTCCATTTATGAAATAAATCACATATTGTAAAAACTCATGTTTTTTGAGAAATCATGTAAACCTTCTAAAAGCTGTGATTTTAAAAAACGGGGGAAGTAAGCTTTTCTAATTTTCAGACGCATGCGCAAACTATCGAAAGTCGTTATGACGTAGAATGTGCATACCTTGTTGATTCCATTTATGAAATAAATCACATTTTCTAAAAACTCGTGTTTTTTGAGAAATCATGTAAACCTTCTGGAAGCTGTGATTTTAAAAAATGGGGGAAGTAAGCTTTTCTTGTTTCCGGACGTATGCGCAAACTATAGAAATTCGTTATGATGTAGAATGTGCATACTTTGTTGATTCCATTTATGAAACAAATCACATTTTCTAAAAACTCATGTTTTTTGAGAAATCATGTAAATCTTCTGGAAGCTGTGATTTTAAAAAAGGGGGGAAGTAGTCTTTTCTTATTTCCGGAAACATCCGCAAACTATAGAAAGTTTTTATGACGTAGAATATGCATACTTTGTTGATTCTATTTATGAAATAAATCATATTTTCTAAAAGCACGTGTTTTTTAAGAAATCATGTAAACCTTCTAGAAGCTGTGATTTTAAAAAACGGGAGAAGTAAGCTTTTTCTTATTTCCGGACGCATGGGAAAACTATAGAAAGTCATTATGACGTAGAATGTGCATACTTTGTTGATTCCATTTATGAAATAAAACACATTTTCTAAAAACTCGTGTTTTTTAAGAAATCACGTAAACCTTCTAGAAGCTGTGATTTTAAAAAACGGGGGAAGTAAGCTTTTCTTATTTCCGGACGCATGCGCAAACTATAGAAGGTTGTTATGACGTAGAATGTGCATACTTTGTTGATTCCATTTATGAAATAAATCACATTTTCTAAAAACTCTTGTTTTTTGAGAAATCATGTAAACCTTCTAGAAGCTGTGATTTTAAAAAACGGGGGAAGTAAGCTTTTCTTATTTCCAGACGCATGTGCAAACTATAGAAATTTGTTATGACGCAGAATGTGCATACTTTGTTGATTGCATTTATGAAATAAATCACATTTTCTAAAAACTCTTGTTTTTTAGGAAATCATGTAAAACTTCTAGAAGCTATGATTTTAAAAAACGGGAGAAGTAAGCTTTTATTATTTCCGGACACATGTGCAAACTATAGAAAGTCGTTATGACATAGAATGTGCATACTTTGTTGATTCCATTGATGAAATAAATTACATTTTCTAAAAACTCGTGTTTTTTAGGAAATCATGTAAACCTTCTAGAAGCTGTGATTTTAAAAAACGGGTGAAGTAAGCTTTTTTTATAACCAGACGCATGCGCAAACTATAGAAAGCCGTTATGACGTAGAATTTGCATACTTTGTTGATTGCATATATGAAATAAATCACATTTTCTAAAAACTCGTGTTTTTTCCGAAATAATGTAAACCTTCTAGAAGCTGTGATTTTAAAAAACGGGGGAAGTAAGCTTTTCTTATTTCCGGACGCATGTGCAAACTATAGAAAGTTGTTATGACGTAGAATGTGCATACTTTGTTGATTCCATTTATGAAATAAATCACATTTTCTAAAAACTCGTGTTTTTTAAGAAATCATGTAAACCTTCTAGAAGCTGTGATTTGAAAAAATGGGGGAAGTAAGTTTTTCTTATTTCTGGACGCATGGGCAAACTATAGAAAGTCGTTATGACGTAGAATGTGTATACTTTGTTGATTCCATTTATGAAATAAATCACATTTTCTAAAAGGTCGTGTTTTTTGAGAAATCATGTAAACCTTCTGGAAGCTGTGATTTTAAAAAACGGGGGAAGTAAGCTTTTCTTATTTCCGAACATATGCACAAACTATAGAAAGTCGTTATGACGTAGAATGTGAATACTTTGTTGATTCCATTTATGAAATAAATCACATTTTTTAAAAACTCGTGTTTTTTTAGGAAATCATGTCAACCTTCTAGAAGCTGTGATTTTAAAAAACGGGGGAAGTAAGCTTTTCTTATTTCCGGACGCATGCGCAAACTATAGAAAGTCGTTTTGACGTAGAATGTGCATACTTTGTTGATTCCAGTTATGAAATAAATCACATTTTCTAAAAACTTATGTTTTTTAAGAAATCATGTAAGCCTTCTAGAAGCTGTGATTTTAAAAAACGGGGGAAGTAGGCTTTTGTTATTTCCGAACGCATGCGCAAACTATAGAAAGACGTTTTGACGTAGAATGTGCATACTTTTGTTATTCCATTTATGAAATAAATCACATTTTCTGAAAACTCGTGTTTTTTAAGAAATCAGGTAAACCTTCTAGAAGCTGTGATTTTAAAAAACGGGGGAAGTAAGCTTTTCTTATTTACGGATGCATGGGCAAACTATAGAAAGTCATTATGACGTAGAATGTACCTACTTTGTTGATTCCATTGATGAAATAAATCACATTTTCTAAAAACTCGTGTTTTTTAAGAAATCATAGAAACCTTCTAGAAGCTGTGATTTTAAAAAACGGGGGAAGTAAGCTTTTCTTATTTCCGGATGCATGCGCAAACTATGGAAAGTCATTATGATGTAGAATGTGTATACTTTGTTGATTCCATTTATGAAATAAATCACATTTTCTAAAAAACTCGTGTTTTTTAAGAAATCATGTAAACCTTCTAGAAACTGTGATTTTAAAAAACGGGGGAAGTAAGCTTTTCTTATTTCTGGACACATGCGCAAACTATAGAAATTTGTTATGATGTAGAATGTGCATACTTTGTTGATTCCATTTATGAAATAAATCACATTTTCTAAAAGCTCGTGTTTTTTAAGAAATCATGTAAACCTTCTTGAAGCTGTGATTTTAAAAAAGGGGCGAAGTAAGCTTTTCTTATTTCCAGACGCATGCGCAAACTATAGAAAGTCATTATGATGTAGAATGTGTATACTTTGTTGATTCCATTTATGAAATAAATCACATTTTCTAAAAACTCCTGTTTTTTAGGAAATCACGTAAAACTTCTAGAAGCGGTGATTTTAAAAAACGGGGGAAGTACGTTTTTGTTATTTCCGGACGCATGCGCAAACTATAGAAAGTCGTTATGACGTAGAATGTGCATACTATGTTGATTCCATTTATGAAATACATCACATTTTCTAAAAACTCGTGTTTTTTAGGAAATCATGTAAACCTTCTAGAAGCTGTGATTTTAGAAAATGAGGGAAGTAAGCTTTTCTTATTTCCGGATGCATCCGAAAACTATAGAAAGTCGTTATGACGTAGAATGTGCATACTTTGTTGATAAAATTTATGAAATAAATCACATTTTCTAAAAACTCGTGTTTTCTAAGAAATCATATATACCTTCTAGAAGCTGTGAGTTTAAAAAACGGGGGAAGTAAGCTTTTCTTATTTCCGGACGCATGCACAAGCTATAGAAAGTCGTTATGACCTAGAATGTGCATAATATGTTGACTCCATTTATGGAATAAATCACATTTTCTAAAAACTCGTGTATTTTAATAAATCATGTAAACCTTCTAGAAGATGTGATTTTAAGAAACGGGGGAAGTAAGCTTTTCTTATTTCTGGACGCATGCTCAAACTATAGAAAGTCGTTATGACGTACAATGTGCATACTTTGTTGATTCCATTTATGAAATAAATCACATTTTCTAAAAACTCGTCTTTTTTGAGAAATCATTTAAACCTTTTAGAAGATGTGATGTTAAAAAATGGGGGAAGAATGCTTTTCTTATTTCTGGACACATGCGCAAACTATAGAAAGTCGTTATGACGTAGAATGTGCATACTTTGTTCATTCCATTTAAGAAATAAATCATATTTTCTAAAACCTCGTGTTTTTTAGGAAATCATGTAAACCTTCTAGAAGCTGTGATTTTAAAAAACGGGTGAAGTAAGCTTTTCTTATTTCCGGACGCATGCGTAAACAATAGAAAGTCATTATGATGTAGAATGTGCATCCTTTGTTGATTCCATTTGTGAAATAAATCATATTTTCTAAAAACTCGTGTTTTTGAAGAAATCACGTAAACCTTCTAGAAGCGGTGATTTTTAAAAATGGGGGAAGTAAGCTTTTCTTATTTCCAGACGTATGTGCAAACTATAGAAAGTCGTTATGACGTAGAATGTGCATACTTTGTTGATTCCATTTATGAAATAAATCAAAATTTCTAAAAACTCGTGTTTTTTAAGAAATCACGTAAACCTTCTAGAAGCTGTGATTTTAAAAAACGGGGGGAAGTAAGCTTTTCTTATTTCCGGACACATCCGCAAACTATAGAAAGTCGTTATGATGTAGAATGTGCATACTTTGTTGACTCCATTTATGAAATAAATCACATTTTCTAAAAACTCGTGTTTTTTAAGAAATCATGTAAACCTTCCAGAAGCTGTGATTTTAAAAAACGGGGGAAGTAAGCTTTTCTTATTTCCGGACACATGCACAAACTATAGAAATTTGTTATGACGTAGAATGTGCATACTTTGTTGATTCCATTTGTGAAATAAATCACATTTTTTAAAAATTCATGTTTTTTAAGAAATCATGTAAAACTTCTAGAGGCTGTGATTTTAAAAAACGGGGGAAGTAAGCTTTTCTTATTTCCGGACGCATCCGAAAACTATACAAAGTCGTTATGACGTAGAATGTGCATACTTTGTTGATTCCATTTATGAAATAAATCACAATTTCTAGAAACTCGTGTTTTTTAAGAAATCACGTAAACCTTCTAGAAGCTGTGATTTTAAAAAACTGGGGGAAGTAAGCTTTTGTTATTTCCGGACGCATGCGCAAACTATAGAAAGTTGTTATGATGTAAAATGTGTATACCTTGTTGATTCCATTTATGAAATAAATCACATCTTCTAAAAACTCGTGTTTTTTACGAAATCACGTAAACCTTCTGGAAGCGGTGATTTTAAAAAACGGGGGAAGTAAGCTTTGTTATTTCCGGACTCATGCGCAAACTATAGAAAGTCGTTATGACATAGAATGTGCATACTATGTTGATTCCATTTATGAAATAGATCACATTTTCTAAAAACTCGTGTTTTTTAGGAAATCATGTAAACCTTCTAGAAGCTGTGATTTTAAAAAACGGGTGAAGTAGGCTTTTCTTATTTCCGGACGCATCCGCAAACTATAGAAAGTCGTTATGACATAGAATGTGCGTACTTTGTTGATTCCATTTATGAAATAAATCACATGTTCTAAAAAATCGTGTTTTTTTGAGAAATCATGTAAACCTTCTAGAAGCTATGATTTTAAAAAACGGGGGAAGTAAGCTTTTCTTATTTTCGGACGCATGCGCAAGCTATAGAAAGTCGTTATGACTTAGAATGTGCATACTTTGTTGATTCCATTTATGAAATAAATCACATTTTCTAAAACCTCGTGTTTTTTAGGAAATCATGTAAACCTTCTAGAAACTGTGATTTCAATAAACGGGGGAAGTAAGCTTTTCTTATTTCCGGACACATCCGCAAACTATAGAAAGTCGTTATGACGTAGAATGTGCATACTTTGTTGATGCCATTTATGAATTAAATCACATTTTCTAAAAACTCGTGTTTTTTAAGAAATCATGTAAACCTTCTAGAAGCTGTGATTTTAAAAAACAGGGGAAGTAAGCTTTTCTTATTTCCGGACGCATCCGCAAACTATAGAAAGTCGTTATGATGTAGAATGTGCATACTTTGTTGATTCCATTTATGAAATAAATCACATTTTCTAAAAACTAGTGTTTTTTAAGAAATCATGTAAACCTTCTAGAAGCTGTGATTTTAAAAAACGGGGGAAGTAAGCTTTTCTTATTTCCGAACACATGCGCAAACTATAGAAATTTGTTATGACGTAGAATGTGCATACTTTGTTGATTCCATTTATGAAATAAATCACATTTTCTAAAAATTCATTTTTTTTAAGAAATCATGTAAAACTTCTAGAAGCTGTGATTTTAAAAAACGGGGGAAGTAAGCTTTTCTTATTTCTGGCTGCATTCACAAACTATAGAAAGTCGTTATGACGTAGAATGTGCATACTTTGTTGATTCCATTTATGAAATAAATCACAATTTCTAATAACCCGTGTTTTTTAAGAAATCACGTAAACCTTCTAGAAGCTGTGATTTTAAAAAATGAGGGAAGTAAGCTTTTCTTATTTCCAGACGCATCCGCAAACTATAGAAAGAGCCAGGATCTTCAATCTTCAAACATTCATGCCAAAGAATTCATCACACTGCTCTTTTAAACAAGTCTTGCCAATGATTCCCATTAAGATGAAACAGATTGCAATGAGGCAGACAATCAATATTATGATAAACATATTACAGACTCAAATATGGGATCGACTTCGGACAGCGAAGTTCGTCACCCAATCACTCTGACTGATGCCTAGACACAATGTCTTGGGTCCTTTTAGATTTCCCCTCTTCCCGAAGGCATGAGGTTACTCTCAGGCTCCTGGGAGTCCCAAGATATGTCTACTAGCATACCCTTACACAGACACTTTTATACAGAGCGAGTCTTAGCTTTTCTGGTGCAATCTTATACCACAAAGGGCAAGTTGCAGAGCATACGAGCTTCGGCTCTCACACACCTAGACTTGTCGAGCGGACTACTTGCTCAGACGACCTACTTGCAGAGCGGACTACTTGCTCATGCGACTCGACTCGAATGCCCCAAATGAGTTCTGAGGTTTCTTATTTATAATCCCAAAGCCGGTCATCCGGTCACTTGGAACTTACACCATCCAGTCTAAAGTGGCGCACTAACTAGATTCCCGGGGCATCGTGGGACCACACGATGTTATCTCATCCCTTCCTCAGGCAGCGCCATGTGGGGACCCGGTACTACTGACAAGGACTAAATGACAACCATTATCTAAAGGAGAATCTTATGGCCGACAAGGTCAGGGCCACCACACTATTACAAAGCATCTCGGGGAACAGCAATCATCCCGAGGAATCAAACCAACAGGCGGCAAATATATATGGCCGACATATACAAAAGCGGAGAGGCCCACCAACGGCTTCCGTAAAGAGCAGAATATATACAAACGAGAATATCAACTCGGACCGACTGGCTTCATTCCCGGAAAATGTCAACGGGATTCTTAATCAGAATAATAGCCGGAACCGCAGACACAATGTGTCTCACCGCCAGGAGCTGGAACACCACCACAGACGCAATCAAGCGTGCCATCATCATAATTACTCTCCTCGATTTCTCTGCGAACCAGTTCTTGTTCAATGAAATCAGGTTGAGTTTCAGGAAACTGCCAATATTCATTTTCAGGCTCATCATCAAACATGTCTGGATAAAGCTTCTCTCCAAAGCATTGATCAACATCTGATCCCTTCAATGCTTCATTAGGACCAAAGATAAATTCAGAAGCAAAATTAGACTCAACTCTGTAGTTGAGTGGCAGAGTTCTTCGATGGACTTTTGCATCTAGCCTTCGGCCTTGACTGTCTCTTTTTATAAACTTTTGGGTGACAGTCACATAATGTTCCAGAGGAGTGTAACGTCCTCCATGGTGTCTTAAAAGAAATTTAAACCACTGATTCGCCTGATCAGCAGCTTGCATGTCAGCTTCAAGATGGAGAATAAAATTAGCTTTACGCTCAACCCATTCATGTCTTGGACAAAACTTATCCAAAAAGACTTGGGTCCATCCTGACCATTTCCTATTTCTCATGTTTCCTGGATCTGCACAAATAATCACAGATTTTTG
Organism: Larix kaempferi; assembly: GCA_027924585.1. Classification (NCBI taxonomy): domain Eukaryota; kingdom Viridiplantae; phylum Streptophyta; class Pinopsida; order Pinales; family Pinaceae; genus Larix; species Larix kaempferi. Next base: position 34,106,493 of record BSBM01000217.1, read on the forward strand.
TTCTCGGCAAAATTGAAGAATTAAATTATAGGATCTCCAGGTTAGATCCCCTTGCCCAATATCAACATACCATACCCAGCCATCTTTTTCTTCATTACCATCAAGCCAGAGTTCATCGCATTTGACTAACTGTTCTTGAGCCTCTGTCAAACCAAAGAACGCCTCCTTTTCCCATCGTTCAAGAATTTGCAGTTTGCAGGGACTTGATTGAATTTGCTTGATGAGAGTTAGACTTAGGTATTTATCAGCTTCTTCTTTGCTGGCATAATCCAGCAGTTGCTGTCGTTCTTCTTGAGAGATATCCTTATCCCATGGGGCAAGAAATAAGGATTCAGGCGGAGCGCGCATTTCTAACTCCTTTTCAGCCATAGGAGTTTTTCCTTTATAATTCACAATTTTATCCTTCATAGGTAGCCATCCTGGATGATCTCTAGAACCAGAACCGGAAGCACCAGCAGAAAACATGTTCAGACTTGGAGTACTCTTCTGCACAGTCTCACGTGTCAACATATCAGCTAAGCAATTTAAATAACCAGGCTTATAAACAATGTCATAATCAAAATTGCTTAACCAGAGAAACCATTTCAAAATTCTGCTACTATTCTCAGCCATCAGATTTTCATTTTTAAAAATACCAGGCATGATCTTTAGATCTGTCCTAATCACGAATCTAACTGGTTTTAAATATAAGATAAAATGGCTGACTGTTTTTTTTACAGCAAGTATCTCTTTGTGACTTGAAGGATAATTAATTTCAGCTCCTTTAAAAGAACCTGATGCATATCCACAAATATTGGCTCTGCTTTCAATTTCTTCGATCAATACACCACCCCATGTGGTATTGGAAGCATCTGTCTCTATAATTAATTTACCATTTCCTTGCAGGAGACTGAGAGCTGGAAGTTGCTTTACTTTGGCCTTAATCTGTTGAACCGCCAAAGTCATCTGTTCAGACCATGGAAATGGCTTCTTCTTAAGCCTTTGCTGCAAACAATGAATATCAGCAGCTTGACCTTTATAAAAGGGTCTGATATAATTTAAGCAACCCAAGAAACGCTGCAGTTGGGTCTTCTCAGTAATTTGATCAGGAAAGTGCTCAAATGATTGTAACACATGCTTCTGCAAAATGACCTGACCACCTTTGATATGTAGACCCAAAAATTCAACTTCAGTTTTGCCTATTTCCATTTTACTCTCAGACAAAACCAAACCATGTTTATAGACTAGCTCATAAAACTTCTGTAAATGCTTCAGATGATCTTGTAAATTTTTAGAACATATCAGAATATCATCAATAAATACAGCTAGCCAAGGAATATCCCTAAAAATGTCTTCCATTCTCTTTTGAAACTCTGAAGGTGCATTATTAATCCCGAATGGAAGAACTTTCCACTGATACTGCCCATGAGGGACGACAAAGGCAGTTTTATACCTATCTTTCTGTTCTATTCCAATCTGATAAAATCCTGATTTTAAATCAAACTTACTGAAAATAGTACATCCAGTTATTTTCTGTAAAAGACTAGCTTTATCAGGTAGAGGATACCTGATCTTCTGGAGGACTGCATTCAGCGGCTTAAAATTAACAACTAGACGAGGCTTACCTCTCTTTTGCTCAGAGTGCTTGTTAACCACAAAAGCTCTACAAGCCCATGGACTCTTTGATGGTTCAATTAAGCCTTTTTTCAGGAGATCTTGAATTTCATTAGAACAGAACTCTCTTTCACTGGGACTCATCAATCTAGCTGAAGCTTTCATGGGTTTTATCTTTTGCATGGGATCAAAAGGTAAAGACACAAAGTATTTTTCCCTTGTCCAGAAAGCATTAGGACTTTCTGAGCAACAATCTTTCTTCAGCTTTTCGGCAATCCCAGACAGAAACTTTTCACTGTGCAATTCTGCAAATTGCATACATCTTTCCATCTTATGTAGTGAGGCAGGACTTTTGGACTCATTGGGAAGACTAGGAATAGGTTTACAACGCTGTACAGAGGAATAACTCAGAGGAAAAGAAATAGCTTTATTACTGACTGTACATTTGAAAGTATTTTCTTTGGTATCTACAGAAAAAGGACTTATACTTTGTAGAAATTCTGAACCTAACACACAGTCTTCTTTTATTAAATCAAGCCTTAACAAGGATAATGACGTTTTCAAACCAGACAAAGAAATGGGAAAATTATCAACCTTGCCATTCATATATACAGGGGTAACTTGAATAGCTGACCCAAATTCTTCAGCCTTTTCCCAGTAAAAACTAGGTATAGCATTTCCTCTAGCCAAGTTAAATTGACATCCTGAATCAAGGAGACACTGGACAGGATAAGCTTTAAACTCACTTGGACAAAAGTTCAGAGTTATGAATAGTTTGGGACCTTGAACAGCACCTAATAAACTAACACTTTTGGACTGGGGAGAAGGAGACTTCTCTGGTGAAGGAGACCTTTCAGGAGACTCATGACCACAAACTCTTTCAATTTCATTTGACAATTCTTCTTCGGAAGACTGTTCTCTTTCCATAGCTAGAGCTGTGAGAGCACTTTTGATATCATCTGCTTCTTTTACCAAGGCTCTTATCTGCTTTTGTTTTTCTTTCAATTTAATCTTAAGCAGATTTTCTCTATCCATTCTGTGTAACTGTCTATCTCTATGGCTGCCTGGATAGTCTTGATATAGAGCTGCAGGGTTGTAACTGATATCAAACTTTTCTTTTCCTTTTTCTTTACCCAAAGTTTGCAACTGGTTTTGTAAAGCTTTCTTTTCTTCTCTTAACACTGTTCTTTCTTGATGCCTGAAGACCGGTATGGAAGATAATTGTAAATCAATATCAGCCAATTTCTTTTCTATCTGTACAGGAGAAATGGCTCTAGAAAACATATACAGATTGAAGTCAAAATCTGGGAGCTCACACCCCCCTAAATGTGCATCACTCTCGGAATCGGAACTGGAAGTTGAAGAGAAAGAGGGATTACATTTAGCAAGCTGTGGAGGGATGTCAGAATCTGAGGTGGAATCCCCAGAATCAGGAAGGTAAACAACTTCATCATCAGACGCAGGAGGCGTTGATGAAATTTTACACAAATCCCACCAAGTTGGATCAAGAGAATTGCAGAGTGCGGCCAACCTAGGGCGAGATTTTCTGTCAGGACATTTAGATGCCCAATGTCCTTTCTTTCCACAAATAAAACAAACATCACCAGAACCCTTTTCTTTCCTGCGTTTGACATATTTTTTTCCATAAGCATATTTCTTTTTCTTGAACGGCTTTCTAAATCTAGACTTATGCTTATAGGGTTTATCTGGATGGTATCTTTTTTCCGAGGTGTAAAATTTCTTCTTTTTCTTACAATGGCATTCTTTGCCAAAATGACCTCTGTTATGTGCACCACACCCCCAATCAGGCATTCCTGCAACTTCTTTGCAGAAAGAGGCTGAAAACATTTTCTGATGCCGCTTAATATCTTTATTAACTCTTATCTCTAAGCAATGTTCTTGCCACGTTTCCATAATATGTTGGTGAAGCTGAGCTAGAGATAAAGTTCTAAGTGGGATATTCTTATCTTTAAGCGCTTGTTCTACTGCATCAGGGACATGTCCAGGGTAACTACGGAGGTAGTGCTTTAAGTAGGCAGGATCACCGGACTTACCAGAGGAGATTATTAATTTCTGCATATAGCAGAAATAATCATCAGCCTTACTTAGATCACATAACCTAGCAGACATAAATAATGAGGCTAAATGATCTGTATCTTCTTGATCTTCTGGTCCATAGAATTCTCTCCCAAGGGCAGAGAGAATCTGCTCATCGGCTTCATTTGAAGCAAGCATTTCATTTCTGGTTTCTTGTGGCAGCCAACGCCACCATTCATATGCCAATCCTGAGAGACCAGCAACTAACTGAGCACCAAGCATTTGGCCAGTTACATTATGGTCTTGCTGCTTTTTATATAAGATCCAATGTGTCAATAACTGAATAGCATTTTTTATTTCCTCACGACTCTGACATTGGATATTTAACACTGGCTGTTCTGGCATCTGAGAAATCAGATTGTTCATATTATTAATTCCAAAAGTAAAAACCTTTGGAGCAGAAGATACACCCTGTGCATCTGGCATATGAGTATCAAACTCTATGCGGGGCGAAGTCCTCATATTTGATGATTCTGCTGCCATCAAATCTACATTTCCTATGTGCTTAGCATCTAGGACAGGTTTCATGGTTTTGAATTCAGAGATCCAGTTTTCTATTTATTCTTTCTTCATGTCTGATTAACCAAAATCCCATTCTGGCTTTTCATCCTCTGGGATGAGAGATAACGCTCCTAGAGAAGCTGACTTTGAATGTCCTTTGCTAGCTAATTTAAGAACATGATCAGGAACTATATATTCTTTCTTCTTAAGCTCTTGAGCTGTTCTAAGCAAATCTTCCAAAACTAGCATTCTTCTTTGTAGCTTATCAGAAGCTACCTTAATAGCTTTTTCTATCTCTGTAGTATCATGGAGCAGATGGTCTAACAGATCTATTTTGGTGGACACTCTTTCTATCTGAACCTTCTGATTTTCATGGCTGGTTTTCAAAGCCAAAATATCTGAAGCCATATCGTCCAAATTTCTTGCAGTACAATACTGCTGCAGATTTCCCCAGTTTGCAAGCTTAACTTCATCAGATACACTCTGATCTGCCGCGGAGGACTTTATGGGTAAAAACTCACGACGAGACTGGCCATCAGGGGTGTATTGTCTAAAAGGAATTTCAGGAAGGTTCCTTCCAGGGACATAGGATTTTTGACCAGCTATTGTGGTTTCAATAGCAGAATTTTGTCGAGGCAGGGAGAACATACCTAGAGTAGGAAACGCATGATGAGATTCATGTTTCTCTTTTTGTTTTAATTTCTGTTTTATTTTATTGCATGCAGGGCAGTTTGCATGCTGACCTCTATGCTCAAAATCAGACAAACCGGAAAAGGATTCAGAAGAATTATTAACAGGAGAATTAATATTAACAGAAGAGGATTGTCTAGACAACTCATTAGACAGTGCTTGACGCCTTGCATTATGATAAGAGGACAATGATGCTGATTTAACCAATGGAGGTTGGAATCTTGGAATAGGTTCCTGCACAGGAGATCTGAAGGAGGATGAGGCTTCGTCAAAGACTAGAGGTTTAGGATTTAACAATGCTTTGACTCTTTCTTGATGACGGAGTTCACTATACTTCAATTCCCAAGACTGTGGATATTTTAGACCGGTCCAATTAAAAGTAATTGGAGTTGCATTTTTAGAACGGGAATTGGGTGTTTCCACCATGCTACAGTCTGCAGAACTCTGATGGACATGGGATCGTAACTGAGGCAACGTATCGTTACCAAAACGGACACATACTCCCCCTTTGAGTTGGATTATTTTGGAACCATTCAGCATGTCAAAGCCTTTAGGAAGGATGTAGGCTTTCAAGATATTGTAAATATGAGGGTCGTCTAAACTTACAGAAAAGCGAGGATAAATAGTGCCAAAAGCAGGGCCATCATGGAGTGGAGCAGTAAATCCACCTATGACTGCATCTGCAAATTTATTATGTCGAGTATCTACTATACAACATAAGGAAGAAACAGAAAGACGCGGACGCACCAAGGGACCTAAACCAAGCTTAACTGCACCAAAATGTGCATATTTAAAATTTCTTTGTTTAGCCCAATCTATCTGAGATTTATCTAACAAAGATATGTGGATTGGTTCTTGGTTATCGGTAAAGGAGACATCAATACTGGATACTTTAATTTGTGTGACAGAAGTAAGATTCCACCATCTGAGTCGATATACGTCTTTGGGAAGGATTTGAGGTAATTCCCAATTTGCAGAGGAATCCTGGTCATCTATTGTTATATAAGAAGCATCTGCACTATCAGAAGTGGATGGATTAAAAGAACTTTTTCTCCTATCTGCTAAGGAGACTTCCACGTCATTGGCTGATTGGCACTCCAGTGTTGTCAGCTGAACTGTGTCCATAGTAGGATCCATGCTGAAATAAGGTGAGGGCTGACTTCTACGCTGCGGGCAACAAGTAGACTTACTCCCCTCCCTACGGGCCTTACTGCTATGACTTCCGCACTACGCTTACACCTTAAATGGTCACTACTATTCCAAAATCGGTCATTTCCACCGACTACAAGACACATGTGTTCCTTAGGAGTCGTAAATAAATCAACCAAGCATTCATACACAGGTGCAGAGTAAAATATAAAGCTTCTGAGAATTGAGATATAGATAATACAGGTGTTCTAAAAACTCGTGTTTTTGAAGAAATCACGTAAACCTTCTTGAAGCTGTGATTTTAAAAAACGGGGGAAGTAAGCTTTTCCAATTTTCGGACGCATGCGCAAACTATAAAAAGTCGTTATGACATCGAATGTGCATACTTTGTTTATTCCATTTATGAAATAAATCACATTTCCCTAAAAGTTGTGTTTTTTAGGAAATCATGTAAACCTTCTAGAAGCTGTGATTTTAAAAAACGGGGGAAGTAAGCTTTTCTTAATTCCGGACGCATGCGCAAGCTATAGAAATTCGTTATGACGTAGAATGTGCATACTTTGTTGATTCCATTTATGAAATAAATGACATTTTCTAAAAACTCGTGTGTTTTGAGAAATCATGTAAACCTTCTAGAAGTTGTGATTTTAAAAAACGGGTGAAGTAAGCTTTTCTTATTTCTGGATGCATGCACAAACTATAGAAAGTCGTTATGATGTAGAATGTGCATACTTTGTTGATTCCATTTATGAAATAAATCACATTTTCTAAAAACTCTTGTTTTTTAAGAAATCATATGAACCTTCTAGAAGATGTGATTTTAAAAAACGGGGGAAGTAAGCTTTTCTAATTTCCAGACGCATGCGCAAACTACAGAAAGTCATTATGATGTAGAATGTGCATACTTTTTTCATTCCATTTGTGAAATAAATCACATTTTCTAAAAACACATGATTTTTGAGAAATCATGTAAACCTTCTAGAAGCTGTGATTTTAAAAAACAGGGGAAGTAAGCTTTTCTTATTTCCGGACGCATGCGCAAACTATAGAAAGTCGTTATGACGTAGAATGTGCATACTTTGTTGATTCCATTTATGAAATAAATCACATTTTCTAAAAACTCCTGTTTTTAAAAAAATCATGTACAACTTCTAGAAGCTGTGATTTTAAAAAACACGGGAAGTAAGCTTTTGTTATTTCTGGACGCATGCGCAAACTATAGAAAGTCGCTATGACGTAGAATGTGCATACTTTGTTGATTCCATTTATGAAATAAATCACATTTTCTAAAAACTCGTGTTTTTTGAGAAAGCATGTAAACCTTCTAGAAGCTGTGATTTTAAAAAACGGGGGAGGTAATCTTTTCTTATTTCCGGACGCATGCGCAAACTATAGAAAGTCGTTATGATGTAGAATGTGCATAGTTTGTTGATTCCATTGATGAAATTAATCAGATTTTCTAAAAACTCGTGTTTTTTGAGAAATCATGTAAACCTTCTCGAAGTTATGATTTTAAAAGACGGGGGAAGTACGCTTTTATTATTTCCGGACGCATGCGCAAACTATAGAAAATCGTTATGACGTAGAATGTGCATACTTTCTTGATTCTATTTATCAAATAAATAACATTTTCTAAAAAGTCGTGTTTTTTGAGAAATCATGTAAACCTTCTAGAATCTGTGATTTTAAAAAACGAGGGAAGTAATCTTTTTTAATTTCCGGACGCATGCGCAAACTATAGAAAGTCGTTATGACGTAGAATGTGCATAATTTGTTGATTCCATTTATGAAATAAATCACATTTTCTAAAAACTCGTATTTTTTAAGAAATCATGTCAAACTTCTAGAAGCTGTGATTTTAAAAAACGGGGGCAGTAAGCTTTTCTTATTTCCGGACGCATGCGCAAACTATAGAAAGTCGTTATGACGTAGAATGTGCATACTTTGTTGATTCCATTTATGAAATAAATCACATATTCTTAAAACTTGTGTTTTTTAGGAAATCATGTAAACCTTCTAGAAGTTGTGATTTTAAAAAACAGGGGAAGTAAGCTTTTCTTATTTCCGGACGGATGCGCAAACTATAGAAAGTCGTTATGATGTAGAATGTGCATACTTTGGTGATTTCAATTATGAAATAAATCACATTTTCTAAAAACTCGTGTTTTTTAAGAAGTCATGTAAACCTTTTAGACGCCGTGATTTCAAAAAATGGGGGAAGTAAGTTTTTCTTATTTCCGGACGCATGCGCAAACTATAGAAAGTCGTTATGACGTAGAATGTGCATACTTTCTTGATTCCATTTATGAACTAAATCTTCTAAAAACTCATGTTTTTTCCGAAATCATGTAAACCTTCTAGAAGCTGTGATTCTAAAAAACGGGGGAAGTAAGCTTTTCTTATTTCCGGACGCATGCGCAAACTATGGAAAGTCATTATGATGTAGAATGTGCATACTTTGTTGATTCCATTTATGAAATAAATCACATTTTCTAAAAACTAGTGTTTTTTAAGAAATCATGTAAACCTTCTAGAAGCTGTGATTTTAAAAAACGGGGGAAGTAATCTTTTCTTATTTCCGGACGCATGTGCAAACTATAGAAATTCGTTATGAGGTAGAATGTGCATACTTTGTTGATTCCATTTACGAAATAAATCACATTTTCTAAAAACTAGTGTTTTTTAAGAAATCATGTAAACCTTCTAGAAGCTGTGATTTTAAAAAACGGGGGAAGTAATCTTTTCTTATATCCGGACGCATGCGCAAACTATAGAAAGTTGTTATGACGCAGAATATGCATACTTTGTTGATTCCATTTATGAAATAAATCACATTTTCTAAAATCTCATGTTTTTTAAGAAATCATGTAAACATTCTAGAAGCTGTGATTTTAGAAAAAAAGGGGGAAGTAAGCTTTTCTTATTTACGGACGCATGCACAAACTATATAACGTCGTTATGACGTAGAATGTTCATACTTTGTTGATTACATTTATGAAATAAATCACATTTTCTAAAAGCTCGTGCTTTTTAAGAAATCATATAAACCTTCTAGAAGCTGTGATTTGAAAAAATGGGGGAAGTAAGTTTTGCTTATTTCCGGACGCATGCGCAAACTATAGAAAGTCGTTATGACGTAGAATGTGCATACTTTGTTGATTTCATTGATGAAATAAATCACATTTTCTAAAAACTCGTGTTTTTTCCGAAATCATGTAAACCTTCTAGAAGCTGTGATTTTAAAAAACGGGGGAAGTAAGCTTTTCTTATTTCCGGAAGCATGCGCAAACTATAGAAAGTCGTTATGATGTAGAACGTGCATACTTTGTTGATTCCATTGATGAAATAAATTACATTTTCTAAAAACTCGTGTTTTTAAGGAAATTATGTAAACCTTCTAGAAGCTGTGATTTTAAAAAACAGGGGAAGTAAGCTTTTCTTATTTTCGGACGCATGCGCAAACTATAGAAAGTCGTTATGACGTAGAATGTGCATACTTTGTTGATTCCATTTATGAAATAAATCACATTTTCTAAAAACTCGTGTTTTTTAAGAAATCATGTAAACCTTCTAGAAGCTGTGATTTTAAAAAACGGGGGAAGTAAGCTTTTCTTATTTCCGGACGAATGCGCAAACTATAGAAAGTTGTTATGACGTAGAATCTGCATACTTTGTTGATTCCATTTATGAAATAAATCACATTTTCGAAAAACTCGTGTTTTTTCTTAAATCACGTAAACCTTCTAGAAGCTGTGATTTTTAAAAACGGGGGAAGTAATCTTTTCTTATTTCCAACGCATGGGCAAACTATAGAAAGTCGTTATGACTTAGAATGTGCATACTTTGTTGATTCCATTTCTGAAATAAATCACATTTTCTGAAAACTCGTGTTTTTTAGGTAATCATGTAAACCTTCTAGAAGCTGTGATTTTAAAAAACGGGGGAAGTAAGCTTTTCTTATTTCCGGACGCGTGCGCAAACTATAGAAAGTCGTTATGACGTAGAATGCGCATACTTTGTTTATTCCATTTATGAAATAAATCACATTTTCTAAAAACTCGTGTTTTTTAGGAAATCATGTAAACCTTCTAGAAGCTGCGATTTTAAAAAACGGGGGAAGTAAGCTTTTCTTATTTCCGGACGCATGCGCAAACTATAAAAAGTGGTTATGACGTAGAATGTGCATACTTTGCTGATTACATTTATGAAATAAATCACATTCAAAAAACTCTTGTTTTTTCAGAAATCATGTAAACCTTCGAGAAGCTGTGATTTTAAAAAACGGGGGAAGTAATCATTTCTTATTTCCGGACGCATGGGCAAACTATAGAAAGTCGTTATGATGTAGAATGTGCATACTTTGTTGATTCCATTGATGAAATAAATTACATTTTCTAAAAACTCGTGTTTTTAAGGAAATTATGTAAACCTTCTAGAAGCTGTGATTTTAAAAAACAGGGGAAGTAAGCTTTTCTTATTTTCGGACGCATGCGCAAACTATAGAAAGTCGTTATGACGTAGAATGTGCATACTTTGTTGATTCCATTTATGAAATAAATCACATTTTCTAAAAACTCGTGTTTTTTAAGAAATCATGTAAACCTTCTAGAAGCTGTGATTTTAAAAAACGGGGGAAGTAAGCTTTTGTTATAACCGAACGCATGCGCAAACTATAGAAAGTCGTTATGACGTAGAATGTGTATACTTTGTTGATTCCATTTATGAAATAAATCACATTTTCTAAAAACTCGTGTTTTTTAAGAAATCATGTAAACCTTCTAGAAGCTGTGATTTTAAAAAACGGGGGAAGTAAGCTTTTGTTATAACCGGACGCATGCGCAAACTATAGAAAGTCGTTATGACGTAGAATGTGTATACTTTGTTGATTCCATTTATGAAATAAATCACATTTTCTAAAAACTCGTGTTTTTTAAGAAATCATGTAAACCTTCTAGACGCTGTGATTTAAAAAAATGGTGGAAGTAAGCTTTTCTTATTTTCGGACGCATGCGCAAACTATAGAAAGTCTTTATGACGTAGAATGTGCATACTTTGTTGATTCCATTGATGAAATAAATCACATTTTCTAAAAACTCGTGTTTTTTAAGAAATCACATAAACCTTCTAGAAGCTGTGATTTTAAAAAATGGGGGAAGTAAGCTTTTCTTATTTCCAGACGCATGCGGAAACTATGGAAAGTAGTTATGATGTAGAATGTGCATACTTTGTTGATTCCAATTATGAAATAAATCACATTTTCTAAAAACTTGTGTTTTTTAAGAAGTCATGTCAACCTTCTAGAAGCTGTGATTTTAAAAAATGGGGGGAAGTAAGCTTTTCTTATTTCCGAACTCATCCGCAAACTATAGAAAGTCGTTATGACGTAGAATGTGCATACTTTGTTGATTCCCTTTATGAAATAAATCATATATTCTAAAAACTTGTGTTTTTTAAGAAATCATGTCAACCTTCTAGAAGTTGTGATTTTAAAAAACAGGGGAAGTAAGCGTTTTTATTATTTTCGGACGCAGGCGCAAACTGTGGAAAGTCGTTATGATGTAGAATGTGCATAGTTTGTTGATTCCAATTATGAAATAAATCACATTTTGTAAAAACTCGTGCTTTTTAAGAAGTAATGCCAACCTTCTAGAAGCTATGATTCTAAAAAATGGAGGAAGTAAGCTTTTCTTATATCCGGACGCATGCGCAAACTATAGAAAGTCGTTATGACGTAGAATGTGCATACTTTGTTGATTCCATTTATGAAATAAATCACATTTTCTAAAAACTCGTGTTTTTTAAAAAATCATGTAAACCTTCTAGAAGCTGTGAATTTAAAAAACGGGGGAAGTAATATTTTCTTATTTCCAGACGCATGCGCAAACTATAGAAAGTTGTTATGACGTAGAATATGCATACTTTGTTGATTCCATTTATGAAATAAATCACATTTTCTAAAAACTCGTGTTTTTTAAAAAATCATGTAAACCTTCTAGAAGCTGTGATTTTAAAAAATGGGGGAAGTAATCTTTTCTTATTTCCAGACGCATGCGCAAACTATAGAAAGTTGTTATGATGTAGAATATGCATACTTTGTTGAATCCGTTTATGAAATAAATCACTTTTTCTCAAAACTCATGTTTTTTAGGAAATCTCGTAAACCTTCTAGAAGCTGTGATTTTAAAAAACGGGAAAGTAAGCTTTTCTTATTCCAGAAGCATGCGCAAACTATAGAAAGTCGTTATGATGTAGAATGTGCATACTTTGTTGATTCCATTTATGAAATAAATCATATTTTCTAAAAACTCATGTTTTTTGAGAAATCATGTAAACCTTCTAGAAGCTGTGATTTTAAAAAATGGGGGAAGTAAGCTTTTCTTATTTCCGGAAGCATGCGGAAACTATAGAAAGTCGTTATGATGTAGAACGTGCACACTTTGTTGTTTCCATTTATGAAATAAATCACATTTTCTAACCACTCGTGTTTTTTAGGAAATCATGTAAACCTTCTTGAATCTGTGATTTTAAAAAATGAGGGAAGTAAGCTTTTCTTATTTCCGGACACATGCGCAAACTATAGAAATTCGTTATGACGTAGAATGTGCATACTTTGTTGATTCCATTTATGAAATAAATCACATATTGTAAAAACTCATGTTTTTTGAGAAATCATGTAAACCTTCTAAAAGCTGTGATTTTAAAAAATGGGGGAAGTAAGCTTTTCTAATTTTCAGACGCATGCGCAAACTATCGAAAGTCGTTATGACGTAGAATGTGCATACCTTGTTGATTCCATTTATGAAATAAATCACATTTTCTAAAAACTCGTGTTTTTTGAGAAATCATGTAAACCTTCTGGAAGCTGTGATTTTAAAAAATGGGGGAAGTAAGCTTTTCTTGTTTCCGGACGTATGCACAAACTATAGAAAGTCGTTATGACGTAGAATGTGCATACTTTGTTGATTCCATTTATGAAACAAATCACATTTTCTAAAAACTCATGTTTTTTGAGAAATCATGTAAATCTTCTGGAAGCTGTGATTTTAAAAAAGGGGGGAAGTAGTCTTTTCTTATTTCCGGAAACATCCGCAAACTATAGAAAGTTTTTATGATGTAGAATATGCATACTTTGTGGATTCCATTTATGAAATAAATCATATTTTCTAAAAGCTCGTGTTTTTTAAGAAATCATGTAATACTTCTAGAAGCTGTGATTTTAAAAAACGGGAGAAGTAAGCTTTTTCTTATTTCCGGACGCATGGGAAAACTATAGAAAGTCATTATGACGTAGAATGTGCATACTTTGTTGATTCCATTTATGAAATAAAACACATTTTCTAAAAACTCGTGTTTTTTAAGAAATCACGTAAACCTTCTAGAAGCTGTGATTTTAAAAAACGGGGGAAGTAAGCTTTTCTTATTTCCGGACGCATGCGCAAACTATAGAAGGTCGTTATGACGTAGAATGTGCATACTTTGTTGATTCCATTTATGAAATAAATCACATTTTCTAAAAACTCTTGTTTTTTGAGAAATCATGTAAACCTTCTAGAAGCTGTGATTTTAAAAAACGGGGGGAAGTAAGCTTTTCTTATTTCCAGACGCATGTGCAAACTATAGAAATTTGTTATGACGCAGAATGTGCATACTTTGTTGATTCCATTTATGAAATAAATCACATTTTCTAAAAACTCTTGTTTTTTAGGAAATCATGTAAAACTTCTAGAAGCTGTGATTTTAAAAAACGGGAGAAGTAAGCTTTTCTTATTTCCGGACACATGTGCAAACTATAGAAAGTCGTTATGACGTAGAATGTGCATACTTTGTTGATTCCATTGATGAAATAAATTAGATTTTCTAAAAACTCATGTTTTTTAGGAAATCATGTAAACCTTCTAGAAGCTGTGATTTTAAAAAATGGGGGAAGTAATCTTTTTTTATAACCGGACGCATGCGCAAACTATAGAAAGCCGTTATGACGTAGAATTTGCATACTTTGTTGATTCCATTTATGAAATAAATCACATTTTCTAAAAACTCGTGTTTTTTCCGAAATAATGTAAACCTTCTAGAAGTTGTGATTTTAAAAAACGGGGGAAGTAAGCTTTTCTTATTTCCGGACGCATGTGCAAACTATAGAAAGTTGTTATGACGTAGAATGTGCATACTTTGTTGATTCCATTTATGAAATAAATCACATTTTCTAAAAACTCGTGTTTTTTAAGAAATCATGTAAGCCTTCTAGAAGCTGTGATTTGAAAAAATGGGGGAAGTAAGTTTTTTTTATTTCTGGACGCATGGGCAAACTATAGAAAGTCGTTATGACGTAGAATGTGTATACTTTGTTGAATCCATTTATGAAATAAATCACATTTTCTAAAAGGTCGTGTTTTTTGAGAAATCATGTAAGCCTTCTGGAAGCTGTGATTTTAAAAAACGGGGGAAGTAAGCTTTTCTTATTTCCGAACGTATGCGCAAACTATAGAAAGTCGTTATGACGTAGAATGTGAATACTTTGTTGATTCCATTTATGAAATAAATCACATTTTTTAAAAACTCGTGTTTTTTTAGGAAATCATGTCAACCTTCTAGAAGCTGTGATTTTAAAAAGCGGGGGAAGTAAGCTTTTCTTATTTCCGGACGCATGCGCAAACTATAGAAAGTCGTTTTGACGTAGAATGTGCATACTTTGTTGATTCCATTTATGAAATAAATCACATTTTCTAAAAACTCATGTTTTTTAAGAAATCATGTAAGCCTTCTAGAAGCTGTGATTTTAAAAAACGGGGGAAGTAGGCTTTTGTTATTTCCGAACGCATGCGCAAACTATAGAAAGACGTTTTGACGTAGAATGTGCATACTTTTGTTATTCCATTTATGAAATAAATCACATTTTCTTAAAACTCGTGTTTTTTAAGAAATCAGGTAAACCTTCTAGAAGCTGTGATTTTAAAAAACGGGGGAAGTAAGTTTTTCTTATTTACGGATGCATGGGAAAACTATAGAAAGTCATTATGACGTAGAATGTACATACTTTATTGATTCCATTGATGAAATAAATCACATTTTCTAAAAACTCGTGTTTTTTAAGAAATCACAGAAACCTTCTAGAAGCTGTGATTTTAAAAAACGGGGGAAGTAAGCTTTTCTTATTTCCGGATGCATGCGCAAACTATGGAAAGTCATTATGATGTAGAATGTGTATACTTTGTTGATTCCAAATATGAAATAAATCACATTTTCTAAAAACTCGTGTTTTTTAAGAAGTCATGTCAACCTTCTAGAAGTTGTGATTTTAAAAAACGAGGGAAGTAAGCTTTTCTTATTTCCGGACGCATGCGCAAACTATAGAAAGTCGTTATGACGTATAATGTACATACTTTGTTGATTCCATTTATGAAATAAATCACATTATCTAAAAACTCATGTTTTTTAAGAAATCACGTAAACCTTCTAGAAGCTGTGATTTTAAAAAACTGGGGAAGTAAGCTTTTCTTATTTATGGACGCATGCGCAAACTATAGAAAGTCATTATGAATTCTGATTGGACAGATAGATGCGCCTTGATGAGTAGATCCAATCTACTATACTGAATTTCAAAAATCTGTGGAGAGAAACCCAATAAACAAGGAATACAAGCTTCCGTCACTGCAAAATGTCTTCTTCTTAGTTAAGCTCTGATACCATGTTAACTTTTGAGTATTGAATCACAATACTATAGGATCTTTGCTGAGAGAATAACATATACAGTATATCAATGCATGACAATCATAATATGACAAGAATCACAAGCATCACAAGAATCAAAAGCATAGAGACAAGAAACACTGAGTTTTCGTGGGGAAAACCCTAAGGTGAAAAACCCCACAACTTCCTCAGAGATAGAGAGAGCAATGGCTCAACCAAAATACAACCAAATAACACTGAGATAGTCTCCTAGCAGATGATCCTCCTCCTCCTCACAAGTGCGCCACTTTTCAGAGAGAGAGTGAGTTACTTTTCCGAGTGAGTAAAATAGAGATCTCCTATCTCTATTTATACTCACCTTTTTGCCCAGTGACCTACTGGGGCCGACTTGTCTACTTAGATACATCCACATTATATTATATATTAATTAGGGCTGACCTCATATGGTGGTCTAATAACCCATCAGCAAGTACACACACTTGCGACACTTGTCAATCCACATGACGACACTTCCTTATAGAGGAATAACACATCTCTTATAAGGGTACAATAAATATATATATAATATACAGATGAAATACATTCTGAAGTTACATATACATCAACACTCCCTCTTAACTAGGAAGGTATTTCTCGACATAGATCTGCTAGACAAGTCTTCTTCTCTGGATCATCGTCATCGATGCATCGTCATCATCATCGTCACTGCTGCTACTATCTCAACAAATTTCTGTCTCTACTCGTCATAGGAAGTTCTACAGAGCCAATCCTTTTTCATACTGGATGTAGGCCCACCACTTGCAGGTCTTCATCATCATATGCCATACTGTGGAATCGTCAGGACTTATAACGTGTGTCACAAAACCTCGAAAGAGAATCCCAGGCTGTTACGAGCACACAGCTCTACCTATAGGATCTCCCAGGGCAACGAATTACATGTGGTCATGGAAAAACCTCGCAAGAGCATCCCAGGACTGATTATGGGCACACAGCCCAACCTATCGGATCTCCCAGGGAACTGAATTACATGCCATAGGACAAAACCTCGAAAGAGCATCTGCTAGATATCCCAGGGAACCGAATTACATGCCATAGGAAAAACCTCGAAAGACTATCTGCAGATCTCCCAGGGCACCGAATTACATGTCCTCCCAGAGCAAAACCTCGAAAGAGCATTTTCCAGATGTCCCAGGGCACCAAATTACATGCCATAGGCAAAACCTCGAAAGACCATCTGCAAATCTCCCAGGGCACCGAATTACATGTTGATCTGCACAACCTGATCCACGGCCATAGAGTATCAACCTAATACTCACCATACATCATCCTGATGTATCCATGATCATCCTGATCATCATCACTACAACATCCTACTGCATGTCATATGGAGCAACATCCTGAAGCTCGTCATCTATGATCATCCTGATCATCACTGCAACATCCTGCTGCATGTCATCTGGAGCAACATCCTGAAGCTCGTCATCTATGATCATCCTGATCATCACTGCAACATCCTATTGCATGTCATCATACCTAATCCACCTGATCATCAATGCATCTACCTGATGCATACCAAGTATCTACCTGATACATATCATCATACATGATCCTCCTGATCATCAATGTATCCACCTGATACAAATACAAATACATGATACATATCACCATATATGATCCACCTGATCATACAATGTATCCACCTGATACATATACAGATACATGGTCCAAGCATCCAACATGATGCATACATACATACATAAAATGATCCAACTGATCATATCCAGCATCCACATGATGCGTACATACATACATAAAAATGATCCAACTGATCATATCCAGCATCCAACATGATGCGTACATACATACATAAAAATGATCCAACTAATCATATCTAGCATCCAACATGATGCGTACATACATACATAAAAATGATCCAACTGATCATATCCAAGCAGAAACCAGAACATCATCCTGATGCTGATCATCCAGCGCTTACATCCACAGCCATGTGAAGGATCCTCCTTCCAACATGCTTGGAATGGCTTCAGCAAATGTGTCCATCACTTCTTCCTCGAAGTGTCCTCAATCTGAAGAACGCCAAGCCTCTCTCTGAAGTAATCGAACTTCACTCTGGCTAGTGGCTTCGTCAGCACATCTGCAATCTGCTCGTCCATCGCAACATACAGGAGCTTCACAGCTCCTCTCTGCACCATATCCCTGATATAGTGATATTTGATCTCTATGTGTTTCGACCTGTCATGAAACACTGGGTTCTCGGACAGCTTCACACAACTCTGGTTATCACAGAAGATACCAGTAGCCTCCAACGGGAGATCAAATAACTCAGACAACAGCTTTCGTAGCCATACTGCCTCACAACTAGCTGAACAGGCTGCAACATACTCTGCCTCAGCTGTACTCAGTGCTACGCAGGACTGCTTCCTACTAAACCAAGAGATCACACCTGATCCCATATTGAAGCAACACCCAGATGTGCTCTTCCTATCTGCAGCACTACCAGTCCAATCTGAATCAACATAACCCTGCAGGTTAAACTTTTGATTCACCTCATACCTGAGCCCATAATCCACTGTACCCTTCAGGTACCTCAGAACATGCTTTACAGCAACCAGGTGAACACTCCTCGGATCCGTCAGGAACTGGCTCAATGTGTTCACAGCAAAGAAAATGTCTGGTCTCGTGTTCGTCAGGTACATCAAGGACCCAATCATCTGACGATACATAGAGACATCAACTGGCTCAGATGAAGCATCACATAGAAGCTTCAGATTTGATGCCATCGGTGTGGCCATGGCCTTGCAATCCATCATCCCGAATCTCTTCAGGATATCTACTGTGTACTTCCCTTGACCAAGGAAGATCCCACCTGCATTCTGCCACACCTCCATACCTAGGAAATAGTGCATCATTCCCAAATCTTTCATATCGAATTCAGCTGCAAGCTTCCTCTTAGTATCTGCAATCAGTCTGTCATCTCCTGTCACAAATAGGTCATCCACATACAGGAGTAGAATCACTGGATTCCCCTCCTCAACCTTATAGTAAAGGTTGGAATCTGCTTTACTCTTGGTAAAGCCCAATCTAGATAGAAAACTGTATGTCCTACCATACCAAGTTCTAGGAGCTTGCTTCAAGCCATACAAGGCTTTATTCAATCTGCACACATATGACTCCCTGTCATGTATTTCAAAACCGAGTGGTTGTTCCACATATACTTCCTCTTCTACTACACCATTCAGGAAAGCAGTCTTGACATCCATCTGGTGTATTTTCCATTTCATTGCTGCAGCCAGGGCAAGTACTATTCTGATGGAAGTGTACCTAGCTACAGGTGAAAAGGTTTCTTCATAATCTATTCCTTCTTTCTGAGAGAAACCACGAGCTACGAATCTTGCTTTGTATTTTTCTACACTGCCGTCTGCAGCGTGCTTGATTTTGTAGATCCACTTGGAAGTCACAGCAGACTTCTCTTTAGGTCTTGGGACAACATCCCAGACATCATTCTTCATTATTGATTGGTATTCCTCAACCATATCATCCTTCCATTCTTTCTTTTCTGCTGCCTCTTTATAACTGGAAGGCTCTTTGTTCATAATGTCACAGAGTAAAGCAACATAACTGGTGTGTGATCTGGTTCTCTTCTTTTCTCTGTGTTCTTCTTCTAGAATGCCAAATCTTTCTGCATCATGAATGAGCTCTCTATCCCATACAGGTTTCCTCTTGTGAGAGTTATCCTCACGGGGTGGATCTACAGGTTCTTGTGGATCTTCAAACTCACGAACAGTTTCTGGAACTGCTTCAGTCATGATAGTGTCCTGAAATCTTGTTTCCTTAGGTTCTTCATAAACTTCGGTAAGTGCCTTTCTTGATTTGATGAATGCTGAGTTTTCATCAAATGTTACATCCCTACTGACATCAATTTTCTTGAACCCTGGAAAGTATATTATGTAAGCCTTCGAGCTTTCACTATAACCCACAAAGATGCCCTTCTTTCCTGAAGGATCTAGTTTAGTCCTCTTCTCTTTTGGAACATGAGTATATACTGGACAACCAAATATTCTGAGATGGCTGACTTCAGGTTTCTTACCAAAAAGACCTCTTCTGGTGTCTTGTTGTCCAATATCTTGTGGGGTGTTCTGTTCTGCATATATACAGCTGTTCTAGCTGCTTCTGCCCATAGATGCATAGGAAGATCCTAGTCATGCAACATTGCCCTTGCTGCTTCCATGATAGTTTTGTTCTTCCTTTCTGCAACTCCATTCTGTTGAGGATTATAAGGAGCATTCAACTCCCTCTTAATCCCTGAATCACTACAAAGCTTCTTGAAGTCACTTGAGGTGAATTCTCCACCATTGTCAGATCTGAATGTCTTGATTTTCTTGTCAGTTTGATTCTCCATCAAGGTTTTGAATTCCTTGAATTTATCAAGCACCTCATCTTTTCCCTTCAAGAAGTATACCCAAGTCTTTCTGGAGAAGTCATCAATAAATGATACATAGTAAACATACCCACTCAGGGAACTGGAAGACATAGGGCCACATACATCTGAGTGGATGATTTCCAAGATGTCTTTTGCCTTGCTTTCACTGCTTGGGAAAGCCTTCTTAATATTCTTACCTTTTGCACATCCTTTGCAAACACCTTCATACTTGGTCTTGATTTCAGGAAGACCCTCTACTTCCTTGCTTGCAATTGGAAGTGCCCTATAGTGCATATGAGCAAGTCTTCTATGCCAAAGTTCACTTGGATCCATGGATTCATGTACCATACCATGTTCAGGTTGTCCTTTCAATTTATACAAGCCTCCCTCTTGCTCTCCAATCACTACTGCATCATCTATGTTCTTTCCCTTTGGCCACATTAGGACTTGGCCATCCACAAATGCAACCCTCATACCTTTTGCATCCAATGCAGAGATGGAGAGTAAGTTCTTCTTGAGTCCAGGCACATAAAGGACTTCTTTCATCTTCAAATATTTTCCAGAATCTAGGTTGTAGGAGGCTTCACCACTTCCTTTGATTGGGTATTGATAATCATCCCCAAGTTTCACCTTATGGGGTGATTCATGTTTAGAAAGGTTCACAAAAGATTCCTTGAACCCAGTCATGTGTTTGGAAGCCCCACTATCAATCAACCAATCATTACAACCATGAGAAATAGTACCTGTGAGAGCAGAGATCAGAACATACTCTTCTTCACTTGATGAGTCATCATCACTATCACTTTCTGCCCTAGCCTTCTTCTTTGGAGGTTCATCATCTTCGGCAGCATGAGCATGAAACCTTCTTTTGCTGCCCTTCTTCTTCTTACTGGTGTTGTTGTTATTATCCCTTTTGTTCTTGGGACAATCTGAAGCAAAGTGACCCTTCTCATTGCATGTGAAGCATCTTAGGTCTTTCTTGTTCTTTTGATAGGATCTATTGTGGCGAGAGTGATCCTTCTTGGCTTTGCTTCTTTTGGTGTGAGTTGCAAGAGCTTGATCTTCACCTCCCATATTTTCTTCACGAGCTATAAGTCTAGCTTCTTCTTGAGAGCATTCTTCCTGAAGTCTACTGAAGTAGATCAACTTCTTCCTTGCACAAATTCCTTGAATAAAGGAATCCCATGACCTGGGTAGGCCATTTAGAGTGGTCATCACCACTTCACCATTCTCCACCATTTCATCTACTGCTTCTAATTGTTCCTTGATCTGGGAGACCCTTGAAAAGTAAGATTGAATGGTTTCTCCATTCTGAAACTTCACTGCTTTCAATTGGTTCCGCAGGGTCATCTTCTGATTTATGTTCTTTCCTTCAAATAGCTTGGTCAAATATTCAAACATCTCTTTGGGTGTCTTAAGAGAAGACACATGAGGTATGAGATGGTCTTTGATAGAATCAGCAATGATTCTCTTTGCCTTGACCAAGTTCTTCTTGTGCAATGCCTTGGCTTCTTCATCCTCTGGGATAGGGATGTCTTCTTTCACATATGAGTCCAACTCATTCTCTTCCAGGATTAACCCAATCCTATACTTCCAGGCTCGGAAGTTATCAGCCCCTTCAAGCTTATCCTCAAGCTTAGTGTGAAGAGACATCTTTAAGAGTACTTCAAATGGAAATAGAAAAGATTTAGGACTTACCACTTGAAGTGTTGAAAACTGGATCTGGTCCCGAATTAGGGTTTGTCAGAGAAACCCTAAAAATTCAAAATGTGAATTTCAAAATTATGAAAGGATAGAAAGATGCGCCTTGGAGAGCTGATCAGCCTAGTACATTCAGAATTTGAGATCAGCAAAGTCTTGCCCTTCAAAATTGCCTTTTTGTCCTCCCGAGTTCACTAGGGAGAGCCCTGAATTAGGGTTTGAGTTTCTCGGAGATCTACCCAGCCAAAAATCTCGATCCAAAGCTCTAACCTTTGATTTTTTCAAGGAGCTTCCAGTTGTGCCTTCAGTTTCTAGAAATTCCTATTTTTGTGGAAACCCTAATTTTTCGGGCCAAATCTGAAAATGCTCGGAACTGAATTATGATTGGACAGATAGATGTGCCTTGATGAGTAGATCCAATCTACTATACTGAATTTCAAAAATCTGTGGAGAGAAACCTAATAAACAAGGAATACAAGCTTCCGTCACTGCAAAATGTCTTCTTCTCAGTTATGTTCCGATATCCACATCATCTATTTCAGGATCTTGCATGATCTATTTCAGGATATGCAGCTGCATGCACTGGCATGCATCCCAGTCACCAGTTTGATGCCTCCAGCACCTTATCCACCTTCTTCTAGCACCCGGGAGCCACCTACCACAGAGTTTTAGCCCTCCTAAGATGAAAGGCGCCCTCTTCTCACCTACTGCCAGAGAAGGGCGCACTTGTTCACCTACCACTGCAGATTCACTCCAGTTACATTCAGTTAGCTCTGATTCTCCCTGATTTGAGGCTAGTTTCACTCCCGACTGACTGTATCACTTCCGTTTGACCTCCAGTTTGATTAGGTGACTTGTTCTGACTTCAGTTAGCCTCCCATGCGCCCCCACTGAGCCTCCAGATCCTATATCAGTGCTACACACTTCAGTTACATTTATTACACTCAGTTAGACTCAGTTTGACACCTGGATGACTGGTTGTTGTGATTGATGAGCACCACCGATGATTGATGAGGACTCCTAGATAGAGTCAAGCTACTCCATTCAGTGATTTGAATGACCTCCTTAGGCAATTCGAATTGCTCAGTCATTGTGACAATTTGTATTGTAATTCATTCACCCTTTCTGGGATAGAGAGCACTGCTGCATGTTTTGCACAGTTTTGCACCATATTTTCTATGTTCATCTGTTGTGATTGATTTACTTGTTCATTAGATCTGCTGTGACTAATTTTACATGGTATCAGAGCCATTGCAGGGACAAGATCTCTTTTCTACAGGTGTTTATACAAGAAGATTTGACTGAATTGCTAAAAATTGCAAAAAGTTTGGCATGAGATATCTCAAGGGCATTCGCTCCTGTGCATGCAAAGCTTGAAAAATATTCCAATACCACTCCAGAAGCTTGAGTTACCACATAATTCCTGGATCTGATACATTGGACCCATTCAACATTGCTTGAAATCCAATCCCAGGTGTGATGCAACTCTCAAAGGGTGGATTGTTCGACCTTATTGTGGTTGTTTTGATGTGATTTGCAGGTTTATTGTCTCCTTCAAGTGCACTCGCTATTTTCTGCATGCAAGGTTTCCTCCTTCAATTGCATTCGCTATAGTCTGCATGCAAGCTTCCTCTTCATCAGTTGACTCAATCCTTGCAATGGAATACTCTTCTTCAAAGCCTATCCTCACCCCATTCAATTATTTTGATTGGAAAGATGATATGGAGATCATATTACGTTCAAAAGGTTACTACCGAGTCACTCTTGGTCTTGAATTGGAGCCAAACAATGTAGCAGAAAGAACCAAACACTACAACAAGCTTGATGAAGCTTACGGTCTTCTTTGTCTCTCCATCTCCAAGGATATTCACTTCCATCTCAGCGGATTGAAGACTCCAAAAGCCATATGGGAGCAACTTGAAACACTATTCGGCAAGCAGGATGAGCTTAGGGCTTTTCAATTAGAGAATTAATTGATTGGCTTTAATCCTGAGAATTTCGAGACCATCAATGAATTCTTCACAAAATTCAAGAACTTGAACTTGCAATTGAAGAACAGTGGTGTTATCAAAGAGGATAAACAGTTGATCCTCTCCATTCTAAGCAAGCTTGGGAAAGATTATTCGGTATTTGTCTCCACTTTCAATTCCGGTCGGCTAACTACCCCGAATTGGAAGATGCCTACCTTGAATGCCTTCATTGAGTCCGTTACGAAAGAGCATGACAAGTTGATTCAAATGGGGTCCATAAGCTCCAAAGATTCAGCCCTATTTGTTCAAGGACCCAAGATCTCGAATGGTAAAGGAAAGCTAAAGAAGGAGAAGCCCAAATTCGAGCCTCACAAGCAAAAAGACAAAGGCAAGCAAACGGATGCACCATCCAGTTCGAAATCCAAGCAAAAGGGCAAAGAAGGTAACCAAAAATCTAAATGTACTTATTGTAACCGTGGCTTTCATCCCGAAAGTTCATGTATGAAGAAGACTATAGATCAAATGGCCCTCCTTTTGGAAAAGAACAACATAACCCTTCCTGACAGTGCAAGGAAGAAGGATCGGAATGACGATCATGAAAGAGGACAAGCACTCATGGCAACGGTTTCGAAGCCCACTCTCTTGATAGATTCGGGTGCATCAAATCATATGGCTGCAAATATTGATTCTTTTTCCTCATTCGATCCAAACAGCTCCATCCCCATCCATTTGGGAGATGACTCAAAAATTTCTTCAAAGGGCAAAGGTACGATTCATGTAGAACATGGATGCTTTCAGAATGTTCTCTATGTGCCTTCCTTAGCTTCGAATCTCCTTTCTGTGTATCAAATGACACATACTGGTGATCCAAAGAAAGTCACATTCATCCCTAATACAGTTGAAATTTCTGATATCAAAAGTGGAAGACTAGTTGCGGTTGGGAAGGCAAACCACACTGCAAAATGTTATGAGTTTTCGCACTTCATACCGCTTGCAAAGCCCACTGCTCTTCGCACACATGGTAATGAGGTTAGTAGGCTTTGGCATGAAAGATTTGGACATCTAAATTATAAGTATTTGCTGCTGCTATCAAATAAATCCATGGTAGATGGGCTTCCACAACTCCGTTCCTCGAAGGGAATATGCACCGGTTGCATTATTGGGAAGCACCCCGAGCACAGATTCGACCGCGGCAAGGCTAGCAGAGTCTCTACTATTTTGGGATTGATCCATTCTGATATCAGTGGTCCGCTGCCCCATATGTCATTAAATGGTTCAAGGTATGTTTTGACATTTATTGACGATTTTTCCCGCTTTACATGGGTATTCTTTCTCAAAAACAAGTCAGAAGTGCTTGGAAAATTCAAGGATTTTAAGGCTTCTGTTGAGACCACCACTGAGAGCAAGAGCAAGATCAAAGCTCTTAGATCTGATAATGGTGGGGAATATATCAAGTCCGATTTGCTGCAACTTTGTGCCCAAAGCGGAATCAAGATCCAACATACAGTTCCCTACACACCCCAGCAGAACGGTGTAGCGGAAAGGAAAAACCGGTCACTGAAAGAGATGGCTACATGCATGATTGAATCGAAAGGTTTGGCTGCAAATATTTGGGCTGAAGCAATCAATGTTGCTGCATATATACAGAACTGTGTTCCACATTCATCCGTGAAAGGTATGACTCCTTTCGAAGCATTCTTTGGTCACAAACCGGATGTGTCACATTTGAGAGTTTTTGGCTCTACTGCATGGGCTAGAATTCCTTCTGAGAAGAGACGAGCTTTGGATCCACAAAGTATCGAGTGCATATTGATAGGATATGGGGAAGAATCAAAAGCATATAAACTCATGGATATCAGATCTAAAAAGATATTCATAGAACGCAGTGTGCAGTTTGAAGAACCGCTTCAAGAATTGCAACTAGTTGAGGAGAAAACTGCCGATTCACCGCCTTCACCAGAAGAAGATTCGAGCAACGATAATGAAGGTATGAGTTCTGATATTTCTAATATTGTAGCAGCATATGATGATCATGACATATCAGGTTCAGAATCCAACCATTCAGATCCCCCTCAGTTACCAAAGTGGGCCCAAAACACTCTACAATCTGCTGGTTCTAGTCTTGGAAATCCTGCTGATCCGAGACGAACAAGAGGAGACTTTCAAAGGGCAGGTATGGCTCTTTCTATTTCTGATCCATTTCTTCCTGAGATTTGTTATTTGATGGCTGGTTCAGATCCCCAATCATACTATTCATCCCATCGAGATCCGAGATGGAAAAGTGCCATGGATGAAGAGTACAGTTCTCTTCAAAAGAACAATACATGGGAGCTAGTTTCTCTTCCACCTGGAAGAAAATTAGTGAAGTGTAAATGGGTCTACCGTACTAAAGTTGCTGCTGATGGCACTATCAGCAAATATAAAGCAAGGTTGGTGGCAAAAGGTTTTTTCCAAGTCCAAGGAGTGGACTACACAGAGACCTTTGCACCGGTTGCAAAGATGGATTCCATCCGCCTTGTTTTAGCTATTGCCGCATCCAAGCACTGGGAAGTGCATCACATGGATGTGAAGAGTGCATTTTTACATGGAGACCTTGATGAAGAGGTCTATATGCAGCAGCCAGAGGGTTATACATCAGATCCATCATTGGTTTGTAGATTGAAGAAATCTTTGTACGGGTTAAAACAGGCCCCAAGAGCTTGGTACGCAAAGATGGACTCCTTCCTTCTTTCTCAGAATTTCCAAAGATGCAAATCTGATCCGAATGTCTATCTTCAGCGAGTTAAAGGTAATTTGTTGGTTATTGTACTTTATGTTGATGATCTTCTTATTACTGGTAGCACACTTACTTCAATAAACAAGCTAAAATCTGCCTTAAATCTAGCTTTTGACATGAGCGATTTGGGCTTGCTGAGTCACTTTTTGGGCTTGGAGATAGCTCAAAATTTCGATGGGATCACTATATCTCAGCAAAAATATGCTTCCGACCTGTTATTGAAGTTTAATATGGCTGAATGTAAGGCAGCCCCGTTCCCATTCCTCTCAGGAATCAGTCTTGAGGAGGGAGATTCCACACCGCTTGCAGATTGCAGTATGTATCGACAGTTGATTGGTTCACTACTTTATTTGACACATTCACGGCCTGATATCTCATATGCCGTGAGTGCCGTGTCAAGATATATGCAGCAGCCACATGAGCTTCATTGGCGAGCAGCCAAGCGGATCTTGCAGTATGTGCAAGGTACGAGACAGTTTGGCATACATTATGCTGCAGATTCTGAGCTAGATTTCATTGGTTTTACTGATTCAGATTGGGCAGGTGATAGCATTGATCGGAAGTCCACTTCCGGTTATGTTTTCATGATTGGTCATGGTGCTATTTTCTGGTCCAGCAAAAAGCAAGCAGCCATTGCACTTTCTTCAGCAGAGGCAGAGTATCGAGGGGCAGTCAATGCCTGCATTCAGGCAGTTTGGTTGCAGGGTATTCTTTCCGAGTTTGGTTTTGGTGGCACTACTTCGACTGTCCTATTTTGTGACAATCAAAGTGCTATCAAGATCTCCACAGATCCAGTTCAGCGGCAGAGGACCAAACACATTGAGATTCATATGCATTACATTCGACAGTTGGTGCATGACCGCACCATCATTCTGCAATATTGCCCTACTGATGAGCAAATTGCAGACATCTTCACCAAGAGCTTCACTGAGAAGAAGTTCTCTTACCTCCGTTCACTGTTGGGGGTGAGTTCCATCATGGTGGAGACAGATTGATTCATTATTATGCTTTAGCTTGAGGGGGGGCTTTCTTCCCACTGGGTTTTCCCTCTTTCCTCACTTAGTTTATTTTCAGCATTTTTTGGATTATTGTATTGGGGTGACCTTTGGTCTTAGTTACCAGGGCCCCACATTATTTTAGTTGGAACATCATAGTCTAGCTTGAGGGGGGGTGTTCGGATATCCACATCATCTATTTCAGGATACATATCTATTTCAGGATCTTGCATGATCTATTTCAGGATATGCAGCTGCATGCACTGGCATGCATCCCAGTCACCAGTTTGATGCCTCCATCACCTTATCCACCTTCTTCTAGCACCCGGGAGCCACCTACCACAGAGTTTTAGCCCTCCTAAGCTGAAAGTCGCCCTCTTCTCACCTACTGCCAGAGAAGGGCGCACTTGTTCACCTACCACTGCAGATTCACTCCAGTTACATTCAGTTAGCTCCGATTCTCCCTGATTTGAGGCTAGTTTCACTCCCGACTGACTGTATCACTTCCGTTTGACCTCTAGTTTGATTAGGTGACTTGTTCTGACTTCAGTTAGCCTCCCATGCGCCCCCACTGAGCCTCCAGATCCTATATCAGTGCTACACACTTCAGTTACATTTATTACACTCAGTTAGACTCATTTTGACACCTGGATGACTGGTTGTTGTGATTGATGAGCACCACCGATGATTGATGAGGACTCCTAGATAGAGTCAAGCTACTCCATTCAGTGATTTGAATGACCTCCTTAGGCAATTCGAATTGCTCAGTCATTGTGACAGTTTGTATTGTAATTCATTCACCCTTTCTGGGATAGAGAGCACTGCTGCATGTTTTGCACAGTTTTGCACCATATTTTCTATGTTCATCTGTTGTGATTGATTTACTTGTTCATTAGATCTGCTGTGACTAATTTTACAAGTT
Source organism: Larix kaempferi (assembly GCA_027924585.1). Taxonomy (NCBI): domain Eukaryota; kingdom Viridiplantae; phylum Streptophyta; class Pinopsida; order Pinales; family Pinaceae; genus Larix; species Larix kaempferi. The sequence goes on from BSBM01000217.1 coordinate 34,135,015, forward strand.
AAGCTCTGATACCATGTTAACTTTTGAGTATTAAATCACAATACTATAGGATCTTTGCTGAGAGAATAACATCTACAGTATATCAATGCATGACAATCATAATATGACAAGCATCACAAGCATCACAAGAATCAAAAGCATAGAGACAAGAGACACAGAGTTTCCGTGGGGAAAACCCTAAGGTGAAAAACCCCACAACTTCCTCAGAGATAGAGAGAGCAATGGCTCAACCAAAATACAACCAAATAACACTGAGATAGTCTCCTAGCAGATGATCCTCCTCCTCCTCACAAGTGCGCCACTTTTCAGAGAGAGAGTGAGTTACTTTTCCGAGTGAGTAAAATAGAGATCTCCTATCTCTATTTATACTCACATTTTTGCCCAGCGACATACTGGGGCCGACTTGTCTACTTAAATACATCCACATTATATTATATATTAATTAGGGCCGACCCCATATGGTGGTCTAATAACCCATCGGCAAGTACACACACTTGCGACAGTTGTCAATCCACATGACGACACTTCCTTATAGAGGAATAACACTTCTCTTATAAGGGTATAATAAATATATATATAATATACAGATGAAATACATTCCGAAGTTACATATACATCAACATTTAAAAAACGGGAGAAGTAAGCTTTTCTTATTTTCGGACGCATGCGCAAACTATAGAAAGTCATCATGATGTAGAATGTGCATACTTTGTTGATTCCATTTATGAAATAAATCACATTTTCTAAAAACTCATGTTTTTTGAGAAATCATGTAAACCTTCTAGAAGGCTGTGATTTTAAAAAATGGGGGAAGTAAGCTTTTCTTATTTCCGGAAGCATGCGGAAACTATAGAAAGTCGTGATGATGTAGAACATGCACACTTTCTTGATTCCATTTATGAAATAAATCACATTTTCTAAAAACTCGTGTTTTTTAGCAAATCATGTAAACCTTCTAAAAGCTGTGATTTTAAAAAACGGGGGAAGTAAGCTTTTCTTATTTCCGGACGCATGCGCAAACTATAGAAATTCGTTATGACGTAGAACGTGCATACTTTGTTGATTCCATTTATGAAATAAATCACATTTTCTAAATACTCGTGTTTTTTAGGAAATCATGTAAACCTTCTAGAAGCTCTGATTTTAAAAAACGGGAGAAGTAAGCTTTTCTTATTTCCGGACGCATGCGCAAACTATAGAAAGTTGTTATGATGTAGAATGTGCATACTTTGTTGATTCCATTGATGAAATAAATTACATTTTCTAAAAACTCGTGGTTTTTAGGAAATCATGTAAAGCTTCTAGAAGCTATGATTTTAAAAAATGGGCGAAGTAGGCTTTTCTTATTTCTAGACGCATGCGCAAACTATAGAAAGTCGTTATGACGTAGAATGTGCATACTTTGTTGATTCCATTTATGAAATAAATCACATTTTCTAAAAACTCGTGTTTTTTAAGAAATGATGTAAACCTTCTAGAAGCTCTGATTTTAAAAAACGGGGGAAGTAAGCTTTTGTCATAACCGGACGCATGCGCAAACTATAGAAAGTCGTTATGACGTAGAATGTGCATACTTTGTTGATTCCATTTATGAAATAAATCACATTTTCTAAAAACTTGTGTTTTTTAAGAAATCATGTAAACCTTCTAGATGTTGTGACTTGAAAAAATGGGGAAAGTAAGTTTTTCTTATTTCCGGATGCATGCGCAAACTATAGAAAGTCGTTATGACGTAGAATGTGCATACTTTGTTGATCCCATTTATGAAATAAATCACATTTTCTAAAAACTCGTGTTTTTTAAGAAATCACTTAAACCTTCTAGAAGGTGTGATTTTAAAAAACGGTGGAAGTAAGCTTTTCTTATTTCTGGATGCATGCGCAAACTATAGAAAGTCGTTATGACGTAGAATGTGCATACTTTGTTGATTCCATTTATGAAATAAATCACATTTTCTAAAAACTCGTGTTTTTTGAGAAATCATGTAAAACTTCTCGAAGCTGTGATTTTAAAAAACGGGGGAAGTAAGCTTTTCTTATTTCCGGACGCATGCGCAAACTATAGAAAGTCGTTATGATGTAGAATGTGTATACTTTGTTCATTCCATTTATGAAATAAATCACATTTTCTAAAAACTCGTGTTTTTTGAGAAATCATGTAAACCTTCTGGAAGCTGTGATTTTAAAAAACGGGGGAAGTAATCTTTTCTTATTTCCGGACTCATGCGCAAACTATAGAAATTTGTTATGACGTAGAATATGCATACTTTGCTGATTCCATTTATGAAATAAATCATATTTTCTAAAAGCTCATGTTTTTTAAGAAATCATGTAAACCTTCTAGAAGCTGTGATTTTAAAAAACGGGGGGAAGTAAGCTTTTCTTATTTCCGGACGCATGCGAAAACTATAGAAAGTCGTTATGATGTAGAATGTGCATACTTTGTTGATTCCATTGATGAAATAAATCACATTTTCTAAAAAGTCGTGTTTTTTAAGAAATCACGTAAACCTTCTAGAAGGTGTGATTTTAAAAAACGGGGGAAGTAAGCTTTTCTTATTTCCGGATGCATGCGCAAACTATAGAAAGCCATTATGACGTAGAATGTGAATACTTTGTTGATTCCATTTATGAAAAAATCACATTTTCTAAAAACTCCTGTTTTCTGAGAAATCATGTAAACCTTCTAGAAGCTGTGATTTTAAAAAATGGGGGAAGTAAGCTTTTCTTATTTCCGGAAGCATGCGCAAACTATAGAAAGTCGTTATGATGTAGAACGTGCATACTTTGTTGATTCCATTTATGAAATAAATCACATTTTCTAAAAACTCGTGCTTTTTAGGAAATCATGTAAACCTTCTAGAAGCTGTGATTTTAAAAAACGGGGGAAGTAAGCTTTTCCTATTTCTGGACACATGCGCAAACTATAGAAAGTCGTTATGACGTAGAATTTGCATACTTTGTTGATTCCATTTATGAAATAAATCACATTTTCTAAAAACTCGTGTTTTTTAAGAAATCATGTAAACCTTCTAGAAGCTGTGATTTTAAAAAAGGGGGAAGTAAGCTTTTGTTATAACCGGATGCATGCGCAAACTATAGAAAGTCGTTATGATGTAGAATGTGCATACTTTGTTGATTCCATTTATGAAATAAATCACATTTTCTAAAAACTCATGTTTTTTGAGAAATAAAGTAAACCTTCTAGAAGCTGTGATTTTAAAAAATGTGGGAAGTAAACTTTTCTTATTTCCGTAAGCATCGGAAACTATAGAAAGTCGTTATGATGTAGAAAGTGCACACTTTGTTGATTCCATTTATGAAATAAATCACATTTTCTAAAAACTCGTATTTTTTAGGAAAACATGTAAACCTTCTAAAAGTTGTGATTTTAAAAAACGGGGGAAGTAAGCTTTTCTTATTTCCGGACGCATGCGCAAACTATAGAAATTCGTTATGACGTAGAATGTGCATACTTTGTTGATTCCATTTATGAAATAAATCACATTTTCTAAAAACTCGTGTTTTTTAGGAAATCATGTAAACCTTCCAGAAGCTCTGATTTTAAAAACCGGGAGAAGTAAGCTTTTCTTATTTCTGGATGCATGCGCAAACTATAGAAAGTCGTTATGACGTAGATTGTGCATATTTTGTTGATTCCTTTGATGAAATAAATTACATTTTCTAAAAACTCGTGTTTTTTAGGAAATCATGTAAAGCTTCTAGAAGCCGTGATTTTAAAAAATGGGGGAAGTAGGCTTTTCTTATTTCCGGACGCATGCACAAACTATAGAAAGCCGTTATGACATAGAATGTGCATACTTTGTTGATTCCATTTATGAAATAAATCACATTTTCTAAAAACTCATGTTTTCTAAGAAATCATGTAAACCTTCTAGAAGCTGTGATTTTAAAAAATGGGGGAAGTAAGCTTTTGTTATAACTGGACGCATGCGCAAACTATAGAAAGTCGTTATGACAGAGAATCTGCATAATTTGTTGATTCCATTTGTGAAATAAATCACATTTTCTAAAAACTTGTGTTTTTTAAGAAATGATGTAAACTTTCTAGATGCTGTGATTTGAAAAAATAGGGGAAGTAGGTTTTTCTTATTTCCGGATGCATGTGCAAACTATAGAAAGTCGTTATGACGTAGAATGTGCATACTTTGTTGATTCCATTTATGAAATAAATCACATTTTCTAAAAACTCGTGTTTTTTAAGAAATCACTTAAACCTTCTAGAAGCTATGATTTTGAAAAACGGGGGAAGTAAGCTTTTCTTATTTCCGGATGCATGTGCAAACTATAGAAAGTCCTTATGACGTAGAATGTGCATACTTTGTTGATTCCATTGATGAAATAAATCACATTTTCTAAAAACTCGTGTTTTTTAGGAAATCATGTAAACCTTCTAGAAGCTATGATTTTAAAAAACGGGGGAAGTAAGCTTTTCTTATTTCCGGATGCATGCGCAAACTATAGAAAGTGGTTATGACGTAGAATGTGCATACTTAGTTGATTGCATTTATGAAATAAATCACATTTTCTAAAAACTCTTGTTTTTTCATAAATCATGTAAACCTTCGAGAAGCTGTGATTTTAAAAAACGGGGAAAGTAAGCATTTCTTATTTCCGGACGCATGAGAAAACTATAGAAATTCGTTATGACGTAGAATGTGCATACTTTTTTGATTCCATTGATGAAATAAATTACATTTTCTAAAAACTCATGTTTTTTAGGAAATTATGTAAACCTTCTAGAATCTGTGATTTTAAAAAACGGGGGAAGTAAGCTTTTCTTATTTCCGGACGCATGCGCAAACTATAGAAATTTGTTATGACGTAGAATGTGTATACTTTGTTGATTCCATTTATGAAATAAATCACATTTTCTAAAAAGTCATGTTTTTTAAGAAATCATGTAAACCTTCCAGAAGCTATGATTTTGAAAAACGGGGGAAGTAAGCTTTTGTTATAACCGGACGCATGCGCAAACTATAGAAAGTCGTTATGACGTAGAATGTGCATACTTTGTTGATTCCATTTATGAAATAAATCACATTTTCTAAAAACTCGTGTTTTTTAAGAAATCATGTAAACCTTCTAGAAGGTGTGATTTTAAAAAACGGGGGAAGTAAGCTTCTCTTTTTTCCGGACACATGCGCAAACTATAGAAAGTCGTTATGACGTAGAATGTGCATACTTTGTTGATTCCATTTATGAAATAAATCACATTTTCTGAAAACTCGTGTTTTTTTAGAAATCATGTAAACCTTCTAGAAGCTGTGATTTTAAAAAATGGGGGAAGTAAGCTTTTCTTATTTCTGGACGCAAGCGCAAACTATAGAAAGTTGTTATGACGTAGAATGTGCATACTTTGTTGATTCCATTTATGAAATAAATCATATTTTCTTAAAACTCGTGTTTTTTAGGAAATCATCTAAACCTTCTAGAAGCTGTGATTTTAAAAAACGGGGGAAGTAAGCTTTTTTATTTCCGGACGCATGCACAAACTATAGAAAGTCGTTATGATGTAGAATGTGCATACTTTGATGAGTCCATTTATGAAATAAATCACATTTTTTAAAAACTCGTGTTTTTTGAGAAATCATGTAAACCTTCTAGAACATGTGATTTTAAAAAATGGGGGAAGTAAGCTTTTCTTATTTAAGGATGCACGGGCAAACAATAGAAAGTCGTTATGGCGTTGAATGTGCATACTTTGTTGATTCCATTTATGAAATAAATCACATTTTCTGAAAACTCGTTTTTTTTAGGAAATCATGTACACCTTCTAGAACATGTGATTTTAAAAAACGGGGGAAGTAAGCTTTTCTTATTTCCGAACGCATGCGCAAACTATAGAAAGTCGTTATGACGTATAATGTGCATACTCTGTTGATTCCATTTATGAAATAAATCACATTTTCTAAAAACTCGTGTTTTTTTAGAAATCATGTAAACCTTCTAGAAGCTGTGATTTTAAAAAACAAGGGAAGTAAGCTTTTCTTATTTTCAGACGCATGCGCAAACTATAGAAAGTCGTTATGACGTAGAATATCCATACTTTCTTGATTCCATTTATGAAATAAATCACATTTTCTGAAAACTCGTGTTTTTTAGGAAATTATGTAAACCTTCTAGAAGCTGTGATTTTGAAAAATGGGGGAAGTAAGCTTTTCTTATTTCCAGACGCATGCGCAAAATATAGAAAGTCGTTTTGACGTAGAATGTGCATAATTTGTTGATTCCATTTATGAAATAAATCACATTTTCTAAAAACTCGTGTTTTTTTAGAAATCATGTCAACCTTCGAGAAGATGTGATTTTAAAAAACGGGGGAAGTAAGCTTTTCTTATTTCCGGACGCATGGGCAAACTATAGAAAGTCGTTATGACGTAGAATGTGCATACTTTGTTGATTCCATTTATGAAATAAATCACATTTTCTTAAATCTCGTGTTTTTTAGGAAATCATTTAAACCTTCTAGAAGCTGTGATTTTAAAAAATGGGGGAAGTAAGCTTTTTTATTTCCGGACGCATGCGCAAAATATAGAAAGTCGTTATGACGTAGAATGTGCATACTTTGTTGATTCCACTTATGAAATAAATCACATTTTGTAACTTCAAAGAATATTATATCTGTACTTTATTATTCTGGAGATGTTTCATTCCTCCGTGAAGATCTTATTGTATATCCGGAGATGTTTATTCCTCCGTTGGAATGTGGTAACTCGGGTTATTAGACTTCCCCGGTGGGGGTCGGCCCCTGTATGTGTTATGTGGGTCAAAGGGTTATTAGACCACCCTAGAGGGGTCGGTTCAGTCATTTGTAGTGGGGTATTTAACCCATTGGTTAAATACGAGCCTACGTGTACTTGTGTAAAAGATATGTCAGAGTAGTGTATAAATAGAGGAGGTGTGTTCCTCATTTGACACACTCACTCACTTGAGGATAGCGCACTTGTGGAGGAGAGGTCTACTATTGTGGAGGAGGAGATCATGTCTCAGGGTTTCATCTTTGTATATTGCTGGTCATCTATATTGAGGAAGCTTTGCTGGGTTTTCTACCCCATGAGGGTTTCCTAGGATAAATCTCTGTCTCTTGTGTTTATGCTGTGCTTGTTATTTCTTCAGTGATCCTATATATGCTATTATTGTGAAATGGAATGTAATGCTGCTATTTTCTATCTTAGCATATTAAATCTTAACATGGTATCAGATCTAAACTGAAGGAAGGCAAGGTATGGCACTTACGACACTTGCTTTACTTACGACAATTTGAAGATTAGGGTTTTACATAGCAAAAACCGGTCATCGTGGAACTTTCGCTATAAATCCATTTCTGCGAAGGTTCAGGGTCTGAAAAGTTTACAGGTCGAAGATAACATACCCAGGTACCCTATGTCCAAAGGGCACCCTCAGATTCGTTGTACTTTGTAAGTTATGATTAGTACAAGTTAGGGTTTCTGCCTCTTCCAGATCTCAGTCAAAATCAGGTTACCTAGGAACAAAGGTCATAACTTGGGATAGGAAGCTCCAAATGCAATTTCGTAAAAAGTGACAGGTAGTACACAGACTGTACTATCTCAGAAAACGTTTTCAAAGGCCGAATTTGAACCAGTGACATGTGGCACGCCGTACAAGTTCGCTCTCCTGTTTTATCCCATAAACAGGTCATGTTATGACACTTGGCATAACTCTCTCTCAGAGATTCCAATTGAGGTCAGACCTGTCAGTATGGAAATACAATAGGGCTAGCTATCTCAAAAAAAAAATTTCAAAGGCCGAAGTTGAAACAGTGACATGTGGCATGCCGTACAAATTCGCTCTCCTGTATTATCCCAAAACAGGTCACGTTGCGACATTTAGCATAACTCTCTCTCAGAAAATCCAATTGAGGTCAGACCTGTCAGGATGGAAAGATGACAGGTCAGGCTACTGCAGAAAAAGTTTTCAAACCCTGTGGAGTAAAAATTTCAGAGTTATAGCAGAAACAATAAGGTGCATATTTCTGTCAAAACAGAATTATTTTTGGAGCACCTTTATTCATGGCTTCCGGAATTTAGGGTTTCGGAGAAAGTTAGAATTTTTGGAATCGGAATCCACGACTGGAAGCTCCTCAGAAAAATAAGAGTTTAGAGCCTTGGATCAAACCTTTTGATTGAGCAAAAGGGTGGGCTTCATCAAACCCTAGTTCGGGATCCTGTCCAGAAGATCCAGAAGTTTCAAAGGCAATTTTGAGGGGTCAATTTTTGGAGATTTCAAAATTGAAGTATGCTAGTTTGATCAGCTCAGCAAGACACATCCTTCCATTCATTCGGAAGTGTGAAAGTCAAAGATTGAATTTTTAGGGTTTCTCTAGCAAACCCTAATCAAGCTCCAGATCAAGTTTCAGGGGGAGTTGAGGCTAAGGCCTTACATAAGAAGACTACAAGAAGTCTCGACAGGTATCACTTAAGGAGGTTCAGGTATGTCTTGAAATCTGATTCTTGATTAAGTTCATAATGTGTTTGTCTTCATGTTATTTATTAGTACAATCTTGATTAATGTTAGAATTGTCTTATCACCCTAGTAACAGTATGAATGCATGTGAATGATCGAATACATTCATTGATTAGGGCTATATGATTGTACTAATGCATTATGGTGTTGTATGAGGTTGATGTCGTTTGCTAACAAGATACAGGTACATCACAAAAGACAAATCAAGCTCCTTAAAACATGACAACATGAAGACAAAGACTCATCCATAATCTTTGTTCTACTTACGAGGTATGTATGACTTTGTTATATTATGCTTAACCTATGAGACATGCAGGTTCTAGCTCAGGATCTCTAAATCATTGAAGAGATTGTTTAGGTATGTTGTACATAGCTAAGCAGGTATACTAATCCAGGTATGTTTTCCTATGACAAGTTAGAATCTTACCTTAGGATCCCTTATATAAGTATACTTGGTATGATTGGTTATGCTTATTCATAAAGTTAGTAATCAAGGGTTTATGCATATTATGTCTCTTATCTTTATGATCTAATTAACCAGAAGAGTACTATGATCAAACAAGAATATGCAGAAGTAAAAGAAGACTTCCTTGAAACCTTGAATATTATCTATAATCATGACTATACATTTTCAAAGATTATTTAGAACTAGAATGTTTTGATAATATTGAGAATATACTAATGAATGTATGTCTGTGTATGAGGATGACACTAGTGCACACTTGAGCATGCACAGTGGTACAGAATGAATAGAAGTTCAAAAGACATATAGAAGATCAAGCAGGAGGCAACCACACAAACATAAAAGATAAGTATTTGAGTTGTTATTTGAAATAGTAAATGATATTGCTTGTATGCATATTTGTATTCCTAGAATATATCATGCTGAGTGTAAACATTCATAGAGAATTCAACAGTATACTACTAATATGCATATGATTGGTAAGTTGGACAAACATTCCATTGTTGCTTGTCTAGAATGAAACCTCTTTGCTGACATGCTGAGAGCTGTGCACACTCTCAATAGTATGTTCTGGTAGAGATGGAAGGCATCTAGATAGCCACTGTATGCATACAGGATATGGGAAAGTGTTGTGCCAAAGTATTGGTCAAAATAGTTACATAACTATGTAAATGATATATGTATGCATAATAGGTTATCATGTCAATATGATTTGATGATTATGAAGTATTACTAATCATGTACTTAATTTTGATTTGTAGGAAAGATCATGATGAATGATGAACACTGAACAAGCGATGGATGTTCAAACAAAAGGATTTACAAATCAAACACACTATAGAAGGCTTGTGGCTAGAAAATTCTCTTAGAAAGAGGAAGAGAATCATGATAAGATGTTTGCTCCAAGTGGCTAGATAAGACCATTCTCTTAATGGTGTAATTAAAGAAGAAGTGTGAATCAGGTTCTATATGGGTACCCAGGATCGATAATCAATTGATGAGCTTAATGATCACCATGGGTGATGAGGATCTCAACCTTTGCTACAAGGTTGAATATTGTTTCTATACACAGACGATATGGTGCAGAAAGGAACCAAAAGTTTGAATTTGTAACAATGTACTAACCAAACCTCTACCGATCCAATGTACTAACCAAACCTCTACCTCAAGTAAAGTTTTATGAGACAAACTTAATATAGTTCAGAAGGACCCTCCTCGAAAGGGGGAGTGATGTGATAACTCATGATGAGATTGCCAGCATCGACAGTGAGGTCGATGATGAGGATACCTATATTAGTGATGCCGACAGAGAGGTTGGTGGATGGTCCTCAGACAGGGTCAAAGGTGACAAGGGGATTGCATCATCCTTGAACATATGTTCTAAAGAGAGCCGTAGACGTATGTCTTCGAGAATGAAGTCCTTGGTGGACATGATAGGATTGCATCATCCTCAAGAGAGCCGTAGACGTATGTCTTCGAGAATGAAGTTCTTGGTGAACATGTGAGGGGATTAGATCATCCATGGACTTCAGTCCTAAAGAAGAGCCGTAGACGTATGTCTTCAAGAATGAAGTCCTTGGTGGACATGATAGGATTGCATCATCCTCAAGAGAGCCGTAGACGTATGTCTTCGAGAATGAAGTTCTTGGTGAACATGTGAGGGGATTGGATCATCCCTGGACTTCAGTCCTAAAGAAGAGCCGTAGACGTATGTCTTCGAGAATGAAGTTTTTGGTGAACATGTGAGGGGATTGGATCATCCCTGGACTTTAGTCCTAAAGAAGAGTCGTAGACGTATGTCTTCGAGAATGAAGTCCTTGGTGGACGGTTGAGGATTAAGTCATCCTTGGACGTAGTCCTAAATGTACGGTTGAGGATTAAGTCATCCTTGGACGTAGGTCCTAAATGTACGGTTGAGGATTAAGTCATCCTTGGACGTAGGTCCTAAATGTACGGTTGAGGATTAAGTCATCCTTGGACGTAGGTCCTAAATGTACGGTTGAGGATTAAGTCATCCTTGGACGTAGGTCCTAAATGTACGGTTGAGGATTAAGTCATCCTTGGACGTAGGTCCTAAATGTACGGTTGAGGATTAAGTCATCCTTGGACGTAGGTCCTAAATGTACGGTTGAGGATTAAGTCATCCTTGGACGTAGTTCCTAAATGTATGGTTGAGGATTAAGTCATCCTTGGACGTTGGTCCTAAATGTATGGTTGTGGATTAAATCATCCTTGGACAGTAAATCCAGTAATTCTGAAAGGAAGGATAGTCCTAAATGAATTGAGTGGATTAAATCATCCTTGTACAGTAAATCCAGTAATTTCAAAAGGAAGGATAGTCCTAAATGAATTGAGTGGATTAAATCATCCTTGGACAGTAAATCCAGTAATTCCGAAAGGAAGGATAGTCCTAAATGAATTGAGTGGATTAAATCATCCTTGGACAGTAAATCCAGTAAATTCGAAAGGAAGGATAGTCCTAAATGAATTGAGTGGATTAAATCATCCTTGGACAGTAAATCCAGTAATTCCAAAAGGAAGGATAGTCCTAAATGAATTGAATGGATTAAATCATCCTTGGACAGTAAATCTAGTAATTTCGAAAGGAAGGATAGTCCTAAATGAGATTGAGTGGACTAATCATCCTGTAAATAGATTGGGCTTGCCTCGTCCCTAGACATGGTGAGATGTCTTAAAGTGATAAGGACTAATCATCCTGTAAATAGATTGGGATTGCCTCGTCCCTAGACATGGTGAGATGTCTTAAAGCGATAAGGACTAATCATCCTGTAAATAGATTGGGATTTCCTCGTCCCTAGACATGGTGAGGTGTCTTAAAGTGATAAGGATTGATCATCCTGTAAGTTGATCTGGATTGCATCATCCATAGACATGAGAGTTGTCTTAAACCGAGAGGGACTGATCATCCCGTAAGCGGATCAGGATTGTATCATCCTTGGACCTATGTCCTAAAGTGAGAGGGATTGATCATCTTGTAATTGGATCTTGTGTGTTGCAGGGTATGCTGCTATTGTGTATACTTGTATTGATGAGGATACTTGTATTGATGATATGTATACTTGTATTGATGAGGATACTTGTATTGATGATGTGTATACTTGTATTGATGAGGATACTTGTATTGATGATGTGTATACTTGTATTGATGAGGATACCTGTATTAATGATATTTATACTTGTATTGATGATGTTGTTGATCGTGATGATCTAGATGACGATGTTGTTGATCGTGATGATCTAGATGACGATGCTGCTGATCGTGATGATCTAGATGACGATGCTGCTGATCGTGATGATCTAGATGATGATGTTGCTGATCGTGTGATGACGATGCTAATGATCATGTGATGATGATGCTGATGATTGTGTGATGACGATGCTGATGATCGTGTGATGACGATGCTGATGATCGTGTGATGACGATGTTGATGATCATGTGATGATGATGCTGATGATCGTGTGATGACGATGCTGATGATCGTGATGCTGATGATCGTGTGATGACGATGCTGATGATCATGAGATGATGATGCTGATGATCGTGAGGATCCAGATGTTGATGTTGCTGTAGTTGTTCGAGTGCTGCAGAAGATAAAGACTCAGTACTGAAGATGTTGATGTTCCAGTATTGAAGATGTTCCAGTAACTGCTTGAGTTACTGATGATGTTGAGAAAGCTTCCAATGATTTATAGATGTATCATGTATGATGTTGATGACTCCTTGCTCGTGCAGACGCTGTTATAATATCCTTATCGTTAAGGGGGAGTGTTGAGATATTGTAACTTCAAAGAATATTATATCTATACTTTATTATTCTGGAGATGTTTCATTCCTCCGTGAAGATCTTATTGTATATCTGGAGATGTTTATTCCTCCGTCGGAATGTGGTAACTTGGGTTATTAGACTTCCCCAGTGGGGGTCGTCCCCTGTATGTGTTATGTGGGTCAAAGGGTTATTAGACCACCCTAGAGGGGTCGGCCCAGTCATTTGTAGTGGGGTATTTAACCCATTGGTTAAATACGAGCCTACGTGTACTTGTGTAAAAGATATGTCAGAGTAGTGTATAAATAGAGGAGGTGTGTTCCTCATTTGACACACTCACTCACTTGAGGATATCGCACTTGTGGAGGAGAGGTCTACTATTGTGGAGGAGGAGATCATGTCTCAGGGTTTCATCTTTGTATATTGCTGGTCATCTATATTGAGGAAGCTTTGCTGGGTTTTCTACCCCATGAGGGTTTCCTAGGATAAATCTCTGTCTCTTGTGTTTATGTTGTGCTTGTTATTTCTTTAGTGATCCTGTATATGCTATTATTGTGAAATGGAATGTAATGCTGCTATTTTCTAACTTAGCATATTAAATCTTAACAGATATGTTGCTACTGTGATAATGATGTTACTATATTCATGCAATTATTAAAGTTATGATTATCATGAGATTCTTTGTTTCATAATGACAGTGTATGTTTGATAATCGTCTTGGAAGAAATGTGATATATATGATGTGGTCATTATGTTGTGATCGATTTGATGATTTTATGTGATGAAATAAATGATGCTGACAAAATGGATCAGATAATGATAGGATGGAAAATATATGTTTTAGCGTTTTCATTGATGAAATGTGAAATATATGGCGTTGTACGTGGATGCCGTCCTATGATGAAATTGATAGAACTGTTATATTCCATACATACCTGCGATGAAATTGTGACATGAAATGAAATGATGTTGATGATATGGATCAATTGGTGATCGAATGGAAATGCTTGTTATAAAAGGTGTATCTTGCAGAATACTAACCTACAGGACACGAGGGCTATGGGATAGCCGGGTACTTGATCTGATAGATGGAGAAGAACCTATCCATGCAGTAAACCTTAGCAACCGAAATTGATGAAACGATGACATGGACCGATAATCTCGAGAGCAGCAGAGTATGAGTCGATAAGGGCGTAGGCCCAGTATGTTGAGAGGGATGGATGTGTTTCCCACCCTATGTTCCTATGATACCCGAGGTCGTGGGAGGGCCGTGTTGAGACACGCTCCCCATGTAGTTGTGATGACGACTGTCGGATGCCTGCTAGGGGAGGATAGGTCCACTGTTCAGCCGACGCTATCGCTCTCAAGTTCTATGTGGTCAGGTAGTTGAGTCCGACATCCACTTTTATACTAGTAGAGGAAGGACAGGGAGGATGGGGCAGTAGGTTAGGATGGGAGGACATGATAGCTAGTACTGATGAGGGTTGGGTACCCGTTGATCTTGAGTTAGTGGTAGTAGGTAGCTTTCCTTGTACTTGATTGATGGAACAAAGGTAATCATAAAAATAATGAAATGAAATCTTAAAGGTTAACTGATAAAGTAACCAATAATGTTTTAGTAATAATATGATGAATGTATACTTGTTCAGTTTGCATAAAGTATTATTACTATTAGCTAGTTGTTATGCATAGGAATATGACGTATGTTTATAGTACATGTCCGTCTTGTGCATATGCTGGCCACGCATGCACATTATGCACATGCGCGATAATATTGGTTACAACATACTTACCAAGATTTAACAATGTTATAAGTTGTCCTAGATAACCCCATTAAGTATTTAATGAGTGATTTAATTAGTAAAAGATTATCAAGTTCTAATGTATAAAATAAGTTAATTAGTCTTGTATGTAAACATTGTAATGAACAATTAAGATAAGAGTCGTTACTTGTAAGTACCCTCAAATGAAGGTGTCGTCCATATGAAGTATGATAGTTAAATATTGATACTAGAAGAGTGTGCTAGATAATTGTTGATCATGATTAAATAAACCGTTAAGTATATTTCATTATCTATACATAGAAGTACTATGTTGACACTTATTGATTAAACAAATAAACATTTTAATTACTATTCACAATTTATTGAATTACTATTATTATTAATTATTATTGTTGTTATTGTTATTATTTAATCAATAATAAAATAATAAACCTTTTATTATAAAAGCATAGTGGATTGAATAATTAATTAAATAAATTATTCATTTGATTAATTAACAAAAACATTCCAAATAAATTAAAAGATTTGTTTGAATAAATTATTCCACGGCTCGAAAAAAAATTGGATGGTTTAAAGTAATATATAATCCTCACTTTACCTTGAAAAGGGGAATGCATTAATGATTCGTACTCCCAAAAAACCACGACAGCTAGGGCGGTGGAGTAAGCCCAAGGCCTTCTCGAGTAGGGAAGGAGTTATATAGAGGACATGAAGTGGAAGGTAAAGGGGGATAGCTGGAAGTGAAGAGAAAAGGGGGTTGGGAGAACCAAGGAATTCTGCTCTGAGGATTATCAGTTTGTGAGCTCGGGGGCTTGGAAATACTTGAATTTCCAAGGGCCAGCAAGATAATAGCTGGTCAGTAGGGTGGACACATCGTTTTGGCTGTCTGAGGCACATATCATCACCCGCTACAACCTACGGTCGACTAGCATCAGCATCAGGTAATTTCCTTGCTATATACTTAATTTAATCATTATGCTGAGACTTACTCTGAAACCTACAAATACTCTACTATTTACTGCTTATTTACAGTGAACATACCCACATGCCGGAATAAATTGCTGAAAAGAAAACAGTAATATGTTAGTTTATTTTAAATTACGCATGTATGAAAAATAAGCACAAGACAGTAAACTAAGTTTCATTTAACAGAAATAGAGATTAGATTGGAAATTCACTTCCGTACACCTGAATAAGGTTTGATGCATAGAAAATTAACCCCGAAACCCCACCTAGTGCTCTGCGGCAAAACCAAGGCACTACAGGAAGTAAGCTTTTTTATTTCCGGACGCATGTGCAAACTATAGAAAGTCGTTATGACGTAGAATGTGCATACTTTGCTGATTCCATTTATGAAATAAATTGCATTTTCTAAAAACTCGTGTTTTTTGAGAAATCATGTAAACCTTCTAGAAGCTGTGATTTTAAAAAACAGGGGAAGTAAGCTTTTCTTACTTCCGAATGCATGGGAAAACTATAGAAAGTCGTTATGACGTAGAATGTGCATACTTTGTTGATTCCATTTATGAAATCAATCACATTTTCTGAAAACTCGTGTTTTTTAGGAAATCATGTAAACCTTCTAGAACATGTGATTTTAAAAAATGGTGGAAATAAGCTTTTCTTATTTGCGGACGCATGCGCAAACTATAGAAAGTCGTTATGACGTAGAATGTGCATACTTTGTTGATTCCATTGATGAAATAAATCACATTTTGTAAAAACTTGTGTTTTTAAGGAAATCATGTAAACCTTCTAGAAGCTGTGATTTGAAAAAATGGGGGAAGTAAGCTTGTCTTATTTCCGGACGCATGCGCAAACAATAGAAAGTCGTTATGACGTAGAATGTGCATACTTTGTTGATTCCATTTATGAAATAAATCACATTTTCTAAAAACTCGTGTTTTTTAAGAAGTCACGTAAACCTTCTAGAAGCGGTGATTTTAAAAAACAGGGCAAGTAAGCTTTTCTTATTTCCGGACGCATGCGCAAACTATAGAAAGTGATTAAGACGTAGAATGTGCATACCTTGTTGATTCCATTTATGAAATAAATCAAATTTTCTAAAAACTCGTGTTTTTTAAGAAATCACGTAAACCTTCTAGAAGCTGTGATTTTAAAAAACGGGGGAAGTAAGCTTTTCTTATTTCCGGATGCATACGCAAATTATAGAAAGTTGTTATAACGTAGAACGTGCATACCTTGTTGATTCCATTTATGAAATAAATCAGATTTTCTAAAAACTCGTGTTTTTTAAGAAATCATGTCAACCTTCTAGAAGCTGTGATTTTAAAAAATGGGGGAAGTAAGCTTTTCTTATTTCCGGACGCATGCGCAAACTATAGAAAGTTGTTATGACGTAGAATGTGCATGCTTTGTTGATTCCATTTATGAAATAAATCGCATTTTCTAAAAACTCGTGTTTTTTAAGAAATCAGGTAAACCTCCTAGAAGCTGTGATTTTAAAAAATGGGCGAAGTAAGCTTTTGTTATTTTCGGACGCATGCGCAAACTATAGAAAGTCGTTATGACGTAGAATGTGCATACTTTGTAAATTCCATTTATGAAATAAATCACATTTTCTAAAAACTCGTGTTTTTTGAGAAATCATGTAAACCTTCTAGAAGCTGTGCTTTGAAAAAATGGGGGAAGTAAGCTTTTATTATTACCGGACGCATGCGCAAACTATAGAAAGTTGTTATGACGTTGAATGTGCATACTTTTTTTATTCCATTTATGAAATAAATCACATTTTCTAAAAACTCGCGTTTTTCTGAAATCACGTAAACCTTCTAGAAGCTGTCATTTTAAAAAACGGGGCAAGTAAGCTTTTCTTATTTCCGGACGCATGGGCAAACTATAGAAAGTCGTTATGATGTAGAATGTGCATACTTTGTTGATTCCATTTATGAAATAAATCACATTTTCTGAAAACTCGTGTTTTTTAGGAAATCATGTAAACCTTCTAGAAGCCGTGATTTTAAAAAACGGGGGAAGTAAGCTTTTCTTATTTCCGGACGCATGCGCAAACTATAGAAAGTTTTTATGATGTAGAATGTGCATACTTTGTTGATTCCATTTATGAAACAAATCACAATTTCTAAACACTCGTGTTTTTTAGGAAATCATGTAAACCTTCTAGAAGCTGTGATTTTAAAAAATGGGGGAAGTAAGCTTTTCTTATTTCCGGACACATGGGCAAACTATAGAAAGTCGTTATGATGTAGAATGTGCATACTTTGTTGATTCCATTTATGAAATAAATCACATTTTCTGAAAACTCGTGTTTTTTAAGAAATTATATAAACCTTCTAGAAGCTGTGATTTGAAAAAATGGGGGAAGTAAGATTTTCTTATTTCCAGACGCATGCGCAAACTATAGAAAGTCGTTTTGATGTAGAATGTGCATATTTTGTTGATTCCATTTATGAAATAAATCACATTTTCTAAAAACTCATGTTTTTTGAGAAATCAAGTAAACCTTCTAGAAACTATGATTTTAAAAAACGGGGGAAGTAAGTTTTTCTTATTTCCGGACGCATGCGCAAACTATAGAAAGTGGTTATGACGTAGAATGTGCATACTTTGTTGATTCCATTTATGAAATAAATCACATTTTCTACAAACTCTTGTTTTTTGAGAAATGATGTAAACCTTCGAGAAGTTGTGATTTTAAAAAACAGGGGAAGAAAGCTTTTCTTATTTCTGAACACAAGGGCAAACTATAGAAAGTCGTTATGACATAGAATGTGCATACTTTGTTGATTCCATTTATGAAATAAATCACATTTTCTGAAAACTCGTGTTTTTTAAGAAATTATGTAAACCTTCTAGAAGCTGTGATCTGAAAAAATGGGGGAAGTAAGCTTTTCTTATTTCCGGACGCATGCGCAAAGTATAGAATGTCGTTATGACGTAGAATGTGCATACTTTGTTGATTCCATTTATGAAATAAATCACATTTTCTGAAAACTCGTGTTTTTTAGGAAATCATGTAAACCTTCTAGAAGCTGTGATTTTTAAAAAAGGGAGAAGTAAGCTTTTCTTATTTCCGCACGCATGCGCAAACTATAGAAAGTAGTTATGACGTAGAATGTGCATACTTTGTTGATTCCATTTATGAAATAAATCACATTTTCTAAAACTCGTGTTTTTTGAGAAATCACGTAAACCTTCTAGAAGCTGTGATTTTAAAAAACGGGGGAAGTAAGCTTTTCTTATTTCTGGACGCATGCACAAACTATAGAAATTCGTTATGACGTAGAATGTGCATACTTTCTTGATTGCATTTATGAAATAAATCACATTTTCTGAAAACTCGTGTTTTTTATGAAATCATGTAAACCTTCTAGAACATGTGATTTTAAAAAACGGGGGAAGTAAGCTTTCCTTATTTCCGGACGCATGCGCAAACTATAGAAAGTCGTTATGGCGTAGAATGTGCATACTTTGTTGATTCCAATGATGAAATAAATCACATTTTGTAAAAACTCGTGTTTTTTAGGAAATCATGTAAAGCTTCTAGAAGCTGTGATTTGAAAAAACGGGGGAAGTAAGCTTGTCTTATTTCCGGACGCATGCGCAAACTATAGAAATTCGTTATGACGTAGAATGTGCATACTTTGTTGATTCCATTTATGAAATAAATCACCTTTTCTAAAAACTCGGGTTTTTTAAGAAGTCACGTAAACCTTCTAGAAGCGGTGATTTTAAAAAACGGGGGAAGTAAGCTTTTCTTATTTCTGGACGCATGCGCAAACTATAGAAAGTCGTTATGACGTAGAATGTGCATACTTTTTTGAATCCATTTATGAAATAAATCACATTTTCTAAAAACTCGTGTTTTTTAAGAAATCACATAAACCTTCTAGAAGCTGTGATTTTAAAAAACGGGGGAAGTAAGCTTTTCTTATTTCCGGATGCATGCGCAAACTATAGAAAGTCATTATGACATAGAATGTGCATACTTTGTTGATTCCATTTATGAAATAAATCACATTTTCTAAAAACTCGTGTTTTTTAAGAAATCAGGTAAAACTTCTAGAAGCTGTGATTTTAAAAAATGGGGGAAGTAAGCTTTTGTTATTTCTGGACGCATGCGCAAACTATAGAAAGTCATTATGACTTAGAATGTGCATACTTTGTTGATTCCATTTATGAAATAAATCACATTTTCTAAAACATCGTGTTTTTGGAGAAATCATGTAAACCTTCTAGAAGCTATGAATTGAAAAAATGGGGGAAGTAAGCTTTTCTTATTTCGGGACGCATGCGCAAACTATAGAAAGTTGTTATCACATAGAATGTGCATACTTTGTTGATTCCATTTATGAAATAAATTACATTTTCTAAAAACTCGTGTTTTTTTTGAAATCACGTAAACCTTCTAGAAGCTGCGATTTTAAAAAACGGGGGAAGTAAGCTTTTCTTATTTCCGGACGCATGCGCAAACTATAGAAACTTGTTATGACGTAGAATGTGCATACTTTGTTGATTCCATTTATGAAATAAATTACATTTTCTAAAAACTCGTGTTTTTTGAGAAATCACGTAAACCTTCTATAAGCTGTGATTTTAAAAAATGGGGGAAGTAAGCTTTTCTTATTTCTGGACGCATGCGCAAACTATAGAAAGTCGTTATGATGTAGAATGTGCATACTTTGTTCATTCCATTTATGAAATAAGTCACATTTTAAAAAAACTCGTGTTTTTTGAGAAATCATGTAAACCTTCTAGAAGCTGTGATTTTAAAAAACGGGGGAAGAAACCTTTTCTTATTTCCGGATGCATGGGCAAACAATAGAAATTCGTTATGACGTAGAATGTGCATACCTTGTTGATTCCATTTATGAAATAAATCACATTTTCTGAAAACTCATGTTTTTTAGGAAATCATGTAAAGCTTCTAGAACATGTGATTTTAAAAAACGGGGGAAATAAACTTTTCTTATTTTCGGACGCATGCGCAAACTATAGAAGGTCGTTATAATGTACAATGTGCATACTTTGTTGATTCGACTTATGAAATAAATCACATTTTCTAAAAAGTCGTGCTTTTTTAGAAATCATGTAAACCTTCTAGAAGCTGTGATTTTAAAAAACGGGGGAAGTAAGCTTTTCTTATTTCCAGACGCATGCGCAAACTATAGAAAGTCGTTATGACGTAGAATGTCCATACTTTGTTGATTCCATTTATGAAATAAATCACATTTTCTAAAAACTCGTGTTTTTTGAGAAATCACGTAAACCTTCTAGAAGCTGTGATTTTAAAAAAAGGGCGAAGTAAGCTTTTCTTATTTCCGAACGCATGCGCAAACCATAGAAAGTCGTTATGACATAGAATGTGAATACTTTGTTGATTCCATTTATGAAATAAATCACATTTTCTAAAAACTCGTGTTTTTTGAGAAATCATGTAAACCTTCTCGAAGCTGTGATTTCAAAAAATGAGGGAAGTAAGCTTTTCCTATTTCCGGATGCATGGGCAAACAATAGAAAGTCGTTATCATGTAGAATGTGCATACTTTGTTGATTCCATTTATGAAATAAATCACATTTTTTGAAAACTCATGTTTTTTAGGAAATCATGTAAACCTTCTAGAAGCTGTGATTTTAAAAAACGGGGGGAAGTAAGCTTTTCTTATTTCTGGACGCATGCGCAAACTATAGAAAGTCGTTATGATGTATAATGTGCATACTTTGTTGATTCCATTTATGAAATAAATCACATTTTCTAAAAACTCGTGTTTTTTTAGAAATCATGTAAACCTTCTAGAAGCTGTGATTTTAAAAAACGGGGGAAGTAATCTTTTCATATTTCCGAACGCATGCGCAAACTATAGAAAGTCGTTATGACGTAGAATGTGCATACTTTATTGATTGCATTTATCAAATAAATCACATTTTCTGAAAACTCGTGTTTTTTAGGAAATCATGTAAACCTTCTAGAACATGTGATTTTAAAAAACGGGGGAAGTAAGCTTTTCGTATTTCCGGACGCATGTGCAAACTATAGAAAGTCGTTATGACGTAGAATGTGCATACTTTGTTGATTCCATTGATGAAATAAATCACATTTTTTAAAAACTCGTGGTTTTTAGGAAATCATGTAAACCTTATAGAAGCTATGATTTGAAAAAACGGGGGAAGTAAGCTTGTGTTATTTCCGGACGCATGCGCAAACTATAAAAAGTCGTTATGACGTAGAATGTGCATACTTTGTTGATTCCATTGATGAAATAAATCACATTTTGTAAGAACTCGTGTTTTTTATGAAATCATGTAAACCTTCTAGAAGCTGCGATTTGAAAAAACGGGGGAAGTAAGCTTGTCTTATTTCCGGATGCATGCGCAAACTATAGAAAGTCGTTATGACAAAGAATGTGCATACTTTGTTGATTCCATTTATGAAATAAATCACATTTTCTAAAAACTCGTGTTTTTCAAGAAGTCACGTAAACCTTCTAGAAGCGGTGATTTTAAAAAACGGGGGAAGTAAGCTTTTCCTATTTCCGGACGCATGCGCAAACTATAGAAAGTCATTATGACGTAGAATGTGCATACTTTGTTGATTCCATTTATGAAACAAATCACATTTTCTAAAAACTCGTGTTTTTTAAGAAATAACGTAAACCTTCTAGAAGCTGTGATTTTAAAAAACGTCGGAAGTAAGCTTTTCTTATTTCCGGATGCATGCGGAAACTATAGAAAGCCGTTATGACGAAGAATGTGCAGACTTTGTTGATATCATTTATGAAATAAATCACATTTTCTAAAAACTCGTGTTTTTTAAGAAATCATGTCAACCTTCAAGAAGCTGTGATTTTATAAAAAGGGGGAAGTAAGCTTTTCTTATTTCCGTACGCATGCGCAAACTATAGAAAGTCGTTATGACGTAGAATGTGCATACTTTGTTGATTCCATTTATGAATTAAATCACATTTTCTAAAAACTCATGTTTTTTAAGAAATCAGGTAAACCTTCTAGAAGCTGTGATTTTAAAAAATGGGGGAAGTAAGCTTTTGTTATTTCCGGACGCATGCGCAAACTATAGAAAGTCGTTATGACATAGAATGTGCATACTTTGTTGATTCCATTTATGAAATAAATCACATTTTCTAAACACTCGTGTTTTTTGAGAAATCATGTAAACCTTCTAGAAGCTATGAATTGAAAAAATGCGGGAAGGAAGCTTTTGTTATTTCAGGACGCAAGCGCAAACTATAGAAAGTTGTTATCACGTAGAATGTGCATACTTTGTTGAATCCATTTATGAAATAAATCACATTTTCTAAAAACTCATGCTTTTTAGGAAATCACGTAAACCTTCTAGAAGCTGCGATTTTAAAAAACGGGGGAAGTAACCTTTTCTTATTTTCGGACGCAGGCGCAAACTATAGAAAGTCGTTATGACATAGAATGTGCATACTTTGTTGATTCCATTTATGAAATAAATCACATTTTCTAAAAACTCGTGTTTTTTGAGAAATCACGTAAACCTTCTAGAAGCTGTGGTATAAAAAAACAGGGGAAGTAAACTTTTCTTATTTCCGGACGCATGCGCAAACTTTAGAAAGTCGTTATGATGTAGAATGTGCATACTTTGTTATTTCCATTTATGAAATAAATCACATTTTCTAATAACTCTTGTTTTTTCAGAAATCATGTAAACCTTCTAGAAGCTATGATTTTAAAAAACGGGGGAAGTAAGCTTTTCTTATTTCCGGACGCATGCGCAAACTATAGTAAGTCGTTATGACGTAGAATGTGCATACTTTGTTGATTCCATTTATGAAATAAATCACATTTTCTTAAAACTTGTGTTTTTTAGGAAATCATTTAAACCTTCTAGAAGCTGTGATTTTAAAAAACGGGGGAACTAAGCTTTTTTATTTCCGCACGCATGCACAAACTATAGAAAGTCGTTATGATGTAGAATGTGCATACTTTGTTCATTCCATTTATGAAATAAGTCACATTTTCTAAAAACTCGTGTTTTTTGAGAAATCAAGTAAACCTTCTAGAAGCTGTGATTTTAAAAGACGGGGGAAGTAAGCTTTTCTTATTTCCGGATAAATGGGCAAACTATAGAAAGTCATTATGACGTAGAATGTGCATACTTTGTTGATTTCGTATATGAAATAAATCACATTTTCTGTAAACTCGTGTTTTTTAGGAAATCATGTAAATCTTCTAGAACATGTGATTTTAAAAAACGGGGGAAGTAAGCTTTTCTTATTTCCGGATGCATGGGCAAACAATAGAAAGTCGTTATGACGTAGAATGTGCATACTTTGTTGATTTCATTTATGAAATAAATCACATTTTCTTAAAACTCGTGTTTTTTAGGAAATCATGTAAAGCTTCTAGAACATGTGATTTTAAAAAATGGCGGAAGCTTTTCTTATTTCCGGACGCATTCGCAAACTATAGAAAGTCGTTATGATGTACAATGTGCATACGTTGTTGATTCCATTTATGAAATAAATCACATTTTCTAAAAACTCGTGTTTTTTTAGAAATCATGTAAACCTTCTAGAAGTTGTGATTTTAAAAAACGGGGGAAGTAAGCTTTTCTTATTTCCGGACGCATGCGGAAACTATAGAAATTCGTTATTACGTAGAATGTGCATACTTTCTTGATTCCATTTATGAAATAAATCACATTTTCTGAAAACTCGTGTTTTTTAGGAAATCATGTAAACCTTCTAGAAGCTGTGATTTTAAAAAACGGGGGAAGTAAGCTTTTCTTATTTTCGGATGCATGCGCAAACTATAGAAATTCATTATGGCGTGGAATGTGCATACTTTGTTGATTCCATTTATGAAATAAATCACATTTTCTAAAAACTTGTGTTTTTTGAGAAATCACGTAAACCTTCTAGAAGCTGTGATTTTAAAAAATGGGCGAAGTAAGCTTTTCGTATTTCCGGACGCATGCGCAAACTATAGAAATTCGTTATGACGTTGAATGTGCATACTTTGTTGATTCCATTTATGAAATAAATCACATTTTCTAAAAACTCGTGTTTTTAGAGAAATCATGTAAACCTTCTCGAAGCTGTGATTTTAAAAAACGAGGGAAGTAAGCTTTTCTTATTTCCGGATGCATGGGCAAACAATAGAAACTCGTTATGATGTAGAATGTGCATACTTTGTTGATTCCATTCATGAAATAAATCACATTTTCTGAAAACTCGTGTTTTTTAGGAAATCATGTAAACCTTCTAGAACATGTGATTTTAAAAAACGGGGGAAGTAAGCTTTTCTTATTTCCGGACGTATGCGCAAACTATAGAAAGTCGTTATAACGTAGAATGTGCATACTTTGTCGATTCCATTGATGAAATAAATCACATTTTGTAAAAACTCGTGTTTTTTAGGAAATCATGTAAACCTTCTAGAACCTGTGATTTTAAAAAACCGGGGAAGTAAGCTTGTCTTATTTCTGGACCCATGCGCAAACTATAGAAAGTTGTTATGACATAGAATGTGCATACTTTGTTGATTCCATTTATGAAATAAATCACATTTTCTAAAAGCTCGTGTTTTTTGAAAAATCACGTAAACCTTCTAGAAGCTGTGATTTTAAAAAACGGTGGAAGTAAGCTTTTCTTATTTCCGGACGCCTGCGCATACTATAGAAAGTTGTTATGACGTAGAATGTGCATACTTTTTTGAGTCCATTTATGAAATAAATCACATTTTCTAAAAACTCGTGTTTTTTGAGAAATCACGTAAACCTTCTAGAAGCTGTGATTTTAAAAAATGGGGGAAGTAAGCTTTTCTTATTTCCGGATGGATGCGCAAACTTTAGAAAGTCGTTATGACGTAGAATGTGCATACTTTGTTGATTCCATTTATGAAATAAATCACATTTTCTATAAACTCGTGTTTTTTAAGAAATCATGTAAACCTTCTAGAAGCAGTGATTTGAAAAAATGGGGGAAGTAAGCTTTTCTTATTTACGGACACATGTGCAAACTATAGAAAGTCATTATGACATAGAATGTACATACTTTGTTGATTCCATTTATGAAATAAATCACATTTTCTGAAAGCTCGTGTTGTTTAAGAAATCACGTAAACCTTCTAGAAGCTGTGATTTTAAAAAACGGGGGAAGTAAGCTTTTCTTATTCCCGGACGCATGGGCAAACTATAGAAGGTCGTTATGACGTAGAATGTGCATACTTTGTTGATTCCATTTATGAAATAAATCACATTTTCTAAAAACTCATGTTTTTTTAGAAATCGTGTCAACCTTCTTGAAGCTGTGATTTAAAAAAATGGGGGAAGTAAGCTTTTCTTATTTCCGTACGCATGCGCAAACTATAGAAAGTCGTTATGACATAGAATGTGCATACTTTGTTGATTCCATTTATGAAATAAATCACATTTTCTAAAAACTCGTGTTTTTTAAGAAATCATGTAAACCTTCTAGACGCTGTGATTTAAAAAAACGGGGTAAGTAAGCTTTTGTTATTTCCGGACACATGCGCAAACTATAGAAAGTCCTTATGACATAGAATGTGCATACTTTGTTGATTCCATTTATGAAATAAATCACATTTTCTAAAAACTCGTGTTTTTTAAGAAATCATGTAAACTTTCTAGAAGCTGTGATTTTAAAAAACATGGGAAATAAGCTTTTCTTATTTTCGGACGCATGCAGAAACTATAGAAAGTCGTTATGACGTAGAATGTGCATACTTTGTTGATTCCATTTATGAAATAAATCACATTTTCTAAACAATCGTGTTTTTTGAGAAATCACCTAAACCTTCTAGAAGCTGTGATTTTAAAAACGGGGGAAGTAAGCTTTTCTTATTTCTGGACACATGCGCAAACTATAGAAAGTTGTTATGACTTAGAATGTGCATACTTTGTTGATTCCATTGATGAAATCAATTACATTTTCTAGAAACTCGTGTTTTTTGAGAAATTACGTAAACCTTCTAGAAGCTGTGATTTTAAAAAACGGGGGAAGTAAGCTTTTCTTATTTCTGGACGCATGCGCAAACTATAGAAAGTCGTTATGACGTAGAATGTGCATACTTTCTTGATTCCATTTATGTAATAAATCACATTTTCTTAAAACTCGTGTCTTTTAGGAAATCATTTAAACCTTCTAGAAGCTGTGATTTTAAAAAATGGGGGAAGTAAGCTTTTTTATTTCCGGACGCATGCGCAAACTATAGAAAGTCGTTATGACGTAGAATGTGCATTTGTTGATTCCATTTATGAAATAAGTCACATTTTCTAAAAACTCGTGTTTTTTGAGAAATCATGTAAACCTTCTAGAAGCTGTGATTTTAAAAAACGGGGGAAGTAAGCTTTTCTTATTTCCGGATGCATTGGAAAACAATAGAAAGTCGTTATGACATAGAATGTGCATCCTTTGTTGATTCCATTTTTGAAATAAATCACATTTTCTGAAAACTCGTGTTTTTTAGGAAATCATGTAAACCTTCTAGAACATGTGATTTTAAAAAATTGGGGAAGTAAACTTTTCTTATTTCCGGAAGCATGCGCAAACTTTAGAAATTCGTTATGATGTAGAATGTGCATACTCTATTGATTCCATTTATGAAATAAATCACATTTTCTAAAAACTCATGTTTTTTCAGAAATCATGTAAACCTTCTAGAAGCTGTGAGTTTAAAAATCAAGGGAAGTAAGCTTTTCTTATTTCCGGACACATAAGCAAACAATAGAAAGTCGTTATTACGTAGAATGTGCATACTTTTTTGACTCCATTTATGAAATAAATCACATTTTCTAAAAACTCGTGTTTTTTTAGAAATCATGTCATCCTTCTAGAAGCTGTGATTTAAAAAAATGGGGGAAGTAAGCTTTACTTATTTCCGGACGCATTCGCAAACTATAGAAGGTCGTTATGACGTAGAATGTGCATACTTTGTTGATTCCATTTATGAAATAAATCACATTTTCTAAAAACTCGTGTTTTTTAAGAAATCATGTAAACCTTCTAGAAGCTGTGATTTAAAAAAATGGGGGAAGTAAGCTTTTCTTATTTTCGGACGCATGCGCAAACTATAGAAAGTCTTTATGACATAGAATGTGCATACTTTGTTGATTCCATTGATGAAATAAATCACATTTTCTAAAAACTCGTGTTTTTTAAGAAATCACATTAACCTTCTAGAAGCTGTGATTTTAAAAAACGGGGGGAATTAAGCTTTTCTTATTTTCGGACGCATGCGCAAACTATAGAAAGTCTTTATGACATAGAATGTGCATACTTTGTTGATTCCATTGATGAAATAAATCACATTTTCTAAAAACTCGTGTTTTTTAAGAAATCACATTAACCTTCTAGAAGCTGTGATTTTAAAAAACGGGGGAAGTAAGCTTTTCTTATTTCCGGACGCATGCACAAACTATAGAAAGTCGTTATGACATAGAATTTGCATACTTTGTTGATTCCATTTATGAAATAAATCACATTTTCTAAAAACTCGTGTTTTTTGAGAACTGATGTAAAGCTTCTCGAAGCTGTGATTTTAAAAAACAGGGGAAGTAAGCTTTTCTTATTTCCGGATGCATGGGAAAACAATAGAAAGTTGTTATGACGTAGAATGTGCATACTTTGTTGATTCCATTTATGAAATAAATCACATTTTCTGAAAACTCGTGTTTTTTAGGAAATCATGTAAACCTTCTAGAACATGTGATTTTAAAAACCGAGGGAAGTAAGCTTTTCTTATTCCGGATGCATGCGCAAACTATCGAAAGTCGTTATGACGTAGAATGTGCATAGTTTGTTGATTCCATTGATGAAATAAATCACATTTTTTAAAAACTCGTGTTTTTTAGGAAATCATGTAAACCTTCTAGAAGCTGTGATTTTAAAAAACAGGGGAAGTAAGCTTTTCTTATTTCCGCACACATAGAAAGTCGTTATGACATAGAATGTGCATACTTTGTTGATTCCATTTATGAAATAAATCACATCTTCTAAAAACTCGTGTTTTTTAAGAAATCATGTAAACCTTCTAGAAGCTGTGATTTTAAAAAACGGGGGAAGTAAGCTTTTCTTATTTCCGGACGCATGCGCAAACTATAGAAAGTCGTTATGACGTACAATGTGCATACTTTGTTTATTCCATTTATGAAATAAATCACATATTGTAAAAAGTCGTGTTTTTTGAGAAATCATGTAAGCGTTCTAGAAGCTGTGATTTTAGAAAACGAGGGGAAGTAAGCTTTTCTTATTTCCGGTCGCATGCGCAAACTATAGAAAGTTGTTATGATGTAGAATGTGCATACTTTGTTGATTCCATTTATAAAATAAATGACATTTTTCTAAAAACTCGTGTTTTTTAAGAAATCATGTAAACCTCCTAGAAGCTGTGATTTTAAAAAACGAGGGAAGTAAGATTTTGTTATTTTCGGACGCATGCGCAAACTATAGAAAGTCATTATGACTTAGAATGTGCATACTTTGTTGATTCCATTTATGAAATAAATCACATTTTCTAAAAACTCATTTTTTTAAGAAATCATGTAAACCTTCTAGAAGCTGTGATTTTAAACAACAGGGGAAGTAAGCTTTTCTTATTTCCGGACGCATGCGCAAACTATAGCAAGTCGTTATGACTTAGAATGTGCATACTTTGTTGATTCCATTTATGAAATAAATCACATTTTCTAAAAACTCGTGTTTTTTAAGAAATTATGTAAACCTTCTAGAAGTTGTTGTTAAGATTTAATATGCTAAGACAGAAAATAGCAGCATTACATTCCATTTCACAATAATAGCATATATAGGATCACTAAAGAAACAAAAAGCATAGCATAAACACAAGAGACACAGATTTATCCTGGGAAACCCTCATCGGGTCGAAAACCCAGTAAAGCTTCCTCAATATAGATGACCAGCAATATACAAAGATGCAAACCAAAGACATGATCTCCTCCTCCATCATAGCAGACCTCTCCTCCACAAGTGCGTTATTCTCAAGTGAGTGAGTGTGTAAAATGAGGAATACACTTCCTCTATTTATACACTACTCCGACTTATCTTTTACACAAAACATGTAGGCTCGTATTTAACCAATGGGTTAAATACCCCACTATAACTGACTGGACCGACCCCTCTAGGGTGGTCTAATAACCTTTTGACCCACATAAGACATACAGGGCCGACCCCCACGAGGGAAGTCTAATAACCCGAGTTACCACATTCATATGGAGGAATAAACATCTCCGGATATACAATAAGATTTTCAAGGAGGAATAAAACATCTCCAGAATAATAAAGTACAAATATAATATTCTTTGAAGTTACAATATCTCAACACTCCCCCTTAACGAGAAGGATATTATAACAGCATCTGCATGAGCAAGGAGTCATCAACATGATACATCTATAAATCATTGGAAGCTTTCTCAACATCATCAGTAACTCAACCAGTTACTAGAACATCTTCAATACTCGAACATCAGCATCTTCAGTACTGAGTCCTTATCTTCTGCAACACTCAAATAGCTACAGCAACATCTACATCTGAATCCTAACGATCATCATCATCGTCATCACACGATCATCAGCATCGTCATCACACGATCATCGGCATCGTCATCACACGATCAACATGATCAGCATCGTCACATCATCTCGATCTACAGCATCTGGATCATCACAATCTACAAGATCTGGATCATCTCAATCTACATGCATCTGGATCATCGTCATCTAGATCAACACAATCAGCAGCATCGTCATCTAGATCAACACCATCAGCAGCATCGTCATCTAGATCAATACGATCAGCAACATCGTCATCATACCAATAAAAGTATACACATCATCAATACAAGTATCCACACAATACAAGTATACACATCATCAATACAAGTATCCTCACAATACAAGTATGCACATCATCAATACAAGTATCCTCATCAATACAAGTATCCTCACTAATACAAGTATACACATCATCAATACAAGTATACACACAATAGCAGCATACCCTGTAACACACATGATCATATTACAGGATGATCAATCCTGCTCTCTTTAGGACATAGCTCCATGGATGATGCAATCCTGTCATGTACCTTTTGAACCGAGGTCCAAGGACGATCCAGTCCTACCATGTACCTTTTGAACCGAGGTCCAGGGATGATCCAATCCTGTCATGTACCTTTTGAACCGAGGTCCAGCGACGATCCAGTCCTATCATGTACCTTTTGAACCGAGGTCCAGGGATGATCCAATCCTATCATGTACCTTTTGAACCGAGGTCCAGGGACGATCCAGTCCTATCATGTACCTTTTGAATCGAAGTCCAGGGAGGATCCAGTCCTATCATGTACCTTTTGAACCAAAGTCCAGGGACGATCCAGTCCTATCATGTACCTTTTGAACCGAAGTCCAGGGACAATCCAGTCCTATCATTCCATTCTCGGAGACCTCTTGTCTACGGCTCAATTCACAGGACCAAAGTTCGAGGACGATCCAATCCCCTTACCTGTTCATTCAGGATTTTTATTCTCGGAGACATATTGTCTACGGCTCAATTCACAGGACTAATGTCCGAGGACGATCCAATCCCCTTACCTGTTCATTCACGATTTTATTCTCGGAGACATCTTGTCTACGGCTCAATTCACAGGACTAAAGTTCGAGGATGATACAATCCCCTTACCTGTTCATTCAGGATTTTATTCTCGGAGACATCTTGTCTATGGCTCAATTCACAGGACTAAAGTCCGAGGACGATACAATCCCCTTACCTGTTCATTCAGGATTTTATTCTCGGATACATATTGTCTACGGCTCAATTCATAGGACTAAAGTCCGAGGACGATACAATCCCCTTACTTGTTCATTCAGGATTTTGTTCTCAGAGACATCTTGTCTACGGCTCAATTCACAGGACTAAAGTCCGAGGACTATACAATCCCCTTACCTGTTCATTCAGGATTTTATTTTCGGAGACATAGGTCTATGGTTCTCTTTAGGATTGAATTCCATGGATGATCCAATCCCCACATGTCCACGAAGGACTTCATTCTCGAAGACATACGTCTATAGATCCTTTTAGAACATATGTTCAAGGATGATGCAATCCCTCTTCTTTCTTGGAGACATCTATCTACGGTTCTCTTTAGGACTGAAGTCCAGGGATGATCCAATCCCCACATGTCCACGAAGGACTTCATTCTCGAAGACATACGTCTATGGATCCTTTTAGAACATATGTTCAAGGATGATGCAATCCCTCTTCTTTCTCGGAGACATCTGTCTACGAATCCTTTTAGAACATATGTTCAAGGATGATGCAATCCCATTGTCAACTTAGACCTTGTCTAAGGACCATCCACCAACCTTTCTATTGGCATCACTAATATAGGTATCCTCATCATCGACCTCATTGTTGATGCAGGCAATCTCATCATGAGTGATCACATCACTCCCCCTTTCGAGGAGGGTCCTTCTGAACTATATTAAGTTTGTCTCGGAAAACTTTACTTGAGGTAGAGGTTTGGTTAGTACATCGGTAACTTGTTACAAATTCGAACTTTATAGTTCCTTTCTGCACCATATCTTGTATATAGAATTGTTAGATCTCTATGTGCTTAGACTTATCACGGAACACTGGATTCTCTGCCATCTTGATACAACTCGGTTTGTCACATAGTATCACAGTTGGGTCTATCTCTAAGTCAAACAATCCTGTAGTCATATTGCTTCACAACTAGCAGAGCAAGCAGCCATATATTCCGCTTGTGATGAGAGCCACACTAGATTGCTTCCTTCTAATCCATGAGATCATGGCTGATCCCAGACAATAACATCTTCTCGATGTGCTCTTCCTGTTTGTTACACTTTCTGCTCAATCAACATCTGTGTATCCATCTGAAGTCATGATCTCCAAGATAACATATATCAAAGTCTATTGTATCCTTTAGGTACCTCATCACATGCTTTGCAACTAATAGATGCACACATCTAGTTTCCACTAGATACTGACTCAAGGTGTTCACAGCAAAGCATATATCTGACCTAGTATTCATTAGACACATCAATGACTCAATAATTTGTTTGTACAGAGTTATATCCACTAACTCTAATGAGTCATTTGCTAACAACTTCAAGTTGGAATCCATGAGAGTGGCCATTCCAACACATCAAGTCATTTTAATATTTCTCAACATACTTTCCCTGGTTGAGAAAGATTTCTTCTAAGCCTTTCCATACTTCCAGACCTAGGAAGTAATACATTAGTCTAAGATCTTTCATTTTTATTTATGTAGCCATCTATCTATGCCATCTCTTGTTAGATGGGTCTACTGATTTGAACCTCAACATCATTTGAACTCTGTGGTGAGTTCCTTCTTGCATCCATGTCATCTGTTTATAGAAGCCATATTCAACCTTGTAGCAAAGGTTGAGATCCACATCACCCATGATGATCATTATGCTCATCAATTGACTACCAATCCTGGGTACCCATACAGAACCTGATTTATACTTCTTCTTTAATTGCATCATTAAGAGAATGGTCTTATCTAGTCACTTGGAGAAAACATCTCGTCATGATTCTCTTCCTCTTTCTAAGAGAATATTTTAGCCACGAGCCTTCTATATTATGTTTGTAAATATTCTTGTTGAACATCCATCACTTGTGCGGTGTTCATCATTCTTCATGATCTTTCCTACAAATCAAAATTAAGTACAGGATTAGTAATACTTCATAATCATGAAGTCATGTTGACATGATAACCTATTATGCATATAGATATCATTTACATAGTTATGCAACTATTTTGACCAATACTTTGGCACAACACTTTTCCATATCCTGTATGCATACAGTGGCTATCTAGATGCCTTCCATCTCTACCAGAACATACTATTGAGAGTGTGCACAACTCTCAGCATGTCAACAAAGAGGTTTCATTCTAGACAAGCAACAATGGAATGTTTGTCCAACTTACCAATCATATGCATATTAGTAGTATACTGTTCAATGCTCTATGAATGTTTACACTCAGCATGATATATTCTAGGAATACAAATATGCATACAAGCAATGTCATTTACTATTTCAAATAACAACTCAAATACTTATCTTTTATGTTTGTGTTGTTGCCTCCTGTTTGATCTTCTATATATCTTTTGAACTTCTATTCATTCTATACCACTGTGCATGCTCAAGAGTGCACTAGTGTCATCCTCATGATCTCATACACAAACATACATTCATTAGTATATTCTCAACATTATAGTTCTAAATAATCTTGAAAATGTATAGTCATGATTATAGATAATATTCAGGGTTTCAGGGAAGTCTTCTTTTACTTATGCATATTCTTGTTTGATCTAGTTAGTTAAATCATCAACCAAGATAAGAGACATAATATGCATAAACCCTTGATTACTAACTTTGTGAATAAGCATAACCAATCATACCAAGTATACTTATATAAGGGATCCTAATACAAGGTAAGATTCTAACATGACATAGGAAAACATACCTAGATTAGTATACCTGCTTAGTTATGTACAACATACCTAAACAATCTCTTCAATGATTTAGAGATCCTGAGCTAGAACCTGCATGTCTCATAGGTTAAGCATAATATAACAAAGTCATACATACCTCGTAAGTAGAACAAAGATTCTGGATGAGTCTTTGTCTTCATGATGTCATGGTCATGGAACTTGATTTGTCTTTTGTCATCTACCTGTATCTTGTTAGTAGACAACATCAACCTCACACAACACCATAATGCATTAGTACAATCATATAGCCCTAATCAATGGATGTCTTCGATCATTCACATGCATTCATACTGTTACTAGGGTGATAAGACAATTCTAACATTAATCAAGATTGTACTAATAAATAATATGAAGACAAACACATTATGAACTTAATCAAGAATCAGATTTCAAGACATACCTGAACCTCCTTAAGTCATACCTGTCGAGACTTCTTGCAGTTTTCTTATGTCAGGCCTTAGCCTCAACTCCCCCTGAAACTTGATCTGGAGCTTGATTAGGGTTTGCTAGAGAAACCCTAAAAATTCAATCTTTGACTTTCACACTTCTGAATGGATGGAAGGATGTGTCTTGCTAAGCTGATCAAACTAGCATACTTCAATTTTGAAATCTCCAAAATTTGACCCCTCAAAATTGCCTTCGAAACTTCTGGATCTTCTAAACAGGAACCCGAACTAGGGTTTGATGAAGCCCACCCTTATGTCCAATCAAAAGGTTTGATCCAAGGCTCTAAACTCTTATTTTTCTGAGGAGCTTCCAGCCGTGGTTATAGACTTCAAAAATTTCAACTTTTGCTGAAGCCCTAATTTTCCATCTTTCTGATCAAAATCCCGAACTGGGGTTTGATCAAGCCCGGTCTTCTACCCAACCAAAAAATTCGATCTTGGTCTCTAAATTTTGATTTTCCTGAGTAGCATTCAGCCATGGATTCTGATTCCAAAAATTCTAACTTTCTCCGAAACCCTAAATTCCAGAAGCCATGAATAAAGGTGCTCCAAAAATAATTCTGCTTTGACAGAAATATGTACCTGATTGTTTCTGCTATAACTCTGAACTTTTCACTCCATAGGGTCTGAAAACGTTTTCTATGGTATCCTGACCTGTCATCTTTCCATCCCGACAGGTTTGACCTCAATTGGATTTTTTAAGAGAGAGTTATGCCAAGTGTCGCAACGTGCCCTGTTTATGGGATAAAACAGGAGAGAGAACTTGTACGGTGTGCCACGTGTCACTGGTTCAATTTCATCCTCTGAAAAAGTTTCCTGCGATAGTACAGTCTATGTACTACCTGTTACTTTTTATGAAATTTCATTTGGAGATTCCTAGCCCATGTTATGCCAATTGTCGCAACGTGACTATGGGATAAAACAGGAGAGTGAACTTGTACAGCGTTCCACGTGTCACTAGTTCAACGACAACCTCTAAAAACGTTTCTTGAGATAGTACAGTCTATGTACTACCTGTCACTTTTTACGAAATTTCATTTGGAGCTTCCTAGCCCAAGTTATGACCTTTTTTCCTAGGTCACCTGATTTTGACTGAGATCTGGAAGAGGAAGAAACCCTAACTTGTACTGATCATAACTTACAAAGTACAATGAATCTAAGGGTGCCCTTTGGACACAAGATACCTGGAGATGTTACCTACAACATGTAAAGGTTTCAGATCCTTAAAATTCTCCAAAATGGATTTATGGCGAAAGTTCCACGATGACTGGTTTTTGCTATATAAAACCCTAACCTTCAAATTGTCGTAAGTAAAGCAAGTGTCGTAAGTGCCATACCTTGCCTTCCTTCAGGTTAGCTCTAATACCATGTTAAGATTTAATATGCTAAGACAGAAAATAGCAGCATTACATTCCATTTCACAATAATAGCATATATAGGATCACTGAAGAAACAACAAGCATAACATAAACACAAGAGACACATATTTATCCTGGGAAACCCTCATGTGGTAGAAAACCCAGTAAAGCTTCCTCAATATAGATGACCAGCAATATACAAAGATGAAAACCAAAGACATGATCTCCTCCTCCATCATAGCAGACCTCTCCTCCACAAGTGCGTTATTTTCAAGTGAGTGAGTGTGTAAAATGAGGAATACACCTCCTCTATTTATACACTACTCCGACTTATCTTTTACACTAAACATGTAGGCTCGTATTTAACCAATGGGTTAAATACCCCACTACAACTGACTAGGCCGACCCCTCTAGGGTGGTCTAATAACCTTTTGACCCACATAACACATACAGGGCCGACCCCCACTAGGGAAGTCTAATAACCCGAGTTACCACATTCCGATGGAGGAATAAACATCTCCGGATATACAATAACATTTTCAAGGAGGAATAAAACATCTCTAGAATAATAAAGTACAAATATAATATTCTTTGAAGTTACAATATCTATACAGCTGTGATTTTAAAAAACGGGGGAAATAAGCTTTTGTTATTTCCGGACACATGCGTAAACTATAGAAACTCATTATGACGTAGAATGTGCATACTTTGTTGATTCCATTTATGAAATAAATCACATTTTCTAAAAACTCGCGTTTTTTGATAAATCATGTAAACCTTCTCGAAGCTGTGATTTTAAAAAACGGCGAAAGTAAGGTTTTCTTATTTCCGGACGCATGCGCAAACTATAGAAAGTCGTTATGACGTAGAATGTGCATACTTTGTTGATTCCATTTATGAAATAAATCACATTTTCTAAAAACTCGTGTTTTTTAAGAAATCATGTAAACCTTCTAGAAGCTGTGATTTTAAAAAACGGGGGAAGTAAGCTTTTCTTATTTCCGGACGCATCCGCAAACTATATAAAGTCATTATGACGTAGCATGTGCATACTTTATTGATTCCATTTATGAAATAAATCACATTTTCTAAAAACTCGTGTTTTTTAAGAAATCATGTAAACCTTCTAGAAGCTGTGATTTTAAAAAACGGGGGAAGTAAGCTTTTCTTATTTCCGGACGCATGCACAAACTATAGAAAGTCGATATGACGTAAAATGTGCATACTTTGTTGATTCCATTTTTTAAATAAATGACATTAATTTAAAAACTCAATTTTTTAAACAAATCATGTAAACCTTCTAGAAGCTGTGATTTTAAAAAACGGGGAAAGTAAGCTTTTCTTATTTCCGAACGCATCCGGAAACTATGGAAAGTCGTTATGATGTAGAATGTGCATACTTTGTTGATTCCATTTATGAAATAAATCACATTTTCCTAAAACTCGTGTTTTCTGAGAAATCATGTAAATCTTCTAGAAGCTGTGATTTTAAAAAATGGGGGAATTAAGCTTTTTTTATTTCCGAATGCATGCGCAAACTATAGAAAGTCGTTATGACGTAGAATGTGCATACTTTGTTGATTCCATTTATGAAATAAATCACATTTTCTAAAAACTCATGTTTTTTAAGAAATCATGTAAACCTTCTAGAAGCTGTGATTTTAAAAAACGGGGGAAGTAAGCTTTTCTTATTTCCGGACGCATGGACAAACTATAGAAAGTCGATATGACGTAGAATGTGCATACTTTGTTGATTCCATTTTTTAAATAAATGACATTAATTTAAAAACTCATGTTTTTAAACAAATCATGTAAACCTTCTAGACGCTATGATTTTAAAAAACGGGGAAAGTAAGCTTTTCTTATTTCTGGACGCATGCGTAAACTATGGAAAGTCGTTATGACGTAGAATGTGCATACTTTGTTGATTCCATTTATGAAACAAATCATATTTTCTTAAAACTCATCTTTTTTGAGAAATCATGTAAACCTTCTAGAAGCTGTGATTTTAAAAAATGGGGGAATTAAGATTTTCTTATTTCCGAACGCATGCGCAAACTATAGAAAGTCATTATGACGTAGAATGTGCATACTTTGTTGATTCCATGTATGAAATAAATCACATTTTCTAAAAACTCGTGTTTTTTAAGAAATCATGTAAACCTTCTAGAAGCTGTGATTTTAAAAAACGGGGGAAGTAAGCTTTTCTTATTTCCGGAAGCATGAGTAAACTTTAGAAAGTCGTTATGACATAGAATGTGCATACATTGTTGATTCCATTTATGAAATAAATCACATTTTCTAAAAACTCGTGTTTTTTAAAAAATCACATAAACCTTCTAGAAGCTGTGATTTTAAAAAATGGGGGAAGTAAGATTTTCTTATTTCCGGACGCATGCGCAAACTATAAAAGTCATTATGACGTAGACTGTGTATACTTTGTTGATTCCATTTATGAAATAAATCACATTTCCTAAAAACTCGTGTTTTTTGAGAGATCATGTCAACCTTCTAGAAGCTATGATTTTAAAAAACGGGGGAAGTAAGCTTTTCTTATTTCCGAACACATGAGCAAACTATAGAAATTCGTTATGACGTAGAACGTGCAAACTTTCTTGATTCCATTTATGAAATAAATCACATTTTCTGAAAACTCATGTTTTTTAGGAAATCGTGTAATCCTTCTAGAAGTTGTGATATTAAAAAACGGGGGGAAGTAAGCTTTTCTTATTTCCGGATGCATGCGAAAACTATAGAAAGTCGTTATGACGTAGAATGTGCATACTTTGTTGATTCCATTTATGAATCAAATCACATTTTCTAAAAACTCGTGTTTTTTAAGAAATCATGTAAACCTTCTAAAAGCTATGATTTCAAAAAACGGGAGAAGTAAGATTTTCTTATTTCCGGATGATGCGCAAACTATAGAAAGTCGTTATGACGAAGAATGTGCATACTTTGTTGATTCCATTTATAAAATAAATCACATTTTCTAAAAACTCGTGTTTTTTGAGAAATCATGTAAACCTTCTAGAAGCTGTGATTTTAAAAAACGGGGGAAGTAAGCTTTTCTTATTTCCGGACGCATGCGCAAACTATAGAAAGTTGTTATCACGTAGAATGTGCATACTTTGTTGATTCCATTTATGAAATAAATCACATGTTCTAAAAACTCGTGTTTTTTAAGAAATCATGTAAACCTTCTTGAAGCTGTGATTTTAAAAAACTGGGGAAGTAAGCTTTTCTTATTTCCGGACGCATGCGCAAACTATAGAAAGTCGTTATGACATAGAATGTGCATACTTTGTTGATTCCATTTATGAAATAAATCACATCTTCTAAAAACTCATGTTTTTTGAGAAATCATGTAAACCTTCTAGAAGCTGTGATTTTAAAAAACGGGGGAAGTAAGCTTTTCTTATTTCCGGACGCATGCGCAAACTATAGAAATTCATTATGACGTAGAATGTGCAAACTTTGTTGATTCCATTTATGAAATAAAACACATTTTCTAAAAACTCGTGTTTTTTGAGAAACCATGTAAGCCTTCTAGAAGCTGTGATTTTAAAAAACGGGGGAAGTAAGCTTTTCTTATTTCCGAATGCATGCGCAAACTATAGAAAGTTGTTACGACGTAGAATGTGCATACTTTGTTGATTCCATTTATGAAATAAATCACATTTTCTAAAAACTCGTGTTTTTTGAGAAATCATGTAAACCTTCTAGAAGCTATGATTTTAAAAAACGGGGGAAGTAAGCTTTTGTAATTTCCAGATGCATGCGCAAACTATAGAAAGTTGTTATGACGTAGAATGTGCATACTTTGTTGATTCCATTTATGAAATAAATCACATTTTCGGAAAACTCGTGTTTTGTGGGAAATCACGCAAACCTTCTAGATGCTGTGATTTTAAAAAACGGGGGAAGTAAGCTTTTCTTATTTCCGAACACATGCGCAAACTATAGAAAGTCGTTACGACGTAGAATGTGCATACTTTGTTGATTCCATTAATGAAATAAATCATATTTTCTAAAAACTCTTGTTTTCTAAGAAATCATGTAAACCTTCTAGAAGCTGTGATTTGAAAAAACGGGGGAAGTAATCTTTTCTTATTTCCGAACGCATGCGCAAACTATAGAAAGTCGTTATGACGTAGAATGTGCATACTTTGTTGATTCCCTTTATGAAATAAATCACATTTTCTAAAAACTCGTGTTTTTTAGGAAATCATGTAAACATTATAGAAGCTGTGATTTTAAAAAACGACGGAAGTAAGCTTTTCTTATTTCCGGAAGCATGCGAAAACTATAGAAAGTCGTTATGACATAGAACGTGCATACTTTGTTGATTCCATTTAAGAAACAAATCACATTTTCCAAAAACTCGTGTTTTTTAAGAACTCACGTAAACCTTCTAGAAGCTGTGCTTTTAAAAAACGGGGGAAGTAAGCTTTTCTTATTTCCGGACGCATGCGCAAACTATAGAAAGTCGTTATGACATAGAATGTGCATACTTTGTTGATTCCATTTATGAAATAAATCACATTTTCTAAAAACTCGTATTTTTTAAGAAATCACGTAAACCTTCTAGAAGCTGTGATTTGAAAAAACTGGGGAAGTAATCTTTTCTTATTTCCGGACGCATGCGCAAACTTTAGAAAGTCATTATGACGTAGAATCTGCATACTTTGTTGATTCCCTTTATGAAATAAATCACATATTCTAAATACTCGTGTGTTTTGGGAAATCATGTAAACCTTCTAGAAGTTATTATTTTAAAAAACGGGGGAAGTAAGCTTTTCTTATTTTCGGAAGCATGCGCAAACCATAGAAAGTCGTTATGACGTAGAACGTGCATACTTTGTTGATTCCATTTATGAAATAAATCACATTTTCTAAAAACTCAT
Source organism: Larix kaempferi (assembly GCA_027924585.1). Taxonomy (NCBI): domain Eukaryota; kingdom Viridiplantae; phylum Streptophyta; class Pinopsida; order Pinales; family Pinaceae; genus Larix; species Larix kaempferi. The sequence goes on from BSBM01000217.1 coordinate 34,175,806, forward strand.
GTTTTTTAAGAAATCACGTAAACCTTCTAGAAGCTGTGATTTTAAAAAACTGGGGAAGTAAGCTTTTGTTATTTCCGTACGCATGCGCAAACTATAGAAAGTCGTTATGACGTAGAATGTGCATACTTTGTTGATTCCATTTATGAAATAAATCACATTTTCTAAAAACTCGTGTTTTTTGAGAAATCATGTAAACCTTCTAGAAGCTGTGATTTGAAAAAATGGGGGAAGTAAGCTTTTCTTATTTTCGAACGCATGCGCAAACTATAGAAAGTCGTTATGACGTAGAATGTGCATACTTTTTTTATTCCTTTTATGAAATAAATCACATTTTCTAAAAACTCATGTTTTTTAAGAAATCACGTAAACCTTCTAGAAGCTGTGATTTTAAAAAACGGGGGAAGTAAGCTTTTCTTCTTTCCGAACGCATGCGCAAACTCTAGAAAGTCGTTATGACATAGAATGTGCATACTTTGTTGATTCCATTTATGAAATAAATCACATTTTCTAAAAACTCATGTTTTTTGAGAAATTATGTAAACCTTCTAGAAGCTGTGATTTTAAAAAACGGGGGAAGTAAGCTTTTCTTATTTCCAGACGCATGCGCAAACTATAGAAAGTCATTATGACGTAGAATGTGCATACTTTATTGATTCCATTTATGAAATAAATCATATTTTCTAAAAACTCGTGTTTTTTGAGAAATCATGTAAATCTTCTAGAAGCTGTGATTTTAAAAAATGGGGGAAGTAATCTTTTCTTATTTCCGAACGCATGCGCAAAACTATAGAAAGTCGTTATGACGTTGAATGTGCATACTTTGTTGATTCCATTTATGAAATAAATCACATTTTCTAAAAACTCGTGTTTTTTAGGAAATCATGTAAACCTTCTAGACGCTGTGATTTTAAAAAAAGGGGGAAGTAACCTATAGTTATTTCCGGACGCATGCACAAACTATGGAAAGTCGTTATGAAGTAGAATGTGCATACTTTGTTGATTCCATTTATGAAATAAATCACATTTTCTAAAAACTCATGTTTTTTAAGAAATCATGTCAACCTTCTAGAAGTTGTGATTTTAAAAAACGGGGGAAGTAAGCTTTTCTTATTTTGGGACTCATGCACAAACTATAGAAAGTCGTAATGACGTAGAATGTGCATACTTAGTTGATTCCATTTATGAAATAAATCACATTTTCTAAAAACTCGTGTTTTTTAAGAAATCATGTAAACCTTCTAGAAGCTGTGATTTGAAAAAATGGGGGATGTAAGCTTTTCTTATTTCTGGACGCATGCGCAAACTATAGAAAGTCGTTATGACGTAGAATGTGCATACTTTGTTGATTCCATTTATGAAATAAATCACATTTTCTAAATACTCGTGTTTTTTAAGAAATCACGTAAACCTTCTAGAAGCTGTGATTTTAAAAAACAGGGGAAGTAAGCTTTTCTTATTTCCGGATGCATGCGCAAACTATAGAAAGTCGTTCTCACATAGAATGTGCATACTTTGTTGATTCCATTTATGAAATAAATCACATTTTCTAAAAAGTCATGTTTTTTGAGAAATCATGTAAACCTTCTAGAAGCTGTGATTTTAAAAAACGGGGGAAGTAAGCTTCTCTTATTTCCGGACACATGCGCAAACTATAGAAAGTCGTTATGACATAGAATGTGCATATTTTCTTGATTCCATTTATGAAATAAATCACATTTTCTAAAAACTCTTGTTTTTTAAGAAATCACGTAAACCTTCTAGAAGCTGTGATTTAAAAAATGGGGGAAGTAAGATTTTCTTATTTCCGGACGCATGCACAAACTATAGAAAGTCATTATGCCATAGAATGTGCATACTTTGTTGATTCCATTTATGAAATAAATCACATTTTCTAAAAACTTGTGTTTTTTAAGAAATCATGTAAACCTTCTAGAAGCAGTGATTTTAAAAAACGGGGGAAGTAAGCTTTTCTTATTTCCGGATGCATGCGCAAACTATAGAAAGTCGTTATGACGTAGAATGTGCATACTTTGTTGATTCCATTTATGAAATAAATCACATTTTTTAAAAACTCATGTTTTTTAACAAATCATGTAAACCTTCTTGAAGCAGTGATTTTAAAAAATGGGGGAAGTAAGCTTTTCTTATTTCCGGACGCATGCACAAACTATAGAAAGTCGTTATGACGTAGAATGCACATACTTTGTTGATTCCATTTATGAGATAAATCACATTTTCTAAAAACTCGTGTTTTTTAAGAAATCATGTAAACCTTCTAGAAGCTGTGATTTGAAAAAACGGGGGAAGTAAGCTTTTCTTATTTCCGGACGCATTCGCAAACTATAGAAAGTCGATGTGACGTGGAATGTGCATAATTTGTTGATTCCATTTATGAATTAAATCACATTTTCTAAAAACTCGTGTTTTTTAAGAAATCACGTAAACCTTCTAAAAGTTGTGATTTTAAAAAACGGGGGAAGTAAGCTTTTCTTATTTCCGGACGCATGCGCAAGCTATATAAAGTCGTTATGATGTAGAATGTGCATACTTTGTTGATTCCATTTATGTAATAAATCACATTTTCTAAAAACTCGTGTTTTTTTAGAAATCACGTAAACCTTCTAGAAGCGGTGATTTTAAAAAACGGGGGAAGTAAGCTTTTCTTATTTCTGGACGCATGCGCAAACTATAGAAAGTCGTTATGATGTATAATGTGCATACTTTGTTGATTCCATTTATGAAATAAATCACATTTTCTAAAAACTCGTGTTTTTTAAGAAATCATGTAAACCTTCTAGAAGCTATGATTTTAAAAAACGGGGGAAGTAAGCTTTAGTTATTTCCAGACGCATGCGCACACTATAGAAAGTCGTTATGACGTAGAGTGTGCATACTTTGTTGATTCCATTTATGAAATAAATCAAATTTTCTAAAAACTCGTGTTTTTTAAGAAATCATGTCAACCTTCTAGAAGTTGTGATTTTAAAAAACTGGGGAAGTAATCTTTTCTTATTTCGGACGCATGCGCAAACTTTATAAAGTCATTATGACGTAGAATCTGCATACTTTGTTGATTCCCTTTATGAAATAAATCACATTTTCTAAAAACTCGTTGTTTTAGGAAATCATGTAAACCTTCTAGAAGCTATTATTTTAAAAAACGGGGGAAGTAAGCTTTTCTTATTTTCGGAAGCATGTGCAAACTATAGAAAGTTGTTATCACGTAGAATGTGCATACTTTGTTGATTCCATTTATGAAATAAATCACATTTTCTAAAACACATGTTTTTTAAGAAATCATGTAAACCTTCTAGAAGCTGTGATTTTAAAAAATGGGGGAAGTAAGCTTTTCTTATTTCCGGACGCATGCGCAAACTATAGAAAGTCGATGTGACGTAGAATGTGCATACTTTGTTGATTCCATTTTTTAAATAAATGACATTAATTTAAAAACTCATGTTTTTAAACAAATCATGTAAACCTTCTAGAAGCTGTGATTTTAAAAAACGGGGAAAGTAAGCTTTTCTTATTTCCGGACGCATGCGCAAACTATAGAAAGTCGTTATGATGTAGAATGTGGATACTTTGTTGATTCCATTTATGAAATAAATCACATCTTCTAAAAAGTCGTGTTTTTTAAGAAATCATGTAAACCTTCTAGAAGCTGTGATTTTAAAAAACGGGGGAAGTAAGCTTTTCTTATTTCCGGACACATGCGCAAACTATAAAAAGTTGTTATGACGTAGAATGTGCATACTTTGTTGATTCCATTTATGAAATAAATCACATTTTCTAAAAACTCTTGTTTTTTGAGAAATCATGTAAACCTTCTAGAAGCTGTGATTTTAGAAAATGGGGTGAAGTTAGCTTTTCTTATTTCCGGAATCATGCGTAAACTATAGAAAGTCGTTATGACGTAGAATGTGCATGCTTTGTTGATTCCATTTATGAAATAAATGACATTTTCTATAACTCTGAGTTTTCCGGTCTGTATCGGGGATTCGATCACTCTACTTAGTCCTTCAGCCATTAGAATAAACAAAAAGGGGGATAGAGGGTCACCTTTTCTAATGCGCCACGACGTCCTGAAATTTTTTTGTGGGAGATCCATTTAAGAGAATGGAAAAGAAAGTCATAGATGTCATGTTCATTAACCATTTTATCCAATCCTAGTGAAACTCATAGTCTTCAAGCATTTCTTTCATGAATTTCCAACTTAGTTTATCATAAGCTTCAGATATGTCCAATTTCAACATGATACCCGACTTTTTAGTGACTTTCAAAGAATGGATAACCTCATGGACCAGGATAACTCCATCCAATATTTTCGTCCTTCCACAAATCCCGATTTCTCTAGGGGTACTAGATTGGGGAGGAGGGGTTTCAACCTATTTTTTAATACTTTGGTAATAATATTATAGATCACATTGCAAAGGGATATGGGTGTGAATTTACCTGGTGAGTCGACTCCTTAGGCTTTAGGGATGAGGGTAAGGAAAGTATAATTAAATGCCTTCAACACTCCTTTGTATAAATGGGAGTCTTCCACAATTTTCCACACCTCCTCCTTGATTAGGTCACAAAAATAGTGAAATAAATTAGACATGAAACCATCTAGCCCAGGTGATTTTCCATCAACCATTTGATTCACAATTGTTGGCTACTTGCTGGACAGACCCGGGTTTTCAGGATGCGCAGCAACAAACACCCCTTTGGCGCACTGGCCCTTTCGGCAATGAGCTGTGCAGCAGGCCAAAGTCTCACCCGATGTGGCTATGGGGGGCTAAGGAATCAGGTTTCCTTAACCTAGGTCGTGTGGAGTCTACAATATTCTCTCTTTCCCTTCTTGGAGGTAACCCCTGAACAAAGTGTCTTACTCTTTCACAGGTCTCCCAGTGCTACAGCGCTGGAACTCACTCTTCTCAGCCGAGCTGCACGGTAGCTCCGCACCTGCGCATGAGTCTTTTACCCGCTACCTCCGATACACTATGTATCGTCTCTGCCCTTGCACCACAGTGCAGTAACACACTCCCTTAGCGCTGTGGCGACATTGTTCTTACATACTCCTTTGACAATGCACAAGTACAACTTCTAAGGGAGCTTCCAGGGTTTACTTTACATAATCATTCATAAAGATAGCGAAACATTCATAGAAACATAGACAGTAAAGCAAAGAAATGCAATCACATAAAGCATTTCCACAACAACAAGAATTATGTGGTTCACTTCCAGGAGAGAAGTTATGTCCACGGGAACTGTGTTTTATATTATCTTGAGATGGGGATAACACAGTTCCGCTGCGCACACAGCTACAGCCTTAGATCTTTCTGGGAAACTCCACGCACACAGCTGGGAGCCCTTCTCTTAGATCTATTCTCTTCTTCTACAGATACTACCATGACAAAGACATACAATTACATTCCCCTCTCATTCCTCTTGTGACTGGTCGATACATACAAAGGCCCTTACGCCAAGCGGTCTTCCTACGAGATCGCGGCCTTCTTACATGCACAAAATGATCATTAACAGCTTAAAAGATACAGCAATACAAATGACTCAGACATCAACTTAGATTGTCCGTGTAACTTACTAACTATCTAACCCCTTTCCCCTTTCAATTACACATATATATAGGTGGCCCTGAGGGTCGCACCTTTACAAAACTGTGGGCCTTTCCCAATAGTGATCCCCAAAAACCCTAACCGCGGACATGGCTAGGTGTACTGTAGGCGCCTCTTGCAATCACGTCGCAGCTTCCTGCAAACTCCGCGATTTCTGGCACAGATCGTGGGTATGGGCGCCGCGTCATCGTTCTTTGCTCCTTGTCCTTCACCTTCAATGCTTCGGCCCGTTTCTCTTCCTTGGTCCAAGCAACCATAACTCCTGTACTTTTCCTTAATGAGGGCAGTTGAGCCCTCTATTTGTTGAATATTGTAACTTCAAAGAATATTATATTTGTACTTTATTATTCCGGAGATGTTTCATCCCTCCGAGGTAACCCTATTATGTATCCGGAGATGTTTATTCCTCCGAGAGTTTGTATTAACTAGGGTTATTAGACCCACCATGTGGGGGTCGGCCCTGTGGTTATATTTTTGGGGTTATTAGACTTCTCCAGGAGAGGTTGGCCCCATTAGGTCTTTTAGTCAGTTAGGAGTCAGTATAAATAAGAGAGGTGAACTCCTCATTAGATCATTCACTCACTTGTGGAAGAGTGCGCACTTGTCTGGGAGATCTGCTAAGGAGTCAAAGAAGGAAGGAGCACAACTTGTATTTTGGTTGATCATCTTATTGAGGAAAGCTTTGATGGGTTTTCTACCCCATGAGGGTTTCCCAGGGTATATTGTGTGTCTATCTTGTGATTGTGTTTCTTTCAGTGATCTTGCTTGTCTATTTGGTTTAAACTTAACATGGTATCAGAGCTAGACTGAATAGGACATCTTTCACAAGGTAAGAATACCTCTTTCTCTCTCTTTGGTGAAGTTAGGGTTTCCGCCCAAAGTTGGTATTATTTATTTTTGGTTGAATGGCTGGATAGCTCTTTTCAATACCTTTCTTTTGAGCTATAGATCGAACTTTTTGGTTGGGTAGAACTCCGGGAAATCCAAACCCTAATTCTACCAAAAGTGCGATACGTCAGATTTTGGTTTCAGAAAAAAGTTTTAATTTTTGAATTCTGATTACATGGCTGGATAGCCCTTCTCAAGAGCATTCTTTTGAGCTATAGATCGAACTTTTTGGTTGGGTAGAACTTCGGGAAAGTCAAACCCTAATTCTACCAAAAGTGCGATAAAATTCTGTTCCAGATTCCGGAAAAGTGAAAAGTAACTTCCCAGGTAAGTCTACTCTGTCTCTTGGACTCCCCCAAGAGAAGATGGCTCCAAACACTAAGCTTGAAGACAAGCTATAAGGCATAGAGAATTTCCGGGCATGGAAATACAGAATTGGTCTCATTCTTGAGGAGAATGATCTTGCTCATTATATCAAGGAGGAAGTTGCAGAACCAGAAGAAGATGAAGCCAAAGAAAAACAAAGGAAGGATTTGATTAGGGCAAAGAGAATCATAGCTGATTCTATTAAAAACCACTTGATTCCCCAAGTGGCTTCCAAGAAGACTCCAAAGGAAATGTATGATGCCCTAGGAAGAATGTATGAAGGAAAGAACATCAATAGGAAAATGAATCTAAGGACTCAGTTGAAGAGTACCAAGATGCACAAAGGAGAATCCATTCAAGACTACTTCTCAAGAGTCTCTCTAATCAAAGAGCAACTAGATGCCATTGGTGATGCTCTTGATGAAGATGAACTTGTGATGACAGCTCTAAATGGTCTCACTAGACCTTGGGAGTCATTCATTCAAACTATGTGTGCCAGAAAAGAAAGTATGAAGTTTGATGTAGTTTGGGAGGATTGTGTACAAGAGGAGGCTAGGGTTGCAAATCGAGAAGCCTTGCTCAAAGAGGATGACCAAGCCTTGGCTACCCACACCAAAAGAAGGAGTCAATCCTACTCCAAAAAGGGTAGTCACAAGGAGTCTCATCCTCCACACAGATTTCATAAGAAAAGAGGATCTACTCAAAGAAGAGATTACTCTTCTTTCCAGTGCTTTTCTTGTCACAAAATAGGACACATTGCTAGAGATTGCCCTCTACAGAAGAAAAAGGGCACTCACTACAAAAGGCACCAAGCACATCTTGCAGAAGATGATAGTGAAGAAGAAGAAGTAAAGGAAGAAAGGTCTCACAATAAAAGACCTAGAAATGAAGAGGAAGAAGAAGAAAGGACCTTCTTCAAAAGAAGGTCAAGGAGAAATGCAGAAGAAGATGCAGAAGAATATGTTCTCTTCTCCGCACTCTCTGGATCTATAACCCCTGGAGAAGGTACATGGCTTATTGACAGTGGTGCTTCAAAGCACATGACAGGACAGAAAAGGACTCTCTCAAATCTTGAAGAAAAGACTTCTCCCCAAAAGGTATCTCTAGGAGATGACTATCAATATCCCATTAAGGGAATTGGTGAAGCAAACTACAAACTCGATTCTGGAAGTCCCATGAAGATGAAGGAAGTTTTATATGTTCCAGGATTGAAGAAGAATTTGCTTTCAATCTCAGCTTTAGACAAGAAAGGCTATAGAGTGGCATTCATTGATGGACAAGTGTTAATGTGGTCCAAAGGCAAATCTATTAAGGATGCAATTGTTATTGGTGAAGAGGAAGGAGGTTTATATAAACTCAAGGGTCATCCGGAAGCTGCTCTTATTCATGAAACCTCTAGCCCCAGTGAGCTATGGCATAGAAGACTAGCTCACATTAACTACAAAGCCTTACCCTATGTAAGCAAGGTGGTCATAGGACTACCAGATTTGAAGGTTGATCATGATGGCTCATGTAAAGGATGTAAGAAAGGGAAGAATGTCAAGAACCCCTTTCCAAAAAGTGAAACAAAGACTAAGGGTATCTTGGAGTTAATACACTCAGATGTATGTGGTCCAATGCCCACCACCTCTCTAAGTGGATTTGAATACTATCTTTCATTCACTGATGATCATTCAAGGAAAGCTTGGATATACTTTCTAAAGGGTAAGAATGAAGTTTTTGGAAAGTTCAAAGAGTTCAAGGCTCTAATAGAAAATCTCTCAGAAAATAAAATCAAGATTCTCAGAACAGACAATGGTGGAGAATATACTTCAAACGAGTTTGAAGAATTCTGTAAAGAAGCTGGAATCAAGAGAGAACTAACCACTCCCTACAATCCCCAACAAAATGGGGTTGCAGAAAGGAAAAATAGAACCATCATGGAAGCTGTGAAGACTATGATACATGACCAGGACCTTCCCATGTATCTATGGGCTGAAGCAGCCAGAACAGCAGTATATGTTCAAAACAAATTATCTCATAGTGCTCTTGATTTCAAAACTCCAGAAGAAGTGTTTACTAGAAAGAAGCCCGAGGTAAGTCATCTTAAAATATTTGGGTGTCCTGTGTACATCCACATTCCAAAAGAAAAGAGAACCAAGTTGGATCCTTCTGGTAAGAAAGGAATATTTGTTGGTTATTGTGAATCATCCAAAGCCTTCAGGATTTACATACCAGGCTTTCATCATATAGAAATCAGTAGAGATGTAACTTTTGATGAAGAAGCAGCTCTCAAGAAATCAAGAAAATGCCAACTTGAAGAAATCTATGAAGAAGATCCTTCTTCTAGAAACTCAGAGGCTGTTCACATCCCTGAAGATAATCCACCAGAGGATCATGACATGTTGGAACCACAAGAACCTCCTATCTCAGATTTATTAAAGAAAAGAAGGCCAGCATGGGCTAGAGATATTATCCAAGGGGCTGAAAAATATGGTGCTCCTGAAGTCTCCATTAGAGAAAGAAAGAAACCAAAGCTAGTGTCCAACTATATGGCCTTGATGTGTGATCTTGTGGATCAACTACCTACTAGCTATGAAGAAGCAGCTCAAAAGAAAGAATGGGTAGAAGCAATGACAAAAGAATATCAGTCGATAATGAAAAATGATGTTTGGGATATAGTCCCCAAACCAAGAGATAAAAGTGTGGTTTCTTCCAAATGGATTTTCAAGATAAAACATGCTGCAGATGGTAGCATTGAAAAATACAAGGCAAGGTTTGTAGCCAGAGGATTCTCTCAAAAGGAAGGAATTGACTATGAAGAAACATTTGCACCTGTTTCTAGGTATACTTCAATTAGAACTATCATGGCACTTGCATCCATGATGAAATGGAAATTACATCAAATGGATGTTAAGACAGCTTTTCTGAATGGTGTAATTGAAGAAGAAGTATACATAGAACAACCTCAAGGTTTTGAGGTCAAAGACGGAAGGACCCATGTATGCAAACTGAAAAAGGCATTATATGGATTGAAGCAAGCTCCCAGGGCTTGGTACGGAAGGATTGACAGTTTCTTAACAAGCATGGGCTTTACCAAAAGTAAAGCTGACCCCAATCTTTATCTTAAAGTGATGGATGATGAACCTGTTATATTGCTGTTATATGTAGATGATCTATTTCTAACCGGAAATGAGAATCAAATCATGGAAAGCAAGAAGAAGCTTTCTTCAGAATTCGAAATGAAAGATCTCGGATTAATGCACTACTTCTTAGGCCTAGAAGTGTGGCAAGAGCCAAAAGGAATCTTTCTAAATCAAGGTAAGTATACTGTGGAGATTCTCAAAAGATTTGATATGTTGGAGTGTAAAGCCATGGCCACTCCCATGGACTCCAACCTGAAACTATTAGTTAATGATTCATCAGAACTAGTGGACATAACCCTATATAGACAAATCATTGGATCATTGATGTATTTGACAAATACTAGGCCGGATATATGCTTTGCCGTAAATACCCTAAGTCAGTATCTAGTAGAACCTAGAAAGGTTCACCTTATAGCTGCAAAGCATATAATGAGGTACCTAAAAGGTACAGTGGACTTTGGCTTATACTATCTTGGAGGTAATGAACTCAAGTTACGTGGTTACTCAGATTCTGATTGGGCAGGTAGTGTCCCAGACAGAAAAAGTACTTCAGGCGGATGTTATGGCCTTGGATCTGCCATGATCTCCTGGTTCAGCAAGAAACAATCTAGTGTGGCCCTCAGTACTGCTGAAGCAGAATATATAGCTGCTTGCTCTGCCAGCTGTGAAGCAGTGTGGCTTCGAAAACTCTTATCTGGAATTTTTGACTTAGAAATGGATCCCACTGTGATTATGTGTGATAATCAAAGCTGCATTAAGATGACTGAAAATCCCGTGTTCCATGATAAGTCAAAACACATTGAGATCCGTTACTTCTATATACGAGACATGGTGCAGAGAGGAGTCATCAAGCTCGAGTACATAAGCACTGAGGATCAGATTGCCGATATCCTGACTAAACCTTTGTCTCGAGTAAAGTTTGAACACTTCCGAGACATGCTTGGTATAGTCCAGAAGGACCCTCCTCGAAAGGGGGAGTAGTATAGTATTTGATAACAATTTTGTTTTGTTGCACTTAGCTACTTACAATTATTTAGATTTAGAACTCTTATATATCTTTTATTTTTATGGATAAATGTTTTGATGCTAGATGTATTAGTAAGAATACATGCTAGATGTATACATGTTTTGGTGTGATGTATACATGTTTTGATATTAGATGTATTAGTGAGAATACATGCTAGATGTATACATGTTTTGGTGTGATGTATACATGTTTTGATATTAGATGTATTAGTGAGAATACATGCTAGATGTATACATGTTTTGGTGTGATGTATACATGTTTTGATGTTAGATGTATTAGTAAGAATACATGCTAGTTGTGATGTATACATGTTCTGATGATTAGATGTATTAGTAAGAATACATGCTACATGTGATACAAGCTCTTGGATATTTGTACCTGTATAGATGAGAATACAGAAGGGGATTGGATCATCCCTGGACTTTCAGTCCTAAAGAGAGCCGTAGACGTGAGGTCTCCGAGAATGAAGTCCTTAGTGGACAGTTGAGGGGATTGAATCATCCCTGGACTTTCAGTCCTAAAGAGAGCCGTAGACGTGAGGTCTCCGAGAATGAAGTCCTTAGTGGACAGTTGAGGGGATTGAATCATCCCTGGACTTTCAGTCCTAAAGAGAGCCGTAGACGTGAGGTCTCTGAGAATGAAGTCCTTAGTGGACAGTTGAGGGGATTGGATCATCCCTGGACTTTCAGTCCTAAAGAGAGCCGTAGACGTGAGGTCTCCGAGAATGAAGTCCTTAGTGGACATTTGAGGGGATTGGATCATCCCTGGACTTTCAGTCCTAAAGAGAGCTGTAGACGTGTGGTCTCTGAGAAGTGGGGATTGCATCATCCCCGGACTTAGGTCCCTGAATTGATCCGTAGACGTGTGGTCTCCGAGAAGTGGGGATTGTATCATCCCCGGACTTAGGTCCCTGAATTGATCCGTAGACGTGTGGTCTCCGAGAACTGGGGATTGTATCATCCCCGGACTTAGGTCCCTGAATTGATCCGTAGACGTGTGGTCTCCGAGAAGTGGGGATTGTATCATCCCCGGACTTCGGTCCCTGAATTGATCCGTAGACGTGTGGTCTCCGAGAAGTGGGGATTGTATCATCCCCGGACTTCGGTCCTTGAATTGATCCGTAGACGTGTGGTCTCCGAGAAGTGGGGATTGTATCATCCCCGGACTTCGGTCCCTGAATTGATCCGTAGACGAATGGTCTCCGAGAAAGTGATTTTATTGATAATGTGGTTACTTGTATCGGTAGGATACTTGTATTGATGATGTGGTTACTTGTATCGGTAGGATACTTGTATTGATGATGTGGTTACTTGTATCGGTAGGATACTTGTATTGATGATGTGGTTACTTGTATCGGTAGGATACTTGTATTGATGATGTGGTTACTTGTATCGGTAGGATACTTGTATTGATGATGTGGTTACTTGTATCGGTAGGATACTTGTATTGATGATGTGGTTACTTGTATTGGTAGGATACTTGTATTGATGGTGTGGTTACTTGTATCGGTAGGATACTTGTATTGATGATGTGGTTACTTGTATCGGTAGGATACTTGTATTGATGATGTGATTACTTGTATCGGTATGGATACTTGTATTGATGATGTGGCTACTTGTATCGGTAGGATACTCGTATTGTTGATATGGTTACTTGCATTGGCATGAATACTTGTACTGCTGATCGTGTGATGACGATGCTGCTAATCGTGTGATGACGATGCTACTGATCGTGTGATGACGATGCTGCTGATCGTGTGATGACGATGTTGCTGATCGTGTGATGACGATGCTGCTGATCGTGTGATGACGATGTTGCTGATCGTGTGATGACGATGCTGTTGATCGTGTGATGACGATGCTGCTGATCGTGTGATGATGATGCTGCTGATCGTGTGATGAGGATGCTGCTGATCGTGTGATGACGATGTTGCTGATCATGCTGCTGATCGTGTGATGACGATGCTACTGATCGTGTGATGACGATACTGCTGATCGTGTGATGACGATGCTGCTGATCATGTGGAGACGATGCTAAAGATCGTGATGTTGACATTGATGTACCAGTAACTGTTTGAGTTACTGATGAAGACAAATTGAAGAAAGCTTCCGATGATTTATAGATGTATCATGTATAGTGACTCCTTGCTCCTGCAGATGCTGTTATAATATCCTTCTCGTTAAGGGGGAGTGTTGAATATTGTAACTTCAAAGAATATTATATTTGTACTTTATTATTCCAGAGATGTTTCATCCCTCCAAGGTAACCCTATTATGTATCCGGAGATGTTTATTCCTCCGAGAGTTTGTATTAACTAGGGTTATTAGACCCACCATGTGGGGGTCGGCCCTGTGGTTATATTTTTGGGGTTATTAGACTTCTCCAGGAGAGGTCGGCCCCATTAGGTCTTTTAGTCAGTTAGGAGTCAGTATAAATAAGAGAGGTGAACTCCTCATTAGATCATTCACTCACTTGTGGAAGAGTGCACACTTGTCTGGGAGATCTGCTAAGGAGTCAAAGAAGGAAGGAGCACATCTTGTATTTTGGTTGATCATCTTATTGAGGAAAGCTTTGCTGGGTTTTCTACCCCATGAGGGTTTCCCAGGGTATATTGTGTGTCTATCTTGTGATTGTGTTTCTTTCAGTGATCTTGCTTGTCTATTTGGTTTAAACTTAACACTATTTCGCCGCTTCATTTACTGTGGTGGTTGAGCTTTCTACTCGGCCACCTTATTTACTCTTTCCGTTGACTTGTGCGCAGGAGCTCCATGATTTCCAGCCCGCAATCTGCGGTGAGCTCGTCCATCTGGCACCGTACCGCGCACTATTCATTTCTGCCCAAAAATGGTGCTTTTCCTCAAAATTAGCACTTTTCCTTCAAAACTTAGTGCTTTTTCCTAAAACTTGGCAGCTTTGCCATAGTTGTGGCCTATGCTCCAACATGACCCTAACACTTACTTGTGGCTCGTCCCCGAGCCACTCGCACTAGCTTGTGGTCGTTTTACTTGTGCATCTGACTTTGCTTGGGTCGCAGTGAAGGCTTGCTTCCACTTCACAATAGCGAAGTCCATGTCTTGCATGCACTTCGTGGCTATCTGCACCAGGTCTGAAGTAGCTTCTTCTCCTTCTGCGCCATCAACCAACTCTTGAGACTCGGCAAATGCTTTGACCTTGGCCTCTGCTTGGGCAGCAAATTCAGCATACTCATCCATAAACGGCTGAATGATGTTGGCGAGAGTAGCATCTTTGTCTCTGAGCCTGTGCAGTTCTTGCTGGACTTTGCGGACTTCACTCATCTTTCTCATTTTGGCTAAGCCTTCCAAGGGCTTAGCTTTTTCATTCAGAACAGTTAGGGACTGTTCTACTGCTTTCACTTGTTCCAAAAGGGCAACTTTAGAAGGGAGCTTCTCGAGCTCAGCCCAAGCCTGCATAGCTTGCATCATTAACTGTTGGGCTTCATCTGTTCTGCACTTCATTTGGGTAGAAGCTATGCGCAGTGCTTCAAGTCATTCTTGCTTATCATCTGCGGGAGGCACTACGACATGAGCTTCTAACTCGGCGAGCTGCTTACTATGGTCCTTAGCCATAGCAACTACTTGTTATTCTAGGGATTTCACCCTTATGCCAGTGCGTTGCACTTTCTCAACTAAAGGAAGGTCTGGTTGAATCTGGCAGGCCGGAAGCTCCTGGGTGATTTCATCGATGGCATTGCTTAGGCCAGTGTCTCACACTTCGTGAAGTGCAAGCTGCGCAGAGATCTCCTTATAGCCTACCCTTAGCTCTACTTCCTGCGTCTGCAGTCTTTGATTGGCATAGAATGTGGAGAGCTCCCTAGCTCTCAGCTCAGTAGAGACCTTCTCGTGAACCAACTGTAGAGTTTCCAATGGAATTAGTGACAAATTTATTTCAACAAAGCCAACCACGCTTACCTGCGGTGCAGCCAGAGGATCTGGGAGTGTCATGCTTGCAGGCGGGATGTGGATGACAGTGTGCCTTTCTGTAGGTACTTCAACCTGCTCGATGCTTGTAGATGCTTGCGGCGCCTGCGAGCTGGATCCTGGCACATAGGTCTGCTTAACTCGTCCTGCGAGACCTTTCAACTCCACGAGCTACAGATCCAAAGCACTTCTGATCTTATCCTGAGAGGCACGCAACTCCTGAAATGGCTCCTCCAAGTACTGGTTGAGCATCGCAGAAAGGATCTCATAGGGATCTTCAGTCGCTTCTGCGGGGTGCGATAGCTTATGCTTCTTGGTAGCCAGTCCTGACGGACCTTCACCATTCTTTTGCCCGATCTTTTCCTTGCGCTTATCTTTATCTGGCACCTCAGGGGGTGGCATCGTGGCAGCGGCTTCAACGGCCTGCTTCCATTCATCTGGCCAGGACTTCACAGTGTCCTCCACGTCCTGGGTAGTCATTCGGTAGAGCCCTACGGCCCATTCTTCCGACTGAATTCAGCGAGGGTGGAAATAGATTTCATGCAAGTTGGCAGAAAAGACCAACTTCGTTCCATAGAGTTCTGCCGTCTCCTCAGTAAGCCTCAGCATCTCTAGGATGGTATCCCTGAGAAGATGGTAATACTCGAAGAACACGGCGCGGTTCATCTTGCGCTTCACGGGATTACTAGAATCCTAGAGGTTGACATAACGCATCCCTGTAACCTCTCCTGAGCGACGCGAAAGAAACTGAGTGTTATGCGGTTCCTTCCACCCGACAAAGGAACACAAGATCAAGAGCCAAGAGAAATGGAACAGCTGATTGGCAATGTCCTGAACGTTTCGGCAGTCTTCCAAGAATGCATTCAGGAGGAAGAGACACCAGTTATACTGCTTTCCCTCCGCAGCTGCAATTGCGAGCTCTACAATAGCTCCAGGGACTTCTTTAGGTCGGCACTTTGTTAAAAGTCTTCGTGCGAGCAGACTGCCTGTGAATCTGAGTGCTTCATCTTCAACTACAGTGAGGTGATAAGCCCGACCTCCTCTCGACAATTTGTATTTCTGCACCAGCTGGGCAGCCAGCTTTCGGTCCTTGTCTTTACCAACGAAATGGACGTTGGGGTCCTTACCAACCTTAGATAGGCCGATAATTCGATGAATCAGGTCCACATTCAGATCAATTGGCCTCCCTAGCCAAAGATAACCACCGTGAACATAGGATAATAGGACCTTGGCAACCGCATTAACTTCATTGCTACGCCCGAAGTGCGGTAGCTTCAATAGGTTCAACAGTCCAGGCTTCTCTAGATTTACTACAAATTCCTGCGGGACGAATTCGTCAATCTTCTTAACAGGATTATGGACCACCGTCAGATAGTGATCTGGCGCGAACTTAGGATACATTCTATAATCTCCCAAGTTGAAGTCAGAAAACTTAACCAGCGGAAGATGTATAAGCAGGGATCCTTCTTCTTCCACGATTTTCACCATTGGTGGCAGCGGAATCGAATACTTGGCATTCTTGGGAATACGCACCTCGGGTGCATCATCTGGGCGCGGAGGAATGTAGTTAACCAAAGTGGCCAAGGGCTCTGGAACGGGTTCCTCCGGCTGCTGCTGCTGCTAGGGCTATTGTTGAGACGCCCTTGTGCCCGAGGACTGTCTAGGATCAGAGGAAATAGGAAGCTTGACAATCCTGATCGGGGTAGCCATATCGAAGTCTAACCCTCTGCGTCTGAAGTGACGGACGAATTCTTCAGTTGACAGGTTCTCCGTCATGAACCTGGATACCCGACAAACACTGAACAGAAAAGGGCAGAACAACGTAGGATGCGAACTCTGAAAACAAAGGAAAGCAGTTTGCACAACACGGCTCTGAAAACAATGGCTTAGACTCTCAAACAGGACAACTATACAACTCAATAGCAAAGGAAAGTAACCCAAGCATATACGAAGGAGGGGTATTTATAGTTGAGGGCAGTAGTAGGTGCGGATAGGTGGCGCTAATAACCGTTGGCACCTAAGCAGATGAGTTGACAACCCCCCCCCGCATGTCTGTGGTGCATTAAATGCGAGGGATGGGCTCTGACAGCCTTTGGGAGATGTGCTAAGGCCTTCAATTCCTTAATTAAATGAGAATCTTAGGGAAATCAAGCCGAATTTGTCAGAGCAAGTACAATTAGATGGCGGTCTCATCCTTCATTAAGACTCAGACGCGACTACAGAACTACCGCAATTCAAATTTTCGGCGGGTAACTTGAGCATGGGTAACTGTGCACATGGAGGGCTCCACAGCGAGGAGAACTCCGCAAGAGCGACAAATCGACAACAGGGAACTCCGCAAGAGTGAAAGTTCGACAACCTGGGGAACTCCGCAAGAGCGAAAATAGGCTCGCTCAGAACAGGCTTTATTGACTACGCAGATGTTTCGAGAAACTGGACGGGAAGCCAGAGACTGAAAATGTCTCGCGACTTCCGTGTAGACTGTGATAAGTGCGATGCCTCTTTCAACTACACTGGACATCTACACGAATTTAGCAGCTGATTAGGTCGATAGGGCGGAGTGGCTGTCGCGATAAAGCTTGAGCCGACTCCCGTTGATCATTGTGGGTAGCAAATCTCCATTAAGCTTCGCAAGCTGAACTACTCCACCTTCTGTTATCTTCATCACTTGAAAAGGGCCTAACCAATGTACACGAAACTTGCCTGGAAACTTGATGAATTTTACTATCATAGAGGAGTACCAAGTCTCCTTCCTGAAAGACTTTATTCTTAATATGCCTGTCATGCCAAGCCTTTTGTCTCGCCTTTTGCACTTGTTGATGGAATCCAGCTAAAAGCCTATCTTCTTCTAAGGCAACCAATTGTGACATCCTTTCACTCATAGTATCAGTATCTACCATTTCTGTAATTTGAGCAATTCTGAGACTGGGAACAATGTATTCCATGGGCATGACTGCTTCTTGTCCATACACCAAACTGAAAGGTGTGTGACCTGTTAATTTCTTGCATGTGATTATGTAATCCCATAACACAGCTGTGACTCTAAAGTCCCAATCATCTCTTTGTTGATTATAGATCTTGGTCATGGCATTCTCCATAATCTTATTGAATGCCTCCACCGTACCATTAGCTTGAGGGTGGTAGGGTGTACTCTTATGGTGATTAATGTGGAATTCTTCAGTAAGGGCCTCTATAGTCTTGTTCAGGAAATGTGTGCCCTGATCACTCATTAGAATTAGTGGACATCCAAATCTAGTGACAATATTCTCAAAAATGAACTGCGCGGCAGTGACAGCGTCTCAATTCTTAACTGGCTTCGCCTCAGCCCATCTGGTGAGGTATTCAGTAGCTGTGATGATGTATCTTGCACCGATTCTCTTTCCTGGTGGGTTGATAGGTCCGACAAAATCAATGGCCCACTTATCAAAAGCACGCACTGTTATCTAGGGTCTTAGCGGCATTTCATCTCTTCTTGAAGGTTTTCCTATTCGCTGGCACACATCGCAACACTTGCAGAATTCCTTAGTATCCTTGTGCAATGTTGGCCACCAAAGACCTGCAGCTAAGATCTTCTGCGCAGTTGGCTTTCCTGCGAAATGGCCTCCTGTAGTTCCTGAGTGCGCTTCTGTGATTATGGAATTCTTCTCATGCGATAAAATGCATTTGCGCAAGACTTCATCAGGGCCCAACTTATAGAGCTGGCTTGCTATCAAAGTGAAGTTTGTGGCTTTGACAACAAGTTGTTTCTTCTGCTGCATTGTGAACTCAACTGGCGCTTGCCCTGTAGTGAGAAACTCAAGAATATTGGAATAATACTCGTCTGCTGCTTGAACAGAAAACAACTGCGCATCAGGCAGATTGTCCTCCAAATTTGTAGGTTCCTCCCCTGACTCTATCCTAGATAAATGGTCAGGTCCTACATTCAATCTACCTGGCTTCACAATAATCTCAAAATCATACTCCTGGAAGAGGAGTAGCCATCTGCAAATTCTTCCCCCTAACACTGGCTTATTGACCAAGTACTTCAAAGCAGAATGGTCAGTATACATTTTAAAATGAGCACCCAATAGATAGTGTCTGAACTTTTGTAAGGCATACACCATAGCAAGTCCTTCTCTTTCTGTAGTGGTGTAGTTCTTCTCAGCTGTAGACATCTTTCTGCTAGAGTAAGCAATGGGGTGGTCAATACCTCCTTCTCCCGGTTGTGTCAGTACAACCCCCAATGCTATGGAAGAAGCATCTACATGAACATGAAAGGGTTTTCTCGAGTCTGGGAAAACTAGAATAGGTGCTGTGACCATCCTTCCTTTAAGTGTGTCCAAGCTCTGTTGGCATTCTTCTGTCCATTGAAATTTTGAATCCTTTTTCAGCAGTCTTTCCATAGGCGCAGTGATCTTTGCATAACCCTTGATAAATTTCCTGTAGTATCCTGTATGTCCCAATGTAGTGTGCAATTGTTTGACTGAGTTGGGCACATGCAAGTTAGCAATGATGGAAACCTTCGCAGGATCCATCATGAGTCCTTGTCTGCACACAATGTGACCCAACAAAATACCAAAAGGAGCACAGAAGATACATTTTTTCAAGTTAAGGGAAATCTGATACTGTCTACATTTTTCTAACATCATCCTTAGATTCCCTATATGGTTCTTTAGTAAACCAAACACAGTCCAGTCATCAAAATAGACTTCTAGAAACTTATGAATGAATTCTTTAAAAATAGCAACAACGACTCTAGAGAAAATAGCAGGAGCGTTTTTAAGACCAAAGAGCATTACCATATACTGGAATGAGCCCCATTCAGTTGCAAAAGTGGTCTTATGGTGGTCCTCTGGATGGATTCTGATCTGATGGTATCCTGAAAAGCCATCAGTGAAGGAGTAAGCCTCTTGTCCTCCAACATTGTTAAGCACTTTGTCTATAAAGGGCGTAGGAAATGGATCATGCGCTGATGCGTCGTTGAGCTTGCGCAGGTCCACGCAGATTCTTATTTCACCTTTTGTATTTTTCTCTTGTACCACCATAGGACTAATCCAATCACTTTCCTCTACTGGCTCAATGATACCAGCTGCGAGCATCTTATCAATTTCTTCTCTGACCTTTTCTTTATATCGTGGGTTCAACCTGTACGGGCGCTGTTTTACTGGCTTAGCGTCCGCTTTCAAAGGTATGCGCATAACTCCTAAATCTCCTAGGATGCCTTTCATTTCTGTAAACTTGGTAGGAAAGATATCCTGGTACTCATGTAGTAAATCTGCAATATGGCCAACAGTTTCATCATCCCAATAATCTCCTATAGAGGCAAACTTTGGTTCGGCTTCTGTACCAATGTTAATCTTCTTGAGCTTGATGTGTTCTGTAATGGCAGGGATATCAAGCTGAGGGCCTTCAACTTTGCGCGTCCCTTTTGACTCTAGAATATTTATGTTGCGAGGATCATCATCCTCTTCTCCAGTGGTGAAATTATAGCATTCCAGGGCATGTTCCATCTGGACAGCCCAATCTGGTTGAGAATACTCTGGTAAAGGACAGTGTCCAAATATCTTCTTTCTAATACACTTTAAAGCCTGATCGATGCTTGGATGTTCTGACTCAAAGCTAAAAGTGAGTTTTAAACTTTCAATCATGAGAGGCCAAGTGATAGTGCTGCTGCGCAATTCTGTTTCAGTGTACCAGTTCCCTGGAACTATATCCAACGTGTGGATGAATAGGTGAACCCACTCATCCTCTGGAATATCTGACCATTGCTGAATACATGCTTCAATGTGTGACCTGGGGTCACTCTGTCCATTATATTTGTGCAAAACTCCTGCTGTAGTCTCTTGAAATCTGCGCAATATCAACCTGCGACAGTCTTGCCATGTGTCGATATTTTCTTTATGCGCACCCCACCATCTTGCGAGTGTAGCGCGCAGTGCTACATCCAATGCTTGTATGCACTGCTCATATGGGATTTCTTGTTCATATGCATGTATGAATTCCCTTACTCCAGTTAAACCATCAACGATTGGAGTGTTATTTAATTCTGTACCAATCCATCGAATGGATTTAGTCATCATGGCGCAACGCCTTGCAGAACCTCATGTAAGCGATTCTGCCAGTTTTCCAGTCCTGTTTCTGAGTCTAATGCGCACGAGCTATCGCATCGCCAACTGATATGGCTATCTGCTGTGGGATTGACATAATCATTATGACTAGCAGTCATATGATACAAACTTTCCATGTGGTGCACTTCTTCTTCTGCTCGAATGGGTTCAATATACCGTGGTCCTTGAAGGGGATCAAGTGGTGCAATGACCCTAATCTGGTCATCCTCAAAGGTCATCTATCTTTTCTTCAAATTAATGACAGCCAGATTATCAAATGCCCAGTCTATGCCTAAAAGTGCTGGGTAAGGTCTACTGTCATCCAGAATTTTGATTACTTCAAAGTCTGCAGAACTTCTTACTCCCTCAATATCAATGGGTACATTGGGTAATCTGCCCAATGGAGAAACTCGTTGCTGATTTGCTAGTCTTAGATGGATAGGAGATCTGATAAGCTGAGGACTACCCATCTGTTCCCAAGTCTGCATGGTGAGAACATTAACTTCTGAGCCTAAATCCAAAATGACTTCGTCCATTTCAAATGCTCCAATCTGCGATGTGAGTCTCATCTCTCTTCCAGTTCTAGTATGACTCCTGATCTGATGAACAACACGCTGCGCTGTGTTCATCGAAGCAGATTATTAACACTGATCCAACAGGTGTTGGAGTTCCATAGTTTCTTTTTCATTGCGCAACAACTTTAAGCATCTTCTCAGGAAAGCATGAACACTGCCTATTGTATCCTCCTCATCAGGCCTTCCAGATGTAGTAACCTGCTCTTGTACCAAGTTCTCTTGACTTGGCACATGCGGTCTGATATCATTGTGCGGTAATGCGACAGAACTTGAAGCTCGCGGATCTGAGAAATACTCTTGAGCTTGCTTGAATGCTTCTTTTTGATTCTGTAGGTCGAGCGGGGATGGTTTAATATTAGCGTGGTGCACCCATTGTGTTGCTGGATTTCCAGTTCCCGACTCTGGCGCACCAGTGGTTGCACCACTGCGCGTCACTATATTAACTGTGGGATCTAGTTCTCTTTTTTCTGCTGCAATCAACTGAATATTCTGGTTAACCTGTGGCTTCTTTTCTTGCATCTTGGCCATCAACTGAGGTCATTCTTCAATGACATGATCATAATATTTACAGTATCTGCAGGTGGTTGTAGGGTTTTGGCAATCCCTTGCATAATGGCCTTGAGATCCGCAGTTATAACAAGTGATCTGTCCTCTTCCACGACCAAAACCTCCTACGCGTCCTCGGCCCCTGTAATTTTCTCCTCGGCCTTCACGAGCTGGGTCATACTGCGGACCTGCTGTGGGTCCCTGTGGTTCTGACTGTACTCTATAAACATCATGTTTTCTTTCTATCATAAGGTCATATGCTCTACAATTATTCTCATCATGGCCTACTGATTTACAGAAATTGCAATATAGATTCTTTGGAGTTTGTACATATTTCTGTAACAAGTGACACTCTTGTGGTCTATGGCCTCTAGTTCTACAGATTTCACACCAAGGCCCCTGAGCCTATGGTAAAGGGTTAGGTGCTCCGGTTGCAATATAATCTATGAAAACAGGACAATGGTCCTTTGAATGTCCTTGTGCTCTACACTTTGTACACCAAATTTCTTCTTTAACATCCTTTCCTTTCTTAATATCATGCACTTGCAAAGTTAGGTTTGCTATTTGGTTCTGCAACTACGCAACATCGTTGCTTGTTCCAGCAATTGGTGAAGCTTCTAGTTTCATAACCATCTCTAGAGCTTGTTCTTGAGTAGTGAGATTATGTTGCATAAGAGGAAGTCTAATATGAGGAAGTAGCACAACAATGAACCATTCCTTATGCTGTTGCGGTGCAAACTCAAAGCTTACTTGATCTATCAAGGCTTTGAACTTCTGGTCAAAGTCCCATACTGATTCTATAGGTAACTGTTTTATGTATTTGAGTTCTATTATGCACTGTCATTCTGATTTAGGTTTCTTGAATTCTTTAATAATAGCACTTCTTACATCAGCAAGCATCCTATTCTATGCTGCTGAGTATTTCATAAACCAGGTTAAGGCTCTCTCTCTTAGTGTGGTTGCTAACTGAACCAGCTTAACAGCATCATCATTAATTTGCTTAATTGTCCAAATGGCTTCACATAGAAACCAATGTTGCTCAGGGTCTTCTAGCCCTGTTCCTCTAAAGGTTGGTAGCTTCATGTCATCACCCATCCTTCTTGCGCTAGGTTGACGTGGAGGTGCTGTGGCACTGCCTCCGGGATGGTTAAACAAAGGTGGGGCTAAGGTACTAGAAGTACCGTGCGGGATACTAGAGGGTGTTACTGCGGGGTTATGCTGAGCCCCATCTGGCTTTTGCGGTGTAAAAGGGTGATAAGGGATATGAGCACTCCCTTGTCTCTCTATATGGCTCGCTCTACGAGCTCGGCTATCTTTTGGGCTAGACTCAAAAGAATGTTGGTCGAGGCCTACTTTATACCATTTTCCGCTACGAGTGCAACCAATAACTTCAAGATCACTATTAGAATCTGCGGACATTACTTGTCTATGCTATTCATCGGAAGCTATGCATAGTTTTCCTTTTTCATATAAGAGAATTTTAATCCACAAGTTCAGAGAATTTAAGAACTTACCCCTGTATGCTTTGAAGAAGCTCCTCTCAGCCTCGCTGAAGCTCTTTCTCGTATCTACTGCAAACTCGGTGATGAAGCCTTCCAGCAGACTGTTGAACCAAAATTCTACTTCGTAGGACACAGGATTATCTACCCACTTCAAAATGCTAACTAGCTCAGGCATCCACACGATAGGTTGATCAGCATGCACAGTGGGTCCAGTATCTGCTAGCTTGGATACCCACTCATGCAACTCGAGTGCAAATGTTACAAAGAAGATTTCGTGAAGCTCAGTATAAATATGCTTCTACAACCAGTCCTCTATCTGAAGCCTAGGGATTCCATTTTCACGTTCAGCGAACTCTCTAGCCTTTGAATCAAGCCACTCTTGAATTTCTTTAGCTGTAGGATTCCAGCACCACATTGCCTTCAAAATAATAGGGTTAAATTCGGCAACGGAACCATTTGTTGGATGCTTTCTGGACAGACCCAGGTTTTCAGGATGCGCAGCAACAAACACCCCTTTGGCGCACTGGCCCTTTCGGCAACGAGCTGTGCAGCAGCTCGAAGTCTCACCCGAAGTGGCTATGGGGGGATAAGGAATCAGGTTTCCTTAACCTAGGTGGTGTGGATTCTACAGTCTTCTCTCTTTCCCTTCTTGGAGGCAAGCCCTGAACAAAGTGTCTTACTCTTTCACAGGTCTCCTAGCGCTACAGCGCTGGAACTCACTCTTCTCAGCCGAGTTGTGCGGTAGTTCCACACCTGCGCATGAGTCTTTTACCCGCTACCTCCGATACACTATGTATCGTCTCTGCCCTTTCGCCACAGCACAGTAACACACTCCCTTAGCGCTGCGGCGACAGTGTTCTTACAAACTCCTTCAACAATGCACAAGTACAACTTCTAAGGGAGCTTCCAGGGTTTACTTTACATAATCATTCGTAAAGATAGCGAAACATTCATAGAAACATAGACAGTAAAGCAAATAAATGCAATCACATAAAGCATCGCCACAACAACAAGAATTATGTGTTTCACTTCCAGGAGAGAAGCTATGTCCACGGGAACTGTGTTTTATATTATCTTGAGATGGGGATAACACAGTTCCACTGCGCACACAGCTGCAGCATTAGATCTTTCTGGGAAACTCCACGCACACAGCTGGGAGCCCTTCTCTTAGATCTATTCTCTTCTTCTACAGATACTACCATGACAAAGACATACAATTACATTCCCCTCTCAATCCTGTTGCGACTGGTCAATACATACAAAGGCCCTTACGCCAAGCGGTCTTCCTGCGAGATCGCGACCTTCTTACATGCACAAAATGATCATTAACAGCTTAAAAGATACAGCAATACAAATGACTCAGACATCAACTTAGACTGTCTGTGTAACTTAGTAACTATCTAACCCCTTTCCCCTTTCAATTACACATATATATAGGTGGCCCTGAGGGTCGCACCTTTACAAAACTGTGGCCCTTTCCCAACAGTGATCCCCAAAAACCCTAACCGCGGACACAGCTAGGTGTACTGTAGGTGCCTCTTGCGGTCACGTCGCAGCTTCCTGCAGACTCTGTGATTTTCAACGCAGATCGCTGGTATGGGCACCGCTTCATCGTTCTTTGCTCCTTTTCCTTCGCCTTCAATGCTTCGGCCCATTTCTCTTCCTTGGTCTGAGCAACCATAACTCCTGTACTTTGCCTTAATGAGGGCAGCTGAGCCCTCTATTCCGCTGCTTCATTTACTGTGGTGGTTGAGCTTTCTACTCGGCCACCTTATCTACTCTTTCCTTTGACTTGTGCGCGCGAGCTCCATGATTTCCGGCCCGCAATCTGCGGTGAGCTCGTCCATCTGGCGCCGTACCGTGCACTATTCATTTTTGCCCAAAAATGGTGCTTTTCCTCAAAATTAGCACTTTTCCTTCAAAACTTAGTGCTTTTTCCTAAAACTTGGCAGCTTTGCCATAGCTACAACCTATGCTCCAACAACAACTTCCTGAATCTCGACAGGTTTCATCAGAATTTCATTTTGGCTTGCTGAGACCTGCCTAGGGATATGTCTTGTTATTTTCCTTATGTGCTCTGATCTATCTCGTCTATCTTCCTTCAGGATTGTCACAAAGTAATTTACCAATTCTGTTTCCATTTCCTCTCTTGTTTCCACATATTGGCCATTCTCTTTTTTTAGCCTCATAAGTTTTTCCCTTTGTTGATCTTGGATCACCGAATGGTGAAAACATTTTATGTTCTGCTCCCCCTGTTGAAGCCATTGGTTTCTATATTTTTGTTTCCAGTAAATAACTTCCTGTCGTTCCTAATCATTAACCTGATCTAGGGCTTCTCGTTCTCTATGTTTTAGTTCCTCATTGTACCCCGAATTCATTCCTTCCTACTTATTTCTTCTAGACGGGCTCTAATAAGCTTCTTATCTTGGAATATGTTCCCAAATTCCTCTTTGTTCCATGTACAAATTTTGGATTTTAAAATCTTTAATTTTTGTTGAAATTGGTACATCAGTGTTCCCCTTGGGGGTTCTATCTCCTCCCACCAATTTCAACCTAAATATTTGAAGTCTTTGTGTTCTAGCTAAAACTGTTCAAACCGGAATGGTCTGATCCTTATTGTGGGACCGCCATCATCCCATACCAAGCCCACTCGCCAATGATCAAAGCCTGCAGAGGGAAGGACCATAGTTGTCACATACCTTTCCCCGCTAACCATTTCTTTAGAAAGAACAAATATATCTAAACAAGACGCTACATGGTGTACCCCCCGCTCTATGATTGTTCTAGGTGAACCACCCATTTCCTGTCTCGACATCTACCAATCCATTTTCATTTATGAACTCTTTGAAAGCTTCATTTGTTGCCTCCAGTATCCATATTCCACCCTTCTTTTATTCTAGAGAAGTGATCATGTTGAAATCCCCACCCAACATCCAGATCTGGTTTCCAATCTCTCACTTCTATCTTCAAGGAAGAAATAAAAGATGGTTTATGAGCCATCATGCTTTTCCCATAGACATTAGTAAGGATTCCTTTAACCTCGGAGTTGCAGATTTGAAAATATGCAAATATTGAAAACCTTGTTTCTCGAAAGTTGTTCAAGATTAGCTCCTCTGGTTTCCAAAGTATAGCTAATACACTCACATCACCCCTTGCATCATTTGATATCACATTACTACCTCTCCATACCTTCCTCCCTATATCCTGCATACATTTAGAACTGTATTTTGTTTCTTGCAAGAAGATCACTATTGGTTTTTCCATCCTGAACTTACTTCTTAGTGTCTTTATTTTTCATGGGTTGTTCACCCCCCGAATATTCCAAGTTATTATCTTCATTGAGAATTTCTATTAAGTTCAGAGAAGGACACTTTGATCGTAGGGTATTGGCCTAATTCCACCATTCTAGTTCCAACCTCTGTTATTCTGTGCCGATTTGTTTTTCTCCCTCGTTTCTCCCCTTCCTCGAGTTGTTTTTGTTTGCTTCCCTTCACCGGATATCTATCTATACCCAACTGGGGAGAAGCCTTTGTTTTGAGGATAGCTTGATGCAGAATTTCTAAATGCCTCTGGGAAATGTACCCTTTCCCTTTTTTTCTACATTCCTTCTCAATTCCGTTTAGATCTAGTTCCCCTAGATCCATATCCTCAAATTCCTCCATTATATCCTCCTCCATAACTTTAGGTTGGTCTTCCATATGGATTTTCTCTAGATTGGTTGGGTTTTTCATCCCTTCCAATTTAGGTGAGCGGGTTTTATCCTTATTAATATCATTTGCATCATCCTCCACCTGGACAAGGGTTTCAATCCTATTCTCAGTTTGCTTCTTCTTCTCTCTATTTTTCTTGGTATGTGGTTGATTGTTAGTTTGCGTCCCTATCTCTTCTGATTATGTACCTATGTAAACCCATCTTCGTCCTTTTCTTTTTCTTTCGCTCCTGCATCGGGTTTGGTTTGGGGTAGATAGTTGGGAAATTCCTTCCCAAATGTCCATACTCATGACATTGCCTGCATCTGAAAGGCAGCTGATCATAATCGATGGGTTGTACCTAGTATTCATCTTCCCAAGTAATATTGATTGCTTCCAGCAATTGACGCGATAAATTCATATAGACACAGATCCTTGCGAAGGATGTGTACCTCTATTGTTTTGTTTCATTCGATACCTTCACAAATTTTCCTAGGGTATTTCCTATAGCCTCTAGAATTTCTGGTTCCCAATATTCACAGGGAAAGGAATAAAGTCTGATCCAGACTGGGGATATACTCATACCCTCAATATCAGGATTGAACTTCTCTTTCCATGGGCATAGAAATAATTTGGCTAAAAAGAAAAAATATGGTCCTCCTAGAAGTATCCTATCTCGATCTTCCTGGTTGAAAAAGATGATGGTGAAAAAACCCTTATCCCCCAAATGTAGATCATAATGGCCCTTAGGGTTCCAGGTCACCTTAATCCATTTTAGCAGATCCTTCTCCTTTGGCCATATACCAATGAACTTGTCAATGAGGTATTTCTCCTTCCATTGTTCCACTTGTTCCCTTAATTTTTCTAAAGTGATCTGTAAAGAGGGGTTTTCCGTAGATCTGGGTATACAACCCCCTTGAGTTCTTTTTTGATCCAAATACTTTTTCCTTTCTCCCCCTGTATCAATATTTGGATGGTTCTTTGCTACTTCCCTTACCCCTTCCTACCTGTGTTGCGTATAGGAGGGGTATCCACCCCTCCCGAAGACGCCATGCTGAAACCTCATCGTCGCTCCCATATACCAAATTAGGGCATGATCCAATCCTCCAAAACCTTAGTCATCTCCAGACTCACCAGGCATTGGAAATTACGAGATTCAAAAAAAAAGTAAACTTTATAACTTAAAAGCCACTTTATAAACATAATAAAGTATATCTCACTTTCCAATTATAAAGTCACATCAAAAAGTACTTTAATAAATGAAATTTAATAAAGTCACTTAATGGCATTTAATGAGACTACAACATATTGGACTCCTGCACCTAGGCACCGAATATAGGAGTACCTACAAGCTAAGAAATTCTAACACTCCCTCTTATTGAGGGACGTATTGCATGCATCACCTCTGCCAGGATATGTCTCCAATCTATGATCTCCAATAGCTGAAGCTCCCTCTGAACCTAAAAGTACCTGCTCTGGATCATATGTTGGAGATCTGCGCTTGACTACTCTGAACTGAGAGTACTACTAACTCTCCTACTCGTACTCAAGCATCATCTCATACTAGCTCGGTCTCCTCACTGGTATAGATGAATTCTCTACACTAGATGCTACCACTGCTGCCACTAAGTCTAAACTCCCACTAGAATCACCATCCACAGGATGACCCATTACGCGGTATGTCTTTCCATCTCGGATGCTTAGAAATATTGATGCACCCAGGCGCCCACTCACTGGATACATGAAAACTCATCCTTCCAAGTGAAGGATCACATACCCATCATCTTCTAGATCTGAAATTGAGAGCAAGTTCCTCTTCAACTTTGGAACAAATAGCACTCTGCTAACCTCCATATATCCTCTAGACTTGAGGTGGAATAAACCTCTTCCAAATCCTTCTACTACATGGGTGTTGACATACCCATCCTCCATAAGTATAACTCTGTCCACATCTGTTATCTTCAAAAACATGGCTCTTGTTCCAGTCATATGGAATTTTGCTCCACCATCTATGTACCGCACTCTAGTGTCTACACACTCAACTACATTGCTAATTGAAAGACTTGAGATGAGCGAGAATTCCTTATTGATTTTCCTCGCATACTCTTCCACCTCAACTGAAGTGGTAGTCTCGTACTTATTTCTTCTTGTTCTTCTTTTTGTTAGGATACTTCCCAACATGGTGACCATAACCCTGGAAAGCAAAGCATCTCACTTTGATTAGGTTTTTCTTGGACTTGGATCCACTGCTTGATCCATTCCTCTTCTTCTTTCCCTTAGCTACAAGGGCTACATTCTCCTCAACCTCCTAACCGTGAGATGAAATCCTCTGCAAAAATTCTCTTTAGTTCTCCTCTTGAACAAATTCATCCCAAAGACGATATTAGGAAGGAATATTCTCCCTTGCCACAATGGAATCCATGAAAACATCCCAAGGATTTTCCACACCATTCAAGGTTTTCCGGACTAGCTCACTGCTAGCAACCACCTCCCCAAATTTTGCAAGTTCATCCCCCAGCTGAGTGATCCTAGTAAGGTAAGAGGTCACATTCTCATATTTATCCATCCTGGTGCTTTTCAACTTCTCTCTCTATACCATCTTCCGGTTTTCATTTGAACTCTAGTATAACTTGGTTAAGGCATCCCACATTTGATAAGCATTATCCTTACTAGTCACTTGTGGGATCACATGGTCCTTCACTACATTAAGGATAATTATCTTAGCCTTGATGTTTTTCTTATCATAGGCCGCCTTAGAAATTGCATTTGTAACTAGGTGTACCACCACTAGATTAGCCTAAGTGCTATTCACAATGTCCCACAACTCATTCTCCTATAGAATCAGCACAATCCTTGCTTTCCAAGGAACAAAATTGGCTACCACATCCAATATGTCCTCCATCCTCAACCTAGTGGCCATCTCACTGAAAATGAAAATAAAATAAAAATTCCTGGTGACCAAAAGTTTCTCTCTCTGCAAGTCTTAAAACTCACCTGCAAGACAAGGAAATCTCTACCCACCTGTGCAAAAATTCAACTCAGCTATAACAATCAACAAAACACATGCACCTACAATTGCCACACTACAGTCCACTGTCTTCTCAGATCCCTAGCTCTGATACCATCTAGAAAAATGACTAAGTTCACACACAATCACAGTGAACTTATGTCAAACACTTAAAGAACCTTTGATATTAACTTCAATAGACATACAAACTACTACAATTCATTGCATTCACTTTATATGCATATGTAAGCTAATATATTATTCATCAAGCAACTTTAGTAGTGGAAAATCATAAAAACCAGTAGAATGTCCTAAATGTTAAGACACGGGAAATTATAATAGAAAAATGTAACAAGCATTTTAACATGGATATTTTGGTCAACATTGACCCTGGAAAAAACCCCACACCCAAGGGAAAACCAATCCAAGATATTTTATTCAATAACTGAGAAAAGTTACAATATAACAATACAGTACAACAAGAAAAAACTTAGTACAAAATAGAAATAAAGTACCCACAAACTTCTTGTTTTGTGTGTCAAATTCCCAGAACTTGCTACAACATTCTTCCTCAAAATCTGTGCAAGGTATAGCAGTATGACCTCCTATACATTACAATCATCATTTGGCAGCAAACTCGTCCATTTTCCAAAGATAGATGCAAATATGTTATTTTTTGAATGTTTAATCAATAATTCAAGTGAAATACAAAAAGAATGCAATGGAAAACACGTTGATCCTAAATCCCACATATAAGCATTAAAATGGATTAATACATGGTCATAGGTAAGTAGAAAGGGATTAGAAATAGGTAAAAGAGGATGTAATAAGAAGACAATTCCATGACCCAACACCTTGGAGGATATTGTTGGACTTGAGGGATATACATATTTAGGCAATTTATTTTTTCTTTCAAGATGGATATTTGATTAATATATTTGGTGGATGATGGTCATTTCTCTATGATGGATGGTCATGTTGATGGTTATTCTATGGCAGGATGCTTATTTTATGTAATTGTTTCATTATCTTGACATATGGATGCTTCCTAGTGAGTATATGTGATGATATTGTATTGTTGGTGTCACTAGGAAGGGGGTGTTCTACACGGTCCCTTGGTTGAATGTGTGGTGGGGACATACTTGATGATAGATGGAGTTAACACCTTTCTCATGCCCATTTGTGTTTGTTGTTGGTGTGTTGTGG
Source organism: Larix kaempferi (assembly GCA_027924585.1). Classification (NCBI taxonomy): domain Eukaryota; kingdom Viridiplantae; phylum Streptophyta; class Pinopsida; order Pinales; family Pinaceae; genus Larix; species Larix kaempferi. Next base: position 34,207,382 of record BSBM01000217.1, read on the forward strand.
TAGTTTACTATGCCTTGGTTCCCTAGGTGATATGAATGTTGTAACATTTGCTAGATGTTGCTCGAGGGGGGTGTGTAATTGATGATGTAATACCCTTGTGATGTAATATTTCCTAAGTTTGAATTTGACAAGAGGGGTATTATACATTTTCTTGATGATCAATACTTTTTTTACCATTTGAGGGAGCATTAATAATCTATCAGTCATTGGGTGGACTACCCTAGGTTCAAACCTAGGTAGAACTTCAAACATTTTATTATTTTGGGGTTTCACTAGGAAGAACATTTATTTGCATGTTACAACACTTTATGGAGTTCCCACCTCCTTCATTTTCACTCATGTTCATGGTGTTTTAATTAGTTGGTGACTAATTGGAGGTTGGACTATGGTTTGATTAAAATTTTAGCTTTAGTGCACATATGTTGAGGTTGATTAATGATTTGATGGTTATTTTAATCCTTAAGAAGGCTAATACTTGAGCACCCTCCTTTATTGGCCTCTTTTTATATGTGGGAGGGGTTATTTGAATTTTTTTTCATTATTACCTTGAGGATTTCTCTCCTATAGCATAGATTCCAAGTCACTTGGAGTAGTATTTTATTATTCATGGATGAGGAGTGCGACAACCTTGACACGTGCCTCTAGGTAATCAACTCTTACACACATGGTTTGAGATGAATCAATGGATGGTTTTGGAAAACAACACATGGTTTTGGCACATTCTTTGATGAGATCAACCATTTTTTGCACTCTATATAGGACACACTTCAATAGGACACACTTCAATTGGTTATATTTTATTATTTGTTGGTAAAGGTGGTTGAGAATGGCACTTTCTTCTAAGGAACATCTCCTCAGTGCCATCCTCTTGCTTGGTCAACCTACATTTGGCACTTTTCCTTTTGAACGCTCTCTTCTTGTTCACACATGGAAGGTTGGTTGGAACAACTCCCTAAGCCACACTCATGTGGAGTTGTTTATGGAGTTGTAACTACTTTTCAACTTATTATTTTATCGAATTGGTTGCACATGAGAAAAAGACCCTTTGCTATTTTAAGAAAGTTGACCATCTTATTCTTTTGGAGTGCTCGAGTTAGTTGGCATCTTGCACTTTTTTCCATGGAATGTCTTGGAGCCCCCCCCTCCTTTTCACATGTTTGAGTGGTTGGACTTTCTATTTTGGGGAATATTTTGGGGTGCTCTCCTAGGGGGAGAATATTTTATATTTCTTAATTCATGCAAATTGAAGGGTGCACTTTAAAAGGGTTTTCCAGGAGGACGTTGAGCATGGCCTCCTATGTTGAGCATTATTTTATAATTTTTGCATAGAAGCTTCTTGAAGGGCACACTTTGTTGAGCATATTTTATTATTTCCTAGAATTTTGACATGGTAAAAAATTCATTTTAGTAGTGCACCCTCTCTCTCTTTGGAGGATGTCTCTCACATCTCTTCATATTTTTGGATGGAATGACCTCTTAGTATAGAGGAGAGTCCACCTTTTCCATTTGACTTATCAACTATGAAAGGTTGGATCTAATTGAATATTTTATTATTATTGTTCTACTTGTCAAGGAGTTAGTTAGACAAATATTGTATTTTATTGTATGCATATCTTACTTACTTTATATAAAGAACATTCCTATCCAATTTAATTTGTAATTGGAAAGTGAGGAGTTAGGAGTTAGAGAAGTGATGAATAGGAGTTTAGAAGTTGTATTTTGATGGAGATCCTTTATATTCTCGTGAAGGAAAACTAATGAAGACATGATGTATAATATTTATGTTTTGTTGTAAAGTCCATTGCATTTAATTTGTTGTGTAATTATGTTGAAATATCGTGTTTTCAATTTAAATATAAAAGGTTGAAGTCTTTAATTAGGAGTAGATAAATCTTAGGAGGTTTCTCTATTTTGATTTACATTGCTATTTATTTATGCTTTGTTTGCTTTCAACTAATAAATTAATTGTAAATGTAGACAAATAATTCATAAATATTTTAGCACCTTTATAATTTAATTGTTGAGTGGCACCTTTAGGGGCCCTCCAAGATTTATTTCAATATAAATTGCTAGCAAACACTCTAAGGGTTAATATATCAAATCAATCCATTATTCCTTGAGTATACTAATTATATGGTGATGTAGTAAACAAATCCTTCATTATTATATTTTTGGAGGAAGAAGTCACTCTTTCATCCACTAGAAACATTTGTCAAAGTGTTATGGGGAATAAATCCCCAATAACTGTATGGGTTCATTTGTCACCGAGCAAACCCATAAATGAAGTCAATTCAAAGAAGCAAGCAATTGATTTCTTTTCAAACAATAAAACTTAAGTATAAAAAGTTCAAGAAGTACATACTCGGTTCCAATCGGTTGTAGTTGAATCCATTAAGTCTTGAGCTTTTCTCCTTTGCTTCAGTCCCTTACAACAATTATGAAATAGAAACAAAATAAAGTGAAAGGATCACAATTGCTAAATAAAAGGCTATAAAATAACTTGCAGAATTATAACTTTATAATTCAAAACAAATAATCATTTAAATGAACATTATATATTGGACAAGAAAGATAGAGTTAATTTGTATATCAAGGTTGACAACAAGATACATGGAAAGAATAAACTTGATCATGTTGCTACACTATTTTGGAACCAAGTCCCGGGTCCTTTCTCCCAAGTCACTTTAGCACTTCAACTTCACTCGAGATCTTTCCAATACAAAGTATGCCCAGAAGAATATGGAGATCCTCTAGCATAATAGGATTGCAATGAGAAGGACGGAAAACAAGAGTTCCATATAAGAAGCGAGATATGTTGCAGACAAGGGAAATGGGTTGTGTAATCTGATCATAAAGAGGGTTTCTTCTCCAGGAAAAGCTTTACCAAGAATTAGCCTCGGTAATTAGTGACCCACTTTTCTCTCACCTATGCTCTTTTATAGTTTATGAGGAGTTGGGAAATGGTCTCAATTGAAATTAAACTTGTGAAATAACTTTTTTTTTTTACCCTCATATGGACACGTACACGAGATGGACACATGTAGGATGTGTAGACATGAGTTGTTTGGGCATAGGGAGCATACATATTCAGAAATAAGGTTTTTTAAAGGGAATTTCTCAAGATATATGACTATCCATAATGGCACAAGGGAAAAATGGTATCTGCAACTAGGAAAAGGGATAAGATCACCTATCATAACATATTGGAGTAAACTGTGACAGAAGACGCTATAACATAAAGTAGCCATGATGTGGAAAATTAATCCCTTTCTTTCTTTCCATGGATTTCACCTTCATTCTCTTAGATTATCCCATTTCCATGCATTTCATTTATAATACAATCACATTCATTTTGTTAAGGATTACTCTTCTATATCATCTTGAGTCCCCACTCCATAGCCTTAACAATCTTACTTATTCATAACCCCCCTTGAGTTGGAGGAGAGCCAACATGAAGAGAGAGGAAGAGTAATTGAGGTGATAATGGGTGGATTTCTTGAAATTGCACAAGTCTAGATCCTTGATGTTTGAGACTTTACATCATTAGGGAGTGCTAGATTTTGTTGTAACATTTTTCTCTCATTGTCGAGGATAGATTCCGTTCTTCCCATATATTTGTAGATAAACTACCTTTTTGGATGCGGTTTTGGTCTTGCATATCCTTCTTCTCATATTGACAACTCTACTTTGATGGCTTACTATTTTGTAGGTGAGGACAACCAATAAATACTTAAAGAACTCACCTTGGCAATTCCACTTTGCATCTTTGGTATGAGGTATAACAATTCAGTTTCAAATTTTTTTCAACACCTTATAATGAAAATTTGAAGTAGAGAAATGTGTCAATTCCTTCATGTCTGAGTTGAGTTTTATGCTCCATTTGACTTGTCGAGTATCCCAGGATATTCAAATGAGTACCCATATTTGAAGTGGCTTGATCTTATTGTAGAATTTCATGGGATTAAATATTTTTCTATTAGACATGTTGCATCCTTCATGAAGCTCATTTCAGATTTAAATATTTTTCATAAGGATGTTATAATGACGATGTTTCCATATACCTTGAATGGTGAAGCTTTAGAATGGTATGAAAACCTCTATGGAAAATAAATGTCATCTTTTGTAGGTTTGATCAAGTCATTTTTTAGGAAATGGGATGAAAGCTATGAGAATCATGTGGTACATATTTTTTCATATCTTGAAAAAGAGAAGGATGAAGAATACAAGGAATATCTTATTGCATCCCCATTTGTTAATGTTTTTTTATTATTATTTTGAAGACAAGGTTTTGGTGAGGAGATGTTCTTCACAAAATTTTGGAATGAATAATGCATCTTTATTGATTATGGAAGAACTAATTTTGAATACAAACCCTTGGAGGAAGATAACTATTTAGAGTTGTTTGAGGAAAAAAAGAATGAATAAATTTCAGATTTTGTGCCCTTTGAACATTGATATTTATAGAATTCATGTTCAAAAATTTCTAAATTTAATTTCCAACCATGTTTTCCTAGGAGTTATTCAGAAAATTTTCAGATTTGCGAGCATGTTGTTGATAGTAAATGTATAGGAATTTTCCAGCCACCATTATCTTTATATTTTGGTTCATTTTGATATGAATTTTTAGTTGGAAAGGTCTTGTTTACTCCTAAAAATTGTATGGGGGAAGCTTGGTTTTCGGTTTGACATGCATTGTGGAAAATTTCAATTGTCTATTTTTTCATATTTTTGTGTAATGACATGTGAATTTTTAGCTAAAAGTTATATTTTATTTGCTGAAAAATTATATGGAACAACAAAGTATTGAATTCAGAATCTATGATGGTGATTTCCAACTATTAAATTATGAGCATAAGTTCATTTTCAGATCTGAAAAATTCATCCTATACTTCATCCTTATGCATTATTGAAAACATTTTATTGTTAGAGCAGCCTACACTTTTATTTCTTGAAGGTATTAATGATGTTTGTTACAGATATCAGCCTATGAAGAGGCAACTAGAGGATTTTTTTGACATTGATGAGTGGTTGTTGTGTTTATTTTCATAACCATATTTCAAAGCACTTCAACTTTGTCTTCAATTAGCATGTGCTGGAACATGCTTTTTTATTTCATATTTTCATATTAGTTTCCATGAATGTAAAGTAACTCCATTTTGTAACCTTATTGTAATTAATATTCCATCACATTTTGTCCGATTTGTTAATGCATCATTGTTTTGGTTCATCACCAAACACAAAGGAATAATTCATGGCCTTGAAGAGATGCCAGGATGGCTGCACTTCCTATACGTTTTGTAAGTTTGACACACATTGTATTACTTAAACATAAAAAATACATGGTATGGTGTGGTTGGCCTGCCATTAGGGAAACCAGACTAGCCACAAAACCAAATTTTATTATTGTTTTCCATATCGAATCATTGTCAAAATTATTGTAGTAATATCCCCAGAAGGGAGAGAAAAATATAGAAATTATAGGACTGACAGTCCTAAAAACTAGAAGCCTATAATAACCATCATACTTATGAACAAAACAAACATGATTAATAGTCTTGGAAGAGAACCAAGCAAGAAACAAAATTCTAATTCTTAGAGTCATAAGAAATTATCATAAGGGGCACTTCAGATTCCTCCTTCACTATGTTGGTTTTCTCATATGGGACGCATTCTTTAAAGACTATGCCAATGGTATCCTTTGTAAGCACATTCATTTTGGCTCCCGAATTGATTTGATCCTTGGAAATCAATGTGAGGGTGGCTTCTATGTATTTGATCCTAGATTGAGTATCCTGATCTTGAGATGAGAAACCTGCTTCTCTTCATCATGATCCATCAAATCCTCACCCATAAGGGTTTTGACCTACAATAAGAGTCTTCATGAGATTCATTTCACAGGTTCTATATGACCCGACATCCTCAACCATTTGCTCAAAGTTGGATTGAATGTCACTTGAGTCCATTTTTTATTTCTTCTAAGAGACCCAGTTCTCCAAGTCCATGATTTTGTGTTGAGTAGAGACCAAAACCATGTTGTTGTAGGATGCTTTCATTACACAATTTTCTCCTATGTCCCTCAGCATATGTGTGGTGTGGTATTTGTCGGTTTTCCTATGCTCAATCTTCTTGCTTCTTACTATCTAGTCTCGACCAATCCATTGAGTTGGGAATCCCTCAAGAGCCCCCTATCCTAGTTCAAACACCGGGAACCCAAAATAGTAGATCCAAGATTTCTTGATTGTTGTATATAAACACTTTCCTTTCCCAAACACTAGAAAAGTAAGGAATCTAAACACAATCAAATTGGAACTTAACTTGGTTACCTACGTTGAAGTCGGGCTTTCTCGAATCTTTGTCATGAGGGTTGATGCAAGGAATGCATCATCCTTCGTTATCATCACCCACGAACCAATATGAATCCAAGCCATGATGCTCATGATTGGGGGTGTAATCAACATCATATTTTTACTGCCAAGAAGGTCGATCAAACCTCTCCCATAGGTGCTTCCATGCTTTTCCATCTTCTCGTTCCAGACGTTTGCAAACCCAGGAGTTAGGGATAGTACTTTCCCCTGCCACCTATTTTTTTATCGCTACCATTTGTACCACACCCAGTGCAAATTTTCCATGCAACATGTGTGAAATGGGTGGGCATCAGAGGAGCCCCCAATATTTATTCCACCACCCCTTATGGGGTAACTGCAATTCCTATTTGATATCACCTGGAAAATGTATTTGTCTATTCTAAAGCAGGGTATGATGAATAAACTCAACATATGTGAGCATTATTTTGTTTTTCCAGTTTTGTTTTACATTTTGGAAGCCAAGTTTTGAGCTCTAGTTGATGTACAAAAAATGTAATAAGTATGTGGTTTTTATGGATGTGAATTGTGCCATCCCACCACATTGTCTTGTTCTCTCTTGTTTTTTTCATCTTTCTTGATAGGTTAACCAAATAGTTTTGAGGTTATCATGTACTCCTAAGAAGAGTACGTGTCCCCAATTACAACCTAATGTTAAACCTCATATTGTATGAGGTTTCACATTGGTGTTTTTAGTTGGTACCTTGGAGCATCTTGATATATTTTAGGGATCTACATCCTCATACAACTTCTCTCCTTCATGATGAATATTTGATGAATATATTTGGTGGGTGATGGTCATTTCTCTATGGTGGATGGTCATTCTATGGTGGGATGCTTCTTTCATGAATTTGTTTCACTCTCGACATATGGATGCTTCTTAGTGAGTATATGTGATGATGTTGTGTCATTGGTGTCATTAGGAAGGGGGTGTTCTACATGGTCTTTTTGGTTGAATGTATTTGGAGATGTACCTAATGCTAGATGGAGTTAACAAATTTCTTGTGTCCCCTTCCTTTGGTGTTGATGTGTTGTGGTACTATACGATGCCTTGGTGGGATTTCCCTAGGTGATATAACTGGATGCGGTAACATTTGCTTGGAATTTACTAGATGGGATGTGTAATTGATGATGTATGCCTTGTGATGTAATAATTTCTAAGTTTGAGTTAGAGAAGGGGGTTGTTATAGGTTTTCTTGATGATCAAATCTTTTCTTATGGTCTGAGTGAATATTAATCATCTATTCGTCATTGGGTGGAGTTCCCAAGGTTTAAACCTAGGTAGAACTTCTAATTTTTTGTTGTGTTGGGATTTTACTAGGGAAAACACTTATTTGCATCGTATAGCACTTGATAGAGTGACCCCCCCATTCCATCATTCATTGGAACACATTTTCATGGTGATTTAATTAGTTAGTGACTAATTGGAAGTTGGACTATGGTTTGATTAAAGTTTAGCATGAGTGCACACTTGTTGAGGTTGATTAACCATTTAATGGTTAATTTAATCCTTTAGAAGGCTAATACTTGAGTGCCCTCCTTCACTAACCTCTTTTTACACCTGGGATGGATTATTTGAATTTTTTTTCATGATTATGTCGAGGAGTGCTCTCCCATGGCATAGAATCCAAGGCATGTGGAGGGGCTTTTTTATTCATGAATGAGGAGTGTAATAACCTTTGAACACTTATTTGGAAATATGGAAGTGATGGACATGGTTAAGTTTTTTCATTTTTGAAGAAACAACAATGGTTTGGTAGATTGAAAGGAAAATGAGGCCATCTATTTCGACAAGGGATTCTTGGTAAAAAATGGGGATCCCCCCTGAAAGGCTTTGGTTCCCCTAACTTGATTAAGATGATCTATATTAAGAAATCAAATGACATTAGCACGTTAGTGCATGGGTTAGGAAGTAAATGCAACACTTGGCATGGAAGTAGTCTTATCCTCCATGTAATTCAATATTATTTGCTCAAGTGATGGAGAACTAAATATCCCTCGTGCCTTCTGGCCCCTTACTCATAATTCAATCTGCAATAGGGTAAATTTTGTTTCCCATGTACATTGATCTCTTAGTAGAGGTGGGATATCTAATGGCTAAGAGTCTTTGGTTGTGGAAATTAGTATCAATGGTGACTGAGCTCAGTTGGGATTAATCATTTTTTATTTGATAGAACACCCTCGAGGATACAATGAGGCTAGTGACATAATCATGCTCGGGTTATTGAAAGCAACTTCAATGGTGGTTGTGCTTGGAAATATTAATATGCTTTGGAGGTGTTCTCTCATGGAGGCAAGAAATTTGATAGAGGTAAGGTGTATGCTCTTCCAAAGGGAATATTGTTTTGGTACGATTTATAAGTTTCTAGTTGGAATGGAGTCATTAAGGCCTCTTGGGATATTACGTAGGACTAGGTATTACACCCTTGAGGTTGAATAGATCTTTTGTTGGGGGTATTTTAAACGAGGTTTGGTTAATTGCTAGGTTTATTTAGTTTTTAGAGTGCAAGATACTTTGGGGCTTTTTTCAGTCCTTGTAATATCCTAGTTTCAACCCTTAGAATATATCTAATAAAATGATGGAAATGATGTAAATATGCTAAGTATGGATTCCTAGTGATGTGCTCATGTCCAAGACCCGTGAATGGCATAGGCATGTATAAGTTAGATATATATATTGGGCCATGTGGATGGCTTGTCATGATTACTCAAGATATGTAAATGATATAAATATTATGCTGAATAATAATATAAAAGGTTGAATATGGTTGTGTAGGTAAGCAACTAGGAGGGGTTATGATTCCACTAGAGGGGAAGAGGAAAGGGGATTTCAAATGGGAGAGTAACCCTATGATTCCATGTATCATTATTAGAACTCAACTAACTCTATATTGTGCCTTAAAAGAAGCCAATTCCTTCCCTTGACTTATTTTACTCAATCATTGAATTCTCATGTGAGCATGGTGAGAAATATCTCTCATGTAGTTATGAAAGCATGGATCGAATCTAATTTTCTTGACCTTGTAAGAGCCCTAGGAAGCAGAAGTAATGTTAGTGGTCTTTCCAACCATCCTTTTATTTCCATGGGAGTATGTCATTCGAGAGATGACATGTGGAGGGAGGTCGTCTAGTCTGGTAGAGAGAACCAAGAGCTAAGAAGACGAACCCACAGACCAAACCATGCTAGAGGTTGTGTGGAGTATGAGGGGGAGTGAAGCTAAGCCAAGACCCGAGAATAAGGGACACAAGTTATAGAGTGGTAATTGGTAAGGGAATCATGGATAGAGAAAGAACTAAGAAGATTCCATGTGGAGGGAGATCCTCTAGTCTGGTAAAGAGATCCAAGATCCAAGCAGACGAACCCGCATACTAGACCATGCAAGAGATCATGTGAAGTCTGAGGGGGAGTGAATCCAATCCAAGACCCAAGAATAAGGGACAAAAGTTATAGAGTGGTAACTGGGAAGGGAATCGTGAAAAGAGAAAGAATGGAGAAGATTCCATGATGTTCTTTACCATATCCCAATACTAGACTTAGAATGGAACCAGGTTGGTTGTAGGTGAGCAAAGGCAAGGCATATCAAAACCTTACCTTGAGATTGCTTCTCATGAGATTCTTGCGAGGCCATGGTTGATTTATACTTGGAATGCATGAAAGGCACATAGTAGCTTGGACTCTTACATCACACATTGGTAAGCACTGTAAGGGTTTGATTTTTTTAGGGAACTGTGGATTGGTGAATGGAAATGCCTTCCTTATGTTGTGTGGGGTAGTTGGAAGGAGTGACATGGATGTGATGGTTGAGTGAGATTCCTGCAGAAGCTCTAGATGAGCATTTTTTCGAGCATTGAGAGAAAATGGGTTTTGGGTTGGGAGAGAAAAGATTGTAGGTGTTGTAATGTCCCCAGTTTGACCCCATGGCATTCAAATGTAAATGATGTAATATTGTTATAAAATCATGGTGAGGAGCTCAAGGCCAAGGCCCCGCCATCGATTAAGTGATGCATATGGTTCGTGTGCTAGCCAGGCACGGTGGAATTGTGAATACCATGTAAATATGCATTTAATAAAATACCCACAACTAGCTATGCAATGCAACAAAGAGATGGGGCCATGATTTTACAAGGAATTGGGAGGGAAAACATTCAAACCCTTGAGCCAATCAAGTCAATCCAAGTGTCAGTGAGAGAACTCATCAAACCCTCAACTACCCATGTTGACTTTTGTACCCAATCATTGATTTCTCCCAAGAGTTGGTTGAGGTAGTTAATGCCTGGGGGAATGGGAGGTATGGTTGTCCAAATTCGGGTATGAGCAAGCCACCCTGCATGGGAAATCGCATTTTGCTTCTTGGGCAAGAAAAGTACCATGAATTGCTCCCCAAGCCATTATCCATCAAGCAATTGCTCTCCCTCGCGAGTTGGGAGCTACCTGGTCGTTTTCCAGCCATGTTTGTCTGTGTTTTCCTTCATTCTCGGTTGGGAGAAGGGCGTTTTTGTGTTGTACACCAGTGGGGAAGAAAGGGAATGGAATTGGGGTTCCATAGAGACCGTTTGGCTGTTGAATGCTTAGTTAGTTGGGAGAGAATTCGTTTTTCCTCCTTATGATTGTTTTTCCCCATACCACAATTAGTTTTTGAATGGAAACGATTTGGGAAAACCCATCGCCATCTTGTTGGTAAATCTATTGCTTTGGCTTGAGCTTGAGTGCAAGAATCCAGGGTTCTGATTAGCCTGATAAACCCAACTATGGGTTGGATTGGCTTGGTTGAAATGATTAATTGACTGTGCATGAGCTTGAATGTCCCCTTTTCCTTGTAGAAATCATGCCCAGCTCGGGGGTGGTCTCTGAGTGCTGAAATAATACAGGCTAGGCAGAGACCTACGGTTGGGTGGAACATTGCAGCAACATAGCTAGTTGTTTGGGACAAATTGCACAATGAAGATAAGTGTTTTATGTCTATGTATTTACTTCTGCAATGCATTAATTTGATGATTGTTTTGATATGATGTATGCATATGATATGTGTGTGGATCAGTTTCAATTCCGCTGTGCATATTGCTTAATTTGTATCTGCACACCAATGTTTTATTCATATGATTCTAATGAGTGGGATGAGTTTTATGAAAAACCCAGAGAATGGCATCATGTTCCCTTCCTGGAATTGGGTCCACGGGTAGGTACATTACAGGTGTCCTTTTCCCAGACGGTCTCATAGCCAAACTCGGGAGTGGTATTAATGGTTGATAATTACAGTTGGATGGAACATTTCTCCTACACAACCAATTGATTGGAACAGTTTCCATTAAGATAAGTATTCATTGTATATTGTGTTTATGCAGTGGTTTATCTTTCCTTATGTTGTGAATATGCCTAATTATGCATGTTGTGTGTGTATGAATCTTTCTATTATGTTGTGTTTATGTTAATGAACATATATGTATGTGCATTTGTATTTATTGTTGCTATGGAAGTTGGGTTAGCTTATGGAAGGGTTAGTGACTTCGAAGAGGCTAGGTTGCAAGAGATTTTTCAATTCAGAGAGTGGATATGAGTCTCCCACAAACCTCGAAGGGTTACTGAGTTGGTTGGAGACATGACACAGTGGTATCAGAACCAAAGTTGCTACATTAGTACTACATGGGTTGGAAATTATATGTATAGAGTGCCACATAAGGGATTAGAGACCAAGGTTGTAGTACTGAGGCTATTTGGGGCTATAATTTTCTCTTACATAAAAGAGTTGGAGATCTAGTTGTAGCGTTGGACCGCAATAGGCCATAGATTGTTGCACCATAGGTTGATCAAGAACTACTTAATCAAATGCTTCAGAGAATGGAAGCCTTAGAAGTTCCATCATGGAGATCCACAATAGACCTAAGCAAAAAAGAGCATTTTGTTTTTGACAGAAGCCTATATCAATGGAAATTCACAAATGTAGTTGATGGAAGATGGGTTGGATGTGGGGTGCTAAGAATTAATCACTAGATTCCATTGAACACAAGAAAAGTGTTAGGTGTACTCTTAGGAACCACCTATCATAGACCCTACCATATTACATATGATGAATTTGAAAAGATTAGAAAAATGGTGGTTGGCCCCACTCATACCATGTGGCTGAGGTGACACATGGACAAGGATGTGATGTGGACCATTTGTGTCAATCAAAGTGCATAGGTGGCAACGAAGAAATGCTCAGTTTCACCTAGATGGGTGTGATTTGGATGTGGTCAGATTCAGGATCTACCACAAATGGCTGAGATCATCCCAAGCAAGTTCTGATGGTAAATCTAGACCATTTGCGTAAAGGGAGAATATCAAGGTTTATCAAAGGGGGTAGTGCCATGAATGGCTCAAATTTAACAAGCAAGTTCAAGAGGAACCATCCTCACTATTCATGGGGAAAGAGGTGCACTAGGTGTAAATTTGGGGTACCTTCCACAAATGGCTCAAATTCATCAAGAAAGTGTGAGTGGTATGATCGACACCATTCACGAAAAAGGAAGGTGAATGAGATTTATTTAAGGGAGCCTGCCGTGAATAGATAGGATTATATTATGCAAGTCCTAGCACATGATATGGACCATTCATGCAAGGTAAAGTGATCGGAGGTTAATAGAGGCCCAATACAATAAATGACTAAGATTATATTTGGGCCCATAGAGGGAAGATCCTGAACATTCACAGGGAGGATGGATTTCAGGTGCATTGACACATGGGAAAGGTAGATTTGGTGTCGTAAAACCATTTTAAGTTGATGGAAAACCACTTATCGTTATCTGAAAAAACATGAATGGTAAAGGTGGTAAGGTGGTATGGTGACTTGAAATGAAGGCCAGGTAGAATGCTAGTGTGTATACATCATGGACATGTGGAGCTTGAGGTGGATGGCCAGAGATGACATGGTTACATGTAATATTTTGTACAAGTAGCGGCAAGAGAAAGGACTAGGTGGAGATTCGACGCAAGCAGTCTTAGGTGAAATATCCTAGGAGGAATATATAGATTCTCACATGAGTAGATGGTAGTGGCTTAAGCACCCTTCCACGAATGGAGGATATTGATTGGAACAATCATTAAGGGTTAACCCTAATCATTTGTGGGAGGGGGTCCACTCATGTTAGAGAGATTAGGTCCGATGCCATGAATGGACGAGATTAAACAAAGGAAGTTTCATAATTAAATATACATTGTATGTAGGGGTGACCCATCTTTGTATTGAACGGGTACGTTGGTATCCATGAATGAATAGGATTTGACCTAGGGAGATGCACGGATGGATTGTGACCATTCATGGGGGACCCTCCCTTGTTACCCATTGAACAAGAATATGTGCACAAATGATGGGGATATACTAGTGTAAGATGCAAGGATTGATCCATGCCATTTGTGGGGAGGGAATTCCATCTAACCATCTGATGTTTTAGATTACTCGAACGACTGAGATTCGAAGGGGGGTTTGATCTAGATTGTCCTCGAAGAATAGATGAATCCCATCGAATATGACTTAGCAGAAGCAGATGAAGGTGGGGTGACATGGAAGAGTTCTGGGGGTGGCCATGCAGGACCCCAAGGGTACAACAACAACCACATACGATGACACGTCAACATAAGTGCCACATCGCAAGAATGGAAAATTGCCAAATTTGGGGCAAATTTGGCGGTTTCGCAGGGCCATAGTTTTTCACTCCAAGGTCATATTGAGCATGGGTGGTGTCATTGGAAATAAATTAAACAAGGAAAAATATTGCATGTTCAAATTTCGAAGGAGTGTTTTAGATGCTCTAGGAAATTCAGAATAAAGAGGGCTTCTAATCTTGTTTGACAAAACTGTTGATATGAAAAATTTCCAGAATGCATGGAAAACTAATTTTGTAATTCTATGAGGATGCGATGAATATAATAATGTGCTCATATGAACACCCTTAATGATACAATGGCATATCAAAGACAGTTTCAACAAGCAAGAAGAACAAATCCTTTGGGCTTGATTGCGCAAGGCAGTTTCAATTTGGCTAATTTCCAGTATATACTGAACTTCGAGGAAAGTTATAGGATGATATAGGAGTGTACCAAAGAGGGAAATGAACATGCATGATCATATACATGCTATAATGATGCTTCCACAACAAGACTATGTACAATTTGGGGAAATCCAAATATGATATGTTGCTTACTTACTAGCAATGTGAGTGGTTGGTAACATAACAATACTGTAAATGAGAAAGAATATTCAAGTGAGAGTATTATGGTAATGTTTATTAGCATATGGATTGGATAAGCATATACACTCTTGCATATTCAATCCCATAAACATTCATGAACCGGGAAGGAACTGAGTGTTTGATGGTTCTTTATCCATAATGCAAGCAATGCATTTACTATATTTAGAAGGTGTAATATGGATTGCAAAGAAGGGTTGTGGAAGCCCTTGTTCATAGTAATTGGTTATCATACACAGTTACTGAGGAAACAATGAAAAATAATGAGGGCATGGCACATACTAACAAGTAAAGGAGACACAAATCATGAAGGTGATGAGCGAATCATCCTCCTGGGAAAGTGCATGCATGCTCAAAAAAGTTGCAAGATATGAACCAACAACTTATGTGTAAGGAATTGGGATAAGCGATGAAATTCCATTCACATAAAAGTTGTCACTAGTGGAATAAGACATTCCAATATATAAACCTCTCATGTGTATTCAAAAACCATGGTAAGGATTTCCATGAGAAGGGAAAGAAATTCTCATGATTGAATGCGGCTTAAGGGCATATGGTGGACCTTGAAAAGATTCCAATGGATATTGGAATGGCATTGATTGAAACACCGTTAAGTCCTAAGAATTCCAAGAAAGGTCAAGTTGGACTTGGTTGGAATTTCTCAAAACAATTGGAGCAACAAGGAAATGTAAACAAAGTGTAATGAAATATATGTAATGATAAAGAGAGCTACATAAGGACAAGAAGATTGTTGTAGTAGAAATTGGATAGCAATCTCAATGAGGAAAAATTTATAAACAAAGAGATTTCTCACCTTAAATTTATTTGGTTTATAGTATAAGAATCGCATGCTTTAAAAGTATCAAGTACAAATGCTATACATGTGTATGTGTATTGAATTGCTACTTGGTGAGAAAATTGTAGTTAATGATCCATTGTGTGTTTGGAAGAGAGGCCATGAATTGGATCAACTATGATGTGGAAGAGGAACTCCATGCTAGGATAAGGAATTAGAAAGGGAATATTTCTTAGCTCTTCTCTTGTTTCTATATTTATATTTTCTGAGTTATATATATAGAAAATTAAGGCCTAGGAATGTTGGAAACGCAAGAGATTAGATAGCTAGAATGCATATGCACTAGTGGACATGTTAAAAAAAAGATGATGCATAGTGCATGTGGATATGCTTGTGCATACATATGATATTGTAATTTCATATTGGTAAAAGATGTAATTTTTACATATGCAATGAGCCACTAAAGATAATTATTCTGGTTGATGATGGTTGTATGACCAGAGATGTTTGAAGTATGGTTGAAGATGTTGATGATGTTGTTGCATGTGACATGCAGCCTTGTGAAGAAAGGATAGGACAATAAATCTTTGATAAATAGTTTGGTATAAGGATTGTGTAATCCTCTATAGGAGACCAACTAAGTAGGTAAAATCAGAGAATGTGATGGAAACCATGAAAGTAATTAGTTTAAATATGCTTATTGGATTAGTGTTGGAAAAGGGGATTGAGTAAGAATCATTTAAACCATATTTCAATATAAGGAACTGATATGCACATGATGGTTGAATGCATTGATTTAACTGATATCCCACTAGGTATGCTGTGGTAAAGGTTGGAAGCCTTGTGCCTATGTGACTATTTATAATCTAGAATGTATTCGTGTGAAATTAAAAAGCATGCCATGCGTGTATTGGTTATGAGTTAATAACCAAGGCAAGTGAGAACTTATGGTCCTATTGTGGTAGTAAATTCCATATGAGGCAGTCATGGGTAAGGACATAGTGTGGTTGGATATGGAAATGATAGTGATACATAAGTGTCCAACGATCTTCCCACTTGTTTCGATGTCTTGGACTACAACCTTCTTGACAACACTTAGAGACCATTAAAGGGAGAGGATTTCCTTAGGGAACTGTGGAGTGGTGAAGAGAAATTCCTTCTAGTATGCCTAAGGGACCATTTAGAGGAGAAAGGGTATATATTGGTATTGTGCTGGGAAAAAGAATAGGGTGTTCCGATGGGTGTGCAAGTATTGAGGAGGTGGTCGGATGATGTGTCGAGGCCTTGGCTAGACCTTCCAAATCATCATGATGGAATACATGACAAGGGAATATGGAATTCATGAATCAATGCAAGGGTGCATTGAGTGAAATGTGCATGAATAGATTGTTTAAATATGTGATTATGCACATATATGAGGGTACATATGTTAGAATGCATGCTTGTGCCATATTTCACTGAAATTAATATGCTAATAGATGAAATGATGAACTATTGGTAACTTTATAATTATAAGATCACTTCATAAGCTGTTGAGGATATTGTAAATGGACTCCATGAAATGAAGTAATGTTTTGATGGACTACAAGAATGCTATGTGAGGAAAATATAGTTGCATGAAAAGGGTGTCTTGTATATGGTAGCAAGAATAAGTCATATTGAATACAAGGACTACTTCATGCACAACTGGAAGTGAAAAGCGTATGATTTTGTAATCATGCGTATCAAAACTTTTAATTGATTGCATAGATAATGTGTCTACATCATGTAATTTTAGTATTATAATGGTGCATATAAATTGAATGTATTTCATTGCATTTTAGATATTGATAGTTGATAGTGAATGAATTATTGAAGTGTGATAATTTTGATATCACTTTAGGGGCTTTTGCAAATGTTGCAATGAAAGGATTATATGCATGGATACTTGCAGTTTGTTTGGTTGATTGAAAAGTTCATATTACATGTATAATTGTCTTAGATATAGAAATTAGTGTAAGTCCATAATGAAGCCTGGAAGCTATGGGGTGAAAAGGACAAATTTCATGAGAAGGATCTCATGTTTGTGAAATCTGGTTTCTGTATGAAACAGATTTGAAATTTGGTTTCTACATAAAATAGATTTGGAAAAATTTTGAATGAAATTATTATGTTGATATCTCATGGTAACTGTATGTGTGTAATATAGGTGAGATGATGGATCTATCAAGTAAGGTTATATGATGTCTATTGAAACCTAGGGTAGAATGCTACTATAATGATATTGAAACCCTGTGATATTCCTTGATCACCGTGAGCTATGCTATATTATGGGTTTCTTGCACGTGAAATCCTTGGCAAGATGGATCACCTGAGGGAATTGTAAAGGGGTTTCTTGATCCCAGAAGGGTGAGTGAAGCAAGGAAGGGGTAACTGAGATGAATATAAGTGAAAGCTTCATGCTATATGCTAGTTGGGATCAAGAAAGCATTAGAGGTATATGTAGATACCTTAGGTGTGTCAGAGAAGATAGTGATTTGAATCTTTCCCATGGCATCCATATGGAGCAAATATATGTTCATACAGATAATCATTGATCTTATTGCATACTTTATCTTGTGATTATGAATATATATACTCTGGTTATGAAGCTTGAATCTTTATTAATGGATCAAGTGTTTCTTAAAATGGATATGAAAAGCATGCTTTTCCTTTGATGATTGTAATAGGCATGTGTTGAAATGATAAGGGCATTGGAGGTGAACCAAGGTAATCCAAAGGAATGGTTGAGAATTCAAATCCAAGATAGTCGGAAATAAGACAAAGAGGACTCTAAGATAAAGAAATTGCAAAATCAATTGAAAGGAAGGACATGGGACCTTACTGAAGAGAAAGAGAACAGCGAGGACAATGTTATTCTAAGGGGGTGGGGATTGTAATACCTCCATTTTGACCCTTGGAATGTATCTAATCAAATTAAATGATGTAAATATACTAAGTATGGATTCCTAGTGTGGTGCTCAAGGCCAAGGCCTCACTAATGAATGGCATAGGCATGTATAACGTAGATATATCTAATGGGCGACGTGGTTTGCTTGTCATGATGACTCAAGAAATGTTATGCTAAAATATAATATAAAAGGTCCAAGATGGTTTTGTAGGGAAACAACTAAGAGGGGCTATGATCTCACTAGAGGGGAAGAGGAAAGGGGGTTTCCAATGGCAGAGTAACCCTATGATTCCATGTGTCGGCCTTATAAATCACGTAACTCTACCTTGCACTTTAAAATAAGCCAATGAGTTCCCTTGACTTATTTTACTCACTCATTGAATCTCTACGTGAGGTTGGTGAGAAAGTCCTCTCATGTATTTGTGAAAGCATGGGATGAATATGCTTTTCTGAACTTGTAAGATTCCTTCTTCTAATAAGTAGAGGCAATGCCAATGGTATTTCCAACCATCCTTTTATCTCCATGGGAGTATATCATTCAAGATATGTCATGTGGAGGGAGGTTGTATGGTATGGTAAAGAGAGCCAGGAGCCAAGCAGATGGACCCAAAAACCAGACCGTGTGAGATGTCATTTGGATTTCAAGGGGGATTGAAACCAAGAAAAGACCTAAGAATGCGTGAGGCAAGTTATAGATGTGGTAACTAAGAAGGGAACCGTGAACAGAGAAAGAACTAAGAAGAGTCCACGTTGTTCTTTACCCTATCCCATTACCAAAATGAGAATGGAACCGAGTTGGTTTTTTGTGAGAAGAGGCTAGGCATATAAAAATCTTACCCTGAGATTTTTTCTCATGAGATGCTTGAGAGGCCATGGTTGATCTCTACTTGGAATGACCGAAAGGAACACAGTAGCTTGGAATATTACTACACACACTGGTAAGCACTGTAAGGGTTGGATTTATCGAGGGAACTGTGGATCAATGAAGAGAAATTCCTTCCTTGTGTTGTGTGGGGATGTTGGAATAAGTTCCATGGATGTGATGGCTAAGAGAGGTTCATGTAGATGCTTTGGATGATCATTTGGCTAAGCATTGAGAGAAAATTGGTTTTGGGTTGGGAGAGAAAATTGGTTTTTGGTTTTGGATGTCCTTTTCCCTAGTGGCCTCATAGTTGAACTCGAGGATGGTATTAGAGGTTGATACCTATGATTGTGTGGAACGTTTCTCCTACACAACTAGTTGCTTGGATTGGTTCCCATTAAATATATGTATTCAATGTACATTGTGTTTATTCATTGGTTTATCTTTCCTTCTATTATGAATATGCCTAATTATGCATGATGTGTGTGTATGAATCTTATTACTTTTTGTGTTTATTTTCATGGAGATATATGTATATGCATTTGTGTTTCTTGTTGCCATGGAAGTTGATCTATCCTGAGGAAGGGTTAGTGGCTTTGAAGAGGCTAGGTTGCAGGAGGGGTTTCACTTTCAAAGAGTGGATTTGAGCCTCCCACAAACCTTGAAGGGTTACTGAGGTGGTTGGAGACGTGATAGTCCTCTAGTATGATTCACTTTTCTATGTTTGGATAGAATGGGGGAGAAGGAAATGTCGATCTTAGAAAAATTATGAGAATGATAAATAGACATTTGACGAGACTGAAGCAAGCAATTGAGTACTTAAGTATCCATATGGAAAAGCACAAAAATAAGGAGGATATGTAAGTTTTTTTGAAAGAGAAAAACTTGAAATATGAGAAGTTTGCATATGAATCAAAAGTGGATTACAATATTATCTCAAGGCTTGTTAGAGGTTCATAATCTATTGCAGGTCACCCAATTATCTCCAGTGGTTCAGTAAAGGACAATGTTGGTGGGGAGAATACAATGCAGTAGACAACTATGGCATTAGCATAGCAACCAAAATTTCAAGTTAATCGTGGTATGGAGTGTGATGATGTGTCCATGGAGGAGGCCCATTCAAGGCATAAATTTGGTTAATATGTTCGCTCATATTCTTTATGGTTACTTGGGAAATATATTTGGTAGTATAGATTTATATTTTGTAGGAAGGCCTCAAGACATATATTTATGTTATGTTATTTGAGGAAATATATATGTTACTTCAGCTCAAGAGAGAACTTTTGGTTAAATTTTGAACCTTTTTTGTAAGTTCGGGCTAATTGGGTTTTCCACAATCCCTTTATAATATAAATCCTATCTATCTTTGTTAAAAAAACAATCTTTACACACTTCTCCAATTCATCTCCTCTTATGGACATGGTTTGAGATGAACCAGTTGATGGTTTTGGCACATTCTTTGATGAGATCAACTACCTTTGGCACTCTTTCCTAGGACACACTTCACTTGGTTATATTTTATTATTTTTTCATTGAAGGTGGTTGAGGATGTTACTTTCTTCTAGGTAACATCTCCTCAGTGGCATCCTCTTTATTGCTCAAAACTACACTTGGCACTTTTTCCTTTGGAGTGCCCCTTTCTTGTTCACATGTGGAAAGTTGGTTGGCACACCTCCCTGGGGAACACTCATGTGGAGTTGGTTATGTAGTTGTAACTACATTTCATCTTATTATTATTTTATTGAGTTGGTTTCACACTAAAAAAATAAATTTTCTATTATGAGAAAGTTGACCATCTTGTTTCTTGTGGAGCACTCTAGTTAGTTAGCATCTTGCACATTTTTCCATGGAATCCCTTGGAGCACCCCCTTGTTTCACATCTGTTAGTGGTTTCATTTTCTATTTTGAGGGTTCTTTTGGAGTGCTATCCTAGGGGGGGGGATATTTTATTATATTTTCATTCATGCACATTGGAGCATGCACTTTGTAGCGGTTTTCTATGAGTACGTTGAGTACATTCTCCTATGTTGAGGATTATTTTATTATTTTTACATGGAAGAATCGTGAAGAGTACACTTTGTGGAGCATCTTTTAGTATTTCTTGGAATATTGACATGGTAAAAAATTCATATTTTAGTAGTGCTCCAACTCTCTCTTTTTGAAGGATATCTCTCACATATCTTCATATGTTTGGATGGAATGACCTCCTTGAGAGAGAGAGAGGAGAGTCCACCTTTATCCATTTGACTTGTCAACCATGAAATATTGGATCTAACTAACTATTTATTATTATTATTCAAGGAGTTAGACAAATGTTGTATTTTATTTTATGAGAGATCTAGCTTTCTATATAAAGGAGCTTTCTCTCCATTTTAATTTGTAATTGGAAATTGAGGAGTTAGGAGTTAGAGAAGTGATGAAGAGTAGGAGCTTCGGAGCTAGATTTTGATGGATATGTTTTGTATTCTCTTGAAGCCAACTAATGAAGACATGGGGTATAATATTTATTCTTTGGTGTAATGTTCATTGCATTTAATTTGTTGTGCAATTTATGTCGAAATATCTTGTTTTTAGTTTAAATATAAAAAGACCTAAGTCTTTATGAGTAAATCAATATGAGGAGGCTTCTCCTTTTTTATTTACATTTCTATTCAATTATGTTTTGTTTCCTTTTATATAATAAATTAATTGATAATGTGGACAAATAATTCAGAAGTCATTTAGCACCATTATATTTTAATTGATGATTGTCATCTTCAAGGGATCTCCAAGATTTATTTCAATATAAATTTCCAGCAAACACTCTAAGGGTTAATGCAACAAATCAATCCATTGTTCCTTTAGTACACTAATTATATGGTGATGTATTTGACAACCCTTTATCATCGGATGATTGGAGGAGGAAACCACCCTTTCATCCACTAGAAACATTCATCAAAGTATCCATGATGTGGAAAATTAAGCCCTTTATTTAATATAGCACCTTGTGACTCTATTAGCACATCATTTAAAAAGGAAGTTGTTTCCCATTTCTTTTATTTCCTTGGAATTTACCTTCATTCTTGTAGCTTATCCTTTTTCCCATTCTCATTTCCACACAATTCATCTATACTGCAATCTATGCTCTCTCATATTACCTTGAGCTCCCACTCCATACCCTTAGCAATCTTACTTAGAGATACCCCTCTTGAGTTGGAGGAGAGTCAACATGAAGATAGAGGAAGATCCATTGAGGTGACAATGGGTGGCCTACCATAAGTTGCACAACACTAGCTCTTTAATGTTTGAGACTTTACATCATTTAGAGGTGTTATATTTTGTTGTGACACTTCGTATTTTTAGGATTGATGTCTTTAACTCAGGTTTGAATCGATATTACACTAATATTATTATAATGTATTTAGCATCAATTATTAGTAACCAAAATAATATTATTTTTCTCAATGCATTAAAAACATTTTTTTATAGTGCAATATGTCAAAAATGTATAATTCTATGCTCAACATGAAATTGACACATAATGTTTAAAAATATATATATTAATAACAAAAAAATATTTCAATTTCAACCCTAAGTAAAAACCAAAACAAATTTAAACTTGGGTTCAACCCCAAATGAAATATTTAAAATATATGTAAAAGGAGATTGTAGGTCAATTACATACATACCTATAATTTTTTGAATGTATATAATGAAAATGTGTCTTAGAACAAATCACTTGATCACAAGTGAGTGATATGTTGCTACTCAATATCTAGTCAAGAAAGTTAAGGGCAATTTTATAGTGTATTTGACCTAAATGTGGATGACTTGATCACACGTGATATGATGTTATGCAATATGTAGTCAAGAAAGTTAAGGGTAAGTTAGAGTGTATTTTACCTAAACATGGATGAATTGATTACAACTGACATGATGCTACACAATATGTATTCAAGAAAGTCAAGGGCAATTTTAGATTTTTTCCTCTTTGGAAGAGGAAATGAAAATAATGTATCTATGTTGTTATTTTCCCTATAATGTTTTGGGATATTATCCCTTGAAAATTATTTAGTAAGGAATTCCATGTCATATATTTGTAACCAACATATAAAAATAAGAAAATGATTTCTTCGTGTTCTTATTTTCCTTGTAATATTTTGCATATCATCCTTTGAAAATTCTTTATGGGATATTATCCCTTGAAAATTATTTAGTAAGGAATTCCATGTCATATATTTGTAACCAACATATAAAAATAAGAAAATGATTTCTTCGTGTTCTTATTTTCCTTGTAATATTTTGCATATCATCCTTTGAAAATTCTTTAGTAAAGAGTGTTTATGTTTTATATTTGTAATTAACATAAAAGATAAGAATAATTATGTACACTTTAATATATATTTGTTTATATGAAAAAGAAAGATAAATCATATTGCTTCATGCAAGAAATAAAAATTGGTAAATGATATTAGCTAATACAAATGTGTTTTGAGCCAGGAACTGAACTAAGATATGGGGTTTGAGAGGAAGTAATAGTTGAGCCTATTTGACATGGTGACCTAAGTAATCATTGCAAAGCAAATTATACATTTTTTTCCAAGAAAAAAATCATACTTTCTACTATTTTGAAGAAAAAATACATTCTTCAGGTGCTAAAAGCACATATCAAAAGCTAAGCCAAGAATGCTTCTCATAAATTTCAAAGGCTATCAAAGTATGATATTTCAAAGTCAGTTTTCCATAAAGATCCACCAAACATCTTTCATGAGCCTATATAATAAAGGGAAAGAAAGTATTAAAAGGCCATTGTTATGGAATATAGAGTCTCCCCCTATTAAATTCCTCTAAACGAAAAACCCCAAGTTCATCGTCAAATCTTGTTTTGAAAGTTGATCAAAAATTGTGTTATGCTCCCTGGAAACATGCTGAAAAGAGATTCCCTAAAAAGTGTTAAAATGTCCTGCATGTGATTCATCATCTGTAAAAGGTCTATATTGACAACCAGAGTTGTCCCTCTCATTTAATTGATGACAAATGAAGAGTATCGATAGACCTTTAGCTCTCAAATTCCTAGTTTTGTGGTTGTTTTGAGCATGAAAAATAAAGCCGACAAATACACCCAATTGTTAGTACCTTGACCCAAGGTGCCTGTCCATAAAAGGAAATTATCCTATGAAAAATAAATTGCAAAATAAAAACCACAGAGTTGTTGGTCGCCTTGGAAATCCTTGTCAAAATAAAACCAACTCTTGTCTGTGTTGATAACACATGGTTGAACAATAGGATCCTTTGACTTACCTCCAAATTTCCAATAATAATGAAAAAGATAAATCACCTGTGAAGAGAGATTGAATATGGGGGGGGATTCCATTGAAAAATGATTGATTACAAGCTAGCCATATATCCTTTCTCACTGTTGATGTATTTGTAACTTCAGAATATATCCACTTGTATATTACATTTGTACTTTATTGTATCCCCAATGGAGATGTATTATTCCTCCGATTGGAAGTGTCGTCATTTGTATTTGCAAGTGTCGCAAGTTATATTGTAAGTGTCATAACTTATATTTGATGGGTTATTAGACCACCCTAGTGGGGTCGGCCCAGTAACAAGTGGTAATGGGTTATTAGACTCTCCTAAGGGAGGTCGGCCCAGTTAGAGTAAAAGGAAAGTCAAGTCATTGTATAAATAGAGAGTGTGTCTCTCTCGTTCTATTCATTCACTCACTCACTCACTTCGCATTAGTGAGAGAGAGGAGGAGTGCGCACAAGTGGAGGAGTAGCTGCTAGGAGACTATCTCTTGTTTTGGGGTTTGATCTTTGTGATCTTTGTATTGGTGCTCATTCTATCTCTGAGGAAGTTGCGGGGTTTTTCACCTTCTTGGTTTTCCCCGGTGAAATGCTTTGTGTCTCTTGTCTCTTGTGTTTGATATGTTGTACATGTTTTTTTCTCAGTTAAGATCCTAGATTATATTGAATTAAATGATGAAAAACTAACATGGCATCAGAGCTATCCTAAAGGAAGGCATTGTATGGAATTTACGATACTTGTTGCACTTGCGACAAATTGGAAGCTAGGTCTTGGTATAGTAAACACTAGTCATCATGGCAGTTTCGCTATAAATAAGTTTTGGCGAAGGTTCAGGATCTGAAACTTTTATAGGCCGAATATGAAATGTTCATTTACCGTGTGTCTGAAGCTTAGCCTCATATTCGTTGTACTTTTTGAGATATGATCCGTACAAGTTAGGGCTTCTGCTTCTTCTAGAATGCATCCCTAAATAGGTGACCTAGGAAAAAAGGTCATATCTCGGGATAGGAAGCTCCAAATGGAATTCCATAAAAAGTGGAAGTTAGGGAATGGATTGTAGTTTCACGCGTCCGAGTTTCAGAGGTCGAAGTTAAAATAGTGACACGTGGCACGCCATACAAGTTTGATATATTGTTTCATCCCATAAACAGGTCACTTTATGACACTTGGCATATCTCTCTCTCAGAGAATCCATTAAAGCTCATATCTATGAGGTTGGAAAGATGACAGTTCATTCTACCACAGGCCGAAGTTTCAGACCCTGAGGATCCAAAATTTCAGAGATACATCAGAAACAATATGGCATATACCAAACATAGTTGGATTCTAAGCACTTTCATTTTTGGTTTGTCACCGCTGCGGGAAATTAGGGTTTCTACAAAGAATTTTTGGAATATGAGACCACGGATGGATGATCCTCATCAAAATCAAAATTTAGAGACCAAGATCAAAGTTTTTGGTTGGGTAGAACCCTGGGCTCTATCAAACCCTAGTTCGTGATTTTGACCAGAAAACCACAAAAACCAGAAAACCAGAATTTGACAGAAGCTGCAGATCTGAAACTCGTAGGTCAATTTGGAGTTTTCAAAATCTGAGCACACCATCTTGCTCACCTCGGTCAAATGCATCTCCCTGTCTAGACAAAAGTTTGAAATTTCAAGTTTGAATTTTTAGGGTTTCTCTATCAAACCCTAGCCAGCTCCAGATCCAGATTCAACAAATCAAGTGGATTGGGTTAATCCTAGAATAGAATGAATTGGACACCTACATAAGTGAATAGATTCCAGTTCCAGAGGGAGATGAGGCTAAGGCCTTACATAAGAAGACTACAAGCAATCTCGACAGGTATGACTTGAGGAGATACAGGTATGTTTTGAAATATGTTCATGATTAGGTTTATGATATGTTTGTCTTCATATTATTGAGGTTAGTACAATATTGATTAATTTTAGACTTGTCTTATCAACTTAGTAAAAGTATGAATGCATGTGATTGATAGAAGACATTCATTAATTACGGTTATGACACTTATGATTGTACTAATACACTGTGGTGTTGTATGAGGATGATGTTGCCTGCTAACATGAAAGGTACATCAAGAAAGACAAATCAAGTTCTAGATCAAGAACATATGACCATGGTGACATGAAGACAAAGACTCATCCATATCCATTGATCACATAGAATCTCTACTTACGAGGTATGTATACTTTGGTTCTAGAATGCTTAACTTATGAGATATGCAATTTACTAGCACAAGGTCTCTAAATCATTGAAGAGAACAAAGAAGACATTGTTTGGGTATGTTAGACATAACTAGCAAACATGATGATCCAGGTATGTTTTTCCTATATCAAGTTAGAATCCTACCTTATGTTAGGTCCTCATATAAGTATACTTTTGTATGATTGATAATGATTATTCATGAAGTTATAGGTTTGAATAATCATGGGTTTATGCATATTATGCTTCTTAGTTTGATTAATGATATGAAAAACTAGAAGAGTCCTATAGTCAAATAAGAATATGCATGAGCAAAAGAAGTACTCCTTGAAACCTTGAATACTAACACTTGTGATAAATTACCTGTGTATGAAATGATCATGACCATACATATTTAGAATCATAATGTTTTGATAGTATTGAGATTATACTAATGCATGTATGATTATGTATGAGATCTTGAGGATGACACTAGTACACACTTAAGCATGCATAATGGCCTAGGATGGATATAATTTCAAAGAAAAATAATCCAGGAAGCAAAGATCAAGAGGGAGCACACTCAAGTAGTTCTTGCAAGGAAGCAAATATCAAGAGGGAGCACACTCCAATAGTTCTTGCAAGGAAGCAAAGATCAAGAGGAAGCACACTCTAGTAATTCCTGTAAGGAAGCAAAGATTGAGAGGGAGTCCACCCAACAAGCAAACAAAGATAAGTATTTGAATTGCCATTTCTTATTACTTAAATGATGTTGTTCAGTCATGTACATACTTATGTTCCTAGATTTAGGATGTAAATTATGCATATTAGAAAATTTGCATTAATGAACAAGATACTACTAATATAAAAATAACGGGTAAGTGGCCTATGGTACTGTACAACATTCCATTGCTACTTATCTAGAATTAAACCTCTTTGCTGACATGTTGGGAGTTGTGCACACTCTTAACAATGTTCTGGTAGAGATGGAAGGCATCTAGAAAGTTACGGGATATGGATAAATGTTGTATTGAAGCATTGGCTAAGATAATTGCATGATTGTATGACATATGTCTTTATGTGTAAGAATTTGTTCTGAAATCTATGAAATGTTTCTAATCATGCAATTGAACTTGTCTTGTAGGAAAGACTGTGTACCATCACCTACAAGAGAGACTTGTTTCAAAGAACAAGCGACGAAGACTCAACAAATCCAGAAAACTACCTATTGAAGATAATGAAGAATCTGAAGTTCCCAGGATCCGGGATACAGTAATGGAAGGATGCCATGATCGAGGAGTACCAGTTGATCATGAATAATGATGTCTAGGATGTGGTCCTGAGACCAGAAGGGAAGTCTGTTGTGACATCCAAGTGGATCTACAAGATCAAGCATGTTGGAGATGGAAGCATAGAGAAATACAAGGCAAGGTTTGCGGCTCGTGGCTTATCCCATAAAGAAGGGATAGACTATGAAGAAACTTTTGCACTTGTAGCCAGATACACTTCCATCATAACAGTACTTGCTCTAGCTGCAATAATGAAATGGAAGATACACCAGATGGATGTCAAGACATCTTTCTTGAATGGTGTAGTCGAAGAGGAAGTGTATGTGGAGCAGCCACTCGGTTTTGAGACACATGACAAGGAGTCATATGTGTGCAAATTGAAGAAAGCCTTGTATGGCTTGAAGCAAGCACCTAGGACATGGTATGGCAGGATAGACAACTTCCTGTCCAGTTTGGGATTTACCAAGAGTAAAAGCGGATTCCAACCTTTACTACAAGTTTGAGGAAGGCAATCCAGTGATACTCCTATTGTATGTGGATGACGTATTTGTGACAGGTGAGGATAGGTTGATTGCCAACACGAAGAGGAAGCTTGTTTTCAAGTTCGAGATGAAGGACTTGGGTATGATGCATTACTTTCTAGGTATGGAGGTGTGGCAGAGTGCAGATGGAATCTTCCTTGGACAAGGGAAGTATGCAGTAGAGATCCTGAAGCGATTCGGGATGATGGACTGCAAGGCCATGGCCACACCTATGGCATCAAACCTGAAGGTATAAAGCGATGCTTCATCAGATTTGGTTGATGCCACAATGTATCGTCAGATGATTGGGTCCTTGATGTACTTGACAAACACGAGACCATATTTTTTTTGCAGTGAACACTTTGAGCCAGTTCTTGACGGATCCTAGACATGTTCACCTGATTGCTGTAAAGCATATTCTGAGGTACCTGAAGGGTATGGTTGATTATGGGCTCAAGTATGATGCAGATCAAAATTTCAACTTGGAGGGTTATGTTGAT
This sequence comes from Larix kaempferi, assembly GCA_027924585.1. Lineage (NCBI taxonomy): Eukaryota > Viridiplantae > Streptophyta > Pinopsida > Pinales > Pinaceae > Larix > Larix kaempferi. The sequence continues at coordinate 34,236,361 of BSBM01000217.1, forward strand.
TCATATTGGGCAGGCAGTGATGCAGATAGGAAGATCACTTCGGAGTGTTGCTTCAGTATGGGATCAAGTGTGATCTCTTGGTTTAGCAGGAATCAATCCTGTGTAGCACTGAGTACAGTCGAAGTAGAGTATGTCACAGCTTGTTCGGCTAGCTGTGAGGCAGTATGGATAAGGAAACTACTATCTGATTTGTTTGATATCTAGTTGGATGCTACCTGTATCTTTTGTGACAACCAGAGTTGTATGAAGTTGTCTGAGAACTCAGTGTTCCATGACAGGTCGAAGCACATCGAGATCAAATATCACTATATCAGGGATATGGTGCAGAGAGGAGCAGTGAATCTCCAGTATGTTGCAACGGATGAACAGATTGCAGATGTGTTGACCAAACCACTAGCCAAAGTGAAGTTCGAGTACTTCAAAGAGAGGCTTGGTGTTCTTTAGATAGAAGATACTTCGAGGAGGAAGTGATGGGACACATTTGTAGGAGCCATTCCAAGCATGGTGGTAGGAGGATCCTTCCCATGGCTATGGATGTAAGAGCTGTGTGATGAGCATCAGGACGATGCTCCAGATGATATGCATCAGGATGATGCTATGATGATGATCAGGATGATGCACTGTATGATGATGATCAGTATGATCATGAGCATCAGGACGATGCTCCATGCGAGGATGATCAGGTTGATCATGAGTATCAAGATGATACTCCGTGTTCGTGGACAAGTTGTGCGATAAGCATATAATATTGCCTTGGGAGATTTGCAGATACTCTTGCGAGGTTTTTCCTATGGCATATAATAGCTCCCTGGAGATCTGGAAAATACTCTTTCGAGGTTTTGCTTGGAGGGACATATAATATTTCCCTAGGATATTTGCATATACTCTTGTGAGGTTTTTCCTATGGCATATAATAGTTCCCTAGGAGATCTGGAAAATTCTCTTTCAAGGTTTTGTCTAGGACATATAATATTGCCCTGGGATATTTGCAGATACTCTTGTGAGGTTTTGCCTATGGCATATAATAGTTCCATGGGAGATCTGGAAAATTCTCTTTCAAGGTTTTGCTTATGACATATAATAGTTCCCTAGGAGATCTGGCAAATGCTCTTTTGAGGTTTTGTCTGTTGCATGTAATATTTCCCTGGGAGATCTGATAGGTTGAGCAATAAGCTCATAATCGGTCCTGGGATGCTCTTTTGAGGTTTTGCCAAACCACATGTAATCAGTCCTGGAGATCCGATAGGTTGTGCTAGGCATGTAAAAGTCCTGGTATGCTCTTTAGAGATCTTGCCGGTCGTGCTAAGCACATAAAAATTCCTGGGATGCTCTTTTAAGGTTTTGTGGTGGTCACATGTAATATTTCCGTGGGAGATCCGATAGGTTGAGCAGTAAACTTGTAATCAGTCCTGGGATGCTCTTTCGAGGTTTTGTTGACGCACATAATCATCCCTGAGGATTCCACAGGATGGCCAGCTCGCAGAGATGATGAAGACCTACAGGAGGCTAGGCCTACATCTAGCATGAAAATGGGATGGCTCTGTAGAACTTCCTATGACAAGAAGAATTGAGAGATAGCCCAGTGATCGAGATGACAAGTACAGCAGTAGTGACAATGATACTCCGTGATCCAGTGACGATGATCTAGCTCCAGAATTGAAGACTTGTGCATATGTGTATTGATTACCTGTGTCAAGAGAATACCTTCCTAGTTAAGAGGGAGTGTTTATGTATTTGTAACTTCGGAAGATATTCACTTGTATATTACATTTGTACTTTATTGTATCTCCAACGGAGATGTATTATTCCTCCGATTGGAAGTGTCGTCATTTGTATTTGCAAGTGTCGCAAGTTATATTGTAAGTGTCGTAACTTATATTTGATGGGTTATTAGACCACCTTAGAGGGGTCAGCCCATTGTGGGTCAAAGGGTTATTAGACCACCCTAGTGGGGTCGGCCCAGTAACAAGTGGTAATGGGTTATTAGACTCTCCTAAGGGAGGTCAGCCCAGTTAGAGTAAAAGGCAATTCAAGTCATTGTATAAATTGAGAGTATGTCTCTGTCATTCTATTCATTCACTCACTCACTCACTTCGCATTAGTGAAAGAGAGGAGTGCGCAAAAGTGGAGGAGGATCAGTTGCTAGGAGACCATCTCTTGTTTTGGGGTTTGATCTTTCTGATCTTTGTATTGGTGCTCATTCTATCTCTAAGGAAGTTGTGGGGTTTTTCACCTTCTTGGTTTTCCCCGGTGAAATGCTTTGTGTCTCTTGTCTCTTGTGTTTGATATGTTGTACATGTTTTTCTCTCAGTTAAGATCCTAGATTATATTGAATTAAATTATGAAAAACTAACACTCACTAGGTAGGGAAGAACCATGAAAGGTTTAAAACTTGGATGGACAAAGAACTATACAAATCAATCCATGGATGAATCTCTATACCAAATAAAAAGGGGTCTTTACCTGTGTCTTATTTCCTTTCCACAATTGTTGCATGGAACTTCATTTGAAAATCACGTGAACATTTGATTCCTCGTCATCTCTAAACAACATGCACATTCTAGGACGATGCTCATTTTTTTTGCAAGCGGTCCCAAGTAATAACACAGTTCTACAACAAAATCCATAAGAAAATAATACTTTTGTGGGGCACCATCGACATCCACACCTTTTACTACCAACATTGTGGTTCTTGAGCTTCCCCTTCCATTTGCACCAAATACCCCAACCTATTTGTATAGGAACCCCTATCCAAATTGTAATTCCACACTAGGTCATCCCTTATCGGTTTGAGTCCAATGTGATACCGACAAAGTCCTTCAATAAACCAATCCCAATGTTGTTTCCACAAGTTAGTCACCCCCATATTTTTCACATGCAACAATGCGTGAGCCCATATATTAATGGTATGAGGATTTGTGATTTTGTGCAGAGTGCATCTCCCTTGGTAATATAAGTGCATAGTCATCTCCCTAGGTAGTCGCATATCTTCCTTACATCCCATGATTTCATCCATACCCACTCTAATTTTTGTCCCCTACCCAAAACACCAAAGCAAATCAACTAATGGAATGATTGACATCATTTGTTGGAATGGGAAACAATTCTATTAGAGGTATTAGAATATTCTCAAGAAGAGAAAAAACCTTCTTGTATCATAATGACACCATATATTGTTGAATGTAGGAGAAAGATCAAACCATGATTTTGGTCAAAGAAAATGGTAGTAGCAAGAGCACATTGTGTCCTCATTTTGTGGTTGGGGAAGGATACACTTCAAACCATGAAATAATATATACCAATCCTTATAGAGTGGAATCAATGTATGTTTGTTGACAAGTAGGAAAATAAATGGGTAGGACAATTGGAGTGGAAGTTGATTACAATGGTCCTACTTTAGTGCTAATGTCAAGCCAAAGATTGGAGGATGAATGTCAATTGTTTGAGAAAATGATTTTGTGAATCCAAGGGTTTCTCTGCAACTATATTTCAACAATATAAGATTTGTTTTATTCAACACCATTGTATGTAGGGATTTGTAAAATACTTCTTTGGGACCACGATCATTCTAGTGATAGAAAGTTAATATTGGATCTATAATGTTAAAGAAAAAATCCAATATAAGAAGGGGTCCTTTGTTGTTTGTCAATTTTATATTTTCTTTGGTCAATAGTTAGACAATAGGTGTACCTTAGTAGATTAAAACATTCAGAAGGAACCACCCTATTCTTCGTGCTACATCTTTAATTAGCGGTTCCATGCAGAGGTAGGCATGAATTCTTCCTATCTCTCCATTTTTTTATAGAAGCAATTCAAAATGCTTCATATTCTCCCTTGGCTCCCAAGACTCCTCAACCAAGAGATTTATTTGTTAATAAATCAAACTTCAACCCAATGTTGCATATCCATATACTAAATATTACAACTTTATCAAATAATAACAAAACTAGACAATAATTTGTAGATTCAATGAAGCACGACCATTGTCCTAAATACTTTTGAATAAATTCACTCGAATTGGACCATAGAATGTGAGGCAACCTTTTGCTCCAAAGTTTTCTTGATTGTTTTCTTTAGTTCTTTTTTACAATCCTAGAATCCATAAATGATATGTAAACCACTCAAACTATGCCTCTTAACAAATCATCAAAATAGACCTTAACAAGATGATGATCATGCTATTGTTATTTCTAGTGCTAGTGCTCAAACTAACACTCGTTCACTCCATTTTCTATTGAATCGAGCATGGAAGTAAAATCGACATATGTGAAAGATACAATACCACATAAATAAAATGGCCACCAACCTACTTGGAATACACACAATGATCAACTTTGTTTCTTGAGAAACCAAGACCTAATATATAAGTATCAAACTTTTGATACCATATTATTGGTGAATGTTTTAATCCATACAGGGAATTCCATAGCTTGCAAACCGACTCTTTCTTTCCCTTCACTGCAAAACATTATGGTTGTTTCATGTGCATTCCCTCTTCAATATTACCATGCAAGAATGATGTCTGCACATCCATATGATCTACTTCAAGATCAAAATAAATTTCCTTAGTTCACTCTTCTATGCATAACTAATTTTCTAAGGAAAAGTGAACTTTCATCACTTAAGACATCACATGGAAATTATATATTACATGGATCTAGGCTTTTGAATCAAAAAATTTACTTTTTTATCTTACTCATCCACACTTCACCAATTTCATCTTCCTATCCTCTCAAGAAAAGAATTGGATAATTGATTTGTTTTGGACGACACCTCTCCATTTGGGAATATTTTTGGTCCCACAAAATCTCAATTGCGATGTTAAACCTTATAGTTTCCATTATTTCCTCCAAGTATTCTTCCACATCTTGTTTGAAGGTACTCTTTTTCGCTATGGATTAGTTTCTTTCCAAACTTGCTTGATCCTTTCTCTTGCATTTCCTTACAAAGTAGATCCCACATCCTTTGACCAATCAATATTTATTTTCTCTTTGGTAATAGAGTGCATCCATATCACACAGATAAGGGCTCACAAAAATCACATTCAACCTAATAAAATATATATAGAATTAATGACAAAATTTATCTTATGATGCAATGTGATCCTCATCACATAATTCTTATTTGACCCTCCCAATGAACATGGTGATGTACATATGTTTCCAACACAAATTCATCAACTAAAGTTGTATACATTAGATTGCAAGGAGAACCATTATTTAAAAGTGTAGTTACCTTCTTTTTCTTCACTTAAATCTTGAATCTTGATTTGGAACAATGCATTGTTGAATTTTTAACTTAGAAGTATGATTCTTGATAATTATTTACAAATGATTATCATTACACTTTTAGCATTGCATAATTTCAACTTCAAATTTGTAGCAGAAAAAAAAAGGATCAATGAAAGAGAACCATGCATAGTAGACACGAATTTTTACCCTTGGAAACCCGGACTCGGGAGAAAACCCAGCAACCTTTCTTATGAAGAATTTTTCCAAATAATAAGAGTAGTACAACAACAATAGAAGAAACCTAGTTCACAAGGGTTTTACAAACATCACTTGTTACCGAATCACAAATAAGATGCACACTTGTTACAGAGTGTACCAAATCCAAGAGAGAGATAAAAGATCTTCACGATGCTTCTTCTCCAATCTTAACTTTTACCTACTAGACTTGCGCACCAGAGAGATAAATATGTCATCCATGAATTGGATAATTGAAATGAGGAATCACTAATCTTATTTATACTCATCAAATCACTTGATCTTCACTAGTGAGGTCGAATTCTCTTCTTGTTGGGGTTGACTTTCCTGTTTGATCAATTCAATTGTTATTTATTTGTCGACCACTTTATTATTGGATTTTCCATCTTCTTAGGAATTTTTTTTCCCATTGTGATTATGTTATGCTTCTCCATCACATGCATGTATATTCATTGCATAGATCCCTAATGTTGATTTGACCCACACCGATCACTTCTTAGTGCTCATGTAAAATTCAAAATTAGGCTAGACTTGTATATTTCACAAGGGGATGAAAGCCCCTAATAAAATAAACAATTCAAACACTCTAAATAGAATATATAACTCCATTACAGGAGCAAATAATGTGGGAGATTCCCTCGGGTCCATATCCACACCATATGACTAGGAGAAGTACTACCCCTACCCAGGCCATTCACCTCTAGAATGTGAATGTATCATTCATTGAGAGGTAATAGGGTTTTGGCTTTCAACTCAATATTTAATGTTAGTAGATCCTTCTACTAAACATGTTTTATCTCGATAAGTATTCGATCAAAACCCCCTTTGGCTTCAATATCTTCTTTTTTTTAAAGGTAAAGATCCTCATGGCATCAGATAGAATTTTCAATCTAGCTTAAACCTTACTCCATGATATCCCCACCAGCAAGTAGTCCACTCTCCTTCACCTAAGTTAGGTGACATACATTTTTCCTCTTATCTCATAGCTTAAGATCCCGTGCTCATCCTCCTGGCATGATTAATCTTTTGGGCTCAGGGCAAGTTGGGAAAAAAGAATATTTGTTCCCAGGTTTAGTGCCACTACTAGCCAAATCATCATGGCCTCACTATCCAAATCAACATGGCTATCCATGAGTGAATGTCTTCCCAATGGTGCACCTAGAGAAACATCAACACTCCCTATTAGCGAGGGAGACATTCTACATCACACCAAGTTTCACATTTGGCGATAATTTCCACAATCAACATCTCAAGTCTATTAAGACTATGCCTGGGACATTCATCACTATCCAAACTGGATATTTCTGTGAGTGTATCATTCTCCACTACCATGTATGTTTTATGGAGAATGTCTTCCTAATGCTACTCATCTATACTGCATATGTACTACACCTGCATCTATATTGTATCTATACTACATCTGCATCTGTACTACCATCTTGGTATCTAGGCAATTCACCTCTAGTGAATGTATGTTTCCCATCTATCAAACCATCAGGATGTCTAGTCCATTCACTTCTCATGAATATCTAACACTCATCTATCAAACCATAATCACTCCCTCTCACTAAGAGAGGCATTCTCCATCATGCCAAGCTTATCTACAAGGAATACAAATTTTGCTTTAGATAGAGGCTTGGTGAGATGTCTGCTATTTTCTCATCGATGGATATGTACTAGAGATTCATTAATGCTCCCCTCTATGCCATATCTTGGATGAAGTGATATTTGATCTCAATTTGCTTCAACATGTCATGAAACATTCGGTTTTCTGAAATCTTTACAAAACTTTGGTTATCATAATGTATCATGGTTGTCTCTAGCTCATGATCAATTAATATTGCAAGAAGCTTCTGAATCCAAACTCCTTCATGACTTGCGAAACTAGATGCATAATACTCTACTTATCCTATATTGAGTGTGAAAGAAGTATGTTTACTACTAAACCAATATATCATGACGGATCCTGAGGTAAAGCGACACCCTAAGGTGCTCTTTCTATCCACTACACTCCTTTCCAAGTCATAAGTCTACATAACCTTGCAGCCTCACTTCATTTCCTGAGACATATCTCAATCCATGTCCAACTGTACTATGTAGGTACCTCAATACATGTTTTGTTTTAACCCAATGTATCTGCCTCGAATCAACCCTGTACTAGCTTGGGGTGTACTGGAAAACAAATTTCTAGCCTAGTGTTAACTAGGTACATCAAGGATCCGATCAATTGCATGTACATGGTGGGATCCACCAAATCTAAATATGAAGCGGAATCACTCAGCTTCTTCATATTTTCCTCCATCAGTGTAGCCATGGAGTTGTATTCCATCATACAAAATCTATTTAGTATCTCAACCGTGTACTTCCCCTGAATGGGGAATATTTCTTTTGGTTTATGTCGCACCTCTAATCCCAAGAAGTAATGCATCAGGCCAATGTCCTTCATCTCGAACTCATAGTCCAACTCCCTTCTGCACTCAACTATGAGCTTCTCTAATCCCGTAAGGAACAAATCATCAACATATAGCACCAAGATCAAAGGATCACCATCAACAACCTTGTAGTAAAGGTTAGAATCCGCATCACTCTTGGTGAAGCCTAAGTTCATCAAATATATGTTGATCCTGGCATACCAAGCCTTGGGTTCCTGATTGAATCCATACAAGTCCTTCTTTAGTATGTAAACATGGGACTCCTTCCCATGTATCTCAAAGCCTCGAGGTTTCTCTATATACACCTCTTCCTCTATTACTCCACTAAGAAATGTCATCTTTTCATCCATCTGATGTATTTTCAATCACAAAAGCAAGAGAAATGATGGTTCTAATGGAGGTGTACTTGGATATTGGAGAAGAGGTCTCATCATAATCCGCTCCCTTTTTCTAGGAGAATCCTCTTGCCATGAACCTTGCTTTGAACTTGTTAATGATGTCGTCTTCTATATGCTTGATCTTGTAGATCCAGTTGGAAGTCACCATTGACTTCCCCTTAGTTCTTGGCACTATCTCCCACACATCATTCTTCATGGTGGATTGATAATCTTCCATTATGGCATCTTTCCATACCTACTGACATGTTGCTTCCCCATAACATGAAGGGTCGGAATCAATATTGTGACATCCTAGAAATTTTGAGGTATTTTTCTCTCCCTGAAGGAGGAACTGGAAGTTGCATGCCTTTCTGCATCCTGGAACGTGTCACGAAGCCATGTTGGCCTATTCCTAGTCACTGCAACATCTTTAGGTGGTTCCACCGGTTCTGCTGGTTCTACAGACTCCTCCTGATAATCTGAAGAATGATCAACTGGAATTGGGGGATTTTTATCCCCATATTTTGGAGCATGTTACTCCTCGCCATCAATCTCTGTGTGATAATATCTGGACCTCCTGAAGGATACCTCCTCATCAAAGGTACCATCTCAACTAACCTTGATATGACGTTGTCCTTAAATGTATATTTTGTAGGCCTTCGAGGTTTCATTGTATCCCACAAAATTACCCTTCTTTCTAGAGGGTTCTATCTTTTTCCTCTTCTCTTTCGGTACATGGATGTATGTACAAGACAACTAAATATTCTCAAGTGACTGGCCTTTGGATTCACTCCTGTGAATGCCTCTTTAGGATCCTTGTCCCACAATATTTGATGAGGATTCATGTTTTGAACATACACTATTTTGTTTGTTGCCTCTTCCCATAAGAACATAGATAGATTATGATCATGAATGATTTCCTTCACAACTTCTACAATGGAATTGTTCTTTATTTATACAAAACGATTCTATTGGGGATTGTAGGGAACTGCCAACTCCCTATTGATCCTCGCTTCCTTGTAGAAATCATTGAATTCATTGGAAGAGTACTCTCCTCCATTATATGACCTTAAATATTGTTCTTCTTCCCCATCAAGTTCTCTGTCTGAGCATTGAATTCTTAGAACTTGCTGAAAACTTCATCTTTGGTATTCATGAAGTAGATCCATGTTTTCCAACAGAAATCATCAATGAATGTCATGTAATATAGAAAGCCACCATAGGATGAAACAATCATTGGTCTACAGACATCTAAATGTACTAGATCGAAGATTCCTTTGGACCTACTGTCACTGTTCGAAAAAGATCCCTTGGAATTATTGCCAATTGTATAACCTTTGCAAACCCCAGCATGATCTATATGGAATTTTGGAATACTTGCAACCATCTTTCATGATGATGGAAAGGATTTGTAATGTAGGTGAGTAAATATTCGATGTCATAGCTCACATAAACTGATTTTTTCATCCACTAATTCCTAAGTTGGTCATCTTGAAAGTTTGTATAATCCTCCCTCTTGAATACCAATCTCTCTTGTTGAGTCTATGCTTGAGCCCTTAGACCATACAAGCACTTTTCCATCTACAAAAGAAACTATGAACCCTTTATCCCTGAAGGCTGATATGGAGAGGAGATTCTTCTTCAACCCTGGTACATGAAATACATCTTTCATATGTAGAGAATATTCAAATTCTAGTTGAAATGAAGTTGATCCAACTCCTTTAACTGCATACTTGTAATTGTCTCCAAGTTCTACTTGTAGTGTTGAGTTTCTTTCTATCAAATCTTTAAGAGAGTCTTTCTAACATGTCATGTGCCTTAAGGAACCACTTTCCACCAACCAAGTATTACTATTAATTGTAATAGTGCCTGCAAGAACTAAAACAAAAGAATACTCCTTCTAAGCATCATTCGATCTATCTTTCATTTTATGACTGGTCACCATTTTTAAAAGGGCTAAAATCTGATTCAAAAACCCTAGAAGAAACTTAGAAGTCAAAACTGAAGTTTGGAAAAACATAAATTTTCCTCCATATATAGATGGGCCCTCCTAGGGAGACCTCCAAAACACTATTTTCCAGTCTAATCTATGGCCATAAGAGTTCAAAACTAGAATCCCTAATTCCTTGATTCTGGCAGAAATTAGGTCAAAATTGAATTTTCACAAAATTGATATATGCTTCCACAGATAGGTGTGCCCTACAAGAGCAAGATCCAAAATGATATTTTCAAGTCCAATCTCTAGACAGAAATGTCCAAACTTGGAAGCCCTAGTTTCCATATTAGGGCATAAACAATCACTGCAATGGCTTCTATTTAGTACTTCTTTGATACCATGTTGAATTTTTAACTTAACAGTATGATTCTTGATAAATATTTCCAAATGATTATCATTCCACTTTTATAATTGCATAATTTCAACTTCAAATTTGCAGCAGAAAACAAAAGGATCAGTGAAAGAGAACCATGCACAGTAGACACAAATTTTTACCCTAGGAAACCCAAACTTGGGAGAAAACCCAACAACCTTTCTTGAGAAGAATATTTCCAAATAATACGAGTACAAAAAAAACAATAGAACAACCCTAGTTCACAAGGGTTTTACAAACATCACTTGTTACCCAATCACAGAGAATATTCGCACTTGTTGGAGAGTGTATCCAATCTAAGAGAGAGATAGAAGGTCTTCAAGATGCTTCTTCTTCAATCTTCACTTTTCCCTACTAGACTTACGCATCAAATAGAGAAATATGTCTTCCATGAATTGGATAATTGAAATGAGGAATCACTCCTCTTATTTATACTCATCAATCACTTGATTTTCACTAGTGGGGCTGACTTCTCTTCTTGTTGGGGTCGACTTGCATGTTTGATCACTTCAATTGTTATTTATTTGTTGGCCACTTTATTATTGGATTTTCCATCTTCTTGGTAAAGGTTGTCCATTGTTATGATCTTATACTTCCCCATCACATGCATTTATATTCAGCACATAGATCGCTAATGTTGATTTGACCCACACAAGAAGTCTCATTCACTTCTTAGTGCTCATATCAAATTCAACATTAGGCTAGACTTGTATATTTCACAAGGGGATGAAAGGCCCTAATAAAATACACAATTCAAACACTTTAATATAGAATAGATCACTCCATCATAGGATTAGGCAATGCGGTAGCATCCCTAGGGTCCATCTCCACACCATATGACTGGGAGAATCATTACCCATGCCTGGGCCATTCACCTCTAGAATGTGAATGTATCATTCATTACTAGCCAAATCAGCATGGCTATCCATGAGTGAATGTATGCTCAATGTTGCACATAGAGAAACATCAGCATGCATTCCCTTCCCCACTTGCCCTTGGATCTTGCAATGTAACACATACAAACCTTTTGTCCAAATCATAGTCATAGTATATCTCTATACCTTCTATCTTGGTAGTTGTTATTGTTCGGTTTTTGGACTTGTATCATTTTAGATGCAATTGTAGATGAAGATTCCAATATTTTTCATGTGTCCATATACATCATATTTTTGTAGTGCTTGTGATATTTCCCTTTTAAACCATCACTAGAAATCATGTTATTTTTCCTTGAAAAAAAACTATGAGGCAATCCAAGTCTTCCACCTTCTTTTTTTGTAAAAGATACATTTGGGAGTCATAGATACATGTATTTGAGTCCTACCAAAGTTGTAAAGTGTCCTTAAAACCATGATAGGTGGTACACAAGAGTTCAAACTAAAGGGGGATATTATGATTCCCTATATTATCTTAAATAGACATTAGAACAAGCCAAGGGATGGAGATGACACTAAGGGGAGTGAAAAATTCAGATGACACTAACGGGAGTGAAAAATTCAGTGGAAAATTAAGGATTGGCATATAAAAGACTAAACACTAAAAAGTGTTATATTCATTCAACAATGAGATGTGAAATCCCCTATTGGTATTTCTAGGTAAACAAATAACTATGTGGAAATAGCATACACCATATGAAGTTACTCTATCACATCCTAAAGGCCTTTGGATACTAAATCTTCTTGAAAACTACCATCTTTCTTTTCCCAAGGAGAAATTATAATATTAAAATAACTGCCAATAATCCATGGTTGATTTGGGAAAAATTAACTATAATATAACAAATCTCATTGAGTGAAAATTTTAGTTGCAAACAAATGGGATCATGAGGTTGGTAACATCCTTTAGGTCACTATTATACTCATGGAATAATCTAATATCCAAGTGTTACCACTGCCATAGTTATGCTTGTGGATTCCCCACTCCATAATATTGTTATGCCCCTCCATACCCATTGGATATATTTTCCATGTATGCACAACTACCCCATATAGAACTTGAAAAAGTGGACATTTTCTCAAACATACATTTTGTTCCCTATAAAAATAGACAATATTTCGTCCTTCAATTATGATTTTTCACCACTAGGAAACAAGATTTTAGAAAAGGTTTTTAAATAGGTGATTTTTAAAGTCCCTTATTTGTGAAGGATTTTGTAGAGGTGTGAGGAAGAGGTTTTTGCAAAAATTGGGCTTCATTATGCTAATTTGACATAGGTGCATTGGTGCCTTAATATAACAATGCACTCATGATCCACACCCCAAGTACACTAAATGGGAAACAAAAAAAAGAGACATGTTTTAATGGTAGTGCACATGATGGCCCACAATACAATGTTGATGTATGTTTCCTTTTAAAAAATCCAAACATGTACAAAGTTTTCCAGGTGTTGACTCATAAAATTTGCCACCTAATATTGGCCTGCAAAGTGTTGCAAGACATACTTAATATAATTATATATAATATAATATAATAATAAGGTGGGACCCCCCATAAGTAAAAATGACATGTCAATTATCTATTGATAAAAAAATGTTATTGAATTACAAGTTGGATTGGAATCGTGTTTTCATATGTTGTGATTTTAGATTGGCTGGTTCAGAGACTTGTACTTCTGCTTGTTTGAATTGCAATCATATCATTTATTGATTGCGGTATAAATGGAAAAAAATCAAAAAGGTTTTGTGAAGTGCTAATGGCTTAAAATTTATATTATATGGCACATAATATGGTTTGAGGACTTATGGTTAGTGTTTGGGTTCATGCACATAAGTTTCAGTTGTTAAAACCAAGGGTTGATAGTGCTATACCATACATATGACACTTTGTTCTTCCAAACATTGCATATCATGCAAACTATATACTATACACAGTTATATAACAAAACGTTTATAGTATAAAGAGTTCATCTTTAGCATTGGAAAAGGTGGTGATATACATCATACATTATATGAATGTGTAAGGTTTGTCATTACATCAAAACCAATAGATGTTGGTAAGCATTGAAAACCAAGCACAGAGTCCCATGATCCTAGTGTGGTGATTAGTCCACATTATATTCCGAGGCATGAGAGTTATTCAACCGATTCTTCAATGCCCCCCTCCGATGTAACTTGAGGGAAGTGAACATGGTACCTAAGCTTTGAAACCATGTAAGGTTTGATGTTACACCAAAACCTAAAGATGTTGGTAAACATTTGAAACCAAGCACATAGTCCCATGATCCTAGTGTGGCGATTATTCCACATTATATTCCAAGGTACAACGGTTATTCAAATGATACTCCAGCCGAATGCATACGTTGATATTTTGATTGCATTATGGAATGTAATAATAGGGAACCCAAATGAATGGATATGTTATGATTTTTCCATTGATTGTACTAACAGTCTCAAACAATGATCCAAAAGGTAGCATTTGTAATTGGATGGTAGATCACATCCTCTTACTTGATCACATCGATCTTCCCATATTGCCAAGTATTTTGCATCGGTGGGTTTCATTTGATCACCTTTAATTGATATCCATGAGTTCTTACTTCTAAGCACATCAATCATATTTCTCTTCCAAGAGAGATAGTTAGATACAACTAATGCAGGAATAAAAACAAGTTCTGAAGTCATAGTGTGACAAAACACTAAACCCTTAAATGAAAAAGAATGATTGCCACAACTGGAAGAAAAGTAATTAAAAACCATAAATTTCTCACTAAAACCGAATCCTAACAACATCTAATAGACAGATATGTGTCCATGCAGCAAAAAATCGAGAGAAAGTAATCGAATTCGTCAAAAAAATGCCGAAACATACGCATTTGTTCTATCTAAATAGTAAAGGTGTGGATGAGGACAATAATTTGTGCTTTAGTTGAAGGAAGGATGTGAATTTCCATAAGTATTTTCACTTTCTCAGACCAAAAGGTGTGAATTAGCCTCAAACTGCCCAAAACCTGTAAAAAATTTGGAAAATTGTGAAACATCCATCATTCCCTACAACAAACCACAACCAAAGTTGGAAAAAAACCAGATCTGATGTAAAACAAATAGATCCTTGAAAATAATTTAGTATAAAATCAATTTTAATCAAGATCTACAAAAAAAACAAGCAAGAATTGAAAAACTTCTAAAATTTTCTGAAAAATAATGGTGAGGGTTAGAGTTTGGAAAAAAATTCTCAAACATGTAACAAAATTACTAGATCTAATAAAATTCCACTTGGGTTTGATATATTGGATTCCAAGTCTACAAAATATGGAGGACCCAACTCAAAATTTGAAGAATTGTTGCTTGTAAAAAAATTCAAGGAATTACTTAAGAGTGTAGAGCATAGCAACTAGCTATGGTACCATGTTAGAATATTAAGAATATGCATAACGTACAACAATACATTTACACTAACACATACATGAATAGAAAATATCTACTAGTATATCCTTCTATCCATGCAAGGAACAATAATCATGTAAAAAATAAGAGACAAGAGAACAAGAGAACAATACACCAGATATATATGGTAAAACCCAAAATGGGGAAACATCCATGAGAAGCCTTGGTATTCTTTATTATTCATAAATCTCCAATATTACAAAAGAGATCCACCCTACATATGCTTCACAATATTCACAAGAGATAAATCCCAACAATATCACATATGCCAAAATGCTCTCCCTCACCTCTATTATATACCAAGAGGTATGCAATAATTACATCCCAAAATAAATGTGGGATAAATGATTTTCCACCTTTTTATTTAATGAATGGCAATAGGATTATATTACTCCATGATGCATGCGGCATAACTCCTTTTACATAATATTAAAGATATATATATATATATCTTCCAATGCTACATAAAACATCTTATGACATCATACCAAACATCATTACACATTAATATTAAAAATTACACATTGCAATAGGGGAGAGAACCTCTCGTTTTATTTTGTTCTCTCTCTATCTCTTGTGTATTGATCATTGTACATAGATGGATTCAAAGCATGACAACTTGGAATAAATTCATGTGAAGAAAGATCAAATTTGTCCATATCTTTCCAAGAAAAATGATTTATATATTTCTACCCTTGAGTTTACACATGAGATCGGGGATTGACTTGAAATCTTGTCGAGAAAATGTTATACAATGGAAGGAAAAGTTGAATACCAGTGTCGTCGACTTCTATATTTGACAAGTAAATTAGGATCTATGGATTAAGTGTTAGCAAACTCTAGTATGATTCTTAAAATTGAATAACAAACAATGTATTCATGTTCAACACTTTGTTTATCAAATTACCCTTAAGGTATGGCAACACCATGCAATGATCCTTTTATGGAAGGATAAAATCATGTTCACTTGCCTCTTTGAGGGGGAAACATACTAATAAGATTAGCTCTAATTAAAAATACTCTAGGGTGAAATTGCAAAGTTGGTATACACTTTTTGCTTGTTTTTTGACGAACAAAACTGCAAAATTTTATGTTTCTCAACTTCGACCTCTTCAAACCCATATCTCCATTGGGAATTTCAAATTGAAGTAAACACAAATGTTTTAGAGAATTGAATTAGATTTCTACTCATATTTTTTTTAATTTTTTTATGGACATATCGTGGAACAAATTTGGAGGCCACCAACGACATATACTTGGAACTTTTAGGTATGGATAACGAGTGACCTGCATGGCCTCCGGTGCTTTGAGAGATGGTTATTCATTTTAGGGAAAAACATTGTATGCTCATAATATACACACACTGCACTTGTGCATAGAGTATACTTTGAGGTTTTTCAGACTTGGGAACTATTTTTTATTATTTATCAAAATAACATATGTTCAGAAAATGGTGCCTTATTGACACATGTTGGTGAGCTTCAATTTTATTTTTAGTGTGATTGTTATTGGAAAACCTAAAATTACCCTTTCGAAGAGGACATGGCAATTACGATCTCTATGAATATTTCAATTTTTTTGGTGCTGTCTTTGTTATGATATTGAATTTTCATTTCAGGTGATTTTTAGAACAATAAAATTCTTAAGGGATAAGATTTAGAAATTTTTTATTAATAAATAGAAATTCAAATCAAAATGAAAAAAGTTCTTATATCACTGGAAACTAGATTCAGAGATGAATCCATTGCTACCAAGTGCAACAAATAATATTTAAAATTTACAAGGGCTTGGGCTTGCTGAAGTTGCAGGTTCCAGAAATATGCAGGAGCTTTTTGCAGGTTTTGTTGACCACGAACTCTCAGCCGAGAAAATATCTTCCAAATTCTTAGCCGAGAGTTTAGTTCAAACTCTCAACGAAGAGTTTTTTTTTAAATATGCCACGATGACTGGTTCAAACTCTCGGCCTAGAGTTTTAATAAAATCTAGGCCGAGAGTTTGAACTCTCACAAACTCTCAGCCTAGAGTTTTTAAAACTCTCATCCTAGAGTTTGAGGTTGAATTTTTTTTGCGTGTTCATCCACGCATAGTAGTTGTTTTTCCACTCCATTCTCAAAAAAGTGTTACCCAACTTTGCGTTTTCACCCTCTAACACATTATTCCTAAGGAGGATTCCATCTTGTTTAGATAGCTAGAAAACCCTAATCATAACCAAATTCCAACCAACTATAATGTCAACCTTACTTAATGAGGCCACATTATAATTTATTCAATGCTAACTATATAATGGGCCTTATTTAATAATTACAAACATAGTGGAAACACTCTTGTTTACATTGAATGACCACCAAAACTACATTATTATTACATTAATGGTCCATTTGAATATATTAGACTTATGGTTATACTGAGAGGGGGGATGAATCAGTATAACCTAATTTTTCTTATTTTAACCATTCATCAATCATTAATTTACTTTGAAATAGTAAATAGACATAAACTCAAATCACAGTACACAAAATTTAATAGGGAAACCTTTTTGGGAGAAAACCATAAAAACTTATATTTACAAATTCATATAGGCACCAACCTACTATTACAAACTTTTTAGGAACCAACCTACTCATGGAGACATCAATCCCCTCAAATGAGAACCAACTCAACAATATGTAGGAACCAACCTACTTTTGTAAATTTTGTAGGCACCAATCTACTGGAGACACCAATCCCCTCAAATGAGCACCAACTCAACAATATGTAGGCACCAACCTATTGGAGACAACAATCTCCTCAACTGAGCACCAAATCAATAATATGTAGGCACGAACCTACAGGAGACATCAATATCTTGTGGCTACTATTGTTGTTGCTACTATTGTTTCCTCTACTTCTGCTTGTACTTCCTTATGTTTTCTTATCCTATGTTAATATGCATTCTTCTAAAATACAATACCTATTTCTACAGATGCACCATATTTGCTTCAAAACTGTTTCGTACTATATTGAAACCCTTAATTCCATAGAGAATATCTCTAAAACTATAGAAAAACAACATCTGAAACTTGTACCATAGTTACTTCAATATATCTACCTCATCTCCTCCGAGATTCAATGTCTGAAGCACCCTATAACAAAATTTATAGAGAAAATTTCAAACTGACTTGTTTAAAGTTGATTTCAGGATCATTCAGAAACCCTAACTTCTGAGGTCATATCTCTAAAAATATAGAGATCCAACATCTGAAATTTGAAAACAGGTACTTCAAGATCTCTACTTCATCTCCTCCATGTTTCATGGTCTAAAACATCCTAGAAACAAATTATAGCAAAGGAGCCACACAAACCTGTTTAAAGTTGATTTTAGGATCATTCATAAACCCTAACTTCCCGAGGTCATATCCTCAAATATAGCAAACCATAATCTAAAACTTGTACCATTGATACTTCAATATATTTTCTCCATATCCTCCAAGTGGCACGGTCTGAAACATCCTAGAACATAAGTTCTAGAGAAAGTGCCATACTGGCCAAAAAAAATCCCCTTTTGGAATGATACTCAATCTTTGCTCATCCTCTTATTCATATGTTTCAACCCTTTCTACTAGTGCATCTCTCCTATGAGATATCCATGTCTTATATGAGTGAATAAATTAGGAATTTCTCCTCTTATTTATACTATTCTTGTATCACTCGATGTTCCGACTTAACATTGTTCAATATCCTGGCAGGGTCGACTTGAAATTCTCGTTGGGATAAGTTTACAAATCCTTTCATATCTCCTCATTCCTATTGAGTTAGAGGGAGTTCCATATACCATTAGAAAGGTTTCGTAATAAAATTTACAGCCATGTAACAACCTATACTCCAATTTGATCTAGGTATCAAGAGTAAAAATTCCTTCACATATAAGGCATCCAAACTAAGCACCAAAATCCAAAAACAATATTTCCAACAATATACATCTTGCAATCTTTAGCTTGGAAATATGTAGTCTCACATTTCCTTTGACATCAATGATAAAAATAATTCTAACAATATCTCCCTTTGTCATTGATCGAAACCTTTAGACAATTTTGCAACAAACTTGTATATACTCCCCATATGTACAACTCCTCTTTTGCCTACAATTCTCCCCCTTTCTACAATTCACCCCCTTTGAAATCAATGGAAAACGGTTGCTCCCCCTAAGCTTGTGTTTTTCTTTAATATTTTTCCTTCATTGAGTATGTATACATTGCTTGAGTTTTTATTTGCATATGCCACTAATATTTCGGATCCTTCTTTCCTTATTGCACACCCTTTAGAATCAAATGTGAGGTTATAACCATGATCACACATATGGCTAACACTTGGAATATTTTTCTTTATCCCTTCAACATACAATAAATTTGGTGTTTTAGTTCCTTTATCAAGACTAACAATATATTTTCCAACTATCTTTACAGAAGCATTATCTCCAAAAGTAGCACTATCTCCTTTTTCTTCCTTTAAGGTGAGAAAGTTGGTCTTATCTCATGTCATGTGTTTTGAACTTCCATTGTCAATATGCCATTGGTTCCCTCTATCTTGAGCATAGAGAGAAAATCCACATTCTTCATTCATTTTTCTTTTCTCCAGCTTATCTCTATCAGATCTTCTTGCTTTTGCTTCCTTTTCTGGGCCTTTGAGAATTCTTCTTTATGTTTTTCAATGACATCTTCTTCCCTATTTTTCTTAGGAGAACCTACTATACTAGTTCTATAGAAGCACGTTATGATCTCATATTTATTACACTTATATCATTTAGTATCAAGTAAGGGAGGAAATTAGTTGTTGTTTTTGTCATCAAATCCTTGAGAACTTTTGGAACTATTTCTCACATCATCATCCTTTGATCTCTTATAAGATACTCTACTTCCATTTCTCACATGATCACTTTTTTCATATGCTCTACAATCTATTGATTTATGACAAAAATTATTTCAAGAGAAACAATAGCCAAAAAAAATATTTTGATACCTGGGTGTGAAAGATCTTCTTGGTGGAACTGCTTTTCTGAACTCATAAGTTTGTTGTTGTTCATCATTTCCTTTCCTGTTTTTTTCATTGTTGATGGATCCTTTGAGAACATTGCCATAGATTTTGGTATTTTCTTCATCTTCCTTTCTTGCATATTCTTCATGGATCTTCTAATTCTCATCATAGCCAAGACTTATTTTGATAAGTGGTGACTTTTGGCAACTGAGGATCTCGTTCAAAGTGTTATTGCTCTTCAAACTTCTATGTAATTGTGCACTTTAACTTTCCAATTCCTTTATTAATGAGAAAAATTCATATTCTATACTCTCACATAGTTCTTGCTTTTCCTTGAGATGACCTCTCAATACCTCTTCTATCATTTTTACCTCTTCAAGATGAGTCTTCAAGATGACAATTGTCTTCTATGTTTTATCAAGGTCATAACGCTTCCTTTCATATTTCTACAATTGATCCTTTTGCTTTATATTCTCTTTCCTTGGTCTGTCAATTTATTTTAAGGTGCTATCGATTTTTTCTTCAAGATCCATATCAATATCTTCTTCTTCTGAATAAGACTTTGTATCCATGTTCATGAAGATACGTTCTTCTTCTAAATATGAATCTAAATCTGAATTTTCTTTCTGATTATCTTCATTTTTTCTTTAGTAGGATTTGTATCCATTTCTCCATAAATATATTGTATCTTGTCCCAAATATATTTAGCTTATGTACACTCCATTACCTTTCCAAACTTAGAGTCTGATAGGCCACACATGATGGCATTCATTGCTTTTACATTGTTCTCACATAACCTCCTCCCAATTGCATCTATTGAAGGAGTGGTTGGAGTTGTATAACCTGTCATGATTGAATCTGAGATATCTAACCCAACGGTCTTCAAACATGTCTTCATTTTTATGCTCCAGAATGCATAGTTTTATCCATCAAACAAAGGATCCATTTTTTTAGAAACCTTCCTGGCAAGCTATATGTGCTCTAGAACTACCTTCCAGTGGTTAAACTATTTTTGAAGGAACCTGCTATGACACAAATTTTTGGACTTATGGTTATACTGAGAGGGGGGGGATGAATCATTATAATATTATTTTTGTGTTTTAACCATTCATCAATCATTCATTTACTTTGAAATAGTAAATACACATAAAATCAAATCATAGTACAAAGAATTTAACGTGGAAACCCTTTTGGGAGAAAACTGTAAAAAATTATCTTTATAAATTCATGTAGGAACCAACCCACTATTACAAAAAAATTAGGAATCAACCGATTGGACACACCAATCCCCTCAAATGAGCACCAACACAACAATATGTAAGCACAAACCTACTGGAGACACCAATCTCCTCAACAACTCAGTAATATCTAGGCATTGACCTATTGGAGACACCAATATCTTGTTGTTGCTACTATTACTACTACTGCTATTGCTTCTTCTTATGGTTTTACTTCCTTTTATGTTATGATCCTATGACATATAAACTACACTCTTCCAAAATACAACACCTCTTTCTATAGATGCATCATAAACTGCTTCAAAACTACTTCATACTACACATAAACCCTTGCTTCCAGAGAGAATATCTCTAAAGATATAGAGAACCAACATTTGAAACTTGTACCATAGGTACTTCAATATCTCTATTTCATCTCCTACAAGTTTCATTGTCTGAAACATCCTAGAACAAAATTTATAGCAAAAATTCCAAACCAACCTGTTTAAAGATGATTTCATAACCATTTAGAAAAAATAACTTATCGAGGTCATATCTCCAAAACTATAGTGAACCCACATCTGAAACTTGAACCACAGGTACTTCAATATCTCTAATCCATATCCTCTTAGTTTAAAGGTCTAAAAGATCCTATAAAATAATTTATAGAAAAAGGTTCCACACTGACATGTTTTAAGTTGATTTTAGGATAATTCATAAACCCTAATTTCCCGAGGTCATATCTCCCAAAATACAGCAAAACAAAATATTAAAGGTGGACCACATATACTTCAATATATGTTCTCCATATCCTCCAAGTGGCATGGTCTAAAACATCCTAGAACAAAAGTAATCGTGAAATATCCATATTGACCTAAAAATATCCCCTTTTGGAATGATACTCAATCTTTGTTCATCCTCTTCTTTAAATGTTGCAACTCTTTCCACTAGTTCCCATTTTCTATGAGTTCTTCATGTATTACATGAGTTAGTGAACAAATGAGGAATTTCTCCTCTTATTTATACTATTCTTAAATCACTTCCTAGGCTTACCTAACATTGTTCAATACCTTGGTAGGACTGACCTGAAATTCTGGTTGGGTTGACTTAACAAATCCTTTCATATCTCCTCATTCCTATGGATTTATATGGAGTTACATATACCTTTGAAAAGGTATCAAAATAATATTTTTAACCATATAATCTATACTCCCATTTAATCTAGGTATCAATAGTGAAAATTCCTTCAAATATAGGGTATCCAAACTGAGCATAAAAAATCCAAAAACAATATTTTCAACAATCTCCATCTTGCAATATTTATCTTGGACATATGTAGTCTCCCATTTACTTTGAAATCAATGTCAACAATATTTCCAACAGGACCCCCATTACAACCCAACGGAGCACCCCAACACTACATCCCCCTTCAAAAACCATTTCCCTCAACACTTGTAGTGATGATGTACAACCATAAATTAGGTCCCATGGCTGGGTTTTACCCTCAATGTTGAAGTACTCTAGGAAAATAGGGTCCCATGTACAAGGGTTGGCCACAATACTAAAGCAGTCCCGAAAGTTCATTCATAAACCTAGGTCCCATGTATAGGTGCTCATGTTTATTCCCAACTGATAACTCTTGATCTTATGAATGGTTGACCACGTTGCTCCCAATGTCCACCGTACTCACATGGATCCAAATAAAATGATATTTCCATGTCCAAAATATCATCCACACAATTTTTAAAGCTCATGTGTGGATCTTGAAGGCACATTTTTATTGGAGAATGTGCATGCTAAACATTGGTAGTCATTACTAGCTTCTTCCTTCCCTCATTGATTTTCTCTACATAAGGTGGAGTATATAAATCAAATAGAAGGTGAAAGTCGTAGTATTCCTAGAACTAAAAATTGTCCCTATACCAATGATCACAATTAAAGGCCCTTTTCATTAAACTTAGACAACCCAATGAGAATCTAGACTTAAAACATGTTCCAAAAGTGAGATTATTGGTTTTCCATACCATGATTATTGGTTTCAATAAGTGTGATTATTTGATCCAAGTGGATACTGGTGTCCATCCAATTGTTCCACTGAGTTACAATGGTTCTCCATCTTCTTAAAAATTTTGTATGGTTTTTCAGATCCCAAACTAATGGGGCCATTTTGAGGCCCTAAATGATGTTTTTTGGCCAATCAGGGGGTGAGGGGGCTGCCATGGAATTCCCTAGCCCCAATCAAAAGTTCAATTTCTTGGTTACTTCTTTCCAACGAGCTATCAATGACCCTAAATGGATATCATATCAAAAATTTGCACCCCCAGGAAGTTGATGTTTCAACTAGCCACCTCTAGACCCACAAATCCTTTTGGTGCTTCATCTCCTAAGGTTAGGTTTTTGGATGTTAGTTTTTTTCCTCTTTATTCTTATGATAAAAAGGCCATGTGTAGTCTCTTTGTAATAATCTCTTATGAATGAGCATAGCCGACACATCTATATTCAAAGATAAGCTACCAACATCTGGGCCAGTATGTATTATTTTGTAGTTTACAGTGTTTTTCCATTCCATTCATTAATAGAATTTGGGTTTTACTATAATATTGCACTTTTTGCAAAATATTTGCGTGTGTTTCCATTTTATATTGTTGTCTTCATTTTTTCTCCAAATAATCCATATCTATGGTATCATAGCAATCTACACTTGTTGTTTCTCAATGCATGTCCCCAATGAGATATGGATATCAAGAGTTGGGTCTCAAACTAGTTGAGCTTGGGGAAAACCACTCTCATCATCCCAAGAAGCATCATGTAGAAGGATATCCTATTAAGTTGTTTCTATTGGAATCGCTCACGCAACAGAGGAATGATATGATGGATAATTTCACCCAGATCCTTCGACGACTACTAATGATGACAAAGAGACCTTCAACGAGCAGCCATTTTGGAAGTGTGACTCCCTTCAAGCTACATGTTAGCTTTGAAATTCTCTTATTGGAAGGCCATAAATGTGTAGATGCTTTAGAGAAATGGTTAAATATATTATATGGTTAATTCTCTATTAAAAAATATTTGATGGCGAAAATATCACCTTCACACTCCTTAAGTCCCTCCCCCATGTCAAAGATAGGTGGGTCGGTTACTGCAAGAGGCATGCCCAAGAGGAATTGTTGGAGGAGACTATTTGGCTCACCAACTAGGTCCTCTCAATCGACCATAGTCAGGTCGGCCCAGTCTGTCGGGTAGTTAGCCGACTGGTTGAGCAATTATAACTGTATACCTACTTCATATCTTGTATAAATAGGATGGTGAGCCAAAGATAAAGAGAGTGATTTTGTACATGATGATCATATAATAAAGGATAACATATTTCTTCTACTACCACTACCTGTTTTTTCTCATATATCTATGTATGTGTGTATTTCTTATATGTTATATGCTTTTATATGCTATTGGTAACCTAATGTAATCCCATAGATTACAACATTGGTTCCATTGTCGGTAGTAATAAAATAGGGATAACGGGATGACCATATATGCATAGATGATAATAGAGGAAGAAATCGGAGAATGGTGGAATCAAAAAGTAGTGAATTATATCCATAATTATGCCAGAAGGAACAAGTTGACACTTTCACAGGCCCGAGAAAAGTTATTCACTGAGTCCCAAGAACGATTTATAGAAGTTGTTCAACAAGAGTTAAAGGAATTCCTAACCACGGTTCATGAGCAAGTTGGATGCCAAAAATGAAAGACTATTAGTGCAAAAAATCTACAATGAAGGAAGAAAAAATCTATACAAGTGGCTCGAAAATATATGCAAAGACGTATGTGAGGAACAAGCCATAGAAGAAAGGACTTCAATTGACCAAGTTCGACATAGATTTTATACTAACCTTCACCAAAAAAAAATTTGTTCAATACCAATCTAGTTGTATAAATTTTTAATTGAAAATGGACCCGACCACATAGTTGATCCATGATATCCGTTGGAAATACCTACCTCATCAAATTGGGAACAAAATAAAAAAGAGTGGGAATACTTTCTGAGTAAATGAAACCCATTATTGAACCCACCTTCGTCGAATAGTAAGAGTCGAATCGGAAATGGGAGGCTCACCGACCACGTGATCTGAAAAGAAAAATGATGTTAGTCGATAGAAAAAGACAAGAATGAAGCCCTACAAGAAGTCAAGTATGCTTGTTGGTAGGGATGTAGCTCAACTGGTTATTCGCTTGATATGAATGACATGTTGTAAATGTAGGTCACAAGTTCAAATCAACCTTACCTATGCCCCATGCTTGCGGGTTGTGTGGGTGCACCTAGGGGTATAGTGGTAACGGACAGGATTGGACCCCTGGACCCCATGTCACATGAGTACCATCCCCATCCCAATTGTCAATTCCCCTAGTTACAAAAAAAAAGAAGTCAAGTCTGCTCCAACGAAATAAGTGCCCAGCCGCTCACAAACAAATAAAAGACATTCAGAGAAAAAAGGTACAAGCAATGAGAGAAAATGAGATATATTGCAAGTCCTTTGCATGAAAAAATCAGTCGAGATGGTCGAGCAACCAAAATTCTTAACCGATACGAGGGAAATTCGACCAAAGGAGAGAGAAGGTGAGGTGTCGATATCAGTAGAATAATAGCATTCGATGGTGCCAACCCGACAAGCTATGCACATTGCATTACCAGATGCCTCGACTCCCATCGAGCCTGTACCAATGATAATGACAACTGGGCCTACCATTAGACAAATAGTCTAGCGTGACATGGGATTGGAACTAGGTGACAATACTATATGGATTCTGTGTAAATCTACATGAAATATCACACAACTAGAGAAAACCTCACAAACCTCACTTAGAATTGCAGAGAAGAAAGAAGAATAAAATGAATCAATTATCACTCATGAACATGGAAATGGAGAAATCTGCAGTATAATCATACATCAGTTGTAAGATGGCACTGTGAATAACTAAATACAATACAATATTTTCAAGTGAATTCGAATTAGCCAAAGGTGATTCGAATTCTCCTCAATGTGTGGCTTGGATAGCGTTGGAGACATCATCTAATCAGTGGTAGTAGTCACAAATAGTCAAAAGTCATTCAAATGAGTCTAACTGAGTCATGTGAGCACAAATCAAGGGATGGAGACCCCAAGGAGGGTGCATGAGGCTGATGAGGCTGTCAGTAGGTCAAGTGGCACTCCAATACAGATAACTGGAAGCTACAGGTAGTTAAACTGAGCAATAAATGAATAAACTGGGAAATAAATGCTGCAACTGACTGTTAGTGATCCAAGTAGTGTAGTAGGGCACATATGTCATCCAGGTGAGGAAAACAAGGCGCACTAGGTAGGTAGGAGGGATCCTAAGGGATAAAAACATGCTCTAGGGGGCTGAACATAGGCTCCAGGTGCTGGGGAGACTACCATACTAATGACTGGATGCATGTAGATGCATGCATGATGAATGGATGCATGCAGATGCATGCATGCATGCAAATATAAAAATGATGGTGAGAATATTCCAACACCCCTCTACAAGCCAAACATGAGGAAACAACAGAAAGAACTAATGGTGGGGCCCTGGTGACTGAGACCAAAGGTCATCCCATATAACAATCTAAATGATAAAGTGAGGAAAGAGGGAAAACCCAGTGGGAAGAAATCCCTCCCTCAAAATAGATTGAAGGATGTTAATGTAGCATGGCATCACTCACCCCAGAAGGAAGCAAGTGACCTTCTTTACCGAAGAAGGATCGATTGGCAAGAAATGGATCAGTAATGTGAGAAGGATGAAACCTTCCATCCTAAAAATCAGATCTCGTTCTCCTTTGATCAAGTGGATCACCAAAAAGATCTCTAACAAATCTAAGAGTAATGGATGCCCATCTCGGAAGAGGAGGATCTGTAAGTTGTAGATCTGGATCTTGGTATTCCATTCGCTCATCTTCATTAATAGGTGCTAGATCTTCAAGTTCTTGTAGATATGGATCTAGCATTCTCTCAAAAAGAGTTTTCTTCCTCTTGGGAAGAAGTGGATCATGCTCCAAAAACATGTGCTTGAGTTCTCCAACAATGGATGCAAGTGAATCTGGAGGCTTCCTGCACTTTCTCTCCCTACCAAGCATGGTGGGAACAAATTAAAAAATATGAAGATCATTATGGAGCATGTGATTTGAACCAACTGAGGTAGAATCAACTCCATGAATGTGTATGTAGTTCTTTGATATCTCCTTTGAACCTACATAGGTGAGATCATAACCAAATGAACTAATACATGATGGTGGTGGCTTGGACTTCAAATCAGATCCAAGAATTGATAGATGGCTTCTTATGATCTCCTTTGAACCAATAGGGGTGAGATCAAAACCAAAATCATAAGGATATGCATGAGACTTGAACCCAATCGAATGATGGTGACTTCCATATTCAGTGAAACTCTGAAAACATGTTCCAATGACCAAATAGGAGTCCATAGGAAGCATTTGATCAAGGAGGGTGAATGCATCACCTCCAAAATCAAATTTTACCTCCAAAATACTTAGTAGTTCATCATCTTGCACATCAGCAAGCTCATGGGAAGTAGAGATTTTGAAAGTCTCTTCAACTTCTAGAGAAGTAGCTGACATCTCTTGCTTAGAATTTGAATTAGAAAATGGATCAACTTCATGAGTGGTGATGGCCCATTTTGCAATAGGAGTTGGATCTTTAGGTGCCATGTCTTGTATTTCGAATTCATCTTGAACAAATTCATCATGAGAGATGATATAAGTCGAATCACGAATAGAGAGAGCACTTGAGGCAGTACTACTGGGTTTGTTTTCCAAATGGCTAACATCATCCTCTTCCTTATTTCCAAATAATTTGTCCAATCTTGTCCAGTTATCACTTGGATGTTCTGCAGGATCAATGAGGTGCTCCATATTGGAAAGCATAGAAGTACATATTGCTTATGAGGCTCTATCACAATCATCTAGCCAACCTTCTTCCTCTTCATAGGAAGAAAAAATCTCTCTTAACACCAATACACATATCGAAAATACCATATCTCTTCAAGTATGCTATCATATTTGGTTTCCATTCTTCATAGTTGTATGAAGAGAGAGAAGGAACTGCTTTCAAATTCATGGAAGCTGTTGTTGAATTAGAATCTACTGCTGTAACTGCAGAAAACATATGCAACTGCAGAACTGCTGCAACTGTAGAACACTTCGAAACTGCTGCAACTGCAGAAAACTTCAAATAACCTGCAAAAACAATGGAGATCCATAGTAGTTGTTGAATTCGAATCTGTTGAAGATGGATTCGAATGATGGAATAAACCTGCAAAACAAATGAAATCGATGATGGATATTTGCTGCAAATTCGAATGAACACTGCATTAGGACAATCAGCACATGTGACTGGATCCTTCACAACTGGCTAGACCTCACTGGATTGCTCCAGTGAATTCAAGACAATTACACCAGGAATTGTTGTGGAAATCCAAAGGCTTCTGGTGCTCAATGAAAGACAGTTGCTTAAAGAATTGATGCAATTGCTGCAACTATTGTTGTTGCAATTCGAATAGTTGGATGCAGCTCTAATACCATGTGTAAATCTACAGGAAAGATCACACAGTTAGAGAAAATCTCACAAAACTCACTTAGAATTGCAGAGAAGAAAGAAGAAGAAAATGAATCAATTATCACTCATGAACACAGAAATGGAGAAATCTGCAGTATAATCATACATCATCTGTAAGCTGGCACTGTGAATAATTGAATACAATACAATACTGTCAAGTGAATTTGAATTAGCAAAAGGTGATTCAAATTCTCCTCAATGTTTGGCTTGGATAGCATTGGAGACATCATCCAATCAGTGGTAGTAGTCACAAATAGTCAAAATTCAGTCAAATGAGTCTAACTGAGTCTAATTGAGTCATGTGAGCACAAATCAAGGGATGGATACTCCAACGAGGACGCATGAGGCTGATGAGGCTGTCAGTAGGTCAAGTGGAACTCTGATACAGACAACTGGAAGCTACAAGTAGTTAAACTGAGCAATAAATGAATAAACTGGTCAATAAATGTTGCAACTGACTGTTAGTGATCCAAGTAGTGTAGTAGGGCGCATATGTCATCCAGGTGAGGAAAACAAGGCGCACTAGGTAGGTAGGAGGGATATTGAGGGATAAATACAGGTTCTAAGGGGCTGAACATGGGCTCCAGGTGCTGGGGAGACTACCATATTGATGACTGGATGCATGCATGCATGCAAATATAAAACATGATGGTGAGAATATTCCAATAGATTCAACTAGATCATTGTGGATGAATTACGGATTGGCTGACGATTCAATGACCACCGCATGGTAACTGGACTACCTTCACACTTGAGTTCGGAAGACACTCTTTCAACTTATTTTATTCAGACCATGTGGAGGAACCCCCCTTGCCAGCAACATTACTGATCGAAGCGACTAGTCGGTCGAAGATCTGACCTAGTGACAAAGATTCTATAGAAGAAGTACGTCTGTAGTGGTACAAATCATGACCACAAGAAGCCATCAGTGAACACCAAATAGTAATCCAGTTTGTCTTTCATTCTACCTGAATAAGTATTCAAAGACAAAGTAAAAATCCCAGTTTAATCAACATGGCTTATCAGATCACAGTACATACTCCTATTTTTTAAGGGAGTGGAGACCCCAAGAAATACTGGATTCTATGTGAATCCCTCTAGAAAGATAACCTCATCGATGATGAAAACCAACAAATTGCACAGTTTGCGGGAGGTCTCTGAAATAGAGCTCTCACCTGGTACATGAATCTCATGGAAAAAGGTCCCAAGAGGAAACAACAAATAAAATATAGTTTCTTATACTTTTTCAAATCAAATGATACCAAGCATATAGTGGGACACAAATTGAAATAAATCAAGAAAAGAATAGGATAAACCCTATGATAATATGATAGAAGATTCAAATATCTCCTCAACCATATGCCATCAAAAATGGACCAAGATGGTGTAATCCAATTCTTTGTGGCAGGTCTACAACCCTGAATAAATACGACACTACTACTGCATGAATACACAACATATGATGACATCTAAAAGAAATATTTAAGAGTCGAGTTGAATGCAAACTACTCAATAGGACCTGTTGATAGATTACTGGAAGAAAATATTGAAACAATACAAATATCACTTCAGCACCTCACCATGATGCATAACGGTCTATGGTGTACCACATGCACGACAAAAGACCATGCAAAATATAAATTCCCTTAAAACAAACAAAAGAGATACCGGGATGAAAAGAATGCATACCATGAAGAATGGAGACAATTTCATGATGATCCCAGGCCATTCCCAGAAGAGAGCAAAACATAGAACTTTTACATGACTCAAACAAATTACTTTTGTGACATTTGCGAAATATTTGAAACCCATTTGACAATATATTTCCCCTATAATGTCGACAATGTAAAACCAAAATGGTGTGGCATATGTCGAACAACTCAGCATATGACTTCCGAATGCATTAAGAACTTAAGGCCAAGGATAATCACCATACAGTATACCAAACAGAGACTGTCAACCAGAATGGTCACGACTTCCACAACAACAATCAGTGCAAAAATGGATACAACCGATGAGACGCATACCACAGTCGTGGAAGATACAATAATCAGGGGAACTTCCCAGCAAGCCAGGGAAAGTGAAGAGAACTTGAGTCCCAACTTTCCATGAAAGGATAGAATGGACCTCAAATTTTGTACAAAATGTGGTGGGAGAGCACAATTTAGAAGAATGTCCCATCATGTTGGAAGACCTTAATCATAAAAAGTAATATTAATCTCATGTCTAGTGTTCCTAAACGTGAAGCATTAAACACTAAAAATTTACAAATAATTAATAGGAAAGGCACAAATATTGGAGGGGATAACCCTCACATCACAAGAATGCAAAGAAAAGAAGATAACTATCCCAATCCAACAAAGCAAAACGAAATCTTTAACAATGCTACAAAAACATTTTGAGGGAATTGTTGTTGAAGAAACTACTACAGAATCTAGAAATAAAATGCTTAATGAGTTATTGAAACTATTAACAAAAGAAGTCATTGTTTCATGCCTAATCGAGTTAATGTATCTTATTAAAAACAACTCAAAGAATGAAAAGATTGCAAAAAACCTCTGCAATTTAAATCAAAAAGATAAAATCAACATCAAACCCCTCGTCGATCTCGAATTTGAAGGGTTCCACATCTCACAAGTCATCCTCGACTTTGGATCCCATTCCAACACAATGACAAGATATACTTTGGAAATTCTTGGTCGTCCCCGACTAATCGAGTCAGGAATCTATCTTAAACTCGCTGACCAAGGGTTGATTGAACTCATTGGTGTCTTGAAAAATGTTAACACCACAATCATGGGTATTAGCACTCATATTGATTTTAATATTATCGACACAAGCAAGGGTTCCAAATCCTTCCCAGCATTAGTCGGTCGTCCTTTGGGTTGAAAAATGAAAGCTTCCATCTCTTTAGAAAAAGATAGAATAAAGTTGAAAGGCGAAGGTAAAAAGGTCATGGTACATATGAACCCATCTCAAGGGAATCCTTGGGAGGATCCAAATGACATTGATGTAGATATAAGACAATCATACCAAGTAATGAAAGATAATGAAGACTTAATAAAACTAAATGAATGGGGCAAATATCATTGGGGATCCCCCATGTCGGTTGGGAAAATTTTGGACTCGGAACTATAAGACTGGCAAGTCAGAAATTACAATGCACGTGCAATAGATTTTTGGTTGATGGAAGTCATCCCTCATCGGGAAACACAAAGATTTTATTCGATACATATCATACCAAAAATATATGAAAATAAAACAAGGGAGTACTCACAACTGGTACCAACAACAATCAAACTAACCAAACTTCCACCATCAAGGTATAAAGAACAAGAGTCACTGAGTCTGCATATTGATCAAGAACCTGAAAACATTAGTGAACAAAGTCACCTACAAAGCTTAGCAGAAACTATTACCAGCCAAGTGGCTCTTTGGTGGAACACTTATGAGGTGTGCATACAAATATGGACAACTGCCTCAACAAATTTTATTGAAGGATGCCTAGGAGAAGCTTCCCAAGAAGCAAAATGTTATCCCTCCAGGAGTCTTCCTAGGTTGTACTCGGAAGAGCCTGGTAACTTGAACTTATCTTGAAGGATGGGGTAAAATGTGGATCAAGTTGGATGACTGAGATCAAAACTCATATGCTCAAAACATACAGGGATACATTCAAATAGACAAGGCTTTAGCCACTGCTGTTCAGGAAGTTTGTAAAAGATAGACAAAAGAACTCTTATCGTGCTAGCAAACTCACACATACAACATATATATATATAAATGGAAAATCACGGCAAGCAAAAGGGCATTGAATATCCAGTTCTCAATACGAAGATAGGATTACAGCTATCTGGCATAGACAAATGAAAACTCAGGAAATAGACATTTCACTGCAAGTATAAAAGATATAAGAATGGAAACTGAACACACATATGGCAAAAGAAGCTTATATAAATGACATGTAACCAGAAGTCTGATAATACAAATTTAAGCAAAGTTTCTCCAAAATCGAACCCTTGTTCTACTTTAGTTATGGGTTTTATAGCCATTACAAAGTTTTTGAGATCCCAAAAGGTGGATCGAATCTGCTAAAAATAACAACTAAGAACAGTTAATGAAAGATGTGACAGTGTATTATGATCAAAATAACTGATTCTTGCTGATACACCTACGCTTGACAGCTGAAACGAGCCGCTGGGGGCTGGAGGACGAGTTTGAAACTGCTGTCTGCAAAAAACTGTAGGTGTCTTTTTCTAAAAATAGACAGGAATATTCCTCTGTTTATCTTGCTGGCGCCCTCAGTCTGGAACTAGAGGTGATCATGATGCTTTGAACGTTCATCAATCCCCTGGAAAACGCCTTTAAGATGCTTGGGCCAGTAGAAAAAGGTTTTGATGCCCAAAGACAAACCTCTGCATTTTCTGCGTTTCGGTAGTTAGCAAAACTAGGCTAGAAAATTATAAGCAACCGAAAAGCTTGTATTCAGTGGCTAATGAATTAGATTAACGCTTCGCCTAAACTACCGAATTGGTTTAAGGCGCTATCAACCTTTCTCTCTTTTCAGTAACCGGGAGGGTTCTTCCTGTATGTCGTAAACTGCCAAATCGGAATTTGACAGCTAATGAACAACTCCTATGTTCTCCAAAGCTGCCGAAAAGGGTGTATGATCCGGCCTGAAATTTTTTTTACAAAACTATGTTTCTGACCCCTGCTGCATGAATTTCTCTTCCCCCTGGGCCAAAACCGGAGGGTCAGCAAAGTTGATTGCAACTGTTGCTAAGGTGTCTAGGTCTGAATGTAGCTTGGGCTGGGGACTCTGAGTTTTTTCCTTACCCTCCAGAGACTCGACCTTCCTCCTCAGCTTGATATTTTCTCTGATCAGCCTAATGTTTCTTCCTCTCATTTTTCCATGTTTCTTGGTCAACCCAAAGACATACATCTCATTATATCTTTCAT
Source organism: Larix kaempferi (assembly GCA_027924585.1). Lineage (NCBI taxonomy): Eukaryota > Viridiplantae > Streptophyta > Pinopsida > Pinales > Pinaceae > Larix > Larix kaempferi. The sequence continues at coordinate 34,270,221 of BSBM01000217.1, forward strand.
TCAGCCTCTCATTTTTCTCCTTGATGACTCTCTAGAGTATCTCGCGTTCATACGCCTGCTGGAGGAGTCAATTAATTTTCTGTGAGGCAGAACTCTTTGCTTTATGAATTAATTCTTCGGCTACCTGCTGACCCTGTTGCTCCATAGATGTAGGGGAAGGTAAATTAACATAGGTGGTCCCCTATCCCATCACAGATTGAGCTGCTTCCTGGAGCTCCTGTTCCGTCGCCACCTCCTTATTTCTTGCTCCGGCTTCCTGCAATTCATCCTCCTCAGAAGCGGTGTAAGGGAGGTTTAAAAGGTTTGCATTCCTTGAAGGGGTCTCTTCTAAAATAGCTCCCTCGCCATCAGTCTTACTTTTGAATGCTAATTTCCTTTTGGCTTTCTTCTCTTTGGGGGTTAAGGAAAGGGGGTCGGTTGTAATTAGGGAAATAGCCCTTCTCTTCCTTTTCCCACTTCTAGGGGTGGAAGACTTCTTTCCATATTCCAGTTGCAATTTTGTTTCGAACCCACTCCGGAAAGGGAAGAAAGCCCAGTTCATGCTTTTCCTTTGCAACAACTCAGACACTATGAGCTTGATCAGACCGTGGTGGTACAACCTGCTGGCGATTTTGGTTGGCTGGGCTTTGACCTGACGTGCCATTTTAGTCAGGCTCTTGTGGAGGAAAAAGGGGAGATTTAAGGGGCTCTTGCCAGTGAAGTGATCCAATAATCTAAAATGGTAAATCAGCACCCTGTTATACCTGCCTTCACAGGTTATGCAAACCAGAATTGACTTCAATAGAAGCTGCCATTTATCCTCCAGATATGACATAGGGATGTCTTTCTTCCATACCAGGCTTTTATGCTCAGGTTTCATATAGGATTGAAATTTGAAATCTTTTGCGACTGTGGTCTTAAACCAATTTTCACCGGTCGCTGGAAGTTCTGTCACCTGGGCTATAAGGGCCTTGTCCACCTGGAACTCCTCCTTGCCTATTACATCCCTACTGCCCTCAAACGTGAGGGAAAATGCTTCGGCCACCTGTTGATGAGAACCCTGTAGCTTTTTGCAAAAATTATAGCAGTCGACATTTTTGAAGAATTGACATACCTCGGGGTGCACCTCCAAGTAGAAGATGTCGTTCAACTCCTTCCTCAGGACCGCTCCTCCTCCTTTCTTCATGTGCAACCTGCTCGCTGGCGCCTGCTACTAAAATTGGGACTAAGGGAGAGACGGGAAATCAGAGAGAAAATGAGTTCAATCGACATGGTGAGGGTGAAAGAGGAAAGGTGGTGGCTCTTTTCGGGAACTGACTCCGAGGAGTGTGAAAAGGTTGTTAATCATGAGGGATTAATGATGGCTACTGCGGCATGATTATACCAGAGGAACGAAATTCTAGAGTGCTGGTATGTGGAGAGGAAACGAGGTCCATCTGGCCAAAGGTATGGCGATGGCATCCGACCTCACCTTGGGGAAGATCATGTTTTCCCTAAAGTGACCCTTTTGACAGCTAATCCATAATGAATTCCCTTTGCATTACGACCAAACCTCTAATTTGACGTGTCCACCGATTGACGCCGACTAAGTTTCGGTAGCCGATAATCTGCCTTTAACCCCGCACGTTTCTGCAAAAATATTCACCAATGCCCCTTTTTTTCTTTCTGTGGCTGTAGACAATCCAGCCTTTGGATGGTAAGTTGCGAAAAAGTATCTGCCTTTTCGGTGGCTAATGAACACCATCGTGTTTTCCCAAGCCCCTGAAAACGGCCCCATGGATCACGAAAACGACTTTGCTTTCGGCAGCTACGGGAGGTTCCATTTTTGAACTGTGAACTGTGGAAAATATCTATCTTTCGGTGACTAATGAACACCCTCATATTCGCCCCAAGACACCGAAAACTGTCCCGTGACTCACGCTGTAATTTTGTCCTTTCGACAGTTGGGGTGTTTTGTCTTTCACATGATAAGCTGTCGAAAATAGGTTTTTCGGTAGCTAATGAACCATCGTTAGGCCTGCCTAAGCTACCGAAACCTGAAAGTTCTTTTTGGGAGGAGAGTCAACTTAAAATGTTATTTCAAACTTCATTACCTATTTCAACTTATCAAACTGAAACTCAAACGCATGCAAAAAATGAAAAATTAAAAACTTCCTATCACCTAGATACCATGACTAGTATATGTTTATTGAGGAGATAACATCTGGCTCCTACTTGGGGATGGAAACCTCCCAGCGAGGATCCAAGAACCACAGACCAAATTCCTTTCCTAAAAAAAAACAAAACTCTAACCCTAACTTCTGGTGTTCCATTGGGCATGGAGTTATTTGTAAACAAGAAAAAAAAAACTAAAAACAAAATGATATTTACAGTGACCAGGCTGTGAAGCCTCAAATGAAATAAAGTTTCAGGAAACAGCCACTGACTAGGCCACCGAACATCTCTTGACCTTCTAGGATTTGCAGTTTGCAAGTATTGTTCTGCTTTGCTTGAGTTATTACGTAAGGACCTGTCTAGAGAGAATCAAACTTGACGTGGTTGCCTTTGTCCTGCCTGGGGGCATCCCATTTCAATACCCAGTGTCCCACCTAAAAACTGTCCATCTTGGCCTTCTTGTCAAAGGTGCATTTTATTTTTTCCTGATGAGCTTCTGACCTTTCCGATAATTGCTCTCTGGTCTGCTGCAATTCAACCAAATCGAGCATTCTTCTCACCATGTCATTTGGTTCATCTTGTTCCTCCTGAATGAATTTAGTCACTGGTAGGATTAGCTAAACTAGGAAAATGGCATCAGTACCATAAACCAATCTGAAGGGAGAGGTCCCTATAGATTTCTTATTTGTCACCCTGTCAGCCCAGAGAGAAAATTTTAGCTTTGAATCCCAACTCCTTTGATTTTCCTCCAATAGTTTTTTGATGATCTTGACTAGGATTTTATTGGAAGACTCGGCGAGGCCATTGCCTTGAGGGTAGTAGGGAGTGGAGTGAACTAACTGAATGCCCATTGATTTGCACATGTGGATTAACTTTTTATCTTTGAAAGCAGGAGCATTATCAGTTACCATCCTTTTTGGGCAACCGAATCTGGTGAGGATGTTTTCATATAGAAATTTCATGATAACCTGATGGTTAACATTCCTGGTGGGAATTGCCTCTATCCATTTGGTGAAATAATCAGTGGCTACCAAGATCCATCTATTTTGACTGTTGGATGAAGGATTGATCTCCCTTATGAAGTCAAGGCCCCATTGCTGGAAAGGACCATTAACCACAATAGGCTTCAAGGGGAGGGATTTCAGCTGCTGTTTTCCCGTGAATCTTTTGCATTTGTCACAAGTTTTCACAAAAGTGTATACGTCAGAGAACAGACAAGGCCAATAGTACCTAGCCCTTAGAATTCAATGGGAGGTAGTTTTCCAGTAATGATGCCCCCCACATATGCTTGAATGGAAGTGATGCATGACTTGACCTAATTCTTCTTTGTCTAAACACCTTAACAGAACTCCAGCAGGGTCTTTCCAATACAGCAGATTATCACTTACGCAAAATTTTACAGATTTGAGCTTGAGAGATCCTTCCTGAGTTGTACTAAGTCCAGGAGGAACTTCTAAATTTTGCAGGAAATGAATGATACCTGAATACCACTCACATGAGAGCAAATTTTCAGCCACCTGTTGGCTGTTACATTGTTCTGGTGCAGCTACCTCTGTTGGAAAATTTTTAGAATTTATTCCGATGAAATTAATGTCTAATAGTTTTCAATTCTCTTCAGCCATTAGCTTGGCCAGACCTTGGCCCTTTATTAATCTGGTGGGCTTCACCTCTATGTCAATTTCAATTAGCTTGGTGATCCATTTGGCCCTCTTGCCATCAATGTCAGGCTGAGTTAAAACATCCTTTACATAAGCTGAAGGGACATAGGCTATAACCTTTGCATGTAGGATATAAATTTGGAATGATTTTAATGATTTAATTAGAGCATAGGCTTGTTTCTCTATGGGATCGTACTTCAGCTTGGCATCCCTCAAAGTTTTGCTGAAGAAGGCAATTGGATGATCAAGCCCTTCATCATCTTTCTGTAGTGAGACTACTGCCACTGTATCATGGGAAGCAAAAGAGAAAATATAGAACACCTTGGTGTAATCTGGACTAATCAGGGTAGGAGCTTCCATGATAGTTTGCTTGATGGCTTCGAAAGAGTGCCTCTCCTTTTCTGTCCATTTCGTTTCAGCTCCCTTTTTTAGCATGGAGGTTATGTCCTTTACCATCTCAGAAAAAATTTGGAATAAACCTCCCGATGAAATTTATCTTACCGAGGAAAGACTGGATGTCCTTTTTCGACCTTGGTATAGACACCTTCTGAATCGCTTCAACCCGAACTGGATCAATCCTTACTCCCTGTGTTGAAACTATGTGGCCCAAGAGCTTTCCCTCCCTAAGAGCAAACTGTGACTTCTTAGGATTCAAAGAAATTCCAAATTCTCTGCATTTCAAGAAGACCTCCCTTAGGTGTTGCAAATGTTCTTCGTGAATATTCGAGTATACTATGATATCATCAAGGTATATGAGGACGAACTTATCCTTGATCCCCACAAACGCTATATCCATGGCCCTCTGAAAATTGGCCCCGGCATTCATCAGTCCAAATAGCATCTTGGCGTACATGAAGGTACCCCAGGGAGTGGTAAAGGCTGTCTTCTCCTGATCATTGGGGTGTACATAAATTTGATTATAGCCTGAGAAGTCATCTAGAAATGACATGACCCTAGCTCCTGACACTCTCTGCACTAAATGCTCCATCTTGGGCAGAGGGTAGTTATCTTTTTGGGAACCTTTGTTTAGGTTCCTGAAATCGACACATAGCCTGACTTCACCATTTTTCTTCCTCACTATTACCAAATTCGCGACCCATTTAGAATACCTTAGTGGGATTATGATCTTAGCATCAAGGAGCTTTTTTATTTCCCTCTCAATCACAGGTAACAGGAGAGGGTTGATAGGCCTTAGCTTCTATTTAAAAGGCATGGTGACTTTTTCCAGTGGAATTCTATGTTGAATGGTGTCTTCGTCATAATTTTTTAGGTCACTATATTCCCAAGCCAACACATCTACAAAATCCTTTACCAGGCTGCAGTAACCTGACCTCTGATCAGCTGTCAACTCGGTGGACAGATTTATGAATTTAGGGTTATCCTGGCTGCCTATATTATGTTCATGGACAGCTGGGTCTTTTTCCTTATTCACGGGTTTAAAGGGGATGTCATTATGGTCAAACAGCCTTTCAAGAGGTACTAGGCCCCTAGGTATATGATTTCCTGGCAATTGGACAATGTCATGTTGGCCTATTTTCCCTTGCAATTTAGATCTCTGAGATTCTTCTATATTCAGGTTTTCTTGGTCAATATGCATATCAGAAAATTCATTAACAACCTGGAGAAATCTACTAAGCTCATCATCATTCTCAAAAACTTTCCAAAATTTGACATTATCGGGTAGGGATGGCCTGTACCTGACTTGGATATCATAATTCAACTTGGGAGGCATGGGAGGGATGAACGTGCTAGCAGAGATAGAAAGGGAATTAGCCAGGTGGTTCATGGCTCGTGGGATATAAGAAATCTCAAAAAACATGAAGGAATCTCTGAGTTTCCATACCTCATCTCTGTATGACTTCGATCTGACTTTCTTTGCTTGATAATTTTCATTCACTTACTGTATGATGAGCTCTGCATCTCCAAATATTTTCAGGCACATGATTCCCATCTCTTTGGCAGCCTTGACTCCCAACATCAAAGCCTCGTACTCTACTATATTATTTGTAGTTTTGAACTCCAGTTTATAAGACAAATGAGTGACGTCCTTCAGAGGAAAGATCAAGACTACACCTGCACCTGCTGAAGCCTGGGTACTAGCACCATCAAAAAACATGCTCCACACAACAGTGGTTACTTCCTTAGGTTGCTGACTAGTAGGCTTTGTGAGTTGTAGAGGGGCTGACTGATCGTCATCTATTTGTAGGATACATGCTCCAAAATTTGTATCCACTGTGTAAATGGGGTGATTTACAGAATTCTTCTCATTGTTGATGATATAAGCCATCCGGTTTTCCCTGTAGAGCCTTTTAGTTTCACCTCCAAACATAGGAATGGTAGCATAAGTCAGATCCATTTGTAGGGTACCCCCTATCCATTTACTCCATGATCCGGACAAGAGGATACCAAACTTCGGTGGGATGTCAGAAACCACTACATCCATTACCATGATTTTTTAAGGCAGTTGAGTCAAGTTTATGACAAGATCCTTTATGAGGCCCAGGCATCTGACTTTTCTGGAGTCAAAAGAGAAGAGATCATGGTAGGGTTTTGTGATGCTAAGCCCAAGTTCGTCCATCACAGCTTTAGGCATGAGGTTGTGAGAGGCTCCTGAGTCAAGTAAGCAATGCTGAAGAATATTGTCATGGATGTTTAAGGATATATAAAAAGGTGGGCAGGACCCGTCCTGTTCTTCAAACATGGGACCTAGGGTTACCGTGGGCTTATCGTCTTGTAAATTCAGAAAGTCAGCATCTATGGGTGCTTTTGGTTGGAGGGATTTCAGTATAGATGACTTGAAGGAATCGTTTTTCATCAACTAAATTAGTGGAAAAGGGATTTTTATTTTCTGAATCTCAGTTTCGAGATTGAAGGAGTAGGGCAACTTGTCAGGGATTCTTGTCTCTTGGGCTAGAGCTGTAAGTTGGACAGGATCTAGGACAGCTGGCTAAGATGGTCTTTGCTGCTATTTTGCAAGAGCAATAACCTATTTTGCAGGAGCAGCAGGCTGCTATTTTGAAAGAGTGACAGACTATTTTGTAGGAGCAGTAGGCTGCTTCATGGGGGCAGGAGTCTTCTTCCCAGGAGCAAGGGTTAAAGGTTTCTTAGCAATAGTCCTGGGCCTCAAATCATAGCTCCTTTGATCATCAGCCTAATACAGTGATTCCTCGGTGATTTGTTCATCCATGAGGTCTTCCTCATAATCAGATTGTGTCAGGAAGGCGAGGTTAACCTTAACCTCCATGCAGTTGGAATTGTCTTCTTCTTCTGCTCCTCCCTGAATAAGTTACTATTCTTCTTCTAATACCACATGCTGGAAAGGGGCTCTGATCCTTTGTTCTTCAACTGGATTCCTATCTCTCTGGAGGATCTGAGCCTATGGGCCATTTCTTCTGTAAGGGGGAGCATTGGTGTTCCTGGGAACAAACTCATTCGGTCCTTTACTTCTTGCAGGTGGCTGGCCTTGCACTTTCAGCTTGGACATTTCGGAGGTCAGGCTGTCCAGCATTTTAGCCTTTTTTTCCAGGTTAGTTCCTGACAAGGAGGAGGAATCTGGGGTCTGCCTTTTCTTGTCGATTTTCCCTTTGAGGATCTTAGATGCAGCCATATTTGAATCAACTTCGAGTGCAGCATCTTGCATGAGAAATAAAGAGGCAGATCTTCTTTCTCAGAGATGAAGACAAAACTCAGGTTCGAAAGCATTTGCATAGGTAATCCTGGCTGAGGTATCTGTGGGTTTGATCTCCGCAGGGATTTTGCTAAACATTTTATTAAACCTCTTGGTGAAAGCTGAAACAGACTCGCCACTTTCTCTCTTCAAATTATCAAATTCTATGAGGTAATAAAGGTGGTTTCTTCTTTCCCCCCAATGCTTAAAAAACAGTTCATCTAGGGCTTCGATATCATTTATTGACCCAGCAGGTAATTATTTGAACCATTTTTTGGCCTGGCCATCTAAACTTTGCACAAACACCCTAGTCCATACATCTTCGTGCTCGATATTTATCGTTTCAGCATAGCTATAGAATGCCTCCAAGTGCTCTTCGGCTTTAAAATCCCCCTCCCCGGTGAACTTTGGCATATATTTTTGGTAATCTCTGGTAGGCATAGCAGCAAGGGGATTAGGAAAATTTAGAGGGGCATACCTAGCAATGAGGATCTTTTCTGTTTTGGTCAGAGGGACAGCCATAGTGGGTGTGGCTACTGAAAGGGTGGCAGAAGGTATTTTGGGTGTGAATGGTAGTTGAGGAGGTATAGGAAATGATGAAGGTGAGGGTTTTAATTCAGTGGAGTCTCCAAAAATTGGGGTGAAACAAATTGATGGTTGTTTTGGACAATCGGTTCTCTTACTGGACTATGCAAGTAACGAGGACAACCTCTCTTCACGCTAGTTCAAAAGGTCCTGAAAAATATTTTCAATGGCAAGTACATTGGTGTAAACAAAAGGGTACTTCTCTTCTGTTTCAGTCGGTAAGGGCTGCAGGTAGGAGGAACAACCTTCTTCTTTGATGGGTTCTAGGATTTCTTTTCCTAGGTCAACTCAGGTAGAAGATTTAGGACTAGGTACTTGGGCAGCAGAAATGAATGAGGATACTTGAGCCCATAAGTCTTCTGATCTACTTATAGTTTCTTGTGAACCAGCTGCTTCGGGGAATGGAGATTCAAAAGGAGTTTCATTTGATGAGAAAGAAGAAATACCTCTGGTAGTGCCTGATGCAGTTCCCCTTGTGGACCTGAAAATCTGCCTCTGCATAGTCCTTCCTCTCCTTATAATCTATTCGGGATCTGAAACAGGTGTCACTGGTGGCCTTTGAGGATTTGATCTGGTACTTGATCTTCTCAAAGCCACTTCGTTCCAATGGAGTCTCCAGATAGATGATTACAACTGAAATAATGTCCAAGCTTTGTCTATCATCAAAGATGGAACTATGTCATCTCCCACGGAAGCTCCTGCTTCAATAATCTTTCCCCGGCAACGGCGCCAAAATGTTATCCCTCCAGGAGTCTTCTTAGGTTGTACTCGGAAGATCCTGGTAACTTGAACTTATCTTGAAGGATGGGGTAAAATGTGGATCAAGTTCGATGACTAAGATCAAAACTCATATGCTCAAAACATACAGGGATACATTCAAATAGACAAGGCTTTCGCCACTGGTGTTGAGGAAGTTTCTAAAATATAGACAGAAGAACTCTTATCGTGCTAGCAAACTCATACATACAACATATATATATAAATGGAAAATCACGGCAAGCAAAAGGGCACTGAATATCCAGTTCTCAATACGAAGATAAGATTACAGCTATCTGGCATAGACAAATGAAAACTCAGGAAATAGACATTTCACTCCAAGTATAAAAGATATAAGAATGGAAACTGAACACACATATGGAAAAAGAAGCTTATATAAATGATATGTAACCAAAAGTCTGATAATACAAATTTAAGCAAAGTTTCTCCAAAATCAAACCCTCGTTCTACTTCAGTTCTGGGCTTTATAGCCATTACAAAGTTTTTGAGATCCCAAAAGGTGGATCGAATCTGCTAAAAATAACAACTAAGAACATTTAATGAAGGATGTGACAATGTATTATGATCAAAATAATTGATTCTTGCTGATACACCTACGCTTGACAGTTGAAACGAGCCGCTAGGGGCTGGAGGACGAGTTTGAAACTGCTGTCTGCAAAAACCTGTAGGTGTCTTTTTCTAAAAATAGACAGGAATATTCCTCTGTTTATCTTGTTGGCGCCCTCAGTCTGGAACCAGAGGTGATCATGATGCTTTGAACGTTCATCATTCCCCTAGAAAACGCCTTTAAGATGCTCGGGCCAGCAGAAAAAGGTTTTGATGCCCAAAGACAAACCTTTGCATTTCTGCGTTTCGGTAGTTAGCAAAACTGAGCTTGAAAATGATAAGCAACCGAAAACCTTGTATTCGGTGGTTAATTAATTAGAATAACGCTTCTCCTAAACCATCGAATCACTTTAATCCGATGGGAACCTTTCTCTCTTTCCGGTAACCGGGAGGGTTCTTCCTGTATGTCGTAAACTGCCAAATCGGGATTCGACAGCTAATGAACAACTCCTATGTTCGCCCAAGCTGCCGAAAATGGTGTATGATCCAGCCTGCAAAAATTTTTACAAAACTATGTTTCTGATCCCTGCTACTCATCTCCCTATTGCCTGAATTTCTCTTTTCTCTGGGCCAAAACCAGAAGGTCAGCAAAGTTGATTGCAACTGTTGCTAAGGTGTCGAGGTCTGAATGTAGCTTGGGCTGGGGACTCTGATTTTTTTCCTTACCCTCCAGAGACTCGACCTTCCTCCTCAACCTGATATTTTCTCTGATCAGCCTAATGTCTCTTCCTCTCATTTTTCCATGTTTCTTGGTCAACCCGTGAAAAGAGACATACAGCTCATTATATCTTTCAGTCAGCCTCTCATTTTTCTCCTTGATGACTCTCTAGAGTATCTCGCGTTCATATGCCTACTGTAGGAGTCGATTAATTTTCTGTGAGGCAGAAGTCTTTGATTTATGAATTAATTCTTCTGCTACCTACTGACCTTGTTCCTCCATAGATGTAGGGGAAGTTAAATTAACAAAGGTGGTCTCCTGTCCCATCACAGATGGAGCTGCTTCCTGGAGCTCCTATTCTGTCGTCACCTCCTTATTTCCTACTCCGGCTTCCTGCAATTAATCCTCCTCAGAATCGGTGTAAGGGAGGTTTAAAAGGTTTGCATTCCTTGAAGGGGTCTCTTCTAAAACAGCTCCCTCGCCCTCAGTCTTACTTTTGAATGTTAATTTCCTTTTGACTTTCTTCTCTTTGGGGGCTGAGGAAAGGGGGTCGGTTGTAATTAGGGAAATAGCCCTTCTCTTCCTTTTCCCACTTCTAGGGGTGGAAGACTTCTTTCCATCTTCTGGTTGCAATTTTGTTTCGAACCCACTCCAGAAAAGGAAGAAAGCCCAGTTCATGCTTTTCCTTTGAAACAACTCAAAGACTATGAGCTTTATTAGAGCGTGTGGTACAACCTGCTGGCAATTTTGGTTGGCTCGGCTTTGACCTTATGTGCCATTTTACTCAGGCTCTTGTGGAGGAAAAAGGGGAGATTTAAGGGGCTCTTGCCAGTGAAGTGATCCAATAATCTAAAATGGTAAATCAGCACCCTGTTATACCTGCCTTCACAGGTTATGCAAACCAGAATTGACTTCAATAGAAGCTGCCATTTATCCTCCAGATATGACATAGGGATGTCTTTCTTCCATACCAGGTTTTTATGCTCAGGTTTCAGATAGGAATGAAATTCGAAATCTTTTGCGACTGTGGTCTTAAACCAATTTTCACCAGTCGCTCGAAGTTCTGTCACCTGGTCTATAAGGGCATTGTCCACCTGGAACTCCTCCTTTCCTATTACGGCCCTACTCTCGTCAAACGTGAGGGAAAATGCTTCGGCCACCTGTTGATGAGAACCCTGTAGCTTTTTGCAAAAATTATAGCAGCCGGCATTTTTGAAGAATTGACATACCTCGGGGTGCGCCTCCAGGTAGCAGATGTTGTTCAACTCCTTCCTCTGCAAACTGCTCGTTGGCGCCTGCTGCTAAAATCAGGACTGAGGGAGAGACGGGAAATCAGAGAGAAAATGAGTTCAATCGACGTGGTGAGGGTGAAAGAGGAAAGGTGGTGTGGCTTTTCGAGAACTGACTTCGGGGAGTGTGAAAAGGTTGTTAATCATGAGGGCTTAATGATGGCTACTACGGCATGATTATACCAGAGGAACGAAATTCTAGAGTGCTAGTATGCAGAGAGGAAATGAGGTCCATCTGGCCAGAGGTATGGCAATGGCCTCTGGCCTCACCTTGGGGCAGATCATTTTTCACTGAAGTGACCCTTTCAGCGGCTAAGCCATAATGAATTCCCTTTGTATTACGACCAAACCCCTGATTTGACGTGTCCACCGATTGACGCCAACTCAGTTTCGGTAGACGATAATCTTCCTTTAACCCCGCACGCTGTCGGAAAAAATCTTCACCAATGCCCCTTTTTTTCTTTCGGTGGTTGTAGACAATCCAGCCTTTGGATGGTAAGCTGCGAAAAGGTCTCCGCCTTTTTGGTGGCTAATGAACACCATGGTGTTCGCCCAAGCCCCCAAAAACGGCCCCATGGATCACAAAAATGAATTTGCTTTCGGCAGCTACAGGAGGTTCCATTTTTGAACTGTGAACTGCGGAAAATATCTACCTTTCGGTGGCTATTGAACACCCTCGTATTCGCCCAAGCCACCAAAAACTGTCCCGTGACTCACGCTGTAATTTTGTCCTTTCGGAAGTTGGGCCATTTCGTCTTTCACATGATAAGCTGTCGAAAACAAGGTTTTCGATAGCTAATGAACCATCGCTAGGCCCGCCTAAGCTACAGAAACATGAAAGTTCTTTTTGGGAGGAGAGCCAGCTTAAAATGTTATTTCAAACTTCATTACCTATTTCAACTTATCAAACTGAAACTCAAAAGCATGCAAAAAATGAAAAATTAAAAACTTCCTATCACCTAGATACCATGACTAGTCTATGTTTATTGAGGAGATAACATCTGGCTCCTACTCGGGGATGGAAACCTCCCGGCGAGGTTCCAAGAACCACAGACCAAATGCCTTTCCTAAAAAAAAAAAAACTCTAACCCTAACTTCTGATGTTACATTGGGCATGGATTTATTTGTAAACAAGAAAAAAAAAACTGAAAACAAAATGATATTTACAGTGACCAGGCTGTGAAGCCTCAGATGAAATAAACTTTCAGGAAACGCCCATTGACTAGGCCACCGAACATCTCTTAACCTTCTAGGATTTGCAGTTTGAAGGTATTGTTTTGCTTTGCTTGATTTATTACGTAAGGACCTATCCAAAGAGAATCAAACTTGTCATGCTTGCCTTTGTCCTGCCTGGGGGCATCCGATTTCAATACCCAGTCTCCCACCTGAAAACTGTCCATCTTTGCCTTCTTTTCAAAGGTGCCTTTTATTTTTTCCTGATGAGCTTCTGACCTTTCCACTAATTGCTCTCTGGTCTGCTGCAATTCAACCAAATCAAGCATTCTTCTCACCATGTCATTTGGTTCATCTTGTTCCTCCTGAATGAATTTAGTCACTGGCAGGATTAGCTGAACTAGGAAAATGGCATTAGTACTATAAACCAATATGAAGGGAGAGGTCCCTATATATTTCTTATTTGTCACCGTGTCAGCCCAGAGAGCAAATTTTAGCTTTGAATCCCAACTCCTTTGATTTATAGTTTTTTGATGATCCTAACTAGGCTTTTATTGGAAGACTCAGTGGGGCCATTGCCTTGAGGGTAGTAGGGAGTGGACTGAACTAACTGAATGCCCATTGATTCGCACATGTGTACTAACTCTTTATCTTTTGAATCAGGAGCATTATTAGTTACCAGCCTTTTTGGGCAGCGAAATCTAGTGAGGATGTTTTCATATAGAAATTTGATGATAACCTAATGGTTAGCATTCCTGGTGGGAATTGCCTCTATCCATTTGGTGAAATAATCAGTGGCGACCAGGATCCATCTGTGTTGACCATTGGATGAAGGATTGATATCCCCTATGAAGTCAAGGCCCCATTGCTGGAAAGGACCATTAACCACAATAGGATTCAAGGGGAGGGATTTCAGCTGCTGTTTTCCCATGAATCTTTGGCATTTGTCACAAGTTTTCACAAAAGTGTATATGTCAGAGAACAGAGAAGGCCAATAGTACCCAGCCCTTACAATCTCGTTGGCAGTAGTTTTCCAGTAATGATGCCCCCCACATATGCTTGAATGGAAGTGATGCATGACTTGACCGGATTCTTCTTTGTCCAAACACCTTAACAGAACTCTAGCAGGGTCTTTCCAATACAGGAGATTATCTCTTATGCAAAATTTTACAGATTTGAGCTTGAGAGATCGTGCCTAAGTTGTACATAGTCCAGGGGGAACTTCTAAATTTTGCGGGAAATGAATGATACCTAAATACCACTCACATGAGAGCAAATTTTCAGCCACCTGTCGACTATTACATTGTTCTGCTGTAGCTACCTCTGTTGACAAATTTTCAGAATTTATTCCAATGAAATTAATGTCTAATAGTTTGCAATTCCCTTCAGCCATCAGCTTGGCTAGACCTTGGCCCTTTATTTACCTGGCGAGCTTCACCTATATGTCAAATTCAATCATCTTGGCGATCCATTTGGCCCTCTTTCCATCAATGTCAGGCTGAGTTAAAACATCCTTTACAGAAGCTGAAGGGACATAGGCTATAACCTTTGAATGTAGGATATAAATTCGGAATGCTTTTAATGATTTAATTAGAGCATAGACCTGTTTCTCTATGAGATCGTACTTCAGCTCAGCATCCCTCAATGTTTTGCTAAAGAAAGCAACTGGATGATCAAGCCCTTAATCATCTTTCTATAGTAAGACTGCTGCCACTATATCATGGGAAGCAAAAGAGAAAATATAGAACACCTTGATGTAATCTGGACTAATCAAGGTAGGAGCTTCCATGATAGCCTGCTTGATGGCTTCAAAAGAGTGCCTCGCCTTTTTTGTCCATTTGGTTTCAGCTCCCTTTTTTAGCATGGAGGTTATGTGCTTTACCAGCTCAGAAAAATTTGGAATAAACCTCTTGATAAAATTTATCTTACCGAGGAAATACTAGATATCCTTTTTCGACCTTGGTATAGATACCTTCTGAATCACTTCAACCCGAACTGGATCAATCCTTACTCCCTGTGTTGAAACTATGTGGCCCAGGAGCTTTCCCTCCCCAAGAGCAAACTGTGACTTCTTAGGATTCAAAGAAATTCCAAATTCTCTGCGTTTCAGGAAGACCTCCCTTAGGTGTTGCAAATGTTCTTCGTGACTATTCGAGTATACTGTGATATCATCGAGGTATATGAGGACGAACTTATCCTTGATCCCCACAAACTCTATATCCATGGCCCTCTGAAAAGTGGCCTCGGCATTCATCAGTCCAAACGGCATCTTGGCGTACATGAAGGTACCCCAGGGAGTGGTAAAGGCTATCTTCTCCTGATCATCGGGGTGTACAGAAATTTGATTATAGCCTGAGAAGCCATCTAGAAATGACATGACCCTAGCTCCTGACACTCTCTGCAATAAATGCTCCATCTTGGGCAGAGGGTAGTTATCTTTTTGGGAGCCTTTGTTTAGGTTCCTGAAATCGACACATAGCCTGACTTCACCATTCTTCTTCCTCACTATTGTTAAGATTTAATATGCTAAGACAGAAAATAGCAGCATTACATTCCATTTCACAATAATAGCATATACAGGATCATTGAAGAAACAACAAGCACAGCATAAACACAAGAGACACAGATTTATCCTGGGAAACCCTCATGGGGTAGAAAACCCAGCAAAGCTTCCTCAATATAGATGACCAGCAAATACAAAGATGAAAACCAAAGACATGATCTCCTCCTCCACAATATCAGACCTCTCCTCCACAACTGCGCCTCTCTCAAGTGAGTGAGTGTGTCAAATGAGGAACACACCTCCTCTATTTATACACTACTCTGACATATCTTTTACACAAGTACATGTAGGCTCGTATTTAACCATTAGGTTAAATACCCTATTATAACTGACTGGGCCGACCCCACTAGGGTGGTCTAACAACCCTTTGACCCACATAACACATACAGGGCCGACCCCCACTATGGAAGTCTAATAACCCAAGTTACCACATTCCGACGGAGGAATAAACATCTCCGGATATACAATAAGATCTTTACGGAGGAATGAAACATCTCCGGAATAATAAAGTACAAATATAATATTCTTTGAAGTTACAATATTTCAACACTCCCCCTTAACGAGAAGGATATTATAACAGTATCTGCACAAGCAAGGAGTCATCAACATCATACATGATACATCTATAAATCATTGGAAGCTTTCTCAACATCATCAGTAACTCAAGCAGTTACTAGAATATCTTCAATACTGGAACATCAACATCTTCAGTACTGAGTCTTTATCTTCTGCAGCACTCGAACAGCTATAACAACATCAACATCTGGATCCTCATGATCATCAGCATCGTCATCATACGATCATCAGTATCGGGATCATCTCTATCTACAGCATCTGGATCATCTCGATCTACAGCATCTGGATCATCTCGATCTACAGCATCTGGATCATCACGATCTACAGCATCTGGATCATCTCGATCAACAGCATCTGGATCATCTCGATCTACAATATTTGGATCATCTCGATCTACAGCATCTGGATCATCTCGATCTACAGCATCTGGATCATCTCGATCTACATCATCTGGATCATCTGTATTAGTATCCACACCAATACATTTATCATCAAAGCATGTATTCTTACTAATACATATATCATCAAAAACGTGTATTCTCACTAAAGCATGTATTCTCACTAATACATCTATTATCAAAAGCATGTATTCTCACTAATACATCTATCATCAAAAGCATGTATTCTCACTAATACATCTATCATCAATACATAGCAGCATACCCTGCAACACACACGATCATATTACAGGATGATCAATCCCGCTCTCTTTAGGACATAGGTCCATGGATGATACAATCCAGATCAGGTTCCAGGATGATCAATCCTTATCACTTTAAGACAAGTCTCATGTCTAGGGACGATGCAATCCCGATCAAGTTCCAGGATGATCAGTCCTTATCACTTTAAGACAAGTCTCATGTTTAGGGACGATGCAATCCCGATCAAGTTCCAGGATGATCAATCCTTATCACTTTAAGACAAGTCTCATGTCTAGGGATGATGCAATCCCATCCGTACATTTAGGACCGTGTCCAAGGATGACTTAATCCTTCAACCGTACATTTAGGACCACGTCCAAGGATGACTTAATCCTCAACCATACATTTAGGACCACGTCCAAGGATGACTTAATCCTCAACCGTACATTTAGGACCACGTCCAAGGATGACTTAATCCTCAACCGTACATTTAGGACCACGTCCAAGGATGACTTAATCCTCAACAGTACATTTAGGACCACGTCCAAGGATGACTTAATCCTCAACCGTACATTTAGGACCACGTCCAAGGATGACTTAATCCTCAACCGTACATTTAGGACCACGTCCAAGGATGACTTAATCCTCACTTGTCCACTAAGGACTTCATTCTCGGAGACATATGTCTATGGCTCTCTTTAGGACTAAAGTCCAGGGATGATCCAATCCCCTCATGTCCACCAAGGACTTCATTCTCGAAGACATACGTCTACGGCTCTCTTTAGGACTGAAGTCCAGGGATGATCCAATCCCCTCATGTCCACCAAGGACTTCATTCTCGAAGACATACGTCTACGGCTCTCTTTAGTAATGAAGTCCAGGGATGATCCAATCCCCTCATGTCCACCAAGGACTTCATTCTCGAAGACATACGTCTACGGCTCTCTTTAGGAATGAAGTCCAAGGATGATCCAATCCCCTCATGTCCACCAAGGACTTCATTCTCGAAGACATACTGTCTCTGTCTCAATTCAAAGGACTAAAGTCCAAGGACTATCCAATCCCCTTACCTGTTCATTCAGGATTTTGTTCTCGGAGACATCATGTCTACGGCTCAATTCAAAGGACTAAAGTCCGAGGACGATCCAATCCCCTTACCTGTTCATTCAGGATTTTGTTCTCGGAGACATCATGTCTACGGCTCAATTCAAAGGACTAAAATCTGAGGACGATCCAATCCCCTTACCTGTTCATTCAGGATTTTTTTCTCAGAGACATCATGTCTACGGCTCAATTCACAGGACCAAAGTCCGAGGACGATCCAATCCCCTTACCTGTTCATTCAGGATTTTGTTCTCGGAGACATACGTCTACAACTCTTTTTAGAACATGTGTTCAAGGATGATACAATCCCCTTGTCACCTTAGACCCTATCTAAGGACCATCCACCAACCTCTCTGTCGGCATCACCAATATAGGTATTCACATCATCGACCTCACTGTCGATGCAGGCAATCTCATCATAAGTGATCACATCACTCCCCCTTTCGAGGAGGGTCCTTCTGGACTATATTAAGTTTGTCTCGGAAAACTTTACTTGAGGTAGAGGTTTGGTTAGTACATCGGATCGGTAGAGGTTTGGTTAGTACAATGGTAATTTGTTACAAATTCAAACTTTAATTCCTATCTGCACCATATCTCGTATATAGAAATGTCAGATCTCTATGTGCTTTTGACTTATCATGGAACACTAGATTCTTTGCCATTTTAGTACAACTTTGTTTGTCACATAGGATCACAGTTGGGTTCATCTCTAAGTCAAACAATTCTGAAGCCATGCCATTTCACAATTAGCAGAGCAAGCAGCCATATATTCCGCTTGTGCTAGACTGCTTCCTGCTACCACAAGATCATGGTTGATCCCAGACAATAACATCTTCTTGATGTGCTCTTCATGTCTGATACACTTTCTACTCAATCAATATCTGTGTAGCCATCTGAATTCATGATCTCCATAGATCAAAGTCTATTGTATCCTTTAGGTACCTCATCTCATGCTTCGCAACTAACAGACGAACACTTCTAGTTTCCACTAGATACTGACTCAAGGTGTTTGCAGCAAGGCATATATCTGACCTAGTATTTGTTAGACACATCAATGACTCAATAATTTGTCTGTGCAGAGTTATATCCACTAATTCTAATGAGTCATCTACTAAGAATTTCAAGTTGGAATTCATGAGAGTGACCATTCCAACACATCAAGTCCTTTTAATATTTCTCAGCATACTTTCCTTGTTTGAGAAAGATTCCTTCTGAGCCTTGCCATACTTCCAGACCTAGGAAGTAATGCATCAATCTGAGATCTTTCATTTTCATTTCTGCAGCCATCTTTTTCTTTCTTTTCTGATTCTCATTCCCTATCAGAAAGATATCATCTACATACAATAATAGTATGATCCATAACCTTACGGTAAAGGTTAGGAACAACTTTACTTTTGGTAAAGCCCAAGCTTATCAAGAAACTGTCAATTCTCCCTTTGTGACTGAACATCATTCACACTCTGCATTGAATGATCTTCTGCATATCTATCTGTGCCATCTCTCGTTAGATGGGTCTACTGATATGAGCCTCAATATCATTTGAACTCTGTGGTGAGTTCCTTCTTGCATCCATGTCATCTGTGTATAGAAACCATATTCAACCTTGTAGCAAAGGTTGAGATCCACATGACCCATGGTGATCATTAAGCTCATCAATTGATTATCGATCCTGGGAACCCATACAGAACCTGATTCACACTTCTTCTTTAATTACACCATTAAGAGAATGGTCTAGCCACTTGGAGCAAACATCTCATCATGATTCTCTTCCTCTTTCTAAGAGAATCTTCTAGCCACAAGCCTTCTATAGTGTGTTTGATTTGTAAATCCTTTTGTTGAACATCCATCGCTTGTTCATTGTTCATCATTCATCATGATCTTTCCTACAAATCAAAATTAAGTACATGATTAGTAATACTTCATAATCATCAAATCATATTGACATGATAACCTATTATGCATACAGATATCATTTACATAGTTATGCAACTATTTTGATCAATACTTTGGCACAACACTTTTCCATATCCTGTATGCATACAGTGGCTATCTAGATGCCTTCCATCTCTACCAGAACATACTATCGAGAGTGTGCACAGCTCTCAGTATGTCAGCAAAGAGGTTTCATTCTAGACAAGCAAAAATGGAATGTTTGACCAACTTACCAATCATATGCATATTAGTAGTATACTGTTTCAATGCTCTATGAATGTTTACACTCAGTATGATATATTATAGGAATACAAATATGCATACAACCTATTACGGACAATATCATTTATTATTTCAAATAACAACTTAGATACTTATCTTTTATGTTTGTGTGGTTTCCTCCCGCTTGATCTTCTATATGTCTTTTGAAATTCCATTCATTCTGTGCCACTGTGCATACTAGTGTCATCCTCATGATCTCATACACAAACATACATTCATTAGTATATTCTCAATATTATCAAAACATTCTAATTCTAAATAATCTTGAATATATATATATAGTCATGACCATTAGTATTCAGAGTTTCAAGGAAGTCTTCTTTTACTCATGCATATTCTTGTTTGATCATAGTACTCTTCAGGTTAATTAAATCATCAAGATAAGAGACATAGTATGCATAAACCCTTGATTACTAACTTTATGAATAAGCATAACCAATCATACCAAGTATACTTATACAAGGGATCCTAACACAAGGTAAGATTCTAACTTGACATAGGTAAACATACCTGGATTAATATACCTGCTTAGTTATGTACAACATACCTAAACAATCTCTTCAATGATTTAGAGATCCTGAGCTAGAACCTGCATGTCTCATAGGTTAAGCATAATATAACAAAGTCATACATACCTCGTAAGTAGAACAAAGATTATGGATGAGTCTTTGTCTTCATGTTGCCATGGTCATGGAACTTGATTTGTCTTTTGTGATGTACCTGTATCTTGTTAGCAGACAACATCAACCTCACACAACACCATAATGCATTAGTACAATCATATAGCCCTAATCAATGAATGTCTTCGATCATTCACATGCATTCATACTGTTACTAGGGTGATAAGACAATTCTAACATTAATCAAGATTGTACTAATAAATAATATGAAGGCAAACACATCATGAACTTAATCAAGAATCAGATTTCAAGACATACCTGAACCTCCTTAAGTCATACCTGTCGAGACTTCTTGTAGTCTTCTTATGTAAGGCCTTAGCCTCAACTCCCCCTGAAACTTGATCTGGAGCTTGATTAGGGTTTTCTAGAGAAACCCTAAAAATTCAATCTTTGACTTTCACACTTTCGAATGAATGGAAGGATGTGTCTTGCTGAGCTGATCAAACTAGCATACATCAATTTTGAAATCTTCAAAATTTAACCCCTCAAAATTGCCTTTGAAACTTCTGGATCTTCTGCATAAGATCCCAAACTAGGGTTTGATGAAGCCCACCCTTCTGCTCAATCAAGAGGTTTGATCCAAGGCTCTAAACTCTTATTTTTCTGAGGAGCTTCCAGCCATGGTTACAGACTTCAAAAATTCCAACTTTTGCTGAAGCCCTAATTTTCCATCTTTCCGATCAAAATCCCGAGCTAGGGTTTAATCAAGCCCGGTCTTCTACCCAACCAAAAAATTCGATCTTGGTCTCTAAATTTCAATTTTCCTGAGTAGAATTCAGACATGGATTCCGATTCCAAAAATTCTAACTTTCTCCGAAACCCTAAATTCCGGAAGCCATGAATAAAGGTGCTCCAAAAATAATTCTGTTTTGACAGAAATATGTACCTGATTGTTTCTACTATAAATCCGAAATTCTCGCTCCACAGGGTCTGAACAAATTTTCTACAGTAGCCTGACCTGTCATCTTTCCATCCTGACAGGTCTGACCTCAATTGGATTTTCTGAGAGAGAGTTATGCCAAATGTCGCAACGTGACCTGTTTTGGGATAATACAGGAGAGTGAACTTGTACGGCGTGCCACGTGTCACTGTTTGAACTTCGGCCTCTGAAAACTTTTATTGAGATAGCTCACCCTGTTATATTTCCATCCTGATAGGTCTGACCTCAATTGGACTCTCTGAGAAAGAGTTATGCCAAGTGTCGCAACGTGACCTGTTTATGGGATAAAACAGGAGAGCGAACTTGTATGGCATGCCACGTGTCACTGGTTCAGCTTTGGCCTCTAAACAAGTTTCCTGAGATAGTACAGTCTGTGCACTACCTGTCACTTTTTACTAAATTTCATTTGGAGCTTCCTAGCCCAAGTTATGACCTTTTTTCCTAGGTCACCTGATTTTGACTGAGATCTGGAAGAGGCAGAAACCCTAACTTGTACTGATCATAACTTACAAAGTACAACGAATCTGAGGGTACCCTTTGGACACAAGATACCTGGAGATGTTATCTACGACCTGTAAAGGTTTCAGATCTTGAACCTTTGCAAAAATGGATTTATAGCGAAAGTTCCACGATGACTGGTTTTTGCTATATAAAACCCTAACCTTCAAATTGTCGTAAGTAAAGCAAGTGTCGTAAGTGCCATACCTTGTCTTCCTTCAGGTTAGCTTTGATACCATGTTAATATTTAATATGCTAAGACAGAAAATAGCAGCATTACATTCCATTTCACAATAATAGCATATACAGGATCACTGAAGAAACAACAAGCACAGCATAAACACAAGAGACACAGATTTATCCTGGGAAACCCTCATGGGGTAGAAAACCCAGCAAAGCTTCCTCAATATAGATGACCAGCAAATACAAAGATGCAAACCAAAGACATAATCTCCTCCTCCACAATATCATACCTCTCCTCCACAACTGCGCCTCTCTCAAGTGAGTGAGTGCGTCAAATGAGGAACACACCTCCTCTGTTTATACACTACTCTGACATATCTTTTACACAAGTACATGTAGGCTCGTATTTAACCATTAGGTTAAATACCCTATTATAACTGACTAGGCCGACCCCACTAGGGTGTTCTAACAACCCTTTGACCCACATAACACATACAGGGCCGACCCCCACTAGGGAAGTCTAATAACCCAAGTTACCACATTCCGACGGAGGAATAAACATCTCCGGATATACAATAAGATCTTTACGGAGGAATGAAACATCTCCAGAATAATAAAGTACAAATATAATATTCTTTGAAGTTACAATATTTCAACAACTATTACCAAATTCGCGACACATTTAGAATACCTTAGAGGGATTATGATCTTAGCATCAAGGAGCTTTTTTATTTCCCTCTCGATCACAGGTAACAGGAGAGGCTTGATAGGCCTTAGCTTCTGTTTAAAATGGGTGGTGCCTTTCTCCAATGGAATTCTATGTTGAATGGTGTCTTCATCATAAGTTTTCAGGTCACTGTATTCCCAAGCCAACACATCTGCAAAATCCTTTACTACGCTGTAGTAACCTGACCTTTGATCAGCTATCAACTTGGTGGACAGATTTATGAATTTAGGGTGATCTTGGCTGCCTATATTATGTTCATGGACAGCTGGGTCTTTTTCCTTATTCACGGGTTTAAAGGGGATGTCATTATGGTCAAACAGCCTTTCGAGAGGTACTAGGCCCCTAGGTATATGATTTCCTGGCAATTGGACAATGTCATGTTGGCCTATTTTCCCTTGCAATTTAGATCTATGATATTCTTCTATATTCAAGTTTTCTTAGTCAATATGCATATCAGAAAATTCATTAACAACCTGGAGAATTATACTAAGCTCATCATCATTCTCAAAAACTTTCCAAAATTTGACATTATCGAGTAGGGATGGCCTATACCTAACTTGGATATCATAATTCAACTTGGGAGGCATGGGAGGGATGAACGTTCTAGCAGAGACAGTAAGGGAATCAGCTAGGTGGTTCATGGGTCGCGGAATATAAGAAATCTCAAAAATCATGAAGGAATCTCTGAGTTTCCATACCTCATCTCTGTATGACTTCAATCTGACGTTCTTTGCCTGATAATTTCCATTCACTTGTTGTATGATGAGCTCTGCATCTCCAAATATTTTCAGGCACATGATTCCCATCTCTTTGGTAGCCTTGACTCCCAAAAGCAAAGCCTCGTGCTCTGCTATATTATTTGTAGTTTTGATCTCCAGTTTATAAGACAAATGAGTGATGTCCTTCAGAGGAGAGATCAAGACTACACTTGCACCTGCTGAAGCCTGGGTACTGGCACCATCAAAAACATGCTCCACATAGCAGTGGTTACTTCCTCAGGTTGATGACTAGTAGGCTTTGTGAGTTGTAGAGGGGCTGACTGATCATCATCTATTTGTAGGATACATGCTCCAAAATCTATATCCACTGCATAAATGGGGTGATTTACAAAATTCTTCTCATTGCTGATGATATAAGCTAGCTGGTTTTCCCTTTAGAGCCTTTTAGTTTCACCTCCAAACATAGGAATGGTAGCATAAGTCAGATCCATCTGTAGGGTACCCCCTATCCGTTTACTCCATGATCGGGACAAGAGGATACCAAACTTTGGTGGGATGTCAGAAACCACTACATCCATTACCATGCTTTTTGAAGGTAGCTAAGTCAAGTTTATGACAAGATCCTTTATGAGGCCCGGGCATCTAACTTTTCTGGAGTCAAAAGAGAAGAGATCATGGTAGGGTTTTGTGATGCTAAGCCCAAGTTCGTCCATCACAGCTTTAGGCATGAGGTTGTGAGAGGCTCCTGAGTCAAGTAAGCAATTGTGAAGAATTATGTCATGGATGTTTAAGGATATATAAAAAGGTGGGCAGGACCCGTCCTGTTCTTCAACCATGGGACCTAGGGTTACTGTGGGCTTATCGTCTTGTAAATTCACAAAGTAAACATCTATGGGTGCTTTTGGCTAGAGGGATTTCAGTATAGATGACTTGAAGGAATCATTTTTCATCAGCTCAATTAGTGGAAAAGGGATTTTTATTTTCTGAATCTTAGTTTCGAGATTGAAGGAGTAGGGCAACTTGTCAGGGATTCTTATCTCTTGAGCTGGAGCTGTAAGTTGGACAGGATCTGGGACAGCTGGCTGAGATGGTCTTTGCTGTTATTTTGCAAGAGCAATAACCTGTTTTGTAGGAGCAGCAGGCTATTGTTTTGAAAGAGTGACAGACTATTTTGTAGGAGCAGCAGGCTGCTTCGTGGGGGCAGGAGCCTTCTTCCCGAGAGAAAGGGTTAAAGGTTTCTTAGCAACAGTCCTGGACCTCAAATCATAGCTCCTTTGATCGTCAGCCTGATACAGTGATTCCTCGGTGATTTGTTCATTCATGAGGGCTTCCTCATAATCAGATTGTGTTAGGAAGGAGGGGTCAACCTTATCCTCCATGCAGTTGACATTGTCTTCTTCTTCTACTCCTCCCTGAATAAGTTCATGTTCTTCTTCTAATACCGCATGCTGGAAAGCGTCTCTGATCCTTTGTTCTTCAGCTGGATTCCTATCTCTCTGGATTATTTGAGCCTGTGGGCCATTTCTTCTGTAAGGGGGAGCATTGGTGTTCCTGGGAACAAACTCATTCGGTCCTTTACTTCTTGAAGGTGGCTGGCCTTGCACTTTCAGCTTGGACATTTCGGAGGTCAGGTTGTCCAGCATTTTAGCCATTTTTTCCAGGTTAGTTCCTGATGAGGAGGAGGAATCTGGGGTCTGCCTTTTCTTATCGATTTTCCCTTTGAGGATCTTCGATGCAACCATATTTGAATCAACTTCGAGCACAGCATCTTGCATGAGCAATAAAGAGGCAGATCTTCTTTCTCAGAGATGAAGACAAAACTCAGGATCAAAAGCATTTGCATAGGTAATCCTGGCTGAGGTATCTGTGGGTTTGATCTCCGCAAGGATTTTGCTAAACATTTTATTAAACCTCTTGGTGAAAGCAGACACAGACTCGCCACTTTCTCTCTTCAAATTATCAAATTCTGTGAGGTAATAAAGGTGGTTTCTTCTTTCCCCCCAATGCTTCAAAAATAGTTCATCTAGGTGTTATGTGGAATTCTGCCCTACGGATAAGTCAAAATTCCCTTAGACTAAAGCAGACTTAAACTAACTCTAGGCTAAGAACAAAACGAAACAAATGCAACCTTGAATCCCTAGATCTAACAAACATCCCAGTATTAAAAATGCTGAAGAGAATAGAAGGAATTTAACTGACCTTATATCCAAACGCTTGTTTTTTATATTTGCTCCAAGCTCCAAGTCCTCACAAGTAAACCTGTTAAAATGGAACCAAAACACAAGTATGCACTATTCTCTAGCAATCTGAAACATGAGTTAGGATCTAAATCTATGAAAGATACAAATCATATCATTAAAACAGGATTAACACAAATGATTTGGGAAAACAAGACAAGTTATTCCATTACAACTTGAAGATTACTTACAAAAGGTGCTTGATGTCCAAGCCAATCCTCCAACTCCAAGTGTCTTCTCCTCTAACTATCTCCACAATGCTGCAAGACCATAAGTTTGGTGCACTCAAGAGTCCTCCCCCTTTTCCAATGGCATACCTCTCTTTTATAGTGAATGGTGAGGTTAACCAACAAGAGAGATGGGTGGATCTAAGGAGAGATAAGTGGATCAGGGTTTCTAATCGAAGGAGATGAGTTGAGATCGAATCAAGGAACCCAATCTTCCATTATCTTCGAAAATCCAAAATCCCACAAGCCAAGGGCAAAAAGCTATTAAAAGGGTACCGCGTTTTGCAAAGTCTGCAGAACGCGGCACTGCCGCGCTTTGAGGAAAAAGCAGCACGCGGTAGTGTCTAGTACCGCGTTTTGGGAAGATAGCAAGGCGCGGTAGTGTGTAAAAATAAAGTCCAAGGTGGGTCAAAACTTGTCAGGGTGGATTCACCTTCAAGGTTGAATCATCATCTGTCTCTTCTGGATGGTTTAAAACAGTAGGGAAAGTGTCGTCGACTTGTTTTGTGATGGGGATGCGACACCGTGAAATATAGAGGTATAACAGATGCCCCCTAAAGTGTGAGGTCAGAAGGGACTGATGGCCGAAAGACTTTACGAATATAATGTGCAGAGATAGCATCGAGGAGAGCGACACGGAGCTGAAATAAAAACAAAGTGTTAGATATACCACCGAGGCGGGCATTCCCATGCTCGGAAACAAATGACTCAAAGCATGGCTGCCGACCAATACATTGCAGATCCATGAGTACTGAGATAATGTAAACTATGGACAGATCATGGCTACTATGAACAATCATAGATCCATGAGACAATAATGACACAGCCACGACCAATACAATAAGTGGATCTGTGTGACAATACAAGAGACATCTCCATCGCAGCCTGGACGCAGTCAAGATACAGTGATGCGCCCAGGGTCTTCTACCCGATCGCATAAGGATACGAATCTAACCATGTGATTACAAGGTGTTGAAGTCGAACATGGAAGAAACCATTTGATTACCGGTCAATGATGTGGACCGTTAACAAATGCGAGGGAGATCATCAATAATGACAATGATTCCCAAGGTATCAATAGTACATCTCAACGAAATGCGAATGAATGAGTTGATGTCGAGCATCCGAGAGATCGCTTGATCAGAGGTCAATGAGGTGAACCTGCTGTCAAACACGAGGAAACCTGCCATTGAGGCATGCAGGTACCAAGGTACTAATGGTTGATTTCTAAGTCTAATTCCTGGATAGTGATTTGGTGTCGACAGGAATAGACTCGTCGAAGGTGGGCCATAATGATTCCCACATCATCGACACGAAATCGGCACATATGATGGGATGATGAAGTAACGGAGTATGTACTGACACAGCGGAGGCCTGACACAATGAATGACTCGATACAATGCAACCCTTTGAACATATAACGGCATGTAACAAGACTTGGCAGCAGGGATTATTGATAAATAGAGAATAGACACCGGATGAGTGGACTCGTGGCCAGGGAGACGACCCATGATGATGACTATGACTCAATGAAAGACGGATACCCAAATATAGACAAGAGATGGACACATGCCATGTTCAAAGGTAATGACTGACAAGCTGCCATAGATAAACTTGACTTGTTCCCCCATATTTCCCCGACATGATGGACGAGTACCTCTTTCTTGTTTTACGAGCTTGAAGAGGATAACAGATGCTCGGTGTAGCTCATCTTGTGGATGAGTCCAATCTCACATGTTTTACGAACCTGAGAAAGGAGGGGTTCGTCCCAAAGTGGGTCCTTCGATGTTAATATTTTAATGAGCCCAAGGAAGGAAAACTCGGTAGTTTTTCATATTTAGAGAGCCTAAAAAACTTAAAGGAAGCTCTATAATGTACTTTTTCGTAAAATTTAGTCCCTCGGTCCCGAAAAAAGTGTAAAACAATTCCCGAGAGAACTCTCCCAGCCGAGATTGACTGAGGTATACCTTTCTCGTAAATAGTCTAGACGGGCCGAAAAAGGGGTAACCTATCACCGAATAGACGACCTTTCAAATACTTTTACAAGTGTGAAAGAGTCAAGATCACTTGGCAATCTTTTCAATTTTAAGGAGTCTGAAAAGAGCTTAACTATGGACTCCTATGGTCTTTTTCGTAAATTTCAAATTATTCTGGTCCGAAAAAAGAATAAAATACAACCAGGATAATACTTTCCTCATCGTTTAACGAGCATGAGTAAAGTTGACCGTACTCGACACCGTTTACTTGCGTTTGACAAGCACGAGACAGGTGTGAAAGCGCTTGGAATCTTTTTCAAGTTTTAAATCCAGAGCACGAAAAAGATAAAGTGGGCTCAATATGAAGGTCAAATTACGAATAAACACCAGTATGAATGCATCCCATTTCTACCGCAGATCCTGTCAATAAATGCTCAACAACCGGGCATTAGCAAATGTGAACAAGGGTTTGTGTATTTGAAATAGTAATTAATTAATTAAAAAATGTGAAAAAATGCTATATAAGGCATGGTAAAAATAGAAATTACTATTCATTTGTGCTTTTTACCCAAAGGAGACATTTTTACCCATTTTGGAGCAAAATTTCAAGGATCGATACCGAGAGTTCTGGGACACCATTTCGACCGCCGTCTGCGCCAAGTAAGAGTGCTTGAGCCCCTCTTTCATTTCATGCAAGAAATTTTTGTTTTCACCGGGAAAAATTTAATTTTTTGGCAAGCCCTTTTAGGCAAGAATCGCCCGCCGTACTACCGCGCGGGTCCCCTATCGAAAAACGCGGCACTGTTGAACA
Organism: Larix kaempferi; assembly: GCA_027924585.1. Taxonomy (NCBI): domain Eukaryota; kingdom Viridiplantae; phylum Streptophyta; class Pinopsida; order Pinales; family Pinaceae; genus Larix; species Larix kaempferi. Next base: position 34,298,863 of record BSBM01000217.1, read on the forward strand.
GTGCCGCGCTGTAACCCCAAAATGAGGCGCGGCACTGTGGACTGCCGCGCGATAGGGTGTCCTCCAGGCGCGGCACGTGCGAAATTTGAGTTCAAAAAATCAAATTTTCCTCAATTTTTTGCTGGAAGTAAGTTGTTAAATAGTTACTAATTACTTTGTTTGCCCTTTTGTAGGGATTTGCAACTTATTTGGAGCAAAATGGTGAGTTGGAAAGAGAGGGAGCATGAAGCGGATGATTTTGCAGCCGAAAATGACCTACCAACCGTGACCGCATTGCGAGAATGTGGTTTGCTAAAGTTTTTCAAGACCAAAGGGATCCACCAACAACCTAAGCTCCTTACTCACCTTGTTCAACTGTGGGACCCTGATATCCGAGCTTTCCGAGTGGGAGAGCATGTGCTTGAAATCCAACTTGAAGACATCTACTTCCTCACGGGCCTCTCGAAAAGAGGGGCCCGGCCGAATTTTACCGGGTACACCGCTTCAGAATCAAGCACGGATGATTTGATTGCTCGATATTGTCAGGCGGGTTCGAGTAAGAAGAGTGGGAAAGTGGCCATAAAAGAGGTCACAAATCTTCCTTTTAAAACCTTGCTATTCACTATTACACGTGCAGCAGGAAGTGTGAGCCCACATCAGGCATCCCGCACACAGGTGAATCTCGCAGCAGAGTGCATGGGAGGAATAGTTTTCAACTGGTGTGAGGCAGTGTTGTCCAACATGAAGGAACAGGTGCACAAATGTAGAACTGGGAAAAATACCCAGTTTGGTTATGGGAGCATCCTGGTCACTTTCTTCTTGGCTAGGGTGCCATTACTGCGTCCACAGATATCTATGCATCCTCGTCCACCTACTGAGCCATGGATGGCTCGATGGAGTGACTACGCTGGACGCCTTGGGGGACCTCAGCGGCTAGCCTTTGGAGAGGACTTTTTCTCTTGGCTAGAGGAGCAGATAGTCATGATAGACGACTATCCCTATTCAGGGGTAGATTTCCGTGAGGATATCGACTTGGCTTTGCCAGAAGATGATGACTGGGACAACTCTGGTATGACCTTCATGGATATGTATTTTTTCTTTTTGGATATTTAATTTTTATTGCTTTTTAGAATGTGTAAAAGACGCCTAATGTATATTCGTATGCACGTTGCAGACTGTGGACCACAAAGGCCAGCTGGATACTCTCCACTACGTCATGGTGGTGTCGATCGTCCAGCTGATCCTGTCGAAGAAGAAGATGAAGACGAGGCAGGGGGCGTCCGGGATATTGAGAGGAACTTGCAGGGATTGACCCAAGGTATCCCTGCTATGCGGATGGATGATGTTCCCTACCACCTCCAGCGGCATACTGTGGGTGTACCTGGACGTATCAGTCGACTTCTTCGGAAGGTGGTTCGAGCTGTGATGTGTTACCACCAGCAGCGGGAGGAGTCCGATGAGGGACATGATAGGTCTCCTAGGTCTCCATAGATGGTCTTTCGATCTTTTTGCGGCATGTACACGATATGTAGGCTTTGAGGGCCAATTTTTTGTATATGGGATTTGATCCCCAATTTTGTCTTTGACACAAACTTTATGTATTTTTGGAAAAAACACTTTTATATACAGCGATATGGACCTATTTATGATCTAAATATTTACAATGACTTGTGCATTTTAATTTTTTATGATGTGTTTATGTATGGGCAAGATGCCAATCCAAAATGTAATTAGCCAATGAATCGGCAATACAATTGAATTCTCTCGGTATGTGTTGATATGTGATAAAATCAAATGACCGTTCCAAGAGGCGTACTCTTCGAAATAAACGAAGTAATGTAGGATCGCGAACTGTGTAAACACGGTTTAGATGAGAAACCACGAGTTGGGAGTCTAAAAAGACCGATAAGGAGTCATTCCTGAGTGAAGCAACCTCTGTCAAGAGACCAATGACTGCATGGTACTCTGCGATATTGTTGGTTGCGGGACCTAAACAAATGGCTCCTGAAGAAATCAACTCGCCAGTGGGGGAATAGATCACCCATGCTGCGGAAGCGAGATTCCGGGTATGTTGGCTTGCACCGTCAGCGAATCCAAAGTAGGTAGACATCTGCGCATAAAGGCACGAGTCAAAGTAAGAGTAGATACATGAGATCCACGCGCATACTAAAAATAAAGCAAAAAGCAAACTAAGTACATTATGTACAAGAAGTAACCCGCGTGGGGTAACCTCACGCGTAAAAACGCTTGAGGTATAGCCCGTTGCGGGGCCGTGCCAATGGCGTACCATCACAATCGACTAGTTCATAGGCTCCTTTTTCTAAGACACGTTTTATGATGAAGGGGCCGTACCACATAGATTCAAGCTTACCTTTTCCAAGCTTATCATGCATCTGATCATATGTAAGTACGAGGTCACCCTCATTGAAGATCCGAGGTTGAACGGATTTGTCGTATTGAGCTTTGACGCGTTTTTTGTGAGCTTCATTAGCCAAAGCGGCGTCGCGGCGGGTTTCATCTAGCTTGGCTAGGTATAGAAACCGTTCTTCTTCGGAAGTAGTGTGTGGAAGTAGCTCTATGGCTATCTTGAGTGATGGAATTTCACATTCAATCGGGAGAATGGCTTCCAGGCCGTACACCAATTGAAATGGTGTAAACCCAGTAGCACTTTTCACTGAGGTTCGGTATGCCCACAGTGCTGAGAACAGGGCTGAGTGCCAATTGGATTTTTGGGTACCCACAATGCGCTGAATCATTCGTTTCAGGACCTTATTAATGGCTTCAACTTGGCCATTATCTTGTGGGTAATACGGGGTTGAGTTTTCGTGGCGAAAACCCAGTTTGGCACTTAGTTCTTCGATCATATGATTCCTAAAATGGGAACCATGATCGGTCACAATAGACTGTGGGACACCGAATCTAGCTATGATATGATTGAATATGAACTGCGCTGCTGTTTTGCCGTCTTCAGCATATGTAGGCATCGCTTCAGCCTATTTTGTAAAATAGTCCACAGCTACTATGACATAGCTATGCCCCCCGGCTGAAGTGGGCTTACAGTGCATAAAATCAATGCCCCATTTGGAGAAGGGGCCGACGGCAATGACAGGATGGAGTGGAGCAGGATGCGAGCACGTTTTGCTATGAAAGAATTGACATGGCGGACACTTCTTGACTGTTTCAATGCAGTCTTTGAAAATTGAGGGCCAGAAGTATCCCGCTCGCAGTATTTTCTGGGCCGTAGCCATCCCAGAGAGATGACCACCACATACTCCAGCGTGGCAGTCATTGAGAACGCGTTCCGCCTCATCTAAGGTTAAACAGCGTCGAAGGACAGTGTCGACACCACGTCGATACAAAGTATCGTTCACGATAAGGTAATATTTTGCGTGATGTCTGATACGTCGTCGTTCATCGCGGGTGAGATCGAGACGGAAGCGTTGGGTTTGGAGATATAAGAGAATATCCCCATACCACGGATCAGACGTGCTAATGAGGAACAATGATTCGTCGGGAAGAGAATCAATGGGCTCGGATTGCTCGGTAGCACGGGGCAAGTGACAAATTAACTCAGCGAAGACCAGAGATTTCTTAGACTTGGCTTTGACAAATTCCAAGTCAAACTCTTGAAGGATGACAATCCAACGGGAGTACTTGCCCCCAAGCACTTGTCGTGTGAGGATATAGTACATTGGATTGAAATCGGCGATAACAGTGGTCCGACGGAGTAAGATGTAGTGACGGAATCTCTGGACAGCAAATACTGTTGCCAGAGCCAGCTTTTCAACATGTGAGTAGCGATTTTCGGAGTCGAGAAGACTCTTGCTGAGATAGTACACCACATGTTCTATGCCGTTGTGGTCTTCCTGGACTAACACCATACCAATGGTGGAAATCGAGGCTGCGAGATAAAGGATGTAGTCCTGTGTGTAATTGGGGGGTTGAATCACAGGATCTTTGGTTAAGGCTGCCTTTAAATTATCAAAGGAGCGTTGGGCTTCATCATCCCATATGAAGGGAACATTCTTCTTGAGAAGCCGCATGTAGCCTTTTGTTATCTCGGACAGATTACAGATAAAACGACGTAGAAAGTTTGCATGCCCTTGCAAACATTGAAGTTCTGGAATATTGGTAGGTGAAGGCAGGGCTATGATAGCTGCTACCTTTGCGGGATCTAGACGTATCCCGTCTTTGGAGACTATGAAGCCCAACAGTTTTCCGGCTTCTACACAGAAGACGCACTTATGCCGGTTCAAACGTATATTGTAGCGCCGGCACCTTTCGAAAATGGCACTCAAGTGATCTGGATGTTCTTCCCGAGTTCGAGAATGAGCGGGAAGGTCATCGAGATATGGCTCTACGATATGTTTGATGTCATGAAATGCGTAGGACATCGCCCGTTGGAAAGTTGCCCCGGCATTTTTGAGGCCAAAAGGTAACTTCCGATATGCAACGATCCCCCAAGGGCAGATAAAGGCCGTTTTGTGCTGGTCGGCTGGGAGGATATCGATCTGATTATAGCCAGAAAAGCCATCCATAAATGAAAAAATAACACTTCCGACACAGTTATCGATGATCTGGTCAATAAACGGAGTTGGGTAGTTGTCCTTGGGACAAGCTTTGTTCAAATCGCGGTAATCAACACAGACTCTGATCGTTCCCTGTTTCTTGGCTACAGGGACGATGTTGGATACCCATTCTGTCAATGGGACAGGATAGATAAAACCAGCACGCAAAAGTTTTTCAACTTCTGCTTTAATGGCGGCTGCCTTACGAGGATGAACGGGTCGAAGCTTTTGCCGAACAGGTCGGGCGCCAGGGAAAGTTGGAATTTCGTGGACCACAATCAACGGGTCGATTCCTGGCATCTCTTCATAACTCCAAGCGAAAACATCGCGGAAAGTTTTAAAGTAGGCATTATAGAACTCCGTCTCAAGAGGAGTACATGTTTTGCCAATGTGTACATTTTCCACGATACCAGGCTTTACTGAAATGTCGATGGGAGTGGTTGCCATAATATTGGCCAAGTTGCCTTCAGAAAATACTTCGTCAAGGGAAGTGGGGAACTTGGTTTGAACCATCCCAAGTGAAGCACTGGATTTGGTGTCAAGCTCAAGTGACTGAATGGTGGGGAATGAAGATCGATGATGAAAATCTCCCCATGGTGGCTCATTACCGCACATAACCTCTATGATTGATTCGTCGGTGGGAAAAATCAAGTTGAGAGGATCAAACAATGGTGGGTGTGTATGAGTTTCAGTCGAGAGCTGTGCCACTGTGTGATCAGTAGAACAGTCGACCCAATCTGTGGCTGATTGGATCGCGTCATATGCTGCAAGGTTTCTGTTCAAAGGCATGGAATTTCCATAGCCTTGGATCTGAGTAGGACTCGGGATCACCCATGAATCATCGGACGGGGTGACATGCGATGAAATCATGTTGACTGGTTGAAGATGGGTTCCCAGCTCTGGAAAAACTCCAATGAGGGATGAATCCTTCATGAGACCAACACCTATGTCTTGGAACCGGTACCGAGGTTGATCCAATAACGGAACGGTATTGGCGGAGTTCGGATGGGAGTCTGGGATACAGTAATCCAATTGATCAATAGTGACAATTTTCCCTTCATGAGGAAATTGTACAATCCGGAAGACTGTAGATGCTATGGCAGTCATGGCATAGAACCAGTTCCGACCAAGTAGGAGGTTGTAATCCAAAGGTGCATCTACGACTTCGATGTGTACGGATACTGTTTTGCCCCCCAGTTCAACGCCGATTGAGGGGATGAGTCCATATGGTTGAAACCCATGTCCATCAAATGCTCTAAGAGTAGTGGGAGAAGTTGTGACCTCAGGAGAGCCGAGGGCTCTCCAGCAGTTCAAAGACATAATCGACGTGGAAGCACCCTCATCTAACACTGTGCGGTGGATAACATTTCCACGGATTTTCGTATGCACCTGGAAGGCTAACTGGTGAGAAAGCCTAGGTTTGGCGTGCTCCAAGTTAAACATGATGGAGTTTGAAGTATCTGGGTCCAATGCCCCCAGTGCTGAAAGTAGGGTTCTACGCTGCGTGGGGCAGTGTTGGAGAACCTCGAGAGTTGACATAGCGCAAGGTTCTTGAGCCAAATCTTCAACAATGTTGTAGTTTTTGGCAGCTCACGCATTCGGATTGAATGTCGCCTTTCGTATGGTGCCCTTGGGTGGGCGTAGCACTGTATCCATAAGTGGTCTCTCGATATGGAGATGACCATTAGGGGGGGGAATAGGAATCGGATCTTCAGCAGGAGATTTGCCTTTGGCTGTCTCCGATTGTTTGGTTGAACTTGGAGGATTGTCATACATCTTTGAACGAGTGGTGATATTAATCTCCTCATTACTTGTCATTAGGATTTCGCGGTTTGTGGACGTCTCTCCACGGGAAGGATTGGTCGAGTTGCCCCCTTGTGGGGATTCTTGGGCAACCATTTGCTGTTGCTGTTGGGGGAAAGGGTCAGTTAGCACTGCCGGTCGAGAGGATCCTTTAACGAACTTATGGACCTCGTCCTTGTAGGGACAATCTCGCGTATAATGATCATCTTGACAAATCAAGCAGGGAAACTTAGCCTTCCGACGTGGTTTTTGGTCATTCTGGGTAGGTTGTGGTTTGGGATTCTCCTGCTGGTTCTTCTTGGGTTTACCACGATTGTTTTTCTTCTTTCCTCCGGATGGTTGTGATGTAGATTGGACTGCATTCACTTCGGAGGAGACAGCAGGAGAGGTGGAAGCTTTTGAAGCGGCCTGGGTAAAAGCGGGGGAAGCAGAAGCTTGTTGCCCCGTCGAGTTGGTAGCAGGCTGAGCCTTAACTGAACCAACGATACCATCAATGGGTGGTTCAGTAGTAGGCTTTGTAGGATCAGTGTGAACGCGGGAAGCATGTGGAAGAAGTTCATGTAAAGTACCGGATTGAGTATATACTAAATCCATGTATTGTGCTGCCGAGATGGCTTGTTCTTCCGTAACTGGTCCGCGCATAGCAATATCTCTGGCTATGGGAGGCAAAAAGGATTTTGTAAACCAATCAGCAAGTAGTTGATCTGGAATAGGTGCCTTTATTAGCCTACGGCGTCTTCGCCACTCGTGGATGTGATCCGAGATGTGTGTGGAAGTGGTTTGACGCAGTGAAGTTAGCAGTTCTGTTCCAGTCTCATACCGGATGGGAAGCTGGAAATGTGTCAGAAACTGCATAGCCAAAGTGTTGAAATCACGAAAAGAGTGCTGTGGCAGCTCGATGTACCATTTTGCTGCCGTTCCGGTAAGCGTACGTTGGAAGAGCCGAAGTCGGATGGAATCATCCATCAAGGATTTTGATGAACACCAAAGATGGAAGGTCATCACGTGGTTCTTGGGGTCTTCCCCGGGCTTAGCATCGAACTTGGGAATGTCCGATGGTAGTTTGGCTGGGATAGGTGGCCAGTGAGGTTCGTGCCATATAGGATCGTTGATAAGCCTTGACAAATCTGGTAAGTCAAGTGTGGCCAAGAAGGGAAGTTGACGGTTGGTCTGCGGGTATGAGTAATAACCATGCGGTGCAGAGAACCCTGGAGGGCCCTGCATAGCATGCTGTTGTGTGTTATACCCATATGAGTTTCCCGCGGGATACTGCTGGAAGTTCTGCGGATAGTAAGCCATCTAGTTAACCGGTTGATTGTAAGCAGCCGGTTGGTAAGTGTTCTGCTGAGTGGGTATGGTACCCTGAGGTTGTTGATACCCAGGAATGGTTGCTGTTCCTTGTTGGGGAAAAGTTCCTTGGAATTGTTGTGTTCCAAGGATGTTACCACTATGCTGTGTAAGTGGCAGATTTCCCATAGCAGGGTTGGGGGGTGGCTGCGACGGTGGTGTCCATGGAAGACTCGTTCCTACTTAAGGAACGAGTGGAAATTGAAGTGACAGGTTCCATGGAGTTGTAGCAGCCGAAGGGTAAGGGAAACCAGAATTCAAGTTGGGGGAAATCTGAGATTGCCCCCCAGCTTGGTTCCAGTTTCCGAAAAGTGAGTACCCCCCACTCTGTGGGATTTGATGATCCCAAGAAGGAAGCATGCCTGACGGGGGTTGTTGGGAGTAAAGCCCGGTTGGAACACCGGAATGAGGTTGTCCACTGCCAGGTGGATTGTACATACCAAACTGAGTAGACACTGCTGGTTGGGAAACTTGTTGGATCAAGCCAATAGGTTGTCCGCCAGCAGTTAGGTTGGATGGCCCTATATGAGGAGGATGTAGACTGGGAACTGGGTTCCCAGCAAAAGGTTGCCCTCCGACTGGTTGGGTTGATGGCCCACCAGTTGGAGGTTGTTGACTAACGATGGGGTTCCCAACAAAAGGCTGTCCCCCAGCTGGTTGGGTTGATGGCCCACCAGGGAGGGTTTGCATGTGGGAGTTAGGGACCATTGCAGTCGGTTGTCCACCTCCTGAAATAGTATAAATGGTGGCTGAAGGTGATCCTCCGGTTGAAACGGAAGATCCAGCAGTATGACTAGGTGTTCTTCCGCCGCTAGCCAAATATGATAGCGTGGATTGGCCAACGGCGCCAAAAGTACCAATTTGCGGAGGAGGTCGTCCATATTGGACAGGTGAGGACGGAGAAAAAACTGGGTTATCCCTCATAGAATGTGCACTAAACATTGGTGATGACAGCAAATGTGGGGAATTTAGCCCAGGGGTATCGGCGTCGTCCATAACGTGTTCAATGATAAGAGGACCAACGAGTACTGGGTCCGAGTTCACATCCTGAAAGAGATTTTGGGGATCCAGTAGGAACCTAGGTGTAGTAAAGTCCGAAGGTCCTGAGCCGTCTGCAAAGGAATGATGAAATTCTGTGCTAGACGGGACGTTGGGATCCCTATAGTCAGAAGGTCGAGAAACGGGGGGGTATCTAGACGCTGTCGAAAGCATTTGCTCTGTGTTGCGTCTAAATTGTGCCGATGCTAACGGAGAGTTCGCTAGGCTAACCATACTAGACTGGATGGAAGCCATGATTTCGTGTCCCGGTGGGATGTTGGGTAAATGTAAAGTGCGAGGTACGTTGCTAGAAGAACTTGTCTCCTGAGGATGAACACTGGGTGACGTAGTAATAACAGGCGGAAGTTCCGTCTGGGAAGTAATGAAGCCATAATCAGGTTCAAAAGGTGTGTCAGGTAGACGAGTATCTTCAACGATCTCAACGTATCCGCCTGGGACTGAAATTAAGCCGGGTATGTCCTGGTCGGACCCTTCTGTGGTGCCAATAGATCCGTCTATATCATCGTGAAAAGTGTCTGATGGACGGGAAGTGTTGGCATCCGGTAGAAGGATGACCTCTGGTCTAGTACTCTGGGTCGTAGTAGGTTCAGCTGCTGTAACTGTGCCCACTGTTACAGATAAATCTGGAATGACAGTGGGTGAGGTGACAGTGGAAGTCTCAGATATGCTAGTGGTTGCAGAAGCTGTAATAGATTCTGAGACTGTGCTGTGTGTGGCAGTTACGGGCGTAACTGAAGATGTTGTACGTATCGGCGGTGGGATGTTGCCTCGACCAGCACCGCGGCCAGGAGGAGCAGGGATGCGTGATGCAGGCGGACCAGAAGTCCGTGGCGGTGGTGGTGGTGGAGGGCTTAGGCCCTGTTGTCTTCGTGATCTTCGTGGTTGATCTGACATGATGACAGGAAAATGAAAATCGGGGGCAGTACCGTAAACAAAGAACTCAAAAACTCTAATGCAGCCGAGTGTGCAAAAGAGGAGCTAGAAAAAGCAAGGCTCACAGGCCAAAAAAGCAAGCTCTAAAATCTATACTGAGACCGGTGTCTCAATAAGCGAGCTAATCAACAAAACTGGCCAGAATGCCAACAAGCAGTCCCTATAAATAAAAAATGACCCTCTACAAAGATGAGATAGCAAGCAAACTCCTAACTAAGAGCTGGAGACCTCAACAGGCTGTATCCTTCGCAAGGTGATGAAATCCAAGTCGAACAATACAACATGAGAGACCGATATAAGAAGGATATCCCTCTACCGAAAGGGATCCTGGGTAAAAGAGCCCTAGTAGAATAGATACTAAGCTACCTCGTTCATGACACGTCGGAAAAGGTTTTGGGCACTTCAGCCTTCCGAAGAAGACAGCGATCGATGTTGCCTTAGGGCTAAGTGGAGTGCGGTATTCCATAGAGTCCGTCCGGTTCTCAATCTCGCGGCCGTTTAACCCCTGAAAGTTGGAAACAGTCAGGAGGCCCCTCCACAAACTAGCTGTGACCGTGTCAATAAGTACTAGAGGATTTTAGTTCCCTAAAGACAACGACTATGTCTCAGATGAAAGTGACAAGGGGGAATTATTTTGATGCCTATCCCCGGTGTCCTACCTAACTACCAAATTCTTTTGATTTCCTCAAGTGAGGTTAAAGTTGGTTTAATTAGGGTGATTAATTTTAGTGGCTGCCTTACTCAATCGGGTAGTGGACGTGAAACTTGATGGTGTTATGACGACTCAAACCATGCAAATGAGAATGAATCACAAACAAGCCTTTGTCTTCGATGAAATCTAGCTAAGGTAAAGATAGAGGTTCTTCGATCAAATATGCATGACAATTTTCACAAGCAATCAAAGTAAAAGATTTTTCTTTTCTTTTCGATTTATAAACAAAGCCAAACTGAAATAAACACTCTCTTCAATGCACTGATTTTACAATCTACAATGCTTCTATAATGAGAATTTCTATGGCAAAATTAATGGTTCATTTCCCTATGCAAAATACCACTAGACTTTTTCAATTTAAATAACAAAATTTGCTCTCAACCAATGATCTTTTTAATTTACTGAAAATGATGATGACAATATGACTGTAAAACTACAGTGTTCAGTAACAGAAGACAGTGGTGTTGAGTTGGTTGTGGGGAAAAAATCAAGTCAATGCAATCAAATTGAAAAATGACCAATATGTCAAAAGTGCCACTTAATTCAATCAATCAATCAAACTCACAAACTAGGTAATAAGCAGACCATACAAACTGGAAATTAATCAGGATGCTAACAGGCAACAGTAAAGACTATTTAAGGCAGAGAGGAATTCAGGAAACCAAGCAAATATAAAAAAAATTTACACACTTGCAGACACTACCGCGGGCTATAGCCTGACTGAAGCGCGACACTGTGTAACTACCGCTCTGGTATTAAGGCCTAGGACGCGGTACTACCGCGCTGGAAGTGGTTATGAGGGCGCGGTACTGTGGCAAGAGGAAAAAAGCGCAACTGGAAAAGAAAAAATAAAGTTTTCAGGGTTGTTGCTAACCCAGGGGACTCAGTAATTAAACAGGGAGATAAATACTGCGAGGAGGGGTGAATAAGGGTCAAAAAGACCAAGATTCAAGCTGGTTTGAAATGCAATAAAAACTCACAATTCAAAGATAAATGACTGTGAATTGAACCAATCAAGCAGTAATCAAACCCAGCGGAGTCGCCATTCTTGTTATGTGGAATTCTGCCCTACGGATAAGTCAAAATTCCCTTAGACTAAAGCAGACTTAAACTAACTCTAGGCTAAGAACAAAACGAAACAAATGCAACCTTGAATCCCTAGATCTAACAAACATCCCAGTATTAAAAATGCTGAAGAGAATAGAAGGAATTTAACTGACCTTATATCCAAACGCTTGTTTTTTATATTTGCTCCAAGCTCCAAGTCCTCACAAGTAAACCTGTTAAAATGGAACCAAAACACAAGTATGCACTATTCTCTAGCAATCTGAAACATGAGTTAGGATCTAAATCTATGAAAGATACAAATCATATCATTAAAACAGGATTAACACAAATGATTTGGGAAAGCAAGACAAGTTATTCCATTACAACTTGAAGATTACTTACAAAAGGTGCTTGATGTCCAAGCCAATCCTCCAACTCCAAGTGTCTTCTCCTCTAACTATCTCCACAATGCTGCAAGACCATAAGTTTGGTGCACTCAAGAGTCCTCCCCCTTTTCCAATGGCATACCTCTCTTTTATAGTGAATGGTGAGGTTAACCAACAAGAGAGATGGGTGGATCTAAGGAGAGATAAGTGGATCAGGGTTTCTAATCGAAGGAGATGAGTTGAGATCGAATCAAGGAACCCAATCTTCCATTATCTTCGAAAATCCAAAATCCCACAAGCCAAGGGCAAAAAGCTATTAAAAGGGTACCGCGTTTTGCAAAGTCTGCAGAACGCGGCACTGCCGCGCTTTGAGGAAAAAGCAGCACGCGGTAGTGTCTAGTACCGCGTTTTGGGAAGATAGCAAGGCGCGGTAGTGTGTAAAAATAAAGTCCAAGGTGGGTCAAAACTTGTCAGGGTGGATTCACCTTCAAGGTTGACTCATCATCTGTCTCTTCTGGATGGTTTAAAACAGTAGGGAAAGTGTCGTCGACTTGTTTTGTGATGGGGATGCGACACCGTGAAATATAGAGGTATAACACTAGGGCTTCGATATCATTTATTGACCCAGCAGGTAATTCTTTGAACCATTTTTTGGCCTGACCATCTAAACTTTGCACAAACACCCTACTCCATACATCTTCGTGCTCGATATTTATGTTTTCAGCATAGCTATAGAATGCCTCCAAGTGCTCTTTGGCTGTAAAATCCCCCTCCCTTGTGAACTTTGGCATATATTTTTGGTAATATTTGGTAGGCATAGCAGCAAGGGGATTAGGAAAATTTAGAGGGGCATAATTAGCAATGAGGATCTTTTCCATTTTGGTCAGAGGGATAGCCATAGTGGGTGTGGCTACTGAAAGGGTGGAAGAAGGTATTTTGGGTGTGGATGATAGTTGAGGACGTATAGGAAACGATGAAGGTGAGGGTTTTAATTCAGTGGAGTCATCAAAAATTGGGGTGAAACAAATTGATGGTTGTTCTGGACAATCGATTCTCTTACTGGACTATGCAAGTAACGAGGACAACCTCTCTTCACGTTGGTCCAAAAGTTCCTGAAAAATATTTTCAATCGCAAGTACGTTGGTGTAAAAAAAAGGGTACTTCTCTTCTGTTTCAGTCGGAAAGGGTTGCAGGTAGGAGGAACAGCCTTCTTCTTTGATGGGTTCTAGGATTTCTTTTCCTAGGTCAGCTCGGGTAGCAGATTCAGGACTAGGGACTTGGGCAGCAGAAATGGATGAGGATACTTAAGCCCATAAGTCTTCTGATCTACTTATAGTTTCTTGTGAACTAGCTGCTTCAGGGAATGGAGATTCAAAAGGAGTTTCATTTGATGAGACAGAAGAAATACCTCTAGTAGTGCCTGACGCAGTTCCCCTTGTGGACCTAGAAATATGCCTCTGCGTAGTCCTTCCTCTCCTTATAATCTGTTCGGGATCTGAAACAGGTGTCACTAGTGGCCTTTGAGGATTTGATCTGGTACTTTGTCTTCTCGAAGCCACTTCGTTCCAATGGAGTCGCCGGATAGATGATTACAACCGAAATAATGTCTAGGCTTTGTCTATCATCAAAGCTGGAACTATGTCGTCTCCCAGGGAAGTTGCTGCTTCAATAATATTTCCCTGGCAATGGCAACAAAATGTTATCCCTCCAGGAGTCTTCCTAGGTTGTACTCAGAAGATCCTGGTAACTTGAACTTATCTTGAAGGATGGAGTAAAATGTGGATCAAGTTGGATGACTGAGATCAAAACTCATATGCTCAAAACATACAGGGATACATTCAAATAGACAAAGCTTTAGCCACTGCTGTTCAGGAAATTTGTAAAAGATAGACAGAAGAACTCTTATCGTGCTAGAAAACTCATACATACAACATATATATATATATAAATGGCAAATCTTGGCAAGCAAAATGGCACTGAATATCCAGTTCTCAATACGAAGATAGGATTACAGCTATCTGGCATAGACAAATGAAAACTCAGGAAATAGACATTTCACTCCAAGTATAAAAGATATAAGAATGGAAACTGGACACACATATGGAAAAAGAAGATTATATAAATGATATGTAACCAGAAGTCTGATAATACAAATTTAAACAAAGTTTCTCCAAAATCGAACCCTCGCTCTACTTTGGTTCTGGGCTTTATAGCCATTACAAAGTTTTTGAGATCCCAAAAGGTGGATCGAATCTGCTAAAAATAACAACTAAGAACAGTTAATGAAAGATGTGACAATGTATTATGATCAAAATAACTGATTCTTGCTGATACACCTACGCTTGATAGCTGAAACAAGCCGCTGGGGGCTGGAGGAAAAGTTTGAAACTGTTGTCTGCAAAAACCTGTAGGTGTCTTTTTCTAAAAATAGACAGGAATATTCCTCTGTTTATCTTGTTGGCGCCCTCAGTATAGAACCAGAGGTGATCATGATGCTTTGAACGTTCATCAATCCCCTGGAAAACGCCTTTAAGATGCTCGGGCCAGCAGAAAAAGGTTTTGATGCCCAAAGACAAACCTCTGCATTTTTTGCGTTTCGGTAGTTAGCAAAACTGGGCTCGAAAATGATAAGCAACCGAAAACCTTGTATTCAGTGGTTAATGAATTAGATTAATGCTTCGCCTAAACCACCAAATTGCTTTAAGGCGTTGGGAACCTTTCTCTCTTTTCGGTAACTAGGAGGGTTCTTCATGTATGTCGTAAACCGCCAAATCGGGATTCGGCAGCTAATGAACAACTCCTATGTTCGCCCAAGCTGTCAAAAACAGTGTATGATCCAGCCTGCAAAAAGTTTTACAAAACTATGTTTCTAACCCCTACTACTCATCTCCCTACTGCCTGAATTTCTCTTCCCCCTAGGCCAAAACCGGAGGGTCAGTAAAGTTGATTACAGCTCCTCCTAAGGTGTCGAGGTTTGAATGTAGCTTGGGCTGGGGACTCTGAGTTTTTTCCTTACCCTCCAGAGACTCGACCTTCCTCCTCAGCCTGATATTTTCTCTGATCAGCCTAATGTTTCTTCCTCTCATTTTGCCATGTTTCTTGATCAACCCATGAAAAGAGACATACAACTCATTATATCTTTCAGTCAGCCTCTCATTTTTCTCCTTGATGACTCTCTAGAGTATCTCGCGTTCATACGCCTGCTAGAGGAGTCGATTAATTTTCTGTGAGGCATAACTCATTGCTTTATGAATTAATTATTCGGCTACCTGCTGACCTTGTTCCTCCATAGATGTAGGGGAAGGTAAATTAACATAGGTGGTCTCCTGTCCCATCACAGATGGAGCTACTTCCTAGAGCTCCTGTTCCGTCGCCACCTCCTTATTTCCTGCTCCGGCTTCCTGCAATTCATCCTCCTCAGAATCGGTGTAAGGGAGGTTTAAAAGGTTTGCATTCCTTGAAGGGGTCTCTTCTGAAACAGCTCCCTCACCCTCAGTCTTACTTTTGAATGCGAATTTCCTTTTTTCTTTCTTCTCTTTGGGGGCTGAGGAAAGGGGGTCGGTTGTAATTAGGGAAATATCCCTTCTCTTCCTTTTCGCACTTATAGGGGTGGAAGACTTCTTTCCATCTTCTGGTTGCAATTTTGTTTCGAACCCACTCCAGAAAAGGAAGAAATCCCAGTTCATGCTTTTCCTTTGTAACAACTCAGAGACTATGAGCTTGATCAGACCGTGGTGGTACAGCCTACTGGCGATTTTTGTTGGCTGGGCTTTGACCTGATGTGCCATTTTAGTCAGGCTCTTGTGGAGGAAAAATGGGAGATTTAAGGGGCTCTTGCCAGTGAAGTGATCCAATAATCTAAAATGGTAAATCAACACCCTGTTATACATGCCTTCACAGGTTATGCAAACCAAAATTGACTTCAATAGAAGCTGCCATTTATCCTCCAGATATAACATAGGGATGTCTTTCTTCCATACCAGGTTTTTATGCTGAGGTTTTAGATAGGATTGAAATTCGAAATCTTTTGCGACTGTGGTCTTAAACCAATTTTCACCGGTCGTTGGAAGTTCTATCAACTGGGCTATAAGGGCCTCATCCACCAGGAACTCCTCCTTGCCTATTACAGCCCTACTGTTGTCAAACGTGAGGGCAAATGCTTCGGCCACATGTTGATGAGAACCCTGTATCTTTTTGCAAAAATTATAGCAGCTGGCATTTTTGAAGAATTGGCATACCTCGGGGTGCACCTCCAAGTATCATATGTCATTCAACTCCTTCCTCATGACCGCTCCTCCTCCTTTCTTCATCTGCAACCTGCTCATTGGCACCTGCTGCTAAAATCGGGACTGAGGGAGAGACGGGAAATCAAAGAGAAAATGAGTTCAATCGATGTGGTGAGGGTGAAAGAGGAAAGATGGTGTGGCTTTTTGGGAACTTACTCTGAGGAGTGTGAAAAGGTTTTTAATCATGAGGGATTAATGATGGCTACTGCGGCATGATTATACCGGAGGAATGAAATTCTAGAGTGTTGGTATGTGGAGAGGAAACGAGGTCCATCTAGCCAAAGGTATGGCGATGGCGTCTGGCCTCACCTTGGGGCAGATCGTGTTTTCGCTTAAGTGACCCTTTCGGCGGCTAAGCCATAATGAATTCCCTTTGCATTGTGACCAAACCCATAATTTGACATGTCCACCGATTGACACCGACTTAGTTTCGGTAGCTGATAATCTGCCTTTAACCCCGCACGTTGCCGAAAAAAATCTTCACCAATGCCCCTTTTTTTCTTTTGGTGGCTATAGACAGTCCATCCTTTGGATGGTAAGCTGCGAAAAAGTATCCGCCTTTTCAGTTTCTAATGAACACCATTGTGTTCTCCCAAGCCCCCGAAAATAGCCCCATGGATCATGAAAATGACTTTGCTTTCGGCAGCTACGGGAGGTTCCATTTTTGAACTGTGAACTGCGGAAAATATATACCTTTCGGTGGCTAATGAACACCCTCGTATTCTCCCAAGCCACCGAAAACTGTCCCACGACTCACACTGTAATTTTGTCCTTTCAGCAGTTGGGGCGTTTCGTCTTTCACATGATAAGCTGTCGAAAACAGGGTTTTTGGTAGCTAATGAACCATCGCTAGGCCCGCCTAAGCTACCGAATCCTGAATTTTCTTTTTAGGAGGAGAGCCAGCTTAAAATGTTATTTCAAACTTCATTCCCTATTTCAACTTATCAAACTGAAACTCAAACGCATGTAAAAAACAAAAAATTAAAAACTTCCTATCACCTAGATACCATGACTAGTCTATGTTTATTGAGGAGATAACACAAAACAAACAAATAAACCAACAATGCAATCAGTCGCTACAAATGAATGTATCAACAAAACCAACTCAAATTTCAAGATAGCCACAATTGAAAAAATTTAGTTGGATCATCGTCTGACTCGACTTGCTACAAAGAATGAACAAATGACAGGTAAATGCTTCTCCCACAACCCAATGGAAGTAGTCATAAAAATATGCACCAAAACCAAGGAAGACAATGACAAGCATAAAGAATCCCTAACTGACCTTACAGCATCCAAGGAAGGAGATAAGGGAACTAATGGATCAAAATCTCTAGAAACAAAATAAATTGACATTCCAACTAGCAAAAACCCTAAGACAAAGGGAAAGGGTAATTATGCATCCAAACATCAAGCTTTAATACACGAACACCAGGATAGTTTTTCCCGCGTTTGCAAGAATTGGAACGGACTACCACAAGAGATTGGAATAGAAGCCGCTGAGAAGCTTGTAAAGAAGTATTGCTACAAGATATATTACTAATACAAATAGCCAGAGAACACTTGTGCCAGTGGTACAAAATATATAGTAAACCACTGGGAAGGGGCTAGCCACAGGGTCGCACATATAGAAAAGAATGACTATAAGTGTCTGCCTCTATGGTCTGAGTTCAAAAAGATGAACGCAATCACAGTCACAAGATTATCGCAAATGACCCTCACCAATGACCATAGTTGGACCTATCAAAAGCTACATCTATTTCAACAAATTGATTTTGAAATTATAGTGTGACCAATCAAGTCGAATGTCAGAATTCACTATCTTCTCCCTACAAAGGCTAGCATACACCTAGTTGAAAGAAGCGACCAATGTTATAATAATCACCCTTACAAATTCAAGGACAAAAATTCATCACATTTTACCCAGAGGAATCACATGACTAGGTCGTTCAACAAAACTAAAATTTGCAGTCTGGATAAAGATGACTACCGTGAAAAAACACCTGCAATACTACGAGAGTATAAGGTGTACAAAATACCGACAACACATATACTAACTAAATTAATGCATCGTAAAAAAGAATTTGTACCCCTACATCTAAAAAAATCATCTCTGGATATCGCTCAAATATTGTACCAAACCACTCAAACTTCCCATAATAGAATAAGTGCAATCACGAAGATGGAGGAGCAGAGAAAACTCGCTATCCACTATCAAGAAGTACAAAAATCACACCAAGAAGCGAGGCATGACAAAAATATTGAGAGAAATGATACTTCAATCTATGAATTAATACTTCTAAATAATAGTCGAATCAAAGGTCAACCAAAAAAGCTAAGACTAGCTTGACAGCACAATAAGAGTAACCCAGTCACAGTGATAAAGCATAAATACTTGAAAAATGACACCCAAAGTTTACGATTAAAACATTACCATCTGTGAGAAAGGTGTGATGATGACTAGTGACCATATCATCACTATTCAAACGTCATACCCCGGGTTTGTACGAGGAACTGCATATTAATTTTGTTATAATTTTACTAACTAAATTATAAAACTAAAAAGCCACATAAAAAAGGGGAACTAAGAAACGTATGTTGGCATGATAAAACTAAAGACGACCATAATATAGTCAAGAAGATCGAATGCACAGCAGAGCGAAATACCGTATACACCAAACGGGAAAGGACGATACCCAGGAACGTAAGAAGAGGGAAGGATTCCAGTAATTCACAATAAATGATGGGCCAGTAGGACAAATTAGATCTAGTTTAGTCAGAAATACCCAATAATTCAAGCAAATGGTCGCCGCAAAATTTAAATTCATTAAGCACTACAATACTTGTGGCAAGACACTGTCACTCTATACTTGTCGGTGTGTCATCATTAACCAACACTGTCATCTCTGCAAGAACCCCAATTTGGCCACCCAACCATCACATCCATGTCATTCAACAATCAACACCTCCTTGTTGGCACACGTACAATTTCCATGATGTATCTATGACCTATGTGAGAAAAATCACAGAAACCCTAGCACCATACCCAAACATTTGTCGCATCTCTCTTGGTATAATCCATGTCATGTCAAAATCTCATTCCTTCCTCTTGCCTCAGTCTATAAATAACAATGCAAATACCCTATACAACCTACAAGGTCCTTGGTTGAAGCCATGCAAATTCCTTCACCTAGTCTTGTGATTTTCCCTTTGTTGTTCTATGAGAACTCCCCCCGTATCAGTTTGAGCTTAGTAGAACCCCTACATCACACATTATTGATTTTTCGCTACCCTCTTCCATGATATATGAACATTTCGAGAGACCTTGATGTTCTCTAGATGAGAGATTCTTATGAGATTTATGTTACCATTCACTCCCTCGAGCCCCTTTCTATCATTGTCGATTCATTTTCAAGCTTGAGCGAGTGTGGTGCTTCAACTAGACCAAGCGTCAGTTTACTTGGGTGTTTTTCTTCTCTGAAACAACATGTTGAATTTTCCTTGGTGCCCTGCGACGATAGATGTTGTTCAGTGTTAGACATAGTAGGAAGATGTTTTTCAGTACCAGATGATCCATGCAATCTCCTTTCGATGTTATCTTTGGTACAAATAAGTTCCTTTTTGGTGGGGGAGATGTTGGAGGATCCTAGTCGGCTCACCGACTAGGTCCTCTTAAATATCAATAGTCAGGTCAGCCCACTCTGTCAAGTAGTTAGCTGACTAGTCAAGCAATTATAACTATATAACTACCTCATATATTGTATAAATAGGGTAGTGAGATAGAGATAAAGAGAGTGCTTTTGTACATGATGATCATATAATAAATGATAACATGTTGCTTCTACCACCACTACCTATGGTCTTTCTCATATCTCTATGTACGTTGTATCTCTTATATGTTATATGTTTTGATATGCTATTGGTAACCTAATGTAATCCCACAGATTACAACAAGAGTCTAAAAGATACAAGAAAAAACCCACTTGGGAAAATTTCATCAATGCCATCAAGGAGGAATTCTACCCTATCAGAAACTATGATGGCCAGTGCATGAGATGGAAAACTTTGCACCAGCAGAGAGACCATACAGTGTCAAAGTTCACCAATATTATCCATACCTTATACTCAAGTCTAGGTATTTGAGACTCTGATGACACTTGGTCCTAAAGTACCATAGTGGATTGCATAAGTACATCCAGACATCGATGGATTTCATGGACATCTCCACAATAGGAGATTCTTATCAGTAAGCTATCAAGATTGACCAAAAGTTTAATCAAAAAAATAAGTAGGAGTTTGGGTTTGCAAATCAGTAATAGTAGAAGCCTAGTAAAGGCGGCCCTAACTCATAGGATAAAGGACAATGCAAGGATGGCCAAAATCATGACAACTAGGCTAAGTCACAGGTAAAGGAGGGTAATAGGAAATCAAAGAAGGACACTTGCAAGTGGTGCGAGTTCCACAAAATCCCATGCCACAACACTAATGAATGTTGCTCAAAACAATAATTGTTGGCTGAGATGAAATCCTCAGATACAGAATTTGTCTCAAACTCCAATTCAAAGAAAAAAAAGGGAAAGAGAATCATTGTCGTGGAACCTAGTGCCACCATCACAATCACAAATATCTATCCAACAAAGTGGGGAGGAGCTAGAGGAATGGAGCACCACTTCCATTGAAAACTATGGGTGAAAGGGAATCCACTACATTTCATTGTTGGAAGTGGTAGCCAGAAGAACCTGATCTCGATCGATTTCACCAAGAGATTGATGTTGTCGATGTCACCATACCCCCAACTATACACCATCAGTTGGTTGATCCAAGGACAAGAAATCCTTGACATTAAAAAATGTCACCTATCCGACAACATCAAGCCCTTAAAATATGAGGCAATATGTGATGTTTCCCCACTTGAAGTTTTTCATGTTCTTTTAGGGCAACCCTATATGTGGAAACATCATGTTGTTTATGATTCCAAGCCTTGTAGTGTCATTGTTACTTTGGAGGTCCAACTCTATATGATACATGAGGTAGTCCCAACTACTACAATATCCTTGATCTCCGCAAAGTAATGTCGGAAGGTCATCTCTCAAACTTGGGAATTTGTCCTCTTCATGGTTCATTCAGAAGGTGGAAGGAAGGTCATTGCAACCGCCATGTTGGGAAAACCTTTTGAACAACATATCAAATGACAAAAAATAGCAAAAGGGATGAATATATTCCAAGATAAAGGTGGTGTTGAAATACACCATTTACAACACTTAAGCATAGAGCATTATGATTACAACATCACAATGCATTATCACAGTCAGAAATTTCCATCACAACTCGATATCAATACAACCCATATGAGCATTCTTTATCTCTAGATCCAACAAACTAATCCAGATTTTATGAGCAGAACGAAATGAATACAGATTATTAAAAGATGCTTAACACAAAATAATAGAGATACAGTAAAACTAGTTTTCTATTCAATAAGGAAATAAGCTGAAACTGTAAAATGCAGTGGAAAACAAGCTTAATGTAATGGTGGCGGCGTATCTCTGAGAAGAGATGTGACGGCTGCACTCATTCGCAAGAAGATGATTACAGTGAGGCTCTGAAGGCCTTTTTACAATACCCAAAATCCAAAACCCTAACCCCGGAAGATGAAAAGCCATCAGTTTTGTGGACCCCGTTTTGGGTAGTTTGGTATATCAACTTCCCGGGGGTGTAACTTTGGCATACGATCTCCGTTTGGCGCACACGATAGCTCGTTGGAATGATCTATCTGAGAACTAAAATTGTTGGGACAAATGAAATTTGTTTCTAAAAGATACCCCAAAAAACGTCGTTTGGGGCCTCAAAACGTCTCCCAAAGTTCAGGACCCTAAAAATTGCTAAAAATAGTAAATTACCAAAATTGCCAGAAAGCTATTTTGAGCCAGTTGGACAAGGTGGGTCGCCACCGATATCCACCTAGATCAATCCTCCCTCATTAGTAAGCAATGGTCTCCATTGCGTTGAGTTCTCCCATCAAATGAGGAAATTTCTGCTGAATTTGGCTCCAGGTGAGCCACTTGCCTTAGTGCAGGAGTTGCCCTGCTTTGACGACTCGATAAAGCTGGATCCTTTGCTGTCGAGTGCCCTTAATCTGTGTGTCCACAATCTGATCACTGGATGCCTGTTGCATGCAGTCAGGGTTGAGCTATGTTGGTGTCAACTACTCTGCTATCTCTGAGGTGTCTAATAATGGTGGGAAATATGGCCGAAGGAGAGCCACGTTGAAGACTGGATGCAGACCAAGGAAGGGGGAAATGTTGAGCTCAAAAGCATTGTCACCCACCGCCTTGGTGATGGTGTACGGCCCATAACGGAGTGGGCGAAGCTTCCGATGGGGCCTTGTAAGGCGTTCTTTTTTAAAATACAACCAAACTTTGTCGCCCACCTAAAACTTATGTGGCACCCGATGTTGATCATGGCGTTGCTTGTACTTGGCATTAGACTTCTGTAGAATATCCTAAACCTATTGGCGTATGTGCTGGATCCTCTCAATGAACCGGGTGGCTTTGTCAGCTTCTGGTGGAGTAGGGGGCGAGGTGGTTGCCAGGGGTAGTGCAACATCCATGGGGCCCAATGGTTGGAATCCCAACCCTACCTGAAAGGGGCTATGGCCAGTTGAGCTATGCAGGGCTCAGTTGTAGCTATGCTGGACATAGGGGAGACTCTCATCCCATGTGCGGGGGTGTTTTGAATTGCACATGCGCAGGATATGTACGGCCATCTGGTTGACGACCTCAGTTTGGCCGTCTGTCTGGGGGTGGAAGGCAGTGGATTTGGTGAGCTTGGTATCCAGCAGTGACCAGAGGCTCTACCAGAATGAGCTGAGGAACCAACTGTCATGATCTAAGATAATGGTTTGTGGGATCCCAAAATGTACCCATACTTGTTCAAAGAAGAGCTTGGCAGTGGCTTCTGCTGTGATGTTCTTCTTGCAGGCGGCTAGAATTGCCATCTTGGAAAAGCGATCAACAACCACAAAAACACAGTCATTTCCCCTCTTGGTGGACGGGGGGCCTGACATGTATTCCATTGAGATAGATTCCCATGGCCTGTTAGGAGTAGGCAGAGGGGTGTACAAGCCCTGTTTCTTAGTGGTCGGTTTTGCAGTAGCGCAGGCGGTGCAGGACCTAATATACTTGCCGACATCCTGCCGAAGTTTCGGCCAGTAGAAATATTTCTGCATCAATGCCACTGTCTTTTCGACACCAAAGTGTCCTGCCACCCAACTGTAGTGAGCTTCCCAAATCATCTTCACGTGCTCACTTGATGGAACGCAGAGATGGCCCAAATGGCACAACAACCCGTCCTGAAGATGGAAATTAGCGACCACTAAGTTGGTTCTATCACATACCCAAATTCTGAAAATATTATTTTATTGGCAAAATACTTTATGTTAAATTTTAATTACAAAGTTTTGTAATTATGACCAAGTTTGGTCAAGGATGAATGTAATTACTGATTATTATTATTTAATAAATTAAAGTAGGAGACAAACACCCAAAGGAACTATTAAATGAGTGTTCACTGACCCACTAGGAGGAATGGAAGCTGTTAGAAGGCATGGGACAGATGGCAGCAATTGCACTTCACCACTAGCTGTTGGTTATGGGACAACTACCCCTAAAAATGTGGCATTATCCCCCAGGTGGTGGGAGTGAGCAGGAAGCTCATTTATGACTAGTTAACCACTAAAAGGCCTAGGCAGCCTACATAAGGCAAATTTGAATTGAGCAGGAAACTCTTACAATATTTTCTGCAGAAATATTCCTCAAGTGCATCAGGTGAACACTGAGAGATTCGAAGTAGGGAGGCTATGTGAGAGTGCAACTGTAAGTCTACAAATTATTCTAAGAAGGGAAAACCAGAGGTGCTGGTGCAGGTCCCTTTGACTACTAAGTCTTTAAGACTGGATAAATATTGCTACTGCAAGTTGAGGTCCTAAGATTCTAAGCTTCTTCCTCCTGGTGGTTCAGCGAACAGGATCGGGGGTTCTAAGGAAAGTAACTTGGCTGTCTTCAGGAATTTGTTGGTTGGAACAGGTTCCTTGGGTTGTTTGTTTCCCTACAGTTAACTAGGTTTTGTTGTTCCTATTTTTGTTTACATTTCAATGTTTCTGTTTAGTAGAATTATTAAACTGTCATGTAAAAGAAGTTATTTTATTTTCTGATCTATGTTTGATTCTGAATGATAAAGCTTTGTGAAATATTTGATTAGAAAACCATCTCTATATTTTTTCCCATGTTGTTCTCTGCATAGTACTCTAGTATAGAGAAGCAAATTAATGATAGATGAGAGATAGGCAGATTGCCATTGATTGGATAAATGATTTCAGTAAGTGTTCTGTTTAAAATTATGTCCTATATTTAAACATAGTAAAAAAATTACAGTATAGCATCAACGGTAATATAGAATTCTTCTATTAATACATGAAAGAAAAACATAGCCTATTTTCTGCATAGTCATATATATTTATCTTAACCCTATTCATTTCAGATAGCAAGCAAATACAATCAAAATTAAACATTCCTTGATTTCCAAGTAATTTTATTTTCAAGAATTATAGCAGTTGTAAGAACTAATCACAGTATAGATTTCTTGTCATTATACATATTTTCTTTCTTCGCTAATATCCTTCTTTGATTTCAATTAGCGAATATCTATTATAGTAGTATCAAACGCTAAGATACTACAAACCCTAATTTTGTTTACATATCTCATAATTTCTTTCTCAAGTCTTCTATGGCAAACTGTAGACATTATTTCAAAGAATGATAACATTTATGACTTACTAAACCATAGTCATCGTTTTCTAGAACCCTACTATCTTTTATATATGGTAAGTTCACTATCAAGGTATTATTTAGCAGTTAGCAGAAGGCACGATTCGATACAAATGTTATCAATAGCTCAAACCCTAGTAAGAACACAACTCAACTTTGAAAACATTCACATTATCAAAATCTTTTATGCACAGGCTAAGTTTTAGGTACGAAAGCTTATTGCAATCCAATCAGCAAATCTAATCAACTACAGGTAGGATTCATTCGAAATTTAAAATAGACACTGTGGCCTACCATTTCCAAACTTAAATATCGACATCAATGACGAATTACAAGAAACAACCATTCACACACGACCTGAGATAGTTTCGTTTTCAAAGTCGATTCAACACTTTTTCAAACAAACATTTAAAACATCTATTTTAAACAAGACTGTATCATTACAATACAAAAGAACCAATAGCACAGATGCAAGTGAAACGCGACTCCACTAAGGAATTCCCAACATCATAGAAGAACACGACAGAGATTTTATTGTTCCCATTTAAGATTTCCAAAATAAAACTTCCCATTGCAAAGAAAACGAACCATAGTTTACAAGCGCAAAAAGAACCCTCGGTTCTGGATTTCCATTCCAAACATATAACAGAGATTTACAAGAGTTACCCTCGACATTTTAACAATAAGCCGAGACCGTGGAACCATGAAACTACACAGGGTCTTACTCTGAACTTAACAACTCACAGTGTAAAGACCAACTCAAAGTCGGTTCCAACGCTACAGCAAAAACAATACTGAGCCGAGCATCAAATACAAGACTGAGGATCAACCTCTTACAATTTGATATCAAAACAAAACAAGTTTAAACTTCTTTTTCAACCATCACTGATACAAGTCGAAGATTTCCAACTCTCGACACACATAAAAACACATCAAAGGCACCTACGAGGCTTTGCGAGAACCACCGGAGCTTACCAGGAAGCAGTAGTAGCTTTCCTCTCTCAAAACCCTTTGCTCAGAAATGTGTCAGAAACCTTCCAATGAAGAGGGCACCTTCCAAATCACAAGTATGACTGGTTAAAAGTATGCAAACACAATTAAAATACAAGTTCACTGTATTACATTTCTTTATTAAATTACTCACCCTTTAGAAGTTTCATTCCAAGCATTAACGACGAAACCAGAGGTTGGTTGCAACTTCTATACATGCAACAAATTAGAAGACAGTACCATCTAATTGAAAGAGCCGAAATCCAAATTATAAAAGCACTCTCAACAGCTGACAGAAAACCACACTTTGTATGACTGAATTATGGCTCTATGGCATGAAGCCAAAGCCTGCAACTATTAAAAAAACTACCTCTCATAGGTCACAAGGTAGAAACCCTTGAAGGGAACTTCCACCAACCCTACATTTTGGCATCTTGTCGGCTCAACTCTAAACATAACAATGAAAACTAGGAAACTCGCTACCACTACATACAACGAGGTTAGGGTTACACAAATCAACGATCAAGATCTGGTGTGATCAACGGGTAAGAAAGATGCCAACAATGTTGCATTTAAAGCCGAGCAACATTGCATTAACATCTCATTAATTACTTCAACCATGAAGTGGCCAACACTACATGCCAAGTGAACATTACCGTGTACAGCTTGGAGGAGAGGCTTTATGGAAACCATACCAGCTAGGATTCCAAGTTATGTTTTAAACCCTAGTTCACGTGGATGGATTGCGTGGTATGACAACCACACTTTCCACTATGGAGTTCGGTCATAACATTTAATACATGATCGTAACCCTGTCAACCTGCAGTTGGAAATTTAATGCACGTCAATTCATCACTTCAATATAGAGACTATTGTGAATACAATAACATATGTTAATAATACTTAGGATAAGAGCTACTACATATAGCATGGTTCAAACTATTGCTTAAACCATAACCTTTCAAAGGTTTGTGTACATCGTATTCATGTATGCATAGGATAATATCCTATAGTGCTAACGTGTAGCTAGTTTTGCATATTAGAATCATATCATTGCATAATGAAAACCTTATCATTGTAATATGAAGTGCATATTTAATATAGCCCCAAGTTTAAACTTAGCCATATAGATATATAATATATTGTTAATTAATGGAAACCTAGATATAGTTAGGATTCTAACTATGTACAAGAATATTAGATACATGTACCCTATAGCATGATTCTCCAAATCCATAATATTAATGTGAATCTATAAGTATAGATATTTGAGTGATACACATTCAACGCTAATTCCATTGCATAATCATCATACGTACAGCAAATTAAAATTGTTAGCTATGTATTGCAAAGTCTAACGACAAATGTAATACTATAAGTATAGTTTAAATAATGACGATATTCATTCTTTTACTAAGTTCATAAGCACAAGCAGTAATCACTCTACTTTCCATATTTTTGACTGTGTAACGAAAACCCAAATAGCACTATATTAGTATTTTGACGACGTGACTTTATACTATAGAAGAGCTTGAAAGTCCGTACATAAACTAAGATTGGAACCATGTATCCATACCTCTAGTAACCTGTGACGCAAGGAAGTACTTAGCATTTTAATTTTACATTGACGATGAATTGAAAGACACAAGTACTCTTAACTTATGTTGTCTTATAAGATTTCTTACCTGCGGTCTGCACATGGAAACAAGATTCAAATGCCTTAGCTAAATGTGGCTAAGTAAACTCCAGGGTACCTCATAGGACCCCTTCGTCAACATACAAACAAACTGTCAACACTCCATCAAGAATATCATAACAGTACAAACTGTAACAGCATGCAATAATATCCAAGAATTTAAACAAATCTGTAAATTGTACTATTATTGCATAATCATAAAAGATCTTTCATTCAAGAGATTAACATCCGCTTAAATCTGAAGTACAAAATACAATTAAATCATATTTAGTGGAGAAGTATGACGTGTCATCGTTACTAATTATCTTAGTTAAGAAATCAAGTTAATTTATATGTTCCACATTAATGACTTTGATAAATATTGCTATTATAAAAAAATTTAAAAATTTTGGTAATTTTCGGGATCTTACAGGTTCTCAACATTTGGTAGGTGGTGGAGAAGTCAGGGTTTTTCTCGTAGAGGTGGGGCCATCTGGAGGTCTCGTGGTCGCAAGATTCTAGCACCGTGGTGAGTGCCACGACTGGAGGTCGACTGAGGCAGTCAGCAACTCAGTTGGTACTTCCTGTTTTATACTTGATGTTGAGGTGGAACTATTGTAAGTATGTGGACCATTTTTTATGGCAGTTATTCTGCAATTTTCCTTGCGTCTGCATGAACTGTAGGGGATTGTGATTAGTGTGGATGACTGTCTCCTTCCCAAGAATGTAATGTCTCCACTGGAGGCAAGCTTGCACAATGGAGTACATTTCTTTGTCGTAAGTAGGGTACTTATGGACAGCATCTGAGAGTGTCTCGCTATGATATGCCACGGGGTGGTCGTGTTGAGTGAGAACGGTTCCCACAGCATAGTCTCAAGCATCTGTTTCGATCTCAAATGGATGTTGCAGGTCCGGTAATGAGAGTACCGGGGATGAGAACAAATGCTTCTTCAAGTCATCGAAGGCTTGTTGTTGGGACAAGCCCCACACAAATTTTTCCTTACCGCCACCCCTGGTTACTTGGCTGAGGGCCCACACGATATGAGAGAATCACAGCACGAACCTGCAATAGAAATTAGCGAGGCCCAAGAAACTCCGAATTTCAGTGAGTGTGGTTGGGGCTGGCCAGTCAGGGATGACCTGGATCAAATGGTTGGATCCACATGCACACCATGTTGATCAACGGTGTAGCCTAAGTAATGGACCCTATCCATGCCAAAGGAGCATTTTTCCAAGTTCGCATACAGTTTGTGCTGCCGCGGGGTGTGCAGAACCTATTGAATATGCTGCAAGTGTTCCGCCCAAGTCTTGTTGTAGATGAGGATGTCATCCAGATACATCACTACAAAAGTATTGGTGAAAGGTCGTAGGATATCATCCATCATCCTCATAAAGGTTGCTGGAGCATTTGTCAAACCAAAGGGCATGACCAGCCATTCAAAAAGACCTTCTTTTGACTTAGCTTGAAGGCAGTCTTCCATACATCTGTCTTTTCTATTGGGACTTGGTGGTAGCCAAAATTCAAATCAATCTTACTGAAGTATTTGGCCCCCGTGAGCTGATCAAGGAGGTCGTCGATTCGGGGAATCGGGTATCGGGTCTGGACTGTGATTTTATTCAGGGCCCGATAATCAATGAAGAGTCACCAGGTCTTGTCTTTCTTCTGCACCAGCATGATTGGTCTCCCATAAGGCGATGAGCTGGGATGGATGTGCCCCTTGTGGATAAATTCTTAGATCTGCCTCTTGATCTCCTCATTTTCTAACAACGAGCAGCGATAGATTGGCCCATTGGGTAGCCGTGTGCCTGGGGTCAGATCGATGGGATGCTTGACCTGGCAATGCAGAGGTACCCCAATAGGAGAGGAGAAGAGATTTGAGTATTCTTCCATGACCTTATCCACTTGCTTCTGTTGTGTGGAGAGATCAGTCGCGGAGGCCCTGGATGTGGCTGCGATCTTTCTCTCACTCCGAGAGTGAATCACGAAGAAGACAAATTTCCTGGTCTGAGAGATGACCTTCCTGCATTGCTTGGCAAAAATCAAGGAAATAGCACTAGGAGGGACTGCCTCGGGTATCCTATACAATTTCTTGTTCAAAGTAATAATAACACTACAAGGCCTAGACTCATATATAGCATGACATTTCCATAAATAAGGTTGTCCCAAAAGAACATGACAAACTTCAAGAGGAGCAATATCACACAATACCTCGTCCTTGAAGAGCTTGATGTCGTACAACAGTCAGCAATGTTAGCTGATGTGGAGATCGCTTCCGTGGAGGAACCATCCAATGGTGTAGGGTTGTGGGTATGACATTGTTGGCAGGGCCAGCCACTTGACGACCTCTGTTGAGATGAGGTTCTTCTAGCTACCGCTATCAACAATGAAGTGCAGGGGGGTGCCTTTTACCCACATCTATGAATGGAAGAGGCGCTCTCCTTCTTCTTGCTCATATGGTTCATCAGGATGGAGCTTGGTGGTAGCCATGGTGGCACTGACTTCTGCATCAATGATCTGTCTTCCCCTTTCTGGTTCTGACTCAGAGTCAGAACCCGCATCTGATTCAGACGCTTTCACTTCGGCCACCAGCGACTGCTTTGAGCGGTAGTCAGCAATGTTATGCCAAGGGATCTTATGGAAGTCACACCACTTCCCGGTATCTTTCTTTGTCTTTCTGGTGTCCTTCTTTGCTTGCGTCTTGGACTGGTTGTCCTGATACTGTCCATCTTTGCTCTGTCCTTTATTCTGTGGGTTGGGGCTGCCCTTTCCTGTCTTTTGCTGTGAGGGGTTCCCAGGCCCAAATTGTCGTGTCTTTTGTTTGAGCTTTTGCTCGATTTTGACGGCATATTGGTAGGCTGTGCCCAAGGAGGCGATGTCCATAAATTCCATTTCAGTCTGGATGTATCTATGCAAAGCAACTCTATACTTGAGCACCAGATGTCGCTCTGAATCTTTGATACCCAGCTTGGTGCTCAAGGTATGGAAGATATTTGTAAACTCTGGAATTGCTTGATCTCTTTCTTGTCGCAGTGTGGTCCATTTGGTATACAAGTCGTTGTAACTTCCAACAGTGTAGTATTGTTCCTTAATAACATCCCGAAAGGATACCTAGGTGGTCGTGACTGTAAATAATGAGGGTTCCTCAGTTTCCTTTTGCTCACTAAAAGTTTCCCACCAATCTTTGACATGGGGAACGGCTTTGAGGAGTGCAAAAGTAATATTTTCTCTATTCGAAAAGTTATGGACAGAAAAATACCCTTCTAGTAGATTCAACCACTTGTCAACAGCATCTGCGTCTATCTGACCTTCAAATATAGGAATATCAAAGTTGATGTGTACCTTGAAGGGGGCGACGCTTCCGCACGAGGAAGATGTGTCGCCTGTTGGTAGCCGCCGAAGGATTTGTGCGAAACTATCCATCATCTCGTTCCTTTGTTGCGTGAGGGCTTCTTCAAGCAACATTTTGAAAGGATCTCATGTCCCATCATCTTTCTTTTCTTCTGCCATGAGAGGTTGCTTGGGTGTGCGAGAGATTTTGTCCTCAAGAGAAACAAGCTCGAGACCCAATTCTTTGTAACCTGACCTCGTTGGGGACATGCATTAAGACGACAAGGAGCAAACCGCTCTGATACCACTAATCCAGATTTTATGAGCAGAACGAAATAAATACATATTATTAAAAGATGCTTAACACAAAATAACAGAGATACAGTAAAACTGGTTTTCTATTCAATAAGGAAATAAGCTGAAACTATAAAATGCAGCGGGAAACAAGCTTGATGGAATGGTGGCAGCGTATCTTTGAGAAGAGATGTGACGGATGTGCTCATTCGCAAGAAGATGATTAGAATGAGGCTTTGAAGACATTTTTACAATACCCAAAATCCAAAACCCTAACCCCGGAAGATGAAAATCCAACAGTTTTGTGGACCCCGTTTTGGGTAGTTTGGTGTATCAACTTCCCGAGGGCGTAACTTTGGCATACGATCTCCGTTTGGCACACACGATAGCTCGTTGGAAATATCTATCCAAGAACTACAACTGTTGGGACAAATTTCATAATGAAATTTGTTAGTAAAAGATACCCCAAAAAATGTCGTTTAGGGCCTCAAAATGGCTCCCGAAGTTGAGGACCCGAAAGACTACTAAAAATAGTAAATTACCAAAATTGCCAGAAATTTGTTTTGAGCCAGTTGGACAAGGTGGGTCGCCACCGGTATCCACCTGGATCACAAACTTCCTTGAATTTAGTACAATCATGTCCACAAATAAGGGTTGTTGGTTCTAGATATTTCCTAAAAGACTGCAACGTCCCGTTGATTAGTCGGTTTCCTTAGCCGATCCAACCATTGCTTCATTGAACATTTTATCGATTGATCAATCAACAACTTAATAAGTCCTTTAGTTGACTATAGTATTTTTACAGATTGTTTCCAGAAGATCCAGAGGTGTGATAAACCTTGTTAAGCTTTGGTTCCAACACACCCCAATCAACACAACACTATGGAGATTTAGGAGGTGGAATTATGTTCTCTTAACAACCCCCCATAATTGCAGCTACCTAAATCCCAAGCATAGCCTGAAGTTTAACAAACTTAGCTTCTGGTAAAGGATTCATAAAAATATCAACAATCAAATCATGTAATAAAAAAGAGTTACAACATTGTCCCGTATCAACTATTTCAAGTAGTGGACATGAAGTTCAACATTTTTCACTTTTTTTGTGCAATAGGATTATCAACACCTAGGATTGCACTCTGATTGTCACAATGAATGTGTTGTTAGGACAACACCTCCCCTTGGATTTTGAAAAAATATTGGGAACCCTCCTTCTTTTCATGATCGCCTTTAAATGTTTTCTGCACCTTTTGGACATCCTGTTACTTAGCTTCAGTCTTAAGTTTGCCTTGGAGTTTTTCCCTTTTAACCAAGCAAAACTTAGCCTTTTGACCCGCAATGGTGGAATCTTTCAGCTAACTCTCCCGAAATGGCAGAAGAGTTGGCTTAAGTCTTCGAAGGGACGGAACGTTTAATCAAATAGGACCGCAGCGGAACAAGCTTGTCAAAACCTTCCGCACAGCGGAAGCTTTCGCATAACTCTTCCGCGAGCGCCGGAAACTCTTCAACTCTTCCTTTTCGAAAAAACTCGCCTTTTCCCATACCAACAAGCCTTGAAGCTTTTCGGAAAGGTTTGGATAACTTTCCCACGGAAGCGAAAGCTTTCATTTAAGTCTCCCGCGACACATAGCTCTCTCGCGGAAACGCTCGCTCAACTCTTCCGCAACGGCGGAACAATTTTAGCTTTTCTTTCCGCGTGTGTCGGAAGTTTTAACATGATCCTCCCATGTTTGACGGTCGCATTTATTGAAAAGGTTTCAACGTGACCCGACCGTACGTGGATTCAATACCTGTTTAATGACTTTCACCCACCAAATTGATGGCCCACACATACCAACTCAAATATATAGGGGTGAAACCCTGTTGGCATTTCATATTGTTTTAATATCTCAAAGGACTTGCCCGTCCCATTTGAACAACCAAGTGCGTTCACTGTTGTCTCAAGGCTTAGATTCACCGGTTGCCAGAGTATCGTCGACGTCAGGCCTTTCGTTTACAAGTAAGTGCATTCGCCTATTTAGTAGGACGTATGTGCTTGCTTGAAGTATTGTTTCTTTGCTTCATTAGGATGCTCTTTATTACGAAGTTTTCCCGGAACTTTGTCAACCTTCCTACAGCTACCGTAGAGTATCACGTTGACCGGTATCACCACCTCAATCATGGCCCCGGTTAACAGTTTGACCTTAAGAAGATGTGCGTTAAGCAACCCTAAACTTAGGCGTAAGAGGTCCCAAGACTCTCGCTTTTGAAAACTGCGTCTTTTCATTGCTACCGCTGAACCTGTCCGCCTTTCCGCACCTAATCAACAGACGTCTCGGCTATAATATGTTTACTTTTCCCACCTCGGGCATTGGACAGTATCTGAGGGACTAGAGTACCCAGACCTACCTTGATCTTGTAGTTGTTAGTTCCCTTAACTATCACAGAAAGCCACGGGGATAACCTGATTAATGTCTTCATGTTTTCTTTCTTTGCATGTATCTGAGAAAGAAACATATTCTTTTTAAGACCATCCACAGGTATCAGTTTAGTTTTGTAAAACACTATGTCATGCATGCTTATTCACGTCAATTATTGTACAGGATTCCCATTATGGCCAAAGGTGGGAAGAGAAGGACGAAAGCAATCGAGGAAAATTCTAGACTGGAGACAACATTTCAGGACACCAGATGCACTACAAACGTGCCTCCGGAAGTAAATTGGGGTGATATCTATCGTATGATAAGGGATCTAGACTTTCCTGAAGCTCTCCTTGAAGAGGAATGCTTATATCAAAATATCAGGAATTCATGTATATCCAAAGCATCCACACACCCAGAAACCTTCCCGTGCTCAGAAGTAATCGGGTGGGTGCTGCAGCATGCCAACCCTGAAACCAGAGTCGTAGCAGACAGCACGAGTAATGCCTTCGCCTCATTCCACCCATCTTACATTGCAACAGTTTACAAACTACCCAAAGCACAGCAACGACTAGATGATGCATGGTTGCAGGAGGTCAATATGGATAATCTAGACATAGCAAGGAGGATGTTAATCACAAGCAAGCAATTTAGAAGAAGAGATAGTGAGGGGTATGAAGTCCAATATTTAAGGCATCCCTTTAGACTAATTGCTCTAATGTTAAGCAGGATCTTCGGGAGGCCTGACGGGACGATGTTCATGCTGCAGTGGGTCCTTATCATACATTTTGTCGCTTTCAAAGGCACAATCTTCAATTGGGCTGACATTCTCTCAAACAGCCTGGCATCAGCAGTAACAATATCTAAAGAAGGGATGGAGGAAAGAAAGGCAGAATTCTATATGGCTTCGTATCTCATAGACTGCATTGTGGCAATGTGTCTTTTTCCCAA
Source organism: Larix kaempferi (assembly GCA_027924585.1). NCBI lineage: Eukaryota > Viridiplantae > Streptophyta > Pinopsida > Pinales > Pinaceae > Larix > Larix kaempferi. The sequence continues at coordinate 34,333,442 of BSBM01000217.1, forward strand.
TTTGGGGTGTGTGTGGAGTCCGGCCGAAGGTCCAGTATTCCTTGCCTATAAAATATTTGGGGCGCAGAATTATAAGAGAGACTACAAGCTCATCTGCGAGGAGTTTATCATGCCACTTTATGAAATGATTTTGCATGAAGAACCAAATTGTTTGGCGGAGAACGCCATGGAGGCCTTGGAAAAGTATGGCAATTTCTATTTTTCTCTGGAAGGTACCTACATAAGAATGTATGGAGGTTCTAAAGCACCCTATATTCTTCCGAAGTATGCCACAGATTACATAGTCCATAAGGAAATGGTCAGGCAAGTCTTCATTGATGGAATGGGTAACACCTTGTACAAAGCCAAGAAGACCACCTTTCCCCCCTTGCCCTTTTATATTGGAGCCTACAAGTGCATAGGAATCACAACTGTAAAAGAGTTTGTTGCAGAATTGAAAAGCTTCCACTTTGGAGAAAATATTTTCCACAGGAACGATCGACAAGGAAAAGTCGCGCAGCATTGCAAAGAGCACTCTACTCCCTGTGAATATGCCAATTTTTATGATCCTCATGAAGAACCATATAGGGGAATCAGTAATATGGCTGAGCTGCAGATCTATCAGGTAAGCAAAGGAGGAGCCAGCTCAAGCTCCCAGGCTCTCTTTGAAGAAGAACTGAGGCTCTCGGAACACACAAAGAAGACCCAAGAAGATAAATTAAGAGAAGAAGAGAATTTGAAAATCCAAGTAGCCGAAGCTGAAGCAAAGGCGAAAAGGAAAGAAGAGGAAGAAAAGAAGTCCAAAGAAGAGATCGACCCCAAAAGCCCAGACTTGTAGAACTTGGATATGGGCTCTCATATAAGGGATCTACCTATTGTCCCCTTCACACCTTATAAAGGCAGCATAGTTTCTAACTGGCAGAATTTTGCTTACAATAAGAAGTGGAAGACCATTGTCAAAGAGACAGGGTCCATACTGAAATGACCTTTTCGGCCAGACATCATCACCATGCATGAGACCACGGTCATGAAGAACACTGAAGAAGCAGCTAGGCACCTAGCATCCATCTCTGTAGCCATGGTCACGGCAACCGCAGACAATGTTTTTATGTTGTGATACGAACCGTTACACCAAAACCTCGAGATGTTAGTGAAGGCCGCCCACCAGGATCTTAACATCCCACCACGCTCCGCAGTCCAAAATCTGGGCTGGATGTGCGCCCATACGATGGTGTCCCCTTTGCGTCGTACGAGCCCCAGGCGAACACTACAATGCCGACGTTGCCACCCGCTCTGTGACTTGAACCTGGGTGGAGGCTCTGATACCAAATGATACTAACCGTTACACCAAAACCCCGAGGTGTTAGTGAAGGCCTCCCACTAGGATCTTAACATGTTGGGAGACAAGTTACATGAAGAAAAGGAGAAGGCACAGTAGCTTTAGGAAGCCTTGGTTAAAGAGCAGAACTATGCAAACCTGATGATCGAGAAGAATAATGCCCTCACATCCCAAAAGGAAGACTTGCAAAGAGCAATCCAACGATTTGAGGCAGATAGGAGAGCTCTGTCAATGCAAGTAAGGACATTAGAAGATGAAAATGCAGAGCTTAAAGGGAAGAATTTGAAGCTCGAATCAGATAAATTCGACAACCTTGAGGAGATAGAAGACCTGAAAGAGAGCATTGAAAAATTACAAGGAGAGAATGAATCACTGGAGCAGCAATTGGAGTTAGCAAACAACAAAATGGGAGATATCAGACCCTTCCATGAGCAGGCCAGTGGAATCCTAAAAGAGACCTATGGAGTCAGAGAACTCATAGCAGAAGAAATATATAAACTAAAATCAGTCATGGCCAAGGTCAAGCAAGTAAATTTTGAAGCCACCAAGATCAGAAGGAAGCACTCACGCATCAGTGAGGAGATTAGAAGGCATATCGAATGGAGAGAAGGAAAGTCAGGGTTCCCATCAACCCTTCCCCTTAAGACTGTTGTTGAATACAAGGCAGATATACGCACCCTAGCGTATTCCAGAGACTGCGGAGTAAAATTGGCCTCCGTGACTGCAGAAACTTATGAACAGTGCAAGACTGTATATTCCTGGACCCGGACCACATAGGAAAACTGCAGAATAGCCATGCCTCCAAGGATAGAATACTTCCCGGATAAGGCTCAGTATTTAGCTAATCTGAGTATATAGTTCCAGGCAGAAAGTGAATATGTGCAAAAGCTGGATACATTGACAGCAGAGGATCTACGCCAGTTTATCATCCAAGCTGCTGTTCATCAACATATCCTGGAAGAAATCCTCCAGATTACTGCAGCTGAAGTGAACACCTTAGAAGAAGAGTTGGTCAAACAAAAGATATCCCTCAGATTCATGAGCCCCTTGATTGGAACAAATATTGTGAAAGACACTAATCACTGGGGAATTCACATAGCAGAAGTGGAGAAATCACTGGCAGCTATTCAAGCTACTAAATCAGAGATTGGCCCAACCATTGTAGTGATGCAAGAGGAAACCCCAACAATCCCAGAGGCACCTGAGCTGCCAAAGGAGCCAAGTCAGGGCTAGCTCGTGCTCTTCAGCGTGCCACGTGGATGTGCATTGGTGTACTTATGTTTGGAACGATAAAACATTTGTAATTTTGTAACTCCCATTTTGTAAAGCATTTAGAATATTTCTCTTATGTAATATCAAGCACTACAAGACAAAATAGAGGAATCTAAACGGTTAGGGTATAGGTGTCAATTCTGGGCACATTTTGTAAAGCTATATATAGATAATAAGAAGAGAAGCAAAGGACTTTTGGCAGGTGAAACTCTTTTGCTATTTTGCAAAGGAACTATTTCTGCTACATGAATGGAAATCGTTTTGGCCTGTGAAACCTAGCATGTCATTTTACATGGAGTCTTGTTGATTAAGCTGCTCAATTATTTCTGCAAATTTCTCATACATTTCCTGTGAGATCTTTCCTGGCTTTTATGAATTAATTCTTTGCTATGGATGGTTTCATATTCTTATGTAAAATGTCTATGTTGAATGGGTAATGGAATGTTTATATTTATCTGAGTTACCTTAGATAATCTTTCTTTTCTGCTGTAAATGCCTCTTTCAATTTAACAGCTAACTGTGGATTGTTTTGGTGTATTTTCTAGTGGTTTACCCATCCTTTAATCCTGCTCCTTATAAGGATAGATAGATTAGACTAGTTTAGATTAATACAGATTTGTTTACTGCGTGCATTTAGGCTAGGGCACATGCACATCTTTAAAATACAAAATACATAACCGGTGTATCGGGCCGCAACCGGTAAAACCAACAAATCTTTAAAAAACTTACGGTAGCCGGAACCGTTAACCGGACGGGTTCCCCAAACCAAATGGTGAGCGATCTAATTGGGATTTCTTACTGGGGAGAATCCCTTTCTGCTTGATGCTGCGATATTCGGGGCATCAACAGAATGATAGTAGAGCCCTAAACGGGAAAAAAAAGCTCTTCTAAAAGTTGATGGATCCAAACTGCCTCTTTACCTACATTGACAAGTCCACGATATTTTGCTTATGTAGTTGAAAGAGAGATTGCCTTATGTTTCTTACACAACCATACCAAGTGTCCATAACTAATTAGAAACACATAGACATAAGTGTACTTCATGTCATCAACGTCACTATCACTGTGAGAATCGGTAAAACCAACCAGTGGGTCTATATTGTGACAATATTTGATAGCAAAATGGGAAGTTCCCTAATGTATCAAACAATTCGCTTTGTAGATTTACATTGACTTTCTCTAGGATCCTGCATGAACTGAGAAACCACACTAACAACAAAGTAAATGTCAGGTCGACTATGAGTTAAGTAAATCAAGCTATCGATCAACTATTGACAAAGGGTGGTGTCAACACAGGTAGATTCACGGTCCTTGGACAATTTAACACCTAATTGATAAGGTGTAGCGCAAGACCTACAATAATCCATTTTGAATCATTTCAATAGATCCAAATGTTGGTTATGGAGCCTAATATTCCTAATTAAGAGATGTTGTTTCGACCGTGTTTGTACCCCATTTTTATATGTTGTGCAGGTGGACTGTACACTCATCCCAACAGGGGGTCATCGCCCCGCCATGGGGGTTCGAGTCCAGCTCCCTCGATAAATGGGGCCTTGGGGTGTTACACCTCAAATTGTCACTTTGAGCACCATTTCGATTCTTCGTGTCCCATCACCATGAAGAATGTAATGGTTTTACCTCCTAATAAGTGTTGGCAGCTACATTCACCATGTTGGTCCCCTCCCTAGTCTAACTTGGATACAAATCCAACTCATTATAGTCGAATTCCAGCTCATCATGCATACTTTACCCATATTTCCGCGCAATGCTAATGGTGCAAGGCACGAAAAATATAACATTTTCACGCTCTGCGTACCTGCAAGGGCGCGAAAATATCAACATTTCCGCACTATGCTCAGTCCAAAGGGCCTGAAAATCCCTCAACAGCCATGGTTCTTGGATTTTGGATCTTGATTTTGGAGATATATTTTGGGATTTGGATTCCCTTCGAATATCACTTCACTCTCCCTCTTTATCCTAGTTTAACTCCTTGATCCACCATTTACTCACCTAGAACCACTATCCTCTCTTAGTGGTTAGACTCCCAAATCCTATTAGAAGGAGGCCATCCAGGAGCTAAGGGGGAAAAAATTGGAGGCATCAAACCTATGGTATTAGGAGTTTTACAGAGGTAGCAAGAGGAGAATCTTGGGAGGAAATGGTATTGCTTTGGACATCAAGGTATAAACACCTGTAATCATATTCTTTGGTTTCTCTAATAAGATAACTTAGCCTATTCTTCCCATTTCATGCCTTTAACAATGAATGCATGAGTGTCTATGTTTCATAGTTAAATCTTTGTTTATATATATATTGATTTGGAGAAGGTATTGTCTTCTATTCTTTAACAGATTCTCAAGCCCATAATCAAAGACCGAAGTTGGAGCAATTCAAGAGAAGCGAGGACAACCATCAAATTTAAGGTATGTCATCTATTCGTTTCACTTTTCCACATATTGTCAGTTTATGTATGAACCAGATTTAGGAACAGTTTAGTGTGTATTTGTTTTGTTCCTGTCATAAATTAAACACTTAGGAGTCTAGTTTGATTTACGAGAGAGTTTAACTACTCATAGGAAGAATTGTCTAACACAGATTTGATCTCCTACCTCTGCAAATCACTTGTTCTTGATATTTATTGACATTATGATCTTCATTACTGGGCTCTATGAGTCTTCAAACTTCAGAAATTGATAATTTTCATCTCAGGCTTTCGTCCTTGCCTCCCTACAGTGAAATTTCGCGCCCCTCCTGTTTGCCATAGAGAAAAAATATCCTAATTTATGCGCCCCTACAGTCTCCTAAAGTGCAAAAATACCTAATTTCCATGCCTTTGTAGTCTTCCAGGGAGAGAAAAATCCCTATATCTCACCTTAAAACTCAGTTTTGCTTGATTGATGTTTGGCTTTGGATTTTGGTTTCATTTTTGGCCATCTGATCTTGATCAGCTCTGTGTGATCCCACTCTGATTTTTATTTTGGTTTTCTTTTATCCCTCATTTGGATTGTAGTGTGAATTTGGAAAATTTATTAGTGTGTTGGAAATTGGAAGACTGTCATAGTCATCTCTACCACTTTCTTCACCTTTCTTAACCTGTGAATTTGGTCTGATAACTTACAAATTCTCCTGTTCCCAATCTAAAGGTATAAAAGTTTGCTTGGTTTGATCAATTCTTTCATTTATGGTTTGGATTTTTTGAGTTGGAGTGACAGAAGTAATAGATATTTTATTAGATTTCTTGAGTTCATAGTGAAAAAACGATCATTTTGTCTAAGTCAATGAAATTGCTGCATATCCATCTGCGTCCTTGAAGAAGATTATTGGAAATTTTTTACTTTGTGAAGAATCTAAGCATGTTTGAATTCTTGGAATTTACTTGGAAACCTCTCAAAACCTCTTTTTCCTCTTCACTTAATGATTAAATTATTTTTGCAATTATAGAACACTTTTGTCCATTTACTTGTCATTTCTTAACTCATTCGAAGTAGAAAAGAAAAGAAAAAATTATGTTTTTCCGTTTGTTTTTGGATATATTCAGTACGAAAGAGTATTTCATATTTTGACTTGGCATAAAAATTTGAAAAGAAAAAACAAGAAGCGAGTATTTTTCTTTTTCAAAGTTGCATCTTGTGTCTCTTTCATTTGGGAATGAAAAAGAACTCTCTCCTTTTGTATTTAGAAGTTCATCGAAGGAAAAATATTTCCACAGATTCATCCATATTTGCATGCTTTGAGTCGAGTCTCAACATCTCCAAGTTGCTCTTCCACTACCTTTTGAGTAAAACAACAATCCTTTAAAATTAATTCCCTAACTAAACACATATTAACCTCACTTGAGAACATAAAACAATTGTGTAGTTAGGTAGGACATCGAGGATAGGAATCCAAATAATTCCCCCTGTCATTATACATATGAGACATATTTGTTTCTTCTTAGGGTACTAAAATCCTCTTGTATTTGTTGACACGGTTATACACCAATTTGTTGGGGGGCCTCCCGTTCCACAGGGGTAAGCAGCGATGACTAGTTCCATACGGAATTTGTGGAATACTACACTCCACTTAGCGCCTAAGGACATTAATCCATTGTCTTCCTTGTATTTTCTGGATTCCATACTGCTGTACAACGGTCAAAAGGTAGAAGCTCCAGTAAACCTTCCCAGACGTGTCATGAACGAGGTATCCTAGTGACCATCCTTTTAGGGCTCTTTTACTCGAGATTCCTTTCGGTAGAGGGATATCCCTTCATCTATATTGGTCTCTCAATTTATATCGTCTGACATGGATTTCATGACCTTGCGGAGGATACGATTTGCTAAGGTCTCCAGATCTTAGATAGGAGGATTGTTTGCTCTTATACCTTGTAGAGGGTATTTTTCATTTTTAGTGCTGCTTGTTGGATTTCTGGCCTCTTTTTTATCACTTGCTCGTTGTGGCATCGGTCACAGTAAAGTTTTAGAGTTTGATTTTTTGCCTGTGTGCCTTCCTTTTTCTAGCTACACTTTTGCACGCTAGATTTCATGGGGGTTTTTTAGTTCCTTTTTAGCGAGACTTCCCCTAGATCATTTATTCATGTTCCATGGTGGACCAAAGGAAATCATGAAGATAAAAAGGGATGAGTCCTGAACCATCTATGCCTCGATCCAGTCACCCATTTCCTTCACGCATCCCTACCCCCCCACTGGAAAAATAGCTGGTTGGGGGAATGTCCCAGAATCAACCAGTACGACACCACCAGTTGCTACGATATCCCAAACTCCTACACTGCCAAAAAATTATTACAGTACCAGAAAATAGTGTAGTACCAGAAGTTAGTGCAACATTGGAGACCACTATAGCACCTGAGTTTAGTGTCCCACCACAAGCCGACGTTGTGCCAGAAGTTATTATTACTCGGGAAACTAGCATCGCTCTGGAGATGCCTTCGCAACATGATCTCCCTAAAGGATATATTGATATTATCGAGGTATCCAATCCTTTCCCTTCTACGAAGATCCAATTAGCTGCAAATTTGAACCAACCTTTAGTACAATTGGTGACCCCACCTGTCATTCCTAATACCTCAGTTATTCCTAGATACAAATTTGGATCTTCTAGTAATAGATCATTTAGAATGCCTTCTCCTGATCTTCCTATAGGCCATGAAATCATGGCATCCATACGATCAAAACTTGTTAGTTTATCCCACGAATGTGCGGCAATGGACATATTTAAACATGAAGCTGCATAAATAATGGCTTCGAACTCATAATTCCCATTGGCATCCACATCTGAAGTGGTAAATCCTCGTGATTACAGAGACCTCCAAAATACCTCATATGATTCTACCTATGGCACTTCGTTTGTATTCGATCTGGACCCACGGATTGGATCTATTCGAACCTTTACTCGATGATCCAAGGACAGGAAACATTTTTTATCCATCTTCATCATTATGGAACACGACTCTGGGCCAAGCCCTTAATGATTTCCTCACTTTTCCAGTGCCTATGAAATTAACACCAAAAAATCCCCTCCAACCTTCCCCTCATACTCTACCAAATGAAATCCTTGGTTATTTTTCATGGAACATTTTTAGCTAGGGGACAAAATATACTTTCCCTCTGTTACCTGTATCATCTGGATATCGTGCACACTCATATTCACAAATCGGTACTAATCATGCAGCCAACCAACTTGCATAGTCAATCTCTTCCAATGTTTACATTGGAAGGTCGTCTATTCCCACTGTTAGAAAACCTGTTGTGCCTGAAAGTCAATCTTTGGCAACAATCTACACTATCGCTAGAGGACAATCGTTCATTGGTGGCCCCAATGGAACCAGCAACCAACCTCCTCCGTTAGGACCGTCTGCTTTGTTGGGACCTAAAACCCCACCTATTAGAGGAAATCCTTTTATTGGTTCCCCAAGTGGGACCAATAACCAACCTCCTTTGTTACGTCCACTTCCTTCATGGGGACCATGAATCCCACCTACTAGGGGGAAACATACATTTGGTAACCCGAATCCTATTGGGGGAACAAAAAACAATATCAACCTATTTACCCCCCTAACCCCAATATGAATCCTGGGCTACCTTATCTTGGCGTCTCAAACAATCAATGGATCCCACCACCCCAAACTCCGCCTCTCAATCAAGGTGGAATGAACAATCCATGGGATCCACCTTTTCAGACACATCCTTGTACTTAAGGTGTGGTTAATCCACCCAATCAAGGATTTGGGAACCATACATGGGTCCCACCACCCCCTGTATCCACACCATTCAATCCCACCCAATAGCATTTTCAACAATCGGTTTACAATTCGATTCTGAATCAATTGGTAAATCCTATGATTCCCAATCAACAACCGGTTAACCCCATGGTCCCTAACTCGTAGAACTTCCAATAGTACTCTGTGGGTAACATGTATGGGTATAATATGCCACAATTTGTAGTGCAGGGCCGAACAGGCGTTCCAGCACCCCACCAATACTATTCATACCTGCAACCTAATAAACAACTTCCCTTCCTGGCAACATTGGACCTTCCCGATTTGTCAAGATTGATAAACAATCCCATTTGGCATGATCCACATTGGCCACATATTCCTACCAAACTACCATCGGATATCCCAAAATTCGATGCCAAACTCGAGGAAGACCCAAAAAATCGCGTTATGACATTCCATCTGTGGTGTTCTTCCAATTCATTGATGGATGACTCCATACGGTTAAGGCTCTTTCAATGAACACTCACTGACACAGAAGCTAAATGGTATATCGAGCTGCCACAATACTCTTTCTGAGATTTCAACTCCCTTGCCATGTAATTTTTGACACATTTCCATCTTCCCATTAGATATAAAACTAGCACGGACCTTTTAACTTCCTTGCGAAAATCCACTTCCACTCACATCTCAGATCATATTCATGAGTGTAGGAGACTCCGAATATTAATTAAGGCTCCTATTCCTGACCAATTATTAGACGATTGCTTCACAAAGTCATTACTACCACCTATTGCTAGGGATGTTGCAATGGGAGGGGTTGTTACAGAATATTAGGCGATTAGTCGCGCTCAGTATCTGGACTTTGTTTATTCCCAATCTGAAACTCTATATGAATTGATCCCTCATGCCCCCCACCCCATTGGTGATCCATCCAAGCTCGCTATTGAACCTCCTATCGATGGTGTAGTTGGTTATGTGAAGGCCTGGCCTGCAACTAAATCTAGTGGACAACAAAACACTTCTACTCCACTTCAAAACCAGGCCACATCCAAAAACACTACTTCTCCTGCTTCGACCTCTGAGGTGAACATGGTTCAATCATCATCACAACAATCCCGAGGGAAAAAGAAGAATAATAAAGGGAAATCCAAAAAGTATTCTCCTTAGCAGGAAAATCCAAAACCACAACAAACCAATGTTGATAACAAACCCAAACATAAAGCTAATTTCCCCTGCCTTATTTTCCAGGAAGACCACTATACAAAATACTATCCTTATCGAGAGGAAGTTAACAAGTTTGTGAAAGGTTCTTCCCGCCGATGGTCCTAACTGACCCTTTCCCATCCCAACAAAATAAAATGGTTGCACATACCCCCCCCCCCCACAAGGAAGCAATCCAAATGATCCCACCCAACCAGAGACATCAACATATCGCGACATCCTTATGATGAGTAACGAGACTGTACATATATCCACTCGGTCAAAGACGTATGATACTATTCCAAATTCAAACAAAAATGGGAATTCAAAAGATAAATCCCCTATGGAAGAGTCCCCCTCCACTCCTCCCTCTACTGGCTCTCTTCATATCGAAATGCCTATTACTGACACTATGTTGCGCACACCAAAGGCCATCGTTTTGAAAGCGACGTTCAATCCAAGCACGTGAGTTTCCCAAAATTACAATATTGTTGAGGATTTAGCTCAAGCACCTTGTGCAATGTCCACTCTCAAAGTTCTACAACATTTCCCTAATCAGCATAGAACCTTGTTGTCAGCACTTGGAGCTATTGATCCAGACTCTTCCAACACAATCATGTTCAATTTGGAATATTTTAAGCCAAGACTTTCTCACCAGATGGATTTTCAAATTCGTACCAAGATTTGTGGAAACAAAATCCATCGTACCATTTTGGAAGAAGGTGCTTCCATTTCTATCATGTCTTTGTCTTGCTGGAGAGCTATTGGCTCTCCGGAGGTAACTTAGTCTCCTACTACTTTGAAATCTTTTGATGTCCATGGTTTCCAACCTTACGGACTCACCCCATCACTCATCGTAGAACTAGGGGGGGGTAACTGTATCCATCCACATCGAAATTGTAGATGCTCCATTGGATTATAATATCCTACTTGGCCGTAATTGTTTTTATTCCATGACCATTGTAGCATCTTCAGTTTTTCATTCGATACAATTTCCTCATCAAGGGAGAATTTTCACCATTGATCAATTGGATTTTTGCACTCTGGATATCCATTCCAACACCACCAATAATGTCCCAATGTTGACACAATCTCAGCATCATTATGAAGACATTGGTGTTGGTATTCTGAAGGATTCTTCCATCATTGGAGTATTCCCAGAGCTTCCACCCCCAATCTTTCCGATAAACATGATATCTTCAAGTACTTTTCAATCCCACGAACCTAATTATTCTTGGATTATACCGAGTCCCGCTAAGTACGAAACCATTGGTGATTGCATGCCTCTGAACCTCAATCAAGTAACGTATCATGCGATTCAATCCGCTTATGATTGTATTGATTCTATTGACCACCATCCGGTGGCACCTCTCCTGTCTTGGATCGACCCACCATTATCCTATTTTGATCCCCTTTTATAGACTTTTCCCTCTGACGAGTCTATTATGGAAATCATGAGCATCGATGAACCTCCATGGAAAGATCACCATCATCGCTAATATTTTCCTACGATCCACGTGGTAGAGCCCAACAACAAATCCATTGTTTCACCTAATCTAGTCCAAACATCTCAGATTCCCATCCTCACACACAATGTGCTTTCCGAAGGAAATCTGGCTAATATCATGGAAACATTCCAATAGACATATCAATGAAACCTGGTATCATGGAACATATTCATTTAGGAAAAACTTGTACACCCACTGAGGTGGAATTTTATACAGCTTTGTTCAAGGAGTTATGCGATGTTTTTGCATGGAGTTATGAATAAATGTTGGGAATTGACCCATCCATCGTGGTCCATGAAATCAAGGTTTATACCGATGCCTGACCTGTCCGGTAAAAAATCCGACTCGTTTATCCCAAAAAAACTGCGGCCATTAAGGCAGAAGTTGAAAAACTCCTTCGAGCTGGTTTTATCTATCCTGTCCCACGAACATACTGGGTGTCCAATATCGTTCCTGTGGCTAAGAAACAAGGCATGATTAGAGTTTGTGTTGATTATAGGGATTTGAACAAATCCTTTCCCAAGGACAACTATCCAACTCCCTTTATCGACCAAATTATAGATAACTCTGCCGGGAGTGTCATCTTTTCATTTATGGATGGCTTCTCCGGCTATAATCAGATTGAGATACTCCTAGCAGACCAGCACAAGACTGCTTTCATCTTCCCATGGGGAACCTTTTCCTATCGCAAGTTACCTTTTGGCCTCAAGAACGCTGGAGCCACTTTCCAACGGGACATGTCTTACGCATTTCACGATATCAAGCATGTTGTGGAACCATATCTGGATGATTTACTTGCTCATTCTTTTGTACACGAATATCATCCAAACCATCTGAGTGCCATATTTTTACGGTGCCTCCACTACAATATTCGCTTGAATCCTCACAAATGTGTATTTTGTGTGGAATCCGGTAGATTGTTAGTGTTCATAATCTCCAAGGATCGAATTCGCCTTGATACACTGAAGGTTGAAGCTATTTTAGCTTTACCTTCACCATCTAATATACCAGAACTCCAAAGTTTGCAAGGGCATGAAAAATTTTTACGTCGCTTTGTCTGCAATTTTGTCGAGATCACTCAGGGCTACATGAGGCTTCTCAAGAAATATGTTCCTTTCATTTGGGATGATGAAGCTCAACAGTCTTTTGAAATTTTGAAAAAGGCCCTGACCTGAATGTTCTCGTGTTACAACCCCCCAATTATACACAGGATTACATTTTATATCTCATTGCCTCTACCACCACCATTAGCATGGTTCTCATACAAGAAGACAATAGTGGTCAAGAACATGTGGTTTACTATCTCAGTAAGAGTCTCATTGACTCTGAAACACATTGCTCACATGTGGAGAAACTGGCTCTGGAAACCATTTTTGTACTCCAAAGGTTTCGACACTACATTTTACTCAGCAAGACCATCGTTATTGCCAACTTTAATCCAATGTATAATATCCTAACACGTCAAGTGCTAGGGGGGAAATACACCTGTTGGATCGTAGTCCTTTGGGAGTTTTATTTGGAGTTTGCCAAAGCGAAATACAAAAAATCCTTGGTCTTTGCTGAACTTATTTGCACATTGCCCCATGTCAATGATCAATATGAGTCCATCGAATCTCTTCCTGACGAGTCTTTGTTCCTCATTGGCATGAATGATCCATGGTATGGATACATAGTGTTATATCTCTAAACCCAACACTTTTAGCCCGACCTCAATCGCGATGAGCGACGTTGTATCTGCCACCACACAAAATACTATCTCATCATCAGTGATACTTTATACCATCATGGTATCGATTCCATTTTACGTCGTTTCTTAACTCTTAATGAATCCGAACGCGTACTCAATGACTGCCACTCTAGAGCTTGTGGCAGTCACCTCTCTGGTATGGCTACAACCCATAAAATTTTGCACGCGGGATACTTCTGGCCTTCCATATTCAAAGATTGTATTTAAGTGGTCAAGAAGTGCCCCCAATGCCAATTTTTCCATTCTAAGAAGCGTTCCCACCCAGCTCCACTCCATCTCGTTATTTCCGTTGGCCCCTTTACAAAATGGGGTATCGATTTCATGCACTGTAAGCCTACTTCATTTGGGGAGCATAGTTATGTCATAGTCATTGTTTATTATTTTACCAAATGGGATGAAGCCATTCCTGCATATGCAGAAGATGGAAAAACAACAAAACTTTTCATATTCAATCATATCATCGCGATGTTTGGAGTCCCACAAGCCATCATAACTAATCATGGTTCCCATTTTAGGAATCATATGATGGATGAACTAAGTTCCAAATTGGGTTTTCGTCATGAAAACTCATCCCCTTATTACCCCTAGTAAAACAGAAAATTAGAGGTAATTAATAAAGTCTTGAAAAAAAATGATCCAACGCATGGTGGGAACCCAAAAATCAAAGTGGCACTTAGCTCTATTTTTCATCTCTTTGGGCCTACAGGACTTCAGTCAAAAATGTGACTGGATTTACACCATTTCAATTTGTCTATGGCCTGGAAGCAATCCTTCCAATTGACTGTGACATACCATCCCTCAAATTAGTCGTTGAACTCTTACCTAACATGACTACTGAGGAAGAACAGTTTCTATACCTAACTAAGCTTGTTGAAACTCGTCACGACGTTGCGCTTGCCAATGAGGCTCATAAAAAGCGCATTCAGGTTCAATATGATAAATCCATCCAACCTCGTGTTTTCAATGAAGGAGACCTAGTCTTAACCTATGACCAAATGCATGAAAAATTAGGTAAAGGAAAATTAGAATCCATGTGGTATGGTCCCTACGTTATCAAACGAGTGTTAGAGAACGGAGCTTATGAACTAGTTGACTGTGATGGCGCACCTTTGGGAGAGCCCCGTAATGGGATTTACCTGAAGAGATTGTATGCGTAGGGTCATCCCGCGTAAAACACTTTGTATATAGTGTATCTATAGTGTGATTTTGATTCAATTTTGCGTGCTGGGATCCTATCTCGTTGACAACTATTTATCACGACTTGTGCTTTCGTGCGCAGATGTCGGCATACTTTGGATTTGCGGATGGTGCTAGTCGACATACCCAGAACCTTGCTTCTGCAGCATGGGTACTATATTACCCTACTGGCGAGTTGATGTCCTTGGGTGGAACCTGCTTAGGCCCCTCAACGAATAACATAGCGGAGTATCATCCAGTCATTGGACTTCTAACTGGAGTATATTCTCTTGGAATCCATCATCTTACAATCTACCTAGACTCTTAGGTTTTGGTATCTCAACTAAATTGCATTTATGTTGTCTACGATCCCATATTAATTCATCTATATAGAAGGGAACACCTCCTTGAATGATCATTTGATTATATTATATATCAGCATATTCCAAGGAAATTGAACACGGTAGTTGATACGTTAGATAAAAACATGTTGGATTGGCATCTAGCTCACACATAATTAATATCATCATGAGAACACATGTAAAAATGTAACATACAAGTCATCATAGGTAAACAGTAGAGATAGGTCCATATGTATATCATGTAAAAAAAATAATCGTGTCACACATAATATCATAAATGCGTCAAAAGACAAAAATTGGGATCATAACCCATACAAAAATTGGCACTCTGGCCTACATCTCATGTAAATGCAGCTAAAAAAAGCTACTGCTAAAATATAGTCACGAGGAGAATGGTTCTCATGATAGCACACCACTTCCCTAGCAACACGGTGGAGAAATCTACCAATACACTCTGGCACACCCATAGTATGCCTCTGAAGATGATACGGAACCTCGAGAATCCTCATCGGAGGAATACCCATGGTCAATCCCTTGAGATTCTGCTCCACATCGCGGAATCCCCCTACCTCATATTCCTCTGCCTGGTACTCTGCCCCTCTCCATCGCAATGGTGATGATCCTACTGGCCTCATCGTTCCTCTATCTACAACAATTCACACATGTGTATTAAGTATTTTACACATTAAAAAAAAAAAAATACATATAACTTGAAAAATTCCAAAAACATATCTGAAGGTCACATACCTGACTCATCCCAATCATCATCCTCTGGAAACGCCAAGTCAATGTCGCCATGGAATTCCACTCCTGAGTAGGGATAATCCTCGATCATAATGATCTGCTCCTCAAGCCAGGAAAATAATTTCTTGTTGAATGCTTGTTGGGCCTGGCCCAAGTGGGACATTTTTTAGCAAGAAGGAGTTTTGGAACTGTGGAGCTGAGCACAGTTCAATTGAAACAATTTTGTATGAGTTTTTGGGATGCTGCGAAGTTACGCGCAGCGCAGCATCAGAAGAGCTGTGAGGATCAGTACTGCGAGGAGGCAGTGTTGCGATGTGTCCAGTCTACGGAGATCCCAGCAAGGCAGAGTGTTGGATGGAAGATGGAACGTGTTCCGGTTAGACCGTCGACGATCTATTTTTGGTAAATATGCTCAAGGAGTACCAAGCGGTGGGTAGGAGCAAATCGAGAAGAAAGCGACTGGTCGCACACGCGAAAGATACCACTACCTGAACCAGTCACATGAGAACGTTAGAGGAAGAACGGCTCGATGAAAGCGACCTTTTGGCATGCGTGCAACAAGAAGGTCGATAGCAACGTGAAGCATGCGTGGAATACTGCCATGATGGAATATTCGCTATCAGAAGCCAGCAGTCCGGTTTTGGGGAAACCATGACAGTTTTGTAAACGTAAGGGTTTTTGCCTGCAGATTGTAAAGACATGACCTATGGACATTATCTATATATAGGCATATTTTGTATGGGAAAGGGTTGTTGAGTAAAGGGTTACTCTTCATTGTTGGACATTATTGAACATTGTTAGAATCTTTAAGCCTGAAAGATATTGTAAAGGCTTTGCAGCTGTGTGCGCAGAGACCTATCTGAGAGAGAAGAGAGTCTGCAGCTGAGTGCGCAGACTAAGCACTATTGTACCCTTCCCAAAAGACCAATATAACAACATTTCTTGTGGACGTATCCTCCATCTGGGGGGTGAACCACATTAAATACTGTGTAGTGTAATTGTTGTGTTTCTATGTTTGCTCATTTTCCTACTTTGAATGTCTGGATTCTCATTTATAAGCTGTATGTTAATGCTTTTATATGTGTTCGCCATAGGAGAAAGATGGGAATGGTATGTTAAGTTTTACATGAATGGATGAATGTTGAATGCTCAGTATTCTAATTCTACAAAAGTATCAGTTATTGAATAATCACAAGTGTATGTTTTGTCTACTTGCATTTGTTATAAAGCTACTTAGTCGAAGGTAGTAGATGAATGGCTCAGTGTTGAATTAAAGTCCTTAAAATCGGTTAAGTCCAGATGAGGAAGTGCATAAGTTAGTTGCGATATCCTATAGTTTGCATCCCGCCCGAACCGCGCAGTCCTCGGACGCACTGGTCACGCGAGTAGTTTGTTCCGAGAGCTGCGGACCACGACGTAGTCTATCGTCGCGCAGTCATCAGTTCACAGCAGAAGTCCGGTAGTGTGTTGCGCAGTAAGCCTGTCCGAATAACTCATCACACCACTGTGGAAACCTGATTCCGCAGTGCCCCCATATCTACACCTCAGGTGAGACCTCAGCCTGTTTTCGGGTTGTTGCCGAAAGGGCAGGTGAGAAGGGGTTTTGTTAGTTAAGTGAAACCGCGAAGAACCTAGGTCTACATTAGAAAACCTCTAGATCAGTTTGTAAGCCAAAAAATGGTTCCCTTGCCACGCTAAGAATCCATGATGAGTTAAAGCTGTGATGTGCGAAGTAGAAGAAGTTGAGTTGGGCGTCGACTTCTGGTATCCAGAAAAGAAAGAAATCTGGACCTGGTGTGACAATATTGAGAGAGACTTCGCAAGGAAGGAAAATAGAAGCCCGCATCTCTCTGACATTCAGTGGTTGAATAAATACTTGTGGAAAGACGTGCACAAAGTTTTATGGGAATCTTTTGGATGCGAGCTACACGAGTGGCTGTCAAGGCTCGTAGAACACAAAAACTGTACCCCGCGAAGCGCACCGACCGAGTGGACACTAGAACTTATTGAATAGCTCAAAGCACTAGATACTCCATTCGTCCAAGCAGTCGATTTATGGGTCGACAGTACATTACAAAGCTTTGTGACGCAGTTCATTGTGGACATGCTAAAGTCCTACAGCACAGTAGAAAGAGAGTTTTTCAAGGGAATCTAAGGTAAGTATCTAAACAACCTCAGTTTATACATTAAAATGATTCTTGCTAAGAAAGGTATTTTTAGAATGCAGTAAAATTTTTGGAATCTATCATGGTCAATAGCATTTTTAGTGAGTCTGACGAAGAGACGCATAACCTAAGAAGTGGGAAAAGATATAAGTATACACCTAAGAAGAAGAATTCTAGTGGATCTGGACTCTACGTAGACATTGACTCAGAAGACGAACCTGATAGCTAAACTGCACCCTTATCTGCCACCTGTCAGCCTATTACGCCCTAGAATCCACCAGTTGTGAACACTGCACCTCTCATTGCACCTGTCCAACCAGTTCAAAACCCCATAGTTGTGAACATTCAACACAATACCATATTCATTTTTGCCGTGCAGAGCGCTGCACCGAACCCTCCACCACCTAGAAGAAGCATGACTGAGGACATTAAAATGGAGATATTCAAGGGAACGGGTCTAGAAGACCCTGATCAACACTGGTTTCTATGTGAATCCATATGGAGTGTAAAGCAAGTACAGGATGATGCTGTGAAGAAAGCACAGCTCGTTACCACCCTTAGAGATCGAGCCTTGCATTGGTTCATGAAATATTCTCAGGAACAGCCGAGAACCTTGTTAGAAATCAAGGTTGCACTCGTAGTAGAGTTTAAGAAACCAAATTCAAAGTCGTAGTGTATAACAAAATTGAAAGAAATCAAACAGAAACCTAATGAAACAGTTTGGGAGTTTGATCAGAAATTTAAGACTCTATTGGACCAAGTAACATTTGTCATAGCACCGCAACAGCACAAGGAATGGTTTATAGCCACGTTGTTGCCTCACATTAGACAACCATTGATGCAACAGAAGGTGGCTTTGCAAGAAGAAGCCTTGGAAATCATGATGAAGTTGGAAGCTTCACCGATGGAAGAAACTAGCACTAGCATGTCGCAGATTCAGAACCAGTTAGCTACCCTAACATTACAATTACAGGATATCAAACAGGGAAAGCAAGAAAGATGGGAAGTCTGGTGTACAGGCTGTAAGGGGGAAGGACACACTAAGGATAATTGTCCTTTATTCCAAGACTTCCTTAATATGGGAGGACCAAACCCATTGAATCCACACCCAGGGCCATGGTGTGAGATTTGCAGAACCAGAGGACATTGGCCAGAAGACTGTCACATGATACAGAAATACGTAAGAACTCCTAAAAAATTATATTGTAATTTCTGTAAGTCAGTAGGGCACGACGAATCTAATTGCCGTGCATATGAGATCATGTTAGAAAGAAAGAAATATATTGAGCGCATGTATGGATGAATGTACAGAGTCCAAGGAGAGACTCCGCAGAAACAAGAAAATGTACAACAGGATCAAGGAGGATACAGAGGTCACGAAGGATACCACGGAAGAGGAAGAAATAATGGTTCGGTGCATGGATGAGGCTGAGGCCAGGTAATCTATTATAATTGTGTCCAAGCAGACCATGTGTCTAGAGACTGTACCAATCCATGCACTACATGCAGCTATTGTAGCTCATTTGATCATGTCATTGAATACTGCCTTGTGTTGGAGGTAGAAATGCAGAAAAGAAAATGACCAAAAGCGTCGGCCCCAAACATCCAGTTGATCGCAGCAGAAAGGAGACCTGAGGATCAAAGTATTAACGTAGTTACGCGCAATGGTGCTGCGGCGGGACGAGATAAAGGAGCAGAAGCTTCGACTTCTGGGGGTTTTGATACCAAGCAGACACCCCTTGAGACAATATGGATACGGAAAGTTGCTAGGAAAGCACCTCCCTTCGACTTGAAGGAAAACAAGGAAACATTTGAAGAAGCATGGGATATCTTCAAGGAATCAACACCAAAATCACCAAGAATCTCGTTGTGCAGCGAAGTACCGCATATAAAAGATATGCCCTCTGCGTACGACAGAACGAGTACTACAGCAGAGACATGCACCTCTGTTGTGCAGTTCCTCAAGAGATGTATGAAGTTACTAAAGAGTCCAAATGTTATAGCAGAATTGCAGAAGTTGGTAGACCAGTATGAACTATGCAACGAAACTGAAACTACGGATAGCGCAATTCATCATATTAAGAAACACAAGAGAACAGGGAGAGAAATGAGACTCGATGCACAAATAGGAGATTATGAAATGGATGAGATCATTCTTGATCTGGGATCAGAAGTAAATGTCTTAACCAAGCAGACATGGCAGTAGATGGGGAAACCAAAGATGTTATGGTCACCTATCCAATTGAGAATGGCCAATCAGGAGAAGGTCATACCCTTTGGACGGTTATCCAACGTGATTGTTGACATTGATGGAGTGCAGAGTCACACAGATTTCGAGGTTATTGAGATTGTGGACAATAGTCATCCATTTCCTGCGCTGTTAGGAATTGGCTGGGCTATCGATAACCTCGCCATCATCAACCTGAAAACAAAGAAATGATCTTTGAAGGGAAGCACCTCAGGGTCATCGTACAATTGGACCCTACGGACGGAGACAGATACAGCGAGCCAATCCAGGAGGAATCTAGAGCTTAAGATTTGGACCGACTGTACAAAATGACCGTGAACCAGGAGGATTATATCAATCCAACTCCGGATGGTACACTCAGCTGGAGATGTGACAGCTCTTGCATCTCAGATTCCGACGCAGGATTGGAGAATTGGCAAAGCCGCATGCACGAAGTATCAGCAAGGAGATGCGCGTAGGTAACAAAGTCATTGCACTGGATTGGAAAGGAGGTAATCCCAATCCCCACCTATGATGGTTTTGCTAATATTTATTCCTTTATTAAAGAATATACTGCAGCAATTGCAGAAGAACATCACTTACCAGCATTAGACATAGCGATGCGTGAGACACCTACCAGATGGTGGGCTGTGCACAAGAAGACATTGACCACATGGGATAAATGCAGAATTAAAATGCAGATCAGGTTTGTTGATAAGGTTACCCTACCTTTTGAGAAATATAATGGAAAGACAGACCCAAGACATCATATTGAGGTACGTTCACAAGCATGGGGGGAGAGACCAAAGACAGAATGGGTGCATTTGTTTGTGCACACGCTGGAGTACGGCATTCCCAAGAAATGGTACTTAGATCTGGAGTTGTGCAGGGAACTACAAATTGGGCCGTGCTGACTGTGAACTTCCAGAAGGTCTTCAGCTTTGAGGATGAAAACCCGACTATGGCATGATGCTCCACAAATAATTAAGGAGCACATATTCATAGAATATTGTCCACATAGAAATATGAATTTAGAGGAATTCTTCGGAACGGACATCATACCTGCAAGCTTACAGACAAAATGGAAGGAGCAGGCAGAGCATCCTATGGAATGTTACAACCTAGCTGAAAGGGTTGAAGGAAAAGAAGACAGTGATGAGGAGGACCCGCGCAACATTAAGATACCTGAGTCGGAGGGTGCGCGCGACGTAGAGGGACCTTCGTTGGAAATCCCAGACATGATTGGACCTGTAAAGACAAAGAAAGTAAACATTGGCACCAGTGAAGAGTCAATGTTCGCAGCTATTGGAGACTACTGGGATGATCAGACTATTGCGGAGATTGCAGATACATTACATGAATATCAGGAGCTATTTTCGACTAAGTTTACAGAGATGAAGGGCATTTTGGGAGACCTAGGGGTTATGAAAATACCTCTTAAGCCGGGTGCGAAGCCTGTTAAGCAAAGACCATATCGCTTGAACCCGCGATACAAAGAAAGAGTAAGAGCGGAGCTGGATAAGATGCTCGATGCAGGGATCATTGCGCCAGTAGAAGAATATAAGTGGATAAGCCCCATGGTTGTCCAAGATAAGAAAAAAAAAGGTGAGATCAGGATTTGTGTGGATCTCAGGAAATTAAATGATGCTTCCATGCACGACCCATTTCCTACTCCTTTTACAGGTGAGGTGCTTGATAATGTCGGAGGAAATGAAGCCTACTCCTTTACTGATGGGTTTTTGGGTTATCGTCAAATAAGAATTGATCTCGCGGATGGGCACAAGACTACTTTTGCTACAGAATGGGGGTTGTTCTAATGCATGGTAATGCCATTTGGTCCGAAGAACACACCAGCCATATTTTCCAAAGTTGTTGTCACGGCATTCAAAGATTTCATGCATAAGTTCTTAGAAGCTTATTTTGATGATTGGACTGTGTTCGGATTGCTAAAGAACCATTGCGCGAACCTGAGAATGATGCTAGAAAAGTGTCGACAGTATCAGATTTCCTTGAACGTAAAGAAGTGTGTTTTCTGTGTCCCCTATGGGATCCTGCTAGGACACATCGTCTCTAAATAGGGCTTGATGGTTGACCCTGCGAAGATCGCCATCATTATAAACTTGCCAACGCCAAATTCAGTCAAGCAGTTGTGCACTACATTAGGACATACTGGGTATTACAGGAATTTTATAAAGGGTTATGCATAGATAACCGTAGCAATGGAGAAGTTGTTGAAGAAAGATGCCCCGTTCATCTGGAACGCAAAGTGCAAACAAGGTTTAAAAACATTGAAGGAGAAAATGGTCACCGCGCTGATCCTAGTTTTTCCAGACTGGGAGAAGCCATTCCACGTACATGTTGATGCCTC
Organism: Larix kaempferi; assembly: GCA_027924585.1. Classification (NCBI taxonomy): domain Eukaryota; kingdom Viridiplantae; phylum Streptophyta; class Pinopsida; order Pinales; family Pinaceae; genus Larix; species Larix kaempferi. Next base: position 34,355,743 of record BSBM01000217.1, read on the forward strand.
ATGCATAGGGCTGAGGGTTGTCTTAGCACAGCCAAGATAAGGTGGTATTGACCATCCCATCTACAGAAAAATAAAAAATAAAAAATAAATAAAATAAATAAATAAATAAAAATAAAAAATAAAATAAAATAAAAATAAAATAAAATAAAATAAATAAAATTAAAAAATTAATTAAAAAATTAAAAAATTAAAAAAATAAAAAAATTACACCACTACTGAGAGGGAAGGCCTCTCTATGGTCTATGCACTGCAGAAGTTCAGGCACTATTTGCTTGGTGAGCACTTCTTCATGTTCACTGACCATTTTGCTTTAAAATACCTGGTCAATAAGCCAGTGTTAGGGGGGCGAATCTGAAGATGGATGTTACTCTTCTAGGAGTACGACTTTGAGATAGTAGTTAAACCTCGCAGGTTGAACTTGGGACCTGATCATCTGTCGAGAATTGAGTCAGGGGGAAGAGCCCACCAGCCTTGAAGACAATCTGTCGGACGCACAGTTGTTCGCTATCCAGATAGCTGATGAATATTACAAAGATATCATAGATTTCTTGACCACTGGATTAGCACCTATAGAATTCACTACGAAACAAAAGAAGCAGCTGGTAGTGCGAGCAGCAGACTTCACCATAATCGCAAGTCAGTTATACAAACTGGGACCGGATGAAGTACTGCGCAGATGTGTATTAGAGCATGAAAAGCCATTCATATTAGCTTATGCACACTCAGGAGCAGCAGGAGGTCACTATGCAGGAAGGGCCACTGTGCAGAATATATTGCATGCAGGGCCACGGTGGCCTACAATTCCCAAGGACTCGAAGGAGCATTGCCAGAGTTGCGATGTGTGTAAGAGGACAGGAAAGCCATCGCGAAGAGATGAGATGCCATTAAATCCACAGTTGACCTTACAAGCATTTGAAAAATGTGTAATTGATTTTGTGGGACCTATAAACCCACCGGGAAAGAGAACTGGTGCGAGGTACATTATTACTGCAACTGATTACCTCACCAGATGGGCGGAAGCAAAGCCATTAAAGGACTGCATCATAGGTACTTCCGTGCAGTTCATATTTGAAGACATCCTTACAAGGTTTGGATTCCCTAAGATTCTTATGAGTGACCAGGACACTCACTTTTTGAACAGGACCATTGAGGCATTGACAGAGGAGTTCCATATCCATCATCGACGCAATACACTATATCATCCTCAGGCGAATGGAACTGTTGAAGCATTCAATAAAGTATTGGAGAATGTGCTAACTAAGGTATGCAATGTAAATCAGGATGACTGGGACCTGCGCATTCCCGCAATGTTATGGGCATACAGGACCACATGCAAGAAGTTGACTGGCCATACACCGTTTAGGCTCGTCTATGGGCAGGAAGCCATAATGCCGATGGAGTACATTGTTCCCAGTTTGAGAATAGCAGTGTTTACAGGCATGGTAGACTGTGACGCGCTGGAAGAAATACTCTTACACTTAGTTGGTCTAAAGGAGGATCGCTTCATTGCAGTATTTCACCAACAAGTGCAGAAGGAAAGGGAAAAATCATGGCATGAACGCCACATCAACAACAAGTCCTTTCAGGTAGGTGATCTAGTCCTCCTGTATGATAGCAAGTTTATGAAATTTCCTGGAAAGTTTAAAATGCATTAGCTTGGCCCATACACTATTGTACATGTTATTAATGGTCGCGCAGCTCAGTTAGCCACATTAGCAGGAGATAACTTGCCCGGCTTAGTTAATGGCAGCAAACTAAAACCCTATCAGGATAGTCCTGCTTTGCAGAACCTGTGATGATCAGAAAGAAGAAACTTCTAAGTGCCAAGTATAGTTGAAATTGGGCACTAGAAAGCTGAAGGAATCTGTACATGATGTATAATGAGGAAGATGTATATATCGCATAGCACTGTTAGAATGTGCTACTACGAAAAAAAGAAAAAAGAAAACGAAGAAAAGAAAAACAAAAGAAGCACTGCGTAGTTGCAAACTCCACAGGACAATTCCGAAGACCAAGTTAAACGAGAAAAAGACTTACTTCATAAGCAAGAAATCAGGCACCGTGAAGAGACTGCGCAGGAGTAACAATGACATGCTGCCTAGTTCGATGCAACACTCGAAAAAATAGTCGTTACAATGTCGGTTGAGAATATAGCCATTGCCAGCAACAGCTTCGGCATTTAACGCACAAATAGCCGTTCTAAACGAGGTTACGAAGGAAAGGACCGAAGGATCCACCAGATTTGGCCAACGGATACCACAATTAATGCTTATCCATCCGTTGAGGGGTGCGGAGGAGGGTCAGCTACGCCTATAAGTAATGCCGCATTCAGACTCGTGGGCGTTACCGAACACTTAAAATTTTCTGGCAAGCAATACTGTGTGAGTATTTTCAACAAGCTATCTGAAACCCTGTGAAGTGTAGCCAGTGAATGTTTGAGTGGTCTTCCATAGAAGAAGAGTTCACCATCCAAGAGGCTGTGAAGGTATTTCACTACGAAGGGATTGAAGGGTTAATGAGAACCCCATCCAAGAAGGGCATCTTAGAACCAGGTCAGGCGTCCAGACGATCAGCAAGACACGGTCCAACGATGCAAGATAAAGGTAAAACTCTTGTAGCACCAAGAACGAAGATATCCAAGATGGCTTCGACAGTGCAAAAGCCACCACTAGTGGATAAGGAGATACCTTTGAAATTGACCCAAAACTACATTTCACTGCATGCACTGGATGCACCGGTTTTCAAGTTGATGAAGAATGCCCAATAAGACATCCCGCTATCACCAATCTCAAAACATGTCGATGTCGATAAAAACTTGCTTGGTAAAATCCCAAAATGTAGATGGGAGGATTATGATCTGCTTGCAATGTAGAAGGAGGAGCCCAATGAACCGAGGTTCCCACAGTTCCAACCTATCCAGTACATGTGTTGGAAGAAGGACGCAAAGGGCGAGCTTAACCTGGTCACCCAAATTTGGCTATCTGAAGTAGTCTAGTCCGGGCTGCTCAATCTACTCAGAATTCCACATTTTGATAGGTCACCAGAGCTGAATGTGGTGGTGCGAACACTGATGGCACGCATTCACTAGGGTTATTTGTGGCTCGACCGCAACGTCGACCTAACTATTGACATCATCCACCACATTGTTGGGTTGAGTAAAAGGGGTAAAGATCCCAAGCAATTTTTCCAAGGGAAGAGCAAGGACAAAGAAGTTGTAGCAAAGATGAAGAAAAATCAAATGGTCGTCAAAGGAAAGAGGGGCTTTCAGACGGATGACATTGATGGTAAAGCAACGAAGTTCATCACATAGTTGTTAGCAGGAAAGATCTTAAGGAAATGCGGGCCTCTAGAGGTAAGTGCAGGCGCAGTACTGCTTGGCGCCGCGGCCGCGGAAGGAGAACAATTTAACTGGTCTCAGTATTTACTAAATGAGTTCATGGAAGAACTAAATGACACGCAGCTCAATGGAGGAAACTTCCATTATACTTGGCTCATAGTGTTGATCTCCTTTCACGGCTGGAAGGAGCCGAAGGATTACGTTGGCGTAATCACTGATAAAAATGATTGCAGACAACCCCATTATGAAAACCTCTGGGAAATTATGAACTCAGAGAGGCAGCATGTGACAGCTGAGGTTTTCTACCAATATTATAGCCAGCTATGCGACGCAATCATAGCCACGCCCCAGATAACAAAGCAGGTAACAAGCAGGTATATTTGCATCGTTAATATTTATGCTGACATGCGTAGTATTCAGATTTCAGGAAAAGCACAGAAGAGGAAGGCGGAATGGTTCATAGGAAACTACCATATGTACGAAGAGGATATTGACACTATCATGAAGGAATGGCCTGCCAAGTTTCGAGTGGAAATTGTAGATGTCGAAAGCGACTCCGCGGAGGACAAACCCATTCCATGTCCTATCATTGAAGAAAAGGAGAGAGGAAAAAGAAAGGAGCCTGAGAGCCCCATGCAAAAAAAGGGAGAGCGGAAGAAGCAGAAAGCGGATAAGAGCCAATCAGACGTAGTCAGATGCAATCCTTAATGAGGAGGATTATGAAACAATCGTCGCCAAGGTCACTGAGTTGATGGAAGATCCAATCACCAAGAAGGAGAAAAAGGATAAAGTAATTCAGGATGGCCTATAGAAGAATTTGACCGCGCTACAGGGGATTACAGAGCAAATCCAAGAAGTCCACAAAATATTCCCCCTGCCGCGGGACTCAGAGTCCGAAGGGAAGTCGGGAGGAACTTCGCAGCAGAAAACACCGCAGTTAACCATGACTGTCCCTGCGAAGTCTCGTATCGTCCATCTAGATCTGATAATAGTAAGTTTTCCAATGCCAGAGCAAATAGTGTTAGACACAAAGGATGTCTAGCGTGTGGAGCTTGACTTTGCCAAAATACCACTGCTTGGCTTACATTATTTACATCTGCAGTGTGTTGAGGAAATGCATGAGAGAACTACTGATGCGTTGAAGTGTCAAGCTGAGCTGCAAGCAGCTAACAGGCAGTTGGAGGAAGATAGCTTATGAAGAGCTATGGAACTGCAAGATGAGCATGATCGTCGCCAGAGGCTGGAATCCACGATCACTATGGTTGCAAACGGCATAGATGAATTCGAAGTCCAGGTAGACCCCGCGGATACAGTTGTTAAGATTGTCAAGCTGGTTACCAGTCTTAAGACATAGATGCAGGATATGGAGATTGTACATGAGGCTAACATTGATGCCTTGAAGGAGCAAATAAACCCACGACCCCACCAAATGAGCAGCAGCTAAGAGCGAAAGCAGTGAAGGCCGCAACAGAGAATATTTCTGCGGAAGTGGCAAAGTGCCGAAGTCTGTTGGAAGCGGTGTCGAAGGCATTCACTGCCCTCGAAGAAGACCTAGGATTGCTGCAAGTAAAGGATGCAATGAAAGATAAGCAAGCCGAACTGGAGAAGTTGGATACAGAAGTAAAGGCCCTACTACCAAGAGATCAGCTTCAAAAGTACAGGGAAATAAATGCCCCCAAGAAGGAAGTGCAAGCCTTATGCGAAAAAGAGACTAAAATGGGCGACAAGTCGTAGCCATTACTGGAGGATGCCGGCACGATCTCCCAGGAGATTGAGGAAAAATTAAAGGAGCTGCGTGAGAATCAAGAATAGGTGGAAGGCCAGATCGACAATGAGATAACACATGCAATGCTGGATATAGTCAGGCAAGTCGAGCAGGATACGAAGGACGCGGTAGAAAAGCTTATCGGCATATAATGAGTTCACTACGAAGCTAGCTCCGCAGCCGGAGGAACAGCTTGAAGAAGTTGCAGGTGGCTCGAGGGCGAGTCACATGTAAGTGTTAAGGCCCTGTTGGGCCTGTCCCAAGTGGGACATTTTTTAGCAAGAAGGATCTTTGGAACTGCGGAGCTAAGCGCAGTTCAATTGAAACAATTTTGTATAAGTTTTTGGGATGCTGCGAAGTTGCGCGCAGCATAGCATCGGAAGAGCTGTGAGGAGGCAGTGCTGCGATGTGTCCAGTCTACGGAGATCCAGCAAGGCAGAGTATTGGATGTAAGATGGCACATGTTCCGGTTAGACCGTCGGTGGTGTATTTTTGATCAATATTCTTCAGGAGTACCAAGCGGCGGGTAGGAGCAAATCGGGAAGAAAGTGACTGGTTGCACACGCGAAAGATACCACTACCTGAACCAGTCGCACGAGACCGTTAGAGGAAGAACGGCTCGGTGAAAGTGACCTATTGGCATGCATGCAATAGGAAGGCCAATAGCGATGTGAAGCATGCATGGAAGACCACCCCGATGGAATATTCGCTACCAGGAGCCAAGAGTCCGGTTTTGGGGAAACCATGACAGTTTTGTAAACCTAAGGGTTTTTGCCTGCAGATTGTAAAGACATGACCTACGAGCATGATCTATATATAGGCATATTTTGTATGGGAAATATTTTTTGATTAAAGGGTTGTTGAGTAAAAGGTTACTCTTCATTGTTGGCCATTATTGAACATTGTTAGAATCTTTAAGCCTGAAAGATATTGTAAAGGCTCTACAGTTGTGTGCGCAGAGACCTATCTGAGAGAAAAGAGATCCTGCAGCTGTGTGCGCAGAGACCTATCTGAGAGAGAAGAGAGCCTGCAACTGAGTGCATAGACTAAGAACTGTTGTACCCTTCCCAAAAGACCAATATAACAACATTTCTTATGGACATAGCCTCCATCCGGGGGGTGAACCACGTTAAATACTGTGTAGTGTGATTGTTGTGTTTCTGCGTTTGCTCATTTGCCTACTTTGAATGTCTCAATTCTCATTTATAAGCTGTATGTCAATGCTTTTATATGTGTTCGCCATAGGAGAAAGATGGGAATGATATGTTAAGTTTTATATGAATGGATGAATGTTGAATGCTCAGTATTCTAAGTCTACAGAAGTATCAGTTATTGAATAATCATAAGTGTATGTTTTGTCTACTTGCATTTGTTAGAAAGCTACTTAGTCAAAGGTAGTAGATGAATGGCTCAGTGTTGAAGTAAAGTCCTTAAAATCGGTTAAGTCCAGACGAGGAAGCGCATAAGTCAGTTGTGTTGTCCTATAGTTTGCATCCCGCCTGAACCACGCAGTCCTCGGACGCGCTGGTCACGCGAGTAGTTTGTTCATAGAGCTGCAGACCGCAACATAGTCTATCGTCGCGCAGTCATCAGTTCGCAATGCAAGTCTGGTAGTGCGCTGCACAGTAATCCTATCCGAATAACTCATCACACCAGTGTGGAAACCTGATTCCACAGTTCCCCCATATCTACACCTCGGGTGAGACCTCAACCTGTCTGCAGGTTGTTGTCGAAAGGGCCAGTGAGAAGGGGTTTTGTTGGTTAAGTGAAACCACGAAGAACCTGGGTCTACATTACAAAACCTCTAGATCAGTTTGTAAGCCAACAATGCTAGGACTTGCGACCCACCAAGCCACCCGACATAGTCACTCCATCTCCCCATCCTTGGTTCGAATGGAGGATGAGGGGGTCTCTCTACATGTGGGTGTAACAATGGGACCCTATCTAGGAATAAGGTAACCAAGATACTCCCATATACAAACTGTTTGATCGTTCCATTGCTACATTTAGTCACTTGGTCCTTGATGTTGACCAAAACACCTTCGCACCAATTGAATAAATTTGGTTCGAGACATTCTAAGGCATAGGTCATATGAGCGTTGGTAGCATGATGGGCCCCCACACTTCCCACCACTCGAGCAAGTGTGTACAAGATCATCCTCAAAGGAGGATCTAACACATCGAAAATAAACACCTTACCACTCTTCTTGCGAGTTCCTTTCTTGCAGTATTGGGCTATATAATCTTCAATGGTCTCTTCGGTACTACAGTTCCCTACCAAGTTGACTCATGCCCCTCTTTTGGAGAGACCGGTAAAAAATATATGTCCTCGAGCTCTATCTCAAGGATGTTCTCACCAATTCGGAAGGCTTGAAGATCTGCATCCCACATCTCTATTATGTGATTTAGCAACTTCCCTTGTTTTCGGATCCCTCTTGTCTTGAATAATTTCAATAAACCACATCCCCTCAACATGGATAGAGTGTTTTTATCATTGAGGGTATCTCTATCCTCCCCTTCATGTTCTCTTTCTTTCCACTCAATCATCCTTGCTTTTCTCTATTGGAAACTACTGCAAATCATCAAGGGAACCTCTAGTTAGAATATTGAAACCATTTTTTATTGAATGAGATGGGGAAAAGCTTTTAAATTTTCAACTCTGCATATTTTCGCGCCCTGAACGCCACAGAGGACACGAAAACTAATAATTTTCTCCCACCCATCACAAGCCACAGCGCAAAAATTTCTAAATTTTCGCGTCCTTCGATATAGGAGGGGCGCAAAAATTTCTAGGTGCAATTTTTTTTTCCCTGGGGCCCTTGCAAATCCCCAATTCAGCTTGAAACCAAAAAATTAATCCATTGAATGAAATATTAGGATTAGAGGACTAACCTACTCCGAACGGTGTCTCAAACGGTGCCCTGGATCTCCGGATCTCTTCAGTTGAAATTTGGCTCCCAATGAAGCTAAAACTCCTCTTGAGGTGAAATTGACCAAAGCAACAATGGGTAATTTCTCATTTTATCCTCTTTTATATAATGCAACTAGTCATTTTTTCCCTAATTTTTCATTAATGACTTTTGTTCGGAGTCTATTTTCACATTTATTATCTTCTAATGTTGTTTTCTAGGGTTTTTGACCAAGTTTCGATCCAAGTTGTTCACACCGGTGGGGTTATTTACCTGACCTTCTTCGAGCTCACTTTCTCTCTTTCATTCTCTGGATTTGAAATATGAAATACATTCCAAGCGATTTTCACAATTGATTCATAATTATTAAACCTAAGTAAAACAATGGCGAGCTTAGTCTTCTTTACTCGTGCTCGTAAAACAATGAGGAAAGTATCATCTTAGTATTATTTTCTCCCTTTTTCGCACTAAGGTGATTAACTCACGAAAACAGAACCACTGGAGTTTTCTTTAAGCTCTTTTCAGACTCCCTGTTCAAGAAAAGACTGCTAAGTGTACTTGTCTCTTTCACACTTGTAAAAGTATTTGAAAGGTCATCTATTTGGTGGTAGGTTATCCCTTTTTCAGACCATTTAGACTATTTATGAGAAAGGTACACCTTAGTCAACCTTTGACTAGGAGAGTTCCTCTAGATATTATTTTTCACTTTTTTGGGTTTGCGGACTAACTTTTATGAAAAAGTCAAACCTTGGATTCCTTTTTAGCCTATTTCAGACTCCCTAAACATGAAAAATCGCCGAGTTTTCCTTCCTTGGACTCATGAAATTAAACATCGAATGATCCTTATGGAACCAAACCTCTCCTTCCTTGGGTTCGTGAAATGTACAAGGTTGGAATCACCTAATGGTGAGTTATATCGAGCATCTGTTATCCTCCTCAAGCTTGTTAAAAAACAAAGATGTACTCTTGAAACATGATGGGGGGAAATGGGGGAATACATTGAGTTTATCTTTTTGGAATCCTATGAGTTGTTACCTTTGAACATGGCATGCATCCATATCTTGTCTTCTTTGTGTATTCAGTATATCTCCGAGTCATAACCACAATCGTGAGTCATATTTAATCTAACGAGTCTCCTAACTTCCGTCATCTCACCTTTTGGTTGTTACCTCTGTCAATTCCTGCTGCTAAGCCGTGTCTTATGTTGTTATATGTTCAAAGGATCAGTGTTAACCTGAGTCAACCTTCTACAACATTGTCAACCTTCATTTTTTGTGTCATTCCATATTCATTTGATCCATTATTTCACACCACTTTCCTATATTGGTTTCATGTCGTTGATGTGGGATTCATTATGGCCCTCCTTCGATGAGTTTATTCCTGTCGACTTCAACTCATTATCCAGGAATTAGGCTTAGGAACCAACCATAGTACCTTGATACTTGCATGCCTCAATGGTAGGTTTCCTCGTATTCGACAGTAGGTTTCCATTATTGACCTCTGATCGAATAATCCCTCGAATGTTCGACCTCAAAAATCCTTATTCACATTCATTGGGTTGTACTAGAGATACCTTGAGGCTCATTTTCATCATTGGTGATTTCCCTTGTACTTGTTAATGGTTCACATCATTGGCCAGTAATCAAGTAGTTGCTGCCATGTTCGACTTCATCACCTTGTAATCACATGGTTAGATTCGCATCACTTTAGGATTTGGTAGAAGACCCTGGATGGTTCTGATGTTTATTTCACATCCAAGTTGCGATGAGGATATTTTAGTAGGTTCCCACATAGACATTATGTTGATGACCTCATTTATGTCTTGTCACACATATCCACTTTTGTATTGGTCATGGTTATGTCATTATTCTATCATGGATCTACATTTTTCGTCTAGTATCCATGATATGTCTTCAGTCATTTTTGAGTCATCACTCTCGTGGATCTGCATTATATAGGTCAGAAACCATGCTTTGCATCTATTGTTCCTAACATGGGTATGCCCGTCTCAGAGTTATTTGACATATTGTTGATGTTTCCTTGCAGCTCCTCTCCAGTCTCCTTTCAGTTATCTCTGCAGACTCATTTATTGGTAAAGTGTTTTGGCCATCAGTTTCCTTCTAACCTCACACTTTAGGGGGCATTTGCTATACCTCAAATTTTCACTTTGAGCGCCATTTCGAGTCTTCGTGCCCCATCACCATGAAGAATGTAATGGTTGTACCTTCTAGGAAGTTTTGGCAACTACATTCAACATGTTGGTCCCCTCCCTAGTCTAAATTGGAGACAAATTCAACTCATGATAATCGAATTCTACCTCATCATGCATACTTTACCCATATTTTCTCGCCCTGCTAATGGTGCAAGGCACATAAATACAACATTTTCGCGCTCTACATGCTTGCAGGGGCAAGAAAATATCAACATTTTCGCTCTATGCTCAGTCTAGAGGGCGTGAAAATCCCTCAACATCCATGTTGCTTGGATTTTGGATCTTGATTTCAAAGATATATTTTTGGGATTGGTATTCCCTTTGATTCTCACCTCACTCTCCCTCTTTAGCCTAGTTCAACTCCTTGATCCACCATTTACTCACCTATATCCACTATCTTCTCTTAGTGGTTGGCCTTCCAAATCCTATAAGGAGGCCATCCATGAGCTAAGGGGAGAACAGTCGGAGGCATCAAACCTATGGTCTTAGGAGTTTTGCAAAGGTAGCAAGAAGAGAAGCTTGGGAGGAAATGCTATTGCTTTGGACATCAAGGTATAAACGCTTGTAATCATCTTCTTTGGTTTTTCTATAAGATAATCCCAATTCATGCCTTTAATGATGAATGCATGAGATTGTCTATGTTTCATAGTTAAATCTTTGTTTATATATATACTGCTTTGGAGAAGGTATTGTCTTCTATTCTTTAACAGGTTCTCAAGCCCATAATCAAAGACCAGAGTTGGAGCAATTCAGGGGAAGCGAGGACAACCATCAAAGTAAAGGTATGTCATCTATCTGTTTCACTTTTCCACAGCTTGTCAGTTTATGTATGAACCAGATTTAGGAAGATTTTAGTGTCTATTTGTTTTGTTTCTGTCATAGATTAAACACTTAGGAGTCTAGTTTTATTTATGAGAGAGTTTAACTACCCGTAGGAAGAATTCTCTAACACATGGGGCGAAGGCCCCAAAATAAATTATTTGGGTTTTTTGTTGGCCAATAATTTACGGGCCCATGGTATTGGGTATCCCGTAGTATTTTTCCATGGTAATTCCCCTTTAAAAGGAAGACATTGTAATACGACTATGCAATGTATTGTAGCAATGTAAATATCTCAGTGATTATGTAAGAGAGAGTGAAGAGGAAGTTGCAGCGGATGTGCTGCAGGTTGTATCCCTCCATTTGTTGGATGGTATAATAATAAGGACTGAAAATTTTTGTGTGGACAGATCCCATATTGGGTGAACCACGTTATATTAGTGTCTCTCTTGTATTGTGTTTATGTGATTTATATTTGCATCTTGTTTATTGTTGTTGATCTGCGATCTTTTTTTTCTAACAATTGGTATCCAATCCCAAGGTCTATTTGGAAGATAAACTCACAAGTTGTGGAAAAGTGAAACGGATAGATGACATACCTTAACTTTGATGTTTTTCCTCGCTTCTCTTGAATTACACCAACTCCAATATTTTATTATGGGCTTGAGAACCTGTTAAAGAATAGAAGACAATACCTTCTCCAAAGCAGTACTTATATAAACAAATATTTAACTATGAAACATAGACAATCTCATGCATTCATCATTAAAGGCATGAAATGGGAAGAATAGGCTAAGTTATCTTATTAGAGAAACTAAATAATATAATTACAACCATTTATACCTTGATGTCCAAAGCAATAGCATTTCCTCCCAAGCTTCTCCTCTTGTTACCTATGCAAAACTCCTAAGACCATAGGTTTGATGCCTCAAATTGTTCTCCCCTTAGCTCATGGATGGCCTCCTTCTTATAGGATTTGGGAGGCCAACCACTAAGAGAAGATAGTGGATCTAGGTGAGTAAATGTTGTATCAAGGAGTTGAACCAAGATAAAGAGGGAGAGTGAGGTGATATTTGAAGGGAATCCCAATCCCAAACCTATCTCTCTGAAATCAAGATCCAAAATCCAAGCAACATGGTTGTCGAGGGATTTTCGTGCCCTCTGGACTGAGCATAGTGCGAAAATGTTGATATTATCACGCCCCTGCAGGCACGCACAGTGCGAAAATGTTTTATTTTTGCGCCTTGCACCATTAGCAAGGTGCGAAAATATGGGTAAAGTATGCATGATGACGTGGCATTCAACTATCATGAGTTGGATTTGTCTCCAAGTTAGACTAGGGAAGGGACCAACATGGTGAATGTAGTTGCCAACACTTCTTAGGAGGTACAACCATTACGTTCTTCATGGTGATGGGACACAAAGACTCGAAATGGTGCTCAAAGTGACAATTTGAGGTATAACATCTGAAATATTCTTTTTTTTTACAGAAACGGTTGATGGTTTTCATTAGATATATAAAAAAGTAGAGATTACATGTAGCAGGGGACAGAATGCTCCCTTATCAGAGATGCATCCGTTACTCCATAATCATCTTTTTCAAAATTGAAACATCTATGAAACTTTCCATAATGTAGAGAGTTGTAGCACCTTATAAATTGTCCTAGGAGAAGTATGCAGAAATAAGACATATTTATAGAGTTTGCTTAGTCAAAAATGTTGTAGAGTAGGATTATCTGAGCTTTGGCTGAGAATACTAGTTTTGCCTGCTTATGCTTTTCAACAAAAAGGTCTAAAAACTTAAAGACATAGAATATAACAAAAAAAAAACATCAAGTACCAGAGAGGGGCACCGACTGCTACAGGTGAAGAAGTCCAGTGTTCATTACAGCTCCATCCGACTCTGTCGTTCCCATCCTATCACTGCTGAGGTCGACGAAGTTCCCATCCTGAACCATGAACCTTTTTAACTTGTCCATTTTCCTATCGATGTCATTCCTCTCACTACTTGAAATCTCAATTTTTTCCTTCTTGTGTGCCTTGTGAGTGGAGCAGAGACCCAGTGTTTCTTCCAAGTGTTCCACCTTTTATGCTATCTTGCTGCTTTGAGACTTGACTTCCGAGTGAGTGCATAGAGCCAGAGTGTAAAGACGAGAAAAAACCCTCTTGAATTCCATATTTTTGTGTCTGACCAGACGAACTTGAGCTTCTAAATCGTGTATATGCTTCCATAGGTCCTCATTTTCCTGGATGTTTCCCAAAACCTGATGACGACCCTGAGAAGGCCCAATTCCAACTTGCCTATGACAAGAACCCGTCCTGTGCATTTTGAAGTGATCATCAATCATCTAAATGTCATTCTCCTCTTCTGTCTGCAAGAGAAACTTTCTACAGACGCCGATTGGGATGGTCTTACTGCAACGGATGCATTTTGAGTAAGTACCCAACCCTTCCTACAAAGAATATCCTGAAACATGCTCCATCTCACAAATTGGGTTTACTTTCCTGTAAAGAGAATTGGGATTTCGAACAGGGATAGTAATGCTGTGAACCCAGTGCCAAGACGAGATAGGAGTGTAGAGACCATCTTTATTTAAACTGAGATAAGGCCAACGCATGCCAAACAATTGGCAATTAGGCCAAGGGAAGTAAATGCATAAGTGTGTGAGGATCCCATAGTTTGGATGCAATCTAACAAGAATATGGTGCTAAAATCAAAGATCCAAATAGCTGGATGTCTAGGGATTAAGTTGGAATTTCTAGGCATTATTATCTAATTCCTTAAGACAATAATGCAAGCAAAGGTATTCATAAAATGATGTAGCAGAGGGTTAAGGAATCCAAATATTTTCAATGATTTCATGATCACATTCAAGGGATCCATAAGGAAGCCTGACACCTCTATTTTCCATGTGGTCTGCGTGCCCATTTTGATTTCTCAGTATGTGAAAGAAATTTAACTCTTTGAATTCTTTATTGATGTTGTCGAGAAGATAATGCATCTTGGAGGATGGGTGCTTCCAAGAGTTGATAATTCCTCTAGCTTCTCTGATTACGATTAAAGAATCGCCAATGACCGTCAAATTTTCAATTCCCATAGCTCTTGTTGTCTCGAGACCTTTAATGAGGTTAAGCGATTTGGCTCCATTATTGGTCTTTTTGCCAATTCCCCAGGCGAACTCTTTCTTATTATTCCCCATGGAGTCGAAGATTACTCCTCCCGCACCTGCCAACCCAGGGTTTCCTTTTGAGGCACCGTCGAAGAAGAGAGAGTTGCTTCCCAATTGAATTCTCCACTTCTGGAAATCTTCTTTATTCATTCGGAGCTTCCAAGTCAAAGGTCTTGGATTTTTTGTAGGTTTAATGCAAAATATGGAAGGTGGTATAAGAAATTCTGTCGTCCAAATTTTTTCTTCAACGGTCAGAGGTTCTTTGCGAATGTTTGACATACCTTTTGAGGATAAAGCTTCAACCCAGAGTACCTTGGCCGAAGAGAGAGTCCTACTCGGGGTTGGCGTAATACCTTCAAAGATTTCTTTATTCCTTGTCGTCCAGATTTTCCATCATATATACCTGGGAAGGGCTTCCCAATCTCTAGAAAATTTTGGTTTCTGAGATAGAGAGCCTTGATAATAATCCTTCCAGCATTTAAACAAATCATTCCAATTTGTTGGCATCACAATGTTAACACTCAGACTTTTGAAAGCTTTATTCCATACCTCCAAAGTGAACTTGCATTCGAGGAAGATGTGATCCATGGTTTCTTCTGATTTTTTGCAGAGAATGCAACGCATGGGTCCTTCAATCCCTCTCTTTCTTAAATTTTCTGTCGTTAGGATTTTTCGGTGTGCAAGTATCCAAAAGAAAACGTTCACTTTAGGCAGGCCATCTTTGCACCAGATCTTGGCCCATTTAATGTCTTTATTAACTCGATTCTTGTTGTTGTAAACGTGGTAGTATCCCTCCTTCACCAAATATAATCCAGTCTTTCCCCAGCCCCTTTTGTCTTTATGATTTTTTTTATTGGGGATTTGTTCATGCAACAATGAGAGAAGCCTTTTGTAATCCACATGCAAATGATCAGGGAGATCAAGGTTTTTCCACCCAGCCCACCTTCCACGAGGAGACGTCGAAGAGGGTGATAATGTGGTTGAGATAGAGCCACTCCTTGAGATCGCTCAGCTCATTTTGGAAGTTGACGGGAGAGTTTAGACCCAGCATATCATGCCAGATTTTGATGTTTTTTCCATTCCCAGCTATCCAGTGCATTTTATCCTGAATGATGAAGGCTGCTTTTTTGCAAAGCTCCCAGATGGGTGATCCATTTTTTCCCATATTTATTTCCTCTATGCAGCGATTTCTATTTCCATGCATGTATTTTTTTTTAAGAACTTTTTTCCACCAAGCATCTTTTCCCGTTGTGATTCTCCATAATATTTTTGCTCTTAGAACAAGATTCATGATGTTGGGATCTTTAACTCCTGCACCACCGCGGTTCTTCGGGTTGCACACCGTGTCCCAATTTATCAAATGGTATTTCTTGGTGTTGCTTGCTTTTCCTCCCTGCCGGAGGAATTTTCGAATTTGCTTATTAATTTCCTAAATGATTTGCACCGGAGCTAAATAAATTGAGCATACATAGATCGGGAAAGCCGAAAGAATGGATTTTATCAAAGTAAGTTTTCCAGTAGGGTTGAGCCATCTAAAACCCCAGGAAGTTATTTTCTCTTTAATTTTATCTATCAGTCCTTGCCAATCCACCTTTCTTTTTTCCCCATGAAGATGGGGATGTCCAGGTAATTGAATGATTTCCATACTGTGATACCTTCGAATCCGAGGATTCTAGATATCCTGGCCATGACAACTGGAGGACAGTTCCATCCATACACCTTAGATTTGAGAGTATTAATTTTTCCATCTAAGGCTTTAAGAAAAGTTTTCAGGACTTTTTTGAATCTTTTTGTAATGGTGATAGATCCTATTCCAAGAAGGATGTTATCGTCAGCGAATTCAGCCAGATTGGCAGCACAAACCCCTCCTGCAATTTTCAAACCTTTAAGATCTCCACTGTCCTGAAGATGGTGGAGCTTTCGGCTTAGAGAATCAATAGCCAGGATATACGAGAAAGGAGAGAGCGGACAGCCTTGTCGAATTCCTCTAGAGGCTTCAAAGAACTTAGTGGGTCTGCCATTGACCAAGGGGGCTATCTAGGGGCTGCTTACATAGGCCTTGATCAAAAAATTTGGAAAACCCAAACTTTGACATAATTTCAAAAAGAAAGAAGTGATTGACTCTATCAAAATCATTTTCCATGTCTAGTTTAAGCGCCATACCTTGTTTTTTGCGCTCCAGGCTAGAGTGGATGGCTTCTTGAATGATGATGATATTATCCAGATTTGTCATCCAACAATGAACCCACCTTGTGTGTCTGAGATGAATTTATTCATAACTTTTTTCATTCCGGTCACCAGGATTTTTGAAAGTATTTTATAAGAGATGTTACAAAGCGAAATAGGTCTGAAGCGATCCACTAAAAGTGGATTCTTGTCTTTAGGAATCAAAGCAAGAAATGTGGAGTTTGTGGCTCCCCCGACTTTGTCTTTTTTCCTCATCTAGTTTAACATCCTCTTCAAGTCGTCTTTGATAATTTCCCAAGCCGCCCTGTAGAAATCGATGGTGAAGTCATCCGGACCCGGAGCTTTTTCCGCATGCAGTGACCAAATGGCTTCTTTGATTTCAAATTCTGTAATACACTTATAAAGATCTCTATTCTCTATGTTAGTCATAAGAGGCAAAATTTCATAAAGTAATTCTGCCAGAGCTAAAGGATCAGCCTCATTTTTGTCCAGATAGAGATTTTGGAAGTGTTGATGTATGTGATTTTTAATATCTTCCCGGTCTGAAATTTTATTACCGTCAGAATCTTTGATTTCTTTAATAATGTTGAAGCTGAGTCTTGCTTTGGTTTGCTTGTGGAAGTAAGTTGTATTAGTGTCACCTCCTTTAAGCCAAAGTTTCATGGATTTGATTCTCCACTCCTCTTCTTCCTTCCTTGCTGCATTAAGGATTTTTCTGTTTAAATCTTGCTCTTGACAGATGAGGGATGGAGTGATAATTACTTTTTCCATTTCAGATTGGAGTGTTGCTAGACCATTCTGCGGTTGATTTTTGATGTGCCTAGGGTTTTTATACTCCAATTTCGCCCAACTCTTTAAGGCATAGCGGGTGTTTCTGAGTTTACTCTCCCAAATGTAGCTAGGAGATCCATAACAAGGTTGATTCCAAGCCAAGTTAATTAAAGTCAGATTTTTCTCGTCATGAATCCAAGAAGCATTAAATCAGAATGGGATGGGGCCAAGATTTGCAGGTGGGGAGAGTGAAAGTGAAATTGGTTTATGGTCCGAGATTGCTGAAGGGATAGCGAAGGAGGCAAGAATGAGGTTTTTTTGGAGAAAGGAGGAGCTGACTAAGAAGCGGTCGAGTCTGGATGCAATAGGTCCCACTCCGATCCTTCTGTTGTTCCACGTAAATTTGGCATTTTTTAGAGGAGGATCCAGAAGATCTAGATCAAAGATCAAGTCTTCCAGATATTCCCCAAATGGGTCTCTTACTTTAGAGCCTCCACATCTATTAGCCTAGGATTTTGTAGTGTTGAAATCGCCAATGATGATCAGATCATTATCCTTAACTAAATCTTTCAGAGTGGATAAATTGTTCCAAAATGTTTGCTTGTCTTTGTAGTATGTAGGACCATAAACATTGCAAACAAAATATATATTATTGTCATCCTTGCTACAAAATTCCGTGCGTATCCAATGTTGGCAATCTTTAACAACTTTAATATTGTACTTACTTGAGAAGAGGGTTTCTATCCCTCTAGATGTGCCTCTAGAACTGATTGCATTTCCGTGACAGACTTTCCAGACATGATGTGAGAGTACTAGGACTTCCACATCATTCATTTTTGTCTCTTGAATGAGTAGGATGTCTGGTCTTTCAGATTTGATGATATTTTTCATTGCTTCAACTTTATTTGGTCCACCCAGACCCCTACAGTTCCAAGAGACGAGCTTCATTACTTCTTCCCCTATTGTGGGCCTACTCTAACCCTGCCTTCTGGTTTCCCTGAATTTTTTAAAGATTGGAGGAGATTTGTTTCTTCTAGACTTCGCTGCCTCCCTAGCTCTATTTCTCTTTCAGCTTCCTACTCCCGGTGGTATCTTAGATATTTTCTGCCCCTGGTATTAGGAGGGGGGCCTGGATCCATGTTTTCATGAGACCCATTGGAAGAGGATTTGGGTGACACTAAAAAGGGGGAAACCTTGCTTTTTTTAACCATTTCCGCCCATGAGCTTCCAGGATGCGAGGATCCCTCCTGTATTGGATCGGCTCTTTCAGCTATTGGGGAAGGAATGACATTAGTGATTAAGGGTTCCAGATGCTCCCGGCCTGCTTTAGCTGACGAAATTTTGAGTTCTGTTATCTCACCTTCTTCGGTATTCAATGAAGTGAATTGATTGCTTGTGGAGCTTGGTTTTTCAGCCTGTAGGTGCTCTTTTCCTTTCGCTTGCTGCAAATTTTCTGGATTGAGGTTTTGAGTAGTTGTTTTCTTTCCTTTTTTCACCTGTTGCCATTCATCTTCTTGTGTTTAATCTGAGGCTTCTCTTGTTGCTTTTGGGCAGTTTTTAACAAAGTGATCATATTCATGGCATTTTTTACATTTAAAGGGTAGCTGTTCATAATCGACTTTCTGGATGTGCTCCCAGCCGTCCATTCAAAGACTAACTATCTCTGGTAAACCCTTCTCTAGGTCAACCTCCACACATATTCTGGAACAGGAGAATAGAGGGCCTTTAGGTTCCGCTTTGTCAATGAATTTCCCTAGAGAGTTTCCTATTGCCTGAAGAGATTCATCATTCCAGCAATGAAGGGGAAGGTGTGGTAGACGGACCCATACAGGTACCGCAGAAGGCACATCCTTTTCTGGATCAAAGCAGAGGCTCCATCGATTTAGATACAATCCCCTAGGGCCCATGAAACATGGTCCACTTCGAAAAATGAGATCTCTACCATCCTTTACTGCGAATAGAAACGTAAAGAAACCCTTGCCACATAAGCAATGTTGAATCCCTCCTGATATCAAAGGCATCCAAATTTTTTTTAACCAAGTGTCCATAGTTTTTGGTGAAGGCCAAATCCTAGTGAACTGGCCAATCAAGCCATGATCACTCAGGGCCATGGCCTTCAACATTGAAGCTGTCGACTTGATATGAATCTTGGGAGCTTCCAAACGTTTAATGAAGCCATCGCCAGAGGAGGGAGCTGAAGGAGGGGGGAGGGGGGCATAGAAGCCACCAACGCTTTGAAGGCCGCGTCTAGGAGCAATCGTTTGTCCTTTGGGATTGGATCTTGAGGGGGGTCCATCCCTAGCACGGGGAGACAGAGCTGAGACGCACGCAGGAGCTACACTAGGGTTTTCCCTACGCAGAAGCTACGCAGTCGAATCGCAAAAAATAACCACACTGGTTTTAATTCAGATGTATTTCTTATTAATAACATATCTTTTAGAATACATGTAAACATCTAAAATATTCTCATCAAATATTACACTCCTCAAAATAATATTTTGTTTGATCGGATCAAATTATCGATACGATTTTGATTCATCATAATAGCCCATCATAATGCAAGCATGACTCTTTGCATCCAAATTATTTATATAGTTATCACTAATATGTTCCCAAGAAACACATCCAAAGGTTTTTAGGTGCCTGACAGAAGGTTTGCTTCCTTGCCAAATCTCGATGGGAGTCATTTCACTGACAAATATAAACAACTTCTGCCCAAAATTTAGCCGTAAGGTATTTGGCCTACAATAGACATCGATCCATTTCTTCCAAAGTCCTATTCTTCCTCTCTATCACTCCATTCTACTTAGGGGTGTGAGGGATGGATCTCTACCAAGAGATACCATTATGTGCCAGGTAATATTTAGACTAACAAATCACATATTCTCCACCATTGTCTGATCTCAAACATTTAATAGCTTGACCACATTGCCTTTCAGCCAATGCCATAAATTCCTTGAATCTTTCAAAGATGTGACTCTTATTACTCAAGAAATAGAACCACGTAAATATGGATAAATCATAAATAAAGGTTAAAATATACTTTGCACCTACTAATGAGGGTTTATTCATTCAATAGAGATCACTAAGAATAAGTTCCAATGGGTCATGTTCTTGCCATTCTTTCCTAAAATCAAAGGGTGCTTGATGATGCCTTCCAAGCATGCATCCTCTACAAAATACATCAGGTGGAATGGTATTTGGGAGATTAGTAACCATATTCTTAGTTACCATCACCTTCATACTTCAAAATTTCAGATTTTCGATTCTTTCATACCAAATTTGACTTTTGTCGTTGGTCTGAGCAATAAGAGTAGTCAACCTAGTTGGTCAAAAATCATGCATGGAAAATTCAAAGAACTTGCATAGTTTGTCTATGGTATCTAAATAGAATATAGAAATAGACTCTCTCCCATGCCTCAAATCCTTTACGATAAAGCAATATGACCAGAATTCAATAGTTTTTCCATTCTGAGTGAGTTGAGCCACCAAAAACAAATTCACGCTCAACCTAGGCAAATGATAGACATTAGAAATTATACCATGTTGATATTCAACATGTCCACTTCTAGCGACTTGAAGGGCATAATCATCAGCAACATAAATTTTATGTTCTAGAGATCCACTTAAGGATGAAAAAAAAGAATAATATTTATCCATATGATGAGTGCAAACATAATCTACTATACACTAAGTTTGAGTGGTGTGGGCATGCACGGGAAGTGTTGAAAGAAAAGATAAAATTATCTTCAAGTATGGTTATTGAGCGACCAACTAATACGTCTTATTCAATATTCTATACCTTTTCTTACAAATATTTTGTCTTCTTCCAACAGGTTTTCTCCACATGTCCCACCTTTCCACAATAGTGACGGTTTTTCTCCACATGTCCCACCTTTATGTAGTAGTGACAGGTTTTCTTCTTTCGATTCTTCCTAGTCGATGTTGACTCATCAGTATTTCCTTTAGTATATTGGTCGATAGACTCTTTTCATTTAAGAATGGTGTTCGATCAACCCTGTTCTTTGAAGTTTTTATTGACCTTGCATTTGAGCAAGTGAACCTGGTGTCTACTACCAAGCTTTCCTTAATCAAACAGCTTGTGTTGATCCTTGATCAACAAATCACATAAAGTATCAAAGGAAAATTCCTTGTGGGACATACAAATGGTGTTAAATGAAGAGTAGAACACACCCTTCCCCTTATTTCACCAGTGTGTGCCTCAAAAATTATAAAAAATATATAAAAAAGAAATTGAAAATTGGGCAGTTTGGGTGGTTTTCAGAACTTCCTCCTCAATTACAACTGCTCCCTTATCAACCCAAACTTCTTCTTCTACTATAAAAGAGAGGGGGAGGGGCCATGAATAGGAATCTTAGGCCAAGTAATGTTATGCTGGAGAAATTTCTACTCCCTTCCCCATCATTTGTGTCCTAATTCATTTGAGGTTGGGATTCTTGGAGGAGAGAAGCAGGAGATCCGGAATTGAAGGTTTCATGAGGTGCCTAAATTGAAGGAAGGTAATGTTATGTACTTGATTCATTCATTAACAAAAGAATATAGTTTATTCCCTTTCCAAACAATTGTGTATATGTTTATCCCAGATTTAGTGGTTTATTGATGTTCATTTAATCAGTATCTTATGCTCTTTTGGAATGTCAATTATTTATTTGTAGTCAAATGCGTTTGAGGAAGGTGTTTGAATTGGTTTTGCAAGTTATTAGATTGGAGATCAAGAGGAAAGATCGAGAATTAAAGGATAAGGCTAGGATCAACCTCTAGTAATGAGGTACATGTCTTCTTAACTCAAGGCTTCTTGTTTATTTTGCTTCTTGTAGAAAACTAGAAAGTTGTTCTTTCCAACCCTAGTATGTTGGTGGCCTCACCCCAGCCATAGGAACTTTTTCCTCACAACATATATGGCCTGATTCCCTTGATCTTTAGCAACGTTTCAATGTCTGAACCCAAAATTGCATATTTATGGCCATTCAAAATAACATGTTCTATCTTGGAATCCATCCTTCTAATATCTTACAGATCTTATCCAAGTTATAAAAAAGGTACCAGCCGGCAATTCTTCAGCCCATAGTCAATCAACCCTAGATTTGACTTAGAATGATTTGAGGACAACATGCTAGGCCAAAACCACTAGCTCTAATACCATGTTGGGAAAACCTTTTGAACAAAAGATCATATGACAGAAAATAGTAGAAGGGATAAAGATATTACAACAAAGGTGTTGTTGAAATACAACATTTACAACACTTAAGCACAAAGCATTATGATCACAACATCACAATTCATTATCACAACCATAATTTTTCATCATTATTCAATATCAATAAAAACCATAGGGTCATTCTTTTATGTCTCTAGATCCAACAAACTTCCTTGAATTGAGGGAAATATGGTCCACAAATAAGGGTAATCGGTTCTAACTATTTCCTGGCAGATTGCAACGTCCCATTAATTAGTCAGTTGCTTTAGTCAAACCGACAACTTATTCATTAAACATTTATTCAACTGATCAGCCGACCACTCAGTCGAGCCTTTAGTCGACTACCCAGTTAGTTGATTGTAGTCTTTCAACTTACTATCTCTAGAATAACTAGAGGTGTGATGAACCTTCATAAACTTTGGTTCCAACACGCCACATCCTCATCACAAGGTCTCTCTGAACTATAGAATTAGGTGGACAAGATTGTAGAAGAATATAGAGATATATTTGCCTCACCTAAAGGGGTGCCTCTACACTTCCAGGTTAAACAATTGATTTG
The DNA here is from genome assembly GCA_027924585.1 of Larix kaempferi. Lineage (NCBI taxonomy): Eukaryota > Viridiplantae > Streptophyta > Pinopsida > Pinales > Pinaceae > Larix > Larix kaempferi. The sequence goes on from BSBM01000217.1 coordinate 34,378,690, forward strand.
ATACCTTGTGCTTCTTTACCTAATGGCCCAATATATAGGCACTCTCTTTTGGAGAATGAGGAAATAAAGTTCTAGATTCAAGATCTCATTGAAAAAGGCCACATTCAATAGATATCCTCTCCCACATGATGGATAGGATTTTGAGAGATTATCCCAGTTGATCCCCATGGGCTATAGTCGAGTTGAAAAAGGGGAATAATTAGCCAATTAAGTCACTACGAAGCAAAATCAACATTAAAAAGGGGTGACATGGGTTGGAGAAATAAATAAGAGCCAGGAAGTGTTTTTTTTAAGTTAATAAAGTGAAAGTGACTTTATTAAAATAAAGAGGAAAATGCTTTTTATTAATTTAATGGAGAAAAAGGACAAAGAAATGGGGTAATAATTGTAAAAGGGGAAAAGGAGAGTACATTGGGTCATTATTGGAGATTTGACATCTTGAAAAGAATTTGGAGAGTGAGAGCTCAATAATGAGGGTTTTTGGAAACCCTTGGAGATTTCCATGTTCGATGGTGCAAGATCTACCCTAGTGGATTTATAAGAAAAATCAATCTTGCTATTGTTATTCATTCCAATGGAGGATTGATTAGTTTGGGGCAGAGATCGAGATCCCTTACAGCTGGGCGCATTCTCATTCTAGGAGAAATTGATATTGGATATATCTCTTTTTTGAATAAGGGTGCATTCATTCCTGGAATCATAATTACATCATTGTGAATTGTATATCTACAAGAGGGTGCACTTGTAAATTGTATGGAAGTATCCATGGCAGGGGTGCACTATATCTTTTGAAGGAGTTTCATTCCATCATCAAAAATATTTCTCACTATCTAAAGAGAGGGAGTGACTCCCTTTATCCTATATATCCCATCAAAAGGAAGAGTTGTGGATCAATACAACAGTGTAAGTCCACTGTGGAGAGGGTGCACTTGGCCAAACACTCACAAACTTCCTAAGGTTCATTGTAGGGTCACTGGTATGTGTTTTGGTGGGTCATATATCTTATTGGAGGCAAACAACAATTTCATATCTGAGTTGAGAGGTCATTGAGGAGTATGGGTATGTTTTGGGGCTAATTTCCATTGAAAGAGAAGACGTATCCTCACTGTGCATTGTTTTGAGCATACAAGGGAGAAATATTTCTACGAAGAATACTTAACTGAAGTATTTGGAAGGTTGTAAGACTATTAGATGGTTCAAATAGGAATTTTCACATTCAGGAATGTTGGTGTGGGATTTATGGGCACTTAAGCATCACCTTCAGGCATTCCAAACAAGCTGCTACAGTCAGTCCAAACTTTGTTACCACACAGTCATCACAAAGCAGGTCAGAACATTTTGTTTTGGTATTTGATGTGATGTATTAAAGCTAATAATTTCATCTTAATAAATCAGTTCTGAGTTATGGTTTCCATCTAGTTGTTTGGACCATTATTGCATGGTATCAATGTGAATGTAATATGATATTTCAAGAGTAAACAACCATAAATATTAGACCAACACTTCCATACAGTTGGTATCCAATTGTTTCACAAAACACCAAGTTCGGATAACCACCTACAGTAAGTTCCAAATCAAATTTTCCTTACAGACAGTTATAGTCCAAACATGTGGAATGTGTATTGTAAATTCACAATTCAGTTTATCGTTGGGGGCATAAGTGGGGTCAAGGGGATAGAATTGTTTGGGCGCAGCCCAAGTACAGGAATTTTTTATGGAAAAGGTATAGTTAGGTGAGGCCTAACATTGACCAATTTTGGGAGAAGCAAATCCGCAATTCCCGGGAGGAGGGTATGGAGCGAAGCGAAGTTGACAGGAAAGGACTTGTCCCTTTAGTAAAGATGAAGTACTAAGGACTGTCAGAGGTAGTTGAAGCAGTTAAGGATGAATCGATGAACTGAAAACTATAGGAGCAGAGAGTAAAGAAGCAGAATGGTGCAAAGGACGCACCACTGTAGAGTCAAAGTCGTGTGATCATAACTGCACTGTCAGAAGAAGCGTCAAATCCAGAAGAAGCAGTGAAAAAGGACAACAAAGTTGTAGTGAAGTTAAGGAAAAGTGTGGTCAACAGGAGAACCATGTTGTTTTGGGTTTAAGGGTACTATGGGGGTTGTCCCATAGTTATTGTAATATGTGACCTTCGGGCACATCTATATAAAGGGAATTTTTGTATAAGTAAGGGTTAGATATTTTGTGAGATATTGTTAGATGCTGATAGACTAAGAGAGATCTAAGAGAGGAAAAGACTCTGCAGCTGAGTGCACGGAGGTCTATTGTAGAGAAGATTCCGCAGTTGAGTGCATTGACTTGAACTGTTACCCCTTCCAAGTAATATAAGAACAGTTCCCGTGGACGTAGCTCCCATCTGGGGGGTGAACCACATAAATCCTTGTGTTATGTGTATGAATATATGATGTGTTTTATGTTCATGTTATGTTATGCTTATGTATTTGCTTTCACATGTATGTGAATGAGAATCATATGTTAAGTAAGCGGAACACATGTGTATGAATGTTGAGAAGTAACGTTAAGTATGATGAATGCATAGTTATAAGAGTAAAGACAACGACGATTCAGCGAAGTCTGTAGGTTGTTGATAACTATGAAGTGCGCAGTCACATATTGGTATTGTTATATCAAGTAGATGTTAAGCAAGGAATGCATTGCGAGATCGCATAACACATCTCCTCATCACCAAGGTTACAAAAACCTGATTATGTAACCCCCCATCTTCCTTCGGGTGAGACTTCATCCTCTTCGCGGGTTGATGCCGAAAGGGCTAGTGAAGGGGATTTTGTTGGGTCTAAAAAGGAACTTCGCCGAACCCAGGTCATCCCATAGAATAAGTACCCAACAAATGGTTACGTTGCCGACTTTGGACTTATCATGCTGGTGATGTGCGATGTTGATGTGTCATCCTAGAAGAGAAGAGAGCGCAACAAATGGTCTCGTTACCATGATATATATACATAGTTAAGCAAACCAAAAAATGGTTCCATGATGTGGAATCCAGAGAAGAAAGAAATACATAACTAGTGACTTCGCGAAGAAAGAAAACAAACATCTGCGTCTTAACACAGAACAATGGTTGCAGAGGTATATATTCACTGACTTGCACGAATTTTTCTTCACATCTTTTGCTAATGATATACATGAGTGGATATCGAGGATAGCATAAGAGAAAAATTGTTTTCAGGGTGAAGAACCTACAGTGTGGAATCCAGAGTTGATTTAGAGGCTTAAAGGGATTGACAACCAAATTTCAAGAGCAGTAGATTTTTGGTTGGATAGCTTACTGGAAGGCTATATTACAGAGTTTTTTGTGTACACGTTGAAGTCTTACAGCGTAGCAAAATGATATCTTTTCCAAGGATTTAGAGGTAAGTACCTAAAAAACATGAGTCTATGCATTAAAATGCTACTAGCTGAAAAAGGTGTCTTAAAAATGCAATCATATTCCTAGGGTTTGAGTCTGTAATGTTCAGAAACACAAATAGTGACACAGACGAAGATATTGGCATTTTTTGTAGTGGAAAAAGTTATAAAGTTAGCACTAGAAAGAGGTCTCATGAAGTTGAACCTCGCACATTCCTAGAAATTGAGTTAGGAAGTCATAGAAATTCCAATCAAGCTGAGTCTGATAGTGAAACAAAACCTAGACACATTGGCTATTAGCCTATTACTCCACAGAAACCTATAGTCGAATAAATAAATATTACTAGCTCATAGAACACTAGTAGTAGTAATACTATAGGAGCAGGTACTCAGAATTAGCCAAGTAGTGGTATACCTTCATTGTTTTAGAACCCTACACCTCCTAGAAGAAGAATGGAAGACGACATAAAGCTACCTATTTTTAAAGGAACCGGTTTAGAAGATCCAAAGAAACATTGGTTTCTATATGAAGCTGTGTGGAATGTTAAGAAAGTACAAGACGATGCTATAAAACGAGCGTAACTAGTCACCACATTCAAAGACAGATCTTTAACATGGTTCATGAAATATTTTGTTGGACATAACAAAACATTAGTTGATATTAGAACTGCGCTTATTAGAGAATTTAAGAAGCCTAAGTCAGAATCTCAGTGCATTACAGAGCTAAAAGAGCTAAAACAGAAACCTAATGAGACTGTGTGGGAATTTGATCAGAAATTCAAAGCCTTGTTAGATCAATTTATCTTTGAAATAGCACCGCAACAGCATCAAGAATGGGACATAGTTGTGCTGGTGCCCCACATTAGATTACCATTAATGCAACAGAAGGTAACCTCGCAAACAAAAGCATTGGAAATTGCGATGAAGATAGAAGCTTTGCCCATAGGAGATACCAGCATAGGAATGGTAAAGATACAGACATAGCTAGCAAACTTGACATTACAATTACAAGATATGAAGAAAGTAAAATAAATAAGCGAAGAGGTTTGGTGCACTAAATGTAAAGGAGAAGGACATTCCAAGGAACATTGTCATGTATTCAGAGATTACCTCGCTAGTGGGGCAACAAATCCATTAAATCAACCTCAAGGACCATGGTGTGATATTTTCCAATGTAGAGAACATCGCCCATAGGACTGTTACCTACTTCAGAAGTATGTACAGACACCAAAGAACTTGTACTGCACATTTTGTAAATCAGTTTGCCATGATGATACCAACTGTAGAGCATATGACCTCATGATAGAAATAAAATATGATGTCTACAGAGTCCAAGGAGAAACACAGAACAATAATGAAAATGCACAGTATGATCAAGGCACATATAGAGGACATGGTGGATTCAGAGGAAGAGGACGTAACACTGGAAAAGTAAGAGGAAGAGGTCAGATTGTTTGCTATAATTGAGCTCAACCTGGACATTTAGCAAGAGACTATCAGAACCCTTGCACTACTTTTAAGTACTGCAAATCATTTGACCATATCATTGAAGCATGTCCCATTTTGATAGGAAAAATGCAAGAAAAAATACCAGAAGGACAGAACCAGAATATTCAGATGATCACAGCTGAGAAAATAAACAAAGATCGCAACATCCATGTTGTGACGTGAAGTGGAGCTTTGATAGGAAATGACAGGACTAATGAAGATTCAACTTCTGACGATCACATAAGCATACCAAATCCTACTAATGGGCCTTAGGTAAGAAAACCAATTGGAAAAATGCCTGCATTCAACCCTAGCCAAGAAAGAAGGTATTCATGGAAGCAAGAAAAGGATTTCAGGACTCAGAACCTTCGACCACAAGAATACAATTGCGAAGTGATCGGACACCTGTATTAGATATGCTGACCTCGTATGATGGATCGTGAACTTCACCAGAACAGACAAGTCCTATCACACAGTTTCTACAGGTCTGCATAAAGCTGTTAAGGCATGGAAACGCCTTAGGAGAATTACAGAACATGTTGGGACATTACGAACAACGTAATACAGTAAACGATGTACATAGATCATTTCATCATATCAAGAACCATAGAATGACAAGAAGATAAATGAGGCTAGACACGCAGATTGGAGATTTCAAAATGAACCAGGTCATTCTTGACCTAGGCTCAGAGGTGAACATGCTAACAAAACAAACATGGGAATAGATGGGGAAGCCAAATCTATCTCTATCTCCTAGACATTTGAGATTAGCTAATCAGCATAAGGTTATACCTTTTAGGATATTATCAAGTGTTCTTGTTGACATTGATGGAGTGAGAAGTAAAGCAGACTTTGAGGTTATTGAGATCATAAATGACAGTAATCCTTATCCTGCATTATTGGGGATTGACTAGGAAATTGATAACCTTGCAATTATCAACTTGAAGAAAAAACAAATGATATTTGAAGGACCAGATATCAAGGTTATCGCACCCCTGGATCCTTCACAAGGAACAAGGTATGTTGAACCCGTACGAGAAGAATGCAGAGCTCAAGAACTTGATAATATCTACAAGATGACAATGAATCAAGCATATTACATTAACCCTATAAATGATGGAATGTTGAGCTGGAGATGTGACAGTTCTTGCGTATCAGAATCAGACGTAGGACTAGAGAACTGGCATAGCTGAATGCATGAAGTATCATCTAGACGATGTGCGAAGATAACAAAGTCAATGCGTTGGATTGGAACAGAGGTAAGTCCAATTCCTACTTATGATGGTTTGGGTAATATCCATGCATTCCTTCATGAATATTTAGCATCAGTTTCAGATGAACATAAGATAGCAGCTTTAGATATAGCATTGCGAGCTACACCTGCTAGGTGGTGGGATGCACACAAAGACAACCTTAACACATGGGACAAATGTAAGCACTTAATGGAAATCAGATTTGCAAAACAAACTAAGGTTGTAAAAGCAAAATACAATGGACAAATTGATCCTAGAGATCACATAGAATCTTGCTTGAAAGCCTGGATGCATATACCAAAGACAGAATGGGTTCATATGTTTGTGCACACATTGGATCAAATACCAAAGAACTAGTATATAGAAGTAGAACTTCGCAAAGGCAGAAAATATTAGCACATGATGGTAAAGAACTTTCAATCAACTTTAAGTTTTGAGGATGATTGTCTAAGCATCAATGAGGCTTTACATATCATTAAAAAGAATATATTTGATGATGTATAGTTGCCTGTGTATAAGCAACCAGATTGGGTAATACAGTTGGAGCACGCCCTTGAATGTTATAACTTCACACTAGATGAAGATGAAGATCCTTGCGATGTGAATATACCTGAGTATGAAGGAAAACGCGATGTACAAGGACCTGATTTGGGGATTCCAGACCTGAGTAACCTTGTGAAGACCTGCAGAAAGATCAATATTAGTACCAATGATGAACCAAAGTTTGCTTCTATTGGGGATTACTGGGATGAAGAGATAGTAGGAAATATTGCAAACCTACTGCGTGAATATCAATATTTGTTCCCTACCAAGTTTTCTTAAATGAAAGGCATTTTAGGTGACTTGGGAGTTATGAAAATACCTCTCAAGCCTGATCTGAAGCCTATTAAGAAAAGACCTTACAGATTGAACCCCATATATAAAGAAAGAGTTAAAGCAGAAATTCATAAAATTCTAGAGGAAGGAATCATTGAACCAGTAGAAGAATCAAAATGTATAAGTCCTATGGTAATTCAAGATAAGAAATCTAAAGGTGAAATCAGAATTTGTGTGGATCTCAAAAAATTGAATGATGCATATCTGCATGACCCATTTCCTACTCCATTCACAGATGAAGTGATAGATAACGTAAGTGGACACGAGGCATACTCTTTCACTGATGGATTTTTCGGCTACCATCAGATCATAATTGCTACAGAAGATAGACACAATACTACATTTACTACTGAATGGGGATCATATCAGTACATTGTTATGCATTTTGGATTGAAAAACACACCTGCTATCTTTTCAAGAGTGGTTATAGCTGCATTTAAGGATTATATTCATAAATTATTAGAAGTTTACTTTGATGACTCGACAGTATTTGGCCTTTTGAGGGACCATCATGCGAACTTAAGAATGATGTTAGCAAAGTGTAGATAGTATTAGATTTCCTTGAACCTGAAGAAGTGTGTCTTCTGTGTTCCTTATGGTATTTTATTGGGACACATAGTATGTAAGCAAGGATTGATGGTTGATCTAGTGAAGATAGCAATCATAGTAAATATTCCAGTGCCTAATTCAATTAAGCAGCTACGCACTACATTGGGAGACACGGAAATCTATAGGAAATTCACTAAAGGATATGCGTTGATCACTGCGCCTATGGAGAAACTGTTGAAGAAAGAAGAGAAGTACAATTGGCCTGAATATTTCCAAAAAGGATTGGGCACACTGAAAGAGAAAATGGTTACATCGCTTATTTTAGTCTTTCCTGACTGGAATAAGCCATTTCATGTACATGTAGATGCTTCATCTATAGCACTTGGAATTGTACTAGCACAACCAGGTGAGGGAGGCATCGATCATACCATTGCATTTTCAAGTAGAAACCTATATTCAACAGAAAATAATTATACCACAACAGAAAGGGAAGGCTTAGCTATTGTGTACGCATTGCATAAATTTAGACACTATCTGCTAGGTTAGCATTTTTGTATGTTCACTGACCATTCAACTTTGAAGTACTTGGTCAATAAACCAGTGTTATGCGGAAGAATATGAATATGGCTCTTACTCTTTCAGGAATATGATTTTGAAATAATTGTGAAACCAGGAATATTGCACGTAGGACCTAACCATCTTTCAAGATTTGAGTTAGGTGAAGAACCTAGTAATTTGGAGGATAATCTACCAGATGCGTAGTTGTGTGCTATCCATATAGTAGATGACTACTTCAGAGATATTGTATAATTTCTAACTACAAGATTAGCACCTGCAGAACTTACTACGCAGCATAAGAAACAATTAGTGGTAAGATCAGCTGACTTTAACCTAATTATAGGATAATTATACAAATTGGGACCAGATGAAGTATTGCGTAGATGCGTACTAGAACATGAAAGATCTATCATACTTGATGAAGCACATTCAAGTGTATCTAGAGGACACTACGCAGGAAGAGATATTGCGCAAAAAAAATTAAGAGCAGGACTATGGTGGCCTACGATACACAAATATTCAAAAGAACATTGTTGGAAGTGCGATGTATGCCAGAGAACTGGGAAACCATCTCGTAGAGATGAGATGCCATTGATTCCACAATTGACATTGCAAGCCTTTGATAAATGGGCTATTGACTTTGTGGGACCTATTAACCCACCAGGGAAGCGAACTGGCTCAAGATATATCATCACAACTACAGACTATATAACCAGATGGGCAGAGGCAAAACCAGTGAAGGACTGTAGCGCAATTACTACTGCACAGTTCATTTTTTAGAACATTTTGAAAAGGTTTGGATGTCTAAAGATTCTAATGAGTGACTAGGGAACCCATTTCCTGAACATAACTATTGCAAACCTAATAGAAGAATTTCAAATCTACCATCAGAAGAGTACACCATACCATCCACAAGCTAACAACATTGTAGAATCCTTTAATAAAGTATTGGAGAATTCGTTGACCAAAGTATGCAACACAAACAGGGATGATTGGGATATCAGAATACCAACAGTATTATGGGCATATAGAACAACTTGTAAAAAGTTGACAGGTCATACACCTTTCAAATTAGCATATGGACAGGAACTTGTCATGCCCATGGAATACATAGTACCAAGATTGAGAATTGCAACATTCACAGATATGGTTGATGATGAGACAATGGATGAAATACTACTATAGTTAATTGGATTGGAGGAAGACCACTTTATTGCAGGCTTTCACCAACAAGTGCAGAAAGATAGAGAAAATGTATGGCATGATAGACACATCAAGAACAAATTCTTCCAGGTAGGAGACCTTGTCCTCCAATATGATAGAAAATTTATGAAATTTCCTGGAAAATTAAAAATGCATTGGCTAGGACCATACATTGCCAAACATGTCACTAATGTTGGTGCAGTTCAGTTAGCCACATTACTTGGAGAAAACTTGCAAGGTCTTGTAAATGGGAGTAAACTAAAGCCGTACAGGGATAGACCTACTCCTATGAATGAAAGATAAACAATGCAAGAAAGTTTTAAGTGTCAAGTGCAGTTGAAATTGGACACTAAAACAGAGGGCAAAGTCTACACACAACAGTTTTGTTAAAAGGCGCAGTTTTACAATATCTGAAGATTTGATGTGAAGCACACATAGCAAGCTAAGTTGCAAAGTAAAAGAAAGGAGTAGCATTGCGAAGTTCAAATTAAGAGAAGGGAAATTCAAAACTGAACTTTGCCACTCACCTAACCATCAGCGAAGTTAAAATAAAACTAGTTGTTACAGTTTGGTCAGAAAGTAGTCATTGTAAAGTACTTTTGGGAACCAGAGTTTTCCACTTTTAAGGCATATTTGTCCGTTAAAGACATATTAAAAGGATGGAAAGGACCAATATCTAAGCAATATTTGGCCAACGGACATAGCATTTAATGCTAATTTAGTCATTTTTGGGAGTGACTTTGTGTCGTTGTGCCTATAAATAGTAAGGATCACATAGATATCGCTTTTACCGTGACTTTTAATTTTTACTGCATGTAATTTCCAAGTTTTTACCAGTTAAGAGAAAGAGTAATCTGACAGTGTATGACTGAACAAGGAAGTCTAGAGGAGATATTAAGAGAATTCCAACATTATGGTTTAGAAGGAGTCATTAAGACTCCAGTGAAGAAAGCAGTCCCAGAGAGAGGTGGAACATCTAGAGCTTCACCGCGAAATATACCGGAGCAGAAGCAAAAAAATAAGAAAAAGGCTACTAAGCAAGAGAAGCCGAAGGCCGTAAATATTCTGAAGCCGTTTCCACCAGAATGACCTCGCAATAGGCTGATTCTTCTCATACCAGAGTATATCCCTCCGAGAAGAGATGCTGCGCCAGTTGTGATACTCACGAAGAATCCGCAATACGAGATCCCGTTGTCGCCCATGTTGAGTCATGTGGGCGAAAAGGAGAATTTGCTCAGCAAGATTCCAGAATGCAAGTTCTCGGATCATGACTTGTTGAACGACATGAAGTACCCACAATTTCATTTGGACTAGTACATGTGTAGATAACATGATGAAGCTAGCAAGCAAAAAACAATCCAAGCGCAAGACTGGATTGCGCCATTACAACCATCAAGATTGTTGAATTTTCTGAGAATTCCTTATTTTGAGAGGATCCCAGAGCTCACAGCAGTTGTGCGAACATTTCTCTCATGTATGCACCAGGGTTACTTGTGGTTAGACCGCAATATTGATATCAACATAGACCTGATTTACAGAATCACGCATTTGAGCAAAAGAGGTGCTAACCCCGTAGCAGAATTCGTAGGAAAAAACAAAGACAAAGAACTTGCCAGGAGAATGAAGAATGAATTTGGCTTGGTGAAAGGAATCCGTGGATATCAGACAAATCAAATCAAGGATCAAGCTACAAAGTTCACAGTTCAATTGCTCGCAGGAAAAGTTCTAAGGAAATGCAGACCGACCGAGGTGTCGACCGCTGCAATCTCCTTAGCTACGAAGGCCAAGGATGGACTCCAGTACAATTGTGAAGGCTACTCCAGTTTACCAATGCGGGAAGCGCGATGATGTCACAATAGACCAAGGGAAGGGTTGTGACGATATGCCCACAGACAAAGAACAGAGACCAAAAATGACACAGTGTCGCTCTGAGTCCACTGACCAGGTGCGACATGCGAGATCTAAGTTCAAAAATGAACCAATTATCCAAACAATGAGCACTAAAATGGTTTGAAAATGAGAAGTAAAAACTCAAAGGAAGGTAATCAAACTCTTCAAAGTGAAGATCTGATGGTGAAACTAGTTTAAGAGGCAAATGACAAATAAAATGGCTTGTAACAAGAAATCAACTGAAAATGACATTCAAATTGACAACTACAAAACAATGTTCTTCCCCAGTATGGTCACCAGATTTGTTTGACGGACAATCCACTCGAGTGGACGCAAGCCGGATCGCCCTAGCTCAATGTGAGTCTAGAACAAATAAAACAAACTATAAACCACTTTCCTAGATCTAGTTAAGGATCAAGTTAGTAGATGTCTTACCTTAAGTTTGTATTCCCTTTTCCTGGATGTTGTTCCACGCCTCGTGGTCGTCAGATCCAAGCTACAAGACCTGCCAAGATACACAAAACAAGACAAACAAGTAAAAATCATCTAAACGATAACAGATCTAAGTAAACAGTTAAGCAGGTAAACTACACAATATCATCAACACAACAATATTGGTGGAAAGTGTTTATATTACTGTAAAAATAGGAAAAGTACATAGAAGAGAAAGACTACAACCAGAGCTTAATGAAGTAACCCTTCTCCATCCAAGCAAAATGCCATATCCTCCCAAGGAGGTGTGAGTCTCTCAATTGATGAGTAGAGATCTCTCTAAGATGATTTCACCAGCATGTAGACACTATAGACTTCCTCCCTTTGGAATGGGAGTGAGCTTCACTTATATAGGACTAAGTGGATAGGGTATGGATAGGGTAGGTTGAGATATGGTAGGAGAGAGATAGGGGATCCTTCCAAGAGGTTAGGAACCGATTTTCAGCTCTCCCAAAAGGTTAGGGATAAGGATCCATGTCAGCTGGCTTCGAGAATGGGCTCGAAGGAGCTATTTTTGTCTATTAACTGACATCGTCGCATCCTGCAAGAGAGCAACCTGCGACGACCTCTCAAAACCTATTGTAAATGAGTTCACATCTCTTCCAGGTTAATGACTTAGCCAAGGAAACTTTAGGGAGGTATACACTGAATCTCATGGTGGTAAGATTTTAGGTGTAACAGAATGCCCCCCAAAGCATGAAGCTATTGAAAATTGGACAGGTGAAATGCTTTGACAGAAGGAATGGAAATGGCTTGTCGGACGAAGGACGCTGCTGCAGTACAAATGACTCTGAGTACACAGTCTCATATAACATACAACATGGCTGCTGACCAATACAATGCATATCCATGGTAGTAATGACCGATTGAACACAACCATGGTTACTAGACACAAGCGTAGATCCATGATGAGATGATAACACAGCCACAACCAATACAAATGTGGATCCGTGTGATATGACTCAATACAAACACCATTGCAACCTGGGTAAAACATGACTCCCCAGGGTCTTCAAGCTGAACCCGCAATGATACAAATCTATCCATGTGATTACAAATGTCTTGACGTCGAATATGGTAGAAACCACTTGATTACCGGTCATTGATGTATACCGTTAACAAGCGCGAGGGAAATCACCATTGATGTCAATGATTCCCAAGGTATCACGGTACATATCATCAAGCGTGAATAAATGAGTTGAAGTCGAAAGCGAGATGAAATATTTCAATCAAGATTCAATGATGTAAACTCATGTAAAAAGCGGGGTAACCTGCCATTGAGGCATGCAGGGCCAAGGTACTTGGTTGGTTTCTAGATTCAATCCTCGAATAATGATTTGAAGTCGACAAGGATGAATCCGTTGAAGGAGGGCCATGATGTATCCCCCATCATCGACACGAAACATGACAAAGGATGTGTAGAGTAGATCGAATGGTACAGTAACATGCAAGACTGACTCAGAGTAGACCGACATGATGGAAGGTGTATTGACTGCAGATAATGAGTAGTGATAATATTCTTGAACATGGGCATGGCATGCCTTGGCAGTATTGACTTGACAAGTTATGGTACCAATTCCTAATGCAACTGATGAGGGAAGCATTCTTTGAATGACTCAAAGGAGTAACAAGACTCAGGAAGTAGGTGAAACTCGAGGACAAACGGATGATCCAAGTGCAGTATACAAATGCAAATGAGTGCCATGTTCAAGAAATGACTAGGTACTGCCACTAATAAAGGGTGTAGCATAAAAGCTTTCCTTTTTCCCCATCATGAACGATGAGTGCCTAATGTGTTTTTTATGAGCTTAATGAGGGTAACCAGATGCTCGGTATAGCTCATCTCATAGATGAGTCCAATCCCAAATATTTTTCGAACCTGGGATAGGAGGGGTTTGTCCCATGACGGGCCCTTCAATGTAAAAGTTTAACGAGTCCATAGAAGGTAAACTCAGTTGTCATTTCATGTTTAGAGAGTTTGAAAAGAACTAAAGAAGACTCCAATGGTCCTTTTTCGTAAAGTTAGCCTCATCGCCCAAAAAAGGGTAAAACAACGTGGGAGAGGACTCTTCCAGTCATGATTGGCTGGAGTATACATTTTTCGTAAGTAGTGCCCCCTAGTCCAAAAAAGGGGTAAACTATCACTATGAAGACGACCATTCAAATTCTTTAACAAGCATGAACGCGACAAGTCCGCTTGGCAATCTTTTCGTATTTCGAGAGCCTGAAAAGAGCTTAAAGATAGACTCCGGGGGGGTTCCTTTTCCGTAGGAGTTTAACGAGCTAGGAAAAGCGATAAATCGCAACTCGGTAACTTATTCTCATGGTTTTAAGAGCATGAGAAAGAACAAAGAGTAAGCTCATCATCATAAAATAACTACAATCTAACGGATATAAAATAACGACAAAACATTCAAGGGATTATTCATACCAGAGATGACCGTTATAATACGAGAATGGTGTGCAAAGACCACTTAACAACTCCTGCACACTTGAAAACTAGGTCAAAAAGTCAATTGAGTATTCAAATGTCATAAAAATGATCCAAACTATAGCAAATGACCTAAAAAGCATCAAATATTTGAAAAAGAATATGCCTTTTCTTTATAAATAGAAACAAAAAACCAAATATAGTCACCATTGTTCATTTGCCAAATTTGGGAGAAGAAGTGCCATTTGGAGCCAAAACTTCACTTATCGATTCCGGGAGCTATGAGCAACCATTCCACCAACCGTTCGGAGCAGGTAACTCTAAACTTCACCCAACATATTTGTAGTGGTTTACATTTTTTATTTTGGTTCATTTTTTGGGTTTTGAGGTGGTTTGTGGAGGGTTATTGTGTCCTCGGGTCGTTGCAAGTTGCCCTTTCGGGATCTGCGACAAACCCGGGTCATCGTAAATCCCACAAAAGTGGATTGCGATGATGTCTCACTGTCAAAATTGATGGGGTGCAACGGCGGAAATGTCCAACCCAACCATCAAACCTAGCCCACAAAATGACCTTTCAGTGGTTTAAGTGAGTGCTAATGATGTTAAAATGCTCCTTGTGGCAGGTTAACAGCAGCCAATCATGGTCTTGGAGTGATGTGAGCGAGAACACGAGGTAGATGACATGCAAGCCGTAAATGATCCACAATGTGTGGAAGCACTAAGGAACTGTGGTCTCCTAAATTTCTTCCAGATCCAGGGCATGAGGGCCCAAATCTCATTGCTGACACATATGTTGCGATGTTGGGATGCGGCTCAGCAATATTTTGTGATCGGTGAGCACATACTAACTATGGATGTCGAGGACATCTTCTTTTTGACTGGATTGTCCCAGAGAGGGACAACGTAGCTGTCACCGAATCACGAGGAAGTGATCAGACCGTGGATCATATGATCCTACAGCATTGTACTCCTCATACCCGTGCTTCTAGTGGGAAGATTCCCATCAAAGACGTACGAGAACGTCCGCTGCATGCCATACTTTTTACCATCACAAGGATAGTATGGAGTCAAGCTCCTCACTTAGCTACTAGGTCTCAGATGCTATACGCAGAGGACTACATGTCTCCGAAGATCTTCAACTGGTGCGAGGGACTCCTCGCAAACATTCGAGCTCAGCTGACCAAGTGTCGACGGGGAGAGCTCAAACAATTCGGCAACGGGTCAATAGTGATCTCGTTTCTATTGGAGTGGATTCCCCTCTTGCGCCCGCAGTTGTCGTTGGATGACAGGGATCCTAAGGATCCTCACATGGCTAGATGGATAGAGGTGATGGCCCGCCATGGTGGGGGGCCCATCATCGGATATGGTACTGAGTTCTTCACTTGACTAGAGGGTCAGTTACTCATAGCGTAAGTTAAGGTTCCAATGACTGCTTGATATTCTGCAGCATTATTGGTCGCAAAACCTAGACACATTCCCCTGAGCTGATGAGCTCGCCAGTAGGTGAATAGAGTACCCAGGATGCCGAAGCAAGGTTGCAGGTATGCCAGCTGGTGACGTTTGTGAATCCGTAGCAAGTTGCCATCTGCACACGCAGACAGAACATGGTATAAGAAATGAAACAAGACCTAAGCACGCAAAAAATCAAAGCGTCACACCACACAAAAACACACACACGCCATGTATAGTATATACAAAAGTACTTATGCATGAAAGACTCAGGCATAGTACCTCTTCAGGTAGAGCCCATTGTGGGGCTCACCCAAAGATATCTCGTCATAGTCTTCAAGCTCATAAGCTCCCTTCTCTAAGACACATTTCACTACGTAAGGTCCATGCCACATGGACTCAAACTTTTCTACCCCCAGCTTATCATGTTTCTGGTCATATGTAAGGACCAAATCTCGTTTGCTATAGGCACAAGGTTCTACCGACTTGTTGTACTACGCTTTGATGCGTCTCTTATGAGCCTCGTTGGCAAGAGCGGCATCTCGGCGAGTCTCATCGAGCTTAGCTAGGTAGATGAAGTGTTCTTCCTCGGCAGTAGTGTTGGGGAGAAGTTTGATGGCGAGCTTGAGGGACGGAATCTCGCACTCAATAGGAAGGACCGCCTCCAATCCATACATTAGTTGGAAGGGAGTAAATCCAGTGGCGGTTTGAACGGAGGTTCAATAAGCCCACAGTGCGGAGAAGAGCATGTTATGCCAGTTGGACTTGTGCATACCCACCATACATTGGACCATAGTTTTCAAGACCTTGTTAATGGCCTCGACCTGTCCGTTTGACTGTGGGTAGTATGGTGAAAACCCAATCTATTTCTCAACTCGTCAACCATATGGTTCATAAAGTGAGATCCATGGTCAGTAAATATCGCTTTAGGAACTCCAAACTGCGCTATAACATGATTAAACATGAAGAGTGCGGCAGTGTTGCCGTCATTCATGTATGTAGGCATTTCCTCGAACTACTTTGTAAAGTAGTCCACAGCTACAATGACGTAACTATGCCCCCCAGGCGAGGTAGGCTTACAATGCATGAAGTTGATGCCCCATTTAGCGAAGGGGACATCGACAATAAACGGGTGTAACGGGGCGGGATGGGTGCGCTTTTTCGTATGAAAATGTTGACATGGAGGACATTTTTTTACGTCCTCCATACAATCTTTGAAGATAGACGGCCAATAATATCCTGCGCGCAAAATCTTCTGGGTTGTAGCCATCCCAAAGAGATGACCACCACAATCCCCAGCGTGACAGTCGTTTAGGACGTATTCAGCCTCATCATGAGTCAGACAACGTCGAAGAATGGAATCGATACCACGGCATTACAAAGTATCATTGATAATTTGATAATACTTCGCATGGTGGCGTATTCGACGACGGTCGTCACGAGACAATTGAGGGATGAAATGTTGGGTTTGAAGATACAATGTGATATCTCCATACCACGGATCAGACGTACTGATAAGAAACAATGACTCATTCGGGGAAGGTTGCAGATGAGCTCAGCAAACACCAAAGACTTTTTAGACTTGGCTTTTTCGAAAAGAATATCAAATTCTTGCAGTATCACGATCTAGCATGAATACTTGCCACCAAGCACCTAACGAGTTAGAACGTGGTACATGGGGTTTGAATCGGCAATGATGGTGGTGGTGCGGAGTAGGATGTAATGTCGAAACTTTTGCATGGCGATAACTGCCGCGAGAGCGAGTTTTTCAACATGTGAATAGCGAGTTTCAGCGTCAATAAGACCTTTACTGGCATAATATATCACATGTTCTTGGGCATTATGGTCTTCCTGTACCAAAACCATGGTGATAGTGGTGTCGAAAGCAGCGAGGTATAGAATGTAATCTCGATAGTAATTTGGCGGTTGGAGCATAGGGGCATGAGTGATGGCATGTTTCAAACTATCAAAATATTGTTGAGCTTGATCATCCCAAATGAACGGGACGTCTTTTTTCATCAATTTCATGTAACCCTGCGTCTTTTGCGCGAAATTACAAACAAAACACTGTAAATAAGTTGCTCTTCCTTGTAGACTCTGAAGTTCCGTAATATTAGTTGGAGGGGGGAAGAGCGACGATGGCTTCCACCTTCAAGGGATCAATGTAGATCCCATCTTTTAAGATGATAAACCCTAAAGAGGCGTCCGAACTCGACACAAAAGATACAATTATGAGGGTTCATACGGATATTGTACCATCTGTATCTGAGGAAAACAGCCATCAGATGATCTATGTGGAACTCGCTGCTTTGAGTGAGCAGGGAGGTCATCCAAGTAGGGTTCCACAGAGTCCTTCACATCATGGAAGGCATACGACATGGCCCGCTGGAATGTGGCACCATCATTTTTAAGACCAAACAGAAGTTTACGATACGCAAACGTTCCCCAAGAGCAGATGAAAGAAGTCTTGTGTTGGTCGGTGGGGTGGATCTCAATCTGGTTGTATCCGGAAAAGCCATCCATAAATTAAAAAATGACACTTCCGGCACAATTGTCAATAATCTGGTCTATAAAGGGAGTCGGGTAGTTGTCCTTAGGACAAGCTTTGTTGAGGTCCCGATAATCGACACAGACACGAATGGTACCTTGCTTTTTAGTAACAGGGATGACGTTTGAGACCCATTCTATCAATGGGATAGGGTAGATGAAGCCGACCTTCAAGAGTTTCTCGATCTCTACCTTGATTGCCGCATTATTCCGAGGGTGTACCAATCGCAACTTTTGGCAGACAGGTTTGACGTCGGGATAGGTTTTAATCTCATGTAAAACAATCGTGGGGTCTATCCCAGGCATCTCCTCATAGGTCCAAGCGAACACGTCTTGGAATCGCTTGAATAAGGTCGTATAAGCAATGACTTCTTCGGGGGAACACTTCTAGCCTAAATGAATGTGTTCCACTACACCAGGAGTAACCAAAATGTCTATCAAAGTGGTGGGTTCAATGTTGTCTAAGTTGCCTTCGGAGTCCGTTTGACACGTAAGTATGGAGGACTGAGACCCAGAGTAGACATCCGATGTAAAGATGGTGCTAATGTTATTTTCCACAGTATCCAAAAAGGGAAGGAAAGATGAACGATGATGGAGGTCTTCCCACAGAGGATCATCTGCACTCATGATTTCCATAATGGATTCGCTAGAATGAAAAGCCCGTAGCAAAGGATCGGATGATGTCCATTGTAGAGAACAGGAGGTGGAGGCCACAGCTAAGTGGTCCTCCGGTGTCGACTGGATAGCCTCGTACATAATTTCAGTGGGTGACAGAGGCATAACGTTTCCAATCAGGTGTGTGGTGGCTTCATCAGGTACAAGCCATGAATCAGTGGAGTTGGGGATAGATGAAATCTGCGAGGAGATCATGTTCACCGTGGCAACATGGTTTGGGGGATCCGAAGTAGGAAAGATGCCCATAAGCAATGAATCCTTAAGGAGGTCGATCCCCACGCTCTCATACTGATGCAAAGATTGTCCAATCAAAGGAATGTTATCACCCGGGGGAGTAGCGGTGTCAGGTGTGCAGAAATCCAGTTGGTCGACTGTGACAATTCGGCCTTGATGGGGGAATTGTACTATGCGGAAGACAGATGATGCAACCGCAGTCATGGCGTAAAACCAATTATGACCAAGCAAAATGTTGTAATCTAACGCAGCAGCAACCACTTCCACGTTAATGGTTGTGTTCTTGGCCCCCAACTCGACTGCTAAAGCTTGTAACAACCCATGAGATTGAAAGACACGTCCGTCGAAGGCTCTCAAAGTGGTAGGAGAACAGTTCAACTCAAGAGAGCTGATGGCTCTACAACATGAGATCGACATGACTGAAGTAGAGGCACCTTCGTCCAAAACGGTACGATGGATGGTCTTCCCAGCAATGTTTGTGGCAAATTGAAATTCCAACTGATGGGAGAGCCTTGGTTTGAATTATTCCTGCCGGAACATGATGGTGTTTAATGAATCCGGGTCAACTGCATCAATGGCAACAAGGAGAGTCTTGCGTTGATTAGGACAGTTTTGCAAGACCTCGAGCGTTGACATAGCACAAGGAGCTTGTGCTAGGTCCTCTACAATGCTGTAGTTTTGAGCAGCCCGAGCATTGGGATTGAAAACCGATTTTGTAATCGTGCTTTTGGGTGGATGCAACACTGACTCGAAAGAGGGTTCTCAATGGTTAGAGGAGCCGCCGGTACGGTGACGTCAGGCATCGAAGTGGAAGTTTTTTTAGTATTACTTCCAACAGTTTCCTTTGCCATAATAGAGTCATACGAACGAGAACAGGTGTTCAAGTTAATGGTCTCACTACGCATCATGAGAACATGTGCGGTGGTAGATGCTTCTCCTTGGGAAGGAGAAGTGTGAGCGATCAACTACTGATTTTGAGCAAGGAAGGGATCGTTGAGAACTGCGGGTGTGGGTTTGCCCTTAAGAAACTTTTGAACTTCGTCTCTATTGGGGCACTCTTTAGAAAAGTGGTCATCACCATGCAGTAGACAAGGATACTTCAACTTCCTTTTCTGTTTGGTATCATCAGGGGTGCTCTTATGTTCCTGCTGGGTGGAATATTTCTTAGGTTTCCCTTTGTTCTTCTTCTTACCACCATACTTTGGAGGTGAAGTTGATGAAATAGAATTCACTTCTTCGATGACAGCAGGAGTGGATGATTTGGTGGTACCGTGACCAGCCTGTGTTGGTGATGGGGAAGAACCCTGGGGGTTCGACAAACCAACAGATTGAGAGGAAGGGTGGGTGTTAAGGGATCCAATGATTCCATCCGCTTGGGGTCCCTTGGGTGGTTTCGCGGGATCGTATGTGTTACGGGGTGCGTCAGGAAGGATATCAAACAACGTGCCAGATTGAGCATAGACTAAGTCTAGCAAGTGGGCACAAGCGATGGCTTGTTCCTCAATGACAACACCTCCCATGGCAACATCTCATGCTATCGTAGGTATGAGAGACTTCATAAACCAATCTTCTAGGAGTTGATTTGGAATGTGAGCCTTAATGAGACGTCATCTCCTCCGCCACTCATGTATATGAGTCGAGATATGAGTAGCGGTATTTTGGAGAAGCGAGGTTAAAAGCTTTGTACCAATTTCATACCATATAGGCAGCTGGAAATGAGTCAAAAAATTCATAGCAAGAGAACCAAAATTGGGAAAAGAATGGGGTGGTAGTTCAATATACCACTTGGCAGCCGAACCAGTGAGAGTCCGTTGAAATAACCTAAGAAGGATCGAGTCGTCCATCAAGGAGTTGGATGAACACCACAAGTGGTATGTCATCAAATGGTTTTTAGGATCCTCACCCGGCTTGCCATCAAATTTTGGGATATCTGATGGAAGTTTCACCAGAATGGGTGGCCAGTTAGTTCCGTGGTAGATGGGGTCGTTGGTTAGGCGAGACAAGTCGGGTAGGTCCAAAGTAGCCAAAAAGGGTAGCTGTGGATTAGGATGCGGGTACTGATAGTACTGATAAGGCATGTAAGGACCTGTGGGACCTTGTATCGACTGACCATAAGGTGTTCCAGGAGGAAACTGGCCATAGGGGTTCAGGCCACCCGGACCAAATGTAGGTCCGCCGCCATAGTAAGGTGTTCCATTACCATAATAAGGTGGCCCATTACCATAAGGTGGGGGCCCGCCTCTGTTGCCGGGAAGGAGTGGGTCGCCTCCAAATGGTGGCGGTCCACCACCACCGCCAGGGTAGAATGGGCCGCCACCACCTCCGATGGGAGGAGGAGGTGGTACGTTACCACCACCGGAATAGGATGGGCCTCCACCACCTCCATCAGGAGGGGGTGGTGGGCCACCCCCACCGCCAAAAGGGTAAGAGCCTCCTCTGCCACCCCCACCATAGTAGGGGGGGTGGGCCATGATGACGGATGAGGTGGTCCTCCGCTAGAAGGTAGAGGTCCACCTCCTCTAGAGTTATGTGGGGGCTCGTCACCTCCAATGGGAGGTGGAGGTGGACCAAACGAGGGTGGAGGGACTTGAGGGACTGTAAGTGGGGGTCCATGTTGTAAAACATTTTGTTGTCCCCATAGAGTGTAAGGGTTGCCGGGGTAGGGTACCCCGTAGAGTGCGTTTCCGGGGTTAAGTTGACCCAGTATAGGGTTAAGATGACCTAGATACGCTTGACTCGATGGAGGTTGACTTACATTCGACGGTCCCCCAACATGGGATAGTCCCATAGTGGAAGGTCCGGGAGGTAAGGAATTTCCAACGGAAGGACCGATGGGAACTCCTGCTGCAGTATTATGGTTAAGAGACGGGGGTTGCCCCCCAGCAACAACTTGCTGACCACTAAGTAAAGGTTGACCCAACACTGGTTGTTGATTATTCATCGTAGGATTACCATTACCCATAAGGAAGGTAGGGGGTAAAGACTATCCTCCCCTCGAATTTTGGGGTGGGGGAGGAGCAGGTAACGTAACCGTGGTGGTCGCAGGTGTGTTGGACTGTTGTTGTTCGACAAGTTGGGTTATTGGGGGTACTGAACTGGTCTCCTGTCTAGGGGACGTATGTGCAGGAATGGATGGTTGACCAGTCTCAAAAGTGGTCACGTGTTGCGTGGATGATTTCGGTGACTCAAAAGATAAAGATCGACCTAGGATTGGTCTTTAAGGGGGTAACGTCAGGTCTTCAATCCATCGTTGGAGACTTGATCTCCGAAGCTCCTCATCCATAGAATGAAAATGGGCCAATTGGCCACGATAGTAATCTAAGGGATCGTCCGGAGTAGTCCCACTGGGTGGGGGTGCAACAGCAAAATGGGCCACTGGGTGGCCTAGAGAAGATGTCCAATAAGCTATTGAAGGACTAACAGCTGCTGAAGGGCCGTCCTGGGGTGAATTTATCCATTCCAACGATCCAGGCTCTCCTGGGAAAATGAGAGGTAGTTCATGTGAAGTAGAAGTTTATGCTTCTTCACCCTACGGGGGATGAGAGGCAAGTGAATCTGGAGGAAACATATGAGCTCCAACATTCAACGTGGGGTTTTCCACTTTGGGTGACACAACCATGGCTTGTGGGTCCATTCTTACCCTCGAAATTACCTCCTGGTTAAGGGGATATTCGGGTGGCAAGTTTTGAATCCTACGAGACCTTCTCCAAGGAAAGTCAGCCAGAGTGACTGAAACAAAAAGTTTCTCCTAAGGCAAGTTAAGCAAAAGAAAAGTAGACCGGACAAACCCTACACAAACTAAGGCCACAAGCAAACTTATGTTATAAGAGTGGATTCAAAGGTCTGGAACCTCACAGGATTGTTAAGGTTTCGCAAATCGCTATATACCGCAGGGTCCAACAGTAAAAAGTGATAAGGAGGATTGGGACCGTACCCTTGCCTGAATACCCGATTACCTGGAAAGTACATGCGTAGTAATCTCCTCGAGTGTTGTTCTCAGTGTATTGCTCCGCCAAGACGGCCAAAAGGTTAACTTAGTTGGTTTCAGGAATCCTAGTGGTGTCTCCCAATATACGGAAGGTACGTGGGAGCTCAAATCCGTAGTGGTGTTGTCTAATGCACAACCATACAGCACGAGACCTTCCTGTTGCACGAAATTGCAAGTAGTCAGCGCTCCCCAGTGTATCGTGACAAGGGACTAATCACCTCTCGTGGATCCTTGAAATCTGGCGGTGATGAGTTTACCAATCACCTGCGGGTTTTGGTGTAACGACAGCCGTACTACCAACAATTTGTATCAGAGCTAGCAATCATGAGTTCGAAACACACTTGGCTCACACTGAGGGGGAGATTGTTGCATGAAATTGCAAGTAGTCAGCGCTCCCCGGTGTATCGTGACAAGGGACTAATCGCCTCTCGTGGATCCTTGAAATCTGGCGGTGATGAGTTTACCAATCACCTGCGGGTTTTGGTGTAACGGCAGCCGTACTACCAACACTTCTGATATACTACCAAGTATGTGAAACACCTTTTAATATACGCCAAGTACGTGTGGTACTTGTTGGGTACGTGAAAGAGCTCAATATAGCGATAAGTACGTGGAAGACTACAATACCCCAGAATACAGTGCTGGCAAATAACAATAGCTGCCACGCTTAATGACGTTGGAACACGTCTCTAACTTACACACAAGTTACTAAAAATTTTACCCTAGTTCTACCGTTAATTTTATCTGGACGGTTAGGTGAATGCATGAGGTGAGTACATAATCGTAAACATAATGCAAGCCCTAACTACATGCGAAAAATACACTTTTATGTTGATGAACTCTATGTATGGGAGGGAGAAACCTCTTTACAATGATTTTACCAAAGCAACATAATGCAATGCAATCCCAAATCTACCAAAAAATGACTATGAAGTATTCTTTTCCTTTTCAAGCGAAACACAAAAAGAAACACAACACTACTAAGCCAAATCAAAGCATGTTTTTCTTTTTCTTTTATCTTTTCAAAACAAAAATTATCCTAAGTGATGAAAATAGAGAGTTTCTAAGTAAAGTATGCAAGCTTTTCACTTTCACTACGATGGCCTAAAAGCATAAAAACCAAAAGATGCACTTAACTTTCCAAGCATGGAACTACTTTTGCAAAACTTGATATCTATTCAAATCTTTCAAGAAAATGAGCAACTCACAATTCGTGAAAAACCCAAATAATTCAATTCTCTTTCAACTTTTCCAAAAGATCTACAAATGAGAAATTCAAATGCATGTACAATTCTTCAAACGAGCTTGAAAAAATGATGGAAATAAAGTACTCTTGATCTTTCAATGGATGTATCAAAATAACAATTTGATGACAGCGATGTTCTTAAGCATAGATATTGAAATGAAAAGATTACTTGCAGCACTCCAATAACTCAGAAAATCTCAAGAAAAGACAAGCACTCAATGGACTGAAAATACACACAAACACTCAAAATCAATCAGTAACAAGCAGCACTAAAGCAAGCAAAGCTCAAAAATGTATGCAAATGCGGTCTGGAAACCGATCCAATACAATGACCAGATCCGGCAAGGAGAGGAGGGAATGCAAGGGTGAGTGGATGCAGGTGGGGGAGACAAGAGTGTCCACCACTACCAAATCCCAGACTTGTCCAAGATGGAACCCAAAACAACTCCAAATAAAACCAAAGAACTTAGTCACACAAATCAAAATGGGGTCTCTGACTGGATCTTATAGTACAGCGGGAGTTTGCACACAAACCAAAACTCATATCATAAATGGAGAAATGGTGCCTGTATGGAAATTTTGGCAAATCGACGCAGTCTGTGCTTATACACAGTGCGACGTCGCGGTTTACCAATGCGGGAAGTACGACGTCGCAGTTTACCAATGCGGGAAGTGCGACAGTGTCGCAGTAGACCAATGGAAGGGTTGCGACGATAGGCCCACAGACAAAGAACAGAGACCAAAAATGACATAGTGTCGCTCTGAGTCCACTGACCAGGTGCGACAGGCGAGATCTAAGTTCAAGAATGAACCAATTCTCCAAACAATGAGCACTAAAATGCTTTGAAAAATGAGAATTAAAAACTCAAAGGAAGGTAATCAAACTCTTCAAAGTGAAGATCTGATGGTGAAACCAGTTTAAGAGGAAAATGACAAATAAAATGGCTTGTAACAAGAAATCAACTGAAAATGACATTCAAATTGACAACTACAAAACAATGTTCTTCCCTAGTATGGTCGCCAGATTTGTTTGACGGACAATCCACTCGAGCGGACGTGAGCCAGATCTCCCTAGCTGAATGTGAGTCTAGAACAAAAAAAACAAACTATAAACCACGTTCCTAGATCTAGTTAAGGATCAAGTTATTAGATGTCTTACCTTAAGTTTGTAGTCCCTTTTCCTGGTTGTTGTTCCACGCCTCATGGTTGTCAGATCTAAGCTGCAAGACCTGCCAAGATACACAAAACAAGACAAATAAGTAAAAAGCATCTAAACAATAACAGATCTAAGTAAACAGCTAAGCAGGTAAACTACACAATATCATCAACACAACAATATTGGTGGAAAGTGTTTATATTACTGTAAAAATAGGGAAAGTACATAGAAGAGAAAGACTACAACCAGAGCTTAACGAAGTATCCCTTTTCCATCCAAGTCAAATGCCATATCCTCCCAAGGAAGTGTGAGTCTCTCAATTGATGAGTAGAGATCTCTCTAAGATGATTTCACCAGCATGTAGACAATATAGACTTCCTCCCTTTGGAATGGGAGTGAGCTTCACTTATATAGGACTAAGTGGATAGGGTATGGATAGGGTAGGTTGAGATATGGTAGGAGAGAGATAGGGGATCCTTCCAAGAGGTTAGGAACCGAGTTCCAGCTCTCCCAAAAGGTCAGGGATAAGGATCCATGTAAGTTGGCTTCGAGAATAGGCTCAAAGGAGCTATTTTTGTCTATTAACTAACATCGTTGCATCCTGCAAGAGAGCAAGTTGCGACCTCGCAGGTTGCATGAGTGCAGCCTGCGACGACCCCTCAAAACCTAGTGTAAATGAGTTCACATCTCTTCCAGGTTAATGACTTAGCCAAGGAAACTTTAGGGATGTATACACTGAATCTCATGATGGTAATATTTTAGGTGTAACACTTCTACTAATTGAATCTCCAATAAGACATTGGTAGGTACATTCAATCGTGCACCTCTTGTGCCATTTCTAAATCTTCCATCAAGAAGCAAGGATTGTACACTCCATTGCCTACCCAAAAAATTCCTTGGGAGTCTGTCACGATGAACTACATGTTTGGATTTCCTTCAACCAAGCATGAGAACAATTGTGTATTTGTGGTTGTTGACTGATTCTCTAAGATGGAAATTTTAACTCCATGTAAGAAGAGCATCACTACAGAGGCCACTGCTAAGCTCTTATTCAAGCATGTTTGATTTCGTTTTGCCCTCCCATGGACCATTATTTGAAATTTAGACAATAGGTTCCTGAGTACCTTCTAGTCTAGCCTATGGTCAATGATAGACACCAAGATGACCAAATTTACAACCTTCCACCCCCAAACTGATGGGCATATAGAGGTGATCAACAGGAAGATTGTGCATATCCTAAGAATGTACAAATCCAAACGTCCCCACACTTGGGATGAGAGCCTTCCTTATGTTCAACATAGCTACAAAATGTCACTTCACAACTTTATTAGCCACAACCCTTTTGAGGTATGCTTGGGGTTCCAACCATTAGATGTAATAGATGTAGAACTGCCCATTTCATATACACGGGAAGACTCCTCCTATTATCAAACTAAGTCTGATTGGGAATCCAAATTTGTTGAGCAAATCCACCACATCCAACAACAAGTTCATGATATATTGCATAAATCCAATCCCAAGTATAAGCAATGACATGACCAGCATTGGGTTCCACATAAGTTTCAGGTTGGTGATAAGGTATAGTTACATCTACAGAAGGAGCGCCTCACAAATCTCCATCAAAAGCTCCACCCACTTCGATGTGGGCCTTATACCATCACCAAGGATATGGGTGAGAATGTTCTTAAGTATTCCCCCTTTCCTCGACATGCACCCTTTCTTTAATGTGGAGCAAATTCGACCATATTTTCCACCTCTCTTGGACACCTTAGAGGTATAAAAGCACTTGGCGTTTACATAATTCAATCATGGATGCATTGAGAAGGCTACAACTGATTAGATCATGGACAATGAGATGAAGGCAACTCGCCAGTAGAACATCCAATAGTATCGGGTCGTCAAAGCAGGGAAACTTCTTCACTAGGGAAAGTGGCTCACTAGGAGTCAGATTTAGCAAAAAATTCCTCATCTGATGGAGGAACTTAACGAAATGGGTACAATTGCTCCCTAATGGGGGAGGGCTGATATAGGTGGATACTAGTGTCCACCCACCTATTCCACCGAGTTACAATGGTTCTCCATCTTCTTGGAAATTTTGTATGGTTTTTCGTGTCCCAAAATTTTGGGTTCATTTTGAGGCCCTAAATGATGTATTCCGCTAATCAAGGGACTAAGGGTTGTCGTGGAATTCCCTATCCCTAGTCAAAAACTTATAATTGTCGGTTGGTTCTTTCCAACTAACTATAGAGTGACCTAAATGGGAATTGTATGCAAACATTGCACCCCCAGGAAGTTGACGTATCAACTAGCCAGCTTGGGACCCCGAAAATCCCTTCGGTGCTTCATTTCCTAGGATTAGGTTTTTGGATGTTAGGGTTTTTTCCTCTTTATGCTTATGATAAAAATAGTTTTTTGGTTTCTTTGTGATCAGATCCTATGAATGAGCATATCCAACACATCTATCTTCATAAATAAGCTACCACCGTCTGAGCTAGTTTGTATTGCTTTGCAATTTACAGTGTTTTTTCATTCTATTCATAAATAGAATTTGGGATTTACTGTACTACTGTACTTTCTACAAAGTATTTGTATGTGTGTTTCATTTTATATTGATTCCTTCATTTTGTTCTCTAAATAATCTATATTAGTGGTATTAGAGCAATATTCTCTTATTGTTTCTTAGTGTATGTCCCCAACAAGATTCAGATATTCAGAGTTGAGTTTTGAACCAGTTGAGATTAGATAAAATCACTCTCATCATACCAAGTAGCATCACATGGAGGAAGAAGAAAAGATAGATGATGGAGTAGGAGATCCTATTAAGGTGTTGTTCGAGGAATCCCTCGTGTGACAGAGGAATGAGACGATGGATAATTTTTCCTGGATTATTCAATGACTACCAACGGAAGTGGAGACACCTTCAATGAGCATCCATTTTGGAGGTGTGGCTCCCTTCAAGGTACAAGTTAAATTTGAAATTCCCTTATTTGAAGACCAGATAGATGCATGTGATTTGGAGAAATGGTTAAATCTATTAGATCGTTAATTCTCTATTAAAAAAAAATTCAACGACGAAAAGATCACCTCCACACTCCTTAAGTCCCTCCCCCATGTTAAAGATTGGTGGGACAGTTATTGTTAGAGGCATGTTGGAGAGGATTCTAAAATATAAAGGATGGAACCCACTTACGTGGATTTTATTGATAGCATCAAGGAGGAATTATACCTTATCAGAAACATTGATGACTAACACACGAGATGGAAAACTTTGCACCATGAGCGAGACCAGATGGTGCTAGAGTTCACCAATATATTCCATATATTACACTCAAACCTATGTATTAGAGACTTCGAATGACATGAGATCCTAAAGTATCGTAGTGTCATACACAGGTACATCTAAACATAAATGGATTTCATGGACATCTCCTCACTGGGAGCTTATTATCAGTATACTATCAAGACCGAGAAAAATTGTAAGCAAAAGAATAAGTGGGAGTTTGGGTTTGCAAATCAACATTAGGAGAATCCTAGTAAAGGTGGGCATGATTCACATAACAAAGGACAAAGCAAGGATGGCCAAAATCATGACAACCAGGCCAAGCCGCAGTTAAAGAAGGGTAACGAGAAATCAAAGAAGGACACCATCAATTGGTGTGAGTTCAACAAAATCCTCTGGCACAACATTTATGAATGTTTCTCAATACAATCATGGTTGGATGAGATGAAATCCTCAGAGCCAGACTTAGTCTTGGATTCTGATTCATAGCAAGAAAATTGAAAGTGGATCATTGATGTGGAATCTAGTTCTACCATCGCAACCACAAAGATACAACCAAAAGAGTTGGAGGATCCAGAGGTCGAAGGGGAGCACCACTTCCATTCTTGAGTAAATGGGAATCCACTACATTTCATTGTTGACATTAGTAGCCAGAAGAACCTGATCTTGGTCGAGGTCATCAAGAGATTGAAGTTGTCGATGATGCCACACCCCCAACCATAGACGAGACATCCATGTCAATCAAAAATGTCGTCTATCCTACGACATCAAGCCCTTCAAAGATGAGGTATTGTGTGATGTTTCCCAACATAAATTTTGTAATGTTCTTTTGGGACAACCCTATATGTGGAAACATCATTTTTTTTATGAGTCTATGTCCCATAGTGTCATTGTTACTTTGGAGGTCCAACTCTATAGGATACACGAGGTAGTCTCAACTACTGCAGTTTCTTTCATATTCACAAATCAATGTCAAAAGTTCATATCTCATATTGGTAATGAACAACATAACTAGGTGGACAAGATTGTAGAAGAATACGAAGATATATTTATCTCTCATAAAGGGGTGCCTCTACACTGCTAGGTTAAACACTGAATTGATTTTATACCTAGTGCTCATTTACCTAATGGACCAATATATTGGTGGACTCTTTTGGAGAATGAGTAAATAAAGTGTTAGATTCAAGAGATCAATCATAAAGGACACATTCGATCAATCTCCTCACCATGTGGGAGATCAAATTTGTTGGTACGAAAGAAGGATGGGACATGGCGACTCTATATTGAGTACAAATCCCTAAACAAATTCAACTTCAAGAATCAATACCCAATTCCCAAGATTGATGATCTTATTGATCAGCTTAAAGTTGCCAAGTTCTTTAGTAAGATTGATTTGAAGTTAGGTTACTGCGAGGTCCCGATTGAGTAGGTCGATGTATGGAAGACAACCTTCAAGTATAAAGAAGGCCTTTTTGAGTAGTTGTCCATGCCTTTTGGCTTTACTAATGCTACAACAACATTTATGAGGATGATGATGATATATTGCACCCATTCACAAGATATTTTGTGGTCGTATACCTGAACGACATCCTCATATTCAACAGAAATTGGGTGGAACACTTGCAACACATTCATCAAATCCTTAATACCTAGTGCCAACACAAATTATATGCCAATTTGGAGAAATGCTAAATCAGCATGGAGAGAATTCAATTCCTAGGATAGATCGTGGATGAACAAGGGGTGCATGTGGACCTAGCCAACATCCAAGTAATTTTCAATTGGTTAGCCCTGATAACTCTAACAGAGCTCTGTATCTTCTTAGGATTCACCAAATTTTACCACATGTTTGTGTTGGGGTTCTCTCATATCGCTTGGGCCTTAAGCCAATTGATCAAGGGTGGGGCAAAGCCAATTTTGCTTGGGGTGAATCACAATAGAAATATGTTGGCAGGGGGTTGGAGCGCACAAGTGTGGAACCCCAAGTGGCGAAAGGGTCAAAGACAAGAACAAAGGACTGGTCGCAAAGCCAAGATATGTGGAAGTAATTAGTTAAGTTAGTTATCGATGGGTCATTAGGACCATTTGTAACGGCCAAGTGCGCCTAAAAATAGAAATAAGATTGTAATATTTAGAGCATAATCGATGGGAAGATCTGAGGAGAAGAACCTTTTCTGCGATTGTAAGCCTAAGGGAGTTTTCCCGAGTTGTGAAATATGAGATGATATATTCGCATTTGTTGTGTTTCTGTCTTTTGGATCGATCTATGGAGCATTTATTTGGGTTTGGTTTTGTATTATGAGTAACATGCATATCTATCTTTTGTTTATCGCAATATGATGGTTTCTTGAGATCGCATTAGATATTTTCAGAGATATGTTATGTATCGCAGATTCCTCAAACATGCTTTGTTGATTTGTTTAATTTGGTAAGTATGAGATGATAATGCAATTAAGGATTACTAGGGCGATTTTAATGTCCCTAAATAATAAATTTCCCAATGTGCTTAAATTCACCAAATTTCAACTCTAGGTATATGGATACAATTGATTCCAAACTCCTCCAATTACTTTCAAACTTGGTGAGGAAGGTCATGAGGGGTGATGGGACATATTAACACATTTATAAGACATATAATCAACTGATATACCCAACCATAGTCTACAATTTTCAAGGGAAGAAGTTTCGTGACAAGACTAGTCAATTTGGGAAGTGGAAATCCCCCCTGGGTCTTGGAACAAATCTCTTCCAAACACTGTACAACCTTCACTAATAGTTGGTATAAGACTTGGTTCTGTTACAAGAAATTAATTAAATTATATTTGCAGCATTATATGTGGTTTTGGGGTCGAATAGGTATCCAAGAGAACTCAGGGAATTTACTAGTAATTTTGAGGCTTAAACCCCCAATGGTAGATGGCTCCAAATGCTCTCAAATTGTACCAGAAGGTGTATGAATGATGTTAATACATAAAAATGGTGTTTATATGTGTCTTTTAACTATCAAATGACTTCTACAACTCACTTTAGCAATCTGGTCAATGTATGGAATTTTCCTAGTAAATTGTGGTTCAAATCCCCTAGGGGTAGATGATGAAAATGACTTTCCAAATGCACTCAATCCAACTCGAAATTATGAATGGAAGCAGGGGAAATATAAAGGACATCAACATGAACTCATATGAATCACCATTCAAATTTTAATGTATTCTATAACTCCCTTAAATTAGATGCAAAAAGACTAGTTTCAACCTTGGGGGAAATGATATGCAATCTTCTCCAAATGCTATGAAACTCAACAAAATGACTCCCAATGCTTATGTACTGAACATTAAACTCATATAATACATCAGTACAGTCCATTCATCAATAAACCATCAGTAGTTTACTTATCCATTCGAATCCATCAACATTACATTGGTTCACAACAAGGTAGTGGGGAAATGGCATTGTTTGTTCATTAACCATTAGATTTACATCATTCCAACTATATTTTCGACCCGATACATTTCTGAAGATGAATAACAGAGTATATGAATCTTATTACAACAGAAATGGGGCATTATAAGCTCCCCCAAAGAGTACAATAGCTCACCAAAAGCGCCCTCCCTCAAGGAGCAAGAATATGCAATGAAAACTGGAAATGGTTGAGTGAGTGAGTTCACTAGAAGAAACCACGAGCTGCCCTGTAGCTTACACCTGAAAATAAAGACTCCATTAAATCTCCATGAAATACTTGAATGGCCTCTCCACACACCAACTTGGATGGGAATCTTTCACCCTCAAAATTGGCTAAGGCAAGAAACTAGTCATACACTAGCTCTCTCTCTTAACAAAGGAAAATTCTCAAAATGATCAAAATATGCCTTCATTCTTTGTTCTTGACATTTATAGAGTTTCCAAGATCTCTATGGGTCAAATTCCTTCCAAGAGATGCATTCCAACTCAAGTTGGGAAGAGATTCCAAAGGATGCCACTTGTACAACAATTCCTAGTCTCCCACTTCCACCAAATCACATGTGGAAGCATGTTAGTTGCCCTAACTCCCTTGAGCGCCCTCTTGGAGGATATTTTTAACCCTGACATGTCATATATGTCAGATTTCATCCTTCAGGTCTGATTTGTGTCATCGGTGTCATAGCATCTTCATCACTATTGTCATAGAGCTAGGGAATTGTTGATGCCCCGAGATTCGCGGCACCAATCAGCAAGGGATTCTCCCTGTTAAGAAAGCCCAATTAGATCGCTCACCGTTTGGTGTGGGGAACCCGTCTGGTTAACGGCCCAGCTACCATATAAGATTTAAAGATTTGTTTTATTTCACCAGTTGCGGCCAGATCCACCGTTTATGTATTTTATGTTTAAAGATGATATGCAAGTGCTCTATCTAAATGCATGCAATTAAAACAAATATGATCTAAAATGATCTAAGCTAATTAATCTATCCCTACAGGGAGAAAAACTGAAATATCAGTAATACACCCAAGAATCTCACAGGTAACTCTTTAATAACATAGATGCATTTACAACAGAAAGTAAAAGATATCAAAGATAGATTTGACAGAATTTAAGCATTCCATTACTCATTTAACATAGAATATTTGCATAGGAAATGAAAGCATTCATAACAGAGAAGTAATTCAGAACAGTTAAGAACGATCTCACAGTATATGTATGAAAGATGCAGAAATAATTCAACAGATGTCCAACATATTCCCAAGCAAAACGCAGTTCTAACTTTCCGAGGAAAAGTAGGTCCTTCTTTATCAATGCAGCAAAATAATTCACGTACAGAACAAGTCAATCCTTTCACCTGCCAAAAGTCCTTCTCTCCTATTATATTCCTCTATTTATAACTTTTTCAAAATTTGTCTCTTCTCATACCCTAACCCTAGGGAAACACAAAAGTTTGTCTTCTACTGCTCTTAAAAAACAAAACTAGTTTCCAGCTATTTTTTGATATCTATACAATAAAATAGTTTCTAGCTGGATTTTCAGTTCAAAATGTATTTTGCTCATGGGTAATTATTACAAATTCAAATTCATGTGGGCCCAAAAAAATTAGAGAAATATTTTTCCCAAGCATTATCTTCTTCTGCAATGACGGTAAGATTGCGGGGTTCTAAAATTTGCAAAGAGACTTCATGGTATAATAATGAGTCTCCACGTATGCTCTCCCTTCTTTTGCTGATGTACAACTGTCTTCTAAGAAAAATGCATGCACAGATGCTTGTCCTACTAAATGATGCACATCCTCTACAGTGAGGATGTCTAATTTTCTGATGTACTCTAATTCCCCATGCAAAACAGCCTGCAGTTCTTCCATATGTAGATCCTCTGGAGGTAGCTCATCTATTGGTGGGAGTGGAGAAAGATGACATTTCTCATGAACTTGCTGGATCTTCTTATAGAAATTTAAGAACGTATGAGAAGTCCTTAGAGTGTCATTACTCAGTTTTATGGAATCCTTCATACAAAACTCTAACAGTTGCATCTCTGCCTTCAAATCTGCTGTTGTCTTACGGTGCAGTTGTTCAGGGTATGCGGTGCTTGTCTCTCTCCAAAAAATTTGGGCTTTAAATTTCTTTGCCACCTCGAGCTTCCTTTGCTACAGCTTGTGATTCTACAGATATCTCATCCATTTGTTCCATCATCAGCTTCATCTTGTACATCTTCTCCGTTAGAGTCATCTGAGAATGATATATTTGCTCTTGGATCTTACAGGCTTGATCACAGAATGGAGATATATCTAGCTTTCTACTGTCTGCTGCTTCCAGCTGCTCTGTTAAAGAGCCATTTTCCTTTTCTAATTCTTCGACCTTAACTTTTAGCTCTTAGATTTGTAGGTTGGCAGTCGCTCTGTTTGATTCTAACTGAATATTTTGGGCTTCGAGATCATTCTTCTCTCCTTCCAATATCATCAACTGAACCGCTAAGGCTTATTTCTCCTCATCCAACCTATGTAAATCCTTTGTTATATTCTCCTTTTCAAATAGGAGATCATTGTGTTTCCTTTTCAATTCTCTATCTTGATTCACTTCACTCTGCAAATTGTCTTTCACTTTGAAGAGATTTTCTTCGTATTTTCTTACCTCTTCTACCAGGA
Source organism: Larix kaempferi (assembly GCA_027924585.1). Classification (NCBI taxonomy): domain Eukaryota; kingdom Viridiplantae; phylum Streptophyta; class Pinopsida; order Pinales; family Pinaceae; genus Larix; species Larix kaempferi. Next base: position 34,413,486 of record BSBM01000217.1, read on the forward strand.
GGCCTACGTTATCGGGACTTGCTTGAGACGACGCCACACTACATGCTGCTGGGAACTGAGGGTCGCTGTCAGTCCCTTGAAAAATCAGGACTTGTGTTATTCTGATTTCATTTCGGTCATCTTGAGTTTTCATCCTTTTTTCCAATCTACTTATGATAGCTTTCTTCCTTGAATCAAAAAAGACGGAATCTATCTTTGACACCTGGCTTTTCTTTGAGGGAGTGTATGGAGTGAGAGAGAGCCTTTGAATTAAGACATGTCCTTCAATGGTTGTCCTTGGAGGGTTTGTCGTTGGGCTCTCTTGCTCCACAGCTCCCTTGGACTTTCCTGCCTCCTCTTTTGTCTCCTGCATTCTTTCTGCCTCTTCCTTTCGTATTTTTTCAATTTCTTCTTTCTCGAGCCTTTCAACTTCCTCTCTCTAGAGTCTCTCTGCTTCTTCCTTCTCTGCTTGGAGCTTAACCGCTTACTTTTTTCTGCTTGCTCCTTTTCTGCTTGGAACTTTTCCGCTTGATCCTTTTCAATCCTGCTAGCTTCATCCTCTAACCTCTTCTTCTCATCCTCTACTACCTGAGTAGCTGATATTCTTTGACGTTGGATTTCTGCCTCATCCATCTTGCTAGTGTCAGTATTGGAACTAGAGCTTGCTATGCTTTTGGGGCGGTAGCGTTTATCCAGTTCAGTCATATTCTTTACACTCCGATATAACTCCTCATCCTTCCAAAAAAGGTGTGCATATTTGAAGCTGATCCTGTAAGTAGAGCAGTGGGCAACAACCTTTCTGTTAGGATCGTGCCTTCTGAAGCTCTTTGTGCCGAAAGAAAAGCTTCTAAATCTTGGACAAAGATTTCACCCTCTCTAGCCTTTTCTAGCTTATATGCCCCGATTGTAAATGGCAATGGTGGATAGACTGATTTCTTCTTATCTGCAAGAAATTTCCCAACTCCATCTACATAAACTTGCCTGACAGCCTCCTTGTGTGCAACAAATTCTGTGGCGTATTGAGGTAATAGCGAAGGAGGCTTGGTCCTCCCATACATTCTGATGTACATACCTTCCATGGAGAAATAAAAATCTCCATGTGTTTGAATAACTGACATGGCGTTTTCAGACATGCAACTCGGTTCTTCTTTAAAAATTAGCTTCTACAAAGGCATGATGAATCCCTCACATATCCTTTTATAGTGGCTTACATATCTATGAGCCTAGAGCATCTGATAAGTCACATGGAAAGGAGGCCCTGTGGGATTTCAGATGCATCCCAATGCGGGGAAAGGATGCCTAAGAAGAATACAATCTAGGAGGTAAGTGGACATGAAGAAATCAACTTTCTTCTATGTCAGACCTCCTTGGGCTACGGCAATATGCGAAGACATACTATCGGAAATGATCTCAGCCCAATTGAACAGTGTGCCATACATGGCAATATGGTACATTACCGGTACCCAGCTAAGTTTGTAAGTGTTCCCGTTTTCCAGTCCAAAGATCCGGCTAAGCATCAGAGCCATTAGCTGATAGGGGTTTTTTAGGTGCTAAGTTTCATATTTTGCACTAAGTCTCGTTCTCATCTGTATTTCGGGGCATGTCATCTTCTTTGTACACTCAAAGTGGTCTATCTTGATCCCCTTGACCCATTCATCATTCATCATAACATCAGGAGGAGGCAACCTGTATACTGCAGCTATGTGGTCTGGCTGAAAAGATGCAAGTCCTTCGTCGTTGATGTCCGAGACAATCTGGGATGTTGCATTCGTCTGGGGTAGAATCCATCCTATGACTTCCGAGCATGGAAATAGCTCAGAGCGCGTAGCTGCTCGGTGAAGGTTATACTTCTTAATATTCTAGTAGACCAATAATTCTTCAATAGGGGCATCCGGGAAATCCGTATCTCTGATGGCTCGGTACAACTCATTTCATGAAAACTCTGGGGAGGCTCCCATCACGGCTTTGGTGTCAGGGAACATTGTCTCGAGGGCAGTATCTAGTAGGATTTCCACGTCCGAGTCAGATTCAACCAACCTGGCTTTGCTTTTGGCAAAGATCCTATGCATATTAGGCCTGTCAGGGAGAGTAAATTAGGAAACAACGTCATATTATTTACTTTAGATGAGAGTGATTTAAAATGCGAGTGCACTTATGCTACCCCAGATGCAAGCTATTCATGTTATCATTTGAATTTTAAATGAACAAAGCAGTTTAAGACTGACCAAAACTAGTTCAGATGCAAACCATTAATGTGGCAGAAGGAAAGACAAAGAATGAAACAAAATTTGACTTTATATTGGTAACAAAAGATAAAAAGTCTTGGTGTTTGCGTTGGTGAGAAGGAGGCGTTAAAATCTAGGACTTTATCGATTGTCAGAGCAACTGTAACTAAGCAGGTAATCAAAACCGACACCCTCTTGTTTGGGGAGACAACACAACCGGTACTAAATAGAGCTTGGGGCCACGGTGATGCAGGAAAACGTGAAAGCTCGGGGTCGAAAGCTTGGGTGGGATGAAAGCTAGTACTAAAAGCCGGAGAGCACACCATTGTTGAGCGTAAAAGATAGTGCTGAGACGCGGGACAACGATAGTGGTGGGGCGAGATGACGGGGAAAAAGGTAGAGACGACAGACGACATCTGCGTAGGCTATGGGTGGCGGGTTAGAAATCTCCAAAACGTAACGCCACACAGATAGATGGCTTTGACAGGATTGTCTCTAAGTGAAGGTTACGAAAACTACTTAACCCTATGACCTCCGTAGAATGTTTAAAACGACTGCAATCAAACGACAACTTAGCTAAAAGATAAACAAACGGGATGTTTAGAGGTCCTACCTGGAGACCAAGGGGTGGCTCGGTGAAAGAAGGGTCCCGCTTACTGCTACCTGGCACACGATGACTGGCCTAAGAGCTTCTTTCCTCTTCAAACGGGATCAGACAAACAGAAAATGACAAAGAAAACCAAAATCCCGTTTCCTTTTATAAGAGGTGGGCCATAAATGCACCATGGAGGTGGTAGGTGGGCCTTTAAATGCCCTATGGGATGGCATGTATGTCATGTCGACGCGTGTCACAAAACAAAAAACATCGGTCGTCTCGGCGATGTTATTCTACCCTGTGCGAAACGGGCGACAAAGTCCAAAAAGTGGCGACCTGATGGCACGAAGCGTTTAACGGTGAGACCTGGTCGCCGCTAGATGGTCTACGGTCCTACCATAATTCGCATGAAATTGTTAGAAAAATATCATTTGGCAGATGCGACCGAAACGCAACGACGGGCGGGTGGAAGACACTCGGTCAACGACGGGTAAGTAACTTCGTGCAACAGTCGACGAAAGATGATGAACACAGTATGAACAATTGGCACGAGATAAGCAAAAAAAGCGAAACGGTCGGTGATAGATGAGAGAAACCATGCGACCGGGTCGGCGAGAGTTAAATAAAACAATGCAAAACAAGTTGGCAGGAAAGAGCAAAAAATCGCAACGACAAATAAACAAACGGCTGCGACAAAGGTCAGCGCAAGATAAACAAAAGCATGCAACCACCAAAAGCAAAAAAGTGCCTAAGTAAAAAAACAAACTTTCTTTGAAGGTTCCTTAAGAGAGACTACGGGAAAAAGATAAACTTTCAAAAAGACTTTCAAGCTTTTTGGAAAAAAGGAGGGGCCCTATAATTTTTTGAAAATTATGGGGATCAAGTTGCAGCAGCAACAATTGGCGATTCGCTGGTGAACACAGATCTTTGAATTAATCTCTTTCCAAAGTTAGAAAACTTACGAGTTACTTGCCCCATATGTAACAAATTGCTTATCTATTCTAGTCTCTGCAAAAGGAGTGATCACTTTCATCATAATGGTCATTGGGGAAAAGGCAACCTTGAATCAGACTTCTCTGCAACTCTCTTAGAGCCAAAATATGAAGTTCATTTTTAAAATTTGTCTTTCAGATGCCAACTAACATATGACTCCACAGGATTGTAACAACATCTCACAAACATATTCGTTTGTTCCTCATTCCCATGCTGTCAGCATCCTTTTGGATACTTTCTGTATTTACTACTTTTGTCGTTTGAGCCTTCCATGATAACTTTCTTCAATCTTCAACATTTAACTTGGGTTCTTCAATCCATAATGTCCTTTTGTGTGAGCAAGAGATTTATTTGATTGTCATGCTCACGGACGAAGAAGAACCTTACTGGGCTAACTTTTAGAACAACTTCCTTGATTGAATGTCTTTGCTTTTCTCAACCATGCTTTAATGGAGGTGAGAATTTCTGGAAAACAGACTCATTGATATAAGCTCTTTTGGCTTTTGATTTGCAGCATGGGATCATTTTATATACCATACATCTGTGAGACATGCTTCCTCTCCGTGGGTCCATTGTAGATAACTTCCCGAGACAATCATTAATGTGAGAGTGAATGGAGCCCCAAGATAGTAACAAGGAAATCATAAATCTCAGTGATTTAACAGGGTTTATTATGACACAAGTATGAACAGAAAGGATCTCTTCACTCTAGAAACCAATTAGCGAAAGCAAAGTCACATAGAGAATTTTTCTTTATATGTAGATTCTAGCCTTTCAAAATTTGAGATTTGTTCAAAGTCTTGCCTCTCAACTACACCAAGAAGTTGGGTTGGGGTTTATTAAAGAATAAAGAACTCAAACAAAAATAGGGTGAAAAAGGTCAAAAGGAAACAATCAAACGAAATGGAACTACAGACTCTTAAGTGACAGAAAACAACAACTCAAATCAAACAAAAAAAAGAAAGATGCAAACTTAGCAAAAACAAAACAACGTTTATTTATGTACAAAAAGCGTCCCTAGGACTACGTGAAGTACTGCTTTAAATCAAGGCTGTTGACAGGGAGGTTTTCTCCCTGCCCTTGTAAGTCTTTCAGTTTGTAGGTCGACGGGCCAAGCTTTTCAAAAATTTAATAAGGGCCTAACCAAAGTTGTTGAAATTTTGTGTGCATTCCCTTACCATCATGTGAGTGATCCCATTTTAGAACTAAGTCACTTACTTCGAAACTCTTTTTCCCTGATTTTCGCTTATCAAACCACCTTTTGACAACATCCTGGTGTTGGTGGAATCTGCCCTTAGCTTTCTGTCGTGACTCTTCAAGTTTCAATAGGGTATCGATTCGTGATTGTAGGACTTGGATGTTGGAACCTCGAGAGGCTTGGGCTAATTGTAAGGATGGGAGTAATATGGTCGGAGGGAGTATGGCTTCCTTACCATAGACGAGGGTGTACGGGGAAACTCCTAAGGCATTCTTCAGGGTAACTCTATCTTCCCATAAAGCGTTTGGGAGGGTTGTATGCCAACTTCTCTGATTTTCAATGACGGTTTTCTTGAGAATTCAGATAAGGTTTTTGTTTGTGGATTCAACCAGACCATTTCCTTGGGGGTAGTAATTTGTTGAATAATCCAATTTAATTCCTTTCTCATAAACAAATTTGTTTAATTCATAGATGAAAAATAAGTTACATTATCAAAAACTAGGGAAATTGGAACCCCAAACCTGGTTATGATGTTCTCTTCCAAGAACTTGATAACCACGTCTTCATTCACTTTGCGAAACAAATTTTGTCCATTGGGTGAAATAATCCATAGCCGTAAGAATATACCGATGCTGCAGCGAAGAGTTCGGATTTATCTCTACAATAACATCTATCCCCCATTGCTCAAATGGCTTAGAGATAATAACTAGCTGCAACGGTCCTGCTGCTTTCGGCAATCTGCCAATGCTCCTTTGACATACATTGCAATTCCTGGCATAGGCATGAGCATATTTGAATAGAGTGGGCCAATAGTAACCAGCTCTGAGTATTTTATGATCCATGGTATCTCTAGAGTAGTGTCCTCCAGCATGGCCATCATGTAACTCCTTGACTACTTTATCAGCATCTTCTTTCTCAAGAAATCTGAGAAATATCCTATCATAATTCTTTCTAAAAAGTATTCCATCAATTATTTGATAAGATGTTGATTTCAGACGGAGTGCCCTTCTTTGCTTAGAACTCCAGTGTTCTGGTAAGTATCCCTGCTATAAATAATGCACTAGGTCCCTATACCAAGATTCAAGAGCGGTGAAAATGGGACACACCTCAATCATATTCAGTTCGGCTTCATTCTCCCAGTTTAGCTCTTCATCAACTGGATTTTCAGTGAGTAGTTTACACAACCCTTGGCCCTTTATGATAGTGGCTAGTTTGAATTCCAAATCATACTCCTGAAGAGCAGTGACCCAGTTTCCTCTGCTTTCACCCAAATCCTTCTGTACAAATAGAGATCTAGCAGTGGGGTGAGTTACTATGACTTTAGTTATGTTCTTTAGGATATATGGCCCGAACTGTTTTACCGCTTTAAATACTGCATATGCTTGCTTGTCTATGGCGAGGTAATTTAGTTCAGCACCCTCAAACCAGTGCTCATGAAAGATATCGGATATTCGTCTCCTGATTCCCCTTTCTGAGTGAGTAAAGCTGCGAGAGAGTTATTTGAAGCGAAAGTGTACATAATGAAATCCTTTTCAAAATATGGACTTCTCAAAGAAGGTGCGTTAGCTATGGCAGTTTTAATGTCTTTAAACGCAGTCTTCTCTATGTCAGCCTACTTGAATTGCACACTTTGTTTTACCATTTGTTGCAAAGGTTTCACAATTTGAGCGAAATCTGGTACAAACCTTCGAACAATGTTTATTATGCCCATGAAAGATTGCATAGCCTTCTTGTTATGGGGCATGGGAATGGGAATCTTTCTTATAGCTTGCACTCTCTCTTGATATATCGAGATTCCCTTTTTTGAGATGATATGAACAAGAAGCTTACCCTCAAGAATAGCGAAAATACTCGTCTTGGGATTTAGAGATATACCATATTTTCTGTAGCGATCAAAAATTTGTTTCAAATGGAAAACATGATATTCTCTTTTCTTTGAAAAGGTTGTCACATCATCTAAATAAATTAACACACAATGGCCAACCAATCCTCAAAAATCAATGTCCATGGCTCTTTGAAAGATGGCCCCTGCGTTTATCAAACCGAATGGCATCCTGCGGTATGCAAAGGTTCCCCACTTTGTACGAAAAATGGTCTTGAGTCGATCCTCCTCTGCTACTAATACTTGATTATATCCAGAGAAACCATCTAGTAGGGAGAATAATTATGAACCAGAAACCATCTGTAAAATTTGTTCCATTGGAGGGACAGTGTAGTTGTCTTTATCGGAAGCTTTGTTCAAGTTCTGAAAATCCACACACAATCTTATCTCCCCTGATTTCTTTCGCACGGGGACTAAATTAGCAACCCATTCAGAATGTCGGACTTTGAAAATGATCTTAGCATCCAACAACTTCTTCAACTCTTTCTGTATTAATGGCTCAAGCGTCGGATGCATTCTTCGCAATTGCTATTGAAATGGCTTCACACCTGGCTTCATTGGTATTATGTGTTGTATAATGCGAGTATCATATGTTTTCAGATCTTCATAAGTCCATGCAAAAACATCTTTATATTGCTGAAACAATTTGATGAACTTATCTCTCTCGCCTGGCGAGCAACATTTACCAAGATTGACAAATTTTGGCTTAGCTTCAGTACCTAGGTTTACCAATTCATGCTGCATGTAGGAGCTGTTAGTTTTGACATTCGCTGGCCTCCTGAACTTGTTTTGCAGATCAAATAATCCTTCCAGAGTCCTTTCTCCTCTTGGCATGAAGTTTCCTTTGACTACATCTTTATTTTGCAAATCTGAATCGTGCTTCTCTTCATCGATTATGGCTTCTTGAAAAGCATCTTCATTTGTTAGGAAACTGATAATCTGATCATCATCATCAAATACTCTGAGATTTGTAATATTATCAGGTACAGATGGCTTGAAAATTAATTCAATAGAGCATTTGTTATTAGTAGGCACTAATCTGGAAGCAGAAGTAGCTAACAAATCAACTGCAGCATTCTGTAATCTAGGAATATAATTGATATTGAATGCATCAAAGTGTGAAATCAAATTCAAAACTTCAGATTGATAATATTTTAAATGCGGTGAAAGACAACGAATTGTATCTCTTACCTGTCTAATGACTATCTCTGAGTCACCAAAGACTTTTAAGTATTTAACATTCAAACTAATAGCCTTCTTCAATCCCTGTACTAAAGCTTCATATTCAGCTGTGTCATTTGTGCATTCAAACTCTAGTCTACAAGATAAAAAAAATGTTTGTTCGATTCAAGGTCGATCAAAACACAACCAGCTCCGGATTCCTCTTGAGTTTTGGAACCATCGAAGTACAAAATCCAGAATGTTTTTTTTCTGTTTTAATTAAGTTAGTCTTACTACCATCTAAGTTAGTGACTAATCCTACTATGTTACAATCAATATCATCAGTCCAAGAAAAATGAAGGAGATCAGACTGCTCGTCTAATTCATGGCTAACTTCTGTTGATTGATAATACCCAGGTTCAATCTCTAAAACATAATTTCCCAATACTAAAGACAAAAAAGTTACAGCCTCATTCTTTTCTTCCAACTGAGTTACATTTTTTTTCATGTGAGGTTCTCTCAGTATTTTGATTTGATTTTGTCTGTTTTGGTATGGCAGCCACAAGTCAGACCAGTCTGTTGCAAAATAACCGTTCAGTTTCGTAGACCAGTCCCTGCTCAATATTAAACCATAAGCCTCCGGTATATCTACCACCCTAATATCAATAAATTGACACACTCTAGGATTTGTTGATAATCTAATAAGCACATCTTTCATTTCTCCAATTACTTTAACAACAGTCCTATCCAACTATATGATCTGAGATGGGGACGGTATTGGCTGCCCGTTAATTTTTTTACAATTTGACAATGGCATGACATTCGAAGAAGCCCCGGAGTCTACCAAACAATTGTGTACATTATGATTACAAATTTCAAAGGTTAACAAAAAATGCAACGTTTGAGATCTAGATTTCCCGCCAATGCTAGCTTCATTTATCTCAGGATTTTACTCGGTGTCTTCTACTGAAGTGCTAGAGTGTGGGTCAAAAGCTTCTAATAGTTTCTTCCTTTGCTAGGGAAGACTACACATTTCAAAGATAGAGATATTTGCTTTCGTTTTCTTGATATCCTCAATGATATCGTATCCCATGTCATAATCTTTTGAACCTTTTGCATGATTTTATGTTTTGTTTGTTGTAACCTTTGGCTGTTTATTTATTTATGGGTTTGACTCTCTTGTCACTGTTGGGTTTGCCTTAAGCTGCGGTGGAATGATAGTTATGTGCCTTTTGGGTATTTATTTTGCAACCTTAGGCTTAGGGGCAACCGGGCTTGGATCAACAATTGGACCCTTACTCCGAGTGGTAACATTTACGGCCGAAACTTGACTTTCTTCAACGTCTTCCTCCATCAATTCTGTTAAGGGCACTCAATCCCATAACACCATTGTGGTGTCTGGAGCGGGCTCTTCATGTTCGAGTACCTACTCTTCTTGGTCTATTACTTGTGCATCTAGAAATTGATTCATAACCAAGTTCATTGAATTTATCCACTACGGACAACTCTTTTCAGAATGTTGCTCTTGGTGAAAAGTGCAGAAATGATCCATGCCCACCTCGTTCAAATTTAGGATAGCCGAATTGTTCACAGGTGGAAGAGGCTATCCACCTTCTTCCCTTTTCTTGTAGAAAGGTTTGAAGGGTTTCCTTGAAGTGCTGGCTACCTTATCTTTCTCCAGATCTACAATTTTATTGGATAGCTTCTGCATCATCTTGACGACATTTTTTAAATCCGTTGATGGCTCTTCTTTAGGTCTAGTTAGCAACATGGGCTTCTTGTCGGTTGATGGTTTCATTTCCAAATCAAGGGAATGTTTGGCAAAACTATCCGCTTCGGCTTCTACTTTCTTAGCCTCTTCGAAATTTTCTATTAACGTAAGTTGCTTCATTCTTTTGACAAACATAACTATGGGTGGATCAAGTGTTGTGGTATAATATTCTACTAATGACTCTTCAACGGGTCTTGTCGCAGCACTAAAATTGTTTAATAAGGTTGTAAATCTTTGATTAAATTCTTGGACCTTTTCTTTCTTTTCCATCATCATAGACAACAATTATTTCATTAGCGTAGCAACTGTTTTCTGATTTCCATACTTACTTAAGAAACAATTTTCAAATTCTTCCCAATTTGATATCGAATTAGCTTGCAAACTGAAGTACCCGCAAGATACTTTGGGTTCAAATGTATAGGGAAAAAGTCTGCAGACTACATCCTTGTGCTCTACATTGAGAAGATTCAAAGCCAAATAGAAACTCTTAAGGTGGTCTTCAGCAGAAATACCTTTTCCAAGATCATACTTAGGTAATACCTTTTTTCTGGATTTTTAGGTAGATCATGGAAAGATGCAACTAAATTGAGCGCCCCTCTAGTTCTCCATGCAGGAACAACCATAACTCTCGGTGGAGAATGCGGTGGAGTGTGCGGCAGAGTATGCGGTGGAGTGTGTGGCAGAGTATGCGGTGGAGTATGGGGTTCTTCTCGATTCAAAGGAGTTTCAGGTATAATTTCACTGAGAGGTTTTGTGATTGCTTGTAAAGATAGATCCAATAATTCTTCTAAATTTTCAATAAGAACTGAATCTCTAGTCCATTGTGTCTATCTCCTAGGGGCTCTTCTTCTCGGTAATAAGGGAATAACGTTTAATCCCCCAAGCGTTCGAACATAAGAACGGGTATGCCTTCTGAAATTTTCTACTTCTGCAAAAGGGACAGCGTATAATGCTTCTTGATGTTCAACTTCAAGATTGGGATCTTCTTGAACTTGTGATTCCAGGACGAAATCGTCTGGGATAGTTGTTTCAAGTGGGTCTTCCGTGGGATTTCTTCTAACGAAAGGATCTCCTCTACCAGCCATGCACTGGTGGCCCTCCTTCTAGCGCCAAAAAACTGTTGATGCCCCGAGATTCACAGCACCAATCGGTAAGGGATTCTCCTCGTTAAGCAAGCCCAATTAGATCGCTCACCGTTTGGTGTGGGGAATCCGTTCGGTTAACGGCCCAGCTACCGTATAAGATTTAAAGATTTGTTTTCTTTCACCGGTTGCGGCCCGATCCACCGTTTATGTATTTTATGTTTAAAGATGATATGCAAGTGCTCTATCTAAATGCATGCAATTAAAACAAATCTGATATAAAATTATCTAAGCTAATTAATCTATCCGTGCAGGGAGCAAAACTGAAATATGAGTAATACACTGGAAATACACTCAAAAATCTCACAGGTAGTTGTTTAATAACATAGATGCATTTACAACAGAAAGTAAAAGATATCAAAGATAGCTTTGACAGAATTTAAAGCATTCCATTACTCATTTAACACAGAATATTTGCACAGGATATGAACGCATTCATAGCAGAGAAGTAATTCAAAACAGTTAAGAACGATCTCACAGTATATGTATGAAAGATGCAGAAATAATTCAATAGATATCCAACATATTCCCAAGCAAAACGCAGTGCTAGCTTTCCTAGGCAAAGTAGGTCCTTCTTTATTAATGCATCAAAATAATTCACATGCAGAACAAGTCAGTCCTTTCACCTGCCAAAAGTCCTTCTCTCCTATCCTATTCCTCTATTTATAACTTTTACAGAATTGGTCTCTTATCATACCCTAACCCTAGGGAAACACAAAAGTTTGTCTTCTAGTGCTCATAAAAAACAAAACTAGTTTCCAACTATTTTTTGATATCTATACAATAAAATAGTTTCCAACTGGCTTTTCAGTTCAAAATGTATTTTGCACATGGGGAATTATTACAAATTCGAATTCATGTGGACCCAGAAAAATTAGAGAAATATTTTTCCCAAGCATTAGCTTCTTCTGCAATGACGGTCAAATTGCGGGGTTCTAAAATTTGCAAAGAGACTTCATGGTATGATAATTGAGTCTCCACGTATGCTCTCCCTTCTTCTGCTGATGTACAACTATCTTCTAAGAAAAATGCATGCACAAATGCTTGTCCTACCAAATGATGCACGTCCTCTTCAGTGAGGGTTTCTAATTTTGTGATGTACTCTAATTCCCCTTGCAAACTAGCTTGCAGTTCTGCCATATGTAGATCCTCTGGAGGTAGCTCATCTACTGGTGGGAGTGGAGAAAGATGACATTTCTCATGAACCTGTTGGATCTTCTTATAGAAATTTAAGCACATATTAGAAGTCCTTAGAGTGTCATTACTCAGCTTTATGGAAGCCTTCCTACAAAACTCTAACAGTTGCATCTCCGCCTTCAAATCTGTTATTGTCTTAGGGTGTAGTTGTTCAGGGTATGCGGCACCTGTCTCTCTCCAGAACATTTGGGCTTTAACTTTCTCTGCCACCTTGAGCTGCCTTTGCCTAACGGCTTGCAATTCTACAGATATCTCATCCATTCGTGCCATCATCAGCTTCATCTTGTACATCTTCTCTGTTAGAGTCATCTGAGAATGATATATTTGCTCTTGGATCTTACAGGCTTGATCACAGAACGAAGATATATCTAGCTTTCTACTGTCTGCTGCTTCTAGCCACTCTGTTAAAGATCCCTTTTCCTTTTCTAAATCTTCAACCTTAACTTTTAGCTCTTGGATTTGTAGGTTGGCAGCCGCTCTGTTTGATTCTAACTGAATATTTTGGGCTTCGAGATCATTCTTCTCTCCTTCCAATACCATCAATTGAACCGCTAAGGCTTCTTTCTCCTCATCCAGCCTATGGAAATACTCCGCTATCTTCTCGTTTTCAAATAGGAGATCATTATGTTTCCTTTTCAATTCTCTACCTTGATTCACTTCACTCTGCAAATTGTCTTTCACTTTGAAGAGCTTTTCTTTGTATTTTCTTACCTCTTCTACCGAGAGGCCTACGTTATCGGTACTTGCTTGAGCCGACGCCACACTGCATGCTGCTGTGAACTGAGGGTCGCTATCAGTCCCTTGAAAAATCGAGACTTGTGTTATTCTGATTTCATTTCGGTCATCTTGAGTTTTCATCCTTTTTTTCGATCTACTTATGATAGCTTTCTTCCTTGAATCGAAAAAGATGGAATCCAGCTTTTACACTTGGCTTTGCTTTGAGGGAGTGTATGGGGTGAGAGCGAGCCTTTGAATTAAGACATGTCCTTCAATGGTTATCCCTGGAGGGTTTGTTGTTGACACATCTAAGTCCATACCTTGTGCGCCTGGGCTCTCTTGCTTCACAGCTCCCTTGAACTTTCCTGCCTCCTCTTTTGTCTCCTGCATTCTTTCTACCTCTTCCTTTCGGATTTTTTAAATTTCTTCTTTCTCGATCCTTTCAGCTTCCTCTCTCCGAAGTCTCTCTGTTTCTTCCTTCTCTGCTTGGAGCTTAACCGCTTGCTTTTTTCTGCTTGGAGCTTTTACGCTTGCTCCTTTTCAATCCTGTTAGCTTCATCCTCTAACCTCTTCTTCTCAGCCTCTGCTACCTGAGTAGCTGATGTTCCTTGACATTGGCTTTTTGCCTCATCCATCTTTCTAGTGTCAGTATTGGAACTAGAACTTGATCCGCTTTTGCGGTGGTAGCATTTATTCAGTTCAGTCATATTCTTTACACTCTGATAGAACTCCCCATCCTTCCAAAAAAAGGTGTGCATATTCGAAGTTGATCCTGCAAGTAGGGCAGTGGGAAACGACCTTTTCCGTTAGGATTGTGCCTTTTGAAGCTCTTTGTGCCGAAATGAAAAGCTTCTAAATCTTGGACAAAGCTTTCACCCTCTCTAGCCTTTGCTAGCTTATATGCCCCGATTGTATATGGCAATGGTGGATAGACTGATTTCTTCTTATTTGTAAGAAATTTCCCAACTCCATCTACATAAACCTGCCTGACAGCCTCCTTGTGTACAACAAAGTCTGTGGCGTATTAAGGTAATAGGGAAGGAGGCTTGATCCCACCATACATTCTGATGTACATACCTTCCATGGAGAAATAAAAATCTCCATGTGTTTGAATAACTAACATGGCATTTTCGGACATGCAACTCGGTTCTTCTTTAAAAATTAGCTTGTACAAAGGCATGATGAATCCCTCACTATCCTTTTATAGTGGCTTACAAATCTGTGAGCCCAGAGCATCTGATAAGTCACATGGAGAGGAGGCCCTGTGAGATTCCAGACGCATCCAATGCGGGGAAAAGGATGCCTGAGAAGAATACAATCTAGGAGGTAAGCGGACATGAAGAAATCAACTTTCTTCTAAGTCAGACCTCCTTGGGATGCAACAATATGCGAAGACATACTATCAGAAATCATATCAACCCAATTGAACAGTGTGCCATACGTGGAAATATGGTACATTACCAGTACCCAGCTAAGTTTGTAAGTGTTCCCGTTTGCCAGTCCAAAGATCTGGCTCAGCATCAGAGCCATTAGCCGATGGGGGTTTTTTAGGTGTTGAGTTTCATATTCTGCACTGAGTCTCGTCCTCATATGTATTTCGGGGCGTGTCATCTTCTTTGCACACTCAAAGTGGTCTATCTTGATCCCCTTGACCCATTCATCATTCATCATAACATCAGGAGGAGGCAACCTGTATGCTGCAATTATGTGGTATGGCTGAAAAGATGCAAGTCCTTCGCCGTTGATGTCCGAGACAATCCCATATGTTGCATTGGTCTGGGGTAGAATCCATCCTATGACTTCCGAGCGTGGAAATAGCTCGGGGCACATAGCTACTCGGTGAAGGTTAGACTTCTTTATATTCGGGTAGACCAATAATTCTTCAACAGGGGCATCCAGGAAATCCGCATCTCTGATGGCTCGGTACAACTTGTTCCATGCGAACTCTAGGGAGGCTCCCAACACGGCTTTGGTGTCAGCGAACATTTCATCGAGGGCGGTATCTATTAGGATTTCCACGTCCGAGTCGGATTCAACCAACCTGGCTTTGCTTCTGGTAGAGCGCATATGCATATCAGGCCTGTCAGGGAGAGTAAATTAGGAAACAACATCATATTATTTACTTCAAATGAGCGTGTTTTAAAATGCAAGTGCACTTATGCTACCCCAAATGCAAGCTATTCATGTTATCATTTGAATTTTAAATGAACAAAGTAGTTTAAGACTGACCAAAACTAGTTCAGATGCAAACCATTAATGTTGTAGAAGGAAAGACAAAGAATGAAACAGAATCTGACTTTATATTGGTAACAAAAGATAAAATGTTCCGGTGTTTGCGTTGGTGAGAAGGAGGCGTTAAAATCTAGGACTTTCTTGACTGTCAGAGCAACTGTAACTAAGCAGGTAAGCAAAACCGACACCCTCTTGTTTGGGGAGACAACACAACCGGTACTAAACAGAGCTCGGGGCCACGGTGATGCAGGAAAACGTGAAAGCTCAAGATCGAAAGCTTGGGTGGGACGAAAGCTAGTACTAAAAGTCGGAGAGCACACCATTGTTGAGCGTAAAAGATAGCTCTGAGACGCAAGACAATGATAGTGGCGGGGCGAGAGGACGGGGAAAAAGGTAGAGACGAAAAACGACATCTACGTAGGCTACGGGTGGCGTGTTAGAAATCTCCAAAACGTAACGCCGCACAGGTAGATGGCTTTGATAGGCTTATTTCTAAGTGAAGGTTACGAAAACTACTTAACCCTATGACTTCTATAGAACGTTTAAAATGACCGCAATCAAACGACAACTTAGCTAAAAGATAAACAAACGGGATGTTAAGAGGTCCTACCTGGTGACCAAGGGGTTGCTCGGGGAAAGAAGTATCCCGCTTACTGCTACCTGGCACACGAAGACCGGCCTAAGAGCTTGTTTCCTCTTCAAACGGGATCAGACGAACAGACAATGACAAAGAAAACCAAAATCTTGTTTCCTTTTATAAGAGGTGGGCCATAAATGCACCATGGAGGCGGTAGGTGGGCCTTTAAATGCCCTATGGGTTGACGTGTAAGTCATGTCGATGCGCGTCCCAAAACAAAAAACGCTGGTTGTCTCGGTGATGTTATTCTACCCTGTGCGAAACGGTCGGCCGGATTGTCCAAATCGCAGCAACCAAGTCGGTCATAACAGGCTTCAAAATGGCGAAAAGGACGGTTGACAAAGTCCAGAAAGTGGCGACCTGACAGCGCGAAGCGTCTAACGATGAGACCTGGTCGCCGCTAGATGGTCGACAGTCCTGCCGTAACTCGCGTGAAACGGTCGGCAAAATATCATTTGGCAGATGCGACCGAAACGTCACGATGGGTGGGTGGAAGACACTCAGTTGGCGATGGGCAAGTAACTTCGCGCAACAGTCGATGAAAGATGACGAACGATCGGCACGAGATAAGCAAAAAAAGCAAAACGGTCGATGATAGATGAGCAAAACCATGCGACCGGGTTTGCGAGAGTTAAATAAAACGACGCGAAACAGGTTGGCGGGAAAGAGCAAAAACTCACGGCGACAAATAAACAAAAGGCTACGACAAAGGTCGGCGCGAGATAAACAAAAGCGTGCGACCACCAAAAGCAAAAAAATGCCTAAGTCAAAAAACAAACTTTCTTTTAAGGTTCCCTAAGAGAGTCTAAGGGAAAAAGATAAACTTTCAAAAATACTTTCAAGCTTTTTGGAAAAAAGGAGGGGCCCTATAATTTTTTGAAAATTATGGGAATCAAGTTGCAGCAACAACATGAATCTAGTCCAAGTGTCTCACTAGCTCCAAAATGCCTCTTCCTCTTCCATGGGAGTTACTCTTCCACTCCAATTCAACCTTAATTGATTCATGCAAAGTATATTGACCTTCCAACTCATCCCAAGACCTTTGGGATTCTTATGGATTCGAAATGACAAGAGGAGGATGCCATGTGGCATAGAAAATCTAGCTTGTGTGGGTCCCACTTCCTCCATGTGTCTTCATGGTCAAATGCCAATTTGATTTTCCCTTGTATATATTTATTTAGCTCCTTTATTTAATATTTGTACTATTCTAATGTCCACACATCATTTATTATCCTTCTTATTTCAAATCCTAATGCTTCCACCCACAACCTAGGAAACTAGTAATTTTCCTCCTCGGCAATTATTTGACCCTTAACATCAATTTGACAAACTCTCATGAATATGGCCAATGGGATTAGGCCATTGTGACCTAATGCAAAATTTGGGACATGACAGCGATAATGTGATATTTTAATGTGAATGCAAATCCGTGACTTTTGTCAATTGAGAGTGGAACAACACATGTTTTCTCCAATTGCGGAAACTTGGTTCCTGCAGCCCCCCTTAGACATCTCGGGTGAGACTTCACTCGCTCTGTGGGTGTTGCTAGAAAGGGTAAAATGTGGGTAAAACCTTTTTGGGTCGATGCTTAAGGGTGTCTGGTCGATCTTTGTTGACGACAGTGCGAAGTGAACCCCTGTCGACAGAACTGTGTCAACAAATGGTTCTGTTGCCGAGACCATAGTGCAAAAGAAGAGATGACATGCTGTGGCATCTGACAAAGCCGAAGATCGAGGAATGGTTCGACAAGAAGGCGCGAGAATTTGCTGAGGAGGAAAATCGAAACCCTGAATGGTCAACGACTGACTGGCTACATAAGTATATCTACTCCGACATTCATGAGATATTCTTCTGCGAATTCCTGATGCTATTACATGAATGGTTGGCACAACTGACGTTCCAAAAGAAGAATTTTCAAGGCGGTGAGCCTGAACTGGTCCAACAATTAAAGCGATTAGATAGCAGAGCCTCTAGAGCTGTCTGCAACTGTGTGCGCAGAGACCTATTGTAGAGAGAAGAGTCTGTAGCTGAGTGCGCAAATTGGAACCATTGAACCCTTCCCATTAATATAAACAATAGTTCCTGTGGACGTAGCTCCCATCTAGGGGTGAACCACGCAAATAAGTGTGTTATGTGATTGAATATGTGAGATTGCTTGTGTTTATGTCCATTTTTGTGTATGTTCACTCTTTTATATGTATTTTCACATGTATGATGGATGAGAATAATATGTTAAGTATTGAACGTATATAACTGAATGCGCAAGTAATTCTGAGTAGGTAGAATGCATAAGTCATATGGAAAAACACTAAGTCAGCGAAGCCTGTAAAGTGTGTAATTGTTTAGAAGCGCAGTCTGGAGTTGTGCTGTTATATTGTATCGTGGTCATTGCGAAGTGCACAGTCCCAGTGCACGTTGTAGCAAACGAAGTAAACGCAAAGTAGGTGTGTCTTTGCGCCGCTCACCAGTTTATTATCTGTGTGTCACCTAGTTGTAGAAACGTGCTTCTGCACCCCCCCATAGCTTCGCCTCGGGTGAGACCTCAGTCTGCTTGCAGACTGTTGCCGAAAGGGCCGGTGAAGAAGGGTTTTGTTGGAGCACAACTGCGTTGAACCTGGGTCAGTAAGAGAAAGATAAAGAAAGAGGTTAGAAATGGTAAGAGTTAATTTACTAACTATGGCTTTGGTCTCCTTACTCAACCAAACTCTAGACATATTAGCCAAGTAAATAACAATTCTCACCCATCTCCACATCAACCATTCCACTCACTAACCTATCTTTCCCCATTAGCCTTGCATAACATAAGGATTGGGATTCCCTTCATTGCTAAACAAACCCTTCATTTTCCTCTTTGACCCAACAATATCCCATGAACTTAGTATTGGCTATCTCGTGGCCTTGTGGCTGTAATTATGGAAACAACTTTCATTCTCTTTCCCCAATATATCCCCCTAGTAACCTTCACCTCTTCGGCATATGTGAATGGTATAATAACAATAGAAATGGGTTTTTTCAAATATTGAGGGGATACCCCTCCCTAGTCTTGCATGCACTCTAAGCTTGCATGGAGAGTACATGCCCCTCCATTAATCTCAGGAAAAATAAACAAGAAAAATAATATAAAGGGATATCAAGGCTTGGGATCTAGATACTTTTGACAACCTCAACAAAAATATTATATTTTATGACTCTCCCCTACTTAACCTCTTGTTGGTTAATTTCTTCCATGGTGCTCCTAAGGAGATATAACCCCAAGAGCACATATTATTTATTAAGATTAAATATTATTTCAAACATAATGACATGGTAATTACACTTACCAATACTCCCATACACTCACTCATTGTTGTCACATGCTCACAGAGGTATTACACAGAGTAATCCCAAGAAGAAGAGATAATGAAATATTGCTATTATGAGGCATCTCATGTCATAAAGGATACTTGTGCAGATCCGAAAGGAGAAAAATGTTCCACATGGAGCTTCTTGGGTTTTTTTAACATCCATCTCCTTCTTTTTTCACACCTAATTTTCTTTCCTTTTTTCGACACTTCTTCTAGACATCTCTAGTTCCATGGCAAAACAAACGCCAAAAATGCACTTTTGAGTAATCCAAGCATTGGGCATACTTTTGTTTCCCCCATTCTATATCAATTTCTTCTAGTAGTCCCTCTTAGAGGTCTAATTCTATTAAAATTTAGATAAGTCTCCTATCCACTTGGTTCAGAAAAGCTTCTTCAAAGTTGATGAACTTGCCCAACCCGTTACTCAATATTTATGGAATTTATTTACTCCATAGATCCATAGGGAGGCTCAAAATTTAACATTGGTACAAGTTGAATATAGAGGGGTTCACTTATAGGGTCGAACTTTGGCCTCCACTATTTCAAAAATAGCATTGAAAGGGCCTTAAAACCACCGTTTACTTTGAATGTCATTTGTATCCATTTTGGTTGTGAACTTAAAGGAGAGGCATCCATGCAACAATATATGGAATTTAGGAATATACCCTAGGACAACAAACCAATGTTCCTCCATCCATCTTCTTAGGGATTCACCTTTAACCTACTTGCCAAGGGTTAACCTCTATCCCCACATCTTCACCTAGCACCATTTTTATTCACTCTTTTCTAGTCCTTAATACAATTTTTCTTCCTTTTCTTTTTGCCCACCTTTCGATCATCTTCCTTCCATCATCCAATGTTAACCTCATGACCCTTAGTTCCAACTTGGATAACACTCCCAACTCTATCCCTTGCTCTATCCTCTTCCCCTCTCCAAACACTATATTTATAGTTTTTCACTTAGGATCTTCACAGAGATCAAAACTTGGATGCAAAACCCTTGTCGCCTCTCCATTATTCAATGAAGAAATGACTTCAATTGACCTCTAATATGCTCTTTCCTCTTCACACATAACACTAGTATCTAAACCCATGTAACTAGTTATTCCAAGGGCATATTAATTATGATTTTGGCGAGTTCTTACACCACCAAGAGGTCATGACTTTACTCCGTTGTTACTTTCAACTTGAAAATCCCATCCTTTATTGTTAGGTCTGCATTTCAACGCATTTGTATTGGCCCATGGATAACTCTTCATTGTAGGCCCTCGCTCCCCTCCAAATATCCAATATGTATAACTCCTCTCCCTCTTTATATTCACTTGATCTTCCTCCATTACCCTAGGTCATTTCTTTTTGCTTCGCCCTCAGATAACCAAGTTCACAACATAACCTATTTCATTACTATTTTCTAATAAATGTTTGTAATTTGAAGCTCTATTTTTTGTTTTTGGATTGCTTGATGATATAATAATAATAATATTCGAATTTTAAGGTCATGACCAAGCTAGACACCAAATTGGTGTATGAGACCTCCTTGTTTGTGGGACAAGGGACCCCCTCCGCGTAGCGATTTCACTGCTAAAGTCTACAGAGGTGTACATACCCTACCCCCCTTTGGATTTGAACCTGTTACCTCATAGGATGAAACACATGTTCTTAACTCTTAGGCCCATGTAAATTGTAGCATAAGATCACTATGTAATTATCACTATCTCAACTCAAAGAAGAATAATTTGAAAGCGTTTTGTGGCAACTCGATTTGAGTTCAAAGATTGGAGGGAGGGAAACTACATTACATGGTTGGGATTGCATGGACTAATAAATTGTGACTGATTGAATTGATATATTTCAATGATTTTTAGGGTTAAGCTTTTAAGATATATAATAGATATCCAAGGAACATACAATGTGTGTCTCTAGTAGAAATTGAAGACATGATGGAAGAGATCTATTTGTTTATGTATGTAGATAATATTAATAAATTAATTGTAATATTAATTGTCAATTGGGTCTAGCCAAGTGGTTATGGGATGGAGTGTTATCCTCCCACCAAGAGGTTCTATTCCTCGGAGTGACACGTTGAGCTCGTAACGAGAGTATTTTTGGAAAGGCTTTGAACCCTTAGAAATATTAATAAATTAATAGAAAAAACCACTTTTCACACCTCATATTAAAAAAGAAAATTTAAATGAAAAATATTTAAAATAAATATATTGTAAACCAAAATGAATGACGAGTGATAATAAAATGAATCAATGCTAATAATAATCCTATCATTATTATTATAATAAAAAATCTAAAATAAATGGCAGACCAAGTATTAATATTAAAAAACTATTAAGAAATGGCATACCAAATTTTGCTGCGGTGGCAAGGGAGTTCGAAGGATGAAAACAGTAGGCATCGAGGCTTTTGAATTCCTTTTGGGTTTAAATGAATTTTTCCTAACATCAATATCCTTTCCATTCGATTGCTCTGTTGCCTTGGCTTGGCTCGGAGAGAAGTAAGAGGATTTGATGTCCTTGCAGATTGTGAAGTGCCTTTAGGCTTTGCTGTGATCGAAAAATAAGTGTTATTTATCCATTTCATAGTTTTAAATGAATTGACGGAGCCCCTTTGCTGCTTGCATTGCAGTATTGGCTCCGGGGGATCTCAACCCAACAACAGGGAAGGTCTGACTAATATTAAGGTTTGATTTGAAACCAGCAATGACGTACATTAGTTTTGTGTTTACCCTCCTATTCATCCACCTATTCATGTTCGAGGATGGATCTGCGAATATCTTAAATCACAATTCTTATGAATAATTGAGAGGCACACTGTTCCTTAAATTCCCAAGTTTCCAACGATTATTTGCTCTTGGATATGGATATGGAATTGTGTAGAGATATCTGAAACGTGGGCTCTTTATAATGGATGACAGGAAAACAATGGATGCTCTGAGAAAGCAGGCAAGCAAGTTGAGAGAGCAGGTTGCGAAACAACAGCAGGTATTGCATTATAGTCATTTAATTATATCTTTTGCAAATTTGAACTAGGAAGCGAGTAGTAATGGATGCATATGCTACTGTTCTTTATACCCGCGGGAACTTAATCCTTTCTTTTTCTAAAGCTTAGATTCTAGAGAGGGTTCAGTTAGTCAAAATTGATAAAGGAGCTGGGCCTCCTGGGTAGTCACATTGTGATTATGTGAGGGATTGAGACTAGTTATGAGTTCTTGCCAATATAACAACGTGTTGTGTTTGCCTTTAAACTATACCCACATCACGTTGTATGTTAAAACTTGAGATTGAGTCAGACCATGGAGTTCCTTCCTGGTCTGTCTATTGTGTATATGAATCATGATCATTTGGTAGCTGGCAGTTGCTCTATGATCAGTGCAGAGTATGTTTGTGTTGTGGTGTAATGTGGCCTCTAGATTGGCAGCCTGCCAAGACTTATAGGGAAGCCCGCCAATTGTATGTAACTAGCAATAGTAGTTGTCATGCATCCCTTGATTGCTGATGTAACAGCTCTTTTAACAATGGGCCTTGATCAGGTATGATGCCAGCGTAACTTCTATACAATGCGGATGATATCAATGTTCATGTGTCTCCTAAAAAAATGTAGTATTTGAGGATAATAATTGATTCAAATGAGGAGGTTTATGCGCCCTCTTTAGTTTACTGTAACAGCTACAGAACATGACCAAGAAAGGCAAAGTGGCTAGCTCAAGTGCATGGAGAGCTATTTGTATTAGAGCCTATGTCATCCATGCGGTGCAGTGATTCAGTGTAATTTGCACCAATGATATCTATTTAGTATTTGCCGATCAATTTTATGGACCATTGGACTGTCAGGTCTCAATACCTGATGAAATTGATGTTACATTTGAGTTTTGGCCATTCAAGGATATATCGAGTAAAGAATGGGCATTCTTTGCCTTGATATATTTCATCAAGACTTTCTCTTGTGAAGTAAACATCACCGGCTAAGAACTTTCCAGTTTCAACATTTCCTTTTCTGTTAAATATACTCAAAGTCCAGAGGATGTCTATCTTGAATAGACCGAGTCTACTACGCTGATGACTGTTGGATGAACTTTCACCATAATTGTCATGCTCACATCGTGAAAACAGGGTTACATGAGAATGGACTACTTTTGAATATTGTAAGTAGGTTTTCGTTTTTTTTTCTTCTGAGTGGAACTTGCAAGATGCCAGAACAAGACTGTCTAGATTGCTTCAATAAAAAAATTATGATCCTAAAAAATCTCTCCTCTGGGCTGTAAGTTGATTTGCCAATGCCATATGATTGTTTCTGTTTCTTTCTGATACCCAGCTATGTAGTGCGCACTCAGTTGGAAGTTGCCATGCACATTTTCATTAGTCAAATTTTTCAACAGGGAACTTATGGTAATGCCCAGGAGTTGAAACAAACTGTTGAATGGCATAATGTCTTGTCTTTACTTTGCAACAGTGAATTATTGTTTCGCTAGAAACCAATTTCATGTATTCTGGAAACTTTTTGAAATAGTTACTGCATGATACTAGTGACGGTACTCTGCAGCAGTTGATTATTTTGAAATTTTCTATTTAGTAGATTCCCTAGTTTGCTCAACATGCATTTTCTGCATCATGGGATTTGTTTTCTTCTTCTATATTTGTCATGTTCCTGCATCTTCCTTTGGTTGGATGTCCTTTTAAAATAAATTATTGGTGTTTCTATATCAAAAACTACAGGCAGTTCTTAAACAATTTAGTGCGAGTGGATATGGAAATTCCGATACAGTAGTTACAGACGAGGCAGAGTTTCAGCGGCACCAACTACTTGAGAGACTTTATATATCTACTCGAACAGGAAAGGTAGGTTAAAAGTAGGTCAAAGACACGGTTGTCATGGTAAATTTTTACTTCTGATAGATTTGACATATTCAAGGATTTAATCTTTTTTGTTCACTAATTCAGCATTTTCAAAGAGACATTGTGCGTGGGGTTGAAGGGCTTGTAGCCACTGGTTCTAAACAGATTGAAATAGGTACCTGATTTATTAAGAAACTAACCATATTTTGTTACAGACATTGGGATATTTATTGGATGACAAATCTGAACTTGCATCTTAATCATCTTTTAGGAACAAAGTTATCTGAAGATTGCCGTAAGTATGGGGCAGAAAATCCTAGTTACAGTAGTGGGACTTTAGCAAAAGCGGCATCTGTTTATGGCACAGCCCGTGCTAACATTGAGAAGGAACGGGACAACTTAAATAGAGCGCTCGGTTCTCAGGTTTGACATATTTATAATATAATGTTCAGATAAACTTTGTCAATCTTGTGAAATTGGCATTGCTTCTAGCATGTTACTGTTGCCGTCTTATGTTGAATAGGAGAATGTGTTGCATTCATTGTATTATCCTTTTAGTCCGGTTCTTGGTTTTAGTCAGATTTGATATGATATTTTGAATGTTGATTGATGGGGTCAAACTGTCTAGTCGCCTTGTATTACATTCTTAAAACACGAGGAAATTATTGGAGATTTGGCATGCTACTAAGGGATGATCATTTGATGATTTTGGGGATTGTCATCCACCCTTTGTCCTCCTTATACCCTTTAAGCAATAATATATATGCACGCTCACACACACACATATACACTTTAAGCAACAATACATATGTGCACACACACATATATTATATAATTTTGGAAATCATTTTCTTTGGCAGACATAAAGCAATTGGTTATCAAGGTTGCTTTATACTTTAGTAACATTCAAAGTGGCTGTCCACAACTGACTGTGAGAGGGCAATCAGCTGAAGAACGAGCACAAAAAATCTAAGGTTGTTGGGACGAGGACATGGGAGACAAGCTTATTTATGCTTAAAGAATTCTAAAATGGACATCCTGGCTTCTCTAGGAATCGATATTGGAGAAAGTTTGTTCCGAAAGTTATTGGGAGTGTATCTACTGATAAGTAAAAACGTATTGAACCATTGATCAAAAAGGGTTGTTGTCATCTATTTATTGTTTTCTGCTATTAGTTGTAGCAAAATCCACTTTCTCATTACTGTAGATGGGCCATCTCACTTATGTTTGATTCCAAAGGCAATATCTTCGTTTCTAAATTCTACCTCAGAAATAATCTTTTTTCCTGCTAGAAGTTTTTGGTTTTCTGGAGATTTGGAATCTACTCCAAAAGGCAAGACTCTAGAAGGTGCTTGTTACAGAAGACTTCTTTTGGGGTAAATGGTTGGAGCACAAAAGCCTCTATTTTTTCCTATGCAAGAGATCTCTCAGGTTATGAGAAGCATGCCCTTTTGACCCACATATATTCCAATTTCTATGAAGAAGAATCGCATGATCACTCTCCACCATTTTCGTACCCTTATACATTCAATTCAATCTAGAAAAAAATGAAATGAAATTTATATCAATGTTTGCAAAATAACAAAATAGGTTAAGCATTTATAGCCAAGAAAGGAGGGTGCATAAAGCATCACCTAAAAGGAGACAAAAACAAGTACAATGTAGCAACATGATATGACATAAATCATACAAATGAGTTAAACCAAGAATATAAGCCCTAGAAGGTGAAAAAGAGCCAATGGGGATGTAGTCCTAAGAATAAGGTGCAATGACATTGGGGAAGGGGGTGCTAAACTTGGCTCGTCATTTGAATCAACAATGCAGATTAACTCCAGTGAGTGGCCCAGATTGATAAGGCCTTGGGGTATAATCTTAGGCAACATCCAAATACTCCTGTTTATGTTTAAGGTAGGGAGTGAAGAAGAAGAGGGGGCACTCCTAACATCCAAGGTCCGGGAACCAATAAAAGTAGAGAAGAAGTTAATATCATATCTCTGAGAAAGGGTCTTGTAGTGACGATTCTTCCAAGTGAGTTATCCTCCTATGTGAGCTCTCGACATGACATGGACTGGTGCCTGGGTAGTGCAGGTCAATGAACATTGCTTGACAGTTCTAGTGTTGTCCAGCAGAGTGATATTTGTAGGGTGCTTTACCCCTGTTTTCCATACTAGATTGTTTTGACAATCTGCTTTTGTGCTTGTATTTGCATTTCTATTGACTATGCTCATATGAGTTGGTATCAAGCATAAATTTTAAGGTTCTGTGACCTGTCCCCTTGGAATCTTTCCTATCAATAATTCTCCTTGAACTGTCATCTTCAAGTTGTTCAAGTGGTCAATATGTACATCAATGGCCACCTTCATGCTTTCAGGGCATCAACATGCAATTAACTCCATTTGTCATTTGAACTTCTCCTTACTTTTGACATTTCTCTCTATTGGTCCAAAATAATTAAATTACCTAACTTTAAATTTTATTTTTGTACGTCTCAAAGAATTGGTGGATAATATTTCTCCACCAATTTCGTACCACTATATATCCAATACAATCTAAAAAAAATGAAATGAAAAATTTATATTAATGTCCACATAAGAAAAAAATAGGTCAAAGGGACTCTAAAGTACAACCAGCATTTATAGCCAAGAAAACAGGTGCATAAATCATTCCCTAAAAGGAGACAAAAATGAGTACACTATAGTATCATGAAATGACAAAAATAATACAAATGAGTTAATCTAAGATGGTAAGCACTAGAAGGTGAGGAAGAGACAACAAGGAAACATATTCCTAAGAATTAGGTACATAGGCCCTTGGGAAAGGGAGAGCTATCGCTAAGGATAAGGTGCATCAGCCCTTGGGAAAGGGAGAGTTGGCCCCGCTCATAATTTGAATCAACATTGCAAATGTCAATATGAAGTGTTTATTGAATAATGGCCTTTGGTGAGTGATAGAGACTCATAGGGACCTGGGAGTAATCCTAGGTGGCTTCAGGACACCCTTGTTTATGGTTGGGGTAGAGACTTAAAAAGAAGAGGGAGCACTCCTAACATCCAAGGCTGAGGAACCCCTAATAACAGAGAAGAAGCTAGTAATACATCTCTAAACCAAGAAGCTAGTAATACCTGTAGTGATTATGCTCCCAAGTGAGTTTGGTCCTCCTATGAGTTCCTGATGTGACACTGATTATTGCTTGGATGGTGAGGGAAAATGAATTCCCCCTCAAAGTTGATTCATACCATACAAAAACTATCTACAACAAAAACAATTTTATAACATGGAAAGCTCAAAATATTCAGTGATTAAGGCACACATTATATAGTCTCTCCCTATAGGGACGACTTTCAAGATGCTCTCCAAGAAATTTTAAGCATCTTATTTTTCATTTTAATGATATGCATCTTTTTAATTTTTTTTTAATTGGATTTTCCAACATGTTTTCACAATCATATTGAATCCGAATTTGTATATGGTAACTATGTCTATGCGGTGCTTTACCCCACTAGTTTCTCAGACTAGATTGTACATGTATAGTACCAAAAATCTCCTTTTGTACTTGCAGTCACATTGCTGTTGACTATGCTCATATCAGTTGGTATCATAGCCTAAAGCTTAGGGCTTTTTTAGCATTCTGCAGTTTCGTCCCCTTGGTATTGATTCTCCTTGAAATCTTAGTCTTCAAGTTATTCAAGTGGTCAGCACGTGCGTCGATGGAGGGTCCCTTTCATGTTTTCAGGGCACTGACATCATACATGCAAGTAAGTTCCCTCGTTGCCTGAACTTCCCTCTTTTTCGCATTTTTCGTGTTGCCTCACAAATTTCTACATTTTTCCATGGTCGTGACATTCTTCTATTTGCAAGTTGTTATGGTGCGAGTTAATTATGCCAATGTGAGTTCCCTCTAGACCAATACTATGAATATTTGTGCAGAAAAATTTTCTGCAGATAAAAAACACATTTTTAATCCGCGGTGTTTGGATAACTATAGGGAAAGTGCCAGTGTCACCTCACACAATCCCTGTCACTTTGAGTGAGTGCTTTACTAACTTCAGGGGGAGATCCCTAAGTGATTTAAGGCTTCAATTATGAACTTTCGGGGGTATGTATGACTTTGCTGTTCTGCACTAGAAAACTCAAAAATCTGCAACTAATTTGTCAATTATCAGGCCTAAATGTTGTATTAATATTGTAGATGATAAAACAAGTTAAAAGTTCATAAATTCTCTATAGTTTCCCCTTATTTCTGCAATAAAAGTTGCATAACAGTAAACTAAAGTAGCCTAAAATGCAAGAAACTGAAAAAACACCTAAAATCAACGTTCATCATTGATACTAAGTATTCCCCTTACAGGTCTGCTATCTAAAGCACAAATCAGCAATTGTATTCAATGCTTTTTGCCTAAAAATGTTAGAAATGAACTAAGTATTTAATGGCCGGTGCCTTGTCCTTGACAAATGGAGTAAAGGGATGAAAGAAATAAAACTTATAGGGAAAACAAATATTATTTGAATCCTACTGATTCATATACTTAGAGAAACAAAAATTCAAACACATAAGAGATATGCAAAGAAGATAGAATTCTTAAAGTATGCATATGATGGTCACCAAAAGGTGTTGATTAGATCTTCATTATTCGGAGTTGTAGATAGTACAAAGTTCCAATCAAGGTGGGAACGTCAACATGCTTAAGGACCTTGGCGATAGATGCAATCATGCCCAGATTCTAATAACTTCCCTGAATCCCTACACCACTTGAAGTAGAACTATGGTAGTGGATATGAGCAGTCCAACATTACAATATTACACGTGCTTGCTCAGAAAACTAAGTTTCAAGTGAGTAGATTGGAAGCAAGAAGATGAAAGGATGAAGACATTGATGAATTGTCTCCTTTGCTTGCTTTCTTTCTTATAGGAAAGAGAAGATATCTGTAATAGTAGAGAGATCAAGAATAGAAGTGGGTCAAATCTGGACATCTATTAAAAATAGAAGAAGGCACCCTCCTAGAGTGATGAAGAAGCAAAACTAAAAGCATCATGAAGAAGGCACTCTCCTAGAGTGATGAAAGAAGCAAAGCTAAAAGCATCATGAACTGCTAGTAATAGCCCCAATTGGAGGACCCTCCTCCTCAAGATTAGATCTAATTCGTGAAGGAAAAGTCAAATTCCCATGTAGGACATGCTTCCCAAGGCTCTAAATAGAGTATTGCTTGACATAGACGCCTGGGATAGAATATTGCTTGACATAGAAGCCTGGGATAGAATATTGCTTGAGAAGCAAGTAACCTTGAAATAGATCAACTGCTTGGAGTAGACACCACCCAAAGTGAAGTCAAAGTCAAAAGCACATCCTCAAGTAGGGCACAGTCATCTCATACAATTGATGCACAAGTTGAAATCCAAAAATGAAAAGATTGGAGCCTCCTCCAAGAATGCACCCTACTAGAATGGGTGGCTTGGAGTAGAACTCAACTTGCAAAAATAGGACCTACTTGTTGTGGAAATCACCCTGAATGTAGCAAGAAGATTCTTCAAGAAAATTTGTGGATAGTGTCTAGGTAGGGTGCACCTTGTTAACACCCAACTTGTACATAAGTGGTAAAAGTCACAACCCACTAGCACAACTTAGATGGGAACAAAGGTTTGTTTTCACTGTCACCTCAACACTCACAACCTTTCTCTTTAGGCCTAACTCTTTAATCCAAAACCTAGGGGTGTGTCCCTAACGAATTGATTATTTAAAGGCTAGATGGAATATTTATCAATTAGGGTTGTCTAGACTAAGTACAATGTAAAATATAAGAAATGAGATAACATGCACTTAGTGAAAGAAGCTTAAACACATGAGAGATATAGCAATAACAATTTGTGCCCAAGCCTAACCAATGAATCCACTTAAGCAGAATGCTAGATTCAAAGGAGAATGCTTCCAAGAGATATGAAATGGAAAGTAAGAAGCATGGAAAAGACTTATTACCAATTCACAAATAATATTTTTTTTTTCAATGTGGTTCACAACCTCGGAGAGGAGTTGCTATGTCCATGGGAAGAGTTCACAGGGGGCCCACCCAAAGGGGCCTCATCCCACCGGCTTTGATTACGGAGCCTAACCTGGTGGGGATATCAAGTGAGGCTCTTATATATCTATTATCAATGCATAGCCATCCCGGGATTTGACCCCGAGACCTTCTACTTACAACTCACAACTCTCAACCACTTGAGCTAACCCATCAGTGTCAATTCACAAATAATATAACAATGAGAACCTTGAATTAATAATGGAGTCCAAGGTCTAAGGTAAAAACCTTGGAGCTTGTAATAGGCTCAAAGATGGTTAACTTAAGTTATGTAAGATATATGACTTAATCATCTAATAAAACTAAACCAACAAGGTATGATAAAATAATTTGAAACAATGCTTAATTGGCTTAGAATGCTAAAGATAACCATCACTTATGATAAATCTAATTGCAAGATAAATGATAAATAACCATGAACTAGACAAGTAATTAAATTATGTTAGTTATTAAATTCAAAGGGCTAGTGGTTAAAACCACAATTATTTTCTCTTGTACTTGAGTAGTTATTAATGTGTAGAATTTACAAGAGAAAAGACAATTCTGGAAATGAATAAAGTGCAGAAATTTAAAGACAATTTCTGTAATTAACAAACTAACTAAATGCCTAAAGATGTACTTGAAATGTTAGCCGTTTACTTAATTAAATTTTGCAAATAAAAGAGATATAGCTTGCTGGAATTTAATGCAAAAATTACCCATGTAACTCACAAAATAAATATTAAACAAATGTAAATCTGGTTTTACTCACACTTATGTGTAAATTCTAGATTACAGAAATTTAATAGTTACCCCCCAAAAAATTTGAATATCAAAGATGTGTAATAAAAATAAACTAGATATACAAGTCTTCTTATGGAGACTTGAAGAACAATTCTGAAAATAGAATAGCAAACTCTAAAATGCAATTTCTAGTTTTGTAATTTAAACTAGTTACTCAGATAAAAGGTATTTTATACCAATAAAATCAATGAGTTACTACTTACTATTAAATTTGAATCTATGACGTATCTATGATATATATTTTAGATTTGAACTAGATCTAAGCTTAAGATATTCAATAAAACCAATTAGATCTATGTGGAATCTATAATGATTTAGCCTTAGGGCTAGTAGATTTCATCAGTGAAAAAGAAATAACAATATTTATTTTTATTTTTAGGTGGATGGTTGCGAGAAGAGATTACTGCTAAATACCTAGGGCAAATGGAGTCACCTTATAATTGTTTAGAGGGCCTTGTTTGAAATATCATCCACGAAAAAAGATTGCTATAGGCTAACCTTACCTCAATAGATGTATTGGAAGGTTTAATTGCAATCAGAAAGGGAAGGAGAGACTCCCTCCTTTACTTCTTATCTTGGGTGTACCCTACACAAAGGGGGCTAGTATTGCACCATTTAAATGAAGTAATAATGCAAAATAACAGCCTTGTAATGCACAACAACAATTGAAACCATGATAGAAACTAACTTACCATAGATCCAATCCAACTAGATAGTACCATCCCTTCAATGGCCCAAGATTAGAAATAAAATGGGCAATACTAGCAATGCTACCTCCAAATGTTATGCACAATAGCAAGAAGAATGCCACACATCAACAAGAAACACCAAGTCTTTATCTCCAAAGCCAAAGATGATTTATTTTCAGAAGACCCTTCTAATGTACAAAGATAGCTATTGTGCAACAACAACCAACAAGAAAAATGAGATATGAAGTCTCTTTATATAGGACTTGAGTCTCAACTTCCTTCTCATTAAATAATTATTTCTATGTCTAAAACCCTAGATCTATTCTAGAACCATGTAAAAAGGACTTATTTTGCTCGACATGGTCAATAAATTAATAAGATAATGAAAATGATTGTAACAACACTTTGACAAGTCAAAAAGAGAGGGCGCCTCACTTAGAAAGGGGAAGGAGGGACGAATTGGTTAAATGTTGGAATCTTCTAGAAGAAAACAACATGTGCGACAAATATGTGGTGTGTTTTTTTTAAACGATGGTTTTGGATTTGCTAACTTCCTCAATATTTATTGGATTTTCTATTATAACCACTTTTCAGAAATCTTGCGGCCACTCTGCATCTAATGGCATTGAGATGATACAATTCTGGGCACTTGATCAATAGATAATGGCTCTCAATGCTAGGGTATGGAGCGTCCAAGGTGGCATGCATGGATTTATGTAAATACTAAAACTGCATGAAAATATGGTGAGGGTCTAACATGAGAAAGGGGGAATGGGTTTTAAAAGATAACTGAGAAATAGAAAATAAAACCCAAAGTTTGAGCCAGGGAAAGGCACCTCTAACCATCCAACTTGTGCTTTAACCACCAACACCTTAATAATCATTTAACCATGTGCAAGAGGGATTCCTAAGACTCTAGACTTTGATTGACATTACATAAGTGTCGATGGTGACCAAAGACATGAGATGTGATACATTACATTTAATTTAGGGCTCAGGTGCTCAATGACATATGGTGGAGACACTTGGGATGTGCTCCCGCTTTGGAGGATTTTACGAGTGAAAAACTTATGAAAATTTACGATTGTGAAGTTGCAAATTTTCTTCAATAAAAAAAACTCAAGAGTCACTTGCCTTGGTGCAACTGTCATAGTTGAGCTAAGTATAGATTATTATTGGCCCTTTACATACAAGAGACATCTCAATTACATCGCTTTTACAATATAACCATGAAGAACTGATACAATGAGGATACATTTATGTAATTTGGCTTAGGCAATCCAAACATTTGGTATTCTTTTGGATCACCAACTTCTTTACCCCTTGAATAAATCTCGTGCAATTTGAGGGCTAACAGAGTGAACTCTTTTGGAGATGCATGGAAACCTTTTGACTTGTCAACTATTGGATAAGGATTAGGCATAACTACATTATTTTATATTTCTTTGACTTGTCATGGAGTGAGTTAGGAAAGATTATATATTCTTTAATCTACATAATGTATTGAAAATCGGGGAAGATGAAGAGATAGAGAAGGAAAAAAAATCCGTTGTGATTGTTAGTCTTGTTACCCATCAAAATGTGTGAGGACAAGTCTGAGGAACAAATTAGATAGAGGTGCTAAAGAACTTGTAGTTGCAAATGACCACCAGATCAAATTTTTGTATAAAGTCTATTTTATTGTAAGAGAGATGTAGCTACCTTTATAAAATAAGATCTTTCTCTCCATTCAGGAGTAGATGGTTGGATTTGTAAGGATTCTCCTCTTGGAGCTTCATTGTAAATCGCATTGGAAGGCTTAATGGAAGATTGAAGGTATTATTTCTATTATATGTGAGGCTTAATGTGTTCACACTTTTATATGTTGCCAATTAATTGTAGAGATCTCTTGCAAATAATTTGTTGTGAAGGCGTTGTAATGGAGTATTTGCCATTTGGATGGGTGTAATGTAGGGACGTTCTCCCTCCTGTACCGTCGTCATATTTCTCAACATATCAACCTTGCATCTATCAAATATGTTGTTGCTGGAATTAATATGTCACTGTAGGACAACACCTTCATAACATTGTTTAAGAGTGTCATTGGTAGGGCTCTCCAAGACCATATTTCTGCAGTAATTTCCAGCATTATTAAGGCTGATTGTGGCATGCTGCTAGCAGCCCATTCTTCCTTAATCATTCACAAAATCGCCCTCTTTAAACTAATGCTTC
The DNA here is from genome assembly GCA_027924585.1 of Larix kaempferi. Lineage (NCBI taxonomy): Eukaryota > Viridiplantae > Streptophyta > Pinopsida > Pinales > Pinaceae > Larix > Larix kaempferi. Next base: position 34,447,158 of record BSBM01000217.1, read on the forward strand.
ATGACCCCATTTGACCAACATTTGATAGGCATTGATCTCGGTCGTCCATCACTTTATTTCACTTTACATTATTGTACTACAACACATTATTTGTTGTTGTAAATGTAACTTAAGAAAAAACAGAGATATGTTGTTGCCATGTAATCCAATAGCATAACTTTGCTATTGTGGATATGAATTGTGTTTTGGGATGACCTTAAGGGATTAATTTAAAGGAATGAATGTGGATAATTGTTGTAATCTAAAGGATTACAGGAACATTCAAACAGAGATTAAGCACACACAAGTTCGCATAAGCAAGAGAGAGAAGACAAGTTCACTGGAGGAGAAAGAGAGAGAGCTGCAAAAGACTTCTTATTTTTGGGTTTTCCATTTTGTGATATTGTATTAGTGACGAATCTATCTTTGTGGAAGTTGTGGGGTTTTCTCCTTTATGGTTTTCCTCGAGGAAAATTATTGTTTCTATTGTGTTTTGCTGTGCTTGTTATTCTTTCAGTTAAAGATCCTAATTAAATTGAATTAAAGTGCAAACTCTAACATGGTATCAGAGATAACCTGAAAAGAAGCCTTTGTTCAACAGCGGGAAACTAGGGCTTCCTAGTTCAAGGTTCTCTCCACAGATCATCTAAAGAAGAGGGCTAGGCTAACGCGCCCTACGAGGGCGCATATTTTGGAGGAAGCAAAATCAAGTTCAGAGAATTTTCATTTTTGACCTAGTCACTGGTGCCGAGAGAAACTAGGGCTTCCTGTCCCGGGCACTTTCCTCCATAGATCAGCTTGAAAGAGGGTCAAATCAATTCACCCTAGGAGGGCGCATCTTCCTGTGAAAGCAAAATTCAAATCCGAGAATTTTCATTTTTGGCCCTATCACTACTGCTAGGGGGAAAACTAGGGCATCGGTTATTTTGCAATTCTGTCCACAGATTTGGGAAAAGGAGTACATTTCTCAACTCGCCTTGGGGAGGCGCATCTTTCTATCCAAGCATCAGTTCAAAATTCCAAGTTTGAAAAATTAGGGTTTCTCTGTCAAACCCTAGGTCAGCCAGCTCTAGAACCAGGTTGGGCTTCTCAAATTGGTAAGATCTAAATCTTTACTATTTCCATTTGAGGTTCTCATTTTAAAATGACTCACCACACCAAGCTTGAGGATAAGCTTGAGGGAGCCGACGACTTCCGAGCATGGAAGTATAGGATTGCTCTTGTCCTTGAAGAAAATGATTTGGACAAATATGTTAGTGAGGAGGTTCTAGCACCAGAGGGAGATGAAGCAAAGGCTATCCACAAGAAGAACTTGGTCAAGGCCAAGAGAATTATTGTAGACACCATTTAGGATCATCTCATCCCACATGTGTCATCCTTGAAGACACCCAAGGAGATGTTCGATGCTTTGGCGAAGTTATTCGAAGGGAAGAACATCAATCAGAAGATGACATTAAGGAACCATCTCAAGAATGTGAAGATCCTAAACTCAGAGACCATGCAATCGTACTTCACAAGGGTCTCTCAAATCAAGGAACAACTTGAAGCAGTTGAAGAAAAAGTAGAAGAAGGAGAGATCGTTATGACCACCTTGAATGGTCTCCCAAGATTATGGGACTCATTCATTCACGGAATATGTGCCAAGAAGAAGGTGATCACCTTCAATAGAGTATGGGAAGAATGCACCCAAGAAGAAGCTCAACTAGTAGCAAGAGAAGAGAAGATGGGAGTTGATGATGACCAAGCTCTAACTGCTCATGCTAAGAAGAATCATAACAAGAGGGAGGACCAACATCACAAAAGATCCAGAAGGCCCAATAGGAATCATGGACCTAGAAGGGATCTCTCCAGTATCATATGTTACGCATGTGATAAGAAGGGACATTACTCAAGAAATTGTCCCAGAAATCAAGGATCCTCCAAGAAGAACAACAAGAAGAGGCATCATGCTCACACCGTTGAAGATGATGAACCAACAAGGAAAAGAACCAAAGAAGAAAGGGATGATTCTTCAAGTGACGAAGAATATGTATTGTAATAAATGAAGGTAGCCAACTACAAGGAAGTTCCACCTCATAAGGTGAAGCTAGAGATGACATTTTGTATTACATGAAAGGAGTAGGAGAAGCTCCTACAAAGTTGGACTCCGGAAAACAAATAAAGATCAATGCTCTATGGAAGAACCTCATCCATTTCAGCATTGGTTAAGATGCAGAAGAAGGGACACATAGAGTATACTCCAGTACAAAGAACAAGTGTAGAATACTTGCTCAACATTTCCGATCGTAAGCAAGAAAGGCACAGGTCCTTAGAATTAGGCGATGAAGTAGAACACACTGTCAGAGACTCCAGTAGTTCCTGCAAGGAAGCAAAGATCAAGAGGGAGTTCACCCAACAACCAAACAAAGATAAGTATTTGAATTGTCATATCTTGTATATCTAATTACTGAAATGATATTGTTCAGTTGTGTACATACTTATGTTCCTTGATTTAGATGTGTATTATGCATGTTGCATTAATGAACAAAATACTACTAAATATGCAAGTAATGGGTAAGTGGCCTATGGTACTGTGCAACATTCCATTACTACTTATCTAGATTGAAACCTCTTTGCTGACATGTTGGGAGTAGTGCACGCTCTTAACAATGTTCTGGTGAGATGGAAGGCATCTAGAAAGTTACCGTATAAATACGAGATATGGATGACTGTTGTAGCATTGGCTAAGATAGTTGCATGACTGTATGACCTATGTCTTTATGCATAAGAATTTGTTTTGAAAATAATGAAATGTTTCTAACCACGCAACTAAATTTGACTTGTAGGGAAGATCGTGTACCATCACCTACAAGAGAATAATATTGAGACTTGATCCGAAAAAGAAGTGACGATGATTCAGCTACAACAAATCAAGAAAACTACCTATCGAAGAAAATGAAGAACCTGAAGTTCCCAGAATCAGAGACTCAGTAATGGAAGAAGCGGTTCTAGAAGATCATGAAGATCGTGACTTGGCAGAACCACACGAACCTACAGATCCACCTCGTGAGAAGAACTCCCACAAGAGAAGATTGGCATGGGCATGAGAAGCAATACAAGATGCAGAGAAGTATGGCGCTCCAGAGGGGATGCACAGAGAAAGCAAGAGACCCAGACCATACTCCAACTATGTAGCCCTGCTATGTGACATCATTGAGAAAGAACCTCCCAACTATGAAGAAGCAGCTTATGAAGAATGATGTCTGGGAGATAGTACCGAGACCAGAAGGGAAGTCTGTTGTGACTTCGAAGTGGATCTACAAGATCAAGCATGTTGTAGATGGCAACATTGAAAAAAAAACACAAGGCAAGATTTGTGGCACGTGGCTTCTCCTAGAAAGAAGGCATAGACTACGAGGAGGCATTTGCACCTGTAGCAAGATACACTTCCATCCGATCTATACTTGCATTGGCTACAGTAATGAAATGGAAGGTACACCATATGGACGTCAAAACAACATTCCTGAATGGTGTAGTAGAAGAGGAAGTGTATGTGGAGTAGCCATTGGGATTTGAGACACATGACAGACAGACTCGTGTGCAAGTTAAAGAAAGACTTGTATAGATTGAAGCAGGCACCAAGGACGTGGTACGGCAGGATGGACAGCTTCCCGATGAGCTTAGGCTTTACCAAGAGTAAAGCAGATTCCAACCTTTACTTCAAGGTTGAAGACAGAAGACCAATGATACTTCTGCTATATGTAGATGACCCGTTCCTGACCGGTGAGGATGAGCTCATTGTAGATGTAAAGAGGAGGCTTGTCGCAGAGTTTGAGATGAAGGACCTAGGGATGATGCATTATTTCTTAGGCATGGAGGTGTGGCAGAGTGCCGATGGAATCTTCCTTGGTCAAGGAAAGTATGCAGTGGAGATTTTGAAGAGGTTAAGAATGATGGACTGCAAGGCAATGGCCACACCAATGGCATCGAACTTGAAGCTACTGTGTGATGCTTCATCAGAGATAGTTGATGCCACGATGTATTGACAAATGATTGGTTCGTTGATGTACCTGATGAACACACGACCAAATATATGTTTTGCTGTGAACACCCTGAGCTAGTTCTTGACAGATCCAAGCCATGTTCACCTGAGGGATGCAATACATATATTGAGGTACTTGAAGGGTACAGTTGAGTATGGCTCAAGTATGAGGCGAATCAAAAGATTAACTTGCATGGTTATGTTGATTCGGATTGGGCAGGTAGTGCCATAGATAGGAAGAGCACTTCAGGGCGCTGCTTCAGTATGGGATCCGGTATGATCTCCTGGTTTAGCAGGAAGCAGTCATGCATGGCACCGAGTACATCCGAAGTAGAATATGTTGCAGCTTGTTCGGCTAGTTGTGAGGCAGTATGGCTTCGAAAGCTACTGACAAATTTGTTTGATCTTGAGCTCAAGGCGACTTGTATCTTTTGTGACAACCAGAGGTGCGTGAAGTTGTTTGAGAACCCGATGTTCCACGACAAGTCGAAGCATATTGAGATCAAGTACCACTATATCTGGGATATGGTGCAGAGAGGAACATTGAAGCTCTAGTATGTGGCGACAGACAAGCAGATAGCTGATGTGTTGACGAAGCCGTTAGCCAGAGTGAAGTTTGAATACTTCAGAGAGAGGCTTGGTGTTATCCAGATCAAGGTTCCTTGAAAGAGGGAGTGATGAGACTGGAAGACGCAGATGCACTAGGTCTGGTTCTCGCATGGTGGAAGACGCAGGTGGTCCTTGGGACGTAATGCACCTGGGGTGCTCTTGGCTGTACTCCCATGCTAGCGACGTTGAGAGGTCCATCGGTCACAAAGACACTTTGTGTGCGCCTAGGTTGGTTCTTGCATGGTGGAAGACGTAGGTTGTCCTTGGGACGTAATGCACCTGGAGTGCTTCTAGGCTGTACTCCCATGTTGGTAGACGCGGGTTGACCGTTGAGAGACGTAATGCACTTGGGGTGCTCTCGGGCTGTACCCACTGGGTGGGAGATGTAGGTGGTCTGTTGGGCATGAGGTGTGCATCTGGGATGTTCTCCATGTGTGATGATGAGATGATCTGGATACGATGAGATGATAGTAGGAGACGCAGGTGATTGCTGTGGCAATGTAATGTGTGGTCTTGGGCTGTACCTACTTGATGGCTTGCTCATGGAGATGATGAAGACCTAGATGAGAGCTAGGTCTACATCCAACATGAAAAAGGGTTGGCTCTGTAGAACTTCTTATGACGGATAGATTTGAGAGATGTCACTAATCAATGATCAACGAGATGAGGATTACTGCAGCAACGACGATGATGATCCAGTGTTGATAATGATGTTCCAGCATTGAAGATGATCCAACGATGATGATGTTGTCCAGAATTTGTGTCCAGAGTGTTGATAACTGTGGCGAGAGAATACCTTCCTAGTTAAGAGGGAGTGTTGTTGTAAATGTAACTTTGGAAGATATTCATTTGTATTTTATATTTATATTATTATTATATTTTACTTGTACCTCCAACAAAGATGTTTTTCCTCCGTTCGAGGATGTCTTTATTATGATTAGTCATGCTAGGTCATTGAGGTAAAATCTCCATTGTAAGTCGGGGCAATAACACCCCAAAGAATACATGTAAAAGGTATTATTGAGTCTCCCTAGGACAGGTTGACCCAGTCAAGTTAGTCAAGTCGACCTAATTAGGAAAAAGGTCACCCAAACATAAAGTATAAATAGAGAGCTTGCTCTCTCATTTGGACACACCACTCACTCACCCAAGTTCGCATAAGCAAGAGAGAGAAGACAAGTTCACTGGAGGAGAAAGAGAGAGAGCTGCAAAAGACTTCTTATTTTTGGGTTTTCCATTTTGTGATATTGTATTAGTGACGAATCTATCTTTGAGGAAGTTGCGGGGTTTTTGCCTTTATGGTTTCCCCGAGGAAAATTATTGTGTCTATTGTGTTTTGTTGTGCTTGTTATTCTTTCAGTTAAAGATCCTAAGTAAATTGAATTAAAGTGCAAACTCTAACATTATTTTGCTAAAGTTACTCTTCATAATCACCATGAGCCTGCTTGTCATAACTTTAGTAATCTTAGGGAAGCCCCCCTTTTGTTGGAGAAGAGCCAACCTAAAGTGTGGGGAAAAGTTGTTGAGTTTGCAATGGGTTGCCTTCCCAAGTTACACAAAGCTATCACCTTGGTGCTTAGGAATTGACACTTTTGTGTGTAGTTTTTAGAATTTCATTGCATGGTGCAAGAAGAAGCTGGCAAGCGAATATGACATGAAGGATTGGTCTTATGCATTGCTTTTGGTTCCAGAGGTGTGGCAAGGTGTAGGTGAAGTCCTTGGGAAAGGGAAGTACACAATGGAGTTCTTGCTAGATTGCAAATCCCTAACCACTCCTATGGTGCCAAATTTGAAGTTTTCTACTGATTTATATCTTGATTCGGTAGTTCCATCTTTGTATAGGTAGTTTATTGGTTCCTTTATGTATCTTGTGAGTACTGGGCTTGATATTTGTTTCGTATTGAATTCTTTGAGCTAGTTCATGGTTCAAACCAGATAGATTCATTGGAAGGTTGCCAAACGTGTGCTCAAATATTTGAAGAGCACAATTCATTATAGCATGAGCTATGTGGGAGATGGAGAGTTGTTATATCTATTTATAGATTCAGATTGGACATGAGATGCAAGCACAAGGAAGATTACTTCTTGTTATGACTTTAGCTTGGGATCAACTATGATTTCCTTGTTCAATAGGAAGTAAGTGGTAGTGGTTCTTAGTTTAGTTTAAGTAGAGTATATGGTGGCATTATTGGCATGTTGTGAGGCCATTTTGCTCGGAAAGTTGAATGATCAGATGTTGGAGCCCACGGTTATGTATTGTGACAATCGGAGTTGCATTAGGTTCTTTGAGAATCCATTGTTTCATGATCCTTCCCAACACATAAATATTTGTATGATTTCCTGAGAGATAGAGTACAACAGGGAGCTATTGTTCTTGATTTTGTTCCCACTAATTTGCAAGTTGTTGACATTCTAACATAACTCCCTTCAAAGGGGAAGTTCAAGATTCTGAAAGAGAAGCTTAGTTTGTTGGAGAACACCTTCCTTACAAAGAGGGAGTGTTGGAGTTTTTGTTGCTCCTAGTTGTTTTCCTTAAATGAGGATGCATGAGTGTTGGAGGGGATTCCTTGTAGGATGGGTGTGCCATGTGGGAGAGAAACTAGATTCCCTTACACCTCTCATGGAGTGTTAAACTTCATAAGAAGTACCATTGTGGTGAAGTAGGGTTGTCCTCTTGCAACTACATTGTGTGGGATAGATGGAGTGTTTTTTTCGAGATTATATCCAACTAGGGGACCAGTGCCTTCTTTACCAAGATTTGATTCCTATCCTCTTCTTTGTTGACAATGTGGTCCTCTTGTACTTTACCTAGAAGGGATTACAAAGACAGCTTGATGCCTTATCCAACTTTTGTGATCTTCATTTATTAGTCAATGTTGAGAAAACTAGGGTTATGATCTTTAATGGATTGAACCCCACCCTCTCAGAGTATCATTATTATTTGTGGGGTGTGGAGCAATATCACCATTGCTTACACTTAGTGGTGTGTTTAGTTTTCAAGGCCTAGATTTGGTTTGAGTAAAGCTCTCCAACCCCAGATCAATGAGGGCTATGGCTTCGTTGCCCTTTTTGAGTGCCAATGCTTTGAAAACCATTTTCAGGACATTCAGTGCACTATGGACGTGAAGCACACCCTCATCACACCCACGGTTCTATATGCTATAGAGGTTTGGGGACCTAGCTTATTGGAGTTAGACTAGGCCATGACAGAGAGTTTAGGTTTTCATGCTCCATTGAATCATTAGATATAAGAGGACAATTCCCTAGGTTATTATTTAGGTTGAGTGTGTGACAACCTCCTTTAGGATTGAAACCATCTTTGCACTGGTTTCCCTTTTGCACCAAGTTCGACTCTTTATGAACTCCCTAGCCAGTAGGGATTGCTATCCTTATCTTCCCTATTGTTCTTTGGAGGCCATAGCTTGTTGTTATTTGGAGGCCATAGCCTTTTGCACCTTATCTTGCCTATTGTTGCCTATTGTTCTAGTACCTCTGTTCGGGCTTGTGGTTGGTTTGTAGTGGCTTCCCATCTTCTTCAATCGTTTTGTACCCCTATTGACCGCCTCCCTTTGTTTAGATACTCTCTCAACATTCGTGGTCCACATCTGCCAAATACGTAGGAGTTGAATAGGATCATCATAGTGGAAATCATCGGATAACATATTTGGTTTACTTGGGTTGACCCACCAGGCGGGCTAAGTCCCAAGATGGCCTTCTATGCAAATCACTTCTTGGAGTTGAAAGATGACCTTATTATTTGCCCCCCCTTAAACACTTTGGCGTTGGATGCATGCTCTTGAGATCCCCCTTGTGCAGTTTTGGGTTTTTTCTCATCATCTTTGTGTTGAAACTGACCTCCATATCACCAGGGGGATTGGATTTGCCATCTCTGCCAATGTCACAAAATTGAGACGGAGGAACACTTCATCTTCAAGTGCCTCTTATATTAGGAGATTGAAGGATGGTTCCATTGTCTTTTCAGGGAGTCTCATAATAATCTATCCACTTTTTTCTGCTTCCCAGGGCAGAGATGCTTGGCACTATACATAAGAGAGGCCTTTGGACTTAGATCCCACTCACTTGGCCCACCCCAAACTAGAGCAGACCCCGTTGTCTAGCCGATTACAACTTTCTTTCCAATGCTTCCAGCAGACAGAGGTATCAAGAGATAGGTAGGCAACAACACTACATCAGTCTTCAGATTTGTGAGACCCTGGGAGGGCTTCAGTGCTTGACCAGCGAGAACCCTGCAGACATGTCACCTCAGATCCCGGGGCAGCTCATACCACACCAGAGTTAGGATACCTCCTCCAGATCTCGGCTGTGGGTTGCAGCGCCTCGGCAACGGGACATATCTTATAGTTATGGCAACTTCATGACAGGTTCTTAGCACAGTTATGACTTATGATAGATTCCTTTCATGGAAGAATGTGTAAGAGCTATGAATAGCAATTAAGTTTTGTAACCACTTTTTCCTTCTTGTCAAGTTTGACTAGATGAGGGAGGGTGCACTAGTCAGAGCTATATATTCATGCATGTGAGGTGTTTGAAGATATAGCGAGAGTTTGAAGGCTTGAGAGAAGCTATTGTAGTCCCTTGAAGACAGTACTGTATTTTTTATTATGTGTTAATGAGAAGATAGTGATTGCTATTACTGAATTTCAGCTTGCTGGTCACTGCATTCAAGCTGTTGTTTGTGTAGATCATATTTCATCTTTTGCAGGGTTGATCTCATCTCTTGATATCTGGTGTTTGCAATTCTGAAGTTTTCCACTCAGCACTTTTGTTTATGCAGATCCGAAGCTTTGATTGTTGTTTCAATCTTTCTGTTTGAGTTGTAGTACAAATTATTTGAGTGCAGAGTGCTCCATCAGACTTTACCCCACATCCCTCTTGACTGTCTTTTTCTTGTTTTGCCATCTAGGTATGATTTATACAATACACCAGCATATAGATCCATCTTAAATTTGGATCTAACAAGCACCGAGAGGGATCAAGTTCATTGAGGTGCAAGTTTTTTCTTCTTATGTAAAAAGTAAAAAAATTTACACCTCAATAAATTTGATCCCTCGGTGCTTGATAGAGCCAGATTTAAGATGGATCTATGCTGGTTTTAATTTTTTATAGCTTTTGAGTAAAATTTAAAATTGAGCTGACATATGCTGTCCAATTTTTTATTTTTATTTTTGTTGTTGTCATGTACATGGCAACATCTCCCCCATACTGGTGTCTTCCCATGTCTTTTTCATTTGTTCCCATCTGTCCTTTCTATATCATGATTGGCTAACCATGGATTTGTCTTTGGCAGCATGAATATCCCTTAGCCATTCCTCTTAAATGGGAATTTCAATTAGGGCTTTGATATTGATCACCAGCCTTCACACTGCCTCATGATGTTTAAATATTTTTGATAGGACAACTGTTGCCAGCCTCATTGATGTGTACAGTCAGTCTGTGCTTTTCCTCCTATGCTGATTGTGTCCTTGTTAATTTGAATTTGTAAATATTGGATGCCTAGCTCTTGAAGACAACAGAACCAATATATATTGCCATTTATTTTTCATCTCATACAGTAAAGAGGCTAGACAGAAGGAATATAAACATAGTGCAATCACAACATAATGTGAAGACAGATTTGCAGATCATTCATCTTCTTTATTAGTAGGAAGCCAACATCATGACATGACAGCAGACAGACAACACTACATGGCTTGGCTCTGAGCATTTATCCTATCTTCAAATTTTCATACTCAAACATCACTACTTCCAAACATGTCATGCCTAATCTTTGCTACACTGGTTTGTTGCATGATTAACATCTATTCTTTATGCCAATTTACATGCTTACCTTCTGTTAACTGTAGTCTGTAGGCAGTTTTAGTAGTATTCCTGTGGTCCACATGTCCAGTGGTAACCCATCCTTGGTGGTAATGCAGGCTAATTTGGTGGTAGCCTGTTGTGTAAAAATTTTGAGTTTTCCCCACCCAGTTTCAAATTTCAGTGTTCGTGGTTTAATGTCCTCCCATTCATCATAACTGCCGCTAATGGAATTTATCTCATAAACTGAACAGAATTGAAACACTAGAGAAAATTACTAATTAATGAGCAGAATTATATAACTCAGCCACACACATGAAAATTTGCAGACTCAGATTTGTAGCTCAATGGCTCAGGAAAACCACCCGAACGGGAAAACCTGTGAGAGATGTTTTTATTAATTTCTTCTTGAAATGAAAAGTACAGCAGAATTATACAGTGTATGCAACTTAGCTCAACCAACAGGAGACCATCTTCACTGCCTCGAATTCTATGCTGTAGAAGCCTCGAATTCTGTGCATTCAATTTCTGGAAATTCGTGCCAAACTCAGACAGTACGGACTGTCTACACACAGTCCAGTTCCTTGAATTCTGTGCTCAGAAATAAATCAGTCTTCTTCTCGGTAATTGTGCCCACTGTACCAGCAGCACACAACCTTTAAATTTGTGCCTGCTCAGCCTTGAATTTCATGCTCTCAATCTGCCAGGAAAATTACTTCACAAACAGTATGGCCCTGTAAATAATGCTGCTGTTCCTCACCTCAAAAATCGTGCCAGTCTACAGGTAACACATGTCCAGCCTCTTCTCGATTTTTGTGCTCATTAATTGTTGCTGTATGGTCTTGGAATTTGTGCTGTTCTCATGCCTGGGAATTCGTGCCAGCAATTTTCTCTCTCAAGTTTGACCTCTCTTCTTCTCAAGGTAAGTTGACTCTCTCTTCTCCAATAGCTCATGGAATTAAGAATGAATGAATTTAATGGCTTCCCTTATCGTTTGGTTTGCCCCATGAGGGTAGTTGAGAGGTCTCAAGATCAAGGGCCCTAATTTAATCTTGAGATGAGAAAATGAATGGATGAGATTAATTCACTTTATCTCTACAATATAATTATTTTTTCTCAACCCCTCATAAATATTTCAAAAGTCACTTGATATCTCTAAAGTGACATTAATTACACATCTAATGTAATTAATGCAAGGGTCATGTCATTTCCCCCCCTTTAGTCGCTTATGCAAAAATCACTAGGGGAACACCTTCCTAGGTACAAAAAATCAATAGTCCCTCTTACTGAGGAAGGTGTTCAGCACCACTCCCAACTTGTCCCTGAATAAGACAAACTTGCCCCTCCCCAAAGACTTCGTCAGAATGTTTGCCACCTGCTCATCAGTGGAAATGTATTGCAACTCCACAGCTCCTCTCTAGAAATAGTCACGGATGAATTGGTACCTGATCTCATTGTGCTTTGACCTGTCACGGAATATTGGATTTTCAGAGAGTTGGATGCAACTTTGATTGTCATAGTAGATAACCGTAGGCCTCAGCTTTTGACCAAATAAATCCACCAACAACTTGCAAAGCCACAAGGCCTCACAACTAGCTTGACTTGCTACCATGTACTCAGCCTCTGTAGAACTCAAAGCAACAGACTTTTGCTTCCGAATGAACCACGACACTGCTGCTGAGCCCAAACTGAAACAACAACCGAAAGTGCTCTTTCGGTTCGTCACACTGCCTGCCCAATTTGAATCCGTGAAGCTAGTCAAACTAACACCATCTGTCCTCCTCTAGTCCAGACCATAATCCACTGTCCCAACAAGATATCTCGACACATGTTTTGTGCCTACCCAGTGCACTCTCCTGGGATCCACCATAAACTGATTGAGAGTGTTCATTGCGAAACATAGATCTAGCTTGTTGTTGACCAGATACATCAAAGAACCAATGAGCTGACGATATAAGGTCGGATCCACCAACTCTCCCTCAGAAGCATGAAGCTTCTTCCAGTTGGTGATCACCGGTGTGGCCATCGACCTGCAATCCTCCATTCGAAATCTCCTCAGAATATCAACTGCATACTTCCCCTGCCCTAGGAAAATATGTCCAGGCTCTTGTCAAACCTCCAATCCTAGAAAAAATGCATCAGCCCAATGTCAGTCATCTCATACTCTGAAGCAAGATCTCTCTTGCATGTTGTAATGAGCCTCTCCTCACCTGTAATGAACAAGTCATCCACATATAGCAGAAGAATGAGCGGATCATCACCAACCATGATGTAGTAAAGGTTTGGATCTGCCTCACTCTTTTGAAATCCCATCGACAACAAATAAGAATCTATCTTGGAGTACTAAGCTCTAGGAGCTTGCTTCAGCTTGTACAAGGCTTTTTTCAGCTTGTAAACATGAGACTCTCTCCCATGAATCTCAAATCCCTGTGGCTGCTCAACACACACCTCCTCCTGTAGAAGCCCATTGAGAAATGCGGTCTTCACATCCATCCAGTGGATCTTCCAACTCATCTCTGCTGCAATGGAGACCACTGCTTTGATCAAAGAGTAACGAGCAACCGGTGCCCCATTTTTCTCTAGAGTATATGGAACCGTCGACTATCTCTTGATGCCCTCCTGTGCACAAAACTCATTGAATGCATTGGAGGTATACTCACCCCCATTATCTGATCTCAACACCTGAATCCTCCTCCCTATTTGGTTCTCCAGAAGAGCTTTGAACTCTTGGAACCTCTACAAGACTTCTTTTGACTTCTTGCTTTTAAGAAAGTAGATCTAGGTCTTCCTGGAGTAGTCATCAATAAATGAAAAATAGTACTCAAAGCCAGTCAATGAAACAGAAGCCATAGTACCATATAAGTTAGAATGTATCAAGTCAAGTACTCTTGCTAATCTGCTGTCACTACTTGGAAAAGCAGTCTTGGTGAATTTTCCCAAAGCACACCCCTTGCATACATCACTGTGCTCTGTGCTGAACTTAGACAAACAAGTCCACATATCTCTCAACATCCGCAAAGCTGGATGATGCAAGTTAGCCATCCTCCTATGCCATAGCTCGCATAGATCACTGCTATTGATGTGTGCCAAAGCATGTAAGGGTTGAAACAAGAGCTTGTATAGTTTCCCACACTTGACTCCAATACCAAAAGAAATAGATGGTCTTCATGCCTTGGGAAAAATGTGCAGATGCCCATCAAGAAAGTACATCCCAAGTCCCCTATCCTCGATCGTGAAAACTGAAACCAAGTTCTTCTTTAGCCCAGGGACATACAAGACATCCCGCAAAGTCATGGGCTCCATGAACTCCCCCTGAAAAGTGATGGTCCCCAGCCCAATTGCTCTGACAACTGTGTCATCTCCCAACACCACCTCCAGATCCAATCTTGTCTGTGTAAACTCTGAGAACATATCCCGCACACTTGTCATATGGCTCGAAGCTCCACTATCAATGTACCAGGTGCATGTGGTGGTGGATGCACTCAAGGAATGGCCAACCAATAGTGAGTACTCTCTCTAATCCTCCATATCTGCTTTGGTAATGGATGCTCTCTCTGAATGACCAGCATAGAGAGAAAATTCTCTCAAATCTAGCTGCATATGCATCTACTAAAGCTACTGTCTGTTGCTTCTTCTTCTTCTTCTTGTTCGGGCATTGTCCAGCATAGTGCCCAAACCCCTGACAAGCAAAGCACTCGACTTTGCTCAAATCTTTCTTCTGTCCACCCTGTTGCTTAGTTCCACCCTGCTTGGGACCCTTCTTAGACTTCTTCTTCTTCCCCTTTGCCGACAAAGCAACATTCTCTTCATCAACCCTACTATGCGATGAGCTACCCTGCACATATCATCTCCGGGTCTCCTCCTGAACAAAGTCATCCCAAAGATGATCCCAAGAAGGCATGTTCTCTCTAGCAACAATGGCCTCCACAAATACAACCCATGGCTTGGCCACGCCATTCAAGGCTCTCTGCACTAGCTCACTACCCTCAACCTTCTCTCTAATAGCTCCAAGCTCATCTCTTACCTGTGTAATCCCGGTGAGGTAGGAAGTCACATTTTCAGATTTGGCCATCCTTATGCTTTTCAACTTCTCTCTCAGTACCATCTTCCGATTTTCATTGGAATTCTGGTACAACTTGGTGAAGGTATCCCACATCTCATAGGCATGATCTTTACCAAATACATGAGGAATGACATGGTCCTTCACTGCATCAAGTATTATCCTCTTAGCCTTGATATCTTTCTTGTTAAAGGCTGCCAACGCTGCTGCATATATAGAAGCGGGTACCTACACTGAATTAGCTTGCGTGCTATTCACTATATCCCACAACTCATTCTCCTGCAAAATCAACACTATCCTTGCTTTCCAAGGAGTGAAGTTGGCTGCCCCATCCAACCTGTCCTCTATCCTCAAACCAGTGGCCATCTCACTGAAAATGAAAGCTCAACAAATCTGCATGGTGAAAAAAAATAGGTCTCCCTCAAGTCTGAAAATCACAGTCAATAATTCTGCCCCTCTTCTCTTTGACCAAGCTTTGATACCATGTAAAATTTTTGAGTTTTCCCCTAAGTTGCACTGAAGCGGATATGGAAACGAATACAGATATGGGGGGGAGGGGGGGGGCGGAAACCGATACGACAAATATTCAAAAAAGCTAGATACGATACAATGGAGAAACGACATATATATATATATATCGTCATCATTATAAATATTATCATTGTCATCATAATCATCATAATATTATCGTTGTACATGATCATCACCGCCTGACACTACTATCGAAAACTTTTAACTAATATCATTTGAATCCTCATGCTCATAGTTAGAGTCATCATCTATGTCCTCAACAAAAGTAGATCCAAAATAGGGATCCCGAGCCTGGCTTGATTCCCTTGGGCTTGAAGGCACCTGTCCAACACCAATGTTCACATCCTCTGGCTATGGAAGTGGGTCCAAGTCCATCCAAGACAGAGGAGTTCAACAATCAGCACCACCAACATCAAGGTACATAGAGGGGTTGATGTGCTTGATTGAATGTCAATCCCATACCCTCACATATGATAGAATCCAGTGGCAACGTTGCAATCCTGAAATCCTGAAAACTGTTAAGTTTGTTGAATTTTGAATGAGATTAAAAATTCTAGTTTTTGCATATGAAGTCCGATGAAGTTGGAACCACTCTCAAACATCTTGAAACAATTAATGGTAATGTTAAAAATTTAAGTTAAAGGATAGAAAATGAAATATAAGGAGAATGGGATTAATATTAAATTTAAGAATTTAATATTACCATTTCCCTGAAATGTATCCAAAACCCTTGAAACGTATCCGTACCAATCTGAACGTATCAGGGACGTTCCAAGGCTGTATCTCCTCCGTTTCTGGATCCGAAACGGGGAATGGCGTTTCACCAAGGTTGCTTCGGCATTTCCGGTAACTTAGGTTTTCCCCGCCCGGTTTCAAATTTCAGTGTTCATGGTTTAATGCCCTCCCATTCATCATAACTGCTGCTAATGGAATTTATCTCATAAACTGAACAGAATTGAAACACTAGAGAAAATTACTAATTAATGAGCAGAATTAAATAATTCAGCCACACACATGAAAATTTGCAGACTCAGATCTGTAGCCCAGTGGCTCAAGAAAAACCCCCAGAGGGGAAAACCTGTGAGAGAGATGTTTTTATTAATTTCTTTTTGAAATGAAAAGTACAGCAGAATTATACAGTGTATGCAACTTATCTCAACCAACAGGGGACCAACTTCACTGCCTTGAATTCTGTGCTGTAGAAGCCTCGAATTCTGTGCATTCAATTTCTGGAAATTCGTGCCAAACTTAGACAGTACGGTCTGCCTACACAGAGTCCAGTTCCTTGAATTCTGTGCCCAGAAATAAATCAGTCTTCTTCTTGGTAATTGTGCCCACTGTATCAGCAGCATACAACCTTGAAATTCGTGCCTGCTCAGCCTTGAATTTTGTGCCCTCAATCTGCCAGGAAAATCACTTCACAAACAGTACGGCCCTGTAACTAATGCTGCTGTTCCTCACCTCGAGAATCGTGCGAGTCGACGGGTAACTCGTGCCCAGCCTCTTCTCGATTTTTGTGCTCGTTGCTGCTGTAAGGTTTTGGAATTCATGCTGTTCTCATGCCTGTGAATTAGTGCCAGCAATCTTCTCTCTCAAGCTTGACGTCTCTTCTTCTCACGGTAAGTCGACTCTCTCTTCTCTAGTAGCTCATGGAATGAAGAATGAATGAATTTAATGCCTTCCCTTGTCTTTTGGTTTGCCCCATGATGGCAGTTGAGAGGTCTCAAGATCAAGGGCCCTAATTTAATCTTGAGATGAGAAAATGAATGGATGAGATTAATTCACTTTATCTCTCCAAAAATAATTATTTTCTCTCAACCCCTCATGAATATTTCAAAAGTCACTTTATATCTCTAAACTTTAAAGTGACATCAATTACACATCTCATGTAATTAATGCAAGGGTCATGTTATTTTCCCCCTTTTAGTGACTTAGGCAAAAATCACTAGGGGAACACTTTCCTAGGTACAAAACATTGACACGTTGGTACTTAATTGGTAACTGGCAGTACTCTGTGGGCACTTGCACTGTTTCTTTTGCCAATAATTTATTGTGAGAAAATATTTGCATGAATATTGTTTTTTTATGAAAGTAGTTTTCCTTCGATTTTATGGTCAATCATCAATGCCTTTCCATGGTTTGTCCAATGCTGAAGGTTTTTAATTATATGGGCCTTTTTCTTTGAATTTTCTGTCAAATATGGATTTCCTTCAAAGCAGCTGAGAATGGGAAGTTCTACTGTTGCATTTTCTTTTCTACCACTTTGTTTTTCTCATCAAGACATATTTTTTAAGACAAATTGCAGCAGCAAATCCATTGGTCTTGACAGTTTGTCTTTTTTTGACGATGCTTTCTATTAACTCTATGCGGAAAGTGTCCCCTTCCCCAATATGGGAACGTGGCAATGTAGTGTATCTGGCTTACAATACTTGAGGAAGATCCCTTTTGCTAAGAGGCTGTGGGTGGGTGTTATCTATTCCACCAATGTCGCCCAGGACTTGCTCTGCTCTCCAATTGCTTGAAAGGGTTTGCTTGCATGGGTGAGATGGGCCACAAGGGGCAAAGCATGCCTGTGGGGTGATTTCAACATTGGCCATGGTTATGAAAACCCCCAAATTTACCATCTAACCAAGCTTCTGTTGACAGTTAACAGATTTTCACAGTCTACTGATGGTGAAATGAAAGGTATTCGGTAAATTAGAGTCACAAATTGGTTGCAATTCAGTTAATGGAAGAGGAGCACTAGAAACTAGAAAGCAACAGTCATTAGGAGGAACTAGAAAGCCAATAATCCTGTTAAAATAGTACAACATATTATAGGCTGTTATTTATTAGATGGGTACCATTTGATATACAGAAAGATGTCGTGGTACTCTAGGTGTTTGTGCTATAGTTCAGGATGGTTGGTTTTATTTGGTGCCAAGTTTTCATTGAAATAGTTAAAGATCCATATGAACAAGATTTACCGGTTTATTAGTTCTAGCTGCTAGTTTCTGATGCATTCATTTGAATTTGATCATATGAATGAGATGAAGGTGTTATTTCATAGGATGTAGACATCTGGTGTTCATGATTTTGCGAAAGGAGGATGGTGGCAGTCAGCTTATGGAGAAACAATGAAAATGATCAGTAACTCTGCACGTGTTAGTTGTATGGGACAAATTGAACACTTGTTAGTTTTTGAGTGGAGGAGCTCGGACATGTACTTCTGCATCGGCGGTGTTTAGCATATGGAAGTGTCTGAGCAACACTCTCTAGGTGAACATTTTATAAAGTGA
The DNA here is from genome assembly GCA_027924585.1 of Larix kaempferi. Taxonomy (NCBI): domain Eukaryota; kingdom Viridiplantae; phylum Streptophyta; class Pinopsida; order Pinales; family Pinaceae; genus Larix; species Larix kaempferi. The sequence continues at coordinate 34,465,453 of BSBM01000217.1, forward strand.
TTTTTATAAAGCTTGAGTGACTTAAGTGATTTAAGTCATCTTGATGAGAAATTTGTTAAATTTTAAATGTAGATCTGATTTGATAGCAGTAACAGTCTTTTTCAAAACTTTAGCAGACTTCTAGCATTTGATTCTCAGATTATAAGACCCCAGTAAGTAACACAGTCATCCACAAGAACAAGAACACAGATTTTTTTACCTTGGGGAAACCTTTTCAAGAATAAAACCCCAGCAAAGAATATCTTCCTTAATATGAGATGACTGAATTTACATGAGCAGAATTTTACATCAAAATAAACTTGCCTCTAGGGCAAATATGCCAAGAGAACATGAAGGAGAATATTCCAAGCTGATGTAAGCCCCCTGGTAGATGATGTCAGCCCTGATTTAGGACTATTTATACTTGCTGTCAACTTGTAGCAGCCCCTTCTAGCCTGTAGCAATCCTGTAGCAGCCCCTTAGGGCTAGGTCTGATCCTGGTCACTCTGTAGCAACTCCTCTTAGGCATGATCTTCCCTCCGTCACTCTGATAAGATTGGATCTGAGCCAAAGCGGCTCGATATAGGGATGAATCTTCCCACGGCTGCCCTCCTTAGGGCCTAAACAAACTACGGCTGCTCTCCTGGAAGAACAGACAGCCCACGACAGCCCTAGTTTGGGCTTAATCTGTCCCCAACAGCCCTGTTAGGGCTTCAATACAATTTGGCAGCCCTAAACAGGGCTTTAATTGACCACTGCAGCCCTGTTTAGGGTAGGAGTAGACTTCGACAGCCTTCTTTGGAGCAGCAACTGACCTCAGCCCCTTTTTCGGAAGAGAAAACAGGACCCTCGGCCCTTTTCTTTAAGAGAAGACAGCTTATGGAAGCCTCCTGGAAGAGAAGGTAGAGCTTGGCAGCTAGAAGAGAAATTGTCCTGAAGGAGACGACAGAATGGAAAAGAAGAAAAACAGTCCTGTAGAAGATCCAGTCCTTGGAGAAGAAAACTGAGATGAAGGAGATGATGAACAGTAGCTGCAAGATGCCCCAACGAATTCCTTGAATAGAAAGTGAGGAATGAATTGTGATGATGATCATTTCAGTTGAATGTTGAGAGGGTTCTTCTTTTATATCTTGCCATTGGGTGTCTTCCGTAAGTCAAGGAGTCAAAATAATAATATAAAATTCATTGGTTAAGCCCCTTTTAACACCTTTATCACCTTAGTTGGGGTTCATTGTGAGCTTTTGACCCACCTTCTTTGGGTAAGTCACCCTTAGACAAATCCTTAGCCCCTTCTCTTGGTATCCATGGTTCACATGTGCCAATTCAAGTACATTGTCATATATAAGGAAGATATTCTTTGGTTGTCTCGTTCTCCCCACTAACACCAAGATCATGTGCTAGGTACTTCAACAAGGGGTGGCCAATCCCTTGAGAAGGTCCCATAGCCCCAATGACCAAGGGGGGGAGTGCTTCACTTGCCTAGACCGGTCTAGGGCTTGTAGTGATGACCTGGTAACTAACCAGGTGCCTCACCTCCAGGATGCATCAAGTTGACCAATGTCAACTACTTGGTAACTGACCAAGTGCCTCAGTCCCAGACTGCATTGTGTTGATCCTCAGTCCCAGACTGAGTCAAGATGATCAACTTCCTAGTAACTGACTAGGTGCCTCCATTCTCCTAGAGAATGGCTCTCAGCCCCGGGCTGAGCTTTAGTTCCAGACTAAATCAAATTCTTGGTAACTGACCAGGTGCCTCCATTCTCCCAGAGAATGGCTCTCGATGTTGCTCAAAATCAACAAGATTAAGTCACGACTGTTGATCTAGTGTGGCCAAGATCTAATCTTGACCATTGAGATCTAGGAGAATGTGAAGAGTCATTAATTAAATTATAAAAGAGACCTAAGGAGAGTGGAGAGACACGATTTTTTGAAAGAGTTTTTGGAGAGCCAAAGAGAAGAAGAGGAGAGAACTTCAGCAAAGGAAGAGGGCACAAATTCCAAGGAGAGGAAGGGTGCACATCTTGAGAAAAGGTACAGCAAGCTTGTGCATAGAAATCGAGGTCGTACGGCCAGTTTTGGAGAGGCTGTACAACAGTCTTTCATGCAGGCTATATAGTCACAAATCTGTAGTCTGTGCAGCATGAATTTTGAGGGCTGTACAGTTGGGTTTAGCACATGTGAGAGGCACAGGAACCAAGGTGGATGTTAATCTGATTTTGACAGTCCGTACAGGCTATGCAGCAAAATCTGGGCCCGATTTTGATGTGGGCATGGTTTATGAGGTGCATTTATTGCTGCTTTGTTTTGCTGTAACTTCCACATTTTTTTTTCTCCGTGGGCTTTGGAGGGACAGGTAGCACAGATTCTAGTGCAGGTGGCAGGGAAGCTTTTTGGTTCAAAGGGAGCAGCTACAACAACGGATGATGTGGTGGGATTAGAGACGGATCTAGGAGGAGGTTCTTCTAGAAGTAACTTCCTCACTAAGAGGGAGTGTCAGTTTTTGAGTGGGGTCGCTTGGACAAGTACTTCTACATTGGCGGTGTCTAGCATGTGGAAGTGTCCGAGCGACATTCTCTAGGTGAACACTTTATAAAGTGACTTTTATATTTAATGACTTAAGTGACTTTTGTAAAGTTTAATCAACTTAAGTGATTTAAGTCATCTCAATGAGAGATTAAGTCACGATTGTTGATCTAGTGTGGCCAAGATCTAATCTTGACCGTTGAGATCTAGGAGAAGGTGAATAGTCATTAATTCAATTATAAAAGAGACTTAATGAGAGTGAAAAGACACGATTTTTGAGAGTTTTTGGAGATCCAAAGAGAAGCAGAGGAGAGAACTCGCAGCAAAGGAAGAGGGTGCAAATTCCAAGGAGAGGAAGGGTGCACATCCTGAGAGAAGGTACAGCAAGCTTGTGCACAGAAATCGAGGGGCCAGTTGGTTTTGGAGAGGCTGTACATCAGTCTTTTATGCACACCGTACAGTCACAAATCTGCAGTCCGTACAGTACAAATTTTGAGGGCTGTACAGCTGGGTTTAGCACGCGTGGGAGGCACAGAAAACGAGGCAGCTGTTAATCTGATTTTGACAGCCTGTATAGGCTGTGCAGCAAATATTGGCACGATTTTGATGTGGGCATGATTTACGAGGTGCATTTATTGCTACTTTATATTGATGTAAATCCCACATTTTTTTTTTCTCCGCGGGTTATGTAATAAAATTTCTATCATTTACTGGTTTTCCCTTTGGGGTTTTTCCTGGGGCATTGCCTGTAAATTAACGTGTCAAATGAATGTGATGAATGTGTATTTCCGCTGTGCATTTTTCAGTTTATATCTCAATGTATTTCTGCTCATAAATTTTAGATTTGAATGCTCATAGATTTCCGTGCATTAATCTGTGATTAAGTGATTTATTGGAGGTTGAAATCAGATTTGGGTTATAGAGAAAATTCAACAATACTAACCTTTGAGTGGGTAGGTAATCAACATATTTTTCAACTATTTTTCCTGTATCAATCAGTAGAGAACATAATTGCATTCTATTGATGCATAGGCCTAATCCACTTAAAAAGGAAGTGCAACATCAAGGGTACTAGAAACAATGACTCTGCCAATGGCCCAAGGCCCAATTTGCTTTCTTGTTTGGCCATGTTCATGCCATGTTCATGAGGAAATGAACTCACAAATCCCATCCTCAATGCCTTCTAAGCATTTATTAGTACCAGAGTGTAACGCAGAGTGAGCATGAATGCTAATCACTTGTTTCAGGACTCAATTCTTTTGAGAGAGATTTTTGCGGCAATATCAAAATAAATATCTGAATATGCAGCGCTTTTGCAGGGATAGAGACAATTTTGTAACCGAGAATCTTTTATAGATGTATTGCTGCATGGTTATCACCCAATTTTTCACAAGGGTTTAAGCAAGTCACAGTTGATTGTTCCTCTAAAGGCATATTTGATGTTCAAGTTTTCTGATTTATATAGATTGGATGTATTGCTGCATGGTTATCACACAATTTTTCAAAAGGGTTTAAGCAGCTCATAGTTGATTGTTCCTCTAAAGCCATATTTTAATTTGAGGCTCAAGTTTTCTGAGTTATATAGCTTGGATGTATTGCTGCATGGTTATCACCATTTTTCACATGGGTATAAGCAGCTCACAGTTGATTGTTCCTCTAAAGGCATATTTGAGGCTCAAGTTTTCAGAGTTATATAGATTGGATGTTCTTAGTAGATTATCATTTCTATTTTGCAAGTGCTTGGAATGATTCGGTTAGGAGCCTTTGAGAAGCAACAAAGGTCCAAGGAAAAACCTGAATGATAATTTGACAAAGGAAATGCATATAATGCATGGAGGTATCCCTGCACGCATTGTTATGTATTTATACAGCCAATTTAGTAAATCTTCAGTATCTTGAACCACAGTTCTCTCTTGAAATCCTTTTCCTTTTACAACTTGTTGAAGGAATTAGAGGTCTTCTGCTCCTATGGCCTTTCATTAATGGGGTAGAAGGTAAAACCATGCAGAGAAACATTTCCAGTATTTTGGGGTTAACTATTTCAAGGCATCCTTTGTGCACGTTCTATCAAGTTTTTTACTATAAGTTTCATGTTGTGTTTTATTTTTCCTTTTATATTTTTTCATTATTATTTTGGTAAATATTCTATTTTGAGGGAGAGAATGATGTCATCCTTTTCAGATATATCTTCATATTACTGAAGATACTATACTGATAATCTTCAGATAGCAGAACCTTTAAGAGCGATGATCACGGGAGTTCCTTTGGAAGATGCTCGCCATCTCGCTCAACGTTATGATCGAATGCGACAAGAAGCTGAACTACAGGTCTCTTTTTGATCTGAGAAGTATGTTGTATCTGAAATTTTAGATTGCTCATAATTACTTGATTTTGTCAAATCTTTCATGTAGTAGGTACTTGAAGATTTTAGAGAGGGGAGTGGGTTAATCCAACGTTCACCCACTCTTGATCTTATTACCATTGTTGAATATTGTATACAAACAGACAGCTGAAGTTGCAAGACGACAAGCAAGGGTTAGAGAGGTTCCAGGCAACCCTGAAAATGTAATGAAGTTGCAAGCAGCTGAAGCCAAGATGCAAGAGCTGAAGGCCAACATGGCAGTTTTGGGAAAAGAAGCTGCAGCTGCAATGGCAGCTGTTGAGTCACAACAGCAAAGGCTGACACTTCATCGCCTTATTGCTATGGTATGCTTGTCCATTCAGTACAACTTTTGTTTCCCTGCTTTTGAAAAATTTAATTTAGTTCTCATCAACATGCTCTGATTAGGTGGCTATATTTTCTAGGTTGAAGCAGAGAGTGCACACCATCGAAGAATTGCACAAATCCTTGACGAGGTTCAAGCAGAGGTATTATCCTATACTGGCAGGCAACTGGCTGGCCTGAAAAAATGTATTCAACAAATTCCATGCGATTATTTCATTGTATATGACTAGATCTTGTTGGAGTTTTGGAATTATGACTGGTTCAGTACCACATTGTGATCCGTGGTTGTCTTCACAGATGGTTTCAGAAAGACAGCGGATTGAATCTGCACCTCCTACAGTAGATAATAATCTCATAGCTCCGACTTATGAGTTCAATGTGAATGGGAGTCGTACAGCGCAGGCTTCATCTTTAGATAGATCTGTTGAGAAAGCTATGTATTTCTTGGCAGAGGTGAGCTGCATATTTCTTTTACTCATAAATATGCAGAAAAATGACATGCTGCATGGCCTAGACATTTGGCATTCTGAAAGTTCAAATCTACCTCTTATTTACTTACAGGCAATGCATGCATTCGAAGCTGAGTCAGAGGGTGAGCTGAGTTTGGCAGTTGGTGATTATGTTGTTGTTCGACAGGTTTGGTCTCATGCCCATCTTACAGGTTACATAGTTTTAAAAATTTGAACAGTTTTGTGCAAGGATCATCAAATCATTTTTATGAAAGTATCTGTGCTGTGTATTTGATCAGTGGCAAACATTTTGTGATGAACTTGTTGTAGAGTAGCACTTTTATGTATTGATTTTGGAAAAGACTTGTAAGCTGCATGGGCATATATAAATCTAATGCTAACCATTAGTTTGTTCCTAAGTGACTTCAGGTGTTATTGGTCAACACAAAAGTCTAAAGCAGAGTTTTAAAAATCGGTGAAATCGGAATCGGAATCAGCCGATTCACCGATTTAAGGCCAGACTGGTCTCCAAATCGGATCGGAGGACCGGTTCGGTACTGAACCGGCCGATTCGGTACCGAACCGGCCGATTCGGTATCCAATCGGCTGGTTCAGTACCGAACCGGTCCGGTCCACCGATTTTTTGGTGTGGGCCCGTGGGCCATTAAAAATGGTTTTTTGATTTTTTTTTTGAATTTTTAACCTATATCCCCATGGTGCTGTAGTAATTGGTGATATTAATGGTAATGTTAAATTCTTAAATTTTTAACATTACCATTAATTGTTTCAGGATGTTTGAGAATGGTTCCAACCTCATCGGACTTCATATGCAAAAAGTAGACTTTTAGATCCCATTCAAAATTCAGCAGACTTAATAGTTTTCTGGATTTTAGGATTGCAAGGTTTCCACCAGATTCTATCATGTATGAGGTTATGGAATGGGCATTTAATCAAGCACATCAACCCCTATATGTACCTTGATGTTGGTGGTGTTGATTGTTGAATTCCTCTGTCATGACCTTAATAAAAATGTACTCTTCACTCATGCAAAATCACGTATCAAGCATCGAAAGCTTTTTCTACGTTATTTTAGTGATTGGATTAGGAAGTTTCATCAAAATTGTAGTGTGTTGAGTCGTTGACTAATGTCCTTGGAGGATCAACTTTGAAATTCGAGTTAGAGGCAAGGGCTAGAGCCTAGAGGAGGCAGGCATAGGGTGCTATTGATGAATAGGATCCCAATATTGGCAATGATTCGTTGACATGTATGATTGATGATTTATATTTCACATTCATTTTTGTAAATGTCTTTGCTAATTTATTAATTTAATATATATATATATATATATATATATATATTGCATTTCCTCATTTCCACAATTTTGGGGGGTCACGTTTCCCCTGTTTCGTCCTCGTTTCCCCGTTTCATGCAACTTAGGTTGAAGCTGTTCAAACCCTCGTACAACAATTTTGAAGCAAACATGTGCCTGTTATGACCTTTGCAACAGTAAAAAGTCATGAAAATCACCTTAAAGGCTAAAAATAAATTGTGGGCAGTACTGTGGATGAAAGCAGCCCTAAACAACAAGTATAGGTGCTCTTTGGCCTTCAAACAACAGGTCTGGTTCATAACAACAGTCCTGAAATCTTGAAAATGTTGTTTTTCTTTAAAATCTAAATATTTTATGTATTTTTGAGTAAACCGATTCATTAAATTCAAATCGGCCGATTTATGACCGATTCATTACCGATTCCGAGTTGACCCTCGACCGATTCCGAGTCTGATTTCGATTTTTCAAACATTAGTCTAAAGCTAGCAAGGTGATCTGAAAAATACTAACTGGCCAGGACCTGGGAAAAAACTGTAGAATCTGAATGATAAACCTGTGATAACCTATAGTTGGTATTGGAGGTCTTTTGATTTCTCTTGGAAATTCGCTGAGCTTGAACCTTAGTTATCTCTTGGAATTCTTTTCCTTTTACATGTTGATTATTCCTTTTCTTGAGCCTAAATTACTAATTAGTAGATTCAACACTTTTCTATTGGAAACATGTGCGAAGATTAATGCTCCATAAGATTCCATTATTTTGTGTCTATAATTAGTAGGAATGACTTGTGCCTTTCTCCTTGACGATGCATGCAAAGAAGTGCTTACTTGAGGCTGAAGATAGTCATGCTTAAATTAGAAGTTGTTCAAGATTAGAGGATAAGGTCTCTAGAGTCTAAATCAGCATGCCAAATTCCGATCACCACCTGCATAAATTAAGAGCAGATCCTCTTTTGGAAAAATTTCCAAAATGCTAATTAAGAGCAGGACTTCAATCATAAAAAGGGAGTAGACAGAAATCAACAACGATGCATCTTTAGTCATTCTTTCTTCTGCTTTTCACTCTTTGCTTCTTCCTTTCTTGTATGGGTTTCTCAGCGGCATTAAAGTGTTTTCATAGGTCAAAGCTCTGGCACAATTCTTCTGTAGATTATATTTCCAAGAATTTTGCAGGGATAAGGATTCTACAACTCTGATTATTGAAGAAGATAAATCATTCTTTTTCTCCTTCCCACTCTCATTTGAGTCTCTTGAGTCTGCCTCCTTCAAGTATGATTGTCTTTTAGTGGTTATTCGGGATGCGGCCCTTATCTCTTACCCCAGGTCCCTAATACCACCAGCACCGCCACCCACTTCTCTAAGTCCAATTCCTGTCCCATGAACAAGTGGTATGGCGAGCAGTGCAAAAACTTTCATAAACACCCGTTACACCCTCTTCCATATTCCCACCTCCTACAATTCGATGTGGAAATCCTATTAATCTTTCTTCCATTGCAAGAAAGACCTCTTCATAACTGAGAGGAGATGCGAATTGCATTCCTTTCTTCGCCACTCCCCAAATATTTCTGGTTTACTGTTTTCCCCTGGTGCTTGAGCTTGTCTATTGGTCTTCACCCTCATTCCATGTCACTCACACTACCACTCTTTATGATGTTCCTGGTCCACCCGCTATCCTAGTCACAGACCCCCCATCCTCGTGCTACGTTCTACTATACCCATACTAAGGAGGCAATTTGGGAATTGAATACTAGCAGGGCTTTGTATGAAGAGGAGTTCTAGGCAAAGTTATTAAAACATGGTATATGCCCTTTAGTGCATCACATCGCTGATATGTTCAACCATGTAGTTCACAAAGGTTTCCCACCGGCTTGGTTTCGCCATATCATCCACCCTATTCACAAATCAGGTCCTAGTGCAAATCCAAATAACCATAGGATGTCTATGGCGAGACATACATTCTCGAAGCTCTATGCCACCTCCCTTCATTTGCAATGATTTGAGGAGCTCAAGAGGAGGAATCTTTGGGGTAGGGGTAAGCAGGTTTAAGACCAGGTTATCAGATGATGGATCATATCCTTACTTTGTGGGCCATCATTGACGAGGCAAGACATTGCATTTTGAAAGTCTTTTGTTGTTTTGTAGACTTTCATAAAGCTTTTGACTCAATTATGTAGGAAGCCTTGTTCTAGAGGCTCAGAGACATTGGCATCTTAGAGATTTTGATAGCCGTTATTATGCAGCTCTACAAGGCAGTCCTTTGCCACCTTTGTACAACACACGAATTATTAGACCGCATTAGGAGCACCATTGAGGTGAAGTAGGAGTGCCCCCTATAACCCACTTTATTTGGGATCTATGTAGATGAGTTCGAGGCCTTCTTGCATGAGCACATCCAACCAAGTGATAGTTGTCTACTCCCCCATGTCCTAATCTCCATACTCCTCTTTGTTGACGATGTGGTTCTCTTAGCTTGCACACCGAGGGTCTTTAGAAATAGTGGGATGTTCTTGCAATTTTTTGTGACCTTCAGGAATTGACAATTAACCTTGGGAATACCAAGGCAATAATGTTCAATTGCTTGATGAAGTCTCTTTCCACTTTTTCTTCAAGGGGGTGGAGGTCGAGGTTACCATGACATACAATGATCTTGGGGTTCAATTTTCGGGGCCTAGATTTGGGTTGAGGCAAGCCCTTCAACTTCGAGTGAAAAAGGGGTATGGCTCTTTTGCTCTTATTGAGAGACACTGTTTCTAGCACCATTTTCAGGACATATCATTCATATTGATATTATAAAATCCATCATTAGACCCACAATTTTGTATGGTTTAGAGGTTAAAGTGTTGATTCTATTCAAGTCAAATTGGGCTTGCACCAAGAGAGTTCAAACCCCCTTACTCCGCCGCATTATCCGATGCATGCGAACAACCACCCAACCCATTGTCCAGGCAAAGTTTGCAACATACCCTTTCCAGATTGAGACTATCTTTAGATTGATAGAGCTATTGCATCCCATTTAGAGATTTGCTAACTTTGTGTTAGGTAGAGATTGGTGCACATGTCTTATTGATTTTCAAATGCCCTCACCCAATTGGCCCTCCCTTCTAGGAGGGCGAGGTGTGGTATTCATAAGCTTCATGTCTTCTTCAATTACTTGGCATATTGATAAATCACCTTCCCCCCTTCAGGTACGCGATAGATGTCCTTTCCCATCAGTTGCCTAATAAGCAAGAGATGAACGAGATTATCACGGAGGATACTTATAGACAATTTATCTAGGTTACCTAGATTGCCCCTCTTGCGGGTTTGAAACTCAAGAGGGCATTTTATGTAGAGCATTTCCTGGAGCTTAGAGACTGCCTCATAGTATGACTACCTTACATGCTTTGACATTGGATGTAAAAGCTTATTATCCCCTAGGCTAGTTTAGGGTGGGATCATATTAGCTTCAGGTGGAAGCTGAGCACTATATACTGTGGGAGGACAATCTATGCTAGATCTTCATCTACCATATGCGACCGATAGAGATAAAGGAGCACTTTATATTTAGATGCCTCAACACTATAAGATAAGATAAGATATGGATCGATTCCACTGTAGGGAATCACATAACACCCGCTCCGCCTTTTTCCAGTATCTAGACCAACAATGTGTGGTGTTATTCTTGAGAAAGGCACTCAGGTTCATATCTCACATCCTTTGCCCCATCATTCTTTTGGACACTACCGAGAGTATTACACGTTTCTTTTTGGTGTTGCTTGTTGGTAGGGATACCAGGAGGTATGTAGAGTGCAACAACATTCCACTCCCCGGATGGCTAGAGGAAATGAATATAATAATGAGGGGTATTTGGCATAGACCCTTAGAAATATTCATAACAAAGTATAGATACATGAGTATCATTATATTGAGATATATTGGATGTTGAGGATTGTATTGTACTAGCATGGATTGTGGAGTGATTCCTTCCACAAGGAGTAATTGATGGTGCTACCCTACCTTTAGGGTTTGCTCTATATTCTTGTGTTGTCTATTGTGTGGATTCATTTTTGTTATTCTTAAGTTACGGGTTTATCTTTTATCTTTTATTTGCTAAGCTTCACTACAGTGATATCAGAGCTCTTTCTTGGGCAAGCAAGTAGAAGAAGGTAGATAAAAGATAAACCCTTAAGAATAACAAAATGCATCCACACAATAGACTACATGAGAATATATAGAGAACTCTTAAGATAGGTTAACACCATCAAATACTCCTTATGGAAGGAATCATTCCACAAGCCATGCTTGCTACAATACAATACTCTAACATCCAACATATCTCAATACAATGATGCTCGTGTATTTTTACTTTCTTATGAGTATTACTTGGTGTATATGGCAACTACCCCTCATTATTATATTCATTTCCTTTAACTACCTAGTGGGCCTATCTATTATCCACCAACTACTGAGTGGGCTTATTCCATGATTATAGCCACATCACATTCATTCTCCACCTTGGCTACCTCCTTAGGTACCCCATATTATCCCCCCTATGTACATTACATTGTCAATTTAACCATTTGACAAGTAAAACTATTATAAGTGGGGTGGCCAAACAATCAAGGGACTAACTTAATTGTGAGCTTTTAAAGAACTTGTTGACTCGTTATGGTGAGGATGCTCAGCTAAATATTGAGGTGAATCTCATTTAATTTGCATGATATGCACATGAAATGTAGAGAATATAACAAAAAATGAACATTGGACCTGAACATTGCCTTCGTAAAAACCTTGGAAACAACCATGATTGTACATAGATAGTGGTTTATGTTGGTCAATTCATAGAAGAGAGACAATGACTCATGATTCTAGCAAGACATTTATAACATAGTCAACCTATTACCAAACAACCATGGTTTATAGAAGATATCAAACTGTAAGAGTCTGCCTAAGACAGACAATGCATGCACGACCCAATGCCCTATGGTATAACCAGTATGATAAATTAACCTTGGATGACATCAAGAAACAAGCAAGAACCATAAACCATTCGACTAAAGCGTTAACCCTTAACATCCAACAAACTCGTTTTCCATGAGAATTAAGGGTTACCTAATTATTGGTGGGTGGGGCCGATTTGCAGAGGTCACCATGAACCACATGTTGTTGACATGTCGCTCCCAGGATTGATGCATAAATGGAGGGTAGATGAAGTAGCAATAATGGTTACAAGTGGAATGGTAAAGAGTGATGAGCAGATAAACATGTACAGTTCCATTGAGAGAAGCATAGGTACCTTTGGCATTTAGAGAATTCTGGAAATGTTTGTTCTATCATTGTCACTCAAGGCTTCATTGTGGTTGGTGGCTTTCAACCATTGACGCCTTGAAAGTTAATATTTATAGCAACTCATGCTCCCTACACTGTCAGATGGGCAATCTAATTGACGACTTACATCATTCAACCATGGATCAAAGAAACTTTTGGAGTGGATATAGAGAAGGTAAGAGTGGGTTTGTGGGATGTCATCAACGACCTTGTGAAGTCTGCTCAATCAAATCTTGACATTGCCCACCATCAAAACCATGGATAGGCACTGATTAATATAGCAAAATTTTCCTTATATTTTACTTTTTATTTTTAATATTATTTTATTTTCAGGTATGACATTGACACTCCTTTCTGATCCAGTGTGTCCCATCACCATGTACTCAATAGATACTATGTTGGGTTCTACCAATCTAGAGAGGCCATCCCATGAATGTGACATGAGGATGGTGAGGTAGATGATTGAATATAGGTGCAAGAGTGAGGACATGGTATAGGTGTGACAGATAGGGTACAATCTTGAGTGGCTTAGGTTAGAACAGTAGATGTGACAATCAATGTACCACCTTGCATAGATAAATACAAACCACATTAAATAATGATGGTTCATGGCCAGACTCCCAAGTCATCAAAACAATCATAGGGTTGAGCAAATCAAACATTGCCAGTTGTTGCCTTAGGACCATTCTCTGCCATGTCTTCAGGTGACTTATTGATGTAATTATATACAATAAATAGAAATGACGTTAGTCATGAAGAGGGGTAATTGGGAGCACGTCACATTTGTCATGAAGAGGGACACTTACGAGCACATTGAGTGTATCACATCAGAACTTTGATCTCGATAACCTGCCAAGTCGATACAAATAATATAATATATATCTCTTTGCTACAAACCTTTTCTAAGGCAAAACCTTTTGGATTCACCTTGCTCCTCATTGCCTTGCCCTAGTAAGCCTTAACCCCAGGGAACATTCCCTCTTGAGTGGGAGAAGAGCCAACCTACCTAAAGTGAGAGGGGATAGGTGTGGTGACATTGATGTGTTTCCCTTGGTTCCCCTCAGGCTAGTGTGCATCTTCGAGACTTTAATCACACATGCTAGTTTGGGAGGTAATAGGAATCAAGGAAGCAATCTTCATCAAACACAACTCTTGACCCATAACAACTTTTGGGTCGCATTGCCTAAAACCAACTTTGGCGTCCACAATTGTCAATGACAAGTGGGAATCTGGAAGCAATCTTCCTCAAACACAACTTTTGACCTCAAAACATTTTTTGGGTCACACTGCCTAACCACTTGCCTACCCCTTTTATTTACCACCCTAGTGGAACTTCTCCAAATGGCACATTCCACACTTTAATTACAATATCTGTCAGACTTCAATGAACTTAACTAGATATTGGGATACTGGTTGCAATTGGAATTTGTGCTTCTATGCAAGTGTTGGGTTGATTTGGGCCACTTGGTTTTGACTAGGGTATGTTGGTCCAAACCCCCAATTGACTACTCATATGTTCTCAAAATGAAATTCTAACACTTCTATCGTGTTAAAAAAGGCTTGCAATCCCATGGGTGTCAATTTTCGACTCAATTTGGGCTCATATCATGCACCAAATCAGAGCCAGGTCATGGGCACCTATGTGGCACAAGGATCAGTCATGGACATACATTAAGAAATTGTGCTTCTATTAATATGCCATGGCAAGTTTGTCTTAACATGTTGACAGCTTGATTGTTATTCTTTGATAGCATTGAGATAGTATTTGGAATTATTGGTCCTATGTGTTCCAGGTTCATTATAATTGAAGGACCAAGAAGTCCACTAATAATTGAAAGCAAACACACACACACACAAATATATGTATGTATGTATGTATGCGCTCAAAATCATGTCATAAAGGTCTTACTTTTTTATTGGCTTCATATATGATTGGTTAGCTAATCAATGCTCAATCACCTAAGTATTAAACCTTGGCAAGCCATATACAAGTATATTATTGTTGAAAGGGTTCACGCAATATTAAGGTTGCAATATATTTAAATTGAATGACGAGAGGATAAGGGAACCCACTTCAAAGGACTAGTGCCAATCCAACTTAGGGAAAATGGAGTCAATAGGTTGCTAACTTAGAGGGCCTTGCTTCAAAGGTCATCCAGGAAAAGAGAGAGCTCTAGGCAACCCTAGCCTCATTGGATGTATTGGAGGGTTCAACTTGCAATCACAAGGGGAAGTCCGAAGGACCAATCCCTCCTTTAATTCTAACCCCTTTGAGTGAAACCCTACACTTGAAGGGGTTAGAATTGCACCATTCGAATGAAATACAATGTAAAGAAAGACCTCCCTTTATGCAAGAGCTTCAATTGAATCCAACATAAAAGTTAAAACCTTATCTAAGATTCAATCCACTTAGACAATATTACACCTAAAATGGTTCAAGAGAACTAAGATGGACAATGCTAACAAATATGATCTCCAATAGATAAGCACAATAGCAAGAGAGATGCCACACATTAGCTAGAGAGAAACCCTTAGAGACAAAATTTGCTCCAAAGAAAGATATATCAATTACGCTCCAAAAGAGAGAAAGCTTTAAGATCCAACCATAAGTTCAAATGAAAAAGTGGCTCTCTTTATATAGGAGTAGCTCAAACTTCCTTTACAATAAAATATTCATTTATTCCTTAGATCTAGGCTTCTAGCCTAGGGTGGGGTAAAATAATACAAAAGCCCCACTTGATTCTAACAAACTCCTAATAAACAATAAAATGAAGTGGTTCAAAGCCACATGTACATGACATAAGGTACATAATGCCCCTAAGCAAGGCGATGTCATCATCAAGCAAGGTATAAAACCATGAGATGAAGCCATGTGGCCTCCAAAGGCCACTTCAAAGAAGACTTGATCAACAAGCTATGTCCACAAGGGAGCTGAGCCAACCAATTTATGTCCACATAGAAGCCCATCAAATCAAACCATGTCCACAAGCAACCTCCAAAGGCCCCTTCAACAGACTTCTTCAACCAAAAATGTCCACAAGTTTCCAAGTGATGACCTTCAAAGAGGGGTTGCTCCACAAGAGTGTGTCCATATGGTAACAAAGTCAAATCTCCAAGGGGGCGCTTCTCCAAGATGATGTGCAAGAAACTCAAACAAACCTCTCCAAGAAAGTGCTTCAAGGAATAATGTATCCGCATGGCATGAATATACCCACAATGTTAGAATGATCCTCTATGCCATATGCAAGCCACCAATACATGTGCACACAATGTTAGGCTTCAAGGAAAAGTGATCTATTAGCAAGATACATCCCTCAAAGGTGGACCATCCTCCATAGATGTGTTCCATTGCTCCTCCAAATGTGGACTACCACCTCCAATTGTGCAAGGGAATCGATGCAATAGACCTTCTAAGTCAAATTGTTCCACCAAATAGGCTAGAACCATGTCAAGGGGCTGCAACTGTCCCCAAAGAGGCTCCAAAATTAGGATGGTTCCTTCAGTATGGTATAAATATGCATCTAATCCTCTTCCAAGGCTAGACGCCCTGTCACTTATCTTTCCAGAATCCAAACTAGGGTATTCAAGATGCCAACCTTTCAAAACCTGCTGGACATGCACCTTTATCAGCTCTTCACAGAAGGGGCTGCAACTGTCCCCAAAGAGGCTCCAAAATTAGGATGGTTCCTTCAGTATGGTATAAATATGCATCTAATCCTCTTCCAAGGCTAGACGCCCTGTCACTTATCTTTCCAGAATCCAAACTAGGGTATTCAAGATGCCAACCTTTCAAAACCTGCTGGACATGCACCTTTATCAGCTCTTCAAAGTCTGCCAAACACTGTTGCTGGGGAAGACGCCTTGGTTAGTTTTACTTGCTTCTAGAGGATAAGAATGAGTCTGGTACCATGTGACTGTCATGGAAATCAGCTCCAAAGAGTACAGTGTGCCCTCTTTACTGAGATGTCTTCTAAAGTTGCAGCTCCTCCACAGGCTGGGGTCCTTCGTAGTTGAAAACTGAACCTTCAAGATGGACTTACACCTACAGCAAGATCAAATCAGGCTGTGTGAATAAGGACAGGTTCATGCTGTCATTTTAGATTTATTTCTTGGTTAGAACAAGTCCCCTTATCCCTAGATCAAACTTTAAACAGAGCTTCCTTCAGGTGGATCAGCCCTCAAAAGTGCTGAAACAGGTCCCCTTCTAAGGCTGCAATTCCTCTTCAATGGACAGTTGTCAAATTAAGGGTTTACTTGGTTTGCCCTTCAAATCTGAACTGTTTCTTGGCTTGGATGCTGTTTAGACCACCCTGATTTTTTATCTTTGCCCAATACTGTTAGATGAATGTCAAATTACAAGTTTTCGGGGCTGTTTCTTTCCCAGACCTTGTAATTTTTTTGTCTCTGCTGCTGTGACTTACTGTTTTCAATTTCAAGGCTGCAACAAACCAAGCATCCTTAGAACATGCCCATATTTGCTTTACATTACTCTCTACTGCTGTCTGAAAGCTCAAACAGTCCTAAAAGGTGCCCAAAACTGTTGCTCTTGTTGCTGCCAGTAGACCAGGATGCACCCAGAATTGATAATCAAGGTTATTTGCAGCTGGTTCCAACCCAGAATCACCTCAAAATTGCCCAGAACAGTCTAGACTCTAGACAGTGACCGAACTTAGAATTTAAGCCTCTCTTGCTGTTGCAAATATCTCAGAATGCCTTTATTTCTAAGCATGTTCAGATCCATCCATGATGACCCTCCACCACTGCACAAACTTGCCCAGTTTTGCTCAGATTAGTTGCTAGAGGGATGGAATGACTTCAACAGTAGCTAGTGCATCATCGAAACTCAGCCAAACATTATCCTGAACCATGTCTCTGCTTTAAGAGTGTGATTAAGATCACACGTGGACACCCATACAAAATGGGGGGTGACAATTCCCACGTCACTGACATGAAGATAAAGCCTCCTTCACCTCCAATAGCCTCTGGAGAAGAATGTAGCATGTGGTGAATCTAGTATCGACCAGTTCAAGTAATTCCACTTTGGAAAACTTGGGGTAGATGGCCTGTGACTAGTGGTAGTTACATGTGAAAGTTTGAACTTTGCATCCACTCTTAAATATGTTGGTCAGCCAATCAAGTTCACTATTGTCTTTTAATGTATCATTGATTCAATGAATTCACAACACATGGTGTACAAAAACTATGCCTTTATTCTTTTTGGACCATCAATCTTACTATTTTGCAAACAGAGACTGCATCTGTGATAATTTGGATGATATTTGATGGACCCACCTTTGTTATGGGCCATGGCCTCACATAATTGGTCCTTCAATAACATTGTGTTCTGTTTACTAGAACAATCAATTGCCCTTGAAAAGTAGGCACTGGATATGGAAGAGACAATAATGCTCAATGATGTATGACTTCAATTGTCAATCCATCCATCCATCTTAGTGGAACAACCATCCACACCACTTACATGTGAAAGTTTGAACTTTGCATCCACTTTTAAATATGTTGGTCATCCAATCAAGTTCACTATTGTCTTTTAATGTATCATTGGTTCAATGAATTCACAACACATGGTGTCCAAAAACTATGCCTTTATTCTTTTTGGACCATTAATCTTACTATTTTGCAAACAGAGACTGCATCTGTGATAATTTGGATGATATTTGATGGACCCACCTTTGTAATGGGCCATGGCCTCACAGAATTGGTCCTTCAATAACATTGTGTTCTGTTTACTAGAACAATCAATTGCCCTTGAAAAGTAGGCACTGGATATGGAAGAGACAATAATGCTCAATGATGGATGATTTCAATTGTCAATCCATCCATCCATCTTAGTGGAACAACCATCCACTCTCCATGTTGCCTTCAATGGCACCATTGCCTTCTGAAGGTGTGCTTTCTTTTGCTCAACCAAAATTGTTCAAAGCGTCTCATAATGAGGTGGCTTACAGTGTCTGGACCCATCATGAAAGGCACGTGCCATTTGTTCAAATAGGATGAATGGGCTGCATGGAAAGGGATGCCTAATGCAAGAAAAAATCTTGCTATTACAAGATCAGCAACCTCCCTACTCCTTCACATCAAACACATAAAAATACCACCAGTCTTAACTCTCTTATGTGATGATCCTGGAATACTTTTGGAAGACTTTGAATGCACATGTTTATCGCCAAGATCAGCAACCTCCCTACCCCTTCACATCAAACACATAAAAATACCACCAGTCTTAACTCTCTTATGTGATGATCCTGGAATACTTTTGGAAGACTTTGAATGCACATGTTCATCGCCAAAATCTTTAGCATCAAATGAAATTGGTTCACCTTTGGAATTATCATTAGACACTGGGTTTTCTTCTTTGGCTCTAAACCTTCAATCCTTTCCTGTTCCCTTTGTGCTTAAAACAATTTATCGGTTGGCCCAATACAAAATTCAATTCCATTTTTTGGAATTTTCATAAAATGGTCTCTAATCCTTGCATAGCTGCCTTTCCAATGTGCATGACAAAGCGTGCATTTGATTTCTGTTGGCCCCTTTTGTCCTCCCAAGTTAGGCAAGTAGTTTTAGGCAATGTGATCCAAAAATTTTTTAGGGGTCAAGAGTTGTGTTTGATGAAGATCACCTCCATGATTCCCACTTGTCAGTAACAACTGTGGAAGCTAATGTTGGTTTTAGGCAATGTGATAAAAAAACTGTTTTGGGGTCAAGAGTTTTGTTTGATGAAGTTTGCTTCCCTAATTCCCACATGTCACTGTCATGAAGATAAAGCCTCCTTCACCTCCAGTAGCCCCTGGATAAGAATGTAACATGTTGTGAATCTAGTATCAACTAATTCAAGTGATTCCACTTTGGAAAACCTGGGGTAGATGGCTTGTGACTAGTGTTAGTTACATATGAAAGTTTGAATTTTGCATCCATTTTCAAACATCTTGGTCATCCAATCAAGTTCACTATTGTCTTCTAGTGCATCATTGATTCAATGAATTCACAACACACTGTGTCCAAAGAATATGCCATACACATAAAAATACTACCAGTCTTAACTCTCTTATGTGATGACCCTGAAATACTTTCGGAAGATTTGAACGAACATGTTCATCACCAAAATCTTTAGCATCAAATGGCATTGGTTCGCCTTTGGAATTACCATTAGACATTGGGTTTTCTTCTTTGGTGCTAAACCTTCAATCCTTTCTTGTTCCTTCTGTGCTTAAAACAATTTATCAGTTGGCCTAATACAAAATTCAACTTCATTTTTTGGAATTTTCATAAAATGGGCTCTAATCCTTGCATAGCTGCCTTTTCAATGTGCATGGCAAAGCATTTACTTGGTTTCTGTTGGCCCCCTTTGTCCTCCCAAGTTATTTCCACAAAGGAGTGAGAGCATTCCTTGAAGACATGGTGTGGAAATTTGAGAAACGAAAAACAAAGTTGAAATATAAATTTTGAAAGTGAAATTATGAACAGTAAAGAATGCTAAAAATGCTGAATTTTTTATGTTGAGCTAAAAATCTAAATTATAGTTTCAGTGGAGGAGTTTTGTTCTTCTATATTCACTGTAGGCCATCACTAGCCAACAAGAAAATCACCAAATAAAGCCCTAAGTGATTTCTTCTTCTCTGCTGGTCTCTTCAAGCTTCGAAATGAAATTGAAAGTGAAAGAATGAAGATTGATTAGGGTTTTAGGGTTAATAAAGGGTCCCCAACAGTGATGCCCTAAGGTTTTTAGTTGGTCATATTGTTTTTTTATTTTTCCTTTTTTCCAAACAATGTTTTTTTCTTAATTTGGCTCAAACGTCCTTTGTCATGTCCCCAAATTTTGCATTGGATCACAATGGCCTAAGCCACCTGGCCATGTTCATGATAGTTTGTCAAATTGGTGCTAAGGGTCAAATAATTGCCAAGCATGATGTCCAAGTTAGTAATAATGTAAAATTAGAGCCAAATGGACAAGGTGGGTCACATGAAGAGCAAATCCACAATTCAAAGTTTGTAATGTCCCTATCCAAATAAACTATCATGGAGGAAAAATTCCACTAACTTACTAGTTCCCTAGGTTGGGGGTGGAAGCATCAAAATTTGGAATAAGGGAGCTACAAGACCCAAAATGACCTTAGACTTACAAATTCACATTAAATGGGTCAAATAAATAATAATAAAAAGAAAATAAGGTGGCATTGGATCATGATGCACATAAGAGGTTGTGGGACCCACATGTGGCAAGATTCCCTACTGCACTTGGCATCACTCTCTCACCAATTTGAGTCCAAGGTGGAGGGTAACGTACTTGGGGGAGTTGAAGAGGCATTATTCATGGCATGAATCGAGGAAGGTTGAATTGGAGTGGAAGAGTAACTCCCATGGAAGAGGAAGAGGCATCACAGAGAAGTTGTGACACTTGTAGCTAGATTCCTGGGCATCTATGACAACGATTGCAGACCTATGACACATATGACATATTAGGGCTAAAAATAGCCACCAAGAGGGTGCACAGGGGGAGTTATAATCAGCCAATATTCCCCATTCGAATTAGGGGAAGAGGAATGCAAGAAAGAAGCGGACAAGTGTTTTCTATGAGAATCTCTCCCTAACTCGAGTTGAGTGAAGACTCTTGGAGGGAATTTGAGATATGGAGTCCATTGGAGGTTAATAAAAGAGGAGGATCACAAAGGAGAGCAGCTTTTGGTCATTTCTCATTTGCACTTTTGGAGAGCTTAGTTTGTCCTTGCACGGTGGATGTTCATCCTCCTTGCCTTAGAATCAATTTCGTGGGTGAAAGATTCATATCCAAGTTGGTTGAAGGAGAGGCCATTCAAACCTCTCAACAGAGCTTTATGGAGATGTTTTGATGTAGGTGCTAGTCCCCTTTCAGTTCGAGTTCTTGTCCTATCTTCTTTCGTTACTATATTTCTCTCTAAACTCTCTCAATGTCCATGTACAAGTGTGATGGCACTGTTATCACACAACTTGTAGTTGTCCCTAGTGGTATCCCATCCGGAATGGTAGAAGAGACAAACAACTAAAGAGGTGACCCAAGAGATGCCACGGTTCCCAATGCAAGGTGGGAGTCACGTCAACCGAGGCACTCTTCACTTTAAGTCAAGATGAATCAAGACCTAGGGGGAGACCCTATAACCAATCAAGGATGATTGGGCCCAAACAAAGGTTCCTAGGGATATGTGAATGACAAGTTATGGAAACCAAT
Organism: Larix kaempferi; assembly: GCA_027924585.1. Classification (NCBI taxonomy): domain Eukaryota; kingdom Viridiplantae; phylum Streptophyta; class Pinopsida; order Pinales; family Pinaceae; genus Larix; species Larix kaempferi. The sequence continues at coordinate 34,486,984 of BSBM01000217.1, forward strand.
GCAAGGTTGAGTGGACCTAGAAGTTAAAGTATGGTTGAAGAAGGCTTAAGGAGTGATTAGTATTTCAACCAATGAATGATTTAGGCCACATGATAAAATAGGATGACATGATCTAGTACCATGAAATGCACATGTGGGACCCACTTCCTTGGGATATGGAAATGGCTCAAATGGGACCCACAAGGTGAAGTTAAGGGTGAAAAAGGTACTAAGGGGTGTGTAATAAGTAGATCTATGGATCTAAGTTGAAATTAGAGATACCCACATTTGGGATCTAGTAGTTGACACACATCCCAAGGAGTGCAAATTGCCCTAGGTGGACTAGTGCCTTGATGGATGGGTTAATGGAGTCAAAAGATATGTCAAATTGTAGATCGGGACACCTAGGATACAAATCAAGTGGGCTACTTGAGGTGTGATGGGTGGATCTCACTAGATCTAATATTTCACTAAGTGACCCAAGTGGACAACTTTCCCCAAAACAAGGAATGATACCCTCAAGGCAGAACTTCACAAAGTGAGATACTAGGTAAGGGTTTCAAGGTGTGCTCTTTCCAAATCAAGCGGGATCACAACTACCCATAGATCTGGCTAGATCTCCATAGATCTGAGATTTAAAATGCATCACCAAATTGACCCAAGTGGGGCACAACCCTCAAAATGAGGAATGGGGCCCACAAGGCAGAAATCAACAAGGTGAAGCACTAGGGGTAGGTTATCAAGTGAGGAGAGTGTGAATCAAGTGGGATCTCACCTACCCATGTGCTAGATCTAACCAAACTAGCTTCTCCCAAGTGGTGCGATTTACCTCAAGAGGGCTATTTTGCCTTGAAAAGTGTGTCAAATGAAACCCAATCACCACCAAACTATAGATCCGAATTGTTGTGGATACTATAGAGGTGGGTTTTTAATATCTTTTCAAAAGCAAGGTTAGATCCAAGTAGATCTAAGAAAAACAAAAATGAGGGTTTTGATTTTAATGTAATTCTGACCAATGGGGTGTATAGCAAGCGAAATCAATACGTACCTTGTAGATCTTACCTCAAAAGCTTGCAGTCTCTTAGCATATGGAGAATTCTTTGCCCTAGTTACAATTCCAAGCTTGATCCAAGTGTCTTCAACCAATAGCATTCAAACCCTAGGAGGAAATATGTCTCATGAAAACCTGCAAAATCAAACTACATCAAGTTAGATTTGATCTACAAATCCATAAGATCTAAGCATGTCATATCAAGAAAGTAATCAATGGACAAAGCACAATTGAAAAACTCCCTCTCTATGAAGTCGATTTGCCCATGGGGGATGTGAGCAACCCCTACAATCTTCCCACAAAGTAAAATTGATGAGCTAGCTCGAGCAATTCGGCCTCCCTCTCTTGAAGTCGATTTCACCTGAAAAAGCAAACAATGTCTAGAAGCAAGATATCCAAGAACACATGCAAGAGCAACCCAATCAAAGCCAAGAAGTAGATCTCCAAAATATTCTTTTCATTCCAAGTTTTCCAGAGCCCAAAGGTGAGCTATACAATAGGGGGTCTCCTCCTTATATAGGATAATAAAGATCAAAACCCTATACCACTTTACAATACAATATAAAATGAGTGGTTGAGATTAAAAGATCTCAATACAAAATCAATGGCTAAGATGAACCATATTAACATAACACATGGATCACTCAAAAAGGTGATGATGTCATAGCTAAAGATACTCAAGGAGGGTGACATCATCCACAAGAGGGGGTAATAGTACAAAATCCCACCTCATATGACTAGGACATGACACATGGAGCTCATGGTGGGGCTAGGAGGCATCAATCCTTATTAGCTCATCCCCATGGCATAATAAAATAATAAAATATGTCCAAAATAAATATAAATGATCAAATTTGTCCTCAAAATCTGTGACAGACAAGCAGAAAAAGGCCTCCTGTAGCCTCTGTGGACCGACCCAAATGGTGAAAACTAGCTGGAAGATAGGGGGTTGACCCTGGAAGACCTCTTTGAAAACCAAGTGCCAAAGCCTTGCCTCAATTGCCCAAATCGAATTCCTCAATGACCCTTTTATCCCAACTTTGGACTCCCTCGGTAACTGTGACAATGCTGAAACTGCCTCCTAGGGCACCTGCGCTGTCAAACTGAGCCTACCAGGCTCTCTAAAAGGGGGGATAAATGGTAATAACAAGTGGCTGGACCACCCCCTCTTCATACATCGCCCTAGGTGAATTGGCCTCTCATGGCCCCTGCTGCTCAGGCTGGGAAATCAACCCCAAATCTGGTCAACAAGTGTAAAACTACATCTATCATTGTCAGAAGTTCCCGGAACTGAAAGATAAGTGTCTCATTGGATCCAGAAGACCCAAATCTACTAAGAATGTGTACTCATACACCATGGGTTGCCCTGATGGGCTAGCTGTAGGGTCCACCATATATGGATAGTGCATAATCTGATGATCTGAAGTAATAATAAAACCTGCTGAATTGTATCAATCACCATCTGAATCATATGTCCATCATATAGTATCATAACGGAACTGAAAGATAAGTGTCTCATTGGATCCAGAAGACCCAAATCTACTAAGAATGTGTACTCATACACCATGGGTTGCCCTGATGGGTTAGCTGTAGGGTCCACCATATATGGACAGTGCATAATCTGATGATCTAAAGTAATAATAAAATTTGCTGAACTGTATCAATCACCATCTGAATCATATGTCCATCATATAGTATCATAAATAGGAGTATGTGGGCCCATACATCATCATCAATAAGCCATTCATGGCCCACATCATCACGGATCCCAAGAAATGACCAAGGATAAATCATATCAGTAGACTAAGACATGTTCCTCTAATCCTAGTCACAGCTTAACTTAAAGTATAACATCCATTCAGTGGCATTAATCATGTTAGCATATTCCTTTGTTATTTATAATTACTTGCACAATAGCTTAAATGACAAACTCACCCATTGGACATGGTCTAACTGCTAGCTAAGGATGAAGGCTAGGAACAAGGCTGGGTAAAGGGGGTGACTTGTCTAAACTCAACTAAAAGACACTTTGGACTGGGAGAAGAGGGAAAGCTACAAACTCTGTGCTGGACAAAATAACATGGGGGATGGCTGTGCCTCACAAATGGATAAGCTGTTTAGAGAGTGTTTATTCAACTTAGGCATCATGTCTACAATCAAGTTGATCCAAGTTCATTAGGATCATTCAATTTCATTTCATGGCCTTTTTGGTCTACATAACCCTTCAGATCTTAGGTTTGCTGATAAGCACAACTAATTGCAGCTTGCATCCAGGGCATGTTTACATATATAAGGTCAGCAATTGTTTAGATATAACTTTTAAGAACCATTGCTTTTTTGGACCTTTCTTATACTCTTTGAGGAGTATTTTTAGCAGTTCATCGCTCTTGCTCTTTTTAGTTTCCATGGGCGAATTTACAGAAGTTTCCATAAGTAGTACATGAGCTTTTAGTTTTAGCCAACAACATCTCAAGTGACTAAGGGGAGTTCGGACCAGTGCCAAACATTGGGACAACCGACCAGAATGATTTAGGCCTACAATCCAACTTACCAAAGGCAAGTTCTGTCACCAACTCAGAGCCGAGACACTAAACATACAAGGATGCGGTCCAAACACAGAGGTAGAAAAAGGGGAAGTCCTCAGTATCATAAAGTCAAGTAAGACAAGTCAAGGTTTTAAAGTCAAATAAGGAAAGTCATGTATGGATGGAGTCAAGTGAAGGTGGAGCCTAGCTAGTAGACAACTGGTGTCAAGAATGACCATATCTATGTAAGGTGGTAAACCAGTGAGTTTTGTCAAACAACCTAAATGTGCAAGTAAAAGTTAATTTTATAGTTCATTTTATACAGTTTGCCACATCATGAATTATATACCAAGCCAATGCTATGAACAAGATTAAAGCAACAAGATAATAATCCACAGTCCATGATAAAACATCCATGGGTCATACAATATCACCCCAAGAATAATCATCATATATCATCTGAAACACTGCTGCAATACAACTCTAGGCACTGAACTGAAACTGCATGGGATAAAGGGTCACATTAGTCATCAAATCTGAACTCTCAAGGCTCAGCGTTGACACAAGGTCTAACATAAATCTGAATAATACACTGCTCTGATCATGAGTGATCTCAAAATATACAATCATCATAGCCAAGCTCTGAATAATGGAAGCTCTGTAATGTGCAGATATCTGCTAGGCAAGAATAGTAGCCCTGATACTATGGTGTGATAACAGGCGCACTCGTAGCTCCATAAAGATTGTAGTGACTGATATTTCGACTCCATTGTCATGTTATTTGATGTTTATCATTGTAAGGAACTGCATATGAGTGCCACAACTCGAATTACCATACATTCCATGTAATAATTCCAAGAAAAACCAAGATTCAAGCTAGTTTCCTCACTAGTTTTACATGGTGTTTTTATGATGAATTTGTATCTGTTTGATATCAGATCTTTTATGAGTTTTAGGCTTTTATCTTATGTTTTGAGCTGTACATGAAGCAATATGAATGAACCAAATGTTGTGTGCAGACCCTTGGATTTTTAAAAAGTTTGTGCATTAAACCTTATGTCCTTGTTGACCATTTTCCCACTATTTCGATGTCATACAACCTGCTGTTTTTTGGGAGTTGTAGCAGACCCTAAAACCTGATCTAACGCTGCAATTGGGTTTCCCTTGAGGTCCTCTGTTAATGCCAAGTCTCAGATCAGAAAATAGGGAAGGCCGTACAGTGTTTGGAAGGCCAAAAAGTCACTAGTCTAGTGGGGTTTTCAACTATCTAATTCAATTAGTTTTATTCTCCTTCCTTCCTCGAGAATTGCGAACTCTGAAAGTTTCTAATGAGTATCCAAAGGTCTAAAGGCTGCATTAGGGTGTCTTAAGTCCTCCCAAGTCCCTTCCCATAATATTCGAAAGCATTTGGAAGTTTTTGGAGCAGCTTGAGTTCACCTATCCAAAGTTCGAAATTTGGTCCTAATTGAGTGATTTTTCATATTAGGGATATTACATCCTTTCTTTTAGGAAAGGTTCTGGCTTTTGGGAGATTTTTCATATTAGGGATATTACATCCTTTCTTTTAGGAAAGGTTCTGGCTTTTGGGAGATTTTTCTTGAAAAATAAAACTAGTCAATGAGAGGCATTGCTAATCTTGGTGGGAGACATCCTTAGCTTCATGAAACATTTCTGTTCGCATTTTGAGTAAGGGAGATTTGTACCCGTCCTTGAAATGTGTAGCCTATGGTCATTATGTGTCCCTATGCAACATAGGACTTTACTCCATATTGGGTTCCTATTGTTACTCGAAACTAAAAGGGATTGAATGGAACATATAGGGAAGTGCCATTGTAACCTCACACAATTTCTCTTGATTTGGTCAAGTGCTTGTTCATCTCAGAGAGGAATCCCTAATGATCTGAAGTGAAGTGATAATTGTAGCCTACCAAAGACTTCAAATCTGCAACAGTACTTGCTGAAATCTCAGAAATTATTCAGATTTCTGCTCGTAAACACTTGAGAACAGCAAGTAAATTTTAGATGCATGATTTAGAATGTCAAATCAGTGTTTACCCTTTGTAAATCTGCAATAATCTACTTCAGATCTGTGACAAAAAGTTGTAGATATGCAAGGAAAACACTGAAAATCTGTGAAATAAATTGTTCTTTGTAAGTATTTTTCAGACGGTGCCTCAAGTCCAATGGGCCTGGAGTGAAAAAGTAAAAGAGAAAGTTGGTACTATTAAACCACTTACAAAATTTAATGAACAGTTGTGAAATTGGCTGCCAAGAAAGTGATCATCATTATTACCAAAGCTGTGAATACAAGGTTGCTTATGTATTCATTTTATGCTGCTATCTCCTTTTTTCATTCAGTCTTTCAGCTTTGTTCTTAGATCGTTTCTTGTTCTTAGGGTAGCTATTGCAGAAATTGTAGAACTTCAGCCTTAGGGCTGATATGAAATATTAGTTTACAGCGGTGAACTGTTAATCTCTCTTAAACCAGTGCTAGGCAAGATTTCAGATCTGAGATTTCTTACACTACTGGAATAAATTAACTGATACAATTTCAGCGGAAGCAAAAATCAATAAAATAGATCCAAACACTACACAATGATTTTTCTGCTCTTCAAATCAGTTCATCATTAAAATAATATCAAAACTTACAAGAGCTCCCAGACTTGGGAAAATGGCATTATAAACTCTCAGCAAACCTGCAAATTTTTTGATCTTGAAAATCTGCCTTCAAGCACCAACAGACCGAATAGTACGACCTGCTGTACGGCTGACCCTGCACGCTTCTGCTGCTCACATGTGCAGCTGTCTCAACAAGTCCGTATGCTTTATGGCCTGCTGTACAGCTGGGCTGTATGGCCCCTTCTGTATGATCTGCTCACTCTTCTGATGGCTGCTCCCTGCTCGTTGATCTCTGCTATGTCTTCTTCCTCGCCGCCAATGGCTGAAAACCAAAAGTCCTCCTTTGATTTTCTCTTACTCACAGACTTGTGAATAATTAAATGTGTCTTTGTCTCATTGTTACAAATATCGTGTCGGCGAATATATTGCCGAGGGTCCCAAAAAGAAATTATCGGATTTATCGGCGAAAATGTCGGCAAACATCGGCAATATATCCGCAAACTTAAAAAAATACAAAAATATTCATTTTTTTTCAATTTTATAAACATTTAAAGCAACAAGAACATCAAATAAACACATTGCCACATGCATATGGAAAGAAAACTGATATATAAGATGTATAAGATGTATTGTTAGACATTACACATAAAAAATGAATCGTGTCCTTCATTTTTTTTCAATTTTCTAAACATCTAAAGCAACAAGAACATCAAATAAAGTTTAAAGTTAAACACATTGCCACATGCATATGGAAAGAAAACTGATATATAAGATGTATAAATAATAAGACGTATCGCCAGAGTCTAGACATCACACATCAAAAATGAATTTTGTCCTGGATCTTGAGTCCCCGACTCATGAATCACCAAAAAAATACAATCAATGTATCTCATAGAGTCAACTGTCATATGCAATGAAATCAACTAAATAAAGTAAACTATCGATTCCCTCTACCCCATCTATGGGTAAAGGTAATCGCTCTAGTAATGGCTTTGCCTCTAGAGCTAGAAAGCCTAGGTGCTCATGGGGGTCGTCGTAGACTCTGGCGTCCTCTGCCTTAGAAGTGCCTGGTAACTGATGTACTCTAGAAGAACTAGAAGAATGATAAGGTACTAGGTCACCCTCATCAAGTCCTCTACCATTGCTACTGCTACCGCTGCCCCTATATCTGGGTCCCTCTCGTTGAGACTGTGGCCGTGAAACTGGTGGCCGTGCAATTGGTGGCTGTGCAATTGGACAGCCTACTGGTGGCTGTGCTGTTGGTGGCTTCGGTGGTGGCACACACTCAAAGCCAAACCCCTCATCCTCCCATATTTCAATCTGGGGATCCTGTGTATCATGATCATCCTCTAACCAATCAGGCGCTGCCTCCATAACAGGTTCCTCAATCTCCACTCTCCATGCAGCAGTGGTGTCAATGTCATCCAATGAAATGGCCTCCACCTCAGGTTTTTTCTTAAGCTGCTTCACCCACAACCTGAGATTGTAGGAGACGTACACTAGATCATTCAGGCGTTGGGTATCCAACCTGTATGAGGACAGTAAATTTATTAAATTAGAATTTAGAATACATAAATTATAATTACCCATGGGACATAAATTACAATAGATAATGAATTTCGAATTTAATTTCAAACTCTCTAACCCGTTGCGCTTCTTGGTGTGTATTTTTTCAAATACACTCCAGTTGCGCTCACAACCAGAAGAGCTGCATGTTTGGCTAAGGATCTGAACAACAAGCCTTTAGAGATGGGGTACTCGTCTGCCATAGGTTCCCCACCAAGTATCTACAATGAATTGGAGAAAGTTAGAAACATAAGAGAAGACATTGAAAATTTAGAATTTAAAACAAAGAAATAAATAAATTGAATTTTCATTCTTGACTTGGCATTATGTTCTTCCTGTCCGTGATAGCCATAGCAAACCCAAATGTTCCCATGGCCCTCCTATTGATTTCCAACTCTTTGTAAATCTCTGAACGATCATCTTCACTTGGCACCATCCTCTCGACACACTCCAAGAACCCATCCATTACCTCTGCATCAAACCCAAAGCCACAGGAGTAAAAGAATGCGGGGTTGAGGAATAGCCCTGCAACATGAATGGGGCGATGAAGTGTGTTGTTCCATCGCTGATCAATCATTGCCCATATCAATTGTTGCTTCACTTGCCCCTCCTCCCCCCTGTCCTCACAGTAGGCACGAATGGCCTCTTTGGCCCTATCCATGGCCTCATATAGGTAGCCCATTGTGGGCTTGTCTCCATCAACCAATCGAAGAACCCTTACCAAAGGTTCACAGATGGCACACACCTCCTTCACCCCATCCCAGAAGCTCTCCTGGTATGACACTAGTCTGGATATGGCAAGTCCCTGCGGTTTAGTGCTAATCGATAAAGCACGCCACTCAGCTGAAAGGAACATAGTCTACAAGTCCCACTTAGAAGTAAGGAGAGACTGAAGAGAGATGAAACAAGTGGCAAAGAGAGTGATGGCGGGACAAACCAACTCCCTGTCTTGAGTAAACTGCCTCATCAAGCTAAGCACATAAGCATGATTGTATATAAATTTGGTGATGCTTCTTGCTGGATCAATGACATCCCTGATAAACTCAAGCTTTCCCATATCCTCTAAGATCAAGTCGATACAGTGTGCAGCACAAGGGGTCCAAAACAAAGTAGGATACCTGTCCATAAGCATCCTGCCAACTGCCACATAATTCGCTGCATTGTTCGATATAACTTGGACAACATGTTGTGGTCCTATCTCCTGGATGAACCCATCCAACAACTCACATAGTAATGCTGCATCTTTGATATGTGCAGATGCATCCACGGATTTTATAAACATTATGCCCCTGGGACAATGAACCAAGAAATTGAGAAGGGTTCTACCCTTCATATTAGTCCAACCATCTGACATCATTGTGCACCCTGTGACCTCCCATGAACCTTGAAGCTCCTCCAACCTAGAAGTGCAATCAACCTTTTCATTATCAAGGAGGGGCCCTCTCAACTCCTCATAAGTCGGGGGCTTATACCCCGGCCCAACAATAGCAACGACATCAAACATAGGAACGTAGAATGGGTTCCTTGCAAAGTGGAATGGTATATCACTCCATAAAAGGCACCGACTCACAAGTTTGTCTGCTTCCTTTTTCTCATTTATCTTGTACATTGACTTTATACCTGGTTGTCCACCAGGTCCGGATCTCAGAACAAAGAAATTAGATGTTGTTGAAGGCATGGCGGAAGATGAGGATAAGGTCTCACTCCCCACTCCCCCTAACGTGTGTCCGGCTGTCCCGAATCCTAATGGCACTCTCATTCCAAGTTCCTGTCTGAGAGCTTCCCTTTCATCTTTCTTCTTGCCAATACTTTTAATTGCGAGTTTGGCCGTATGAATAATTTCAGGTGTGGAGTTTTTACAAATATCCACCTCATGCCCTGAAAGTTGTGCGAGGTGGTATTTGAGCCAACTTATCCCCCCCGTCATCTCCTTCCCACACAAATTGCATTTTAGCCTTTGTCGGTTATGTGGGTCAACAGGTTCTCCATACTCCCATAATGGATCCAAAGTCTTCGGCATGTTTGTTGAAACTTTGAACCTGCAACATAAAAAAAACCGTTTTTTAGCATACTTTTAAGAGGCAAAAAAATTAAAAATAGCAAATCAGAGTTTTATTAATTAATTAACAACCTGTACAAAGTTACAAACTCTGATTTTTAGTAATTAATTGCTCATTTGATTGCAATTAATTAATAAAAATCAGAGTTTTATGAAATATGATGTAAAATTATTAATTCTGGAAATTAGTAATTTCCAGAATTGAGTTAGTAATTAACTTAGAAATTCATAATTAATTTTAGTAATTAGTAATTCTAATTTATGAGTTAGTAATTTACTAATTAGTAATTAATTTTTTAATTAATTAATAATTTAATTCTAAACTGTGCTCACTGCTAACTTAAAACTTAAGTTTTTAATTTTTTTTTTCAATTAAAAAAATAGCTTCAGGGCCTCAGGCCTCAGGGCAGAGTCTAGACTCCAGATTGCAGAGTCACAGTCTCAGATGGGGAGTCGCACTTGGGCACATAAAGGAAAACAGTGTGAAAAAAAATTTAAAATTAAAAAATTAAAAAAAAAACAGTGTAAAAACTGAAAACGAGCAACATACCTTACAACCAGCCGCGGCGCTCTACTTCTCTTCCACAGCGGCCACTTCACAAGTTACAACCCGCGTTCTCTTCCACTGTCCACTGTCCCGGACTCCCGTCAATCCCACAGTCCCAGACTCCCGTCACTCCACTGTCCCGGACTCCCGTCACTACCCACAGTCCCAGACTCCCGTCACTCCAACTGTCTCGGACTCACGTCCACACTCCTCTTGTCACTCCCACTCTCCTCCGGCTCCAACGGGGCTCAAACACACAATGGGCGGCGGCGGTGTGCTTCTCCATGAGCGCGGCGAGAAAACCCCCCCAAAAAATGAAGTTTCGTGCTTTAACGACCCCGCGGGAAACCCTATTGACTCGCGATGTTTCATGTAACATCGCGATTTTATCGCGATATATCGCCCGAAACATCGCGATATTTGCCGATAATATCGCCGCGCAGTTCAACTCGCGATATATCGCGATGTCGGCGATATTTGTAACACTGCTTTGTCTTAACCCTTACTGCCTTTTTATATTTTTGAGTTGGGCCAAATTCCTAATCTCAACGGTCAAAATTAAATCCAATCTTGACTTGAGATCAATGACCCACATTAATTAAATCACTAATGCCTTGACTTAGGCACTTTATTAAATTAATATAAACTCATTTTATAAAAAAACATTCCACTTAATTAATAGATTAATAAAGTGAAATGTCAAAAAGTTAAGGACATTTATTGACGATTTCCATGGGTTAGACACACCCAAAGGAAATACATGTCTGAGCTACAATCATCAACACTCCCTCTCAGCGAGGAAGATATTCTTCACCACTCCAAGCTTGTCTCGAATGAAGACAAACTTCACATTCACCAAATGTTTGGTGAGTATGTTTGCAATATGCGCATTTGTAGGAATGTACTGGAGCTTGACTGCTCCCTTCAGGACCTTGTCTCTAATGAAATGGTATCTGATTTCAATGTGCTTTGACCTATCGCGGATCCTCCGAGAGCTTTATGCAGCTCTGATTGTCTCAATGAATCACTGTTGGCTCCAGCTCCTGACCAAATAACCTTGTAAGCAATTTGCGAAGCCAAATTGCTTCACAATTTGCCAAGTTGGCTGCCATGTACTCAGCGTCTACTGCGCTGAGTGCTACTGAAGTTTGCTTCCTATTGAACCAGGAAATCACAGTCGACCCGAAGATGAAACAACACACTGAAGTTCTCTTTCGATCTGTATCACTCCCTGCCCAATTTGAGTTTGAGTAGCCTTGCAACTTCACTCCATCTCTACCAAGGTAGCTCGAGCCGTACTCTACTGTGCCTTGCAAGTATCTGAGCACATGCTTTGTTGTGATCTAGTGCACGTATCTTCGTCCAAGATGGTAGTGTCACCACATCTTCAATGCGTGAACTATGGCTGCTAACTTCAAATCATGCGTCGCATAATTTTTCTCATGATTCTTTAACTTTCTGGACTCATAACATATCACATGCCCTTCCTGCATAAGTACTCCTCCGAGCCCTTCGATGCAAGCATCTGTGCACACCACAAAATCCTTATCTGGACCTACAATCTTCAGAATAGGAGCACTGGTGAGCAATTCCTTTAGGCATTGGAAACTTCTTTCACATTTTTCAAACCATGCGAACTTTACATTCTTCCTTTGCAGCGACGAGATAGGACGTGCCACCTTGGATAAATCCCCGATGAATCTCTTGTAATATCCCGCCAAACCCTTGAAAGATCGAACATCTGTCACATTCCTGGGCGTAGACCAATTAACTATCACCTCAATCTTTTCGGGGTCTACCGAAATTCCCTTTGCTGAAATAACGACCCAAATACTGAATCCTCCTTTGATAAAACTCACATTTGCTGAGCTTAGGATACGACTTATGTTCTTGGAGCACCTGCAATTTCACTTTGAGATGTTTTGCGTGCTCTTCCTCATTCCTGGAATAAATGAAGATGTCATTTAGGAATACTAGCACAAACTTATCCAAATATTGGTTGAACACGCTGTTCATGAGGCACATGAAAGTAGTTGGCGCATTGGTTAAACAAATGCCACAACAGTGAATTCATAGTGGCCATACTATGTCCTAAAAGTTGTCTTATGGATATCTTCCTCCTTAATTCTGACCCTTTGATAATGCGACCTTAAGTCAATCTTGGATAATATTTTGGCTCCCTTTATCTAGTCGAAGAGATGATGTATGCTGGGAAATGGATATTTGTTCTTGACTGTGACCTTATTGAGCTACCTATAGTCAATACATAGTCACAAGGTTACATCCTTCTTCTTAATGAACAACATTGGTGAACCCCACGGGAATGCCCTCGATCTAATATACTTCTTGTCCATTAATTCTTAGAGTTGCATTTTTAACTCTACCAATTCAAGGGTACTCATTCTGTAAGGGGCTTTAGACACTAGGGCTGTGCCTGGCACCAAATTAATTGTAAAATCAATATCTTGTTTGGGCGACAGTCCCGACACTTCTTCTGGAAATACGTCCTTGTATTCCGCCAGCACCGGGAAATCTTCTAGCACTGGATCTTTATCCTCTACGGTTTCTGACACACGAACTGCATATATCTGACAGTTCTTCTTGAAGTATCTACCCAATTGCAGCACTGTAACTTGCCTTATCGAAACCTTCTTCAACACACCTTTGACTAGCTGAGGCTTTCCTTCATCATCAAGGCATTCTAGACACTTATTATAACAGTCAACCTTGGCGCAGTGCTTTTCTAGCCAATCCATGTCGACGAGGACATTGTATGATCCTAGTAATGGGATGTTCAAATTTGCTATGCTGGACAGACCGTCCAACATTAATGGACATCCTTCTACCACTTCACTTACTTTCCTTTTCATCTTTGTGGCTAACTGGACTAGCCATGACTTGCCATGCTTACTTTTCTTAAGCGTGCAAACTTCAACAATCTTAGGATGAATATAACTATGATTGGATCTTGGGTCTATTAAAATAGAAACAGACTGCGTGACAATCTTACCTCCAACCTCAACTATTGCGGATTAATGGTCTGCTTGATGATCATCCAAAGCTGTGTAGATTCTAGGAGTTGATCTGGCCATGTCTTCCACAGTCACAACTCCTTCAATGTTATGTATCCTTTAATGTTGCTCCTCCCTGTGAGGGCAATGATATAGCTTATGATTCTCTCCACATCCCCAACATTGCATTAGTTCTCTGGGCCTTCTTGCACATGGCATAATGCGCAAGAATTTGCTTTGTGCTTGAAGCTCTTGTTGAACATTCATTGGCTGATTTCTATAGGGTATAGACCTGAACTCCTTCCTTGGGTAAAACCTACCCTTGAGCTTTCCTCTTCCTGCTTGATGCTCCTCATCTTTGCCTTTGTATTGCTCATAGCAATGCATATCTTTCCAGATAGCATCATCCAAAGTCTTGGGCTCCACGAATTGAATTCTGTCTTTGTAATTCTGGGGCATTCCACTTAAGAATCTCTGAATCTTTGCCTTCTCATTTTTGAGATAGTCCACATACTGGAGTAGCTTTAGGAACTTGTTCACATATTCCTCCATTGTCATCTGTCCTAGTTTTAACTCATGGAACTCTTTGCTCTTTCTGTCATAGTACCTTTCAGAAAGATATTTTTGTTTGAACTTTGAACTACTTTTCAAACTTCTTCCAGTCAATCTTCCTTTCCTTGAGGCCCTTCACTTGCTAGAGATGTTCCCACCAGATTGAAGCTTTTCCATTCAAATTAAAGATGGAAATCCTATCCTTCTCATTTCCTGAGAACTCACAGATTTTGAAGTACTTCTTCATTCCAAGAAGCCATGCTTTAGCCTCTTGTCCCGACTCATTTTCTTCGTCGAATTTAGGAGGCTTTACCTTCCTGAATTCCCTAGAGGAACTCTCTTTGTAAGGTTTCCTTCTCTTAGATCTTCGGGCCAAATGCATTGAACTGTTTGATGAGCCTTTTGATCTACTCAATTTACTACTTGAGGTGTCTGATGGAGACATGCTTACTCTCCTTCTGCACTAACTTTTGACCTGACATCATGATCTTCCTCTAGAGTAATTGCTCGCACTCTTTCCATCCTTATTGCCATTGTTTTGATTTGATCCCAGATTGGCTTTTTGTTGAAGTTCTGTTGGGCTCTGCAGTATGGCGACATTGATCTGATGCCTCCATACTGTAGAGCCCAAGGTGTGATTCACGCCCTCCTTCCATTGGATTCTGTTTCTGCATTACCACCTCGCACATCTTCCCCCATAACATCTTCTTCATGTTCATAGGGATCTTGCGCATCATCCATGATGATCATTCAACTAGTTACTTTTTGATTCTTTTGCTCGCTACCTTCTTTCCTTTGCTATACTGTCTCACTGTTACTACTAGCGTTGTGCACAAAGGAAATTTTATTAGCTTAACACATTAATAAACCTTAATAATCACTTTAACATTACCGCGCTGGGCTCCTTTTACACTCAGAGGCCTAGTGTTGAAACCACTGCTCTGATACCGCTCTGTCATGTCCCCAGCAGCCTTAGTGGCTTATTGTGACCACGAGGGATCTTTTTCTTCCTTTCTACTTCTAATACCAAGACAAAATTGTCTAACTCCGAGTTATTATACTACGCAACAGCCTACGCCACGTGATGTCAATAAACTAAGCGTGGCATTGTGCACATAACACTCTGATCCATATGCGATATAGCATAAACTAACTTGACCTCATGCACTTCTGCTACGCTTATCAATTTCTTTATCGCGCAACTATATTGCGCATGCTAAACCAGACCATCGTGGGATCCACTGGGGGACTGCCTTAAATCGTTGCGTGTCTACCACCGCGCAGGTTAACCACCCTGTGGAAACTCAGCTTGTAATGCCAATTCATTGGCTTCCTGCAGAGTTGGCGCTATATGCATTGATGGATTTCTTACACAAATCATACATTGAGATGTAAGCATTTACTAGGCACATCATCATATACCCATCAAGTAGGTATCTGGAATCAAATTACTTCTAGCTAAGCAATTCATATTCATAATCATTATATACAGGATGCATCTCATCATTCATTCATATCGACATTAATACAATGGAAATGAGTAACAACAATGGAACATCACATAAAATTTATCTTTATTTGAGCTTCACCAAGCAACTTAATGCGCAAGAGCAATGTTCCACCCAACCGTAGGCACTCCATCTAGCATATACTCTTTCTGCTCAGAGGCCACCCCCGCGCTGGGCATGATTACGTTAAGGAAAGGGGAACTATCCATAGATCACTCATAGTCAAATAGGCACAAGGCCACAGCCATGCCAGCCTCTGCTGGGTTAACAGGCTGTTACAATCCTATCGACTCAATTCTCAAGCCAAGCTAGCCTCTACTGGGTTAACAAGATTTCTAGGTACTAGAGGGGAAATGCTAACTAGTGACTCACCACAGACTTACTGGCACCTTGCGCAAACTCAGCTAGCTTGGGGTCCAAAATACCCTCCCCATACAACACCAAGAAGGTATTCGTTCACCGTTCAACAGTTGCTATATCCGTGTCCGGATATACTCAATGATTATTCAAGCGAATAATCCTCCAATGGAAAATAACTCCATTTGATAAAATAATAATATATAATTGATAAAGGATGATTTAATAATTTACAATGAGGCTCGCTTTTATAAGCTTGAGCGTGTATAGTGAAGGGTTACACCCTTTCACTTAATAATTAATAACTTTAAATAACATATATATAATATTCATAGCATTGCCACTCTCTTAGAAAGGCTTTGTCCTCAAAGCCTTATAATTTTGTTGCATTGTTCTTTGCGATGCCATGGCTGATGAAACATGTCGATACGAACTGCTAAGTGTAGAGCATAACTTCCGATACATCGACGGATCAATCCATCCCAAATTGACTTGTTGTGGACTAATGGGATTTCCTATTGATGTGTCGTCAGGATATTTGATCACATTAGTACCATTATCTTTCGACTTTTCCCACTTTTTTAAATATCGGTTTTTATGGTTGGGGTGTCGATAAGGGACTTTCACGATGTCATTTTCGTTTTCGGATGTCGCCTTTAGAGCATTGATCTGAGTTGGAAGTTGTATTTTCGTCTCTTGAGGATTTAAGTTTTTGTTCTGTATTTTTTCCAACTTGTTTTCTAACTGCCTATTATCATTTTGAAACTTCTTAATCAATTCGACTTGCGATTTTCTGTTAGCTTCAGATGTCTTAAGTTGTTCCTTAAGATCTTCATTATGACCTCTAATACAACTATTTTCTTTCTGTTTGTCTAGAAGTTTCCCTTCAATGTCGTCCAAAGATTGTTCTATCTTCCGACTATTTTTCAACTTCTTAATTTTTGTGACTAATATCTTGTTATGATTTCTTAGTCTAAAAATTTCTTCAGCATTGTTAGATAATGCTTTATTACTCTTTGCGATCTCTGACTTATGTGTCTTTTTAGAGTCGTCATTTTGTTGTTGAAGAACTTTTATCTGTTGTCGACACTGGCCGACCTCTGATTCTTGACTTTCTAATTTATGTCGTAACTGCATTAGTTCTTCATCTTTGTCGCTAACGATTTTGTTCAAGCGTATTATTTCTGCTTCATAATTATTTATTTCCTTCTTTATATCTTGATTTTTGGCAAGTGCTTCTTGTGTGAAAATATGAGATGAGGCATCTAGCACATTTGGACTACCGACTTGGTCATTTTTTTGCTTTAGTCTTTGTAACACCTCCATTAATGTATTATGGTTCTGCGTCATTTTTTGGTCTAACATTTTTTGTTCCTTGCACACAATGTCGAACTTGGTCATCCTTGTCGTTAACGTGTCTCGACTTCTTGATGAGCCTTCCTTTACTTTGACTTGATTTCTTCGACGATAAGTGTTCTTCGACTTCTTTGATGATAAGGAGTTTTGCTTGGACTTTGTCTTTAATTTCTTCTTTGACTTGGTCTTCTTTGACTTGAATTTGCTTTGTTTCTTCAAAAAATTCTTATTTCAAAAGAATTGATTTTTTTTTTTTTATAATAATAATTATTATTAAAATTTAATAATAATAATATTATATATATATATATATATATATATTTTTATAATAATAATTATTAATTAATTAATTAATAATATTATTATATTAACTTTTTATAAACTATATATGTTTTCCAAAAATTGAAATATTTAAACAATATAATAATATTATAATGTTTAATATTTTTTTTTGAAAATTCTGTTAGGGTTTGTGAGGATGGAGGCGAGGGCATGGGCGGAGGCTGGGTGTGCGTTGGAGTTGGTGGTGGAGGTGGTGGTGGGCGTGAGGGAGCCGGCGGTGGAGTGTTGGAGATGTTGGGAAGGGGGTCGTGCAAGTGGAGGGAGAGCTGTTGGCGGTGGTGGGAGCAGTGGCCGGTGGCGGATTGAAGGGGAGCAGCGGCGGAGGTGGACGGGGAGGGCGCGCAACAGGAGAGACGGTAGGCGGGAGGGACGAGGAACAGGCTGGAGGGCGCGGGTATGGGAGAGCGCAACAGTGGGAGAAGTGGAGGCGTAGGAGGAAGGGTTAATGTGAGGGAAGGGCACGTTGGGGTGAGCGCGGAAGCGTGGAATAGACGTCGTAGTGCAGAAGTGGAGGTGAAGGCTGAGCGCGGGATTGTAGCGATGTGAGGTGCAGTGGATTGGAGTGGGGAGATTTGCGAGGGGAGAGAAGGTGATGGCACTGGCGTTGGAAACAAAGATGGACGCGGGTAGGGGTTGCTGGAGGTAGAAAGGCTGAGTTGGAAGGAGGGAGAGCAGGTGGGAAGGAAAGCTAGTGGGAGGGAGACGAAGGAAGGATGGGACGTGGGAAGATGGCTACGTGGAGTAGCAGCAATGTGAACATGCAGGGAGAGGCGTGGAGGGGGGTGGATGGCATGGGGTGGGAAAGGAGCAGTGAGAAGGAACGTGAGGAAAGGGAGCGGTGGAAGCTGGTGCGAGTGGTGGAGAAGGAGTGTGAAAGTGAGAGTGAGAGTGAGCGCAGCGAGTGAATGGCAAGGCCCAAAATTTGGTCAATGATCAATCTTCGAGAGAAACTCTGACAACTATGGCTAAAAGCCGGAATCACAGATCCGAGTTCAAGGAATCCTTGAGTGTTTGGCTAAAAGACCCGAAATCAGTAGAAGCCTGAGGAAAGGCTGGCTCTGATACCAATGCTATATCCGTGTCCGGATATACTCAATGATTATTCAAGCGAATAATCCTCCAATGGAAAATAACTCCATTTGATAAAATAATAATATATAATTGATAAAGGATGATTTAATAATTTACAATGAGGCTCGCTTTTATAAGCTTGAGCGTGTATAGTGAAGGGTTACACCCTTTCACTTAATAATTAATAACTTTAATTAACATATATATAATATTCATAGCAACAGTCCCTCAGGCATCGCCTTCCTCCAGGTGCTATTCTAGTGTGTGAGTAGAAAGATCACCAAAACCTCGTTATTCCGCTAGGAGGTCACAACCTTCACTAGTCTCCTTAGCTAGTTCCGCGCTCTATACAGCTTTGGTACTCAATACAAACAATTGACCTTGCGCAGACTCGGTTAGTTTGGGGTCCACAATACTCGCCCCACACAACAACGCGCAAGTGCTATTCCAGTGTGTGCGTAGAAAGACCATCCAAACCTCGCTATTCCACCAATAGGTCGTGCAACCGCTATTAGATTCCAATCCACTCGATGCTGAACGCTTTATTCACTTCTCAGGGATTACAACAATTCAGCAAGACAAACAGTCAGATCTGATATGCCTCTAGACTATAGACACCTTGCATAGACTCGGCTAGCTTGGGGTCCACAATGCGTGCCCCACACAACACCAAGAAGGTACCCCTTCACCGCTCAACGGTCCCTCAGGCGTCACCTTCCTCCAAGTGCTATTTCGGTGTGCGCGTAGAAAGACCACCCAAACCCCAAATCATCTGCTTAAAGGATTCTACCTTATAAGGCTTACCAATCCAGGTTGTGCATAACCAATTGGCTCAGGGAATAATCTATACGTTGTCTAATAGATCACGTGAATTACAACAGGATTCACAAGCGATTATACTCAGATCGACTCAATAGCGAGGAATTAGGACCTTTAGGAGCACGACTGAGGATTCACGACACTTTACCACTCTGTTAGCTCGACTCAGACCAACTTGGAACAGACATGCAACATGGCTCAGGGCACAATGACATAGGTTAGCAATTGGGCAGCTTGATACCACTTCGTTGCTCAGAACCATAAGCAAACACACAGCAATTGCGCTCTTAGGTTCCTCTTCGGCTCTCAACTAAGCACTCTATTGCCATTCAAAAGTTGATGTCTCTTAGATAAGGGTCGACTCTTTCTCCATAGGAAAGAATGATAGAATGGTCGATGGATGGATGAATGAATTCCTCACAAGACAGGGTGAGATAGATACACCCATGAGGGATTGAGTTACTTGACCACATAACTGATTAATTGATTGACAAACTCATTGACAGGCTCACCGACAGACTAATTGATAGACTTACTAACATACTTACTGCGCTATTCCCCCAATTGATAGGTAATTTAAGGATGACTTTAATGTAACTGATTGCTTACCTAATAAGCAATCTTCCATCCCTAGTTTTGCAGGGCGAATGACACTACTCTGTCACAAGGAACTCAAACCCACGCCTTCCTTTCCCCAAGACAATAACTGTCTCAACTACCTTCCTCTTGGAAGCATTAAATGTTTCATGTTTGGGGCGCATGAGTCAAATTGACATTTGATGGCTCATCAGTACTCTCTAGGACACTTGGCTCTCATCTATTGGTTTAGAGATTCAATACGTCTCTTCCCATCCTTAGGATAATCATGCCCCTTGCTCTTGTTGCCTTGCACAACCAGCTTTGGATTTCATGTACATCCCATTTACAATACTACTGCGCTTGACCAACGCATGGTTCTCTAACTACATTACTTGTTGAATTACACATATATATTTGAGATGTCTATGGTAGGGCCTTTGCCTTGAGATCCTCACCATGTTCTATCAATTACATCAACAATATTACATCATTCACATAGTTTATGTCAAGGGTCGAAACTAGGGACATTACATGTACGACTGTACGCAATCCACTTATGGACCTGCCCATTGCTTTCTTGTTGTTGTCCTACTTTGGCTTCTCTCTGAACCTCTAACTCTGCTCCATAGATGAATTATATCACCTCTCTACAAAACTTGTCTTTGAGTGAAATGAATGTGTGTCTTAAACTGCCTTTATACTTGAGCTGAAAACTTGATCTCATAGTGAGATATATGATTGAGATTAGTCTAAATCACTAATGTATAAGAATACACTTTATTAGACTTAACAACCAAGCATAGGACCTCCACTTTATTACTTTTTGCACATTTGACATTAAACCTGTGTGGAAGTTCTTGTCTAAGCTACAATTTCAATATCCATCTCTTTCTAGATGCCTTTTGGTGATGTTCTCGAATTGCATGATGTTTTGTTGATACCCAGTTTGACAAAGATTGTTTCTTTCTTTTTCAACTATCATATATTTGAATTTAATTGCTGAGTTCAATTTTCAATAGTACATTATCAAAGATTTCAACCAAGAACATGGTTGGGATTTGGCCAAAGGAGTGCGAGAAGAGGGCCTTTACGCACTACTTGTTGATACATTGAAGCATGATGCTCTAGTGCATGACAATGACTAGTTGTTTGAGATGTGGCACAAGCACTTTGATCACTTCTAGTGTGGAGCTCTTCCACTCTTGAAGGATATGGTTTAGGGATTGCTTGATTTGAAGGTTGAGAAGATTGGAGCATGCATAGGATGTGCACTTGGCAAGCATTTAGAAGTTGTTTTTCCATCCAGTGAGTAGAAATCGAGAGAGATTCTATAGTTGATCTTTTTGGATGCATGTGGGCCTATGTCGTTTTCATCATTGATAGTTAGTTTGTATTATGTTTCCTTCATCGATGATTCCTCTTGCAAAACCTGGATCTATTTTATGAAGACTAAGGATGAAGTGTTCTTTAAGTTTAAAGAGTTCAAAGCCTTGCTTGAAAATTAGATAGGGATGAAGGTCAAAGTGCTTAGATTTGATAACGGAGGGGAAAACACCTCCAAGAACTTTGATGCCCTTTGCTGGGAAGTATAGATCAAGAGGGAGTTGACAGTTCCTTACAAACCCATAATGGAATGGGGTTGTAGAGAGGAAGGATAGATCCATCATTGAGATTGTTAAGATCATAATCCATGACATGGATTTACCTATTTGTCTTTGGGCAAAGGTGTGTAATACAAGATTTTGAACGAATGTCCTCACAAGATATTGAAGGACAAATACTAGAGGATGCGTTCACTAGTTAGAAACCTAAGGTATCACATTTTCATGTTTTTGGTTGTCCAATGTACATTCATGTTCTTAATGAAAAAAGGACTAAGCTGAATCCTCGAGTATCAAGGGTATTTTTTTGTTGTTGGGTACAACGAGACATTCAAGGCTTACTAGATCTACATTCAAGCACAGAGGAAGACTGTGATAAGCAAGGATGGGAAGTTTGATAAGGATGGATGATTCTTAAAGTCACATAAGCCTTCCATAGACATTGAGGAAGGAAGAAACCTTGCTGTCTCGAAGTTTGATATGCACTTGAAGGAAAAATCAGATTCCTATCAGCAAGGTTCTAGTCAAGAAATACAGGCCCTATTACTCTCATGTTTAGCTAGGAAGGTGAGATGGCTTATAGACATTGGCATTGCAGGATGGACAAGAACAAGTGGGAGTGCCTAAATCTAATTTCGGGTGTGTCAACCACCTAAAACGTTTCCTACTTGTGATGCACTAATGTCTTCCATTCTTGAGATAAAGCCTTCCAATTTTGAGGAGGCATATGTAGAGGAGGTATGGTGGGATGCCATGACAAAGGAGTACAACTCCATTCTTAAGAATGATGTTTGTGAGACTTTTACAAAACCTTATGGGAATAAGAGCATTGAATAGGACAATAAAATGTTTGTTTCCATAGGATTGTCTTAGATAGAGAGAGTTGACTTGATAAGACATCTGCTCTAGTTACCAGAGGTTTTGAGGTGCATGCATAAGACACCCATGTTTGCAAGTTGATGAAGATCCTTTATGCATTGATGTATGCACCACGGGTTTGGTATTTAGGGTCTCTGTTTACATTCCTTTAGATGGATTGGTGGCCAACATTTTGACAAAGCCCCCAACAAAGGGAATGTTTGAGACAGAGGAAAAAGCTTGTTGTGATGGAGAGCACTTTCCTCAATAGGAAGGAGTGTTAGCTTCTTTATTACTTGTAGAGTGTTTGGCTCTTGTTGTGAGAGGGACACCACTGTGGGAGGAAGTCTCATGTAGGCGAATTGTCTCATAGCCCCTTTTCATCCATTTTTTGACACTTGGAGTTACTTGAACCATGCGGATGCATTAGTTGAGTTGTTGCATAAAACTGTGGTTGCATAATGGTATGTTAAGTGGGTGCTTTGCAATTGTGGGCATGTACCTACCTTGGCACATGTGGGGTGCACTACCTTCGTTAGTCACTTAGAGAGGCATGATTGGCATGATTTGTTATGTAACCAACTTCCTGTAGCACATGTGAGGTGCATGAGTTGGTTACAGTTAATGTGAACCTTATCAAGGTGGAGTGCTCCATTTGTGGACCCATTCTCTCAGGTTGACCTAGTTTAGGGTTTTTACTTGTAACCCACTCTCTTATCCTATAGAAGGTAAGGAGGGATGCATTACCTCTATATATAAGAGCTAGAGCAAAGAGTAGTGTGATGTGAATCGTGATAGATAGGGTGCTCTAGCTAAAGTGTTTTGCTTTACCAGCTTGTGAGAACCTAGTTGGTTATGCATTGTAAGCTTGGGAGTTGTAATCTTCTTTTCCATTATCTTGGGAGGTTGGCATAAATTGAATATGCTGATCTGTTTTCCATTTACAATTACGTTGGTGTTGCGTTGATTTAGCATGCTAATTTGATTTATATTTGATGAGCCTTGGAATTTCTCTCTTTTGTTAGAACATAGTACATATCAGTAGTTAGAATCCTTGTGGTTGGATATATACTGCACAATGCCTTAAAAAGCTTATGCACTTAGATTGATGATTTAAGTGTGCTCATATGCGTCAACAACATTAATTATTGTTGTAACTCTGTGGCATGTCACATTTTGGTGTCATTGTTGAGGAGCTGCTAACTTGTAGAAGCTTAACACCTTTGAGAATAGGGTTTGCACCATATAGGAAATGCAAAGTTGAGGTTTGACATTCACCTTTGAGCGTGCCTCTATGGAATGTCTTTCTTTTTGTAATTCCATAGGATTCCTCAAGTAGAATGCATGCATCTTTGTTGTGATAATTTAGGTAATTTTCTACCAAAACAGTCAAGTGTGGTGTAGAACAAGTAAGAAGTAGTAAGCAAGGGCACTGAGAATATTCTACACCATCAATTGAAAGCCTTGAGGCAAAGCAAGAGAAGTCCTTTGAAGAGTTCATAAGACAAGCTACGATAGGAGGTTTGGAAGTTAATAGATGAGATTGCTAGAGAAATTGTTGTGGAGGTGGTTGAGGGTTCTCTTGAACCACATGGTTGAACCAAGTCAAAATATTTTGAGCCTTTTTGGACACCCTGGGAGTTTCAATCTTTATTCAACATGGTGGAAGGAGGAGAGCATGCATGCCAACAATTGGTCTTTAGTTCCCTGTTACTTGGTACCGGTACCAACGCACCTTCAGATGTGTCCCCAGGGAGAGAGCGTCATTTTTTTTAGACCAGGAGGAGTGTTATCCAACATTTTTCCGAGTGGAGGTTATGGCCAGACCCTTTGGTCCTCTCAGGAGTACTATGGCTTAGTGGCATTGCTGACTGCTTCATTATAGGGCTTGTAGCCCTGAGGTTGGTGTCTAGGGCTCCTATGGGTGGGTCACTGGGTCACATGACCCCCCACTTGTTCCACTACTCTGGTGAAGGTTCCATCTGCTGTGAGGCTCTTTCCTCTCTTCCAGGCCACCTCAGGCACCCTCCTGGTCCTTTTGCAGCCTACCGCCCTCTCTCCTTAGGCCTTTTCCAAGGTTGACGTCATCATCCTCACTGGCCCATACAACATGTTCTGGGGGGGCGTTGAGGGATTATCAGCACTGTTGGGTTTAGATGGGGTATGACGTCCTCCCCTGCCTACTCTGGCCTTCAGTTTGGAGTATTTTGCTCAGTTTTAGCTATTTTAGACATTTTTGGGTGAACTCTAGAGAAAATGTCCCAAGTTACCCACATATTTGATTATTTTATATTATTTTATGTTATAATTTTAAGTTGACATGTTATAATTTCAAATTGACATTTTAAGGCATGTAGGCTTGGTTATTTTGTAAAAGTGAGTGTGAGAACATATAAATAAAGTCTCCTCACTTCATTTTCAAAACACAACTTATGGGATAAAATTCATTATGTTACCTTTTTACCCTAGAAAGGGCTTTATGAAGTGATGTGCACCTCTTGAAGAAATATTTTCTTGTCTCTTGGATGAAGTTGGTTGCATTCTTTGTCTTGCTAATGCTATGTGGATGCTAGAATAGTTGGAATAACTCATGCTCAAGTAAGTCTTTTTCATTTTTGAAGGTTTGTTTGGTGAATGGTAGGTAAATCTTGCATCTTGAATGATTGGATGGTAGCCCTAGGGCTGCATTCTTTTTGGATAGGGCCATTTATCTACTTTATTATCCCTTAGCATAGTAGAAATGCTCCCAAGAGGAGGTTTTTTCAAAGTATAGCCTTGGAGCTCCAACATCGCCCTAGTTTAGGCTCTTGAAACCAACCCTAGAGGTTGTTTCAAGAAGCCCTAATCTAGTGACAAGGAGAATTTACCTCCAAGAGGAAGGCTGGTCACCTTCCTCTAAGGCTAGGGTTTAGGGTAACAACCATTAAAACCCTAAGTTGACTCTTTTCTACACCTAAAAACCCAAGTTTGTAAATTTGTAAATATTATTGTCAGGTTAATTCTTGCATTTTCATGGTAGAATTATGGTTAGAATTAGGTCTGCAATTTTATGTTAAAAACTCTATTTTTTTTTTAAAATTTTGGGCCTCCCTAAAATTTAAGCCCTCCCTCCTACAAATTCGGCCTGCCCTATTTGTCCCTAGAAATCCTAGGGCGAAATTTTAGGAGCCCTTAAAAAAAACAATTAAATTCCTAAAAACCTAATTTGTACATTTTTATTATTATTTTTAGTTTAATTTTTGTATTTCCTTTTGTAATTAGTTTTATTTTTTATTTTGTACATAATTAAAAAAAACTAAACCCTAAAACCCTAACCTAAACCCTAACTGCAGCTTCTTTTTAGCCCTAACGGCCTCATCCTCTCCTCTCCTTAGGGTTCGATCGTCCTCTTTTGGAGCTCACCCACCCTTCGCCCTCTCTTTATCCTTCGCTGCCCTGCATCCCTCTTTCACTCCTTCACTCACCATTCCTCCCTTCATCCTTTCTTCCTTTTTCTTTACCTTTTCTTCCTTATCCTTTTCCCCATTCTTTCTCCAATCCTCCTTTCTTTCTCCCTCTCTTCCATTGGCAGCCCCTTATCTCAACCTCAACTCAGCAGCCCTCGGTCCTCCCTTGGGAGACTTTTTCAAGGCCTTAAATCAGCCCATATCAGACCTTGTCTGCTGTTGCTACAAGTCTGCATAGTTTGCAGTCTGTCAACAATAGACAACCACCTCATTACATCCCTTATAACTGTGCACACAACCAAAAACGAGGGTTAATTATTGGTGTTTACAAGTGCATTTGAAGACTTGTTTGATGTTAATAAGAAAGTCTGAAAGTTAACTTTACATACAACATTGCTAAGCTTGCTTTGATGCCTAACAATGGATGTTGAAATTGGTTTAGAAGTAAGTGATAATACTACTTTTTGTCTTTGTCTCTTTAGCTTATTTGCTTTGGTAACTAGCCTACTGCCGCCAATACCTCTGACATTACATACTACTACATTTCTGATTATTCATAAACTGGTGCATGAAAGGTAGATATTGAAGTTAGTTAAAGGTGCAAGTGATATTATGCATATTCCTATTGTCCTTTTATTATCTCGAATTGGTTACCAATTAATATTGATACTGCTGCTATACTGTTGCTAATACCTCACCATACAGACCTGAAACAAGTACTTTTGGCTACTTCAAAGTGGTGAATGTGATTACTTGGTTATATTTTTGTGCGTATCACCCTCAGCTGTCATTTATCATTATACTAAATTGGCTGTCCATGATTGTTAGTGGTGATCACACATTCTAATCATTGATATTACATTTACTTGGTAATCTATGTTATGTAGTGGATGGTCGAACATTAATACATGATCTCACTTATGCACCCAATTGCTATTGATGATTATACTCCCTAGTTGTTAAGTGACCTATATCTTATGGTGATGTTAATCATTGTTGGGCTATTTGGTCGTTGAATATTCTTACTTATACATTGACTTGGTACACTAGTTTGATACATTTGATATTTACTGAGTGCATGATTACATGGTATGTCTTCATTCGCATAAACATTATTACCCAAGGCACTGGTCATTGGCATATCGTTTAGAAGACATAGCATCTAAGTGTTTTGTAGATTGCTGAAGGGCTCTCCCCTTGGAGGTTCCGACTCTTTAAAGAAGTTGTAGAAGTGGCTAAGGTGACAGTGGTCACTTTCTCTTGCATTTGTTCATCGGATACTATCCTTGCCAGTTCATCCGATAACATTCCCCATTCAAGAAATAGAGGAGGAAGCAAGGATGAAGAATATTAACACCTTCGCCCTTCCTCATTTTTATGGGATTACTATAGAGGGCCCTAATAATTTCTTATTTAAGTTTGAAGTCCTCTAGAAAACTTATGACTACAAGATCGATGCCCAAAAGCTCACTATTTCCACCTACCTTGAAGGAGGCAGTGCTTTGTTGATTAACGAGTCTTGACAGGAATAGCATTCATACCTAGGAGTAAATGAAGGAAACTTTATAAAGAAATATTGGGATTATTGCAAATCTAGAGATACCGGGGATGAGAATTTTTGGATGAGCCAGGGAGAGGATGAGTCACTGGAGGATTATGTTGAAAGATTCCGTTTAAGTTACAAGAGGACTATCAATTGTGGATTAGATCAAGAATTTGATTGTTGTTGGGGATATTTCCCAGGTCTCCTATGATGAAATAAGAGAGGATTTAAGAAATTACTTAAGGGCTGCTACAAGGAAGAATACAAGCCATAAACAGATTGCTGCACAGTGCACAAGGACAACAACTGGGCTAACCAAGACAAAAATTGGCAATTTGCTGGAGGATATGAAGACAAACATTCAACTTTTATTGGTCTTGCAAATGGACACCCCTCGAAGTGAAGAAGAAAGAAGAGGAGGTTGAGAAGGCTTTGGAAATTTTAGTATCAAGTGTGCAAAGAAGATCTGTGGCATTTGTGAGGAAAACCATTGCTTGGTTTGAAAGCTATGTACAAAGGAGTCATGGAGAACATGGAGTAAGTTTGCTTCGTCAACCATAAGAGGCAAGTATTACCACAACGAATGCTTCAAGGTATGCATTGTGAACATCCTTAGTGCTTTAATTCCGTTTGGGCTAGTTGAATGAACCATGCTTCCCCTACAACTTGGTATCCTCCAACTCAATAACAATGGCATCATCCAATATCCTAGGGGCAGCAAATGCCATTCTTCTCATACGAACAACAACAACAACCACATTTCCCTATTCCACAACAGCATTGGAGACCATTTCAAAAACAAACTTTGTTGCCATTTTCTCAGCAAAATAACAATCAACAGCCCCTAAAACAAATACAACTACTTTCCCAACTTGGACCAACCCCAACATAAGTCAGTGCAATTGGCATGTAATATTGAGATGGCAAACTATCCATCTTACTTTGTGAATTTTGTAGACTGCAATGGTCTTGACCTTCGCTTGAGGAGACTGGTAGTAGATACTTGCCATCCATAATCAAAGAGCAATCTGAAAAAGAAAATGTTAGAATGCAACAACCACACACCAAGACCAACCACATCAATCTCCTGCACAAGAAAAACAGAGGGAAAATCCACCTTTTCGAGAGAGGCTTGGACAAACCAAGACACCTACCCAACTTGACTTTGATTTTTTGGTGGACCTACAAAATTTGTGTTAAAATTCCACTTATCCAAGCTATGAAGGATGTGCCTATCTACAAAAGGTTATTTGAGGATCGTGCCTTAAGAAATCTTGAAGAAAGAGGAAGGATCCTTAGACCATAGAAGTAGTAGGTCAACAGATTGACCTCATGTAGATGAAGGTCGTCACCCCCAAATATTCTGATGTGAAGAATCTTGTAGTAGATTGCCATATAGGTAATTGCTTGATTAAACACCTCGATTGGCTTACAAGCAACTATAAATGTGATGATCGAGGAAACAACGGAAAGTTAAACCTATAAAGGTCTTTGAGACAAACCCCTACTGATTTCAAAATGGTCGATAGGTCCATTGTCAAGCTGGAGGGAATGTTGGAGGATGTAGTCTCAAGAGATTCATGGGAATACCTCACAGACTTCTTGATGCTACAGAGAAACTCTTTACTCATTGGGTATCCCTCGATTCTAGTTAGACCTTGGTTAGCAACATTTGTTGCTTACCTTGCTTGCAGTTCCAGAGACATGACTATTGCCCATGGACAATCACTTCAAGGTTGACTATGTACCCTCTTGCTAGACCTTTCCTAGAGGCTAAGGAGACACTATGGGTATGACACAAGAAAGAGGATGCACTCTTTGGAATTGTTGTTAAACTTGTCATTACGATAAACAAAGCCTTAGCATTAACAGAACTCTGTGAAGAGAATGATCTCTAATTTCATGCAAAATCTTTACCTCACAGTAGTGTACATTTTGGAATGCCTTGAGAAATCTAATGAGAATGAGCTTAATGATGAAGATCCAATGAAGTATTTAATGGTGATTTATAAATCAACAAGAGAATGTAGAAACTTGACTAGCTTTAGATACCTAGATGATGTCTTCATTGCTAAAATCACAAATCCATTGACTACCACCATTGATGTCCTTCCAGCGAAGGCCCTAAAAATTAATGGCCAGTGAAGTTTCACTCAACAAGCGTTGATTGGTTTCTTTCAAGCTCAACAAGAAGCGTTGATTGGTTTCTTTCAAGCTCACAATTTTCTTTTGCTTGGATTTCCAGGACATGAGAGGTATTGACCCCAATACTTCGAAACACGACATCTACATTCAAGATGAGTCTCCACCAATCTGACAAACTCAATAATGAATGAACCATCTAGTTCGTAGTTTACCTTTGAAGTCCTTAAATTTGGAATCATACAAAAGTGCTCAATCGTCATTTTGGAACTGCTTTGTTTGAATTCAGCGATCATGCCAATTGAACCTTTGGCATTGGACAACTTCTGTATGGAAGAATGCTTGTTGCCGCATCCAATCTCAAGCATTGTGCTGGTCAACTTGTTTCTTCTATGCTGCAAAAAGTTAAAGCCCCCATTCTAGTATGGTTCAAAATGTTTTGATTTCAAATTTAATGGGCAACAGGACAATCTTACCATACACCAGCTCACATGGTGTGAAGCCGGTGGTTGCTTTCTAGATTGTACAGTAGGTTCTTACTACTTCAGCAAGTCTTTTGCCCATGCTCTCCCTTGAATCTGCAAGAACTCAAGGAAAACCAAATTTATATAGAAATGCCCCTTAAGTTCATAAGCATAATTACATGTGGAAATTCCTACATTATTTTTCCATTAAGGACATTCCACAAACACTCTGTCAACAAAATCACAACATATAGTTATGCAAGAAAAACATAACCAGATTTTACCTAATCTGCTAGTTCTTAGAATAGTAATTAAACTGCCATATGAACATTCTTAACACCCGAAATTTCTTCATGATAATGACAATAAGAAAAAGCATTAATAAAAAACATGAATTCTCTTTCACAAGCACACTTACCCACCCACTTGGGTAGTTTTCTAACCATAGTTATCTCCAGCAGTGCTCAGACCTTGTTTTTCCTCATTTGCTGTTAAACCAAGTTAGCATAGCAAAACTAAAACACAATATGAAATTTATTAAAATACTTCCACTCATTCAAGTATTTCAACAACCACTTGGCATGCAATATTCAACCATTAATTAACACACATCTGAATTCACAATTGAGCTTCCATTTTTTTTAATTGCAAACTTGCCTAGCTAAACTTTTCAAACTTGAAGAAAATCCTTGTTGAAGTAGCTACATATTCCACGTTAGCTTCAACAATGATTGGTAAAAGCTCAGATCAATAACAATACCATTTGCACTCTCATCTTAATGGTATTCTCTTTTATCCTAAATAAAATAAATCAAAGAAATTAGTAATTACCTTGTAAATAAAGAGAATAGTTATATAACTATTATACCTGTTTTGAATTTGTTTCCAATTTCGGAAAGGCTGTTCCAAGTCTTATCCTTCTTGCCCTTGCTAACTGGTTTCCTCCCAGCCTTAATCGGGGAAAACTTCTTCGCCTGAGACCCTCAAGCTGTGTAGGCTCACAACCACTATCTTGACCAATTTTCAAGTAGAATGTGTTAATCGTGAGTCCACCTCACCTTGAATTCATCAAAGGTTACAACTCCATCAATGAATGGATTCTTGTTATATCCAACTTCAGTCTCAACCATATTCAAGCTAATTCATGGAATTTATGGCTAAGTTCTAGTTTCAACTAAGGTTTAACAGAGTTTCCCATGTAATTTCTCTACCTCTCAATCCATGGGATCCTCCCTCTATTTATAGGATTTCCCTAAATTAACAGCTTACCCATATGGATAATTCATGATTTTAATTAAGATTAATCACCCCCTTAGGTGCCTTTACCAATGTTTTCCTATTTTCTATCTTTCCTTAATTATATTTTCCCCCTTTTGAATTTACATAATGTTATTTGAGTTTTCCCTCCAAAGTGAGTAAATAGATTCTTAAACTAATTCAGTCAAGGGGGTCACTGAAGTTACCCTCCCTTAGCTTTGATTATGGAAGAACTGGCTGCTGGGGAGCAAAGATTCCACACCCTTACTGCATGCCCCAAATCTTGATTATAAAACATGGATTCCGTGTCGCTATCTCCACAACATAAGTACTCCTCCCACATATTTAACAAAGAGAGACTCCATACCTCTGTCAAGACATGGTTATGGCCCACAGCTATGTGTTGGCAAGTTGGCAAGGTCTTTCCCTGTGACTTGCACATACACAAACACTTGCATATCAAGTATATAAATCGAAGTATAACCTTACTAGCTTAATCATATTTTCCCCTCCATGGGCCTTATTGCCAAAACATGATGCTTTCTTTGAATAATATATATCTTCAAGATTAAATAAATGGATTTGCATAGTCCTTCATGGTTCCATGCCAACCAGCAAGTCTAGGCTTTTCTGACACAACTCACACTAGTTCACTAGTTCACAACATTAGCAATTTTTGATATTATGAACAATTTGTCCAAGATCTAATATAGAAATCACAAGTCACAAATCCACAGAGTGATCCATCCACAAGTTGATCATACAATATTATCTCATCCAAAACATACAATTCACCACAACATATCCATAGACATAGATAAACAATGTATACACATGCAAAAATATAATTGATAATATGTCCAAAACATCATATAAAACTCCTCCCTGTCCAAATAATGTACCATAACACATCAAAATGACGAAAAAGTCCCGCTTGAATACGTATAAAACAAAGTTATGCAAGAGGGGCATTACAAACTAATGCAGTTATGATAGATCAGATTGATTGACAATGCAATCCTGCACAATGGATTCAGCAGCATGGCCATAATTGTGACATTGACGACTGTATGAAAACATAAATCTTGCATGCTATGGAGGAGTGGAAAGCTTGCAAGCTTTGAAGTCAGGCATTTTGTTGCCACTAGGACATTGTTACCATTATAGCTTCATTGAGCTTCAAAGTGTTTGAGGTTTCAAAGAAGTACAGATTTTCTCTTTTGAGACATAGCTATAGAATTTCAAATTCAACATAGTCATGGGGGGTGGATTAAACAAAAGAGAATCGATGCATACTTAATTGCTCTAGAGTAAGTTGTAACCCTGCAATTGTACGAATTTTCCAAAATGTAGGGTGGTTGACATTCTTTGAGCAACTCCATGATTACAGTGATTTTGTAGCCTTGGAATTTTCCTTGAACTTAAAGGGAAATATCTATGTTTCTAGAGGCATTGATGTACATGATTGGCATTAGTGTAGCAATGGTTTAAAAATAGAATACAGGCTGATGAAGCCAAGGAGTTCTTCCATGTTGGAGAGCTTGTTTCTGAGGAGTCAAATGAACTTTGTTGCTAGCACCATGGGATTTAGTATATCACAAGCTAGGGTAGGCACACCTTGGTGCTTGCTTACCATTTCAAATTGTTAGTTCATTCGCGACACAACAAGCTCATCAACGTTCCCTATCTTTTACTTCAATCCATAGAGTGAATGGTTGGTGAAGTCCAAAATGGTAAAATTGGTCTCCTCTTGGACCATGGCTTGATCAAATTGCTTGTGAATGATACCTTGTTGTGGAAGCACCCTAGGATGACGTAGGAATAGTTTGTTGGGTTGTAGAGAGAAGCTGAGATGCCACAAATTGAGGGAGCTGCAGAGTCTCCTAAGGATCAAAATGCACCTGAAACAATTTCTGAGGAAGCCTAGCTAGTCAAGCGACTAAAATCAACAATAGACCAGTAGAGAGAAATGTTGAGAAACACAACATAGGAGGGAGACTAGGGCTAAAATGTCATGTATTGATGAGGATCGACCCTCGTCTTTGTTTGCTTTAGAGTTCCCCATCCAAATTGAGGAGTCTCTTGAGCGAGTAGATCCTGAACAATCATTAGGATTTGGCACACCCATTATGGAAGAAGTAGGATTTGGCATACCCATTGTGGAAGAAGTGGAAAAGGATCTGAGTTCTCCTGCAAGGGTATCCACTCGTACTAGGCCACAATCACTACTATTGAGGAGAATGAGAGCCTCCATTCAACATCCTTGAGTGTCTAAAAGGAGTACAAGTTCATCATTGCAACCAAGGAGATTGAAGCCTTTATTAGCCAGCGTTGGATATCAACGATATAAATCCCTAAATGTAAGAGCATTCATAGTCTTATGGTAGAGGGGCCATTCCATTAAGAAACACAACCAGGTAATCTCATTCAATGAAAAGTATGCTATTTCATCAACAATGCAATTAGACACTATTAGGCTACTTAGGGTAGACAAATGTAATCGAGAGAAAAAATTGTAGAAACAAGAATAAGAAATGGAAGAGAACATTGTGGAGGTCATTCAATTAAAGGAATTGAATGAGAAATCTGCAAAACATGGAATTGGTAGTTGGCTTGCAGACCACCTACTAGGTGTATACTTTATACCTTAGATAGTGTAAGGCCTTTGCCTATGTTCGATAGTAAATGCACTGTTGGGTGGGCATGGAGGGTTGTTGTGAAAAATCGTGATGCTAGACGTAGCCTGTCGGATAGATGAACGGAGTGGTGAGCAGTTCATGTTTCCTTCATATGACTTGGTAGTGTCATGGGCACATGATCTAGACATGCGAACCCAAAGGAGCTAAGCATTCCCTTTGTCGGTGAAGCATTACCTTTTGTTGACTTGAGCGGATGCATTCGGGTGCACTCATTGTGTTGCGATGAGTAGACTTGTGGGCCCACATGTGACGTGTGCACTGGCGATGGGTGTTAGATTTTCAGGATAATAGCAGTATAATTTTCATCTATTCAACTTAGTAACAAGTATAGGATCATTGAAAGGGTAACTATGCACATAAACAAAATAGGGACACAATAATTTACCCTGGGAAAACCCAACAAACCTTTCTTACTCAGAGAATCAATACATAATACAAGTACATGAAAGATAAGAGTGATCTTGAATAATGAAGATCACACAAAGAGAAGAGATTCCAAAAGAAGGAGCTCCAAAATGTCTTCTACAACCCAAAATCGAACTTTCCTTTGCTTGAGCGAACTTGCTTGAGGTGGTAGCAAACGAGGAGGGTGACCCCTCTATTTATACATGACTTTGGAGTGATTTTTCCAACTGGCCTGACTTGTCTTTGTTACTAGGCCGACTTCTCTTTTGTAAATATAAAATACATTTTTCTTTATCTATTTCTTTTGTAGGTCAGATTTAGCTAGTGAGGATACCTCATGTAGCTACATCAACAACAATGGGCACACTTGTGGGCACAAGAGCGCTAACCATAGTTGCGACGGGCACACTTGTGGATGTAGATGATTGACAGACGCAAGACAACAAAGGAAGAAAAGTTGGACGCAGGCACTTGGGTCAACCATAGAAGCAAAGGGCTTGCAAGAGTTTGGAAAGACTCATATATATAGGAGGGGGCCTCATTGTGCTAAGGCATTCATTCACTGAAGTAAACATTCAAGTACATTCATGGCTTAGAATTGTAATTTCATGGCTTAGAATTGTAATTTATGGAGGCTGCCCCTCATTCTAGCTCTCACATAGCACACATATTTATGAAAATCATTATTGAATAGTTTTGAACCCTCAATAGGTGGAGTGAGCTGCTTAAGAAGGCTCTAGAAGACAAATTTTAATATTTTTATAATGCCTAAGCCTAATTTAAGAGAACACTCTACCTTGAGGGACACAAGCTTAAAGTAAAAACAATATTTTGATGGGGCGACTTGCTTGAAGCCTTTAGAATGGCTCAAATCTTGAGAAGAAGCCATCTGTAGATGGGGTGTCTTGCATAGGAGATTGACAGCTGGATTATTTGACCTATTCAAGGGTTATATTTGTGGAAGCACCCTACTTCTATGGAAACATAGAATGTTCTAATATTATTTTATTCCCCAAGAAGTAACAAGAGGAGTCTATAAAAGGAAGCCTTTTTCACTTGGCTAAGGTGTGTTTCCATTGTGGAGAAATCCCTATAGCACTTGGGCAGTTGTTGAAGATAGCTTGTGCAGGTTTGGAGCTTCTTAAGGAAATATTCAGGGCTGTCATCGTCATTTGTAAGGATTTTGTTTTACCTTGTCTTTTCTCTCTCTTATGCTGGGATTGTTGCTGCTGTTTTGGGGTTTATCTTCAGCGTTAAGAGGTCTGGAAAGAGACTGTACAGTCCTTTTCTAGACCCTAATTTCAGATATGATTTATGCTATCTACCTGCGCTGTTCTATTTAATAAATGGCTGTCGTCTTCTTCATTTTTATATTCTGGTTTAATGTGAAGGGGGCACAAATACAATCAAAATAATAATGTCTCTTTATAAGCTTGGTATGATTGGCTGGAATATGGTTTTGCAGCACTGTTATAACTAATACTGATTATTGTTTCAAGCATCTTCTTGGGTTTGATATTGCCTCCATATCTCCCAAGTGTTTTGACTGCATTTCTCCCAAGGATAGGCACAAATCTACTTGAATTCACCAAAATAATATCCGTTGTATATCATAAACTGTTGAATTGCTAAATCTGGTTTATTAAAGAAGATTAAAAGGGTAATTTAGCAATCATACAAGGAAACCCCCCTTGTGCCAGAGGAGAGCTGACCTAAAGTGAAGGGAAATTCTACTGAGGTGACATTGGGTAGGGTTTCTAATAAGCTTCCCTAAGTTTGCATTCTTGCATGGACTTGAATATTTTAAGGTGCAGACTTAGAAGGTAACAAGACTAATTTGGCATTAAAAAAACAAAAAAATATGATTTGACAGTCTTTTTGTACTAGGGGAATCGGCAACTGGGGAAGTGCTTGTACTTGCGTGACACGGGGTCGATTCTCATCCGCTACCACTATACCCCTAGGTGCACCCATACAGCATGCAAGCATGGGGCGTGGGCTAATCGGGGTTTGAGCCTGTAACCTCTTTTACAATGTGTCATATCATTTCACTTCTCTGCCAGTCTGTCTACACCCCCGAGGGATATGATTTGACAGTTCACTTTTGTGACATAAGGGGCATTTAGGATCAGAAATTCCCAGATATTTCTGATCCTAAATGCCCAGAATCAAAGACCAAGTGAAAACAACCTTTTTGGTCTCAATGAATGCTTTCCACACATAGTGAAATGAATCTATCAATAGTTACTGACACATAGGCATTCCCTTTTCTAGTCTTTGACAAACCTCCTAGGAAATTCATGGAAACACTCTCTGAAGGTCTTGAAGGCACCAGAAGCAGTGTACATTGCCAACATCCAATTTGTTGGCTTTGGTATGTTGTGCGATAAATAGTCATGTACAACCTTCTACTCATCATTTCACATCCATGATCAATATATGTACCTCTTCAAACTTGACATCTTGTTCCCTTTAAGGTATGTACTGACTTTGGAGTTATGAGCTTTGGCTGTCTGTTTTAATACATTTTAAAATCTTCATAACAATCCTTCTTCAGGTTGCCACTATTGGCCCAAAATGTTGGCTACTACATACAATTCTTTATGTTCATTTGCTAAAAGGTTTGACTTCATTAAAACTGTCAAACAAGAAATGGGAAGCATTGAAAGAAAATCAAGTATACATTGTTCTGTACCATTTTATATTTGATTACTAGATTGATCTACGATATGGATTCCACCAAAATGAAGCGTTGACGTTTTTGCAACTTGCTTTGGGTTAGCTGTAATCGCAAAGATTTTTTATTTGAGTCAATAATTGTTTGTTTTCCCAGCATATAGTGCCTCCAGTGCTTTACTACCTAGACAAGGAATTGCAACCCTTTGTCATAGGTGGGGTAGTTCATTATTGTGCCAAGATCTTTTTTATATAGTATGTTATCAATTTTCCTTGCTGCACCATTATCGTGCCC
Source organism: Larix kaempferi (assembly GCA_027924585.1). Lineage (NCBI taxonomy): Eukaryota > Viridiplantae > Streptophyta > Pinopsida > Pinales > Pinaceae > Larix > Larix kaempferi. Next base: position 34,524,311 of record BSBM01000217.1, read on the forward strand.
AATGCATTTCTTGAGGCATGAATTTCAGTTTGAAAACACAATTGAAGGGTTCACAGACCAGAACGCTAGATTGATGCATTGTAGATCTTTTACTTTCAGGGATCAAATACATTCGAATTATGGTTCACTGACATGTTCTACATCTTTGTTTAATGCATTAATTGATTCTAAAGCAAATGGGAAGTGCTTTAAAAGCTTTCTCAGATAATTTAATCTCCATAAATGCCGTTAACGTTGCCAAATACTTTGGGCTTGGGTAGAGTTGCATAGGATCGTGTCCTCAGCCCTGAAAGGGTAAAAAATTCTGCCGTCCTTCGTTTAGGACACATCCCCCACATTTAGAGGATGCCTCCCCCAAAATAAGGGATGTTCCATAGGATAAACTCTAGAAATAGAGAAAAAAGTATAATTATAACTATAAGGGTTCACATGCAACCCAATTTAACTCATGGTATTCAAGTAACAAAATACAAACAACAACATTCCATAAAGCAATAGATTCATACACTTTCTGTATTCAAGTGAAGTCCAGCAAATCAATTACTATGGAACGATTTACTGCCCAACTGTAGTAATCATCTATGGATTCCAGTCTCGAGCCAGATCATGATACCAGGGTGAAGGAAGGTCGTACAGGGATTTTATCTCACTCATCCCAACTTATTTCTCTCATGATTCATCTAATCTGCTCACTACAGAGCACTCCAGGTCCTCATCCAACCATCAATCAGCCGTGGCAGTCTTTTCCATTGCTCTACACCACAAGGCAAGGTCTTTCCTTTCTCTGCTCAACAGTCCCGTGGGAATCTCCTTCCTCTTTCATTGCTCTCCAGTGTAGGCACATAGAGCCCAAACTGTTGATTCCTTCTGGAAATAATTTGGAAGAGAACACTTGGCAAAGCAGTCAATGAGCAGCAATAACAAGGCTGCAAGTTTATGCTGTTTGCTTCAGCTATTGTGGACACTTCAACTAAGGATTTTCCTTCAAACCACCTCCCTTTCTCTCATATTCTTTGCAGAAAATGCCCAACTTCCACAGACTCTTATCAGCCAGAAGCTCCTGCGATTCTCTTACCATTTGTAAGCATAACAGCCATGGTTTCATACAGGTTTGTCCATAACCAAGAAGAGGAAAATCCCCATAACATGGGGGAGAATGGGAAAATGATGAATGAAAAGCAAGAAAACACCTTTTGTTGCATGAGGCCTACTCTCTTCCCAAGGATGTGACAACTTGTACTTGGTGCACACAAGTCAAAGATTGACGTGAGAGCTTTAAAGGAAGCATGGGCAAGAAAGGTTAGTGCTCTCCAATGGACATCTGTCAATGTCAAATCACCCATGCACCCCATTTCCTCTTCTCCTCTTGTGGTATCATAGTCCCCTTGTTGCTTCCTCGAGAAACCTATTTGCTGGATATTATATTAATACATTTCCTTTTATACATGCTTTTACATAACATAAGCATACCATGGCAATATCCACATGGTGGTTCCTGGCAACATATCTGCCACCATATCTTAACCCAACTCAAACACATCCATTAGTTGGGCCTTTCCCTTGGTCTCCACACTAGGAATATTTACAATGCATTTTACATATTTGCAACATGGAGTCATTATAACTAAGCATGCTTGGCTTGACAGCCATCACATAAACCTCATTATACAATATGACAATTCAACATATTATAATTCTGGGACCAAAGGCAGGTTGTGATACAAAGAGCAAGAGCAGGGCTTGGATGCTTAAGCATTGATTTCTCTTTCACTTGTTTTCACTAACATATAGTGTATATGCAAATGATGTCTGATATGAATCATATCTTTCATTTTTCAGGTCAACTCTTCAGGTTGGTCAGAAGGTGAATGTAATGGAAAAGCAGGTTGGTTTCCTTCAGCCTACGTGGAAAGGCGTCAGCGTGTTCAAGCAAGCAAAGTTGCTGAAGTGTTCTAATTGTTTCATCCTTCGACTGTATTTCTTGGATTTTACATTTTTGTGTTATTTGTTTAATGTATTGGATGCTATGATTGATTGATTATCAATAATATTTCCTGACTCAACAACTATTCAGTTCATAACCATTAGCCATGTCAACCTGAAATCTGTGACAGGCGGCATGTATTTTGGGATTTGGGAGTTTGTGTGAATGGTTTGGAGAAGAAATCCAGTTATGTTTTATTACATTTACATTTGTTTGGAGCATAAATATTTGCAAACTTATCATTTTTTTTATTATTTTGTTAAAATTAACTTCCCATGGTTGACAATCCCACAACTAATGACTGAAGAATAGGTTGAGATAAGAATGATGCAAGAATAAGTATGTTGAAGAAAGGACATGATTATATTTGATTGGAACAATAATTTGCAAGTACAGTTATAGAGTATTTTATGTGCTGCATATATTGTTTTTATGAACACAGTTATGCTTATGTGCTGCTTTTAGTGTTGTTTTTCCCTATTTTTTTAATGAAGAACGTTAGTGTTTTTCAATAGATCAACATTGTGATTCTACAATCATCAATCTACAAAGCTTAAGCACACAACAAACAATTAAATCTTGATTGGGAAGATGAGGAAGCGGGGCTGACATATTTTCTCCTTGTGAGGCTCTAGTTGTAAATCATGTAGGGTGTAGGAATTATGACAGCGTTTTTATTGCACTGAGTAGCGAGGTGTTTACAAATCAGTATGGGGGAGATGTTGTCACGTTTGTCACGATAATGTAACATTTCCAAGTCGGTTCATAACTTCTAAAAACATAAAAAATAATTGAAAATTTTCATGTCGACTCGTAATGAAAAAAATTAAACCAGCATAGAACCATTTTAAACCCAGGTCTATTAAGTCTTGAGAAGGATCCAATTTCTTGTGGGGTAAATTTTTCTTCATGTGTAAAAAATTTTAGATAAAAAAAATTACACCTCCAGAAATTGGATCCCTCTCTGTGCTTAATATATCCAGGTTTAAGATGGATCTATATTGGTTATTAACAATCAAAATCTCTCTTGCTTTTATTTATCATTCTTAGTACAAACACTTGGAATCCACAAGTAGCATCCATTTCATTTCATTGTATAATAATTTTTTTCTTTCAATTAATCATTTTATTTATTATTCTGAGTGAAAACACTTGGAATCCACAAGTAGCATCCATTTCATTTCATTGTATAATATTTTTTCTCAATTAATCATTTTATTTATTATTCTTGGTGCAAACACTTGGAATCCACAAGTAGCATTCATTTCATTTCGTTGTATAATAAGTCATTTCGTTGTATAATAAGTTTTTTCTCAATTAATCATTATAAAACCAAGACAAATTTATTTATCCTTTTGAGGACCTCACATTTGTCATTGACCATTTTTTAAAAGTCCACTATATTCTTTCTGGTTATATCAACATTTTTAGTTCTTGCCCACATTTCTGAACATGTGTGTTGATTTTTATGACATTTATGTGAGACGTGTTGTTTTTTTGTCACAATAAGGCAGTTTTTTACAAAAGTTGATTTTCCCTGTTGAATAAATATTCATTTACAAAATTTGCTCCTAAAAATTTACTTCAAACATTATATATAGAATGCTAAATAATTTTCAAAATTAATAGAGGTTAAACTTTTGTCAAGAATTCACCTTTGAATTACAAATTTTTAAATTTTGGTTAAATTTTGGTCGGAAGATTTGATGTTTCATCACTACCTAATATAAAGCGTTCCATTAAAGTTATGCTTTGCATTTCATCCACTTTTAAATTTTGGTCGGAAGATTTGATGCTTCATCACTACCTAAGATAAAGCGTTCCACTAAAGTTATGCTTGCATTTCATCCACCAGATTTGGGATAAGCTTATAAGGTATTTAACATGGAAACTTATTGGTATTTAATGATTTAATCTTATACCAGTGGTAAGTTTAATCATAACAAAATACGTATGAGTTATATTTCTGCATGAATGATCTGTAAACTGCAGTAGATGTTCCAGATAAAGTGTTTCACTAAAGTTATGCTTGCATTTGATCCACCAGATTTGGGGTAAGCTTATAAGGTATTAACAACATGGAAACTTATTGGTATTTGATGGTTTAATTTTATACTAATGGGTTTAATCTTATACTAGTGGTAAGTTTAATCATAACAAAGACATGTACAAGTAATATTTTTGCATGAATGATCTGTAAACTGTGGTAGATATTCCACTAGGAGAGTTCGTCACAACAAATCTGTATTATGTAATATTTATTTAAGATCAAATTTAACATTATAAGCTTTGCGCTCAAATTATTAAAAAAAATTGAGAATGCAATAAAAGAAGCTAAAACAAATACCACACCACCCGTACAATGAACACACGATGTACTATGTGAAAACCTAGAAATAAGGTGAGGACTATGCTCAATGCAGTTACAAAGAAAGACGTCCTCACCATTGAGTTTCCTTTGACACTGTGGCTTGTATGGTTGCTACATGGTCTTCTACTTTGTTCTACTAACAATACCCCACTCCACTTCTCTACTCAACTATGGAAACTATGAATCAATACAAGAATGTAACCCTTCCTTTTTAGTAGCCAAGTGTTTAACATGCCTTAGTCTTTTAGGGTTGGGGTTAGGGTTTTTGCATGCCTCAATTCTCAGTTAGGGTTAGATTTTTGGACCCTATCGATTCTTCGTGAAAGTCCACACATGACTAGCTCTACATGTGAGTAATGGGAGCTAGTGTGGCATCCTCTCGGTGCAATGGTGGTCAACAACATAGGTAAACTTGTATGAGTCATAACTTCCTCATACGAACTTTGATTGATATGAACTTTACACCTTTGTAAAGTTCTTGACATATGGATATTAGAGGAATTTTGAGGTCTTACATGGGTTTCCTAAGAAAAATAATAAAATAATAGTTGAAATAATAACAGAAGAGTTATAAAACAACCCGCTAGGAATCCAGAGCATCATAGTCGAAAAGTATGGTCGCCACCCCTAGAAGGCTTGATAAAACTAAACTTTGATGGGGCGTCCAAGGGTGGCCCTAGACTTGAAGGATTTGGGAGAGCTTTTTCAATGACCAAAGTCATATTTTATTGATCTGCTACGTAGGATACATAGGTTTCGATGGTAATAACGCAATGGAGCTAATTTCCCTTGTGCAAGGCCTATTGCAGAAAGAATTGGGTATACCAAACTAGTAACTAAAGCTAATTCTCAGGTAATCATAGGAATGGTGACTTGGATTCATAATGAAACTCCTATCAACAAAGTCACTCACAACTGGAGATTGGAGGATGGTGTTTGTCTCCTAGCTTCTCCTTATCCAGATTGCAACCCTCGTCCTTGCTCATGTACTTGGAACTACACACAAGTTGGTTTATCTTCTAGCCAGAGAAGGATTCCTTCAAAGAAACTCTTCACCGGACCATTCTTGGGAAGCTCCCAAAGACAGAACCTTAACATTTGAGTGTAGTGCTATTGCGAACAACTATCATCTTCTCTTGGATGTGTGTGCGACCTAATTGCCTAGCCACATGATTGACGGGATGCGTAGATAAAGCTTAAATGTTGGAGCAAATAGGTTCATTGGTGGTGGTTGAATGAGGCACGAGGCAAGCTGATCCAAATTCCTATCTGCAACTCGCTACCCTTTGGAGCACGAGTGACTTGTGGAAGCATGGGGTTTAAACACACAAGGTACATGGATTTTATGTTATGTCAGAGCGCCTTTTGGGAGGAGCTGGAGATAGTTATGTGTTCTTTGTGGCCTAGTGTTGCGGAGTTGTGTCGCCTTTGGGAGCAACCTACCGCAACCTCCTTGCGAACTGCTAGTCCACCTATCTTATGGGGAACTATTAGTCTACCGATGTTAAGGGGAACTGTTGCTATGCTGCCTAGCTAAAGGGCTTGTAGTAGAAGAGAGGGTAGCAACAAATGGCTATAGTGATGGGAGGAAACTTTCAATAATGACATAAACTTTCCCATCTATAAGGAGATAGAGGATGTGGAGGAGAAATATGTTTTGCAGCAAGCAAATGAACATGAACATGGGAAGGAAGTTGACCCCTATTAGGTGATGAAGACTCTCCTTGGGCGAGCCTTAATGGGACACGACCATCTGAGAGTTGGAAGTCTGCTTGCGAATGCAACATATACCTTTCTCTAGGTGGAGGAGAACTAGTCTAGAGAGAAGGCTTCAATCTAAATCTCCATTTCCTCGGATGCAGGTCGGTAGGTTTAGTTTAGTCCTCTTTATGAATTTTGCTTATGATAATCTATAGATTGTCTTCGGTTATGTTCAAAACTGCAATCCTATGCCTTTTCTGCCCTATTAAACATTAAGTCAATTTTATGTTTTGGAAAGGAGGGGAGGCATTGGTTTCCCTTTTTTTTGGGTAGGTCTTCCTCTTTTGGTTTAATTTTGTTTGTTTTTGGATTTTAGCATTGTTACTGGATTGAACATAATCCTCTTGGCATGCCTAGTTCCCCAGGTGGCAGGTTGGCCAACAAATTGTTTTTGTACTATATGTATTTTTATTCAGTAATAGAAGGTTTCCAACTAGCTTTACAAAAAAAATAAGAGTTGTAATTTTTCAAGGAAATGAATTTTTGTTTCTATTGTATTTTCAACTTATCTCCTTGTAGGTTTATTCAAATTTCGAGTGCAAGCATTCATTAGATGCATAATTAAATTATGCATCCAATGCGTACCCACTTGACATACTTTTGACAAACCCCTGTGAGGAAAAAAACTCAAAATTCATTTAAAAAATGTATTTTCTTCAACGAAATACATTTACTTATTTATATATTTTGAGTTTTTTCTTATAGGATGTTTGTAAAAAGTGTACCGAGTGGGTAATTGTTGGATGCCAAATTAAATTTTGCATCCAACGAGTGCTCACACTCAAAATTTGGGTAAGCCTACAAGGAGATAAGTTGAAAATATGATAGAAAAAATATTTTTTTTTCTCTTTCCCTCCAAAACTATTTACCATAATGGTTGACATCATCTTCTTAAATCCTATTGGTTCTAATAAAGTTGATTTTGATAGTACATTTTTTTTGAGACCCATTTTTGGCCTCAAAATTTCTCACAACCCCAAAACGATTCTTTATTGCTTCAAATGGGTCTTGAAAGTTTCTAGTCCCCAAATTGTTAGATTTTAATTATGGCAGTATAATTTTATCTCTTTCAACTTATAAACAATATAGGATCACTAAAAGAATAACTATGCACAGAAACAATAGAGATGCAAGACTTTATCCTGGGAAAACCCAAACTCGGGAAAAACCCAGCAAGCCTTTCTTACTCAGAGATTCAGTACAACAAAGATAAAAATATAAGAAGAATAGATGCCAAAGAGAATAGCTCCAAAAATGTCCTCTGCAACCCGAAATCAGACCTCTTCAATTGAGTGATAAATGAGGAGGGAGACTCCTCTATTTATACAACAATTTTGAGTAATTTTTCAACTAGGACGACCTGTCTTCCTTACTGGGCCGACTTGTCATTTTACTGGGCAGTGTTACCCATTGTTTGGGGAAGACTGCCCATTGTTTGGGGTATTTTTACCCATTGATTTTTGTGGGGTCGACTTGTCACTTTGGAATAATAAAATTACATTTTATTGTTTATTTTAATTTGCAGGTCGACTTAGCTAGTGATGATACCTCACATAGCTACATCAACAACACTCCCTTTTAGCTAGAGAGGTATCATCACACTAGAATACATCTGAGCATCATCTGATCATCACGGCTAGTCTCGTACATCTGGGCATCATCTGATCATCACAGTTGGACTTGTACATCTCGTCATTATAAGAAAGGGTCAACACCGTCCATACAGGACAACCTCCCACACAGGGATCGAAGTATACTTTACACAAGAGTCCTCTCCACATAGGAGAATGTTCCTCATAGGAACAATAGTCCTAAGCTTATCTCGGTCTACACATGACAACTTGTCCTCACTGGACTAAGCTCATCTCGGTCTACACAGGACCGCCTATCCGACTTGGACTAAGGTCATCTAGGTCTACATAGGACCTCTTGTCCTACTTGGACTAAGCTCTTCTCGGTCTACTAAGGAATGCTTGTACTACCTGGACTAAGCTCATCTCGATCTACACAGGACCACCTGTCCTACCTGGACTAATCTCTTCTCGGTCTACTCGGGACCGCCTGTCCTACCTACACTAATCTCTTCTCGATCTACTCAGGACTTCCTGTCCTCATTGGACTAAGCTCTTCTCGATTTAGACATGACCAACTGTCCTACCTGGACTAATCTCTTCTTGGTCTACACAGGACTACCTGTCCTACCTAGACTGAGCTCTTCTTGGTCTACACAGGACCGCTTGTCCTACCTGGACTAAGCTCTTCTCGGTCTACTCAGGACAGGTTGTCCTCACTGGATTGAGCTCTCCTCGGTCTACACAAGACCACCTGTCCTACCTGGACTAATCTCTTCTCGGTCTACACAGGACTGCTTGTCCTACTTGAACTAAGAGCACTCCCTCTCACCGAGGGAAGCATTCTCCAATGCTCCAAGTCTTTCACAGAAGTATGCAAATTTCACTCTAGAAAGAGGCTTGGTGAGAATATCAGCAATCTGATCATCAGTAAAAATATACAGGAGCTGAACGAATCCTCTCTGTACCATGTTTCTAATATAGTGGTACTTGATCACATGTTGCAACTGCTCCCTTTGTGTTGGAATCTTCCGATCCCTCTACATTAGAGCATACCATTGCAGGCTGTACTACTGGAAATTGTTGCTTATTCATTAGTGTCATGTCTCATTAAGTGAGTCTACTGAGACGAACTTCCTGTTCTCTCAATAATATTGGATGGAAATCTAGACTCCCTCTAGATCTTTGTTGCAGATTCACTCTGCAACTCTGTATCATACTCTCCCTCCGGAGCTGCATATTGGTCAGTACATCGGTATGTGGAGGTGTCATTCCTTAAACTACATCCTAAACATCAAATCTCATAAGCACAACTCCTCAAGAGAGTATAAGTATATCACAAATTCAATCAACTATTACCAAATCCGAATAAGAAGCATACTCATCTTCATATGGTCCATCATCTAGAATTTTTCAATTGTGTACTCCCTCTGATTGAGGGATATCTCATCTGGTCTCTGCCATACTTCTAATATCAAGAAGTAATACATCAGGCTAAGACCCTTCATCCTGAACTTAGAGGAAAACTCCCTCTCAACCTGATAATAAATCTCTATGTCTCGGTGGGGAACTGATCGCTAGTATACAACATCATGATCAAGGAATCATCATCAACAACCCGTGTCATCTACACATGTTGAATCCTAAACCACTACTTTAATTGGATATATGTATATTGCACCTTCTCTGAGGTCAACTAAGTGGTTCTTGTCCTAGAGTATGCTAATTCTCCACTCAGGCACAAGCAGTGTTCAACTGGAAGCCAACTGCTATTCATGTAGTCCCCACATCTCAAGTAGCATACTGAAGTAACTGATGAACTTCAAATACCTTATCTACTGCTACTAACTGCAACTCCTTATGTTCATTGGAGGGATGATCATCAATCGCCAGTCTTCATATGAGATCTCCTGGACCTGTGAATCATGGGTCCACATATGACTAAATGCATACTAGTTCCAGATATGTATGCTATTACTGTTGAATAGTTATCACATCCAATGTAGCTGCTCCCTTTGTCATGGAATCCATCCCTCTACCTGATCTTGAGAGCCATTTATGAGCATCCTTCTCTCTCTCAAATATTGAATATCAATGAGATCTTTATCTGGATGATTATAGATCCATTACTTGTTCTTCAAAACAAGTCCCATTGTCCTTCTCTTGTAGGCCATAACATAGTCTTTCCCTACAAGTCAGATCAAATGGTCAGCAACATTGCATAATCACGAAGATCAAAACATAATGCAATGACAATAGTTTACACAATCCAGTAAGCATCTTAGCCAATGCTTCGGCACAACATCCATCCATATCCCATACATACTTGGTGACTATATGGGATGCCTTCCATCTCCACCAGAACATACTGTCAGGAGCGTGCACTGCTCCAATATGTTAGCAAAGAGGTTCATCCTAGACTAGTTCCATCTAGGGTTCATGGAATTTTGTGCAACACTATAGGCTGCTTACTCAACACATGCACAATATGAGCCTACTGCTAGTCAATCTCATGCTATATCATAACATGCACAACACACTTCCCGATTCTAAGAATACAGATCTACATACTACTGTTATGAACATTCAGATCTAATTTACAAAAGTAATAATGACAAAAAAAATACTTATCTTTTATTGTTTTGTGTGGGCTCCCTCTTGATCTCTGCCTCCTTGTAGGGATCACTGGAGTCCTTAGATCTTTGTATTGGAAGCTAACTACAACCCCGATCTTCATACAACACTAATGACAATCTCCTCATCTAGAGGTAATACAATCATTGGTGTACTAAAAAAAATACTCCTTTCGACGGTCATCATCTTCCGCATTCCTTGACTTCTTTGGCGAAGTCTCTTCATTAACATCGGCTGTAGAGGCATGTTCCTTTCCCTTCTTGGATTTGCATTGATTCTTGTAGTGACCGAACTTTCTGCAATTGAAGCACTGGATTTGTGAAAGATCTTTCTTCTTTCTTTGATCAGGGGTTGGACTTGATCTTCTGCCTTTGTCTTTTCTACCAAAGGTCCTCTTTCCTCTTTTCTTGGCGTGCGTAGTAAGAGCTTGATTTTCTTCATGAGAGGCATGATCTTTGCCTCTAGCCACAAGTCTGGTTTCTTCTTGTGTACAATTTTCCCACAATCTTTCAAACTTTGGTAGCTTAGATCTTCCTGTCACACTTTGAACGAATAGTTCCCAAGATTGAGGGAGGCCATTCAAAGTCATCATGACTAATTCCCTATTTGCAATAATCTCACCAATAGTGCTCAATTGATCATTGATCTTTGTGATCTTCATGAAATATGATGCAATAGTATCAGATCTAGACATCTTGATGTTTGAGAGTCGTTACCTCGGGGAAAGAGCCCTATTAATATTTTTATTCTCAAACAACTTCTTCAAGGTGTCAAACATTGCCTTTTCCGTCTTCTTATAATAAATTTGACGAATCAAATGATCCTTAACTGAATCTATTAGGATCCTCCTTGTCTTGGCATCATTCTTCTTCCACTGACTCTTTTCTGCTTCTTCTTCAGGTTCTAACACTCCATTCACAACAAAATTTAGTAGATAATTTTCTTCTAAAGCAATGAGAACTCTATACTTCCATGAATTGAAATTTGAAGCTCCATCAAGCCTATCTTCAACCTTGATGCTTGACATCTTGACTGAGAAGTAGAACTGCAGCCTGGATCAGAAACCCTAGCAGGAGCTAGGTCAAAAATGAACTTTGGATTCTTGGAAAACCACTTCCACGGATGAATTCGCCCTCTTAAGGTGAGTTGGATTAGCCTCCTTTTCTTCCTGATATGTGGTCAGAACAATGTAAAACAACAAACCCTAATTCTTGACCTCTTGTAGTAATTAGGTCAAAAATTGAAAATATTAAGAATGAAAATATGCTTCCACAGAAAAGTTCACCTTCCTAGGGCGATCTCAATGATACTAGGGGCAAACCAAATTAGTGGTTAAAAACTGAAGAAACAACAAACCCTAGTTCCTGGAAATAGTCTCCTTCAGTACTGCTCTAATCCCATGTTAGATTTTAATTATAGCAGTATAATTTTATCTCTTTCAACTTATAAACAATATAGGATCACTGAAAGAATAACTATGCACATAAACAATTGAGACACAAGAGCTTATCCTGGGAAAACTCAAACTCAGGAAAAACCCAACAAGCCTTTCTTACTCAAAGATTCAATACAACAAAGACACAAAATATAAGAAGAATAGATGCCAAAGAGAACAACTCCAAAAATGTCTTATGCAACCTGAAATCAGACCTCCTTTTGCTTGAGCGAACTTGCTTGAATTGAGTGACAAATGAGGAGGGTAACTCCTCTATTTATACAACACTTTTGAGTTAATTTTCAACTGGGCCGACTTGTCATTTTACCGAGAAGTGTTACCCATTGTTTAGGGCAGTTTAACCGACTGATTTCTGTGTGGCCTACTTGTCTCCTTGGAATAATAAAATTAGATTTTATTGTTTATTTTAATTTGCAGGTCGGCTTGGCTAGTGAGGATACCTCATGTAGCTACATCAACAACACAAATCACCCAAATAAATCCTACACTTGAAATGTTCCCTTCAAGCCAATAGGTGCAAGTTTTTCCACTCAGAAGTACCAAAAATGAAGACAAATTATATAGTGATCCATTTTGGATCAATTAATTAATTGCTCATGAGACATGCTAAAAATAACCACAAAGATTATCTAACCAATGATTTCTCATGAGATATTGCTAACCGTTTTTAAGTAGTAGAATTTAACATTATAGACTCATCCAATAATGATTTTGTATCTAGTGCTTGGCTTTATTAAGTATGGACCCTATTCTTGTTGCACCTTCCTTTATGCCTTCTGTAGGGTCTCCTAGTTTAATATGCATTTTCTTTAAGTTATTTAATCGTGTACCCTCTCAAATCCAAACATTGGCTGCACTACCTTTTGCAATGACATGTTAGAGACTTCAAACCACATTAGTAGTAATGTAGCTTAACATTGTAGCCATAAGTGAGTCCTAGGATTCTTAGGTTGCATTGGTTGTGGCCAGGTTAACATTGTAGTGATAATTGGTCCCTTCTATGATTCTCATAGTCACCCACTTCACAACTTTGGGATCCTATATGGAACATTTACCTTGCCAAAGTCCAAAACCCTAATTACCCTACATATTTCCTAAGTTCGTGAGGATTATGACATTTCACATGCATCACATAATCTTGTCCATGTTGTCTTGTACAAAGTGTTGTTTTCAATATACTCATGCTCACCGCATGAATTGGCATGACTTTAATTCTTTCCAATAAGACTCATAAATCATCATTTTTTAGGAGTCTAATGAGGTTTGGTTGTTATCGAGTGTCCTAGTACCCTAGACAATTTGTGGGAGCGAGAGATCTTTGTTGTACATCATTACATCCATGCTATTTTTGGTTCATTTTATTAATTTTGTAGTCTCAACACATTATACAACTTGACGATAACTATATACTCAAAATGAGAACTCTAGACATAAAAACCCATATTTTTGTGTCAACAATACCAAAAACAACCCCTGAATCGAAAAGTGGTGCTACATGTAGCACCATTTTTTAATTTTCGGCGATAAAATTACAACTTTTTTGAAACCCTAATCGATGCCATTGCAATCAGAATCGTAAATCAACCTCCAAATCATAAAATGGTTCTCCCATAATCACCCTTGTTTTTAATCGAGGTTAAAATTACATATTTGAAACCCTGACCTTAACAACTAGTGGCACTGCAATCAAAACCTTACAATTACGACTTGTTTGAAATCGTGGCTTTAAAAGCCAATGTCGTTGCAATGAAAAATGTCAAATCAACCCCTGAATTGAAAATAAGCGTTACTAGTAACACCCCTTTCTTCTTTGGGTTACAACTCTAGGCATTTTGAACTATGACCTAAAAAAATAGTTAAAATTCTAAAAGATTGTAGTGAAAATGGGGGTGAAAAGGATAAATATAGGGGAAAACAATTTAAAAATTAAAAAATAAACCAAATTGAAAATTGAAAATTAAAGAACAAACGAAAAAAGCATTGAAAATAAAATAAAATAATATTGAATTAAAAATAAAACAGTAAAAATTAATGTTTTTCAATTTCATCTTATATTATTATATTTTCTATGTTTTTTCTTTTCTTTTTTATTCATTTTTCTCTCAAATTTGTCATTGTTTTTCATTTTCATTGTGATGTTAAGCCATGGGAGGGGTAGTAGGGTGGTAGATTGGGTGGCGTAATCTCTCTTTCCCATTGATCACCCCAAGAGGGCTTAATAACCTATTTAGTTCTCGTAGTCTATAGTCAGTGCAAGAGAATGATTTAATTTGATTATTTAATGTCATTTGAGCGAAAAACAACAGTAATGGTGACATTTAATAATTAAATTAAATGACAGAAAAAGTGACTTTGGGGGAAATATTAAATAAATACTTTAAAAAGTCACTTTATAATATTGAAGTGAGAAAAAAAGACAAAGGAGTATATAAAGTGAAGTGGGGCTCATTTTCTCATCATTCATGATTATTATTCACAAATTGGATTTTGGAGAGCTCTCGTGGCTTTTTTGGCTCTTGGGACAAGAAAACTTTATGCGATTGGGTTTGGTGGTGAAACTATCCACCCTAGATGATCAAGAAGGGAAGATCATATAGATCTTTCACAATGCTTAACAATTGAAGAAAGAGATCTACTCATCTCGTCAAACCATGTGAGATTTCAGAGTGTTTTGGGTGCTTTATTGGGGGCACAAAAGGGAAAATCGTTGGAGATGGGGCGCATTCATACCTTGAGGGCGTGGCCATTGTGGGAGGGTGCAGTTCCTTTGTCCATCATTATATTTGGTTTCCTTTGCTATTAACTGCTTGAAGAAGACCGCAATAGATTTCTAGGCACATTCCCTTATGTTAACAGTTGCAAGTGTCCAAATTTAAGTTATGGGCGTACCATCTTCAAGCAAGTCGTGACCACCAAAGGAGGGAATTCCACTATCCAAAGGAGGCTGCAACATACAACAACCTACAGGCCTGAAAAATACCATGTAAATATGATTTCTAGCACTTCGATGTACCGTTGTTACAGTTGATAAAAAATGCAATCACTTCATATATTGTCATAGTGTATTTTCTTTGGCATTGAATGCAAATGGATATATTTTGGTTGCAGATTTCCCGGTCGAATGTTTGAAAAATGAGATCTGAAACATAACCAACAAAACCAAACATGAAAATCATCCCATCCTAAGCAAGGGATATTATAGTGGTATTAGAGTTGTGCATCCTTCCATCCTGAGGGGGTAACATGGAAGTTATTTGAGATTGCTTGTTGAGTGACCAGTGCTCATCTATTTCAGTCTCAACAGTTTGTTCATTGAGAATATGAAGTCTAATCATAAACTCATGGGAGAAATTTCATAATTCTTTCAGGGATATTAGAAGAATCTATCAACATAGTTAGAGCACTCAGAGTTGTTGGAGTCTCACTTATCCGTCAAGAATAAAGAAGAAATAAATGATTATGTGAGTTTCCATGACTATGATGAATCAAAGGTTAATGATCCCATCGAAGTTTCTGGTAACAAGAATGAAGCTAATTTCACATGTTCATATGCAAGCGAAAAGGAGAAAACAAGTCTTCCTGATAGGGCGAAGATTGAAGGGGATGTTGATTTGGAGTTTTCTAAATCAACAACTATCAAAACATCATATGATGGAAAGAAATTCATCACATCTCAGACAAGCACAAAATATGTAGCAAGGAACAAGGAAATGTGTAATGATTGGCTAAGGAGAGCTAAGGAAGCTAAGGTGATAGCTTCTCAAGCAAAAAAACACCTACATAAAATAAAAGGAAAGGTTGCTCACATGGACCTTGAAAAGCAAGTTTTTAGGGAACAAGGTTCAGAACTTCAAGAGAAAGCAATTGCGATGAGAGAATATAATGAAAAATCAGAACTGCATGAAGTTGAAGAAGAGCCAAAAGTACAAGGAAATGCCTTATTTGAATAGGTATGCATGACCAAGTTCCAAAATGATTTTATTAAAGGATTTGTGGCTACAAATGATGAGAATTTCATAGTAGCAGCCTTGGCTACAAATTCAGATCAATCGAGTAAAATTTATGAAACTAAGGGATCCTATGATGATAAAATTGGAAGGTATGAAGAAATTACTTATTATGGGTTGTCTACTAATAGTAGTTCATTATCTTTGTATGAGTCTTTCATTCATGAAGAATGTTGGAAAAATCAATTAATGATGATAGTTGAGAATGAAGGGCAAATCCTATCAAGGTTGGAAAATCACAGGATATGGGATCCTCATGAAGTTTAATTGATGGATGTTATGATACATGAAGATTTCTTCATCTTGAAGGAACCTCCCTTGGTTGACTCATGGCATGAAAACAAGGTACGCAATGTCTTGAATCTAACTAATACATTGTTGAGTATTTATGCAAAGGGTCACCAACCAAGCATACTGGAGAGTAGTGATGTACCTCAGAGGATTATGTACCATAATTTCAGTCTTGTCACTGAGGTCATAAGTAAAACCAACCATCATTTGAGTTCAATTGCATACATACATGTGGATTGGAAAGATAGGTGTGATTTGATATGTGAAGGAGTTAGACTCTATATGAATCAAAGGATGGTTCTTAATTTTGAATCTATTGTCTCCCATAATTCCAGCTCCTTTTACATTTTCCTTGCAGCCATAAAAGGATTTTCAAACTCATGGTGGACCAACCTATCACCATTGTTGAAGTTAGTGTGGAGTGGCATATGATTGAGTTTCAGATGGACTATGCTTGTTGATATTGAGATTGGTTTCTATCTCATACATTGTTGATTGATGGTTGTCCTACCTTGTTGGTCAGAGAGTTGTCAGGGTATACCTTGAGGATAACAGTTGTTTGGATGGACTGGAAAGGTTGGGATCACTACTTCAATGTTGGTGGATGGCATGATGATGATATCCTATTATCATATGACATTGGAGGTACCTTTTTCACCATCATAGATATGATTTTAAATTTTCATGGTGTTGTTCTAATTTATACCAGCATCTTAGTAGTGGTTGGTATGTGTTTCTATGCACCTATGATGGGAATATTTCACATCCATAGGAGATCATTCAGAGTGGTATGGATAGTTGATGACAATGACACTATGAGAGCCACCTATCTCTTCATTTTCAATATGTGTGATGGTGTGATGCTTTGGGATCCAGGGATTGGTGTACTGGTTACACTACTCCACAAGGATCATGATGAGTTGCTTCACAATTCTTGGCGTGATAATGATTATATCAGAGTAGTGCAATAGAATTCAACAGGTGTTGGGAATTATGGACTTCCAATTTGGATGTGGGATCCATGAATTCATCTGATTGGTAGATTGCTTCAAATTTTGATAATGATTGGCATATTTGTGGTTAGGACTAACCACAACAGTTTGTAGTATTTCCTAGAGCAGAAGGACCATAATGAGAGGAAGTAGAAGTGGGTCAGAAAGATACATGCTTATAATTATAATGTTAAGTATGTAAAGGGAAAGAAGAATATTGTTGTTGATGCCCTTTCCCAAAAACCGGTTGCATGTTCCATGATAGAGGTGTCGACTGATTGGAAGTCCCACCTTCTGGTGGAGTATTCCAAGAACAAGTTTGCATGAGATTTGATGGATGGCCATGTTAAGAATGACAAGTAAAAAGTGGTGGATGATAACATATTCTACAAGGACCATATATACTTAGTTCCCGAGTCCAAGCTTAAGGATAAGATTATGAGAGCCATTCATGACACACCATTGGCAGGGCGCCTTGGATACTACAAAAATTACTTGAAGATCAGAGATAGGTTTTCATGGAATGGCCTCAAAGATGATATATTGCAACATGTGAGGGGATGTATGACTTATCAGTAGAACAAGTAAGATCATACTCATCTAGCTGGATTACTATAGCCTCTTCCCATTCCAGATCAAAAGTGGGAGAGTGTCTCTATGGATTTCATCACAAGTCTACCAAAGGTGCATATCCGTGATTGCATTTATCTAGTTGTTGATCAGTTGACCAAGTTTTCTCACTTATTCTTGATTTCATCGGAGTATAAGGCACCACAGGTGGTAGAGTTTTTTTTCAGGGAGCTGTTTAGACTCCATGGGCTGCCTAAGCATATTGTTAGTAATCGAGACAACATATTTCTGTTGATGTATTTGTAACTTCGGAAGATATTCACTTGTATATTGTATTTGTACTTTATTGTACCCCCAACGGAGATGTATTATTCCTCTCATTGGAAGTGTCGTCAGTTGTACTTGCATGTGTTGCAAGTTATATTGTAAGTGTCGTAACTTATACTTGATGGGTTATTAGACCACCTTGATGGGGTCGGCCCTGTATGAGTCTTGTGGGTTAAAGGGTTATTAGACCACCCTAGTGGGGTCGGCCCAGTTAGTATTATGTTAAGTGGTTAAGTTGAGGCCGACCTAGTTGAGTAAAGGTCAAGTGAAAGTTAGTGTATAAATAGAGAGTGTGTCTCTCTCATTTTACACATTCTATTCTTCACTCACTTCGCATTAGTGAGAGAGACGAGGAGTGCGCACAAGTGGAGGAGGAGCATGCTGTTGAAGATATATGTCTCTTGGGTTTGATCATGGTGATCCTTGTATTGATGCTTATTCTATCTGAGGAAGTTGCGGGGTTTTCACCTTCTTGGTTTTCCTTGGTGAAATGTTTTGTGTCTCTTGTCTCTTGTCTCTAATGCTTGATATGCTATACATGTTATTCTTTTAGTTAAGATCCTAGATCTATTGAATTAAATGTTGAAAAAATAACATGGCATCAATGCTATCCTGAAGGAAGGCATGATATGGCATTTATGAGACTTGTTGCACTTGCGACAAATTGGAAGCTAGGGCTTGATATAGCAAAAACCAGTCATCATGGAACTTTCGCTATAAATCCATTTTGGAGAAGGTTCAGGTTCTGAAACTTCTACAGGTCGTAGATAACATCCTCAAGTACCTTGTGTCCAAAGCAAAACATTTGCTTCGTTGTACTTTGTGGTTTATGATCAGTACAATCTAGGGTTTCTGCCTCTTCCAGATCTCAGTCATAAACAAGTGACCTAGGAAAAAAGGTCACAAATTGGGCTAGGAAGCTCCAAATGCAATTTCATAAAAATTGATAGGTAGGGAATGGACTGTACTTTCTTAGGTAAGTTTTTCAGAGGCCGAAGTTGAACCAGTGACGTGTGGCACGCCGTACAAGTTCGCTCTCCTGTTTTATCCCATAAACATGTCACGCTGTGACACTTGGCATAAATATCTCTCAGAAAATCCAATTGAGGTTAGACCTATGGGGTTGGAAAGAAGACAGGTTAGGCTACCACAGGTCAAAGTTTCAGACCCCGTGGATTCATAATTTCAGAGATACACTAGAAACAATCAGGTGCATATTTCTGTCAAAACAGAATTGAATTATGAGCACCTTCATTCTTGGCTTGTCACTGCTGCGGGAATTTAGGGATTTGGAGAAAGTTGGATTTTTTGGAATCGAGGACCACAACTGGATTCTCCTCATAAAAATAGAAATTTAGAGACCAAGATCAAATTTTTTGGTTGGGCAGAAGGTCGGGCTTGATCAAACCCTAGTTCGGTATTTTGATCTGAAAGGTGGAAAATTAGGGCTTCTGCGAAAGTTGGAATTTTTGAAGTATGTGACCACAACTGGAAGCTACTCAGAAAAATCGAAGTTTAGAGCTTTGGATCGAACCTTTTGGTTGGGAAGAAGGGTGGGCTTTATCAAGCCCTAGTTCGGGGTCCTGTCTAGTGAATCCGGAAGTTTCAAAGGCAATTTTGAGGGGTCAAATTTTGCAGTTTTCAAACTTGAAGTATACCAGCTTGATCAACTCAGTAAGCCACATCTTTCCATCCATTCAGAAGTTTGAAATTCAAAGTTTGATTTTTTAGGGTTTCTCTGACAAACCCTAATCCAGCTCCAGATCTAGTCTCAGCAAATCAAAGTGGATTGGGTTGATCCTAGAAGAGAATGAATTGGCCACCTGCATAAGTGAAGAAGTTCCAGTTCCAGAGGGAGATAAGGCTAAGGCCTTACATAAGAAGACTATAAGCAATCCTGACAGGTATGACTTGAATAGATACAGGTATGTTTGTGAAATCTGTTCATGATTAAGTTTATGATATGTTTGTTTTCATATTATTATTACAATCTTGATTAATCTTAGACTTGTATTATCACCTTAGTAAAAGTATGAATGCTTCTAGACATTCATTGATTAGGGTTATGACACTTATGATTGTACTAATGCACCATGATGTTGTCTTCTAACATGAAAGGTACATCAAGAAAGACAGATCAAGTTCTAGATCAAGAACATATGACCATGACGACATGAAGACAAAGACTCATCCATAGTCATGGATCACATAGAAACTCTACTTACGAGGTATGTATAATTTTGGTTCTACAATGATTAACTTATGAGTTATGCAGGTTACTAAGCACAAGTCATTAAAGAGAACAAGAAGACATTGTTTGGGTATGCTAGACATAACTAGCCAACATGATATTCCAGGTATGTTTTCCTATATCAAGATAGAATCCTTGTGTTAGGATATTATACTTTTGTATGAATGATAATGAAAGTTAGAAGTTCAAGTAATCAAGGGTTTATGCATATTATGTTTCTTACTTTTGATGATATGACTAACCAGAAGAGTCCTATGGTCAAATAAGATTATGCATGAATAAAAGAAGTCTTCCCTGAAACCTTGAATACTAATGCTTGTGATAAATTACCTGTGTGTGAAATAATCATGACCATACATGTTAAGTTTATTTAGGATCATAATGATTTGATAGTATTGAGATTATACTAATGGATGTATGATCATGTATGAGATATTGAGCATGACATTAGTGCACACTTAAGCATGCATAGTGGCCTAGGATGAATATAAGTTCAAGGATAGGTAATCCAGGAAGCAAAGATCAAGAGGGAGCACACTCCAGTAGTTCCTACAAGGAAGCAAAGATTGAGAGGGAGTCCACCCTACAACTAAACAAAGATAAGTATTTGAATTGTCATTTCTTATGATTACTGAAATGATGTTGTTTAGTCATGTACATACTTATGTTCCTAGATTTAGGTTGTGTATTATGCATATTAGAATAATTGCATTAATGAACAGTATACTACTAATATGCATGTAATGGGTAAGTGGCCTATGGTCCTGTGCAACATTCCATTGCTACTTATCTAGAATGAAACCTCTTTGCTAACATGTTGGGAGTTGTGCACACTCTTGACAAATGTTTTGGTAGAGATGGAAGACATCTATAAAGTTACCGTGTGAATACAGGATATGGATAAATGTTGTATTGAAGCATTGGCTAAGATAATTGCATGACTGTATGACATATGTCTTTATGCATAAGAATTTGTTTTGAAAAACTATGAGAAGTTTCCAATCATGCAATTGAATTTGACTTGTAGGAAAGATCGCGTACAATCACCTACAAAAGAAGGACTACAACATTTGTTCCAACAAAGGAGTTCAAAGAAAACTTTCTATTGAAGATATTGAATAATATGAAGTTCCCAGGACCATATTCTACAAGGACCATATATACTTAGTTCCCGAGTCTAAGCTTAAGGATAAGATTATGAGAGCCATTCATGACACACCATTGGCAAGGCACCTTGGATACTACAAAAATTACATGAAGATCAGAGATAGGTTTTCATGGAATGGCCTCAAAGATGATATATTGCAACATGTGAGGGGATGCATGACTTATCAGTAGAACAAGTAAGATCATACTCATCTAGCTGGATTACTATAGCCTCTTCCCATTCCAGATCAAAAGTGGGAGAGTGTCTCTATGGATTTCATCACAAGTCTACCAAAGGTGCATATCCGTGATTGCATTTATGTAGTTGTTGATCAATTGACCAAGTTTTCTCACTTATTCTTGATTTCATCGGAGTATAAGGCACCACAGGCGGTAGAGTTTTTTTCAGGGAGGTGTTTAGACTCCATGGGCTGCCTAAGCATATTGTCAGTAATTGAGACAACATATTTCTGTTGATTTATTTGTAACTTCGGAAGATATTCACTTGTTTATTGTATTTGTACTTTATTGTACCCCCAATGGAGATGTATTATTCCTCCGATTGGAAGTGTCGTCAGTTGTACTTACATGTGTCGCAAGTTATATTGTAAGTGTCGTAACTTATACTTGATGGGTTATTAGACCACCTTGATGGGGTCGGCCCTGTATGAGTCTTGTGGGTTAAAGGGTTATTAGACCACCCTAGTGGGGTCGGCCCAGTTAGTATTATGTTAAGTGGTTAAGTTGAGGCCGACTTAGTTGAGTAAAGGTCAAGTGAAAGTTAGTGTATAATAGAGAGTGCGTCTCTCTCATTTTACACATTCTATTCTTCACTCACTTCGCATTAGTGAGAGAGAGGAGGAGTGCGCACAAGTGGAGGAGAAGCATGCTGCTGAAGATATCTATCTCTTGGGTTTGATCATGGTGATCCTTGTATTGATGCTTATTCTATATCTGAGGAAGTTGTGGGGTTTTTCACCTTCTTGGTTTTCCTCGATGAAATGTTTTATGTCTCTTGTCTCTTGTCTCTTATGCTTGATATGCTGTACATGTTATTCTTTCAGTTAAGATCCTAGATCTATTGAATTAAATGATGAAAAAATAACAATTTCTTAGTGCATTTTGGCAGGAGCTATTCAGATTAGTAGGCACATATTTGACTCCTATTACCAATTATCACCTTCACACAGAAGGCGAGACAGAGATTGTGAACAAATGGGTTGAGGGGTATTTGCATAACTATGTGTCAGGAATACAAAAGACATGTATTAAGTGGTTGCATATGGGAGAGCATTGCTACAACACCACTTACCATATATCCATTGGTATGACCTCGTTTTGAGCATTGTATGGCTACGATGCTCCTTCATTTTTGGAATTGGTGTTTGGGACTAAGATGGCTCCCAAATCCAAGTATTGGATATAGGAGATTCAGGATATCATTAAGACTCTCAAGGATAACTTGTAGGTTTCCCAGAGTTAGCAGAAGATGTATGCAAACAAGCACATGATTAAATATGGTTTTGAGGTTGGAGACTTGGTTTTCTTGAGGTTACAACCATATAGACAATTTTCACTGAAGAAAAGTGGTGTAGAGAAGTTGAAACAACATTCTTATGGTTCCTATAGGGTAATCCAGAGAGTTTGGGAAGTATCTTATGATCTTGATCTTCCATAAGGGATAAAGATTCATAATTTTTTTCATGTGTCATGCCTCAAGAAGGAATTGGGACAACAGGTCACCATTTCAGTAGAGTTACCCTCATTATATGAGGAGGGGAAATTGGTCCAGATTCTTGAGGAGATACTAAATGTTAGGGAGAGGATATTGAGGAGTAGGGTGATTAGAGAGTAACTTATCGGGTTGAGAGATTCACTAGTGGAAGACGCCACATGGGAAGGAGATCAGATTTTGCAACATCATAACTTGCAATTGCTTGAGAACAAGTAATCTTGGGAAGGGAGGACTATAATGTCCCTTTCCCACTGATCACCCCGGGAGGACTTAATAGCCTATTTAATTCCCTTAAGCTATAGTTGGTGCAAGGGAATGGATTAATTTGATCATTTAATGTTGTTTGGGCGAAAAATAAACATTAATGTTGACATTTAATAATTAAATTAAATGACGGGAAAAGTGACTTTGGGGGAAATATTAAATAAATACTTTATGAAGTCACTTTAATATTTAAGTGAATAGAAAAGGCAGAGGAGTATATAAATTGAAGTGGAGCTTGTTTCTCATCAGTCATGATTATTATTCAAAAATTGGATTTTGGAGAACTCTCGTGGCTTTTTGGCTCTTGGGACAAAAAACACTTGAGTTATTGGGTTTGGTGGTAAAATTATCCACCCTAGCTAATAAAGAAGGGAAGATCATATAGATATTTCATAGTATTTAATATTTGAAGGAAGATATCTACTCGTCTTGCCAAATCGTGTGAGATTTCAAAGTGTTTTGGGTGTTTTATTGGGGGCGTGGAAGGGAAAATTGTTGGAGAGGGGGCGCATCTCTCATCTTGTCACTCCACCATTCTTTTCCACCCACAAATATGCTACAAGAAAAACACATTGAGGGAAGGAAGGTGAATTTATTACTACCATTCTGATTTATTAAAAGGGGGTGCATTAATACCTTGAGGGCATGGCCACTGTGGGAGGGCGCGGTGCCTTTGTGCATCATTATATTTGGATTCCTTTGTTATTAACTACTGGAAGAATACTGCAATAAAGTTATGGGCACATTCCCTTATGTTAACAATTGCAAGTGTCCAAATTTAAGTGTTGGGCATACCATCTAATTCAGGATAGTTGTGACCACCAAAGGAGGGCATTTCAATGTCCATAGGAATCCACAACATAAAAAGACCTTCAGGTTTGAAAAATACAACATAAATATGATTTTTATCACTTTGTTGTACTATTTTTATAGTTAATAAAAATTGCAGTCACTTCATATATTGTCGTGGTTTATTTTCTTTGGCATTGAATGCAAATGGATATATTTTCGTATGCACATTTCACGGTCGAATGTATGGAAAATGAGATATGAAACATAAGCAACAAAATCATCAGCAAAAGCAAAAAAGAAACTTAACCCATACCAAGCAAGGGATATTAAAGGTGGGAATGGGGTCTGAAGGGAAATCCCCCTTCACGCACCCCCCTTCCCCCCCTCATGCCTTTAAGGGGAATCCCCCTCCCGCTTTCCCTCAAATTTGTCAATTTTTTTTTCTCGTTTTTGTTGTGGTGATAAGCCATGGGAGGGGTGGTAGGGTGGTAGAGGGGGTGGGAAGGGGGAATGAAGGGGAATCATCCATTCGTTCCCCCCCTTCCCCCCCCTCATGGTTTTTAAAACCATGGGAGGGAGGTACAGTTGTAAAAGGGGTGAGGTTAGGGGGTACATATTTGATTTTTATTTGATTTTTTGAAATTTTTGTTTTTTAATGTGTTTTTAACGTATTATCTCTCTCTCTCTCTCTCTCTCTCTCTCTCTCTCTATATATATATATATATATATATATATATATATATATATAATACGTTAAAAACACATTAAAAAACAAAATCATGTGTTTTTATTTTTTAAATCGTTGTGGTTCGAAATGCTTGTAATTGTAATCTAGAGAAGAAAGGGATGTTACTGGTAGCACCTCTTTTCAATTTGGGTGTTGATTTTGGCATTTTTGTTGCAACAATGCTATTTTTTAAGGCCACAGTTTCAAACAAGTCATAATTTTAAATTTTTGATTACAGTTACACTGGTTTTTAAGGCCGGGGTTTTAAACAAGATGTAGTTTTAACCTTGAATAAAAATGAGGGTGATTCTAGGAGAGCCACTTTCGATTTGGGGGTTAATTTATGGTTTTAATTGCAATGACCCCAGCTGGGGTTTGAAAAAAGTTGTAATTTTAGCCCTTGGAAAAAATGGATGCTACCAATAAGACCACTTATCGATTTAGGGGTAAAAATAACAACTAAATTTAGCCTAGAAAAAATGACAACTCTAGAGAATGTTTCTCTTTGCCTTGGTTTAATCCAAATCCATTAGTAAGAGCTCTCTACACCATTGTGAAGGCTTTGACATTCACGACAATTATGTTGCCACACCATTGTGAAGGCTTTGAGTCCTTGCTCCCATCACATCACTGCTTGAAGAGTCTAGGTACTTCCCTCCATACACCGCAATGACATAACACAATGAAGACACAACTAGAGGCTTTATACTATGTATTCAAGAACATTATGAAACTTTATTATTGTGTTGTACTTGAAGTGGTGTTGGAAATTGTGTTCTCAATCATTTAATTCACTATTATTTCTTTCCTCCTTTGTACAAATAATCAAAGGAAAAATTAGGGAACATAGGTAATTTTTTTTAGGTCTAAGTTGGTGCTCATAGAGGTTTTTTTTTGCAATTGACTTTTGCTTTTCTTGATTGTAACAAACATTATCATGTGTCAAACATTTGTATTCCTCTACATTATTTATAGCAATCGTGGTGGGACATTTTTGTTTAGTTGCTTTTTTCTTTTCATTCATTTCTTGTAATTGAAATGGTTTTATCCTTTTTTTACTTCATTTAGGAATGTAAACACTAATACAAGTATCATAATGAGTTTGGACATAAAGTCAATGGCTATGCCTTTCCAAGTGTGCTATCTGTTGCTCCGCCACAACCTAATTGTTAAATTTTCTTGTGCTACCTTGTTTCATCAATTCAACTAATTGGGCCCTCAAGAAGTCCCCACCCAATGAACTTCAAAGTTGTTTTAGTCCACAATTGTTCTTCCACCTTATAAGCTACACAACTCTTACGTACAACATCTTCCTTTGACCTTTGATCATATCTCATTTATCCCTCTTGGAACTAGATTGGGCTCTACTTTACTATTTCCTACACATCCCATGCAAGGAGTGACATAAGCTCAAACCATTTACGTACCATTGGAGGGATGAAACATCCTGAACTTGATTGTCGTGTTTTCTCTTTTCACATGTTTCCAACTCTTTCATATGGAAATTACATTAAAAATCCTTTAACTCCTCATGAGGTTACAACACTAAGTTCTTATTCACTTCCCAACTTCTCTGAGTTTAGTATAAACTTAGGCCAAAATCCTACATGCATATAAGCCTTTACAATTGCTTGTGTTGATTTCATATACATCAAGGCCTCATTGTACTCCTTTTTCCAAAATTATTGCAAGGGGAAACAATAGAGCAGTTTCATTGTAAGCTTGGAGGTTTCATATTTATCTTTCAGTCTCTAGTGGGCCTCTTTGCTTGACTCTTATCCATTTCTAAACCTTATAACATGTGCATTAAGGCCCTCACCTATTTGAAACAATATTATGAAGAGAAACAATATGAATATTAGTTTTCATTGTGTGATCAGAGTATGAGGCATTGCATAGTTGTTGTAGTGAATATAACCCTTCACACTCCACAGAGGAGATGTGACATTCAAATACCACAATTAATCTCAAATTAAAATAAAATTAAAACTTAATGCTGGGTAAATATCAACTAATTATATCCAAGACTTGAACAATAAAAATAATTAAAACTTTTGATAGGGTGAAATTTAAATTATAATAGTGTAGTAAAGGGAAAATGTGTCATTATTCTATGCAATGACAAAAAAAAAAATTGAACCTACTCCTATATATAAAAGTGAGTTTTAAATAAAGCATTGATGGTATCTAAGCATCTTAGATGAAGAACTTCTATTTAAGCTAAGTGAATAAGTCTTAAACTTAATATTGCATCAATTGTAGAAATTATAAAGTTCTAGGACCTATACAACGAATGAAGCACACTTTGGATTAATTAAATTGAAAAATAGTTCAAGATATCTTCGCCAAAAAATGACATAAGACAAATTAAAATTACCTCAAAGTATTTTAGACTTCGCATATGATTGGTTTTTGTGGTGTGATAAACATATCTAAATTATATCAATAGATTATTTGTGCTTGTTTTGAATTTTTCAAAATTCCACACTTGTAAAATTGATCACTTAAAGCTCAAAGTAGAAAATACCAACAAAATGATGAATTATCACAACAACAAATTCAATATATTAAAAAAATTGATGAGGACTTATTGAAGAAAGATGATGAAATTTCTCGCCTAAGGAATTGTAACAAAGCCTATGTGGACAAATGAATAATTTAAAAAATGCAAAGAAGACAAAATAAAAATCAAGAACAACTTGTTGGCAAAGAAGTTTAACAAATCTAGTGGGATCAACAACACTTGTAGAAGTCAAAGCACAAACTATAGATAGAGAAACCCTCTCAAATGAAATTGGAGTGGAAAAATGAAGTGTTGCTAATGAATACAATTTGTCTATTACCAATGAAGTCAAGCCATTGAGTGACAAGGAAACATTTACATATCTAGTTATAGTTAAAGGTGCATTTGTCATTGCTAAAAAATTGTATATTAACCTAAAAGTACCGACAAATCATTAAATACCCAAAATTCAATTTCTCTTTTCGTTATATAAAAATAAGTTCAACCATTAGACCCTATTTTTTCCCTGATCATGGGATTACCACATGTCACAATAAACATATTTTGAAACAAAACTTATTCCACATTCTTAAATATCAAGATGCTAACTTGACTTATTTCCAAAGGTATACTGAGAAGTAGAATTGGAGAAGTCCCCATAAAAACTATCACTATATGGTACCAAAGAGGATCAACTTGGGGTGGATTGACACCTTTCCAATGTCAGAATATTATTTAGAGCTTTGAAGATCTTACTATCGCATTTCCACATGCAACATAATGCCACTGAAGAAAGTTCATGATGGAATGAAGATGTACCCCTCTCATATCTCTGCTTTGAGGCAAAACATTTGTTAGGGGCATGGACATGTAATAAACATAAATATACATTACATATTAAAACTTAATAGTAATAGTGATAATAATAATAATACCAACAATAATTAATCACCAAAGTTCATAACCATTCACCCTTGTGATGAGTGAATGAATTTGTATATTGTCATGAGAGTTTTTGTAAATCAATCACATTTATTGTGTGTGTGTGTGTGTGTATGTGTGTGTGTGTGTGTGTGCGTGCGTGCGTGCGCATGTTATCTTGTATCCTAGTCCTCTTCAATTTTTATTGGATATTTTTCTATTTATAAAACATATTTGTTTGTAACACTTGTTCTCACACATTTCTTGACCAACACTCCAACAATTGTTCATTTATGCTCTTCATCCTCAACAAGCATTTACATTACTTTCCTGGCCCATTGCCTCTCATGAAGGTGTTATGCACATGCCTTGATAATGAATATATGTAACTTCTTATAGGGTTGAACAACCCCTTGCAAGGATTTGCAAACTAAAGAGGTATAACTCACTAAACATTGAAAAGAAACAACTAACAAAAAAAAAAAAAAATCTAGAAAAAGGTATGACATCACACATTTAAAGTGATTTCCACCTTAGGAATCTAGCAAAGTGGCCATTAAAGTTTGGTTTTTCCTCTTCTACTAGTGGAATTAATTTTCCTTTGTTCGACTTATCCAATTATGATGACAGATGAAACCAAGAAGATCCCCTTGACATAGTTGTTTGGACTATAGACCACTTGGTGAAGTGAGACCTCTTTGATACAAACCCCACTATTACTATCATTGCATAGCCATGGATCAAATTCTTGGTATTAGTAATTGCAGATCTCCTCCGTGTGTATATCATGTGTTAACAAAATTAGAAATCAATCCTTATGGCATCTTAGATATTCACATGGACTTGTATGGAAATAATACTTTTAAACTTATTTTGCTTGATTATTCCTTGCCACAATACTACGTTTGGTGATGCCTATATGCCATATTTTTCATCTCACTTCCCTCTCTGGAGAGGTGGAATTCTTCTATGGAAGATCCACATAGAGAAAAGGATACAAGCCTTTCAACAATTATATTCTTAAAATTAATTCACTTATATTTTTAGTTCATGTAGGCAATGTTTCCTTTAGCTTGGATGAAGAGTTTTATCCTTCAAAACGGATCGCACATGGGACTTTGTCTCATCTAACCATGGTCAATATAGGCTTAAGACCTTTCCTACCTTTATGGCTATTAAATCATTAAAATTCATTTATTTTTCCAAGGAGGATTGGGTTTTCCTATACGCTCTTAGAGCCAAGAAGGATTGGGTTTTCCCCTCTTATGACAAACTTGGATTCATTTTTAAATTAGGAGTTTTGAATGTTTTATTAATTTCTATTCACCTCAAAAAAACCCTAACTTCTAGTGTATCCTAGATCATTTTGAGACAGTAAATGTCATGGTAATTGAGCCTACTATCAACATGAACATATACACATAGGACAATCCCAAAAATTCAGAACATACTTATTATTCACAATTAGTGTAGATGTAGAAACCATTAATTATTTTGAAAAAACCCTTAACGTTCAATGTACCCCAAATCATTTTGAGGACGGTAATGTCATGGTAATTGAGCCTCCTATCGACATGAACATGCACATAGGACAATCCTAAAAATTCAAAACATGCTTATTCTTCACACTTAATGTAAATGTAGAAACCATTATTTATTTTCCATCATTTCAACTCATCAAAAACATAGAATCACCTAGAATGTCTCTGAGTGAGCGACTAATCTTGTTCATGTGATAATTTTGTTACAATCTGCTAGTTTCATTAACTTGTTACATTGCAACTTTTTTTTATTATTATAAAAAAACTAACAATTATATTTGTGTTTCAAAAATTTGTTGTCACCATAACTATACAATATTTAAACTTTCAACAAAAACCATTTCAGGTAAAAAAAACTAATAAAACTTTAAGCAAGATAAAAAAGATTAAAAGATAGAAGAGTCTTTCCGTTCCATAGTTTGGAGGTATATTGCTTTACATATTGGCCTAGAATAAACAAAAAACTACAAAACATTTAAATAAAACCTAAACTAGAGCCTTGAGCCCGAACTTGTAGAAAATTTCACTTGATCCATTGATGTTGTTCCCCCAAGGGAGTAACCAAAGTATGTAGTGTGGATTTATGATGGATACATCATATCTTTCCAGGGCATGTTGCAAACATAGTGACTTGAATGAACAATTGCGAAAAGGTAGAAATGGATTCTTCAAGATCCATACATTTCTTCCTAAAATTACAAATTTCATTTCTCGACCCAAGTTCCTGATCCTTAAGGTCAAGCAATGGATGTTTCTCTTTGGTTTATAGTTATCCTTATCTCTATTGAAGACCCTAACCCATTGTTTGAATTGGGATTTCCATTATGAGGTTACCTAAGATTCCTTGGTTAGGTTTCTCTAACTTTGGGTATTCTCCTTGGTGTAGTGGTTCAATTCTCTCATGAGCACACTTACTTACCCTTTGTTGAGCAAGAAAATTGACAATGTGGGTCTTTAAAAGGGTCGCTAGAGCCTCTCCTAGAATTCATGGCTAAATAAGGCTCTAGAGTTCTGAAAGAATTACCAGGAAATCCATAAAACACAACCTAGATCTTAAACGAATCATAAATTAGAATGAGAATGAAGAAATAAAGACAAACATGACTAGTAAATACCCCATTGTTAATGCTACACACTTTCCAACATAGATTAATAAGTCATCATGAATCCATTGTTTTTACATGCCTAGAATATACTCTGAAGATGAAGAAAATTTGTACTGAGTGTTTGAAGGGTTGGGTAGAGGGATGTCTTACTACTATAAATCATCTCTAAATTTATTATGAGGAGATGTGTAGGGAGGGGAGACCTCATCATCCCACCTCTCTCTTCTCTAATGCAACTAGGTGGGTTGAATGGAGAGATTCCCCTACTAGCACCGACAACGTTCTCTCTTAGGTCCTCCAATATATGATTCCCACTCATGGAATGCGACATTGAGTTCATTTCTCCCCCATATTGGATTTTAAGAGAGATCTACTCGAGGGAAGGAGGGCTCTAACATTGTCCATATTGAATGTGGGTTAATTCAGGTGTTTCTTAGCATAAAAAAAGAGACTAATGTAAATCCTTGTATCCACTTGGTTATCCTTTGAATGATTTTGATTATTTTGGGTTCAAGGGATATTTACCTTGGATCAATAATTTGATTATGAGTAGTGAGTCATTTATGATGGTGATTGTTTCCATACTTGCCTCTTAGTGAATTTAATCATTAATACACAACGGAGATTTATGCTTCATTGTTCATGGTTTGTCTTAATCCATATGAAAAATCCACCTCCATGTTGGATACATGTTGTATACTTTACAAGAAAGTAAAATGTGCATTTTGACTTGATGGTGGGGCCTGGGGTTGCAAACCCAACATAGAGGTTTTGGAGCAAAATCCCTTGAGAAAATTTGGGTATGCTATTGGATTTTTATGGGTTTTGGGTGGTTTTTAGGTCATGGTTTTATACCCATCATATTCCAATACCACTTAGTGTACTAGGGTTGAGTGATGTTGTGCAATACTTATGTATTTTGAATTGATTTGTTAATACAATGAAAAAGAGTTGTGAATTTTTTTGCTGGTTTTCTTACTTTAGGGTTTCTAGGTTAAATTTCTTCTATACCATGTATGTGTTATTGTTATTTATTCTTTACTTAAGAATATGTTAACATTGATTCTCTTCCATAAGTTTATTAGTCACTATTTTTCTACATTTGGTCTTAGAACTAGGGTTTAACTAGTTTTTGAAGAGCAAGGGCATCTCGTCCCTACGATAAACCCTTCCTTAAATGGGAGATTTGTGCCTATGATTGTTGCATGTGAAATAAAATGGGAGCACTTCAAGGTTAGAGATAGAAAATTTAATGGTTATAAATCTGAGTTATTGAATATTAAGGTGGAAATCTTCTTGTGGATAGAGATCAGTGGGGTCTTATACTTGGAGAAAAACCCATTGGAATGGTGTAAGAAGAATGAGAAGTTGGAGAAGATGATTTGACTCATCCTTGCAAATTTGGTGTTTTTGAATGTTTTAAGAGAAGCCCATGCTAAAGAGCTATGGAATAAGTTAGGGACTTGATATAGTAAACACGATAGTTCTTCAAAAGAAGTTGCATCTTCGTAGGATGAATGATGGAAAATATGTGACAAAGAATCTCGATTTCTTTAACACTGTGGTTAGTGATCTAACCTAAGTTAATATTAAAAATTCCAAAGAAGATAAACTTTTTGAGTTTGTTATGTTCTTTTCCATGTTCATGGAATAACCTTGTTGTGGCTATTGGTAGTATGTGTATTGCATCTACATTAAAGTTTGAGGATGTAGTTGCATCCTTGTTACCAAAACTAGTTTTAAACCTATGGAATGAACAATGCAAACACATTATTAAGAAAAATAGAAATTTAACAATGGCACACAAAAAGTACACATAGATTTACCCTAGGAAACCTTAAACGGGAAAACTATCAAAACTTAGAGGCACACCTCTCTCTTTCTCATTGTATTTTTCCTAACCATTCACAATGCAATATTTAAGTATTCCACATCATCCAAAACCATATTCCGTTAACTTGGATCATATTACAACCCTAATCCATTAGCGAGAATTAAATTATACATTTTCCAAAAAAATAGCCCAAAAATTGAACCCACATGCAAAGATAATAATACACACCCAACAAAAATATATGATGCAAAAATACAAGGATTCCCTGTTTGAGAGTTTGACCCCAATATAGAAACAAAAACAACTTAGGGGACAAAACAATCAAAGTCTAGAGGTAGATCTATATATCCATGAAAATTTATAAGGAAATGATGGTAATGTTTTCAAGTTGGGCATTTAAAGCAAGACTACATATCTAAAATGTTGACAAAGGTAAGATATTTGATGATGCCCCTTCCATAGAAACCAATACCTCCATAGAAGGAAAGGATGCATACTTATCATCTTTGAGTACACACATAGATCATGGTGCATGGTTGGTTGAATGAAGTATTTCTTTTCATATGACTCCTCACATGTAGTGGTTTTGTGAATATGAAAATATGATAGAGGTGATTTTTTTTTAGGAGGTGGCTCAATAAACTAGTATCATAGGGTGTCGAAGGGTTAGGCTGATGCTTAAAGATAGAAGCGTTAAAATACTCCATAAGGTTCTACATATTCTATGTTTGGTTATAAATATGATATTTGTAAGTAAAATGATTGATTCAAGTGTATATGTAATATTTGAAAAAAAATAGTTAAAAAATGATTTGAGGAGAATGGTGTTGGCTAGATGATATCATATTGGAACAATGTATAATCTCGAAGTAATCACTATAAAACAAACACAAATCCTAATAACATGATAGATCTATTTTTCCTCAGGTGAGAAATGAAACATACAAAACTCTTATGTTTCTTGAAGAGAAAACAATGCTTTGGCATCAATTATTGGGGCATATTATAGAGAAGGGGTTTTCATCATTACACACTTAATGTATGGGTGAAGGAATTTTGATTACCCTTAGATTTTGATATACATGAGCGTTATGTATATGGTAATTATAATTAGGTAAATTTCCCAATTGGTGCTACAAGACTAGATGGGGTTTTGTAGTTGATACATAGTGATGAGTTTGGATATCTGCCTATTCGGTTACTATGGAAATCACAATATTATGTTTAATTTATAGATGGTTTCTTGAGGAAAACATGGATAAATTTCCTTCAATATAAATTAATTTTTTTTCAATAAATTCAAGGAGTTTAAGGTCATAAAAAACCAAATAGAGAATAAGATAAAGGTGTCGAGGACATGTAATGTTGGAGAATTTTTATCAATTAATGTCTAGAAATTTTGTAAGTAATGCGAAATAGAAAGACAATATACAAATTTGTACACACCTCAACATAATGGAGTTGAAGAGAGAATGATCAAGACACTGATGGAAAAAGCAAGAAGTGTGTTAAGTGGTGTAGGAATAAAGTAGGAAAGTTTGGGAAGAGGAAGTACACATTGCATGTTACCTAATCAATCGATCATCTACATCATCTCTTGTTAATAAGGAATCTACATCATCTCTTGTTAATAAAACTCTATAGGAGGCATGGAATGATAAGAAACCTTCTCTTGAACATACTATAATTTTATGTTGTGATGCCTATTTACATTTTGCTAAGGAAGAAAATTGTAATTTGGTCTATAAAGAACAGAAGTGTATCTTTATTGGGCGTATACGTGGTGTAAAAGGATACAATATTTGGAACCCATAAACAAAGAAGACAATTTATATTTGTGATGTAATATTTAGAGAGGTTAATAAGCCTCCAAAGAAGGAAGAAAACCAAGAGAGGAAGAACCAGGAAAAAAATGCACTTTGAGTTATAAGTTGGTGAGCTCGATTCAATGGAAGAAGATGAACTAGATGAGGAACAACCACAAACCTTAGTATTGAGGAGACTTGTTTGCTAAAGAAGGAAAATGGAAAGGTATAATCCACTTGATTTTCATTATGATTTTGTTTTATCTACTAGTACTAATGGTGTTCCTAGAAATGTATGGGAGGCGCTTGATACAAAGGAATGCAAATATTGGAAGAAGGCAATGCATGAAGAAATGTAGGCCTTGGAAAAAATACGACATGGGATTTTGTTAAGTTGCCTATTGGAAGAAAACTAGTTGATAGAAAATGAGTGTTCATGAAGAAATTTAATGCAAAAGGCAATGTAGAGAAGTACAAGGCTCACCTTGTCGGAAATAAATATGTTAGGACATTTAGACACTTAGGAGTTAGTTAAGATCAATTTGGTATAATGTGTCTTTAGGTAAACTATGTTTCTTTAATGTGCATTAGTATACATTTTTACTTATGTAATCCAATGGTCATGATATGTTTCTATTTAACTTAAGCATGGAGGGTAATTTGTTGAATGATCGATTGTGAGAAACTCATATGTAATTTATTTTCCTCTGCATTAATATATTGCCTCAAGTAGTTGTTTGGTTGGGGCCATGGATTGTTTCCCTCTCGATGGTTTTAACCACATAATACATTGGTGTGTCAATTTAAGATCTGTTTGTGTAAGTGGTTGCTTAAGGTGTTTGAACTATGTGGAAATACCTTGGTTTAGTTGATCAAATATTCCCAGGTGAAGGGAATTGATTTTGGTGAGATCGTTTCCTTTGTTGCTTAATTAATTTCTAGTAGATTTCTTTTCTCTGCCATGATACTTTTTATTGCTATTGCTACTTTTCATCATGAAGTGGAACAAATTGGAAATTAATTGAGAAATTAGAGAAAAATATATCATCGAAATCATTTCTTTTCTCAGACATTGCTACTTTCAATATTGACATACAATAGATGGATGTGAAGACAACATTCATACATTGGGATCTTGAATAAGAAGTATATATGTCACAATCAGAAGGTTTTACAGTGAAAGTAGACGAGACCCTTGTTTTCAGGTTGAAGAAGTCCCCCTATGACCTCAATCAATCACCAAGGGTGTGGTGTTAGAAGTTTGATACCTATGTATTGCGACTTGGATTTTCATGAAGTAAATATGATAATTGTGTGTATACCAAACATGTTGGTAATTATTTTGTTATTTTGCTACTATATGTTGATGATACGTTGTTAATTGGAAACAACAAGGAATTTATCAAGGATATTAAGTCTCAAATGCCATCTCAATTTTGTATGAAG
The DNA here is from genome assembly GCA_027924585.1 of Larix kaempferi. Lineage (NCBI taxonomy): Eukaryota > Viridiplantae > Streptophyta > Pinopsida > Pinales > Pinaceae > Larix > Larix kaempferi. The sequence continues at coordinate 34,560,346 of BSBM01000217.1, forward strand.
GATTTTGTCATCACAAATTTTAATTTGGGTAGGGAAATTAAAGTGATCATTTAAACATGAAACTCTAGCAAGATTAGAGGAAACGCGTTGAGACAATCTATCAAACTTGGTTTAGAGTGTAGGAATGTAACTTTGTTAATACTCCTTTTCTTGTTGGGTTAAAGTTATATGTAGAAAGGGATAAGAGGATTTTGAGGACATATTATATTATGTTCCTTATGCAAGTGCCATGGAGATATTAATGTGTCCTTTGGTTTGTACCAATATAGGCATTTCTTATGTAATGGGAGCTTTGAGTAGATATATGTTTGACATAGGGAAGGAAGGAACATTTGATACTATAAAGAGAGTTTTTAGATGTTTTTGCATGGTACTTCAGATTATGCAATTTACTACTAAGGAATATTTAGACCAAGAAGAGTCTTTAATATACAAGGTTTTGTTATTATAGATTAGGATGGAGTTGACGAAGATCTACAAGTGGTTATGTGTTTACTCTATTTAGAGTAGTAAGTTGGAGGAGAAACCAACCAGATGAGCAAGAGGAAGTATGTAGTTGCAAGGGGGAATTTCTAGTGGGGTCATCTCTCTTCAACCAGGCCGTCATCAAGTTGTGTCATGCCACTATGCAAAGGGAAATATAACTCCAGATGTGGATGGAAGGGAAAATCTATGTGCAACCATATATAAATTGGTTAGTCGTTGCCCTGCCAGAACAAAATCCATGTAGAGACGTCATTTGATAAGTCACGCCATTGAAGAATATTGAGGAATAGTCATACAACGGATCATAATTTAAAGGAAGAATCAATCAAACAACGGAAGGAACAACCACCTATTGGTCATTATGTGGCTCAATTCACCGAATGTATTGAAGCTATCAAAGGTTTAAATCTAATTCAGTTAACCATCGCAACCTTTACAAGATTAAATCACAATATAGTATTCCAAGGAGAAGGTTATTATACCTTAAAAAAATATTTACATACGTGGAGCATTAATCGACTTTCTAAGGGATATAAAGGTATTTTTTAAGAAAAAGGTTTTAATAAAAATTCAAAAGACATAAAGGTATTATATAAAATAACACCAAAGTTCAAATCAAAGGTTTTATAAAGGGGGTGTTACAAAAAGTGCAAGGTCTTAAGTGTTAATGTACATCAAGGAACCTATAAGTCCTTAATCAAGGTATTATTTTACAAAGACTTTGATGAAAAAAATAAAAATGGTGTCTAATAGTGAAAAACAAATATTTCATTAAACTTATGGAAAATGTGTCTTTGGCCTATTAAAATTTAAGGGGGTTATTCAAGGAAAGGATATTAGAATTGCTATTTGTCCAAGCATCGAGGAAAATCACATTGACGTCAACTTGGTGAATCAATTATTAGTCCTATAACCAAGTATAATAAAAAAGAAAGATATTTATGATGAGAAGCAATATGAAATTAGGATCTCACAACTAATAATTCATGATTATAAATTCACATCCTAGTTCAATGTTACGACTATATATCTAAATGAAGTTGAAATCATTCTTGGCTCACCTATATGGAAACATTGGGGGAATTCATCTTAAATATGAAGAAAAAGTTTTTAACATTTCACTATAAGAAGAAAAAGATAACATTGCAAGACATTAAAATGAAATCAAATTCAGAAGCTCCTTCACCAGAAGACCTTAAATATATCTAAAAAATGATCCTACAAAACAATCAGAAGTCAGTACAAAACATGGACAAAGAAATTGAAATAGTCATCATTGACAAAGATGAATAAATTAAAAAAAATATATCTTCATCTCATCATCAACCCGTTTGTCCGCCGTGTGAGCCTTCTAGGGTTCTCTCAGTGCTGTCTTATGGTGTTCCTGGTCGCAGGAGCTTGGGATCCCCCCGACTCCTTCGAGGGCGCCTCGATGGACCCTCCCTTGGAGCCGAACCTGGAGGATCGCCGATGCCGCTTAGATGATGCCTTCTGTGCTCTAATAGATTCAACTCCACTGCCGCCGTCTTCCTCCACAATCTCCAGCGATGACTTTGTCAAATGAACGGCCGCTCCTCAGATCTACATCACGTCTACAGCTTCAAGATTGAAATCCCTATCCCTGAGTGAAAGAGGTTTAATAGGTCAATTCACAGGGATTTGGCCCTCTCCCAAAACCATGGACGTTTGGATTAATAAAAATTGGATGTCCTTGATATCCGGGGGTTTGCAGCACTGTTTTTGTGGTAAGGGATTCTTCACCTTCTCGTTTGAACATAAAATAGATAGAGACCTCATTTTTAGAAGCAAACCATATTTTTGGGGGTCTTGTGGCCTTTACTTACACTGCTGGAGCTTATATTTCGACCCGGAAAGAGAAGTACCCTCAGTAGTCCCAGTATGGGTTCGCCTCCCTCATCTTCCACTTCATTGCTGGAATGATGAAACTTTACAGGCAATCGGTAATTCCCTTGGCACTAACATCGACAAAGCAGATCCCAAAGGACCATTGTTCTCCTATGCCTGGATTTGTGTGCAAGTCGACTTGGAAAAATGTTTGCCATAGGTTGTAAATTAGCAAATGGACAGATGGGAGCACATGCAGAAAGTTGACTATGAGAAACTACCCTTTAAGTGTAAGAAATTCCATGAGTATGGTCACTTCGTTAAAAATTGTCCAAAAGCAGTTCAAGAAACCCATGAGCAAAACCATGAGGAAGGATGGAAGCAAGCAAAGAGGGGGAGGAAAGTTGCTCAACCAACTCCTTTAGCAAATGGACCTCAATTGGAGAAAAAAAAAAGGTGCAGGAAGAGAAAGAAGCTACAACCAGTAATCAATTTCAAACACTGCCTTTGGAGGAAGGGGAAATTCCATCCCAGGTTAACATAGAGATAGAACTCGAGGCGGATGCAACACACATTTACACTGGTTCTCCTATTCCTTCCCCTCGAAAGGAAATGACATATGCGGTTTTGGAGGAAACTACAACCCCTGGAGGCTCTTGGGCGGATATGGTAAAACAAAGCAATGTCGTGCTGCATATTTTCTCCGCTGAGCACTCGTCGTCCTAGGATTTAATGGAACCACATGATGTTGTTTTGCTTCCAAACACAAGAGGGAGAAAAACACAAAGATATCATCATGAGCAGGAAGCAGAAAGGGAGTTAGAATTGGGAATACAAAAAAGTATAGAAGAAACAAAGCTTCTGCAAAATACCAAAAATCATGGAGGAGCAAAACTGGACGGCAGACCTCGAGCAGGGTCTCAAACTACTAAGAAATGATGAAATTTTTCTCCTGGAACTGCAGGGGTCAAGGGGGATCTAGCAAAGTAGAAGCATTGAGAGATATGATAAAATCAGAAATACCAGACTTGTTACTACTCCAGGAGACAAAAATGCAAGACGTGGAGGATTTAGCGCTTTCACGTCTATTCTGGAAGGATTTCCATGGAAAATCCCAAATCTATAAGGCCCAAGCCTCTAGGGGCATTGCTATGTTTCTATCTAGCAATCTCTTGATAAAATCTTTTAAAGAAATCCATCATTGGCTTCTCCTCAAAATTCAACTTATATCTGTAATGTTTATGGCCTGACACATTACAAGGACAAATATATTTTTTGGGATGATCTGTCAAAATTAAAAGACAACCTACAAGGTAAAGTTGTGATCATTGCGGGGGATTTCAATACCACCAGATATCAGCAGGAAAAACGTGGTGGCTCAAGGGTCAGGGATCCTTATCAGGAAAAGATGGAGGATTTAATCTCTGATCTGGACATGTTGGATATTGAGATGAAAAATGGGAAGTTCACTTGGAGTAATAGAAGATATGGTATTGGATATATAGCAGCAAGATTGGATAGATTCCTAGTAAGTTCCTCTTTCCTCCTGAAAGACCTCCTTCCTGCTGCTTACGCCCTCCCCTCTGCTGCTTCCGATCACAAACCCATTTTCCTGACCCTCTCTGCCCCAGACAAACTTGGGCCCATTCCGTTTCGCTTTAACCCATTATGGCCTCTTGAACTTAATTCAAAATGCTTGGAGCTCCAGCTTCTATGGTTTGCCTAGCTACATTTGGGAAAGTAAACTCCGAGCTGTGCGTGCTGCTCTAAAATTTTGGGTTAAAACGAAGTCTAAAAATACAAGATCTCTCAAGCGTAAGATCAAATCCGATCTAGCTTCCCTACACCACAGTATGGAGGATGGTGAGATTACTATCTCCACACTAAACAATGAAAAGGATTTGAATTTAAGGATTCTAAATGCTGCCAAGCTTGAGGAATAGGTATAGAGAATAAATTCCAGACAGACGTGGCTAAAAGGAGGGGACAGTAATACATAATACTTTCACAAGCAAACAAAAGCTCGGCTCAGTTACAATACTATCAAATAACTGAAAGGCATCAATGGGAACTGGGTCGTTAGTCAGGAGGAGCTTAAGATACATGCTTTGGAGAATTTTTGAGATCTCTACACAGATAACGACGAGGCTGATCCGGAAGCTCAAGCTGATCTGCTATCAGGTATTCCCTTGCTCGTTTCTAAAATTGAAAATCGTGAGCTTGATAAACCAATCCTTGAATATGAAATTAGAGATGCCACCCGGTCCCTTCATCTGGAAAAATCCCTCGGGCCAGATGGATTTACCCTAAATTTCTATAGAGCAGCTTGGGATATCATAAAAGATGATTTGAAGAGAATGCTAAAATTGGACCAGAAAGAAAGATAAAATCGACGAAGCCACCAATTCCTCTTTTCTGGCGCTAATTCCGAAAGAGAGCAACCCTAATTCGATTGATAGATTTCAGCCTATCTCTCTATGCAACACTTCCTACAAGATTCTATCGAAAATCATTGCCACAAGAAGGTGTAACATCCCCTCCCGTGGACCCAATTCAAGGAAGGGAACATGATTCCAAATAAAGGGGATTTCACATAAATGCAACCCATTCATTGGATTCATAAAAAAAACACATGTGCAGGTGTATAATTCAAATAAACACAACAGAAGCAAGATCCACTACATGCATATCCAACATGCATTGCTCTTCAGAAACATAACAGTCAATAATGAAATAACATTGCAGAATTAAATACACATAAGAATATACTCATCTTCATTGTGCAATTGTCCCAAGCAACTATCTATGTTACTGCAACGTTCCACCAAACCATAGGTCTCTTCCCAGCCTGTATTCTTTCAGCACTCAGAGACCACCCCCTAGTTGGGAATGATTTCTACAAGGAAAAGGGGACATTCATACTCCTACACAGCCAAATAATCACTGCATCTAAGTCAAGCCATTCCATAGCTGGGTTTATCAGGCTAAATCTGAACCCTCTTCATTTCTGGATACTTGCATTCAAGCTCAAGCCAAAGCAATTGATACCCATAACCCATACCCCAATATACTCTTTTTTCACACAGCAAGCACAATCATTGGGCATGGATACACATGCTTGATAATGGGATTTACAAACAAGATGGCCATGGGTTTTTCCCCAATCGCTTCCAGCCAAAAACGGATTGTGGAATGGGAAAAACAATCACAGGGAGGAAAACAATTTCTCCCTAAACAACCTAAGCATTCAACAGACAAAACGGTCTCTATGGAACCCCAATTTGATTCCCCTTCTTCCCATTGGTATACAACACAAAAACTCCCTTCTCCCAGCTGAGAATAAAGGAAAACACAGAAAAATGTGGTTGGAAAACGCCCAGGTAGCTCCAAACTCGTGAGGGAGAGAAATTGGTTGATGGATAATGGCTTGGGGAGCAATTCATGGCTCTTCTCTTGCCCAAGGAGCAAAAAAACGTTTTTCCATGCAGGGTGGCTTGCCCATACTCGAATTTGGATAACCATACCTCCCATTCCCCAAGGCATTAACTACCTCAACCAACTCTTGGGAGAAATGTATGATTGAGTACAAAAGTCAACATGGGTAGTTGAGGGTTTTATGGGTTCTCTCATTGACACTTGGCTTGACTTGATTGGCTCCAAGGGTTTGAATATTTTCCCTCCCAATTCCTTGTAAAATCATGCCCCTGTCTCTTGTTGCATTGCATAGCTAGTTGTTGGTATTTTATTAAAATGCATATTTACATGATAATTGCAATTCCATTGTTCTCGGCTAGCACGTAAACCATATGCATCAATAAATCGATGGCGGGGCCTTGACCTTGAGCTCCTCACCACAATTATATAAAAATATTACATCATTTATAGTTTAATGCAATGGGGTCAAACTAGGGACATTACAGAATGAAAAACCTAATGGGTCGGCTCATCTCAGATTCTCAAGGAGGCTTCATTGCAGGGCAACAAATTCTAGACAATATCATCATCATTCAGGAGGATATACACTCTAGCATGGAAAGAAAACATCAGGGAATGGAAATAAAAATGGATATGGCAAATGCCTTTGATATAGTTAACCACTTCTTTTTGTTTGAAGTAATAAGCAAATTTGGTTTCTCCAAAAGATTCATCAGATGGGTAAAAGCTTGCATAAGCAGACCTTGGATAGTCCCTCTTGTAAATGGAAGGCCTACAAACTTCTTCCAAGCCAATAGAGGTTTACGACACGGATGTACCATGTCCCCCTTTCTCTATCTTTTGGTGGCAAAATCTCTGAGTCGGAAGCTTCAACTCCTACAAGGGTTGGGTGAGCTAAAAGGCCTGAGGATCACGAGAGGTGTCAAAGCAATAAACCATGCTCAGTTCGCAGATGACACTATTTTGCTTGGAGGAGATTCTCCACTCATAGAAGAGAGATTTAAAGGTTCCCTGACCACCTTTCTCAAAGCCTCAGACGGAAAAGTGAACTCGATAAAATCCAAAGTCTACGGCTGGAATTTTTCTACAGGAACTCTAGCTAGAATAGCTTGGATTCTTGGCTTTGAAGGCTGCCCCTCTTGGAACTCTTCTATCTACTTGGGAATTCCAATATTCAAAGGGAAGAAAAAGGTTGTGGATTGGTAGGGTTTGATAGACAAGATTAAAACTAAAATATCCTCATGGGGTACAAGGTGGCTAAACCTGACCGGTAAGTTGGTTTTGATAAAATCTGTTCTCTCTGCCTATCCAATCTATGTCAGCTCGATCTCTTTAGCCCCCAAGAGCATAATTCAAAATGTTACGAAAGAAATTAGAATATTTCTGTGGCAAGGAGGGAAATCCAATGGCACAAAGAAGTTTCACTTAATGAATTGGGAGAAAGTTTGCAGGCCTAAAATCTACGGAGGAGATGGGATAAAAGATCCTTCGATTATGAACCTTGTCTTAGGTGCTAAAATTCTTTGGAGAGTTGTCTCAGGGAAAAAAGCTTGGTGGAAAGAGATTCTAAGAAAGAAATATATGAATGGGGGCAGAAGAAGGTGTGTGGAGAAAATTGATCAAACTAAAAACGACACTCCTATCTGGAACCTCTGTAAGAAGGCGGCGTTTGGCAGAACTGAAATCTCATGTCCATTTGCTGAGAGGCGAAAACTATGAATTCAAAAGGGCACTGCAGCACATGTTTACTTTGGCGTAGGTAACAAACAAGGAGGTCTGTGACAACAACAGTAAGCTCAACGAGAAGGTTGACAACCTCGTTGAAGTATTGGACAATGGATGTACCTGTTCAGTTAACTTGGATTCCCAAATCAAGGTGGTTCACTGCAGAGCTAGAATCGTGGAGGGAAAGATTGACGGTATGCGAGCTTAGATAAGAAGTCTGAAGCAGGAGCTGTAGAAAGACCATGGCGACACAGTTGGGGGAAAGGAACATGAGCCAGATTGTCATCGTCAATATTAGCTTGTAGTCTCGGTGACTCCTTAGGTTTTTGGGTCTCTTTTTGGTTATGTTCATGATGTTTAAAAATATTTGTATCCCAGTTTTGGGGCTTTGTATCTAGCAGCAGTAGACTTGGCTAATAGCCTGAAGACGTTTTCTTAATGTATTGTTTATGTTTAAATCTTTTAGGGTAGTTTGTTCGATTTTATAGTTGTCATAGGCTAGAATTTTGTCAAGAAAGTTACAGAACTGTCAAAGATGAATGTAGAGACATGTCAGTTTCTCTCTGTCGGGGAACATAACTGCTCCAACACTATGTGATTATGTTTTTCCCCTCTTTTTATATATAAAATCTCTTACCCGTTCTTGTAAAAAAAAAGATGAATAAATTTCTTGCCTTAAGAATCATGGTCAAAACTTGATTGCACAAATTAAGAAGTTAAAAAAAAGACAAAAAGCTGTTACAAAACAAGTTAGAGCAACTCACCAAGAAAGAAGCATTGATTAATAAATAAATAATGACCAAACCTCTCGAATTAGAGGAATCTTCGAACGTAAAATCCCAAGTCATGGACAAAAGAAAAGATATAGATACAATCAACATCAAAATTCATAAAGATGAAAATCTTGTTGAAGGATATCCCACATGTCAAAGTACAAATGATGGAAAATCCAAGTGCATTCACCAATATAAATTCAAGGATCAACAAAGCGACTCGGGGATATGAAGAGGACTTCATACCAAAGGTGAATTGGGAAAACACTACAAGTATGAGGAATAATCGTGCTACAAAGACACCTTATCAACATCCCAATCACCAAAGTCGATGCTTTAACCAATCAATGTATCAACACCATTTTGAAAAAGAAATGACGTATATTTCAAAGAATTTAAATACCAATACAGTTAGGTCTCAAGGTACAAGTCATCTTTGGAATCATAATACATTCATTTCTTTCCAAGGAGATTATGATTGCACATTGCCATAGAAGATCAAATTGGGGTGGTCTAATCCAATTATAGTAAGACAATTTTGTTTCAAAATTCGCAGATCATATCATCTTGTATCATCAATTGTCATAGCCACGAGAGCATCAGATCATGTGAAGGAAGTACGAGCCAAATAAGCGCAAAATTATTTCCATAAATATGCTTTGAGGACAATGCACTTCTAAAGGGGGAGGCAATGTAATGAACATAATATATATGTAAGCAATAAATAAAATAATAATGAATAATAATATTTATATAAGGGTCATAACCATTCATGGATAGTCACTAAGGTGTCCCTTTAGGGAATCTCTCTCTCTCTCTCTCTCTCTCTCTCTCTATATATATATATATATATATATATATATACACACACACATTGTATGTATGTATGTATGTATATACACACACAGACCCTCTCATTGTATTCTCTAATCATCTTATTTATTCTTATTCATTATATATATATCTTACTTTCCTATATGGATGATTGTGTACTATCCTATTTAAATTAGATTTAAAAAAGGAAGTTGTATAGTTACAAAGAATGTGTTTAGATGTTTGTTTCCTAGATAAATATGTAAGTATAGATTATGATAGTGAAAGCACAACCTTTCTGGCAAAGAAACTTGCTTACCATGCTAAGATCAAGCATATTGATGTGGAATATCATTTTTTAGATACATGGTTAAAGATAATAAGGTGTCATGGGAGAAGGTTGACAAAATCTATGAGTATTGAGAAGTTCTCATGGAGTAGGAAATCAATGGACATAGTTTTTCCAAGTAGATGGTTTTGTATATGCATGCACCCCTAATGTAAAGTATTTAAGAAGTTAGATAATGTTGGTATGTTTTGTATTCTTTGCATGTAGATATATTGTGCATCCTAACATGATAGTGGGACCTTTGGTCATGACTATCGTTGGGGGGTTTGAAGGCAGTAGTACTCAATTTTTTTTGGGGAATTGCTATTGGTCTTTTATGGGTTTTAGGTGGTTTTCATCCCATGATTTTACAATCATTGTATTCTAATACTACTTAGCATATTAACATTGAATGATGTTTCATAATACCTATATATTCTACTATGCACTATTTTGTTAATACAATGAGAAAGATATGTGGCTCGATTTTGTTGGTTTTCTTAGGTTAGAGTTTTTAGAGTAAATCCCTTATGTATTATGTATGTGATATTATTATTTCTACTTTCTTACGAGTTTGTAAGCATTGCTTCTCTTGCATAGGTTTATTAGTCACTAGTTTTCTACATTACTAATTTCTATCAAAATTGAGAATGCACCCCCCACCCCACCCCACCCGCACCGCCCCCCTAAAATTTTTTTACTACAGTTGGTGTTAACTTTTTAAAATGTTAAATCAATTTTACAAATTTCAAAACTTCATTCATACAAATGTTGGTTAGATGTCATACTAATGGTGTTGATTGTTCGATGTTGCAACGTCATGCAAGAGCTTGATCGATAAACTCCCCACTTTTTTTTACTAATGAGACTTCTACGTTTATTGATCAACATTAGAGAAATAAATGGTTGATGTTTGTATTTTCAAACAAGGAAGTTAGGGATTTTATAAATATATCTAAAGTGACTTTAAAATGCCAATGAATTGGCATTGACACATCGAAGAATCGACATAAAAGCATTTCTTAATTGGGGCCATCACTAATCTCACACTTGCCATGTGACAAGTGCCATATAATCTCTTATAAATGTGGCACCTAAAACATTGCATATTAAATTTCCATACTTTCTAACATGGCATATGCCATGTGGCGCATTACATGTCCACACTTGTTGATGTGGAACCCGCCATGTGGTGGGTGCTCGATTTCTCTCAAATACTTCAATTAAGCGATGTCCAATTGACGTGTAGGTGGAACCTTCCACATCTAATTGATGTTACTAGATTTCATTTAATTCTACCTAATGTAAAAAAATGGTGCTTAGTACAAAAAATGATAGATCTATAACATGTCATTTTTAAAGCAATATGGACTTGCAGCGTACTATATCTTATAGGTTAGTGAGGGAAGGTGGTTTTAGCTAATAGTGTTTGGTTTCCCTTTGTGAATTCAAACAAATCAATCCACTTGTAATTGGTATGCACAATAAAGACAATTAGCATTTATTTGGAAGATGAACTTAGTCCCAAATTACATGTGCTTCTCTTGAACAAATTGCAATAACACAACTTACACAAGTAAACCAAGCATATATGGATTTGTAAATTTGATTCAAAATTTGATGGCTATCATGTTATTTTTATTATGGCATTCTTGGTGTTTTAATTTTTTTTCGATAAGTAACTCTATGGATGTCTTTTTCTAATAAATTGAGTAATTCATTTATTGAACCTTTGAGTTAGTGGAAAGATAACTTGTTTCAAATATCTCTTCTATATAATGCATCGTGTGTAGTTGCCGTCACATTGTAGATGCGATAATATTTCCAGCATTGGGTCTCTTCTGTCTTGCAATTCTCTATTGGCCTATCATTTCATATGCTTAATGAGTAGGTAAGAATAATTTCGGTGTTTCAAAGAATTGGTAAGAAATTTGACAAGACAACAAGAGTGAATAAATGTCCTATATGAATGAACAATTTTTAAAAACTTACAGACAAATCTAATAAAAATTTATCCTTTCCTTATTTAATGGTAATAAAAACCTTCTTTCCAAAGTTACAAGGTCTCATGATGTCAAATAGTTGGACAAAGGAATCATAGGTTGCTCAAACTAGGGGACGAAACCTTGTTGTCAATGGTAGAAACATTTAAAGGATTCATTGGTTAATGTTCAAAGGAAAAGTTTAAGGATACCATCATTGAACATCTAGTTTGAACAAGCATAAGAAAATTAATTTACACGTGTAATCAAGTTGTGTTTAGGAGTGGAAACACTTTCTCCACACATAGATATATAATATCTTGCATTAGGGTTAGGTTGCAAAGGAAATCATTTATAGTATATGTGTTTCGTATGTAAGGGTTTGATTAAGGTATACGATGTGGATAAGGGTTAAATGGGATTGATAAGGGTGAGAGAATCGATGGATACTACCAAAGGTCACACTTTTAAACTATTGAACCAAGGGATTTCGTTATAAATTATTCCAGCATTAGATCGAAATTGCATCACCTAAAATTGAAGTAATGCATGAGAAGTGGTTTCATTAAGATAAGAAAAAATATGGTTAGAGGAGATAGTTTTATAACGTACCCCATTAAATGCCATGAAGGATTGAGAAACAATTCCATCTATAGACACGCAAGGGATTGCAAAACTTGCCTCTTGAGTGAAACCATATGAGGGTATGTCTATCCATTGAAGGGGTCCTAAAAAATGTTTCTTGAGTGAAACCATATGATGGTATGACCATGGAACATGGAAATGTTGATGGGATATTGAGATTAACATGATAAATGGTTCAAGGACTACATGTAGGTGTGGATATTTTATAAATAGGTTTGAGTTGAACTTGAACCATGAGAGGTGAGAAAAATTTGAGATAGAGAAATGATGGTTTCCCCAATCACATATCCAACAATAGTGGGACCAAGAGAGGTTGTGGATTGAATATGAAAAGTTGTAACCATCAAAGAAGAAACAATAACCAATGAGGTATATGTTGTAAAAAATTGAGAGGAAATATGAATTTGAACTTCCAGAAGAATAATAATGTACACCTTGAATGCAATCATCGTTTATGAGATATTGAAGGATAATGAATAATTCACTTCTCATTGATAATGCACACCTCGAAAAAAAATATATTTAAAATTAACTAGAAATCATATTGTAGGAAGCATAAATATTTGTAGAATTAGCATTATCAATATCGTGAATATATCTCATTTGGCTATAGATGACCTGGAAAAATCATTGTTTCATTTTGTTTTTTGCACAAAAAAAGGATGGACCTACAACATACCATTCCAATGGATCGGTAGCATACTATTTTTATAATTCTAGCAAGGGAATGCAGTTTGATCTCATAGTGTTTGGTTTAACTTCATGAAGTCAAACATGTCAATACACTTTTTATTGATGCATGTAATGAGAACAACTAAGATTGTTATGGAAGATGAATTTAGTCCAACAATATCTTGAACAAATTGAAATAACTCAATATAAGTAAGTAGGCTAACCGTATATAACTTTGTAACTTAGATTCAAATTTTGATGGCTATGACTTTATTTTTACTATGTCATTCTTGGTGATTTCTTACCTTTTTTTATGAGTAAAGTTGTGGATAACCTTTTCTAATCAATTGAGTGATAAATTTTGATGAGAGCACCGACATCTACAACTGAGGTATTAAGTTGTTAGACTTTTGAGTTAGTAGAGAAAAGCATTTGTTTCAACTCTTCTATTATATGTTATGCATCATAAGGGGTTGTTATTGCAATATATATGCTATAATATTGTCACACATTGGTTCTCTTCCTTCTTGAATTATTGGTTGGTCTCCCATTTCATATGATTTTAGATGTTTTGTGAATAGGTCAAAAAAATTGGTGTCTTAAATAATTTCTAAGCAATTTGAAAAACCAAGAAGAGTCAATAAATGTCGTATATGAATTAACAATTTAACAACACTTACAAACAAAATCTAGAAAAAATCACAATTTCCTTGTTTAATGGTAATAAAAACCTTATTTCTGGAGCTGCAAGGTTTCATGATGTCATATTGTTGGAAGAAGACATCCATAAGTTACTTGAACTAGGGGATGAAAACTTGTAGTCAATGGTAAAACCATTGAAGGGATTCAATAGTTAATTCCCATGGAAAAGTTTAAGGGTAACAGTATTGAACATTTAGTTTGAGCAAGCACCGATAGTGGCATTTACATGGGAAATCAAGTCTTGTTTTGGAGTGGAAGAGGATGTAACACCTTGTCCATACAAATACGTAAGTTCCAACAACAGCGTTGGGTTCATAAAAAATTACATTTTTAGTATATGTGTCCCATATGTAAGGGTTTCATTAAGGTATTTGATATTCATAAAGGTTAATAGGTTTATAGAATGGATTCATTATACCAAAAATTATATTTTGAACCGCATCATTTTACTATAAACTATTTTGGGATTAGAGTGAAAATGCATTAGTTGAAAATGAACAAATGGATGAGAAGTGGTTTGATAAAGATAAGCAAAAAATGTAATTTAAGCAGTGAAGTTTAGAACCTACACCATGGGTTGACATGAAGGATTGAGAAACCATTCAATTTATAGACAAGTAAGGGGTTGAAAAAAATGCCTTTTGAGTGAAACCATATGAGGGTATGCATTTACATGCAAGGAGTGCTAAAAATTCCTCTTAAGTGAAACCATATGAGCTAACGATCATGGAAGAGGGTTGGGATGATGGAAAATTGAGATTCACATGAAATATGGTTTGAGGTACACTTATACTCATTCCCATTGTATAAGAGGGTTGATTTGAAACTGGACCATGAGAGGTGACATGAATTCCAAAGTGGGAAAATCATATTTACCCCACTAACATATTGAGAGGTATGAGGTATTGGGACCAAGAGAGGTAGTGAATTAAATAGGAAAAGTAAAAATAGCAACCATTGAGGTATATCTAAAAATAAGTTGAGAGGAAAAATGAATTTATAGTTGTAGGAGAACAATGCTATATACCTTGAAAAAATTGTTTTGGCCATCATTTATGATATGCTGAGGGAATAATGAGTATTTCACATATAAGTGATAATGCACACCTTGAAAAAATAGCTTTAAAGTTAACTATTGGATATATTGTGAGAAGCATACAGATTTGTAATATTTGCATTATCAAGATCAAGAGTATATCCCATTGGCTTGTAGTCTAGTGGTCGACATAGAGTGTTACTATGATGATGACTTGGGCTTAAACCCCAATGGGTAGAAAGCCTTGGAAATTAAATCGTAGTCTAAGTTTGAGGTGGTTTATTTGTAACATATAAAAAAGAGCCTTAAAATTAACTATCAAAATACAAAAAATCTAATTTTAAACCTTGTCTACATACAAGCAATAACCACAACCATATATAGAATTGTCCACATCTATTGAAAAACAACCCCCCCTCTTAAGTGCTATGATATAAAATGTAAGGGAATGCAATTAGAAAAATTACCTTTATTAAATGTCACAATTTTCATGTTCAGCTCTTATCTTCTCTTCTTTAGGGAGGTATACTTTTTAATGTGGTTTTTCTTTGACTAAAATAGGGCATTTCCACATAGGTTGAACACCTTAAGAAATCGCTCACACAAACAGATCATGGATCAACACACCGATGTTTTACATAGTTTAAATTGTTAGAAAGAGAAACGATCCATTACCCCATCCAAATATATACTTAAGGAAATATATTAATGCAAAAGGAAAAATAATTACATTTGTGTTTTTCACAATCAATCATTCAAAAAATGACCCTACATGCTCTTTAAATAGAGATCATGGACCAATCAAGTGCTAATGCATTGATCAATATTCATTACGATTGAGGTAAAACTGAACCATTGGATCACTCTATGTCTAGAACCTATTGTGACCGTCGTATTACATAAGTACAAACACATACTAAAGAAACACACTTTACCTAAAGACACAATAAACAAGTTGATCTTAACTAACTCATAAGTGTCTAAATATCCTAACAATACCCTTAAGAACAACTTGGGATATGATTAAAGGATTTTAAAAGGTGACACAATAAGAGAAGGAAGAAGGCATTAGATCCTATCTCCCCTTAATGAAAAATTCCTAAAATTGTATCATAGAATGAATTTTAGAAAACTTTGCTTTTGTAAGAGATTTTGTGAACATGTCTACAACTTATTCATCTACAGAGAAAAATGTGACTTCAAGAACATGATCTTGAATAATATTTATGATTTAGTGCATATGTAGTAGTTTGATTGCTACTTTGATGTTGAACTAGATATTTGGTGAGCTTGGTGTCACTTTGATTGTCACACCAGAGGGTAGTCGTATGTTGCTTCCAGAATCCAAACTATGAAAGTATCTATTGAAGCCATAGTGTTGAAACCAAAGGTTATGCAGGTTCATAACACTTCTGGATATTTTGGATAGAGTCATATAAAAGATGATAGTCGACTAGGAGAGCAGTTGACTAGAGGCTTGATTGAGTGGTCGACTGATCGGTCGACTAAATGGTCGACGAGGCCATGGTCGGCTCTACTAGAGCAGCCAACTAATCTATGGGATGTTGCAAATTTCATGGAAAATGTTAGAACCAATGACCATTATTTGTGGACCAGGTCATCCTCACATCAAGGAAGTTTGTTAGATCTGGAGACTATAGAAGAATGACCCTATGGGTTGTGTTGATATTGAATTGGATCGAATTATGATGGTGATATCTTATGAGATAATGCATTGTGATGTTCTTATCATAATTTATTGTGCTTAAGTGTTGTAAATGATGTATTTATACACCACCCATCTTCTTGAAATACAATTCCACAACATGGTATCAGAGCTATTGGTTTTCACCTATCCTGTTCTCTGTGAATCATGTTGAGTTGGATCAAGGGTTGATCAACTTTAGGCTAAATATTTTTTGATTGATACCTTTCTTTGAACTTGGATCAGATCCGTTTGATCAGAAGGATGGATTCCAAGATAGGACATGTTGTTCTAAATGGACATAACTATGCAATATGGGCATCATATATGGAAACCTTTTCGAAAATTAAGGGATTGTGGCAATATACTAAGGTCTTTATTCTAGGTCTGACTGATGACCAATCTAAGTTTTTCATCAACGGAAAGAAGGATGAGGTTGTCAAGGTCATCACAACCTACATTTCAAGGTATATTTTCTTTTATATAAGCGGGATAGACTTCCCTCATTCCTTTTGGAGTAATTTAAAGTCATTGTTTGACAAGGTTAATGAAATTAAAGTAATGTAGATAGAGAAAGAGTTCATCTCTCTGGAACCCCATTCCTTTGAATGGATTGGCGACTATTTAGCTTGCATCAAGGAGCTACAATTGAAATTGGCAGAATGTGGTCAAGGTTTTCTGAAGAAGGATGGACAACTCATCGAACTGGTCATGATGAATTTGAGGACACCTTATGATGTATTATGCTCCTCGTTTTGTGCCAATTGGATGTCATGGAAGCAATATGGTAAGGGATTCACCTTTGATCATCTTGTGATGTATTGATTAAATATCAGAAAAATTTGCTTGAAGAAGGGAATCTTGATAGCGAACACCATTAGGCTCACTTGCTAAAAAAAAAGGTCAAGCAAAATTATAAAGAACGTGGTTGAATGGATCATCAAAAGGAGTTGACATCGACGAAGAAGAATCTAAAGAAGAAAATATATTGCTACTCTAGAAAGGTCGGACATGTGGATAAAACCTACTGGAAGAAGACAAATGACTTGGAAGAAAATGTTAAGAATATTGAAGAAAGTGTGTCAACCGTTCCTTCCATCAACCAACCTGCAAAAAATTTCACCTTTCTTGTTATCACTTCCCATGCATAACATGCCCATACCAATCAAACAGAATGGATAGTTTATTCCGGTTGTACTCATCATATGGCTAAGGATGTTTCTTTGTTCTCTTCCTTAAGTGGAGCTCCACAATAGAATATTTATGTAGTTGATTATTACGCTCTCATGGTTGCTAGAAGTGGCAATTTTGAATTCATGCATGGTCTAATATATAATTTCTATCATGTACCTAGATTGAGCGAAAACTTGTCGTCAATTGCACAATTTACACATACTAAGAAGACTATTGAGTTTTTGTCAGATCACTTTATCGTAAGGGATCTAAGGTTTGGGAAGGAGCTATTGCTTCAGGATATTTATATCCCAAAGATGGACTTTACAAGGTCTGTGACTCTCCTAGGAATCATTTCCGAACAACTGGGCCGACTGCATTCATTTATCAGACCGATGATAGAAGTTGAATTCGGCATGAACAAATTGGACATCTAAACTATTAAAGTTTGAAGATGATTGTAACAATAATATGATTACTAGTCAGCCAAATATTTGTCCACCTGATGGAGTTTGTAGAGGATGTGTGCTTGGAAAGCATAATTAGGAACCTTTTGATTCCAGGAAAGCATGGTGAGCACAAGACCGATTGGAAATTTTTCACAGTGATCTTTGTTGCATGAACAAACCCTCATTAGCAAGTGTGAAGTATATTTTAACCATCATTGAAGATTTTTCTAGATTTACATGGGTATATTTCTTGAAGAGTAAGAGTCATGTATTTGAAATATGGAAGGAATTTAGGGCATTGGATGAAAAGTAATGTGACCAAGCTATTAAATGCTTGAGATCAGACAATGGTGGATGATATGTGATTCGATGGTTTGAATAATATCTCTTGCAAAATGGCATTTATTGGAAGATATTGCCCCTCACACCCATCAACTTAATGCAGTTTTGGAGAGGAAGAATCGGACTTTGGTAGAAATGGCATGGTTCCTACTGCAGACCAAAGACCTTTTGACTATATTTTGGGCAGAAGTTGTTTACTGTTCAAACTATCTCTTGAACCTTGCTTCATCTAGAGCTGTCAGTGACATGACTCTAGTCAAGAAGTGGAGAGGAATAAAACCCTATGTCAAACACCTCAGAACCTATGGATTTGTTTCTTGGGAACATATCAATGATAACTGCAAGAATAAATTAGATGCAAAGAGTCATGATTGCATCATGATGGGATATTCTAATGAATCACAATCCTATCGACTATTTGACCTAGTCAAACAATAGATCATTTTGAGAAGAAATGTGATTTTTGTTGAACATATTTCAGGTATTAATATATTAAACCCTTCTTCTAGTCTATTGCATAGTGATCCATTCGATATTTTTGAAGAATATAGATCGATTGTACCCTTCTTTGAAGCTTCGACCAAACAGTTGAATTCTACTCTTGATTAGACTGGTAGTTAGTTTGCATTAACTAAGAATGTTGGCACACCTTCTCATTTGACTAACAATCAGGGACCTAAATCACCACTGAATCGTATACCTCAGTGGGCTACTAAAACAATTGAAGTTTTTGGACCTTATGCTAGAGATGTCAGTCTTGGTCGGAAGACCCATAGTCAGAAACATCATGGTAGTGTTGCACTGATGGCATACTTTCTTGAAACCTATGATCCTAACACATATGTTGATGCTTGGGGAGTTCCTGAATGGGAAAATTATATGGCAACTGAAATTGATTCTTTGCAGAAGAATCAAACTTAGGAACTCATTCCTCAATTACATGGAAAGATTGTTGTGAAGTGTTGATGGGTATACAAGACCAAGTTTACTTATGATGATGTTGTTGAATGTCACAAGGCTTGATTGGTATCCAAGGGATTCTCTCAATAATAAGGGATCAACTACACTAAAGCCTTTACTCATGTTGCAAAGATGAACTTTGTTAGATCGATTATCTCCCTTGTTACTTGTTTTGGATGGGAAATTCATCAAATGGGTGTTAAAATTTCCTTTCTTCATGGAGACTTGTCTGAAGAAATTTTTATGGAACAACCTCCTGGTTTTGTGAAATATTTTGGTCTTGTTTGTCGACTGAAGAAGTCATTGTATGGTTTGAAACATGCACCTCATGCTTGGTATGAGAAGAGTTATCATTTCTTTATCAATATTGGCTTCAAACATTGTGAATAACATCACATTATTTATGTATTACATATTCATGGTGATACTTTGATTATGGCATTGTATGTTGATGGTTTATTCATAAATGGAAACAATGTCAATCTGATTTTGCATTTGAAGAAACAACTTGCAGATACCTTTGAAATGGATGACCTTGGTCTATTACATTTCTTTTTGGGCATTCAAAATTTTCAAATGGATGATGGTATCTTTCTTTATCAAACAAAATATGCCATTATATCTTTTGAAATGATTCAAAATGGAAAATTGTAAGTCTTGTGCTATGTTGGAATCTATTTAATACTGAGAAGGGGGGTGAATGAGTATTAACACAGTTGTGAACATTTTTTATCTTCTTATCTAATTAATTCTAAACTTAATTATGCATCCACCATAAATAAAACATTCATCCACATATGCGCAAAAACACAGAACACACATAATTTTTACGTGGAAACCCAAACAGGAGAAAACCATAGAATGCTCTTTTATAATAAAAATATTACATTCGAGGAAGCACCAACTGGAAGGGGGCACCAACCCCCTGGTTTTACAGGAAACGACCTGAAGGAAGCACCAACTCCCTAATTTAATAGCACCAACTAGAAGGAGGCTACGCCCCCCTACTCCTTGCCCCATCCTTCCGCCCAAATATATAAGAATAAGATGTTGCTTTGTTGAACTTTTGATACACACACACTTCAGATAATTTGTTTTTCTTTATGTTGTGTGCACCTTCTGTATGCTATAATATTGTTGTCATTGTGTTGCATACATCACTTGACTTCACACTCAACACTTCACTTCAATTGATGTTGCACTTCATATATTGTGTGTTGCTTCGTCAAATTTTGCAATCTGCGCCAAGGTTCTATATTACCTTTAGCTACTATGCATCTGCAATCTCAACTAATATTGTGCATCAACTTATAACATGTTTTACTAACTTCGCGCATCAGTATCAGATGGAACTGCGCACCCTTAGAGATATGTCTGTTATGTCTTGGTGCAATAGTATTCGGATAATATGTGACCTTCTGAGAATCATATGATTTGTCCTTTCTATTTAACGCACTTGTATCACATCATCCTTATCATAATGCACATCTCTTTATTGTGCATCAAATTTTTTTAGGCGCATCAGATAAACTTCTTCACTTCGCGCATCACAAGATATATGTCAGATATGTCTCTGCACTTCTATCATAGATCATATGTGGTTGTCTATGTGTTGTTTTCAATACCATCATTCTGTCCTCACACACTTGTGCATCTTCTTAAATTCTACCTTTCTATCTTTGCGCAATTGTCACAGATTCATAACATCATTCTACGCATAGTCAGCTATGGCATTCCTCTGCTTTTGTGCACCCGACTCTCTGCTAGATCATCTTGTTCTAGTTCCACGATCCCTTGATGCCCCAAGTATAAGAATATTGATAAGTATGTATCTTCCATCTTTCCACTTAGAATCCCTTCATCCTTACTCTCAATATTACTTCAAGTCTCCAACTTGCTTCTTATTTATACTTGTCCTGAACATATTATATGTCCACAAGTTGGTTGCATGTTTCCTTCTTCTTTGCTTCTCGGTTCATACTTCCACCACTTGTCATGTTTTGCACCACTGAGGTGTCATCACTTGTGGGTATTTTGCATACATGGTCCTCACCTTAGTGGGACTTTCACCCTGGCGGTGTGGTATTGCGCCCTTGCTATGTCATTCCTTGTGGGACTTGCGCACTTGACATCTTCAACCACTACATTCTTCTTGGCACTTGTGCGTGCTTCAACAACTGAAAGATTCTTCTGATCGGTGAGTCTTGCACACTTTTGGGATTGCATAACTATTCGAGTATTTATTATACCAAGTTGCTTGCGCACTCCCGAACCTTGTCCAATCAGCGCTTTGGATAGCTTGCACACTCCCGAGATTTTTTTCCAACTAACTCTTTGGCTTGCTTGCACACTCCCAAGATTTTGTCCAATCGATTCTTTAGCTTTCTTGTGCACTCCCTAGATTTTCTCCAATCAATTATTTAGCTTGCTTGTGCAATCCCAAATTATTTTCCAACTAACTTGAAGGACTATGATTGGGTGGACTTTAGATATGCACCTGTACCACATTTATTCATACTTGATGCACTTCCGGATATACTTATTCATGCTAGAATCCATACGCTTATTCAAATTATGTTTCATATACTTCTTTAAACTGGCACATAAATATACTTCTTCAAAGTATCTTTCATGTACTTCTTTAAACTGGCACATAAATATACTTCTTCAAAGTGGCTTTCATATATTTCTTCAAGATGGAACAGGAATACTGGCTCCTCTTTTACATTAGAGGAAACCTCTTTGATATTAGTTGACATACAGTTGACATCAATGACAACCAAATTTCAACAATCTCCCCGTTTGGCATTGATGTCAACACTTTATGAAGTTGTACAAAATTATCTCCTGAAGTATGCTTCATTTGTGCTTGTCGTAGTACTACCCCTATGTGTACTCCCTCTTGTATTCTTTTCCAGTTTGAACCTTTGACATCTGCACATTCTGTTGTCAATTTTTTTTTTGGTTACTTCTGCGCGTATCGCATGATTCATGATCATTCTTATTGCGCTACAGCATGCTTCATGCTCTTTCTCCCCCTTTGACATCAATGGAAAAGAGGTTCCATCACTGCGCAATTATTGGTTCTCCTTTATTTTGTTTTGCACTGGCCTTCACTCATCTACTTACAAGGATGACTCCCCCTGCCTTCATGCTTCATCCATTCACTGAAATTTTTGCGCCGATACCTTGCAATTTGTACACTATTTTCATAGCCATCTTATATACACTTCCCTATACAATTGTTATCTTACTTCTTATCTTGATCTTATGTTCCTGTCATAACAATTAAAAATACTTTGTCATTCCTTTGCACAAATATTTATGCATTATTCTTATTGTGCCAACGACGCAGTACCGATTCTTGTTGCTTTTGGTTTTGCACTGTATTTTCAATCGATTTATTTTCTATGTCTAAATGTTCCTTAAGTCGCATTTACTACATTCTAACTACCTTTCTTACGTTTTTGTTGTTGCATCCGTTGCCACGACAACCAAATATTTGGAACGTTTTTCCACCTGTCATCCAACTCGTTAATAAAAAGATATGACAATCAATTTGTATGGAAACCTTGACATGTCACATTCATACTTGAAGCTTTTGGGCAGCATCATTTCCATCGCACAAAACAATGAATTAGATTTCCACTTTTTGTATTTTTTCCAAAATTCATTAACTTGTGCATTTAATTTTGATGATTCCATATCCAACTTCAAATCACGCAGTCTTGAATGTGATTTACTACACATCTCTTCAACTTAATTCCATGTGCATGAAAAAATAGCGTTCAAATCTATAAGAGAGCTACAAAATGCCTAATTCATCACCTTTTTTCTTCTGTCATCTTTCTCTTTGTGGCATTGCCTCCTCATCTTTCATATTTTCTAGTCATAGATTCCTTCTACAATAAATTCAACGATTATCTTGACAATGTGTGTCATGATGTTCAGTCACAGCAATCAAAATTTACTCATCTGAGAGTTGACATGGTCATTTGGAAGGTCCAAATGAAGGACTCTGAGTTCAATCATCTGTATACTTAGTCGCAGGTGAACCATAGCCACGTGGAAAGATTAACTATTATGAGAAAATGGGTCGACTTCCTAGAGCAACAACAACAACGAATTCTTAACGAACTGAATTCAATTCGGGCTGAACAGATTGTTGAACAAGCAGCATCTACAATTTTGCGGATTTATCCCCTGCGGCCAAATTCGTATTATAACGAGCTGGTTCCAATAGATTTGGAGCTTTGTCTCGCACAACAACCAGACACCGAGTTAGACCTTGAAATGTGGCTTTGAATTTTTCTTGTCACGGCCTTAATTATTTGCTTGAACTCGCCTTTTGGAATTAACATGACATCTCTTTTGTTCTTCAATTATGTTCTCAATCAAAAGACCCGTGCATTTTTTAAAAACATATTTTGAATATAATACAATATGTTTATGTATCTGTGCAGACTCATTGTTTGTTCTTTTACCAATGCGTATTTGAACCTTTTCTTTATCTAGTAATATGTATGTGAGAACTAACTTTAACATATCACAACAACTAACCGAATACATGTATATTTGCTCATAAAAAATACTGAAAATATTTTCTACGACTATCCAACTTAACACATATAACTTTTGCAACATTAACATTTATGTGACATGCATCTTCAAGCTATAAACTTCACGGACATACTCCTTGAATTCATAATATGCATCGTGTTGAATTCAAGCGTGTTACTCAATCTCTTGGAGATCATCAAGAGGGTCAACAATTACTTGCTACTTTGGATATACTTGGATTGTCAGCTTCTTTTGTGCATGTTTGAGGAGATTTCCTTACCAAATTTTTCATGTGCATGCTTCCATTTTGATTTTGCACATGATTGTCTCCTCTTTTGGTCATTGTATTGTGATAGTTGTTAGATGGAACATAATCATTTGCACAATTCATTGTTTTTCGACAATACATAGCCTTGTGTCCAAAACCATCGCAAGCATAACATCTCATAGTTTGACAGTACTTAGCAATATGGCCAATAAAATTGCACCTTGCGCACTTCATTCTGTAAGTCCTTCTTCAAGTAGTGTAATAGAATGAGTTGTAATCATTGAAGGAATTTTCATACCTGAAAGACTTAAATTGATTTGGACGATTTACACTATCGCAGACCTTCCTAGATATTTTTCCATATCCAAGTCCTGACTTGTCTTATGGTGATCTTTGATCATTCAGAATTTTGTTCAGAATTGATGTGATGCCTTTGAACGTGTTCTTCACTTCATCTTCAAGATCAATCTTCTTACTTCCTGGATGTGCACAATTTGGAATTCCACTTATGATGGGATCTTGAACTTGTTTCTTTTCCCTTATCTCGATCAACTTGTCTTCTAAGAAAGAGATCTCTCTATCCTTTCGCTCAATCTGACATGCCAACATCTTATTTTTATGCACTAACTCTTCCAAATAATCCTTCAATATATATTTCTCTTCTTCAATCACTTTGACCTTGTCGACTATGCAATTTAGTTGTTTTTCACAGCTCATCACCTTTTCACATACATGTTTATCAAGAGATTCTTGAACCTCTTTAGCTTGCTTGACCTATTCTTCATACTTTGAACGTTGATCCTACAAGAGTTTATTCTTATTCCTTTACTTCTTCAATTCATCTAAGGAACTGGCTAGTTCACCTTCCCAGTCAACATCTACAGCTTCTTCTTCTTCAGATTGACTTTCAGATTTAATTTCTACAATAGGTTTTGAAGGTGTATTGAAGGAATCACTAAAGAAGTACTTATCCAATGATCTGGGTTTTCTTTGCGCAACTGGTGTATTCTTATTTATTGATGGACGACTCTTCTTCTTTTCATTGCTGCTTTATTCTTCCACAAAGGCCATAAATACTACCTTTTTTGGCTTCTCGTCGCAGTCACTTTCTTCGGACACATTGTTGTCTTCCTCGGTATATAGACTCTTCCTCTGCTTTGGAATTTTATTTCTAGTCTATGGTCTATTATGAGTGTGCGCCATTCTTCGTTCCTGTGAACTGGATTCTTCCTCACTGTCGTTATATCCATCTTCCCTGTATGGACACTTAGGAGAAAAGTGGCCTATTCCTCCACATTTGAAACATCTGAAAGGAAAAAAAAAATTATACTTACCACGTCCTCTTTTCATATTCATTACGAAGTTTGAATCCTCTTCATCTGATTCATTGCAAAATTCCTTGTCATGCTCATTCTTAGCCTTTCCAGTGGCTTTAAAGGCCGCTTATTTTTTGATGGGATTCTCTTTCTAGTTTCTCATCTCATATGTTGTCAAGATCCATTAAAGCTCATCCCTTTTTAGGTCTTCAATATTTCCTCTATATTCTAACACATATACCTTCACATCAAATATTGAGGGCGGAGTTCTCAGTATATTCTGTACTACTGATTCTTCTTCCAGAGTAACTCCAAGACTCTTGATAGCATTAAATATCTCATAAACTCTCAAGAAGTAAGAGGCAATATTCTCTTAATATTTCATTTTCAAGGATTCAAATAACCCAGAGTAATTTTGCAGCTTTGCCTTCTTTACTTTCTCATCACCTTCATAGACACTTCTAAGCTTATCCCATACATCCTTGGCTGAGGCATAATGCATGACCTTAATAAATTATGTGTCCATTAACCCACATAGCAGTGTGTTTCTGGCTCTTGCATTGCACTCATATAGTCTCTTCTCAATTGGGTCAACTGGTACGGCTGCTAGAACATTTTAACCATCGAAAATGGACTTCCATACATCAGCTCCGAGAGACTGCAAGTATACTTCCATCTTGACCTTAAAGAAGGTGCAGTTGGTGCCATCAAACCTTGGTGCTCTTTTGGTGGAGAGACCTTTATGCTTGTCCATATGTGCACACAAATATATCTTCCAGATGTTAAGTTGTTATTGAAGACACCCGCTCTAATACCAATTGTTGGAATCTATTTAATACTGAGAGGGGGGTGAATCAGTATTAACACAATTATGAACAATTTTTATCTTCTTATCTGATTAATTTTGAACTTAATTATGCATTCACCATAAATAAAACATTCATCCACATATGCACAAAAATACAAAACACACATAATTTTTACATGGAAACCCAAATGGGAGAACACCATGGAATTTTCTTTTATAATAAAAAGATTATATTCGAGGAAACACCAACTTCCTAAGGTTTCCAGCACCAACTGGAAGGGGGCACCAACCCCCTATTTTTATAGGCACCAACATGAAGGAAGCACCAACTTCCTGATTTACCATCACTAATTGGAAGGAGGATACAACCCCCTGCTCCTTGCCCCGTCCTTCCGCCCAGATATATAAGAATAAGATGTTGCTTTGTTGAACTTCTGATATGCACACACTTCAGATAATATGCTTTGTGCACCTTCTGTATGTTGTAATATTGTTGTCAATGTGCTACATACATCACTTGAATTCACACTCAACACTTCACTTCAACTGATATCGCACTTCATATACTATGTGTTACTTCATCAAATCCTGCAATCTGCACCAAGGTTCAATATTCTCTTCTGCTACTACGCATCTACAATATCTATTGATGTTGCGCATCAACTGATAACCTATTGTTCTAACTTCATGCATCAGTATCATATGGAACTGCGCACCCTCATAGATATGTCCATTCTGTCTTGGTGCAACAGTCTTCATATAATCTGTGACCTTATGTGAAACATATGCTTCATCATTTATGTTTAACGTACTTGTCTTATATCATCCTTATCATAATGCACATCTTTTTACTATGCAGCAATTCTAACTAGGTGCATCAGATAAACTTTGTTACTTCATGTATCACAAGATATACTTCAGATCTGTCTTTGCGCTTCTGTCTTAGATGATATGTGACTGTCTACGTGTTGTCTGTAATACTTCATTTAGTCCTCACGCACTTTGCATCTTCTTAAATTATTCCTTTTTGTCTTTGCACAACTGTCACATATTCACAGCATCATTCTACGCACCATCAACTATTGCATTCCTCTGCGTGTGTGCACTTGGATCTCTACTAGATTATTATGTTCTGGTTCCACGAGCCCTTGATGCCCTGAGTAAAAGGAGCTTGATAAATATGTATCTTCTATCTTTCCACTTACAATCCCTTCATTCTTACTCTCAAGCTTACTTCAAGTATCGAACTTGCTTCTTATTTATACTTGTCATGCATGGATTGTATGTCCACAAGTTGGTTGTGGCTTTCCTTCTTCTTTGCTTCTCGGTTCATACTTATGCCACTTCTCATATTCTGCGTCGCTGAGGTTTCATCACTTGTCTGTCTTATGCATACATGGTCCTCACCTTAGTAGAACTTTCACCCTAATGGTGTAGTCTTGGGCCCTTGATATTCCATTACATGTGGGATTTCCACACTTGACATCTTCAACCGCTACATTCTTCTTGGTACTTGTGTGCGCTTCAATAACTAAAATTTTCTTCTTATTGGTGAGTCTTGCGCACTTGTGGGATGCATAACTATTCGACCATTTCTTGTACCAAATTGCTTGCACACTCTTGAACCTTGTCCAATCAATCCTTTGGCTAGCTTGCGCACACCCGATATTTTGTCCAACTAAATCTTTGGATTGCTTGACACTCTTGAGATTTAATCAATTCTTTAGCTTGCTTGCACACTAATGAGCTTTTTTCCAATCAATTATTTATCTTGCTTGCTCACTCCCGAACTTTTGTCTAGCCAACTCTTTGACTAGCTTGAAGGACTATGACTGGGTGTTATTTAGATCTGCACCTGTACCACATTTCTTCAAACTGGATATACTTCTTCATACTAGAATCCATATGTTTTGTCAAAGTATCTTTCATATACTTCTTTAAACTGGCACATAAATATACTTCTTCAAAGTATCTTTCATGTACTTCTTTAAACTGGCACAGAAACATACTTCTTCAAAGTGGTTTTCATATATTTCTTCAAGATGGCACAGGAATACTGACTCCTCTTTGACATTAGTTAAAAACTCTTTGATATTAGTTGACATACAGTTGACATCGATGAAAACCAAATTTCAACAATGCTACACATTATCAGTTGGGCGTGAAATTGTCTAAGAACTATGACTCTCTACGATTTGCTGCCACTCTTTATCAATAGTTGGACGGTAGCGTGATTTAATTAACTCATAGTCAATATTACCTCTCCTTTGTTGTTAGTGTTGTTTCTCAATTCATGTAGGATCCTAAATAAATCCACTGGAAAGATGCAAAGAGAATTGTTCGCTATATTAAAGGGACTTATCGGTATGGTATTAAATATTACCACAATTTAGAACCACTAGTCAGGTTTAGTGATTTCGACTATGGAGGTGACATTAATGAACGAAATTCCACTTTTGGTTGTGTGTTTTTACTTAGTTCTGGAACCGTGGTGTGGTTGTGTAAGATACATAAGGCAGTCTTTCTTTCGACTATAGAAGAAGAATATCATGGCACTATCAATGCAAGTATAGAGGCAGTTTGGATCTATCAACTTCTAGAAGAGATTGGTTTTTTTTTTTTTTCAGGCCTTGACTATTATCCATTGTGACAATCATAGTATAATATAGGTTGTTGATAATCTTGTTTCTCGCAACAAAATGAATCATGTTGAACTTCATGTTCACTACTTAAGACAGTTGATACAGGACAATGTTGTCTCACTTGTATTGCATGATAGATGGTCAGATTGTTGATATCTTTACGAAGCCTCTACCATAAGCTATGTTTGTGAAACTCTGAGCTATGCTTGGGATTCTGGAAGTTTCAATTATGGGGGTTGTTTAGAGAACATAATTTCACCTACTGAATATATAGAGTGTTGTGTTGATGGAGGGTGTTGGAACTAAAGGTTATGTAGGTTCAACACACCTCTGGATATTTTGGAGACAAGCATATGAAAGAAAACAGTTGACTAGCAGAGCAATAGAATGGAGCATGGACTAAGTGATTGACTGATCAATTGATTGAATGGTTAGATCGACAAGAGGTACCAAAAAATCTATGGGACATTGTAGATTTTATGGTAACGGTTAAAACCAATGACCCCTGTTTGTGGACCAAATCATCCTCACTTAAGGAAGTTTGTTAGATCTGGAGAGTATAAAAGAATGGCCTTATGGGTTGTGTTAATAAAGAACTGGATTGACTTATGATGGTGATATATTATGGGATAATGCATTTTGATGTTTTGATCATGATGTGATGTGCTTAAGTGTTGAAAACAGTGTATTTAGACACCACCCATCTTCTTGGAATATAGTTCTTGTTAGTGCTAAAGATGCACTCCAATTGCGGAGAGGGCATGGCTAGCACCTCTTGGAATTGAATGATTGAATTGAGTTTAATAAGTTGATTAGCAATACTAAATGAGAAAGGAGAAGGTAACAAACTAATTGTAGATCAGTGAACTTCCATTGGGCGATGGACTCATAAACACCCTACTCATTAAAGGCAATCAAACTGCAAATCAGATAACAAGTTTATATGATGATGGATAGAAGATTAGAAGATGTACAAAAAGAAGAATGTCTACTAAACAAAGATCCTCTCTGCAGAATAGAACTTGAACATAAACAATGATAAACATGCAAGTCACAACAGACCCTTTGCCGCTCAAGAATTTGTGAATCAAAGGCAGCTATTGATCCTCAATGTCTGCAATATACTCAAGCATGATGAAAATGGAAAATGGAAAACAATAGAGTCAACAATCTGGTAGAACAATTCTCGTGAATATTTAATGTCAAAAATGATTACATAAATAAATTCCCTCGGGATTACAATGGAAACATGCAACTTTATGCTCCTCCTACAAACTCACAGCCTCCTGGCTGGAACCCCCTACATTGCAAAAATGACAGAATTTATAGAAAAAATCTAACTACAGACTTGTTGGTTGGATTTTATGACCAAGGCCAACTAAGGAGAACTAACCCACACAAGGCGCTTAAAGCAGCCCCCTGTATGTTTGGTATGGCTAATTCTCGCAGGTTATGGTCTTGCTACCATCTAAGTTTCACTCTCTTAAAGAGAATTCTACTACTTAAACTTAGAAAAAGGGTGTCATAAACTAATTAACAAATTTAAAAGTTAAACTAAATTCTAATGAAAACTACTAAGTTAAAACTAACTATTAATTTACAAGTTATACTAATCTATTTAAAAACTATTAAATCAAAGCTTGTTGTCTATATCTAATCTATGTTTTGCTCTCTTAAGGAGAGTCTCACTATTTAATGATATGAGTTCTGAAACATGCAATTAGAACCTTAAATATGTTATATAACTAATATGCAATAGCTAACTAATTTATGATGCAAATTCCAAATGCTAGAAAGACACAAATTTAATAGTTGTTAAAATGCACAGATTTAACATCTGTTAAACCTGTAGCTTTCCGTTTTGAAACAAAATTGTAAAATCATTTATCTTTAATTCTATCTATTAGATCTAACCTATCCTGATCATGAGCATGATTGAAACTAACAATGACTCAATTTGCACACATAAATTAAACATGCAATAATTTTAAATTGAGAAGAAATTTTACAATAAAAAATATGACATATCTAAATAGCTTCAAAGATCCCGCCCGCCAATTAACAGAGTAAGATCATGAAAATTGTTAGAGGCTATAAGTTATGCAAATCTAAATCAATTTTTTTGTCAATAGATCAAATGATAAAGTAATCATAATTTCCAGAAAAAACTTCAAGAGATTATGATCTTAAAAAAAGTAAGCGTACCAAAGAACTAAGTTCTAGCAATTTACTTAATTTCATTGAGAAAAAATGATAACCAATATAAATAGTCAATTTCTATTGCTCTGTAAAAGAAAAATTTGTACAAAGCTTACAAAACAGTTCCGCAAATACATCTGGAGCATCATTTCTTCATAAACATGTTGATCTACCAACTGCTGGCTGGGAGTGCTTCCATGCCGACTTCTTTGAAAGAAACTTTACAAAAGAAAATACAGAGAAGATAAAGTTCATCCTCTGGTCTCTGGAGACCCTCCTCCTTTCTCTCAGACTTCTTAGGTCGAATTTATAGAAGCGAAGAGGAGTGGGAAGGATAACATCAAATCCCCAGACGCCTGGTTTGTTCAACTGGATGCCAAACCGGCCGCAACGAATTTATGGAAAATTCACCTCTGTTCGGGAACGATTTTCTCCCAAAATGTTGAAATATTTCCAAAACTTCTCACATTAGGGGTAAAGGAGCTCATTTGGGAAGTGGGTTTTCAACCGTTTGAGCTATTTCATCACGGTTTGCTCACAATCCTCCACGAAAAAACATCTCTTTGACAGGTGCACGATCCGATTTTTAACTTCATCCTTCACGTGACAACAACAACATATTAGGGTTTTCGTGCAACTATAATGCATTAACAAATTAAATAGTGCCTTGTGTTTATTATATCAAATCCAATTAAATAAATAAATCATTAACATTGTCTTTGAACAGACAATAATAATAATTAACAAATATTGAATTTTCAAAAGATATTGTATGAACATTATATTACTTTTAGATTAGAATTAGATGACTAGAAGAAATTAAATACTTCCATATATATAGACATTAATAATCCATCTAAATAAGAATCAAAATTAATTTATCAACAAGGAGAGTTAATTATTTTTTGTGCAAAATAATACTTCACTTCCAACGACAAATATATCTACATCACCAAATCCTTATTCAATGAAAACCAATCAGCCCACCTACCAAAGCAAGGAAGATAACATAAAAAAAACTAAAACAAAATATTTACAAAATTTACATGAGGGGGCTTTTTATTTGAAAAATAAAGAGGAAGTTGTTGGGGTGCCAACAACACTGTTGCTACATGTTCGACAACAAATTTTACAAATAAACCAAAAATAAATATAATCTAATTTATCACCAAAAACTTGGAACTGCTGGAGCCAAATGCTTCTCGATTAAATCCCTGAACTGTTACCCGTTTACCCACATACCAGGAATCTGGACCTGAATGCTACATCAATGCCTGAAGAAGTGGATCTATTTCTCTGCCTTTGGACACTCTGCCACCTAGAAATATGAGAAATTAGAATTGATCGATATTGATTTGATTTTGCCTTAAAATCTGGGTTTTAATCCTTTGACTGCCATTTGTTCTCCATCATTAGTTTGTAATCATCGAATTAGTGAGAAAATCTGAAGATGTGCATCCTTGTAACCAACAAGCACTTAAATGATGTCACTATGACAGATAATTAGAGCACTTATTTCACTTTACAAATTTCAATTTCAATTTTTTTGACAATATACGACCAATGTGTTTCAAAGCCCCGACCTCGACCATGCAAATAAAATTCATTGTAAAAGGACTGATCAATAGAAACCCACAAATGAACTTTTGTTCTGTGTCACCCTTGGAATTTTATATATCACAGGTGCAAATTTTCTCTTCTGCCATATTTTGATCCATCATATCACTAAATATCAAGTAGAAAAACCATGCCGGTCACCTATATGGCAAATGCATCACCACACTATACTCTGCCTTGTCTACTTGAATACTTGTGTTCTTAAATTTACCAGTAGCTTTGAGTCTGCGCTGGCAAAGCCTAAATGGCAATGAGTGCTCTGTTTACAAAATTGTTTGAGTATCTTTCAACTTTGGTGCTATGAATGTTAAGCCGAACACTTTCATGGCTTTCTCTACAACCTGTTCACCACGATATTTAGTTCCTGTGTGTTCGCTTGAATTTAGCTGGAGCTTGGGCGTTCTGATGGCCGTACATTTTCAGGCCTTCCCTATTAGACGCCCTTTCTTGTGCAGTGGGTAATATGCCACAAGGATTAGAGATTTTAAAATTTAAACTCTTTATATTCATGGGAATTCAAGTGAATGTTCAACGCGTTGGGCACAAGGTTGGACTGTGGGCTCTTGCATGGATTCACTTGACACTTGGGCAGTATCGACTATGGTATGAGTGCTTTGAATCTTGGTAAATTGGTTGAAACTTGAGGTTTAAATAATGATTTGATGGTGGGATCAATGCCGAAATGTCATTTTGCCCAAAACGACAAGACCAAAAACAAAACCAAAAATTATTTTCATGGAC
Organism: Larix kaempferi; assembly: GCA_027924585.1. Classification (NCBI taxonomy): domain Eukaryota; kingdom Viridiplantae; phylum Streptophyta; class Pinopsida; order Pinales; family Pinaceae; genus Larix; species Larix kaempferi. Next base: position 34,593,568 of record BSBM01000217.1, read on the forward strand.
TTGGAATTGTGCCATGGCTTGGATGCAAATCCTTTTTAATTTGCTAAACCCCTTTTTAAAAAGCATAAGGACCATGTTAACGTGAGTTTTACAAAACATATAATCTAAAAGGCTAAAATTAAAAAGGTACATGAATTAAAATAATATTCATGAAACATTTTAAAAATATAATTAAGAACCTTGTACATTACTTTAGAGTTGATTTAATGGGTTTGGAAACTATACAAGGTTATAAGAAACAATAGTTTTTAGAGCTTCTTGATCATAGGAGAAATCTTGGCTTGGTGAAATAATCAAAGATAAACTGTTGGACTTACTAGACTATAAGTTCGGAGTGCAGGAAGACTGACCAAGTTAACAAAAAATAAGGCTTTGGCAAAATATTATTGGAGGGAGATCTTCTAGAGGCGAAAATTGAGGTCGCTCTTTACATGTGCGTTGTCGGAATCTGAAAATTTTGATAGGGCAGATTCTGGTACCAATAGTTCCCTTATACTATTTTCTTTTATGCTCTATTGTTCAAGGAGGAGGTTCCCCAACGCATAGGGATTCTTGACTTACATTAAATTTGGCTCAATACTCTACCTTTACTAAAGAAAGATCAAGATATTGTCGTTTCTTGCAATCGCAGGTGATAGGTTTGGGACCAATACTGAAAATATAACCCAAGTAAGAATTCAATCATCAAGTTCATTGGATTAATAAAAAATAGTGATGCGAACCAACAAAGGATTCCACCTTGAACTATAATGTATCCCAAATTGAATTATACCCTGGATATATCGAAGTATCTTATTTTCTCTTTCCAGTGACTTTCATGGGGTGTTTGATTATATCAGGAAACAAGACCAACAACAAAGGAGATATCAACATAGGTATGAGTCAAGTACAAAATACTATACCAACTAACTAATAGTACAAGGTAGTTGTTTACAGAAAATTGGTTAATGCAAACAAAAACTGATCTCTCTAGTCTAAATGGTTTAGATCTAGAACAAAACGAGTACACAATATAACTATCCTTCCTAGTTAGATTAAATTGCTAGATAGATTGGAAAGAAAGTTACCTCATAAGTGCAATTCCTTTCTCCTCGTTTGATCTACTTCCAGTTCCTCAATCTCCAGCTGCAAAACAAGAAGGAGCAAGTGGAAACAAACAAACAATATGAAACCATATGGTTATGAATCTAACTAGATCAACAGTCAAAGAGGTCAATCCTAAACATTATGCACATAACAAGTTTATGGAAAGATATTTATATTAAATGCAATTTGTAGCAAATACAAAGTAGGGAAATTACAACCAAAGCCTTGAAATTGTAACACCAACTCAAGTGATCTTGCCTCAAAGAACAAAGCCTTCTAGCCTTCTATCCTCCTTTTGGATGAAGAGGGTCTTATAGCCAAATTCCACCAGCATATGGATACTTTATCCTTCATCCCTTAATAATGGAGAGGCGGTTAATATATATAGGGCTAAAGGGATAGGATAGGTTGAGGATTTAGGGGAGAGGCTTAAGGGATCATCCCACTAGGTAAGGGGATCGAATGCCATCTTCCCAGATATGCAGGGATAAGTCTCCACGTCATCCAAGCTTCGAGAAGTTGCTTGAAGCTTCTCTTTATCCATTTTAATCAACAACAATGCACCTTGCACAAGGACAACTCACGCCAGTGGAAGGGTGACGCACCTTGTGCAAGAGCAGACAACGTCACCAATGCGCTTTGCTAAGGTGCAAAGTGCGTCACCTTTAGTCTGACGCACCTTTCTAGGGAACATGACGCATTGAAGTGACTAGAAAAGTCAAAAGGATGCACCTCAACACTTCTCTTGGCATTTCATCCCAGATACTTTAGGAAACAAGGCATATAAAGGAAACAAAACCTATCATGACGAGATTTTGGTGTAACAGTGGCATCTACTTTGGGTGTAGTGTAGGTGGCAGTAAGTTTGATTCCAAACTGGAAGGGAGATGGGGCTAGTTTACAATCTTTCATGTGAAATCGATGAAGAAGGTCACATGCATAATTAGACTAAGAAAGAAAAAGACACTCTTTGGTTTGAAATACTTTGTGTAATGTCCCCATCTTGACCCTATTGCATTAAGATTGTAAATGATGTAAATATTGTTATTTAATCATGGTGAGGAGCTCAAGGCCAAGGCCCCGCCATTGATTTAGCATTTTTATGTATCGGCAATTAAAATCGGTGCATATGGCTCTTGTGCTAGATAGGGACAATGTAAATGGAGACATCATGTAAATATGAAATTTAATGAAATACCCACAACTAGCTATGCAATGCAACAAAGAGATGGGGCATGATTCTACAAGGAATAGGGAGGGAAATTATTCAAACCCTTGAGCCCATGGTGTTAATCCATTTCATTGAGAAAACCCATAAATCCCAACTACCCATTTTGGGTTATGCACCTAATCATTTAATTCTTTCAAGAGTTGGTTGAGGCAGTTAATGCCTTGGGAGTGGAGAGGTATGGCAGTCAATTTCGAGTATGGGCAAGCCACCAACCTGGAAAATCGTATTTGGTCTCCTTGGGCAAGAAAACACCCACGAAATGGTGGCTAAAGCCATTCTGAACCCATAGCCTTTGCCCTCTCACGCAGTCTGAGCTAGCTGGGCTTTCCCCGTCACGTTTTTCACCATTTTTCCTGCATTTTCCATGCCTGGGAGCTCGTTTTTGTATTGTACAGTAGCTGGGAGAGGAGGGCCACGAATTGGGACTGTGACGGAGGTTGTTTTTGCCCCAAAATGCCCATGGATGTTTTTATGAAAACAATTTCTGCTCTCCAGGGTTGTTCCCCATCTTCCCTTTTTTGTTTTGGGCTTTCCCACGTTTTTCTGAATTGGTAGAAGCCCCATTTTGGACATCCCACTGAAGAAACGTTTTTCTCATGCCCAACAATTGTGGTTTTGCTGTTATGTGCATCCCTGTTTTGGTTTGAACCTGTGAGCAAGAGATTTGGAGTGGTAGTGGACATAATTGGGTTGATAAACCTAGTGGGGGAAAATAACCTCTCAAGAAGATCAACAGGGCTGGCTACTCTTCTATGCAAACCTTGGACACTCTAGATTGGAAGGTATGGCCTGAGGGACTGTGCATTGGTGAAGGGAATACTTCCTTGAGTGGGGTGTGTAGGCATTGTGGGTGCCAAGCTAGATAGATCTTGTAGAGGTATCCATGGCTCTGTGCTTGAGCTCACTAGCTTAGCAATTCTTCCTTTCCATTTCCTAGCAGCCTGATAAACCCAATTGTAGATTGGCTTGGCTCATTTTGGTGTATGTTTGGCTATGTGTGAGTCTGTTGTTCCCTAGTTCCTTGTAGAAATCATGCCCAGCTCGGGGGTGGCAGTTGCATCAAGAGATTGATAAGCACAACTGGCCTATGGTTGGGAGGAACGTTGCAGTTGCATAGCTGGTTGCTTAGGGACTACTTTGTTTCAAGATAAGTACTCTCATGTGCTAATTCTGTATTGTTTCAATGGATGAATGACATGAATATCTTGAATGTATGATGGATTTGTAATAGAACTTAATTCTGCTGTGTTTTCAAATATTTATGCATTTTCATATGTCCATCTTCATTTTTATATGAATGTTTGTTTACTAAGTATGGGGCTAGATGTCCAGTATTATCATTAGTGTTCTCTCCATAGCCTTGGTAGGATGGGAGGGGCATTACACTTTGAGACCAAGAAAATAATGCAAAAGGAAAAGGAATTTATATATGGGTTTCTCACAATCAATCATTCAAAAAATGACCCTCCATGCTCTTTAAATAGAGATCATGGACCACTCAGGTGTTAAGCCATGGATAACTAGTCATTAAGATCGAGGTGAATATGAACCATTGGATCACTCTATGTCTAGAACATATTGTGATCGTCGTATTACATAAGTACAAATGCATACTAAAGAAACACACTTTTCCTAACTACACAATAGAAAAGTTGATCTTAACTAACTAACAACCCCCTTTAAGAACAACTTGGGATATGAATAAAGGATTTACAAAGGTGACACAATAAGATAAATAATGAGGCATTAGATTCTATCCCCTCTTAGTCGAAAATTCCTAAACTTGTACCATAGATTGAAGCTTATAAAAATTTGCTTCTGTAAGAGACTTTGTGAAGATGTATACAACTTATTCATCTGCATGGGAAAATATCACTTCAGGAACATGATCCTGAATAATATTTCTGATGAATTGCATATGTAGCTCAATGTGTTTTCTACGTTGATTTTGAACTAGAAATTTGGCAAGTTTGATGTCACTCTTATTGACACACTAGAGGATAGTTGGATGTTGCTACTAAAATCCAAACTCTAAAAGGATCTATCGAATCCATAGGTATTCTTGACTTGCATCAACTGCGGATCAATACTCTGATTTTGCTAAAGAAAGAGCAATATATTATTGTTTCTTTCAATCCCAAGTGATAGGTTTGGAACCAACATTGATAATGTATCCCGCACAAGAATTCTAATCATTGGGGTCATCAACCCAATCGAAATCAGTGAGGCCAACCAACAAAGGAATCCCCCTTGTACTGTAACATATCCCCAATTGAAATATACACTCGATATATTGAAGTGTCCTTTTTTCTACTTTCCAATGAATTTCATGGGGCGTTTTCATATATCAAGCAACAAGACCAACAACAAAGGAAATATCAGGACGAGTATGATTCAAGTACAAAACACTATACCAACTGACAATACAAGGTGGAATCTACTTTGGGTGCAGTGTAGCTGGAAGTAAGTTTGACTCCAAACTAGAAGAGCGATGGGTCTAGTTTACAATATCCATGTGAAAGTGAAAAGGAAGGTCACAAGCATAATTAGATTGAGAAATAAAAATTCATTCTCTGGTTTGCAAGACTTGGAGACCAATAAAATAATGCAATAGGAAAATGAATTTACATATGCATTTGTCACAATCAATCATTTAGAGAATGACCCTCCATGCTCTTTAAATAGATATCATGGACCAATCTAGTGCTAATATATGGATCAATAGTCATTAAGATTGAGGTTAAGATGAACCATTGGATCACTATATGTCTATAACATATCATGATTGTTGTATTACATAAGTACAAATGGGTACCAAAGAAACACACTTCACCTAAATTCACAATAGACAAGTTGATCTTAACTAACTCATAAGTGTCTAATAAGTGTCTAAATATCCTAACAAACCCCTTAAGAACAACTTGGGATAGGATTAAAGGATTTACAAAGGTGATATAATAAGAGAAGGAAGGAGGTATTAGAACCTATCCCCCCCTTAATGGAAAATTCTTAAACTCGTACCATAGATTGAAGTTTAAAAAAATTGTTTTGTAAGATACTTTGTGAAGATGTCTACAACATATTTATCTATAGGGAAAAATATCACTTCAAGAACGTGATCCTGAATAATATTTCTGATGAATTGCATATGTATCTCAATGTGTTTTCTATGTGGATGTTGAACCAGATCTTTGGCGACCTTGATGTTACTCCGAATGTCACACTAGAGGGTAGTCAGATGTTGTTGTTGGAATCCAAACTCTAAAAGGATCAATCGAAGCCATTGGGCTTCTTGACTTTCATTAATTGCGGCTCAATACTCTACTTTTACTAATTTAACAAAGAGCAAGATCTTTTTGTTTGTTACAATCCCAAGTGATAGGTTTGGAACCAAGACTGAAAACATAAGACGCAGAAGAATTATGATCATCAAGTTTGTCATCCCAATAGAAATTAGTGAGGCCAACTAAGAAAGGAGTCCCTCTTGAAGTATAACGTATCCCAAATTAAACTATACCCTGGATATATAGAAGTATCTTCATTTCTACTTTCTAGTGACTTTCATGGGATGTTTGCATATATCGGGAAACAAGACCAACAACAAAGGAAATATCAGGTTGGGTATGAGTCAAGTACAAAATACTATACCATCTAACTGAAAGTACAAGGTGGAATCTGCATTGGGTGTAGTGTAGATGGCAGTAAGTTTGACTATAAATTGGAAGGGAGATGGGGCTAATTTGAAATCTTCCATGTGAAAGCAATGAAGAAGGTCATAAGTATAATTAGATTGAGAAAGAAAATAATTATACTAAGAAGGAAAAATCCATTCTTTGATTTGCAAGACTTGGAGACCAAGAAAATAATGAAAATATCCTAAGTCTATCCTTTCTAATTTCTTCTTAAGTTTGGATTTCACATGGGTTAAAAATTTAGTGTGACTACCAATAACAATAAGGTCATCATCATAAAGAACAAAAATTATGAGATGGTTTCCTATTTTCTTGGTATCGACATTGGGGTTAGAATGACATCTAAAAAACCGGTGTCAAGAAGAAAGCTATCCATTTTAGCATATCACGCTCAAGAAAGTTGATTAAGGGCATAGAGATATTTCTTAAGGTGGAAAACAAGATTGGAGTCATTCTGAACATAGCCATGAGGTTTCTCCATGTAAATTTCTTATTGCAAATCCCAATGCAATAAGGTGGATTTGACATCCATTTGATGGACCACCCACTTATATGAAGGGGACGTTGACTCATATATTCGCCACTGGCTATAGCCTGCAAATTTTTGCAATGCGTACTAAATTTTTATTACTATGACTTATAATTAGTAGGTGGGACCCCCTAGAAGGAGAAAAGAAAGATGTTTGTTTTCAAATAATCATGAACTAAAGGCATATGAAATATTACTAATTTGTTGAGTATAATTTCCTACACTCATGTTCAATTGCGACTACATCGTGTTTGACAGTATGACTATGAGGCCTATTTTTCTACTTAGGTTGAGGTTACTATCATGAAATTCTGAAATAGTTTCATTGCATGGTCAAAATATGAAATGTAAAAACAAAATTGTTGTTGTCTCTATGGTTTAAAGTTCATATTATATGCAACGCTTGCATGCTAGGGTTTGAGGACTTACAACAATGTTAGGATAAAAACTTTGGTCATATATCATAGTCGAATGTTATAGTTGACATGCGAGGTTACAATATACAAACATATCATTTGAAATGTGTTTCGATTCCACACCACACATAGTATACTATGCAGCATATGTTTATTACATTTCAAAGCAATATGGTATGTTTTGAATGTTGAAGGTTCGAGCCACATGATACATATGGTATATTTACGTGTAAATTGTTTATTGAACTGTGGAATGAGTTGATTTGGCGTTGCAATTGATGGATTCGGTTTTATTTTTCTAATCAATGATCTCCTACTCTTGAGATGTAATTTGAGTGATAATCGTGATGGACATTAAATGTGCCTCCCTAGCATGTTAAACTTGCATACTTGGAATTCAACAGTTAGTTAATCTAATGGTTGTATGGAAAGTGCAAGTTGACGAGGCCAGGGTTAACAACATGCAATTCACCCTGCATTCAATACACAAGGACATGAACATTAATATCTCTATTTCATATCCATCACCTTGTTTTTTCTCTTGCAATGTTCATTTGAGTTGGAGGAATTTTTTCTCTTGCAATGTTCATTTGAGTTGGAGGAATTTTTTCTCTTGCACTAATTTTACCAACTTGACCATGGCAGTTTGGTAACTGAATGCATCACTTTCACAAGGATATTTGAGGCATTGGAAAAGGTATGTTTAAGTCAGCTCGTCTCTTATCAGATAATGTTAATTTGCAAGAATAATTTGCTAGTGGCTTTGTGTTGATGAGTTCTATGCTTATTTTTCCCTTACTTTATGTCATTTAAATGATAAGAACAATGAAGAATTTTCCTACTTGTATATTATTTGCATGTCGTGATGGAAGTCTGGCTTATAGTTTTAAAAGGAACGCAGTTCAAACCCTGTAGACATTCCACTTAGTGAAGTATTTACTATGGTTTTCTTGCTCTCCTTTGCAAATCAATATGGGTTATCTTTTAAGTGGATAGTATGCACCATGTTGCATTTTGATTAGTCTTTGAACTATTTTCTTTTGTGAACCATATAGCCCTGAGTAAACATGAGAATAAGACCCTGCATTTCATCATCTACTGTACATGGTTTCAATCGTCTCAGTTTCAAAATTTCCCTATATGAATTGTGAAGGCCCAAAGAATATGTTTGTAGCTATCTCTGCCTCAAATTAAGTTTTTGTTCTCAGAATTTTGAAAGGGAATGAATTGCTCATACCCCATTTAGTATGTGCCCACATGTAGCCATGCGAAGAGACAGTCAGTCATGGATCTATTCGGTTGTCATGAAGTCAGTTTAGTAATCACTTTTTCTCAAGGGTATGAACAATCTCCTTGTCGTTAAATTTCTACTGGCACTCTCACTTTGGGGAGATAAATATATAAATATAACCCATCTAGGTGTTTGGCGTGGCATATGGTTATGTTTTATTAATTAATATTATGGGTTTTGAACCGTAATTTCAAAAGCAGTGGGTGTAGTGATGAGTCCAAACTCAAACTTTGCTTGTTCGACATATCTATTGCAAGAGAAATCAATGAGGAGTCTGCCCATGGCATTTTTGCTATCATATGAATGTTTTCTTCGAAAGAACTACAATTTTGTGCATTTTCTATGATTATATTTCAACAGTTGGGTGGGTTGATGTGACTCTATTAATATTTGATCAATATATTTATTCGAAAATTTTGTGAAACAAAGTCATATTGATTGCATATAGGAATATTTTGAAGGTGATACAAGGGTTTATGTTTTGCATAGACAAATATGTTCTAGATTGGGCACAATTTTATGATCACTTAGTGGGTGATACTGTCACATGAATTTTCCCTCTGAATTAAACGTTTCCATGCAAGAATTGTGTCTGGCATTTTCTCTGTAAAGCTCAATTCATATATCATCTTATAAGATTCAAGATGTTTTTTGTCATATGAAAATTTGGTCTCAAGAAATTATGGCCTCGAACACTGTTAGACTGAGTCTTGATAGTTGAATAATTTGTGCAATTCCATTTTATTCAATGATTGAAGTCTAAAATTTTAGGGATCAGGGAACATCATTTGCATATGATAATGCTTTCAAAATAATGAATGTTATTAATCGGTATGTAGCAAGAGTTCAAACCTAAATGCATAGTCTCTTATGAAAATATTATATATATGTATTGGGAACCCATTTAGAATATAAGAGTAAGGTCATGTCTTGAGAATAAAAGATGACCGATTTTGAATCTTCACATTTAATGAAATTGTTTCTGAGCTAAATTGAGACTGACTACTAGTTTTTTTTCAAGTCAAAACTCAAATAAATGGATAAAAGAGGGCCAGTCTACAGTTACATTCAATTTTTGTATTAGTTGAAATGTTGCACCAATCGATTCAATTTTGAGATTGTGATAATTGTTTATCCAATTGTCCATTTTTAGCATTTAAGGCATTTTCAAAGAAATTGTGGTGGGCATATATTATGGATAGTAATTGAAACTAAGTGAATGATAGTATAAATGGTGTTGTTATTCAAATATAAAAGAGATGGGAAATTTATTTAAAGTATGTCGAATTTATGAACATGTATCATTCATTCCTTTCATTTGTTTCCATTTCACGTACAAACCCTTATTTTTCCCAGTACCATTTATTTTACCGTGTTCAAAAGCACATCAGTTTTGAAGAGATAAATAGTTTAAAGTTTGAAAAGTGATGAAAGCAAAGAATGTTTAATTTTGTTTTCCCTTTCCCCTCTTCCTTGAAAGTACTTGCATGTATGAGTTTGATTAATACAAATCCATTCTTATATTATTATAATGAAAATTTTATTTGATAATTTACCTATTGTTGTATGCATATAATGATCTAGTCTTTATGATTATTTAGATGAGCTTTCTAATTTTTCAATTGTGGCAGTAACATATCTAACAGAGGAAATAGAGGTATCTGGAATAGAGGGAAACAAGTTGGTTTGCAGAGAGGTAGAAACAAAAGGCTAATGTTTTCTATTCATTTTGATGTTGATTCTAAGGAATTTAATCAAATCCTACACACTAGTATCATGAATTTTACCAGCCATGGTCATTTTCAACCTCCTGAAGATTGACCAAGTTAACAAAAAATGAGGCTTTGGAAAAATATTATTGGAGGGAGATCTTCCGAAAGCGAAAAATTGAGGTCGCTCTTTACATCCGCGTTGTTGGAATCTGAAAAATTTTGACAGGGCAGATTTTGGTACTAATAGTTCCCTTATACTATTTTCTTTTATGTTCTATTTTTCAAGGAGGAGGTTCCCCAATGCATAGGGATTCTTCACTTACATTAAATTTGGCTCAATACTCTACTTTTACTAAATAACAATCAAGATATTGTTGTTTCTTACAATCGCAGGTGATAGGTTTGGGACCAATACTGAAAATATAACCCAAGTAAGAATTCAATCAACGGGTTCATTGTCTTAATAAAAAATAGTGATGCAAACCAACAAAGGATTCCCCCTTGAACTATAATGTATCCCAAATTGAACTATACCCTGGATATATCGAAGTATCTTGTTTTCTCTTTCCAATGAATTTCATGTGGTGTTTGAATATATCAGGAAACAAGACCAACAACAAAGGAAATATCAAGACAGGTATGATTCAAGTACAAAATACTATACCAACTAACTAATAGTACAAGGTGGTTGTTTACAAACAATCGGTTTATGCGGACAAAACCTGATCTCTCTACTCTAAATGGTTTATATCTAGAACAAAACGAGTACACAATATAACTATCCTTCCTAGTTAGATTAAATTGCAAGGTATATTGGAAAGCAAGTTACCTCATAAGCGCAATTCCTTTCTCCTCGTTTGACCTACTTCCAGCTCCTCGATCTCCAGCTGCAAAACAAGAAGGATAAAGTGGAAACAAACAAACAATATGAAAGCATATGGTTGTGAATCTAACTATATCAACAGTCAAAGAGGTCAATCCTAAAAATTATGCACATAACAAGTTTATGGAAATATATTTATATTAAATGCAATTTGCAACAAATACAAAGTAGGGAAATTGCAACCAATTCCTTGACATTGTAACACCAACTCAAGTGATCTTGCTACAAAGATCAAAGCCTTCTAGCCTTCTAGCCACCTTTTGGATGAAGAGGGTCTCATAGCCAAATTCCACCAGCATATGGATACTTTATCCTTCCTCCCTTAACAATGGAGAGGGGGTTCATATATATAGGGCTAAAGGGATAGGATAGGTTGAGGATTTAGGGGAGAGGCTTAAGGGATCATCCCACTTGGTAAGGGGATCGAATGCCACCTTTCCAAATATGTAGGGATAAGTCTCCATGCCATCCAAGCTTCGAGAAGTCACTTGAAGCTTATCTTTATCCATTTTAACGAACAACGATGCACCTTGCACAAGGACAACTCGCGCCAATGGAAGGGTGATGCACCTTTTGCAAGAGCAAAAAGCGTCACCGACACACTCTGCTAAGGTGCAAAGCGCATCACCTTAAGTCTGATGCACCTTGCCAGGGAATATGGCACGTCAGGGTGACTACAAAAGTCAAAAGGATGCACATCAACACTTCTCTTGGCCTTCCAACAAAGGTACTTTATGAAACAAGGCATATAAAGGACACAAAACCTATCATGACGAGATTTTGGTGTAACAATGGCATCTACTTTGGGTGTAGTGTTGGTGGCAATAAGTTTGACTCCAAACTGGAAGGGAGATGGGGATAGTTTACAATCTTCCATGTGAAAGTGATTAAGAAGGTCACATGCATAATTAGACTAAGAAAGAAAAAAACACTCTTTGGTTTGAAATACTTTGAGACCAAGAAAATAATGCAAAAGGAAAAGGAATTTATATATAGGTTTCTCACAATCAATCATTCATAAAATGACCCTCCATGCTCTTTAAATAGACATCATGGACCAATCAAGTGCTAAGCCATGGATAACTAGTCGTTAATATCGAGGTGAAGATGAACCATTGGATCACTCTATGTATAGAACATATCGTGATCGTCGTATTACATAAGTACAAATGCATACTAAAGAAACACACTTTTCCTAAATACACAATAGAAAAGTTGATCTTAACTAACTAGCAACCCCGTTTAAGAACAACTTGGTATATGAATAAAGGATTTACAAAGGTGACACAATAAGATAAATAATGAGGCATTAGAGCCTATCCCCTCTTAGTCAAAAATTCCTAAACTTGTACCATAGATTGAAGTTTAGAAAAAATTTCTTATGTAAGAGACTTTGTGAAGATATATACAACTTATTCATCTGCAGGGAAAAATATCACTTCAAGAACATGATCCTAAATAATATTTCTGATGAATTCCATATATTGTAGCTCAATGTGTTTTCTACGTTGATTTTGAACTAGAGATTTGGAAAGGTTGATGTCACTCTTATTGTCACGCTAGAGGATAGTTGGATGTTGATACTAAAATCCAAACTCTAAAATGATCTATCGAATCCATAGGTATTCTTTACTTGCATTAACTGCGGATCAATACTCTGCTTTTGCTAAAGAAAGAGCAATATCTTATTGTTTCTTACAATCCCAAGTGATAGGTTTGGAACCAAGATTGAGAACATATCCCATACAAGAATTCCAATCATCGGGGTCATCGACCCAATCAAAATCAATGAGGCCAACCAACAAAGGAATCCCCTTTGTACCGTAACATATCCCCAATTGAAATATACACTAGATATATTGAAGTATCATTTTTTCTAGTTTCCAATGACATTCATGGGGCTTTTTCATATATCAAGCAACAAGACCATCAACGAAGGAAATATCAAGACAAGTATGATTCAAGTACAAAACACTATACCAACTGACAGTACAAGGTGGAATCTACTTTGGGTGCAGTGTAGCTAGAAGTAAGTTTGACTCCAAACTAGAAGAGCGATGAGGCTAGTTTACAATCTTCCATGTGAAAGTGACAAGGAAGGTCACACGCATAATTAGATTGAGAAAGAAAAATTCATTCTTTGGTTTGCAAGACTTGGAGACCAAGAAAATAATGCAATAGGGAAATGAATTTACATATGCATTTCTCACAATCAATCATTCAGAAAATGACCCTCCATGCTCTTTAAATATATATCATGGACCAATCTAGTGCTAATATATGGATCAATAGTCATTAAGATTGAGGTTAATATGAACCATTGGATCACTAAATGTCTATAACATATAATGATTGTCGTATTACATAGTACAAATGGATACCAAAGAAACACACTTTACCTAAAGTCACAATAGACAAGTTGATCTTAACTAACTCATAAGTGTCTAAATATCCTAACAAACCCCTTAAGAACAACTTGGGATAGGATTAAAGGATTTACAAAGGTGACACAATAAGAGAAGGAAGGAGGCATTAGAACCTATCCCCCCTTGATGGAAAATTCTTAAACTCGTACAATGGATTGAAGTTTAGCAAACTTTGCTTATGTAAGAGACTTTGTGAAGATGTCTACAACATATTTATCTATAGGCAAAAATATCACTTCAAGAACGTGATCGTGAATAATATTTCTGATGAATTGCATATTTACCTCAATGTGTTTTCTATGTGGATGTTGAACTAGATCTTTGGCGACCTTGATGTTACTCTGAATCTAACACTAGAGGGTATTTAGATGTTGTTGTTGGAATAAAAACTCTAAAATGATCAATCGAAGCCATTGGGCTTCTTGAATTTCATTAATTGCGGCTCAATACTCTACCTTTACTAATTTAACAAAGAGCAGGAGCTTGTTGTTTGTTACAATCCCAAGTGATAGGTTTGGAACCAAGACTGAAAACATAAGACACAGAAGAATTATGATCATCATGTTCCTCATCCCAATCGAAATGAGTGAGGCCAACTAACAAAGGAGTCCCTCTTGAAGTATAACGTATCCCAAATTAAACTATACCATATCGAAGTATAATGTATCGAAGTATAATGTATCGAAGTATCTTTTTATCTAGTTTCCAGTGACTTTCATGGGGTGTTTGCATATATCGGGAAACAATACCAACAACAAAGGAAATATTAGGTTGGGTATGAGTCAAGTACAAAAGACTATACCATCTAACTGAAAGTACAAGGTGGAATCTACATTGGGTGTAGTGTAGATGGCAGTAAGTTTGACTATAAATTGGAAGGGAGATGGGGCTAGTTTTCAATCTTCCATGTGAAAGCAATGAAGAAGGTCATAAGAATAATTAGATTGAGAAATAAAATAATTAGACCGAGAAAGAAAAATTCATTCTTTGATTTGCAAGACTTGGAGACCAAGAAAATAATGAAAATGTCCTAATTCTATCCTTTCTAATTTCTTCTTAAGTTTGGATTTCACATGGGTTAAAAATTTAGTGTGATTATTAATAATAATAAGGCCATCAACATAAAAAACAAAAATTATGAGATGGTTTCCTATTTTCTTCGTATCAACATTAGGGTTAGAATGACATCTAAAAAAACTGGTGTCAAGAAGAAAGCTATCCATTTTAGCATACCAAGCTCAAGAAAGCTGATTAAGGGCATAGAGAGATTTTTTAAGGTGGAAAACAAGGTTGGAGTCATTCTGGAAATATCCATGAGGTTTCTCCATGTAAATTTCTTATTGAAAATCCCCATGCAATAAGGAAGATTTGACATCCATTTGATGAACCACCAACTTATATGAAGCGGTCGTTGAGTCATATATTCACCACTGGCTATAGCCTACAAATTTTTGCAATGCATACTAAATTTTTATTACTATGACTTATAATTAGTAGGTGGGATCCCCTAGAAGGAGAAAAGAAAGATGTTTGTTTTAAAATATTCGTGAACTAAAGGCATATGAAATATTACTAATTTGTTGAGTATAATGGCCTACGCTCATGTTCAATTGCGACTACATCATGCTTGACAGTATGACTATGAAGCCTATTTTTCTGCTTAGGTTGAGGTCACTATCATGAAATTCTGAAATATTTTCAATGCATGGTCAAAATATGAAATGTAATTTTTTTTTTCTTGTCTCCATGATTTAAAGTTCATATTATATGCAACGCTTAGCATAAAAAATTTGGTCATATATCATAGTCGAATGATATAGTTGACATGCGAGGTTACAATATACAAACATATCATTTTAAATGTGTTTTGATTCCACACCACACATAGTATAATATGCAGCATGTCTTTATTACATTGCAAATCAATATGGTATGTTTTGAATGTTGAAGGTTCGAGCCACATGATACATATGGTATATTTACGTGTAAATTGTTTATTGAATTGTGGAATGAGTTGATTTGACGTTGCAATTGATGGATTTGGTTTTATTTTTCTAATTAATGATCCCCTACTCTTGAGATGTCATTTGAGTGATAATCATGATGGACTTTAAATGTGCCTCCCTAGCATGTTAAACTTGCATACTTTGAATTCAATAGTTGGTTAATCTAATGGTTTTCTGGAAAGTGGAAGTTGACGAGGCTAGGGTTAACAACATGCAATTCACCCTGCATTCAATACACAAGGATATGAACGTTAATATATCTATTTCATATTCATCACGTTGGTTTTTCTCTTGCATTGTTGATTTGAGTTGGAGGAATTTTTTCTCTTGCACTAATTTTACCAACTTGACCATGGCAGTTTGGTAACTAAATGCATCGCTTTCACAAGGATATTTGAGGCATTGGAAAAGGTATGTTTAAGTAATCTCATCTCTTATCAAATAATGTTAATTTGCAAGAATAATTTGTTACTGTCTTTGTATTGATGAGTTGTATGCTTGTTTTTACCTTACTTTATGTCCTTTAAATGATAAGAACAATGAAGAATTTTCCTACTTGTATATTCTTTGCATGTGGTGATGAAATTTTGTCTTATAATTTTAAAAGGAACGTAGTTCAAACCATGTATACATTCCACTTTGTGCAGTATTTACTATGGTTTTCTTGCTCTCCTTTGCAAATCAATATGGGTTATCTTTTAAGTGGATAGTATGCACCATGTTGCATTTTGATTAGTCTTTGAACTATTTTATTTTGAGAACCATATAGCCCTGAGTAAACATGAGAATAAGACCTCGCATATCATCATCTACTATACATGGTTTCAATCTTCTCAGTTTCAAAATTGTGCTATATTAATTGTGAAGACCCAACGAATATGTTTGTAGCTATCTCTACCTCAAATCAAGTTTTTGTTCTCGAAATTTTCAAAGGGAATGCATTGCTCATACCCTATTTAGTATGTGCCCACATGTGGCCATGCGAAGAGATAGTCGGTGATGGCTCTGTTCGGTTGTGATGAAGTCATTTTAGTAATCACTTTTTTCTCAAGGGTATGAACAATCTCCTTGTCGTTAAATTTCTACTCGCACTCTCGCTTTGGGGAGATAAATACATAAATATAACCCATCTAGGTTTTTGGAGTGGCATATGGTTATGTTTTATGAATTAATATTATGGGTTTCGAACTGTAATTTCAAAAGTAGTAGGTGTAGTGATGAATCCAAACTCAAACTTTGTTTGTTCGACATATCTATTGCAAGAGAAATCAATGAGGATTCTGCCCATGGAATTTTTTCCATCATATGAATTTTTTCTTCGAAAGAACTACAATTTTGTGTTTTTTCTCTGAATATATTTCAACAGTTGGGTGGGTTGATGTGACTCTATTAATATTTGATCAATATAGTTGTTCGAAAATTTTGTGAAACAAAGTCATATTGATTGCATATAGGAATATTTTGAAGGTGATAAAGGGGTTTATGTTTTGCATAGACAAATATGTTCTATATTGGGCACGATTTTATGATCACTTAGTGGGTGAGACTGTCACATGAATTTTCCCTCTAAATTAAACTTCTCCATGCAAGAATTGTGTTTGGCATTTTCTTTGTAAAGCTCAGTTCATATATCATCTTATAAGATTCGAGATGTTTGTTGTCATATGAAAATTTGGTCTCAAGAAATTATGGCCTCGAACACTATTAGGCTGAGACTTGATAGTTGAATAAGTTGTGCAATTCCATTTTATTCGATGATTCAAGTCTAAAAGTTTAGGGATCACGGAACATCATTCGCATATGATAATGCTTTCAAAATAATGAATGTTATTAATCGGTATGTAGCAAGAGTTCAAACCTAAATGCATAGTCTCTTATGAAAATTTTATATATATGTATTGGGATTAGTGGGAACCCATTTAGAATATAAGAGTGAGGTCATGTCTTGAGAATAAAATATGACCGATTTTGAATCTTCACATTTGTTATTATTCGGTACTAAATGTGAAGCAGAAGTAGCTAATAAATCAACAACAACATTTTGTAATCTAGGAATATAATTTATATTAAAAGCATCAAAATTAGAGATCAAATTCCATACCTCAGATTGATAACCTTTAAAGTGCGGAGATAAACAATGAATGGTGTTTCTTACATGTTTGACAACTATCTTTGAATCACCAAAAAAATTCAAATTCTTTACATTTAAGTCAATGGCTTTTTTTAGTCCGTGGATCAGAGCTTCATATTCAGCAGTATTATTGGTGCATTCGAATTCTAATCTACAAGAGAGAAATTGTCTTTTTTCTTGGGGATCTACAAGAACACAACCGGCTCTTGCTCCCTCTTGTGTCTTAGAGACATCAAAATATAAATTCCAAAATTTATCTTCTATTTTAACTATGTTAGTATTGTCTCCTATGTTAGTAACTAATTCTATTATATTATAGTCAATATCATCAGCCCGTGCAAATTGAAGGAGATCGGACTGTATGTCTGAATCATGACTAGTGTTTTCTGCTTGATAATTTTCGGGTTCAATCTCCAGAAAATAATTTCCCAATACAGAAGATGAAAAATTTATTGGTTCATTCTTTCCTTCTAACTCTATCACATTATATTTCATATGTGGTTTCTTAATACTTTGATTTGATTTTGTCTGTTTTGATATGGAAACCACAAATGAGACCAATTTGTTTCAAAATAACCATTCAACTTGCTTAACCAATCCTACTCAATATTAATCCATAATCTTATGGTATGTCTACTACCATGATGTCAATGAATTGACACACTCTTGAGTCTGTGGCCAATCTAATAAAGACATTATTCATTTCTCCAATAACTTTAACATATGATCTATCAAGTTGGATAATTTGATAAGGGGATGCTATTGGTTTCCCATTAATATTCTTACAAATAGAAAGTGGCATGATGTTAGATGAATCTCCAGAATCCACCAAGCAGTTATGTACATTATAATTGAAAATTCTGAAAGTCAACAGAAGAGGTAGAGTTTGAGATTTTTATTTTCCACCAATACTCGCCTCATTGATGTCAGCATTCGATTCAATCATTCTTGATTGTTTATCTTTATCTACCATACTGCTTAATTTTGTATTTAAATCAAAAGCTTCTAATAGCTTCTTTCTTTGTTGTGGAAAATTACACATTTAAAACAGAGATATATTGGCTTTTGTATTCTTTATATCTTCCACAATATCATACCCCATCTTATGATTCCCCCCAGTACTTCCAACCAGATCAGCTTTATTGGATGAAGGAGTTACATGTTTATTGATTAATGAATATGTTTCTTTTGAAACTCTTGAAATACTAATGGGTCTTTTTTCAGTCACTTTTGGATGTGATTGATTTACATTGTTATTTTTATTTGTATTTTTTATGATCTCCTTACCTGCTCTTGGTTTTGGTAGTAACATACTTTGTTCTTCCACTGTTCCCTTAGTCCTAGTAGCATAACCTACATATAAGACTTGAATTTATTATACTTCTTCTTCGTCATCCAAATCCAAATTTGGATCCCAACCCCATAATACTAAGGTGGTTTCTTCACTATGATCTTCTGTCTCATTTGATTGGTCTTTATAGTGATCTTCTTGGTCTAAGATTTGTTTATCCAATAATTGATTCATCACTAGATTCATTGAATTTATGCATTGTGGGAAATTTTTTTCAGAATGATGATCTTGGTGGAATGTACAAAAATGATCCATGCCAACCTCATTTAAATAAAAAACAAGAGAATGGTTTGATGGAGGTTTTGTATTTTCTTCCTTTTTCTTGTAGAAAGGATTGAAAGGTTTTCTCATTGAAGAACTAGCGCTTTTTTCCTTTTCTAAATCCACTATCTTATTTGATATCTTTTGAACCAATTTGACTACACTTTCCAACTCATTTGAAGATTCTTCATTAGGTTTGGTTAACAACAAATGTTTCTTATTTACTGTAGGCTTTGCCTCAGTGTCCAAAGCATGCTTCATAATACCGATTGATGTTTGTTTCTACTTTCTTAGCTTCTTCAAAAAAAATTGTTAAAGTAGATTTACATGATCTCTTAACAAACATAGGTATGGATGGATGAAGCGATGTGGTATAATATTCAACCAATGACTCTTCAGCAGGTTTTGCAGTAGTGCTGAAACTATTCAAGACTGTAGTAAATCTTTGATTAAAATATTGTACTTTTTCCTTTTTATCCATTCTTAGAGACAGTAATTCTTTCATGAGTGAAGCTAAAGTTCTTTGGTCACCAAAATTGCTTAAAAATACCTTTTCAAAACTTTCTCAATCTGTTATAGAACTAGTATGTAAGAGAAAAAACCAAGATGATGCTTTAGGTTCAAACATGTATGGGAATAGTTTGCACACAACATCTTCATGTTCCACATTCAACAAATTTAAATCCAAGTAAAAACTATTAAAGGGATCATCAACATATACTCCTTTTCCGAGATCAAACTTAGGCAATACTCATTCTGTATGTTTGGGTAAATCATGCAAAGGAGCGGGTAAATTCGGTGGTCCTCTATCCCTCCACGCAGGTGGTGGGTTAGAATTATTAGCCATGTTAGCAATACGTCGAGGAGATTGTGGTGAATGTGGAGGTGTAAGAGTTTGTATGTGTGGAGAAGTGATTGAATCAGAAGAATTAGGCCTTAACTAATTTGTGGGATACGGTATGTCTTGTAATGATAAATCTACTAATTCTTCTAATGATTCTACAAGCATAGAGTCTTTATTTTGCACAATTTTTCGCTCAGGAGCTTGTCTTCTAGGTAACAACGGTACTATCGATAATCCTACAGGTTTTCTTATGTAAGATGAAGTATGTCTCCTAAAATTATCTACTTTTTGATTATGGATGGCATATAAACGCTCAATATGCTAAGTTTCAAAATCAAGGTTTTCTTGATAATCAGCCAGATAGATTAATTCTTATGGTTTGTATGTTTAAAATGGAGTTCAAGAGAAATTTCCTTGTGAAAACATATTTCCTCTACCATCCATGCACTGGCATCCCTCCTTCTAGCGCCAAAATTGTTGATGCCTAGAAAATTCCTTGCATCAACAGTAGGTATTCTCCCCAATGAACAATCCCAATTAGATTATTCATTGTTTGGAATAGGGAATCCCTCCTGTTAACGGTCCGGCTATCATAGATGATTTTCAAATAAACTTTATCGGTTGCGTCCCGGCCCACCGTTTTATATTTTAGATGTAAGGATGTGTATGCAAGTGCCCTAATATTAATAATGTATAACCTATAATTGACAAGTAGAAGCCTCAAGAGTGATGCGCAAGTTCTTACCTCTCATCTTATCACTTTTACTTTATCAATCAACTAACATTATCCTAATTTAACTAATCTATCCTTTCAAGGAGAGAGTTTTACAAAAAGAAGAGTAATATCTGAGATTGCTTGTACAAATTCAACAAGTAGCTATTGAGATAAAGCACTTACAATCACAACAAAAATGATACACAAAGATAGATTTGATAAATATGAATTCCATTTATTACTCTTTACTACATAGAAATTTGCATTTTGTAAACAAACCAGTAAAATCATTCATACCGTTAGAATAATCCAACAAAGTAAGAAATATCTCACAGCATAAAGATGAACGCCGGAAGAAATAATTATGAGCCTTGATTCATGACATTCCATGCAAAATAGTTCATTCTCATTAGAAGAAAATTAATTTTCAAACCGAATGTTACTAGCTTCTATTACACCAGAAAAAGCCCCCCTCCCATTTCCCTTCTCTATTATTTATCTTTACAAGAGAATTGTCCTTACCTGACTAAGCGTTTCATCTTCCCTTTAACTCTTGGATTTCTGAATTTTGTCCTTTTGTGCTTGCTCAGCCAAAAATAAATAATAAAATAAAAATTACATTACTCTGTTGGAGGATTTTCTAAACTTGAAATATGATTGTCCCAAAGGTCACTTTCATAAGATATTACATTAAATTGTTGGCGTTCCAACAATTTCAAAGCAACTTCATGAGTGGAAAAATCTTTCCCTATGTTTATTAACCCCTTTGTTGTTGCCTTGTGGATTTCTCCCAGAAAAATGTGCATTCATAGTTGCTTGTCCCACATGATGTTGAAGGTCTTCTATAGTAAGCACGTCCAATCCCTTGATGTATTCCAAATATTCACTCAAGTTGTTTCTCAAATCTGCTAAACGCTGATCTTTGGATGGTAATTCGTACATATCTTTAGAAATTGCAATGTGGCAATTTTCATGCACTCAGAAGACATTTTCATAAATTCATTCACATTTTTTAATGGTCTTCTGCACTTCATTTTGTACCTTTCTGGCATCCTTCCAACAACTTTCCAAAAGAGATATATCTAGTTTTAATTCAGCAGTCGTCTTCTCAGGCAAGTGATCGGGAATCTCCTGATTTTTTCCTTTCTAACCAATTAACCTTTTCACCTTGTTAAATGTGTCTATCAACTTATGTTTTACAAGGGAAGCATCTGTCGATATTTCTTTAATTTTGTCTATCATTCCTCTTAATTTATAAACTTCTTCTGTCACTAAATCATGTGAGTGACAAATCTGTTCTTGCACTTTGCAAGTATGTTCGTAAAAAGGTGTCATGTCTTATTTCTGATTCTGAGCAATTTTGATCTGCTCTATCAAAGATTCATTTTTTGCTCATCCATTCATTCATTTGAGATTGTATAGATCCCTTTTCAATCATAATGGATTCTACTTGTTGATTCAATTGATTTTCTTTTTCCTCTAACTGATTGATTCGAGCATAGAAAACAACTCATTCTCCCTCCATAATTACTAGTTGCACATTCAAAGAATCTTTTTCATCCTTAAGCTCTTGATAATACAGCAGTACTTTTTCCTTTTTGGAATCTATAGCATCCCGCTTTCTCTTCATTTCAATCCCTTCGCTCCGAGATTGTACCAAATTATCTTTTAATTTCAGCATTTTGTTTTACTACCTTCTAAATCATTCGACAATTTGTCTACATTATCTGCATTGGCTTGTGCAGTCGGGATATTCACTGAAGTAGTGAATTTTTTATCTTTGTTAGTATGTCTACGTACCCATCTTCAATCTCTTTTCTGTTCTTCTTAGCATAGTATTTCTTTTGGGGTCGAAAATGATAGTGTCTAGCTTTGCCAAATAATGTTGTTTCAAGGGGGTGAATGGTGTGAGCCCAAGCCCTGCAAATGGGATATGACCCCATGTAAGTGGTACATCTAAATCAGCGGGTGGATCTATTTCCATATCTTGCAAATTCTTATTTTCTTCTTGAATTTTCTTGTCTTCCACATCTTTCTTGATCCTTTCTTCTTATTCTTCTTGCTTTTCTTGCTCGGCATCTTTCTCTACTGCATTTGCTTGCTCTTATTTCTTGTGGGCCTCTTCCTCTTTTTGATTTCTCCCTTCCTCTTGTTTCCTCCTTGCCTCTTCGGCTGCTAAAGTCTCTTCTATTTCTTTCTGTTGCTCTGCTTCTTTTGTAGTTTCTTTCGTTTGACTTGAACTCATTCCTTCTTTCTTGCCAAACCTTTTGTTCAAGTCCTGCATGTTGTTTTCTCTTCTATATATGTCCCCATCTTTCAGGAAGTGATATGTATACTCGAATTTTATCTTGCACGAAGTACAATGCTTAGTTTCCTTCTACAACTTGTCATTCCTAATAAAAATATTTTCTCTGAAATGATATGCCTCTAGGTCTTTCACAAAATTATCTGCGCCTTTTACCTTATTAAACTTGTATGCCCCAATGGTAAAAGGAAGCAAAGGATAAGAAGCTTTATTATTTTCATTTAAAAAAATTATGACCCCATTTATGAAGACTTGCCTTACATCTTCCTTGTGTACTCTGTAATATGTGACCTATATTGGCATTAGAGAAGGACTTTTGGTGCCCCCATACATCCGAATGTAGGTGCCTTCTAGGGTGAAGTAGTAATATCCATATTCGCTAATCACTGCCAATGCATTATCTGATATGCAATTTGGTTCTTCATTAAAAATCAATTTATACAAAGGAATTATTAACTCCTCGCATAAGAGCTTGTGAAGGCTTGCATGCTTGTGATCCCACATAATTTGATAGGCAACATAGAGTGGAGTCTCGTTTGGGACCCAATAACATCCCAATTTATGGAATGGGTTTCTTATCAAAATGCAATCAATTAGATAGGATGACATAAAAAATACCGCTTTCTTCTGTTTCATGCCTCCTTGGGCTGCGGATACTACTGCAACCATGCTTTCTGAAATGATATCCGCCCAATTGAAAACAGTACTATGAGAAGCAACATGGTACATGATTAGCACCCAATTGAGCTTGTATACATTTTCATTTTCTCTCCCAAATATCTTGCTCAGCATCATAGCTATTGTTTGTCCTAAAATATGTACTCGACTGCTAGAGTACAGAGCTTAGGCATCTAAAATGGATGATTGAATTTGAGTGTGGTAAATGGATCAACAAGAATGAATGAGAAAGAGAGAGGGGAGTAAGCTAACTGTAGATCATAGATATTCCATAAATGAATTTTAGAAAATCCCACAGACTCAAAAGCACTTTAGGATAAATACTTTTATCAAAAAGTGAAATGATGAGCAAGGTGATCAAACTGATCAAAAACTTTAACTAAAATAATAGATCAAACATGGCTTATAGCTAATAACTGGATAGATTTATTTCTAATAACTTTGAGGCAAGGTAAGCATTATGTTCAGTGCATAAAGTGATGAATGACAGTTTGAAATGAAGAAACAACCCACTGCATAAGAGGCATCTATCAAGGATGAATCTCTAACAAAACTTTAGAAGAATTAACTTACAGAATGATTATAAATAGAGCATCCAACAGTGATGAATTCCGGAAACAACCATTTACACATAACATGTATAACCATAATGGAGAGGAGCACCAAACATATTTAATTCCTTCACCAAGAGTATACCGGCAGACAGAACACAGTCATTAATGTAGACAATAGAAACACATACTGAACAATAATACTGTAATGAATCTCAAGTCAAGAAAGGAAAAGCTTTTGTATTAACTTCAAAAAGATAAACCGGCTTCAATATAGTCCACAAGTATTCTTCTCCCTTATCTTGAATCCCCCCTACATCTCTTTCAAGCGTCTCTGACTGAACCCCCCTATTACAATGAAAATCATAGAATAAATATAAAATACTTGAACCAGTTCATTCGAGCTTTGTGGAACAAATTTATAATAATAAACAAGATCTCAAATTGTTGCAAGAAATCTGGATCAACATCCCTTGAAATCCGTCACTGATCTTTGACTTTCATCATTTGCCTTTAATGTAGAACACCTGTGCTCAAATATGGAATTAATTTGATGAGATAAAAGAGTTGGAACACGATTTTGGAGATCCAGATTTTTCCATAATGAAGACAATGTATTTTTAATGTGATGGCCTTCCAGCTTGATGACAATATCCACTGCGTACAAACCTTTACATCCGGTAATTTATGCTCTACCACTTGTGAAATCTGAAATATTAGAAATCCCCTGTCAGTAAATATGAATATAACTAGTGGTTGTTGATTTTGTGCCTGAAAATTTGGATCTGGAAACAACTTTCCCAAAGTTCTACTTACAAAATCTGGAACAATTTGAATGCCGGTCATTTTTCCTCAAATGTTGTTTCAGTTCCTAAAGATGTGGATATGCGTGGATGAAATGCTGGTTTTTTTGCCTTAGAATATAAGAGAGACAACAATAGTAGCAATCAATAAAATAGTAACAAATTCTTCCACCGTACTGGCTTTCCATAAGTGATTTTCGGGCAGAGTTTGGGAGTTAAAACTCAATCACTCATCTTACCCAGTATAGACCATGATCACCAATCTCCTCTTTAAACTAAAAATTTGATCAATGCAAGTAATTTGTTTGATAATTATTGTGCACAGCTTATGAATTGAGGGTTCTGCTTTGGCACTTGATACTTGGGCTTCCCATCAATTCATCCAGTCCAAAAACTGGCAAAATTTTGATATGTGGGCACACTTGGTAATGAAACTTGGTCGCACTCGATGAACACCTGGAGTCTTTCTCATTGACACCTTCGTTGGAATTTACATGGACTTATCTCGGGATTTGGTGTTATTGTAGACACGCATTTCTTGACACTTGTGCATTCTTTGTTTGACTTGAGAGTTTTAGCTTGGCAGGCACTTGGTCTTTCTAATTGAACCTTTCTCCGGTTCGGTTCATTCACACGTAAACTCTGTCATTCAACACTTAATTCTTACCTTGGCATATGGTATTGAATTTATAAAAATGACACTAGTGCTCTAAGTTTACGGCATCGATCTCAAGCATTTGAACATTCGACAGCTTTGGTTCTTTGCTTGGCAGTAGGCCGTTGTCGGCATATCTTTGACAAGGCATTTGATTACTTGTCATAACATATAATAATTTGATGGCGCCTTGGTTTTAAGACCATGATATATATCCCATATTCATAATAAGAAAAGTAATTTATGACGTATATGGCCTAATGTTTGAGTTTTATGTCGACGCGTAGTGCAAGGCTTGGTCTCGTGGGCTCTTGGGATCTTATCACATGGACTTTGGGCGTGGTTTATGTTATATCTATGTCATATTGGATACTTGCACAATGGTTTGTCTAAAATATTAAATATTCGGGATAAATGCCAAAACAACGTTTTGCCCAAAAAGACAAAATCAAAGAGGAGGACTAAGGATCCGAAATAAGGCTTAGGTTTAACTTCAAACGTGGCCTCCATACAAAGCCCCTTTTTTTATTTGGAATTTTTGTTTTTAAAACCAAATGAATAGAAAATGGGTAGCAAAGCTGGCACAATATTTTTAAGGCTTTAACAATCTTGATGCGAATCCCTAACATCTTTAGATGCAAACAAAGAGAACCAAGGCTAGAGATACACATACAAACCGACCAGGATAAAGGTTTTGAGACGATGGAAAATTGACCAGGATGACTAAAACACTCATGGAATTTTGAAAAAATGCTAGTGAACATTCCAGCAGCGGAAGTCAGGATTCTTCTTTGCAAGTGTGCTGCCAAAATCTAAGCATTTGGTGGGGGCAGATTCTAGTACCAACAACTATAATTCTAAAAGGGGTCTTTAAATTTTGCAAATCATGCTCCTCTCTAGCTCTTTGCCTTAGTTGTTTGCCTGGTATGAGCATATTCTAGGCATACTTCGAATGATCTATGTTAACACTTTTCACCCAATAATCTGTCATAAGGTTTTTCTGAGTAGGTAATTTGTAGGTTGTGCTTATGTGAGCGAGTTGAAATGAAGTGAACCCTTTTCCATTTTCTCCTACCATGATCCTATATTTGACATATATATGAGGTAATATCCAGTCTATCACCTCAGAACAAGGG
Source organism: Larix kaempferi (assembly GCA_027924585.1). Lineage (NCBI taxonomy): Eukaryota > Viridiplantae > Streptophyta > Pinopsida > Pinales > Pinaceae > Larix > Larix kaempferi. The sequence goes on from BSBM01000217.1 coordinate 34,620,270, forward strand.
AACAATTATGGGTGAGTCGAAGCCTTATGAATTCTTGAATTCTTTATGTTTTGATAAAACGTCATCTCTTCAATGGAAGCATCAGGCACATTCCGGTCTCGAATAAGGTGATATAATTCACCCCATTTGTACTCGGGGACTATTCCAGTTATCACTTTGGTGTCTTCAAATAAGGTCTCAATCACACTTTCCGATACAACCTCAATGTCCAAGTCAGATTAAACAAATTTAGCTTTGTGTTTAGAAGTCCTCTTGTACATTTCAGAATCCTGTGATCAAAACAGTTTTAGTGTATAAATAGAATATTCTATTTAAGAAATAGAATATTATAATGATTTTCCAGTAGTTCATCAATAGAAACTAGATGCAAGAATACTAACAATAAATGTATAACATCATTATAATAAAACCAACTCAAGCAACAACCTATAAATTTAATAACCTATCTAATATGCATTTATTTGTAAGAAAACATATGAGTCAGGTTTACAATTCCCGTAGAACTAATTACCATATTTGTTACACCATATTTTGCCACCTTGTGAGAATTAGCACTCCTTGGCCTCCATTATCCATTTATGGACTCAGAACCACATTTTTGGTCCTTCTGGAACCCTTTTTCCCTATTTTTACTCCTACACACGAGTTGCTTCAATGCAACTCGCACATACGCAGTTTGCATCATTATAGCCCACGTACATCGAGTTAATTGGTAAAAGAGAGTAAAATATCCCTTTTCACTTCAAAAAGCAGCCATTGTGACCTTTGGCCCTCCATGTATCTTGAAACGACTCTATCCGACCTTTCACTTGCCTTTGGAGGGTTATATATTGAGCCATTATGCATGGAAGGAGAGGAGAAAGAGAAGAGCATTGAAACTCTATCGAAATTTTTGCCTTACTTGAGTCTACATCCATTGATCCTAGTTGTTGTGAACCTTTTATGTTCACCTTCCAAACTCTTTCATATCTTGTGAAGGATTCATTCTTTTGCTTGTGAGTTTGCCATTGTATGGGGGTATTGAAGTGGTGGAGGCACAAGTGGAGGGACCTAATTCTTGTGATATTTTAGGATTAGGATCACTCAGCAGTAGTAGACCTCACTAGAATTCACTTATGAAGTGCAGAAAGAAGAAGAAGAAATAGAGATTCAATAATCACTCATACACAAGAAATGAAAAAAATTGTTGTATCATACATCAACTGTAACCTGGCACTCTGTAAAATGAATAATAACTTAATACAATCAAATGGATTCAAATGCCTCTAAGGTCATTCGAATTCTCCTCAATGTGTGGCTTGGATAGCATTGGAGACGTCAACCAAACCAGTGGCAGAAGTCACAAAATTCAAATAGTCAGTCTAACTGAGTCTAACTGAGTGCATGGGCACTGATGTAGGGAAGGAGACTCCAATGTGGGCACATAAGGAGCTGTTAGTAGTCAGAATAGATTATCTAATCTCTTTGGAGGTATATATAATTGGTTCAGTCAGTTAAACTAGCAATCAATCCCCAAAACAAGGAACGGATCCACTAATCATGGAACTAACTGAAGTAACTCCTAAATAGGTGGAAGAGGGCTCACTTGTACTCTAGTGATGAAAACAAGGGCGCATCAGTGGCTAGGAGGGCTAAAACTAAGCAGAAACAGGCCCCTGGGATGAAATAGTGAGGACTAGGTGCTGGGAGACTACCATACTGATGATTGGATGCATGCAGATGACTGGATGCATGAAAAATGCATGCAGGCATACAAAATAAAAAAATGATGGTGAGAATATTCCAACACCCCCCCGCAAGCCAAACTATGAGGAACAATCGAAATGGTAGGGCCCTGGTAACTGAGACCAAAGGTCACCCCATACAACAATCTAAATAAACAAAGTGGGGAAAGAGAGAAAACCCAGTGGGAAGAAACCCCCCCCCCAAAAAAAAAAGATTGTGGTAGGATGATCAATCATGTACATCACTCACCCCAAATGGTAAGTGGAATTCTCCACCGAAGAATGATCTATCGGCAAGAAATGGATCAGTAATGTGAAAAGGATGAAACCTTCCATTCTAAAAAATCAGATATGGTCCTCCTCGGATCAAGTGGATCTCCAACAAGATATCTGGCAGATCTAAGAGTAGTGGTTTCCCATCTAGGAAGAAGAGGATCATCAAGTGCAAGATCACCCGGTTCTTGTGGATCTGGATCTTTCATTCACTCATCTTCACTAATAGGTGCTAGATCTTCAGGTTCTTGTGGATCTAGATCTAGCATTCGCTCTTCATCATCTTCACTCTCATACTCTAAAATCTGAATTGTCATGTGATGAAGATTCACTCTCTTGGAGCTCATCACTTCCAAACTCTGAATATGAAATCTCATGTGATGAAGCTTTGCTCTCTTGCTCATCATCAATTCCAAACTCTGAATCTGAAATATCATGTGATGAAGCTTTGCTCTCTTGCTCATCATCACTTCCAAACTCTGAATTTGAAATCTTATGTTCTAAAAACATGCTCTTGACTTATCCTTCAGTGGAAGCAAGGGAATATGGAGGCTTCTTGAACTTGCTCTTTTGACCAAACATGGTGGGAACAAATCCAAAAATGTGAATATCATTCTAAAACATTTGATCCACACCAACTGAGGTAGGATCAGCTCCATGAATGTGCATGTATTTCTTTGATATCTCCTTTGAACCAACATGGGTGAGATGTTTACCAAAGGAATTATGACATGATGATGGTGGATATTCAACAAGATCACTGGTGGATGCAACGGTGATGGTGGCCCATGTTGGAATAGGATTTGAACCAATAGATGTTAGATCATCGGGTTCTTGTGGATCTAGGTCTAGCTTTCGCTCTACTCTCCGAGTCTTCATTTTCACAGCCTTCCTTGTTGGATTTTTGCAATTCAAGCAACCTTTAAAAGTGCCTTGGGAAGATCTGAGATTGGATAGATCTTCAACTAAATTTTGAGTTTGCATGCTCTGCAAATGTTTGTAGCTAAGATGACATAGCCTACTCTCTTCATTTGCATGAGTGTGAAGAGAAAACTGCTTTGAAAGAGGTATAAAGTGTGAGAACCCATAGAGTTTTGTCTTATGATTTGCAACACCTTTTTCAATGGTAGAACTTGATACCATGTCTTGAATTTCGACCTCATTTGGAGAGAATATCACCCTCGTGGGCTCTCTAGTATGTGTCATCTAATATACTGAAAGCATATTTGCAGTGAGAGTGGGGACATAGAGTACATTCGAGAAGTATCCATGATCTAGTTTGATTCTTCCAATCCCCTCAGAGGAAACCTCAGAATCATTCCCCAACATAATGGATGGTCCAATAGTAGCTTCGAATCTAGTGAAGAGATTCTTTGAGGAATACATGTGTCTTGATGCTCCAGAATCAATGATGAAGGAGGATTGAGTTGATGCACCTGCCATGAGGGCATGGCATCTCTCTTTGTTCTCAGATCCAGATGGTTCACTCTCTTTCTTTCTAGCACATGCAGGTACTGGAAGATTATTTTTTTCAAGAAGTGAAGCCATGAGATCTATGGTATTCTTCATACATGAGCTCTCAAGGTGATATCCTCGATTACAGTATGTGCACTTGGATTTTCCCTTCTGAGGTTGCTTGTCCTTCTTAGGATTCAAGGCTCCATCTAACTGTATGGGAGCCTCCTTCTGCTTTGGTTCATTTGACTTTCTATCAGAAATTTTTTGTTTTCCTTTTCCATTCGCTCTCCTTGACTCAGTAGCTGCAAGAGCTTAATCCAATTTGGATTTTATCACTCCCATGTGCACTAGCTTCTCCTCCTCAAGAGTGAGGGATTGGATTAAGTCTTCAAGCGAAGGGAATTTCCATTTTGGAATGGACAACTTTGCTGACTAGAAGGTCAAAACAAACACTGAATAATCAGGGCCTAGCTTCGACAGGATGGAAAGAATCAATTGTTTTTCTTCCTTCTCAATCCCATACCTCTTCAACTGTGAAATCAAGTTCTTGAATTTGTTGAGAAACTCAATGATAGTTTCAAAACTGCTTGGGCTCAAGGAGATGAGCTCATTTTCTAGTTTATGACCCTTCAAATCATCTTTCTGGACAAGGAGGGAATCGAGCTTGTCCCAAACCTCCTTTGGAGTCTTCAAATTGATAACATGAAAGTGAAAATCTTCAAAAATGCTAAGTAGAAGCAATCCTACTGCTTCATCAAGCTTGTCTAAGTACTTGGATTTCTCTACTGCACTAGTGGGATCAACTACAGATCCATTCACTACTCTGGAAAGACTCTTCGACTTCAAGAAGATGTCCAATTTTTCCTTCCATTCGAAGTATTTGAATGAATTCAACTTGAGATCCATGATACTGAAGAATTGGAAGCTGAAAGAGGGAGATTCTTGCAAAACAAATGAGAATTATGAAAAGAATATCTGCTGCAATTCAAATTGAACACTGCCTTAGGACACTAAGCACATGTGGCTGGTTTCTTCAGACCTGGCTAGACCTCACTGGATTGCTCTTGTGAATTCAAGGCAATAGCACCAAGATTTGTTGTGGAAACCCAGAGGCTTCTGGTGCTCAATGAAAGACAGTTGCTCAAGGAATTGTTGCAACTGTTGATGCTTCCATTCTCATAGTTGTTGTCAGCTCTGATACCATGTGATATTTTAGGATTAGGATCACTCAGGAGTAGCAGACCTCACTAGAATTCACTCATGAAGTGCAGAAAGAAGAAGAAGAAATGGAGATTCAATAATCACTCATACACAAGAAATGACAAAAACTATTGTATCATACATCAGCTGTAAGCTGGCACTCTGTAAAATGAATAATAACTTAATACAATCAAATGGATTTGAATGCCTCTAAGGTCATTCGAATTCTCCTCAATGTGTGGCTTGGATAACATTGGAGACATCATCCAAACCAGTGGCGGTAGTCACAAAAGTCAAATAGTCAGTCAAATGAGTCTAACTGAGTCTAATTGAGTGCATGGGCACTGATGTAGGGAAGGAGACTCCAATGTGGGCGCATGAGGAACTGTCAGTAGTCAGAATAGTTGATCTAGTCTCTTTGGAGGTCTATCTAAGTGGTTCAATCAGTTAAACTAGCAATCAATCCCCAAAACAAGGAACAGATCCACTAATCATGGAACTAACTAAAGTAACTCCTAAGTAGGTGGAAGAGGGTGCACTTGTACTCTAGTGATGAAAACAAGGGCACATCAATGGCTAGGAGGGCTAAAACTGAGTAGAACCAGGCTCCTGGGGCTGAAATACTGAGGACTAGGTGTTGGGAGACTACCATACTGATGGCTGGATGCATGCAGATGACTGGATGCATGCAAAATGCACGCATGAATGCAAAATACAAAAATGATGGTGAGAATATTCCAATAGTTCTTGGTTCAGATGAGTTGCCGACAGGAGGTTGTATCTTGTACTTCTTCTTCATATTAATAGAAATACTCATTTTCTCGTCCATTTATATTGTGAATGATTGTTTATTATCATTGGGCACGTTTGCTTATATATATCATGGGCTATGCTATTGTATGTGCTAAAATATTTTATATATCATATGCACATGTTTTTGTTTATTGTTGAGACTAAGCTGCAGGTTCAAGTGTTGTGATTTGAAAGCTCAACTGAATTCTTCATCGAACGTCCAAATTGAGGTAGGCTCTCTATGTTGTTTATCCGCATTTACATCTATATGGCATATGTTGGGGGAATGAGATTATTTTCTTGATTTCATCTGTCTGTTTTGGTCTACCCCAAGCGATAGGAAGTTTTTCTCCATAACAGAATTGGCAACTCCACTGGGGAGAAGCCTTCATTTGGGGTTTTTGGGTAATTTTCCTTATTTTGGGTCTTTGTTCTTTCGAGTTTCTGTGTCGTTGGTAGGTCATCAGGTTCTTATAGAAAAATCTTGAGTTTTGTTGGCCTTTCCACTCATTTTCTGGTCACCTATCTTTTCGTGTACGCGAGTCTGTTGTGGTTCACCCGCGTGTACACGCTATGGATAGTTAACTAGCCCGCAAACACACGCAACTGTTTACTGAACAGTCGCGTACAACTCCGGTTTAACCTTATTTTTTGTGTTTGGTTGATGCTGGGTGAGTTATGGGTGTTCTTGAGTCTTTCTGGGCCTATGTCCTGACTGTTCTTATCCTCTTTTAGTGACTGGAATCTCCTCTTTCTTGGTTTTTGAGAATTTGGTTTTTTAACCATTTTTCTTTTTTATAGCTCATTAGCTTAGCTGAGTCTTGCTTTTTGGAGTTTGTTGGGTTATCTGCACTGCATTCTCTGCATTCTTTTCTGAAAAGTTTTGATTCTACTTGCATTTTCATTCATTTATATTGAAAATACAAAAAAATTGTTGCATTTTCATTCATTTATAGTGAAAATACAACAAAAAAAAATTGCTTTATGTATTTGCATTTTGTATTAGAGTGCTTGTGCCTTCATTATGGCTTTTTGTGCATGAAATATTAAAGAGATTGCATTTTACTTCTGAAAAGAAACTTTGGTTTGACTGTCATTTAGTGGCATACTTTTTCTATTGATAGAAGATTCTAGTGTTTTTTGGGTGTGCATTTTATTGAGTCATCTCACATCACTAGTTTCACGACCATATCCCTTTGAGTAATCATACCCAATAAAATCAACGCTTAATTAAAAATTGATTAGAAATTTTTCTTTTCTAGGGTACACCAACTAGTATAGGTTTAGAGTCTTAGAATAGATCCTGTGTGAGTTAATAATCCAAAACTATTAAACAAACATTATTTGTCTGACCAGGGAGTGGTGAAACCCATGGTATACATCGGTTTTCTCGGGGCGCTCTACTCACGCTAGAGTTAATCACGAGGTCACAGGAGGTCAGTTGCGGAGATATCCCTCCAATACTTGTTGAACGTGGGAGATATATCCAATATTTTTCGTATCTGGGGACTCTTGGGGGATTTGACCATCTTGATTTTCGGGCTTAGATACCCTTCCCATACGATGGATCCCACCTGCGGTTGTTCTCTTAGGCATTGATTATACGTGGTGGCCATATTTGTTTTACCTAGGTATCACGTAGGGCATTTGTAGCGATTATTTTGTGAGTGTCCTGAGTCAAATAGGGGTCGGACAACACAGTTGTGTTCGCACAATGAAGACTGAGGGCCATTATAACTGATTATGTTACCTTTGGTTATAGTTTGGGAGTCTCAAGCCTCGCCTAGGCAAGACATACCGACTGTAGTGTTGGGAGTTCCCTTGAGCCAATCCCCTGTTGTGTGCATTTTGGTTGTAGTTTCTTTTAGGTGTGTGCTCTATGACGATTAAGTGGGCCGTTAGGAGATGCATATTTGTTGACTCTTTTAATTCATTATGGATCGAGATCATGCTCTCCTCCGATCTGGTCGGTTGGCTGGTTTACCAATTAGCGATCTATCACAATCTCTTTGCAAGAGACGTCGAAGGACTATCGCTGGTCCTTTATTCACATCTCACGAGATTCTGAGAGATCCCATTATGAGTTCCACATTTGGCACGTTGGGAGTCCCCTCGACTTCGTCCGCTGGCACAAAGATAACTTCCCCTCCTCTCATATACTCTTTGAGGACCGAACGGAAGGGAGGTTCATCACACATCACTCCTCATCGGGTTTTGGACATCCCATCCCACTAGTAGGAACTCGTTCAACGATACATGGTCATCGGGTATTCCGTATATTTCATCTACCGGTGTGTCGTATTTTGGTTCTACATCTGTCTCTACGAGCTCAGATCCTTTTTCATTGGGCATGCCTAGTTTTATGCTGAGTATTAATCCCACCATGTATGGTAGTCATGCTATCTCTAGCATTGGGATTGGGGGCACTATACCCCCTTATACTTATTATCATTTTGGGAGTGGTCACATCCCTCCATCTTCTCTGAATGGTGGAGGAGGGCCTCCTCCTTCGTCAACTCCTAGTGTTAGTGTGAATCCTTTCTCGAGTGGAGGTTTCACGATAGGCATCGGATCTACGACTTGTATTCCATCCGTTAACCTGAATGCCTCTACATATATGCCTACACCGACAAATGCTTATATGATCCCATAGCATCCTCCTCCTTCTAGCTCCTCAGTTCCGTGGAGTGGGAATGTACCTTTTTCTTATGGACCTTACTCGGTTAGTTTTCCTATGTGAAGTAGTTATATGGGACCCCATTCTTATGGGGGTAATTTTTATGGTTATTCAACCAGTCCTAGCCATTATCCCATTCCTTCCTATGGAATCCCTTCCATGCAAATTCCTACGTATCCTTATATGGGTCAGTTTGGAGGATCATATCATCCTTTTGGTCATGGTCACAGTTTCTATGAGAATTCGTCGGCACCTCAAGTGTCGACTTCGATGAACACAGTCTTACCCTCAGTTTCGCAAAGTCAGTATCTCTTGGGAGCTTATAATCAAGCTTCACAGCCTTAGCTCCCATTCCTTGCAAGGTTAAACTTGCCCAATCTTTCTAAACTCACAAATGATCTAGTGTGTCATGATTCTACATGGCCCCTAGTTCCCACCAAGCTCCCTTCCGATGTTTTGAAGTTTGAAGGGAAGAAGGGTGAGGATCTAGGGGATCACATCACCATATTCCATTTATGGTTCTCCTCGAATTCCTTGAACCACAATTCTATCTGTTTGACACTATTTCAATGCACCCTTACGAGGGAAGCCGTGAAATGGTATGTCGAGTTTCCTGGGGGCACTTACAAGAGCTTTTATGATTTGGATTTGGTTTTTCTTGAAAATTTCCAGTTGTCGGTTCGTTATGATACTGGCACCGAAATCTTATCCACCTTCCACCAGGATAAAGCCACGCATATCTCTGATCACATTCAAGTGTGGCACCGACAGAAGAGGTTAGTGAAAGCCAACATTCCTCCCGAGTTTCTCCTCGAATGGTTCCTCAAGTCTTTTCTCCCTTATATTTCGAAGGACGTTTCATTGTTTAGAATTATGACTGAGGAGCAAGCCATCTTCAAAGCCCAGCAGTTAGACCTAGTCTATGCTCAATCAGGGATTTTGTATGGCATTATACCTCATGCGCCGTGATCAAGACATGAGCCCAATCCCGTTCCTGTACTACATGCCGATGGCATTGTTGGTTCCGTGAGTACTCATCCCATAGACTTGGTTACGAATTAGATGCAAAATCTATCGATTAATAGTTTGCTTATAGACAGGCTTCTGCCTCGTCCGTTTCCTCCCAATCATCGGATGTACATTCTGTGCAATCGACGAACCTATCTAGTAACCAGCAACCTGGTGGGAAAAATAAGGGGAAGAATAACCGTAGGGTTGTGTTGAGGCCTCGGATATGCAAGGTAGGTGCAAGGTGTTGGAATGGGTTCCAAGGATTCCAACAGAGGGGGGAAAGCCAGACTGAAAGGCTTCAAAAGATCCTACGCAAGGAAAGTTCTATACCCAGCCTGTTTGGAATAGTAATCTCCCACGGATATTCGTCCTCCGCTGGCACTCTATGAGTTGATGAAATTTGATCATTAGATCAATCCTCCAATGAAGGAAAACAAGGGTGTAAAATTCTATGAAACAAATCTACCTAAGAAAGGGAACCTAATCTAAGTTAGACCTATTCTAAAATGTGGCTTGTTTATATGCAGGTCATCTTGATTTAGAAGTAAATAAGTATTGTTCATCAACTTAACATAAATGTTAAAAGACTTATTACTTATTTGCCCAAATTACCGTTAATCAATTAAAATTAACCAACAACAAATTAAGGGTTAAATGCATTCAAGATCAACGTGTAACTAATATGTTAATTGAAAAATTAACATCAATTAAATTTTACTGAGAAATCCATTTGCAGAAATCGATAGTGTTCTAATTAAATAAACTCTTTCAAAACATCATAAACACACAGATCATCAGCAAAGATAAACCAAAACTATAGATCATTGTGCTTAATAGATTGCAAAATACTTAAACAACATTTCATAAGCAATCTGGGGTAAAATCAACATTCATCAAATAAACTTGATCAATAGACAAAAGAAAATCTGGGAATAACTTTACTGTATTAATGAAAGTCTGTAAGAAATTACAAGATTTGTATCAAACAGGGTATCTCCAATCTCTCCTGTTGATTTTCTCCTCCAAATTCCATCCCTTTTCAAAGAGAAAACAACCCTTTAAATAAGAGTTACAAAATAATACAAGAAGAAATTCCCACAAAATAGGGATTACACAATTCAAATTGGACTAATGGTCAAGAAAATCTTGCCACTTGTCCCATATTCCTAACAACTCATCTACATTCGGATAGTTAGCTGACTCAAGCCCCAGCTCGGCATTACATGTGAATGTTTCCATCTCATTTTTAGCTAACTTATGCCAAATGCGGATGAAAATGTGGATTTTTCCTTCCATGGTGACCGGTTTCCTAATTAATTGATCCACATCATCAATCTCGACCTCCTTAAGGTGCTGAATTTTCTGCTTGGATTCCTCACACCTGCGTTTGACTTGCTCAACCATCAACTTAGGAGGGCAAGCATCTTCAATGATCTCCATGGTGAAGAACTATAGAATTTCCATGATATTATCCACTGCATACCATCGCCTGCTACACATAGCCTATGCTTTCTGAATAATGTCTTCAACTGAATCATTAAGATCAAGCCAAGTGTTCAATGCAGCTCTGATTTTCTTGAATTGAAAACTGTTAAGAATGGGGATGTCTTCTGGTATGTTATTCATATACCCCTGCCACTCAACAATGTCTTGACTTGCCTTAGAAGCTTGCAGCCTTTTGGATTTCTTCCCTTCAAGGACAACATACATCTTACCAAAAGTCATATGAGTTTCCCTAATCTCATCCAGGGTGTTAAACAGTTTCTCCAATAATTTACGATGTTCTTCATTGACCTAAAGGGCCAAATCCTTAAATTCATGGGCTGAAAACTTAGAGAAACGAGAAGAGGTTGCACTTGCGGTTTCATCCTCGCATTACTTTTCTAGCATAGCTATTCTATGTGTATTGGAAGAGTTCTCAACTTGTGCATTACAAATTTTAGTCTGGAGAGAGGTTTTGCTTTGCTCCAAATCCTCTAACCTATCTCCCCATATCTTCCTGAGATCAGCAACATAAACCTCATGTTGCTCCTTGGTCTTAACTAACTCTTCTTCGAGCCTTTTCAATTCTTCCTTCTTCTCATCAATCTCCCTATTCAGTACTTGAACTGAATCAAAATTTGCACCAGCAAATGCCCCTAAGGCTGCAGCTGTCTCAATTGCTTCTGTCTGAGGATCATTAGTTTGTTGAGCCCATATTATTTGATTAGGGATAGGTGCTTCCAATACCCCCTGATCCCTACTTCTTTTCTTTCCTTTCCTCATCACTGCCCTGGATGTTTTACTCTAAAAATAATCCCCAAGAGGGACTACAACATCATCTTCATACTCAGTTACCAATTCTGCAGAAGTTGAAGTGGCACTCACTGTTGAAATTATTGAAGTTGTTTGAGTGTCAGTGGGACTACGTATAGACATGGTAACTTGAAGAGTAGTCAGAGGGGTAGAGACAATCTGAGCAACTGATGGGACATGGGTTGGAGAAGGGATTGAAGTGAAGGCTTCAAAAAGTTTAACATGATCATCATTAGTAGGTGATGATGATGAAGGAACTGAGGCTAGCTCATCAATGGTGGGTGATGAAAATGTAGATATGGGCGATTGCGGAGGGACAGTCAAATACTGGATCTCTGCAATAATAGATGAGGGAATGGAAAATGGGACTGAGCTGTCTAAAAATGGAGTGGCTCTAGAATTCAAAGTATGAAAAAGTTTTGATATGGAAAATGGTGGCGTCACCCCTGGAGACAAAGTAGAAAGATCTTGAATAGATGAAAGTAAAAGTGCTGAAGTTGTAATATCAGGTGCAGTGGTGAGTTCCAATATTTGTTGATCATGATCAAAGTGATCCATTTCAATAGTATCTAACAAATATGTAACTTCCTATGAGTCTTCAATCACTTCTTCAGTCACAGACACTAGGGGATGTGGCTCATCTTCAAATCACAGTCAATAATATTAAGAGTAGGAACCTGTGAGGTAGGAATCAGGATTTTATGTCTCTTAGTTGGGTTGCATCAGTTATTTTTAGATCATCAGATACCTATATAGCTGCATCATTCACTTGAATATCCACAATAAGCTTAGGAGGTTCAATTGTTTGGGTACCCAATACTGAATATATCTGTGCTAACTCCTGCTTCATCTGATGAGAGGTTTCCAACAAAACTTTGACATGTTCAACAGTCTTTACCTGTGGAGTATTCTCCATAGGAGTTTTACCTTTATTCCCATCTGGATAAGTAAGCATTAGAGGGGCATTAGCTTGTTGGTTCTCCTTTTCTTCTCTATCCCTTCTCATTTGCTCAAGAAGTTTCATTTCCATTGTTCTGTAGCTCAAAAATTTAGCTTTAAGTTCCCTCTGATATTGTATAATCTGATGTTGCTCATCTGTGCTCTTGGCCCTAGCCAGGACCTCAGAAAAGGTATTCACTCCTTGGTATATGGAGTCATCAAGGATTTCTTCATGCACATAGTCCATCTTCACATGATTTTGTTTAAAATGGGCATCAAGGAACTTCATAGGGTCATGATTTCTTTTGGGAGCAAAGCCTAGCTTCAGAGAAGCCATCCTATCCCCTAACACTGTAGCCCAATTTGAAGTTGGAATAACCAATGGTCCAAGGTTTAAGGAGAATTTAAGCCAACCCTTTCTCTTAGGACCAGTGAGTTTTATGTAGATACCATCAGTAACGGTCTAATAAGAGACTTCTTCAATCAACAATCTTTCGGGGACTATTCTAGGTAGCAGATGAACAGTGTGACTTCCCCAGACTCTGATATATGAAAAGGATTCATAGACATACCAATCACCAATTGTATTGATGAAGGTCCTGGCATCAGCTAAGAATGCAGGAGCCTCTTGTTTGAATATCTTGAAATATATAGTACCCATGAAATGGTCACAAATGTCATAGAGTAAGGGCACAAAATTACTCTCCCATAGTGCTGCATGATAGATATGGACAGGTGGAGCCGAAGGGGTCCAATTCCATCCCATGTTGGGATATTGGAACTCTAAGCAAAAGACATCAATAATGAAGGCTGAAAAGAAAAAGTGTGGCTTCTTCAAAGCAGGTGCTTTTTGATACTCCTGGATGGATGTCTTAAGCTCCAATGACAGAATGAACGCCCAAGGAAAAGACTCACATGTGGTTAGGACATGATGGGCTATTGGAGCCCATTCATCCTTGAAGACTGAACAATTTGGAAGGCCGTAGAGCCTGCAAAGCATGGCTGCCAATAAAGAATAAGGCTCTCTGAACCAGTAAATCGGATAGAGGTTATCAGCCCTTTGCACAAAGATGTTAGGTTTAATCATCCATGATTTCAACATTTCGTCAAAATTGTACCTGGTTTTAGAAGATTGGATGAATTCAAGGCTAAGGATCTGCACGACTAGATTAAGAGCAAAAGCTCTGGTAAAGACTTCAGGGCAGAAAGTTGTCAATTGTGACCCCGCACTGTCATTGAATGACCGGTCTTTAGGGTTAGCATTGTCTACTATCCATTTAACTGCATCTGTGTAAGGAAGGATAGCGGGCCAAGCAGCAATAGCATGAAGCTGAGAAGCCCTAATTTTCTCATATGCAGGTTGGTCTTCTTCAATGCTTGAAAGGTCATCGTTATCAAAAATTGAATAAATTTTGGAGCAGTCCATTTGATAAGTTTCAGTAACCCTCTCACTGTAAAATTAGTCACAGCAGATCTAATGAACAAGTAAATCAATCACAACAGATGAACATAGAAAATATGGTGCAAAACTGTGCAAAACATGCAGCAGTGCTCAATATCCCAATAAGGGTGAATGAATTACAATACAAACTGTCACAATGACTAAGCGATTCGAATTGCCTAAGGAGGTCATTCGAATCACTGAATGGAGTAGCTTGACTCCAACTAGGAGTCCTCATCATCAATCGGTGGTGCTCATCAATGCACAAGAACCAGTCATCCAGGTGTCAATCTGAGTCTAACTGAGTGTAATAAGTGTAACTGAAGTGTGTAGCACTGATTAAGGATCAGGAGGCTCAGTGGGGGCGCATGGGAGGCTAACTGAAGTCAGAACAAGTCATCTAGTCAATCTGGAGGTCCAACGGAAGTGAAACAGTCAGTCGGGAGTGAAACTAGCCTCAAATCAGGGAGAATCGGAGCTAACTGAATGTAACTGAAGTGGAACTACAGTGGTAGGTGAACAAGTGCGCCCTTCTCTGGCAGTAGGTGAGAAGTGGGCGCCTTTCAGCCTAGGAGGGCTAAAACTCTATGGTAGGTGGCTCCCGGGTGCTAGAATGAAGTGGATAAGGTGCTGGAGGCATCAAACTGGTGACTGGGATGCATGCAGGTGCATGCAAACCCTAGATTCTGCATGCAAACCCTAATTGCATGCAAGATCCTGAAAAAGATGATGTGGATATCCGAACACTCACTAGTATCTAATAAGATACCGAAATTCGGGTCTTTGGTCAGCAAATCCCTGTGAAATGTCCTAGACCGAGTGTTTCGTGACATTTTTGCAAAGCTTGGAAATTCTGGTAAATAAATAAAAATGAAATCAAAACTAAATCATAAACAGTAAACCATAAATAGAAAATGCGAAAATGACAAAAACCAACTTGAAAATAACTGAAAAATCGTGAGAATGACCCCTGGTAAGAAATTCACAATAAAATCCACGTAGCAGAGTAAATTTCCGACAATGAAAATGATAAAGAAAAATAGAAAAAATATTATATTTATCGATTTTTCGTCCGGTCAAATCTGGACCATAGGATTAAAAGAAATGAACGACTAAGATTAACCCCTGCGGGATGCAGGATCAGGTCACGAGTCTTATTTTCAAACTTTATTCATTATTCCCGCAATCTGCAATTACGGGTTGTGAGATTACAACTTTACAAAATAACGGACGAAAGAGTTTCCGCAATCAGCAATCCACAATTGCGGGTTGCGGGTTGCAAG
Organism: Larix kaempferi; assembly: GCA_027924585.1. NCBI lineage: Eukaryota > Viridiplantae > Streptophyta > Pinopsida > Pinales > Pinaceae > Larix > Larix kaempferi. The sequence continues at coordinate 34,635,363 of BSBM01000217.1, forward strand.
AATGAAAACAACCTTCAAAATTAAGATCACTTTTCTGCATCCCGCAATCCGCAATTGCGGGTTGCGGGTTGCAGAAACACACAATGCAATTTATTAAAATAACAACTTTCTGCAATCCGCAATTGCGGTTTGCCGGTTGCGGAATCGAAATTTCCCAAAAATATTAATAAAGTCTTCCCACAATCCACAATTGCGGGTTGCGGGTTGTTGGTTGACACAATTCCGAAAAGAAAGAACAATCAATTCCCGCAATCCACAATTGCGGGTTGCGGTTTGCTGGTTGACACAATTCTGAAAAGAAAGAACAATCAATTCCCGCAATCCACAATTGTGGGATTGCGGGTTGTGGGATTGAAAATAACATTTTGAAAGAATTGAAGGCTTTCCGCAAGTCAAGAAAACAACCAAAAACTTAGAAATTTTCAAAGGGAAAAAGGTAATTACACAAATGAAAAGCAAAGGTATGAGATTATAACAAACAAGGTTTAAGGACCTCGTTATAATAAGGAACTTACCCAAATACCTTTTTATTTAAAATTTTGGGGCTCCCATGTTCAAATGAAGCATGGGATCTATTGTACCTACAACAAATGGCGACTGGATGGAAAGAACCAATTATCTCTGCAAACAAAACTTCAGTTAAAGAAAGTATGTCAGCCAACTGATTCTCAACCTAGAATTTTAGACAATGTTTATAAAAGGACAATCAATAAGCAGAATTAAACATAAGATTGATATACTCCTATCCATGATCAATTTAAAGATAATGCAAACCTGATAAGGAGATCTAAGAAACAACAGGAACCTTTTGCCATTATGTAATCATAAGAAGACAGCTTTTAGAGGAACCTAGGGGTAAGCTTAAAACTACTCTGGATATACAAATCATAAATCGCCTCGACTTATTAATTGCTTTATTTACACAGAGATGCGCTATTAACAATATATTCATTTTCTTATTCTCCTTTTTTCTTTTCTCTTTAAAAAAAAAAAAAAAAACATAAAATCTGTACATAAGACCTTGTTGACATAAGACCACTGCCATGACTTGGTGATCAAATTATGGTAATGCCACTCACAAACCTGATCTGGAAACTGAACAAGCTAGCTCAATAATGAGACTCCTTGTCTTCCAGCTGTGACAGTGAGAGCAATTATCATGGTTTGGTGACCATATAATGATAATTTCAATCCAAAATCAAACCCATGATCATGGCAGGGATGGCTTGTGATAAGACCCCCCTGTCCTTACATACAACATTGTCTTGTAAAGAAAAAGTAAAACAAAAATTGTTTTAGGGTGTGAATTACAAGACACCACCATGGCTTGGTGACCATATGATAGTGGCGTTACTCACTGATGCTTTGCAGATCATGAATGGACCAACCTGTGATAGGATCTTCCACCTTTCAGTAAAATGAAAGGCATCTTCCAAGTTTGGTGGCATGGTGTGAAGATGTCATTCCACTCACATCTATGAACCTAATGGGTTGGCTTGCAATAGGACCCCCGATCCTGTAATCCACAATTATTAAGTAATATCATTTTTCAAGGTGACTGTGATAGGATCCAGAGCAAATAAAGGTTGACTAGGCTATTAAGATATGTTGTATTACACTTGTTAACACCCCAAAAGTGCTCACTAGCTCATTTCCTTATTCACATGACCCATTTGTCCACTTTTCCACCATTTGAGCCTCTAAAGCCATCAAAAGGTCACCAAAAGACCATAATACACCCCTTTTTCCCCTCAAAAAGGGTCCATAATTCCCAAAAATATTAAAAAGGGAATAAAAATATTCAAAATATTCAAAAAAGGAAAAAGGAGGGAAAAGGTACCTAAACCATATTGGTCAATACCATTGGTTTCCTCAAAACCATAATGGTATTCCCCACCACCAAAAACTATAAAAAGATGGTAGGGTCTCCTCACTTTCCATCCATCCATCATCCTATCATCACGCTGTCAAAATCTCTCATGAGACTTTTGGCCATTTTCAGCATCTTGGAGAAGAGACCTTTGGAGCTTGGAGCTACTCACCTTGGGAGTTGATCAACACAAATCCTCACCATTTGAGGTATCTTAATATAAAACATCTATTCTTTTATTTCTTGTTCTTGAATCGTTTAAAAAAAAAAAAAAAAAATTGTTATATGCACATGTTGGTTTAGATTTAGATTTAATTTATAATCGTTTTTGTTTTCAATATTGAAACTACTATCACATTGTTGATAGGTGCCCATTGCACAAAGCTTGGTTGCAAAACCAAGCCAACAACACTAATGAAGCATAGGCAAGAAAGCCAGTCACTTTCCACAACCTCAATTAAACAAATAAAGCATGTATAAGATAATGACCAAGGTGGAAAGGTATCAATCAAAGTTCTGCAATTAAGGACTGTCTATTCTTTGTAAAAAACAATATGTCATACATTGAGAAAATCCAAGATAGACAGAGCATTCCAAAACTTCAATTCAGATTATCCTTGAGACAAGTTGACCATCAACCATTAGCAAATGTATGGATTTTATTAAAAGAAAAACCAATCAAAACAAAGAAAATGAAAAACACACTAAATTTATGTACAGAGTGCATCAAATTGTTCAAACAAAATACTTCTTGAGCAGAGAAACATTCACTGGATAAGTGTCAATGACCCCTTCCAATGTCAGTAAACGAACAGTACTAGGACCAATCTTTTATGTAACAATGAAAGGTCCTAGCCAAAGGCGTTGAAATTTGATATAATCATTTTTATCCTTATGTTTCTTATCCCATCTCAATACCAAATCTCCTACTGAAAATTCTTTGTCATAAGAGGATTTCTCATAGAACCATCTTTTAACCATCAGTTGATGTTGATATAATTTATTTTTAGCCATTTCCCTGTCTTCCTCCAACTTAAGCAACTTAATCATCTTCTTGAATGGATTGGGATGAATGTAATGAGGGAATGGTAAGGTTAGATGGTAGGATGGCTTCCTTGCCATAAACAAGACAATAGGGAGAGTTTCCAATAGCTGCCTTTGGGATAATTCGATCTGCCAAAGAGCATTATAAAGTTGGGTATGCCAATCTTTGTGATGAGAGGCTACTGTCTTCTTCAAAAAAATTATAAAGTTCTTGTTAGAAGATTCAACAAGCCCATTACCCTGTGGATAATAATTGGCAGAAAATTTTAGTTTGATCCATTTTTCAAGGGCATACTGTGTCAAGTCAATTGAAGAAAAGTAGGATGCATTGTCAAAGACAAGTTACTCAGGAGAACCAAACCTTGTAACTATCTGGCTATCGAGGAAAGAAATTACTTGGTTTGTGTTACATTGCATAAGAGGGACTGCCCCTACCCATCTAGTAAAGTAGTCAGTTGTTGTAAGGATATACCTATGTTGCAAGGAGGAAACGGGATTAATTGGTCCAACAAAATCCAGTCCCCATTGCTGAAATGGAAACTGAATTGTCACTAGCTGCAGAGGAAAAGCAGGTTTTTTGAATTTTCCTACACACTTTTGACATGGTTCACACCTTCTGACATAAGCATAAGCATCCTTAAAAAGAGTAGGACAATAATATCCAGCTCTGAGAATCTTTTGTGCTGTGGTTTCACCTAAAAAATGGCCTCCAGCAGGTCCTGCATGAAATTGTAAAATAATTTCATCAGTCTCATTTTTCTCCAAACATCTAAGGAAAACTCCATCGTAATTTTTCCTAAACAGAACTCCATTACTAAATTGATAAGGGGCAGCCTTTAATCTTAAAGCTCTGCGTTTTTTGAAATCTAGGGTTTCAAGAGCAAACCCATGGTTTATAAAAAACTTGATATGATCGTACCATTCATATGTTGGAGTATCTATGGCATTAACAGAACCTGTAGGAATGCTTTCCTCCTCCTCCCATTCAGTCTGCTGCTGTACAGGATCATTTGACTGAGCGGTAAGCAGACACAAACATTGCCTTTATACAATCTTTGTTGGCCTGATTTCCAGGTCATATTCCTGCAAAGCTGTCATCCAATGGGCTCTTTTCTCACCCAGTTCTTTCTGGACTAGCACGTTTCTGATGGTTGTGTATGGCACGATAACCTTTGTTCGAGATTTCAGTATGTATGGTCTGTAATGTTTTACAGACTTGTAAACCGCATAATCATGTTTGTCAATTTGAGAGTAGTTAATTTCTGCTCCCTTAAACGTTGAGCTCATGAATGAAATTGGAATCTCAGCATCATTATCATGCTTCTGCGTCAAGACAGCTGCATAAGAAAAATCAGTAGCGACAGTATATAGGATGAAATCCTTATCGAAATCTAGGGACATCAAAGCAGGAGCTTCCGCAATGGCCCTTCGAATTTCAATAAATGCATCTTTTTGTTCCTGAGACCAACTAAATTGTACATCCTTTTTAACTAACAATTGTAATGGCTTAACAATTTGTGCAAAATTTGGGACAAACCTACGTAAAAAATTGATCTTACCAAGGAATGATTGCATGGCTTTGCACGAACCAGGCAAACCGATTTTTGAAATAGCTTCAGTACTTTCAGGATCAATAATCATACCTTCCTTAGAAACAATGAAACCCAGGAGCTTACCTTATGTTACTGCAAATATGGACTTCTTAGGGTTGAGCGAAATTATGTACTTCCTGCAACGTTCAAAAACCTGTTTGAGAGCAGACAGATGTTCATGTTGTTTTTTTTAATAGATAGTGATATCATCTAAGTATACTACGACAGAATTATGCATCAAACCTCTAAAAGCTATATCCATAGCTCTCTGGAATGTGGCTCCTGCATTTATCAGTCCAAAGGGCATTCGCCTGTAGGAGAAGGTACCCCAGGGGGTTATGAAAGTTGTTTTCAATTGGTCATCAAGGGAAACCATGACTTGGTTGTATCCTAAAAAAACATCCAGGAGAGAGTACATCTCTGACCCAGCTACCTTTTGTAAAATCTGCTCCATAGGAGGAACAGGGTAGTTATCCTTTTCGGAAGCTCTGTTCAAATTTCTAAAATCAACACAAAGTTTGATTTCCCCATTATTTTTTCGAATAGGTACTAAATTAGCTATCCATTATGTGTCTCTGACAGGGAATATAATTTTGGCTGTCAGTAACTTCTCAAGCTCTTTCTTTACAGAGGGTTCCAAACTGGGATGCATCTTTCTTAGTTTCTATTGGTAAGGTTTCACTTTTGGCTTCATCGATATGTTATGATGCATAATGCTAGTATCAAAGGTCTTCAGTTCGTCAGAGGTGTTGAAATATTGTAACCTCTAAGAATATTATAGTTGTATACTATTATTCCGGAGATGTTACATTCCTCCGACAGGACTTTATTATGTATCCGGAGATGTTTATTCCTCCGATGGATTGTGGTAACTAGGGTTATTAGATCCCCAATGTGGGGTCGGCCCTGATTTAGTTTATTAGGGGTTATTAGACTCTCTTAGGAGAGGTCGGCCCCATTAAGGTAAAAGTCAGTTCGGAGATGAGTATAAGTAGAGGAGGATGTTCCTCACTTATCTTATACATTGCACTCACTTGTGAATAACGCATAGGTGAGGGAGAGATCTGCTATGGAGGAGAAGGAGCTCATGTCTAGGGTTTACATCTTTGCATTTGCTGGTCATCTATATTGAGGAAGCTTTGTTGGGTTTTCTACCCCATGAGGGTTTCCTAGGATAAATCTGTGTCTCTTGTGTTTATGTTGTGCTTGTTGTTCTTTTAGTGATCCTGTATATGCTATTGTTGTGAAATGGAATGTAATGCTGATAATTTCTATCTTATCATATTGAATCTTAACATGGTATTAGAGCTAACCTGAAGGAAGGCAATGTATGGCACTTACGACACTTGCTTCACTTCCGACAATTTGAAGGTTAGGGTTTTGTATAGAAAAAACCAGTCATCGTGGAACTTTTTCTATAAATCCATTTTGGCAAAGGTTCAAGACTGAAACGTTTATAAGTCGTATATTACATCCCCCTGTACCTTGTGTCCAAAGGAAAACCTCTAATTCGTTTTACTTTGTGATTTATGATCAGTACAAGTTAGGGTTTCTGCCTCTTCCATATCTCAGTCATAAACAGGTGACCTAGGAAAAAAGGTCACAACTTGGGCTAGGAAGCTCCAAATGAAATTTCATAAAAAGTGACAGGTATAGAACGGACTGTAGTTTCTCAGGTAACTTTTGCAGAGGCCGAAGTTGAACCAGTGACACGTGGAACGCCGTACACGTTCGCTCTCCTATTTTATCCCATAAACAGGTCACGTTGTGACACTTGGCATAACTCTATCTCAGAGAAGCCAATTGAGGTAAGACCTGTGGGGTTGGAAAGAGGACAGGTCGGGATACCACAAACAGAAGTTTCAGACCCTGTGGATTCTTAACTTCAGAGTTACACTAAAAAAAATCAGGTGCATATTTCTGTCAAAACAGATTTGGATTTTGAGCACCTTCATTCTTGAATCGTCACTGTTGTGGGAAATTAGGGTTTCAGAGAAAGTTAGAATTTTTGGAATCAGAGTCCACGGATGAATGCTCCTCATCAAAATCGAAATTTGGAGACCAAGATCGAAATTTTTTATTGGTCAGAAGGGTGGGCTTGATCAAACTCTAGTTCGGGATTTTGATCGGAAAGGTGGAAAATTAGGACTTCTGCAAAAGTTGGAATTTTTGAAGTCTGTGACCACGGCTGGAAGCTCCTCGGAAAAATTGAATTTTAGAGCTTTGGATTGAACCTTTTGATTGGGAAGAAGGGTGGGCTTCATCAAACCCTAGTTCAGGATCTTGTCCAGAAGATCCAAAAGTTTCAAAGGCAATTTTGAGGGGTCAAATTTTGGAGATTTCAAAATTGAAGTATGCTAGCTTGATTAGCTCAACAAGGCGCATCTTTCCATCCATTCAGAAGTTTGAAATTCAAAGTTTGAATTTTTAGGGTTTCTATGACAAAACCTAATCCAACTCCAGATCCAGTTTCAGCAAATCAAAGTGGATTGGGTTAAAAGCAATCCTGACATGTATGACTTGAGGAGATACAGGTATGTGTTAAAATATGTTCATGATTAAGTTTATGCCCGTCTTCATATTATTTAGGTTAGTACAATCTTGATTAATGTTAGACTTGTCTTATTACCCTAGTAAAAGTAAGAATGCATTGGAATGATAGAATACATTTATTGATTAGGGTTATGACACTTATGATTGTACTAATGCACCTGTGGTGTTGTATGAGGATGATGTTGTCTGCTAACAAGATACAGGTACATCAAGAAATACAAATCAAGTTCTATGACCATGATGACATGAAGACAAAGACTCATCCATAACATTTGACCATATAGAATCTCTACTTACGAGGTATGTATGACTTTGTTCTACTATGCTTAACTTATGAGATATGCAGATTCTAGCACAAGGTCTCTAAATCATTGAAGAGAACAAAGAAGATATTGTTTAGGTATGTTAAACATAACTAAGCATGTATACTAATCTAGGTATGTTTTCCTATGTCAAGTTAGAATCCTACTTTGTGTTGGGATCTTAGTATACCCATGTATTGAATGATCATGACCATACATATTCAAGATTACTTAGAATCCTAATGTTGTGATAATATTGAGCTTATACTAATGAATGTATGATTATGTATGAGATCATGATGATGACACTAGTGCACACTTAAGCATGCATAGTGGTCAAGGATGGATAGAATCTCATGGCATGGAATGGAAGTAGAGGCCAAGAAGGAAGCAACCTCACAAGACATAAAAAGATAAGTATTTGAATTGTTATTTGAATTACTGAATAGTCTATGATATTGCTTGTAATAGTTGTATGCATATTTGTATTCCTAGAATATATCATGCTGAGTGTAAGCATTCATATGGCATTGAACAAGTATACTACTAATATGCATATGATTGGTAAGTTGGACAAACATTCCATTGTTGCTTGTCTAGAATGAAACCTCTTTGCCTACATGCTGAGAGCTATGCACGCTCTCGATAGTATGTTCTGGTAGAGATGGAAGGCATCTAGATAACCACTGTATGCATACATGATATGGAAAAGTGTTGTGCCAAAGTATTGGTCAAAATAGTTGCATAACTATGTGAATCATATTTGTATGCATAATAGGTTATCATGTCAACATGATTTGATGATTATGAAGTATTACTAATCATGTAATTAACTTTGATTTGTAGGAAAGATCATGAAAAACGATGAACACCGAACAAGTGATGGATGTTCAACAAGAAGATTTACAAATCAAAACATACTATAGAAGGCTCGTGGCTAGAAGATTCTCTTAGAAAGAGGAAGAGGATCATGACGAGATGTTTTCTCCAAGTGGCTAGATAAGACCATTCTCTTAATGGTGTAAATGAAGAAGAAGTGTGAATCAGGCTCTGTACAGGTACCCAGGATCGATAGTCATTTGATGAGCTTAATGATCACCATGGGTGATGCGGATCTCAACCTTTGATACAAGGTTGAAGATGGTGTATATATTCAGATGACATTCTTCTCTTAGATAAATGCAAGAAGGAACTCACCACAAGAGTTCGAATGATCTTGAGGCTCATATTAGTAGACCCATTTGACGAGAGATGGCACGGATAGATATGCAGAAGATCACTCAGAGTAGGAATGATGTTCAGTCACAGAGGAAGAATTGATAGCTTCTTGATAAGCTTGGGCTTTACCAAGAGTAAAGTTGATCCTAACCTTTACCTTAAGGTTATGGATGATACTATGATTGTATGTGGATGATCTCTTTCTGACAAGGAATGAGAAACAGATCATGGAAAGCAAGAAGAAGCTATCTATAGAGTTCGAGATGAATGATCTCGGATTGATGCATTACTTCCTAGGACTGGAAGCATGAAAAGGCTCAGAAGGAATCTTTCTCAACCAGGGAAAGTATGCTGAGAAATCTTGAAAATATTTGATGTGTTGGAATGGACACTCTCATGGATTCCAACTTGAAGTTGTTAGTGGATGACTCATCAGAGTTAGTGGATGTAACTCTGTACATACAGAATATTGGGTCATTGATGTATCTGACCAATACTAGGCCAAATATATGCTTTGCTGTGAGCTCCTTGAGTCAAGTATCTAGTGGAAACTAGATGTGTTCACCTGATAGTTGCAAAGCATGTGATGAGGTACCTAAAGGGTACAATAGACTTTGGTCTATGTTGTCTTGAAGATCATGACTTCAGATTGTATGGCTACGCAAGATGTTGATTGGGTAGGAAGTGTATCAGACAGGAAGAGCACATCGGATGGATGTTATTGTCTGGGATCTGCCATGATCTCGTGGTTTAGCAGGAAGCAGTCTAGTGTGGCTCTCAGCATAGCTGAAGCGGAATATATATAGTTGCTTTCTCTACTAGTTGTGAAGTGGTATGGCTTCGGAAGTTGTTATCAGGATTGTTTGACTTAGAAGTGGACTCCACTGTGATCCTATGTGACAACCAGAGTTGTATCAAGATGGCAGATAATCCAGTGTTCCATGATAAGTCAAAGCACATAGAGATCCGATATTTCCATATACGGGATATGGTGCAGAAAGGAGCTATCAAGCTCGAGTTGCTGATATACATTGACCAAACCTCTGTCTCGAGTAAAGTTTGAGTATTTTCGAGACTAGCTTGGTGCAGTTCAAAAGGACCCTCCTCGAAAGGGGGAGTGATATGGTCGATAAAGATATCTTTGGATACTGGTATCGATGTGGATACCTGTATCGATAATGAGATTGCCTATATTGACGATAAGGTCAATGATGAGGATACTGTATCATTGATGTGGATACTGTATTGATGAGGATGCTGTATCGATGATGTGGATACCTGTATTGCTATGGATACTTGTATCGATGAAGAGGCTACTTGTTCTGACGATGAGTTCGGTGTATGGTACCTAGTTGACATGATAGGACTGCATCGTCCCTGAACGTTTGGTTCAAAATGTACGTGATGGGGATTGCATCATCTCGGAACCACTAGTTCAAAATGTACATGAGGAGATTGTATCATCCCCGGACTTCGGTCCATGAATTGATCCGTAGACAGTTGTCTTCGAGAATATGGTCCCTAGTGGACGAGAGGGGATTGTATCATCCCCGGACTTCGGTCCCTGAATTGATCCGTAGATGGATGTCTCCGAGAGTGAGAGGATTGTATCATCCTTTGACTTCAGTCCTAAACTGATCCGTAGACAAATGTCTCCGAGAGTGAGAGGATTGTATCATCCTTGGACTTCAGTCCTAAACTGATCTGCAGACATATGTCTCCGAGAGTGAGAGGATTTGGTTCAAGATCTTGATCAGCAATGGAAGTAGGTCTTCATAAGCACTCTGGTATCATGTTCGACTAAAAAAGGCTATTTCAACATAGGTCGAACACCTTCAAAAACCACTCACACAAACATATTAAAAATCAACACACCGATGTTTTACATCGTTAAAACCCTCAAAGAGGAACATAGGCCACGACCCCAACTAAATAGCTAGTTTAGGTAATATATTAATGTAAAAGGAAAAAGAATTTACTTATGAGGTTTTCACAATCAATCATCCAACAAATAACCCTCCATGCTCTTTAAATAAAGATCATGGACCAATTGAGTTTTAAGCCATGAATCAATAGATGTTAAGATCGAGATAAAGATGAAACATCAAATCACTCCATGTCTAGAACATATCGTCAATGTCGGATTACATAAGTACAATTGCATAATAAAGAAACACATTTTACCTAAAGACACATTAGATCAAATTCATTTTAACTAACTCCTAAGTGTCTAAATATCCTAACAATTTTATGTAAGTGATGTAAGGTTGGGAAGACGATATACGCTATAAATTATATCGTGCTAATATGCATATTGAGCTTGTTGCATACATCATGCAACACTCATTTGTAGTTTTAACTAATCTGATAATACATATTTGCATCAAAATTGACTTGCAACAAAATACACATAGGGATTAGCATCTAATTTGATATGCATATGACAAAAAATAATAAAACTCAATGAAAACGTATTTTAAAAAATGTAAGGGTTGAACTCAATAATTATCTAATTCACTGAGAGAAGCATGGTTCATTATGAAGCTCAATCTTGAATATATTGTAATGCCCATGCCATTCATCACCTTTGTAATGTCAATGTCAACACATGTTGAACCAATATAATAATTTTATACATAATTGAAAATAAAGTAACAAGAATAATGATGATAGAAAGAATCACTAAGAATAATGATGATAGAAGGAATCACTAGCTAGAGGAATTTGTTTGGTACATTTCTTGGTTGTTTTTTAACAACCCACATTATCAAGGTGTGTGTGTGTGTGTGTGTAACCACAGCGGTGTAAATGCATCTTAACTTGGGAACTTTCAAGCACAGGGAGATTTGTATCTCAATTTTTGTTTTGATCCCTCTTGGTTCTTACAATATTCAAAGTTAAGGATCTACAATGGTGATTTCAAATTTGCATTACTAGCTTGAGATTCTCTTGGGCTTTAATAATACTATATTCTCTTTTGACTTGAAAACCATGAGAAGGAAAAATATCATATGGTGTCTCCTCTTCCCCTCACGTCGCTCTTAATTCCCCATACCATATTTAATTATAATACATTGCACATACCTGTACTTTTGGAAAGAAGAAAAATTAAAATAAGAATGCCATATGTAACATAAACTATCATCAAATGTACTCATACATCTCATCAATTCAATCATCCTAATGTCTACTACAATCTATTTTCCTAGTTGCTTTTCAAAACATTATCTTCTTGATGTTTCTATTCATAGTTACACAAACATGCCTCCATCCATGTTGACTAGAACCCGCATCTAGAAGAAAATCAAACCAATTATAACTCAACAAGTTCATATTAGATCAATATAAAAAATACAATCTATTATGGATAAAACATCCAGTTTATAGTTCATTATACATATTATTATCATCATTAGTACTTGTAATAGTTTGCATAGTAAGGTTAAGAATGCATTTATCACCTCTAACAACCTTAGCAACAAATGCAACATCTATATAAGAAAGAATATATTTGTAACAAATTTAAACATTCTATATTGAGAGTTAGATTTAATCCCACCATCTGATACATATGTGCACTCATTTTACCTGCTTGTTACTAATCTTTATTGACCACATATGATCGATGCTCTCCTGATCATGCATAGTATCTTGATGTGTTGATTCTGCTTTCCCCCTCAAGGGAAAATGCCTAGGAAATTTTTGTAGGAAATCTTCCTATGCACTCTATACCATTGAGTCGATTCTTTGGTTAAGGGGGGTACCATCTTTTATCTATATATATCATAGTAGCTTCAACAAAATAAGAGAAATGTGATTTGTGATTTTGTTTTTAGTGAATGAAGAGAGGCCATTGAAAGTTGCAAAGGGACATGATTAGCTAGATTATTTCAATGAGGCATATTATTCATGATCTCATCATTAGAAGACAATAAAAAATCAATATAAATATGAGTTTAAGAGGAGTTCAAAGCTACTTTTTTAACATCCATTTTAATAAGCAAAAATAAATGGGCATGCACATAGACATAAATCCATTGGCCCATTCAACAAGAAGACAATATATTAATTTGACAAGTAGCAACAATAACTTGTTGAATTTTTTATTAATTTGTTAGTGTAAAAATGCCTCAATCCTAACAACAAAATAATAAACCCCATAGTTCATTTCAATAATAATCACAACAACAACAATAATAATAATAAAAGAAAAAAAACCAACTCTAAGTGGGCCTAGGTAGCCTCTAACCTAGGCTTTTCTTGCTATCTTTTGCATGGTTTGGAATTCTAATCAAGATATTAATGGCATGGATATTAGGCAAGTTCCATCATGTCAAGCACATCAATGCAAAGAATTGACACATGAATTTGAGCAACTACACATAGCGCAATTACAAGATTTAATCATGACAATTGACCCATTACACGGTGAGGTTCATAACATCATGAATTGGGTTAAAGTGGAGACCAAAAATCTTAATATCAAACAAAAAGTTCAAGGTGCTAATACACCTGAAACCCTCCAATCACCTAGCAAGTCATTACATGCAAAAAAATTGGACCTTAAGAATATGAAAAATGAGATCCAATCCCAATAGGAAACCTGTAAACAAGAAATTGAGACTCGAATCTAATCTTAGACACAAATCATCTAGGGGAGAGACAAGCCCCACCCACCGCCCCCCCTACTAATTGTGGTTGACGAGGGAAAACCAAGATTAACGAGAAGTACATGAGAAGGGCTCAAGCATTAGAAGTAGACTCGTTATAGGGTGAGGTTCACAACATCATGAATTGGGTTTAAGAAGTGGAGAAAGAGAATCTTAATATCAAACAAAAGGTTCAAGATGCCAAAGCGCATGAAACCCTCCAATAACCTAGTAACTCATTACATGCAGAAATTTTGGACCTCAAGAACAAGTAAAATGAGATCCACTCCTATTAAAAAACCTTCAAACAAAACACTGAGGCTCAAATCAAATCTTGTACACAAATCATTTAGTGGAGAGATAAACCCCATCCCCCACCTCCCCAACTCATTATGGTTGAGGAGGTGATGCAAACCAAGCTTAACTAAAAATAGATCTAGATGAGAAGAGTCATTCCTTTGGGAGACTTTGGACCTTCCTAATATCAATGTAGAAAGAGCTTGGTTCGGTTTGAAGTCTACTCCTTTTCTTTGATTGAAGGCCTCGAGGAACCCTATGCAAACCCTTTTGGTGAACCAACCGTGCTTCTCCCTCCACTACAAAATTTGTTTTTAAGAGGATCTCACAAGATCCTAGATCGTCAAGCTCAAGCACTCCAAAGAACAAGTAGCGACCGCACAACAGGTAGGGTAATGGGTAGTGATGAGAGTTCTAATAGTGATCATTCAAGATTCCCCTCTTTCGAGATGGACCCACCCTTGGTTCCCCAAATGATGGATCAATGGGGGAGTTGCGGATTTTAAGGGTTACAATAGATGTTGGAATTACCTCTATGCATTTTGGTATTTCCTAAGAGCGGTTTACGATGCCCTGAGGCCATCGAATATTCTCTTCATGATTGAAACCCAAGCGAGCCCCATCATGACTACCCCAGAATATATGGGGTATTAATACTTTTCATCTTGTAAATAGGAGACCCATAGGGCGAGAGGTGTTTGATGATCAAGATATGTGGCTTGTTTATATCCCAAGTCCTTACCAATATTCCTTCCTCAATATTTTCTACATTTAAGGATCAGCTTATTTCTTTCAATTCTGAATCTTATCAAAAGCTTTACTTGGCTTTACCAGATTTGGATCTTCTATTTCCAGAATCTGAAGCCTTTGTGCCAACGTGCTTAAATTGTCTGGTTTTTTCAAATAGAATATACTAATTCCTGGACCCAGACATCTGAACTTTATCACTTTATGCATTTATCTAGTCATAGCATCAGGTAAATGATTAGTATGGCCTGGTATCCATTCAACATCAGCTTCATATTGTTCAGACCATATCTGCCATGTCGACAATCTTCATCTTGCCAACTATCTATGGATTTTAGTTAAGAAATATTTGAGATTCTGGCTGTCTTTCTAACAAGGAATTTAAGAGGGGCAAAGTACATTTCAAATTCTGAATACCATTTAAAATTGCAAGCAGTTACTTTTCTGCAGTAAAATAACCCTTTTGAGCTGAGGTAAACTCACCTGATTTGTATCCACATAATTCCTCCTCTTCTCCCATTTTTTCAAAGAGCACTGCAACCCAAAAGTCATCTGAGGCATCTATTTGAAGTATAAGTTGACCATCACCAAGAGGTTTCAAAGCCGGCCGGCTTTGGAGCTACATGAGACCATCCACCAGACAAGTGATCTCTTATTGGAGCTATCAACTAGGCTAAGCGAGGAATATATTTATGTACATGTTTTACAAACCCCAAAAGCTTTTGGACCTATTTGGGGTATTCCAATTCATCAGGAAATTTGGCAATATCAACAACAATATGTTGCATCTGTATTCTGCCATTAACAATATGAATACCAAGATATTCAATAGATTCTTTGAACATCTCAATTTTACCATATGACAGAACAATTCCATGATGGTCACATTCCATATCAAAGACTTCCAAGTGTTGTATATATTCTGGAATGTTAGTAATGTGTACCAAAATATAAACGTTAATAAAATCATACTTTCCAAATATAGCATCCATCCTTTTCTAAAAATATGCAGGAGCATTCCTATACCAAATGGAGCTACTTTCCATTCAAACAAACCTTTTGGACAGACAAGGATTGTTTTATGTAGATCTTTTGCTTTAACTCTTATCTGGTAGTATCCACTTCTCATATCAAAATTTGAAAATATCATGTTGTTCTGGATCTTTTGTTATATCACTTCAGACCTTGGCAATGGGTTCTGGAAACCTTGAGTAATTGCATTTTGAGGTCCATAATTAGCCACCATGAATAAAGTCAAGTCACTAAGATGATTGACTGTCTATTGAGAATCCCTAAAACGCATCAATCCACAAGTGTAACAATGGGAACCTCATCCACCTAGACATATCCGAAAGAGGCAATTTTGGCTAAGATTGAAGCATTCAAACTCTTGGTTAGCCACATTGAAACTAGGCAAACGATCTTGATCTCCACAAGATGGATTCATCAAACCACTAGACTCCATCCCCCTGCTGGAACTCCAGTCCCTAGATCCAAGGGAAAAAGTACTCGTTCCATCAAGACAAGATTTGATTGGAAAGTTTGCAAGCCTCTAGCCTAGCCCAAGGACTACAAAAGCACGGATAGCATAGCATTGGTTGCCTAAGATGAAAAGTCAGGTAACTCTGTTTGCATGTGGCCAAGAATATTTTGCATTTTTATTCTGAAATAGGAAAGATATAAACCTGATTTTTCTCTCGGCTTTACTTCATGGGATGTTGAGGAATTTCTTAATTCGTAAGTCCCTTGACTTCAATCCAAAAAGGTAGCTCCTTGCAACCTCTATATGGATAAGGTTGCCCCATCTCCCATTAATATCCTAGGATGAAAGCACATTCAAAGCTCTTAGAAACACATTAAGTCATTGCATTAATTAAATTGAAAAATAAAAGAAATCTATATTCACATGCTAAAATATATGAAGTGGATTTGCCGAAGGGCCTCCAGGAGACACTTAAATAACTATATAGATGGATGGAGCCATCAACAAGAATTAGAGTGGGCAGCTTCCTTTCAAATGCAACTTTTGTCATGAATATAAGCATTTTACTAAAAAAATCCTTTAAAAACTTGATAATCAAACTCTTTATCAAACAAAATATGAATGCTTCCAATCAAGCAAAGCAAAACCCATTTATGTTAATGAACCACTAACATAAAAAACCTGCATCTTAAAGTGTCACAGCAACCAAAAGTAGTCCAAGGAGGTCCAACCAAAGCGAACATCAAAAATTTTGAGGCACTTGAAAACTTTGAAGATATGGAAAAGGAAAGTGAGGCAATGACGAGGCAACCAAGACGAGATTATCAAGGAGCTGAAATTGAAAGCCCCCAAGTATTTGAGCGACCAAAGATAAATCAAGAATAACAATCCAAAGCAAACAACTTTTGAGGTAGTTGAAAATCTTGAAGATACGGAAATGGAAAGTGAGTTGACAACGTGGCAGCCAAAATTAGAAGATCCTAAGGCTGAAATTGAACCCTGAAGATCATGAGAAGGTTCTAAAAGAAATTGAATCCCTACAACATCCACCAATGTCTGAAGAAAAGAGCAAGAATCCAATTCCAAAGGCTATTTCGAAAAGGGGGTAAAGGCCACAAGCACACCTAAAATTAATCTGTCAAAGCAACAAAGACTCCCAAGCACACCTAAAATTTATCTGTCAAGCAACAAAGACTCCCAAACGAATAAGCTCCGCCCTACTCTATATCAATGCATCAAGATCGTAGGTTCCTCATACCTCGCCACCTCTCACAAGAGTTGGAAGACCAAACAAGATCATCAAAAGATGGAATCAAAACAGAGCAAACCACAAGGTACTCGAGGTTTGCTTGCTATTTCTTATTTCGATTTTCTGATGTATCCGCAGTTGCTCTCTGCATGAAATATTTTGTCAAGCAGTTATGTTGTTTTAATTTGTAGGGAAGTATATTGTTAGGCCCACGACAACAAAAACAGAATTCGAGAATAGGGATTCTCTAGAAGCTAGACTATATATGTAATTGATATCAAGCTAATTTCGTATTACACTATTGCATGGTTTGATTGTAGTTTTGTGTAATCCCTTAAAATTTCGTATTACACTATTGCATGGTTTGATTGTAGTTTTGTGTAATCCCTTAAAATTTCGTATTACACTATTGCATGGTTTGATTGTAGATTTCTCCAATATAAAAGCTAATTGATATTGTTAAAATAAGAAGTTCCACATGTCTAATACTTTCAGCCTCTCATTTCCTTGGGAAGGAGCTTTCACAACAAGAAGAAATAATAATAAACATATACACATGTTTGTTAGTGTTTTTATTTACGACGAAGATGAAAGCTTATTTTGGTTTTGGATAATTATTTCACCTATACTTTCAAAGTCACGTGCTTATTTTAATTTTACATAATTATGTGCAGAACTAAAATAACCTAACCTACAAGTAAAGGTGAAAATAATTATGCAAATCTAAAGTAAACTCCATCTTTCTCAAAATCAAAACATAACAAAGAAGCATTTGCCTTCTTCCTATTTCTCTTTGGTGTGTAGATAAACTTTCACCAAAAAGGAATGGGTGAAAGCATTATCTTGTTTTAACATTACCCTTTTGAATTTATAGTAAAAAGTATTAATAACAAAGAGGCCTGTGCTAGGTTTACGAAGACCTTTCTGTAAAACCACAAGTGAAAAAAGAAATTATCTTAATTAGTATCTATTTTATTTGTTTTCTTCTCAATTATCTTTAGCCTAATAACAAACAAAATACCAACTAACAACAATTATAAAATATTATAATGACAGCCCTTGTCCTTTCTCTTCCTTATTTTCTTGTTTTTGCCCATAAATCAAGTGTCCACTCCACTTCCAATTAGACTTGTCATCCCAGCCTTCTTGTTTTTGCCCATAAATCAAGTGTCCACTCCACTTCCAATTAGACTTGTCATCCCAGCTTTCTTGTTTTTGCCCATAAATCAAGTGTCCACTCCACTTCCAATTAGACTTGTCATCCCAGCTAAGCCTACCTTGTTTAATAAAAAGAGATTTCAAGGTCGTTTTAAGTTTTTTTTTAATAAAGAGATTAAAATTGGTCAAACTCCCAAAGTTGAAACAATCTTCCTACCTCTTTCCCCCGAGTGAAGTTAAATACGAAACCTAAACACACCTACGAATTTTCCAATCAACATTGTTTTTTCATATTGCAAGGCTTTTGTTTTGGGGAAATGATAAACCCTTTAACCTTTTCTCGAGAAATAAAAGGCCCTTTCATAAAAAGGTCATTTAAAAACGAAATTTGATATAGCCTTTTTAAGCATGGGAAAACAGTGCCTTCAAAACAAAATTCAATTTGATGTAGCCTTATATGCTCAAACAGCAAGGAACCAACCATGTTAACTTTCTTAATGATCAAAATCAAATTTTCAATAAAGCATGGTCAAGGCTACATCAAAATCAATAAAAAGCAAGGCAAAAACAATGGTGTGACTTGGAAGCTAAGGAAGCAAACGTTTACCAAACCCATAGATGAAAGAGCTTGCTTGCCTTGGGTTTAATAATTAACTTTTATAATTTAGTCTTTAAAATAATTAATTTTAAAAATAAATAATTAACTTTTATAATTTAATTTAAAAATTAAAAAATAAATTGTAAAATTTAATCTAATATTATAAAATAATATAATACTTTGAAAGAACTCAACAAGATAAAACTTAATCCGCAAACTGTTCAATGCAAAAATATTAAATTAACCATAATTTACTCTCCAAAATACGAGATTGTGGTTCTCTCCCTTAAATTAACCATTAAACATACACTCAATAACTCGTTTAAAGAAAATATAATTTATCCTTTATACAGAGCTTGTTTCTCATTCCTCACGTTAACCATTGAAAATAAACAAGATACGACTAAGAGCATAACATGATTAAAAAGCTTCGGGTTTTAAAATTATAGTGATTATTCTACTCTTTCTTTTTAATTATTACCTAAATATAAAGATATAATTAATAAAAATAAAATCATTATCAAAACAGTGCTTCTAACTATTTGGGACAATGGCCAATTTTAAAAGAAATACAACTCAAGTGCCAAAAATCCGCAGAAAGGGGTTAAAACAGAGACATTTTAAGTGCCTTATATGCTCAAACAGCAAGGAAGCAACCATGGTCAGAAAGAGAAAACTAACTCTACCTCGATCATTTCAATGCTGAAACTAATTTTAACTGTAGCTCGATCATTTCAATGATGAATTAGAAACTTAATACCATCATGAGAATTCTAATTCACTGTATTGATACATAAAAATTCAAGTCCTAATTATGCAAATGGAAATGTTAAATGCTATGATATTGGAATAAGCGTCTTCATATTGCAATAAGGATTTGCACAGTTGGACATATTCTCCTGAGTTTTTGGTTCAACGGTGTAAGATTTTGGTAAAAATGGCTTAAACGCTATAATATTTTAATACATGCTTAGAAACTACATGATCCGCTGCCATCCGTAGAAAGGCAGATCAAGACAACCCAGAGATATCCGCGCATGATAAATTCAAAAATATTTATATGCCACCATTTATAATATTAAAATAGAAAGCAAACCAAAACAATACTGAAGAGGACCAAATCAAAAAAGTAAGAACTAACAAAATTTTCGGAGAAAGTCCTAACGCTAAAGATTAATCCCGTAAGAGAGACTTGTCAAAAGCATTTATGCTTCAATATAAAACTGTCAATTAGAGGCTTCACCAAAAAGAAATGAGTAATCATATTTCAAAACTTGCAAAAACAAATATAGAACATTTCAAGCTTTAACTCTGAAAAATAAAAATAACTCTAGAAAATGATATCAATGTGCATGGATCAATCTTAGTGGGGTAATCAAATTCCTCTGACGATCATAAAAAGAACCGGCTATCTCAATACAACTGCTTCGTGCAACAGCTAGGCCCCCACAAGTTCTGCTTCAGCTTCAGTTGGAGCCTCCTCCGTGGGCCTATCTACCTTAACTCCCACATCCTCGGAATAATCTCCATGTACCTAAAAAGCACAAAAAAATTGATAAGTTCCAAATGGCATCACAGTTAAATCAATGGCTTCCTGATAGGAAGTAAATGTTGCAAAAAGAAAAAGTCAAATACCTCCATAAGTTTCCCCAAATCAAACTTCGGAGCCTTTAAAATTTTAACTTTGCGGATGAATACATTCTGTAGAGGATAAATGCTTGAAGTGGCCTTCTCGATTTCCTTTCCAATGACCTCAGGAATAAATTTTGCCACGAGCTCTTTCAAATCACAAGATGAAGCTTCACGAATCATAATTTCGGTCATCTTTTTCCGGATCTGAACAAAGGCAATGGACAACACAGCAATGAACAACAATCGCTAGTAAATATAGGAGATGTATCCAATTAATATGAGGTTCTTTTACCTGTCTTATTTGACTCGATTGAGCATAGCAAGTTCGCTTGACCTGATTAGGCCGCCTCTTTGTGAATCCAATACAAAACATCCGCAACGTGTAGCTATCAGTTGTCTTTACATCAACATGGGCCTCGATCAAAGTCTGCCATTTGCGGACTAAAGACCTAAGCTTGTCTGTGGTGAAATCCATACCCTGTTGAAACACAAAGGAAGCTTGAAATACAGATAGAAATAAAATTGTCAATTGACACAGCAAGCATTTATAAAGAGAAAGTGATACTTACCCAGAAATTAGTAAGGACGTTCCTTCCCTGAACATCCTCTGCACGAAGCTTAATCTTCCTGAAAGCCTGATCCTCATCATTCTGAAGATCAGCTAGAGACAACTCAAATACACGGTGCTTGAGGCCCTCAGAAGCTATCTGCATCGCACAATGACATAAATTAGCAAGCCAACAATAATCCAAACGATATAGATGCATCGATAAATTTAATCAGAGTCTATATCTGAGAGCATATAATTTACTGTGGACTTCTAGACTGTTATGGTCTGAGCAGACAATATATTAGAGTGACAATCAGTAACTCAAGACGGGAAGGGCGGTAAAGCAGCAAATAAATTAGAATGAATGAACAAGGATTAAAACATAGGTCTGAGTAGATGTCAATATGATATATATAGTCCAGAGGTGGCAGGAGCGGGACCTCAAGAATGGAAGTTCTCCTGGGGATTGGGATTTGCCCTAAACAATCAAGCAGAAGCTCTGGAATTATGGAAGGGGGTCGAGCTCGCTCTCTGGAAAAAGCTGTCAAAATCTCACCATCCTAGGAGACTCAGAAATGATTATCCAATGCATGATGTCTAAATCTCCTCCAAAGGATCCAGAGACTCGGAAATGATTATCCAATGCATGATGTCTAAAACTCCTCCAAAGGATCCATACCTAAACCGGTTGATCACAAGAATTCTTAGCAGCTGTGAGAAGTTCATCAAAATGGAAATCTTTCATGTCTTGAGGAACCACAACAAGGTGGCAGACTCAGACTCGCAAGCCAACCTTGCTTGCTCCTTAACACAAGGGTTATGTAAAATTGGGGGGCCTTCATCCCGACCCACATCCACTAATGATTATATAGACCTCGTCGAAGTACAAATGAGGCAGGTGGACAAAACGGAGATGTTAACCGACTTTAGCACAAGGGTTATGTAAAATTGGGGGGCCTTCATCCCGACCCACATCCACTAATGATTATATAGACCTCGTTGAAGTACAAATGAGGCAGGTGGACAAGACAGAGATGTTAACCGACTCTACCTCTATAATGCAAGGTGGCAGCAGCAAATTGTACGTCCTCATGAAGGCCCAAAGGCATTAAGAGTAAATGCACTGCAGAGAGTTATGAACCCGTCTTCTCATCCCCCGACTGAAGCGTGTGGGAGTTTTCATGAAATGCCATCAAGAGAGGGTGGTGAATTGGTCATTCTTTCAGCTCCAATTCAGGGTGCAAGGAACAGGGGAAAGAGCCGTCTGATAATTTGTGTTCATTCTGAAACCAGATTGGAGCATCAGAGGAGGCATACCGGGGCTGAAGAGTCGAAACAGAGCTGGAGATAAGACAGACTAACAGGTGTCATTGGCACAGCATGAAAGAAGACCAACGAAACTGGAGGAAAAGGTGGGGTTTTTATCTGTAACCTGGACCGGTGGCAGCACAGTGTAGAACAGAGATCAGAGGATGAGGTCAAGAGGGCAATTCAGCGGTTCAAAGACACAAGAGACAAGTTGGAAAGGGCCAATTCAAAAATAGCAATGTTGGAGATCGAAATCACATGCTTGCGTGGCCAGGGACGAGAGCAGGGAGGATTGATCAAGGCTCTGCAGGAGGATGTCCACAAATAGAAGAGAGAGGTCCCCCGTGTTCGTCGAGTGGAGCATCGTGCCTCCTCCTCCATTGGTTCTCCAAAAACCTTCCAGGGGCCGGAGAGCAGGGAGGATTGATCAAGGCTCTGCAGGAGGATGTCCACAAATAGAAGAGAGAGGTCCCCCGTGTTCGTCGAGTGGAGCATCGTGCCTCCTCCTCCATTGGTTCTCCAAAAACCTTCCAGGGGCCGGAGAGGGACAAACCATCTGTGAACAGGAATGTTATTCAGCAATGGCACTCTCAGGCTAGTACCACCCAGTCAGCAGCACTGCACCAACCACCACAACCTCAGCTCACCGTGCCTCCGGGTTACTCCAACTACCATGTCTTATATTAGTTGTCACAAATGTAAATTTTGGTGTAACAGTTTTGCAAGGCTATAAACTAGTAAGCTAGCTGATGAGGAAAACTCCAATAAAACTAGATGGATAAATTCCAGAGATATGGGGAGTTTTGAGTCATGGCAGACTGAAATATTGCCTCTCTGTTTTGTACTCTATCTGGCTGTACGGTTAGGCCACAGCCTCCTTTTAATATAAATTTTCTTAGTTTCAATTAAAAAATAGATATAATATATATAATCCAAATAATTCAAGCATTTCTGCTAGTGACCGTTAGCTACATAAGTAGCCCACCTTTTTTGTATTAAGCGATGTCTATTCTGTAATATTAATGAAAGGATGCTTTAATGACAAATAATTCAAGCATAATCATGTGTAACATGCTTGAGAAGTGTCAGAAGATGGCCGGAGAAGTGCCATGAGATGCCATTAAAATATCAGTAGAATTAGTTAAATCGGCCCTCTATACCCTGAGCATATATTGTAAATCAACAAAATTATTGTTATCTAAATTTGCAGTGTGTCTCCAACTTACTATCTCCTGAAGTTAGGTTAATGTCATTGTGTGTCTATTAGCTATACAAAAATATTACAGTACAATCTAGCAACTAATTGATGACTAATTTCACTAACGGGAAGTCTATGCATCCCCAAGTATCTGAATCTGGAAATTAGTCCCATGCAGCACGGGAACCGCTCCCGGCTTTTAGGAAACTTGTTCCCGAAGTTCCGACGTTCCAGGGAACTTGGGAACTTATAGAAAACTTTCCAAATCCAGCGGGAACCGTTCCAGATGGTTGGGAAATTTTACCCTCTAAAATCAGCAACTTGGAGACTTTTTTTTGCGTGTTTCCTTCACCAAGAGCTTCCACGCATTCATGATCACCACTTGGGTGTTAACAATATTCGTATTTCCTCACAACCATACATATACATTCAGAACTATACATATACATGGTTGACTCATAATTTTTTCTCTAGAAAACTAATTTGCGGTAAAAGTCTATTTTGTGCTACCTTGTCAAGTTGGTGCACAGATCTCTGTCTACCGCATATGCTAGAGTATTCACGTGTCCCTACGCTGAATTACATTGCAGTTACCACTAATCAATAATAAATGTAAATCTATTTTGACTTCTTATATATTAAATAAAAGAAAGTAAAATTATACATTTCACTATTTACTTTATGAATAAAAAACTTTTAACTAATTGGAAATAGTTTTAAATCTTACTTTAAAACTAAATTCATATATTACATTTAAATAAAAATTATTTGATTATTTATACACCTTTGCAAATACCCTTACTATTTACTTTATGAATAAAAAACTTTTAACTAATTGGAAATAGTTTTAAATCTTAATTTAAAACTAAATTCATATATTACACTTGAATAAAAATTATTTGATTATTTATACACCTTTGCAAATACCCTAGCAAAGAATGTCTTGTAAACATATAATATTCTAATACATTTTAATCATAGTTGACACAAAACTGAAAACTTACTCTATACATATAGCCACAAATATAGGGACTACAACTTCTAAAAGTTTCCAATTAAGAAGAGTCTACCTTATATAATCATTGATGTGGATGGTAATCTTGATTTTATTGCCATTTCCATCTGCTAAGAGGTTCTAGTTACAACTAGTAATATAAGGAATAAGCTAAGTCATCTGGTTTGTGTTAATGTTTCTTTTCTTCTCTATGTTTCTTCTCTTCTCATGTTTTTTTAATTATTTTATTTTTATTTTTTTTATATTTTTTGATATATATTATTGTCGTTCCCAACCTGCCAACCTGCCGTTTCCTACAAATTTGGGGGAAACTTCTACACATAGGAAATTACAGAACTATCTAGCAACTAATTGATAACTAATTTCACTAACTGGAAGTCTATGCATCCCCAAGTATCTAAATCTGGAAATGAGAAACTGCAGAGAGCTGGCTCCTAGCCATAGAAAGAGCAAGGGTCTAAAGTATCTGAACCTTTGGGGTATTCTATGTAGGAAACTATTTGGGTTATTCTTCATATGAAATCGACAAATGGGAATGAGGTTCCACAAGGGCTATGCTAGGGTTTTGCAGTCCTAAGGGGTTGCAGGCACAGCCCTTTCACTATCACACACGGATCTCTGAAAACGATAAGGGGCGTTTGTGGATCCTGAATCCTGGATGCGGAGTAAACCCATGGAGTACTACACGGTAGATGAGGTGGATTATTCGACAGATCCACTTGAGGGACTGAGTATTTTTCATTATTTTGCAGCATCTCGATCGCCAGTTTTTGACATCCTCTCAAAGCCACTTGGGTCAGAAATGACGAAGGCGGTGATAACTGGGGATGATCGGTTACACGAGCAGATGGGGTCAAAAGGTTTGGTTAGTTGGTCGCTCGCTGAGGAGGGAGCGCCTTCACATGCATCGCTTTCGGTTAGACCTCTGGCACCGATTTTAGGAGGAACCCCATTTACCCTTTTCAAACCTCAACAACAAACTTGCCAAGGGTTCCCGTTAAGAGTGGACTCAACAATTACTCATGTGGGTTATCATGAAGAGAGATGGGATGATTCGAACCTATGCTTTGAGTCGGATCTTCTGAAATTTGGATGGTCGTTCTCGGAGGCTCTAGGACAAACCTCATTGCCCAAAGAAAACTTGGAGGATTTTACTGCACAAAGTCCGGAGGGTTTCATTGCCTCTTTCCTGAGACCTTCGGACCAGCAGGGTATTAACTTTTCTCATAATGTGGATTCAAGGACTGCCACTTTAGGTTCCAATATTAATCAGTGCTCCCCTGAGGGACCTTCTCAAAGGCGGAAGAAGCGTAAGTGTTTAAAAATCACGAAAGAACCACTAAATTTGATTTGTGGACAAAACGAATATGTAGCGCAATCCCTGGAAATGGCAAAAACGACGGTAGTGGGGAGAGCCAAAGGGAAATACCTTAGCCTTGAGGGGTTGGAGAACTGGGTAGTTACAAATTGGACAGAATTTTTGAATTATAAACCTAAGATTATGGTACTTTCACGTGGATGGTTTGTTTTTAAGCTCAAAAGCAAGGAGAACGTTGGTCGAATCTTCCAGAAACACTGGATTTTAGGAAACACACCCATACTCTTCAAAAGTTGGACCCCTATGTTTGATGCAGATACAGAGAAAATTGATGTGATTCCAGTGTGAGTAAGGTTGCTAGGACTACCTTGGAAGTTTTGGAACAGGGATTCTTTCAGGGATATCGAGAATGATTTAGGAGCTTTCATTGATGTTGATATGACTTTCACTCAGACCAAACGAATGACTATTTCCAGAATACTGGTTTCCTTAAACATCAGATCGAGGCTCAGAGAGGTGTTAAATTTTATTTGGGGACAGGAAAGTCGCAGGCAAAGATTAGATTACAAAGGTGTGCCATTCAGATGCCACAAATGCCATAATTATGGACATATGGCTAAACAATGTCATCAAAGATTTAGTGGGGCACTGGATAGACCAAGGAAGAGGATGGTAGGAAGAAGTGGCTTGGAAGCGAAGGAGGGACATCAAAAAGCAGGTAGAGTGAATGAAACACAGATGGAGGAATAACATGAGTTGGTCTCAGAAGACAACGCTTTGGAACCGAACACAACTCAACACCAACAAAAAGAGGCTCTCACAGAAGAAAGACTTGTGGTGGATCAAGCACATCATACAACCGAAATAGTAGCACAACTTTCTCCGGGTGAGAAAGAAGCTCCCTTTTTTCCTATCTATTCTCTAGAAGCTTCTTTAATTTCTTTAACAATTGAGAACAAGGATCTTTCTGCTTCTATAATTCCTAATTCCTTTGGTCCACCCCCTTTCAATACTCTGGATCAAAACAAGCTTTTGTTGGACCCCGTCCAAACCTGTCCTAAACCTGCCTCCTCACTATCCTCGGGGTCTTCACCTGGAAGAACTTCCTCCTCCACCTTGAAAAATTGTCCCATTCGCTTCCATCTGAGATCAAGGGACATCACAGACCTCTCGGATTTAAGTGCACAAAGTCATGGACTTGGCAAAAACCCTCAGTTGGTTACAAAAGTGAAAGGAAGGGGTTGTCCTCCCCATCTCTCCTCAACACAACATCAAGCTTTACAAGACCCAGCTAATGGAAAACAGAAGTCTATTGTAGGGGTGCTTAGAGCAACGAGAGCCTTGGGAGGGGGTTACCCAATGAAAATTTTGTCTCTCAACAGTAGGGGTTTGGCAAGTAGACCTAAAAAACTCGCCTTAAAAAGGTTGTTTAATTTGCATCAACCGGATATTTTTATGCTTCAAGAAACCCTGGGGACAAAGGAAGGTTACAGCTTTTTTGAAATCAAACTTCAAAATTTATGATTTCTTTGCTATAAATGCGAGGGTGCACTCAGGAGGACTTGCTTTGGGTTGGAACTCAACTATTGTAAAGGTTAAGAACTCTTGGGGGTTTGATTATGGGTTAGGGATTGAAGTTTTTCACGTTGTTTGAAATGAAAATTTCACAATTCTAAATGTCTATGGTCAATATAATGAGAGGGTCTCCTTCTGGAACTTGTTGAGACAAAAGTATTTCCTTAATTCTGAGAACTTAATCCTGGGTGGAGATCTAAACTTCACTCTTGGAAACCATGAAACGTGAGGACACCATGCCAGAGGTGATCCTCTTGCAGATTACTTTGAACTCTTGTTAAGAGACCCTCACCTCGTTGATAAGATTCAAACAATGGGTGGACTCAGGAGGAGAATCTGATCATTTGCCAATCTGCTTTGAAATTCTGGGGGATTCCAAAAAACCACCCAACCCATTCAAACTATGCACTGCATGGTTGAAGGAAGAAGAGGTTAAAAGTATTATTAAAGAAAACTGGATTCCTTTCCAGACTAAAGATGGAAATTTTGTTGAACCTCACTTTGTCAAGAACCTTACTATGGTAAAAAAGAAAATCAAGGAATGGGCCTTTAAAAAAAAAGAGAGCGATGAAAGCGATTTAAAACTTATAGAATTGGAACTCTCTCAGTTACAGGACTCAGCCGAAGCGGGTTTCCTCACTCAGGAAACAAAAGCACAGTTGGGAAATCTAGATAATAGAAGCAGAAAACTTTTATTGGAGCAAGAGGAAGTCTGGCGTATAAAAAGCAGAGCAATATGGTTGGAATGTGGCGACGAAAACACGAAATTCTTTCATGCTTTTGCAAAAGGAAGGAAATCCCAAAATACCATTTGGGAATTGAAAATGAAAACAATGAGGCTTCTACCTCTTTTGATGGGCTTGTCAATCTGGGAATTTCTCACTTTAAATCCCTTTTTAAGGAAAACAATAGAGCCAACATAGCTGAAGTTATTTGACTTTCACAATTCTTCCCAAGTCTTATAACCCCTAAAGACAATCAGGAGCTCATGGAAGAAATCTCAGAAGAAGAGCTCAAAGAAACTCTTCACAATTTTCAAAAGGAGACAAGAGTCCTAGCGCGGATGGTTGGACTATAGAATCCTTTTTGGCTCACTATGATGTGATTGGAGCAGATCTTCTTCATCTGGTGGAGGAATCGAGGAGGGGAGGAATAATGCACCCTCCCATAAATGCTACTTTCATAGCCCTGATTCCAAAATCAAATCATCATGTTACTTTGGATGACTACCGACCGATCTCTTTATGCAACATCACTTATAAGGTAGTGGCAAAGATCATTGCGAGGAGGTTAAAAAAGGTTCTTTCAAAGGTCATCTCTCAGTAGCAGTTTGGTTTTTTGGAAAGAAGACAGATACATGAGGCCATTGGTGTTGCACAAGAGGGCCTTCATTCACAAAAAAACAAAAGTAATTAAAGGTGCAGTACTCAAAATTGATCTATCAAAAGCTTTTGATAGAGTTAGTTGGTTGTATTTAAGAATGTTAATGACACATTTGGGCTTTGATTATGCTTTCATCAAATGGATAATGAGTTCTATTACATCAGCCTCCTTTGCAATCTTAATCAATGGGGCAGCCACTTCTTTTTTTGGAGCTGAAAGAGGTCTCTGTCAGGGATGTCCCCTTTCCCCTCTCCTTTTCTTACTAATAGCGAAAGGTCTAAGTAGAGCCATTTTGGATGCTTAAAAAAAGGTACTTTTAATGGAATTGGCATCACTAACACTCTAAAGATCACTCATATATTATTTGTGGATGACATCCTTATATTTGTGATGGTTCGATGAGTGAAGCAAAAAGCTTGACAACATTCTGAAACTCTTTGAGCATGCGACTGGGATGGTTATAAATGCTCACAAGTCAACTCTCACCTTTTTTCTTTTAGCAATTGATGTAGCTCAAAGGTACGCGACTCTCTTCCCTTTTGAAACCAAAAATATTGATGATGGTCTCAAGTATTTAGGGTTCCAGTTAAAACCAAATGGATATAAAAAGAATGACTAGGGGCGGCTACTTGCAAAGTTGGAAAAGAGATTAAAGGTTTGGATCCATCGCTGGTTATCCAGAGCAGGCAAATTGGTACTCATAAAATCGGTTTTGGAAGCAATATCGATTTACTGGATGTCTTTGGCATGGATTCCAAAAGGAATTTTGGACAAAGCAAGGAAATTATGCTTCCGGTTCTTATGGTCGGGAAACTCATAGTCTTCAATCTCCCCATGGGTCAATTGGGAAAGACTCGCTCAACCAAAATCTCTATGAGGCTAGGGCTTAAACATATACATCTTTTTTGCAAAATCACTAGCGGTAAAAACGAGATGGAGAATTGTATCCATAGAAAATATATGGACCGAGGTGGTAAAACAAAAATACATTGCCCCAGACCGAGTTGGTAAAACAAAAATACATTACCCCAGATTCAATTTTAAAGTGGGTAAGGAATCCATCCAAGAACAGAGTGGGGATCTCTGTTATTTGGAAAGTTGTCCTATCGTCACTCTCGCTTATTGAAAGAGGCTTAGTTTGGAAAGTTGGTAATGGCTCACAAGTTCATATCGGATCAAATCCCTAGCAGGGGTGCCAAAATCGACATATCCTTCCTCCACCGCTTTTCTATTCCGCTTTTCTATTGTTTCTTCATACTCAGGGTTTTTTTCACTTAAATCAAATTGCGGACCAAAATCAAGGGCATTCCAGTTGATCTTGGCTTACATTGGAACGAATATATCATTTCTCTCGGAAGCACTCATGTCAGACTTTTCGATTTGTCGAATGAACTCATTTGGTCCCCAACTTCTCATGGCAAATACACTCTGAAGTTGGGTTACAAATTGTTGGCTGAGGCAGCCATGCCGAGGAAGAGAATTGGTAGTGGAAAAAAAATTGGAAATCACGTTGTCCATTAAAGGCAAAAAAATTTATGTCGTGTATTTTGGCAAACAAGATCCCTATCTGGGAAAGAATGAATAGGAGGAATATTGAGGGACCAAGTTGGTCTGCGCTTTGCAAGCAATGTGAGGATATGATACACCACTAATTCATTAAGTGTCCTTTTACTTTAAAATTATGGGCTAAGTTGAAAACTCTGTTACTTTCAACTTTGGAATGGAGAGGAAACACAGTGGAAGAGACCTAAAAATCTTGGGTCACATCACCTGAGACTGCGAAAATTTGTGCATTACCTCTTCTTGCCTTTTGGGGAATTTGGCTGGATAGAAACAGGGTGGTATTTCAAGATAAGCCATCTATCCCAGAATTTGTTGCACACAAATACAAAAACATCTTATCATATTTCCCTCGAGAAAAGAATCATCTAGTTCCTCGAGTTATCTCTGAGGAAGAAATCAACAAACAAAATCCTTGGGCTTTTTTGGATGGGGTTTCCCAAAATGAGGTTTGTGGAGGAGGTGCTATACTTCACTTAACTGAAAACCATCTATTCAAAATCCAAATGGGTCTAGGTCATGTGTCAAACAATTATGCTAAGCTTTGTGCTCTAAAAATTATGATTTGTTTTGCTAGAGAAAAGAATTGCACTCACCTTCAGATTTTTGGAGACTCCATGATCATCATTAATTGGATAAACAAAGTTCAACATTGTCACAATCTTTTCCTCAATTCAATGCTGACAGAAACAATGAGACTCTTTGTGGATCTTGACACTTTCTCTTGTCGACATGTTTTCAAAGAACGAAATGGTGCAGCAGACCAGCTCTCAAAGTTGGGTTTAACTATCCCACATGGCCACTGGAAGATTTTAGAACAGAATAATGACACTTTTCTTGAATACTATCACAGGCCATTTATCAAAGGATTGGACCAGATCAACTCAGTTTGATTTTGGTTTTTTTGGTATATTTTGTAAGAACTTTGCTAAATCTGATATTGGGGTTCCTTTGGGGAACTCGGACATCTCTCTTGTTTGACAGTGTATGGGATTATGACCTAGTGCAGTGTTGAACTGACCCTTTCTATAGAGAGAGAGAGAGAGAGAGAAGCTGAAAAGCTAACATCTGGAAAAGGCTTTTAGAAACCTTTCTGCAATATGTAATTTGATTATATACTTTAATTAAATTACACTATTTTCCTTGGAAAAAAAAATATGAAATCGACAAAGAAAAAAATAAAAGTTAATTCACTAGCATAAATTGATCTTAAACCCAAATCTATTAAGCACTAAGAGCGATCAAAAAGAAGATACAGATGTAAAATGGATGTATGCTGTAAGATGGTTGTACGATGGTTTATTTTATTATTATATAAATGATTTTACATTATTGTAATTAATGATATGTATAGTTTACTGGCATTACATAAAGATAGACAGACATCTCATTCACCTAGGCTGTAGAATACATCTCCCTTCTCTCAATGCAATAATAATCATCTAAACCAAACCCTGTAATTCAAAATCAACCTTCTGTAGTGCAAAATCAAACCACTCCAACAGTAATTGCTGCAGTGAAAATAACGGAGAAGTTTTTTGAACAGACTTGATAATGGGTTAGCCGCAAAATCAAACTAACAGAAAAGTTTTTTAACAGACTTTATAATCGTTTTGAACAAATAGTTTCTCGGTATGCAAATCAGCCTAACACACTATTAGACTTCCAAGGTACAAAATCAGACTATTATTTCTTAAGACCAGACCCTATGACTCAAAATTAGCCCCCCATAATGCAAAATCAGATACATAAAATACAGAATCGAACTTCAACGGCGACTGCTAGACAAAACACAAATGTCTAATAATTTCTGAACAGCCCCCTTTTTATTATTTTTCACAAGTTATAAAAAGTAAAAGGAAAAGCAAAAATACTGAAAGCAGTGGTTTTCGGAAACAATCGAGATACTACCAGAAACTGCTGTGAAGTTTCCTGGAATGTTTCCAAAACCTGCCTGCAACTATTTGCTGGCAGAAATGTGAAGAGGATAGAAGATCCAAGATGCTTGGAAACTCACCTTGGTACCCTGTGTCCTGGTAACTAGGGTTTTGCCAACGGTCCGTGTGTTAAAGGTCGAGGGCGCCTTAACATCATACCAATCTTTCTTGGTGAAGGGATCAACCCTATAACAATGAAACCAAATGGGAATTGACAATTAGATCGGTCTATCAGCATTCCATATGGAAACAAAAAGGGGAAGACTGTGCAATAGCTGGTAAAGGAATTAGACCTACGCTTTCTTCTTGCCTCCCTTTTTCCCTTTGGAAATACGCTTGTTCTTACTGTTTCACATATTTAAGACAACAAAATCAATAAGTTGGATTCTACAGAAAGATAAAGATCACATACAGCATTAATCAAAGAAAATCAACGGATTCGGATTGAATACAATGCGGTGAGGAAGTGAGGAACGGAAGTTTACCCGACCGCCATCTCTCCTGTAAATGTTTGCACCAAAGAGGAGCACAAGACGAACGACGAAGATATTTAAAACCCTAAGCCCTAAGCGGCAAACCAAACCCCGAGTCTAGGAAACCCTAGGGTTCTAAAATTGACGAAAATGTTCTTTTGTAGCTATTGAGAAAGGCATGAAAGGGAAATAATGTAATTGTTGTAAATATCAGTAATAAATTGGTCTCGGAGTAAGACCTTAAGTTACTCTTGATTTGCTAAGACGTAGTCCTTCCTTCTACGTAAGGAAATGGGAAATAGGTTAATGGCCAAAAGACTCAAAGTCCATTCCTTTATATGAATCGGCTTCTATTTGCAGATAATAGTTATTGATGGCTATCTTATCACTAAAGTTTGAGCTCAATAGTTATTGATGGCTATCTTATCACTAAAGTTTGAAGCTCAGTTATGATAGGTTTTATCATTTTGGAATATATATATATATATATATATATGCTTTTGCAGATAATAGTTATTGATGGCTATCTTATCGCTAAAGTTTGAAGCTCAGTTATGATAGGTTTTATCAATTTGGAATATATATATATATATATATATATATATATATATGATGGCAGACACTCTTGAACAAAGTTGTAGCAATTGGTGGAAGAACCCTTTGGTAAGATGCTTTGATGCTTTCTCGTCCATGTTTATTTATGGTATTTGGTGGGCACGAAATTCAGTCATTTTTCAATATTGCAAAATTCCAAGAGAGATAACTAGTGCCATGATTGTGCAGTGGACAAGGGAGCATAAAAATATGGAAAAGCAGAAAAGGAAAAGAGTGTTAAAAGCTCCCATAATAGATAAATCCTATCCATGGGCCTTTTTCGATGGAGCTAGCCAAGGAGATCCACCATTGGGAGGATCTAGAGCATTTAGAGAAGAAGCAAAAGCCCTTCTGGAAGAGGCTCTTAAGGAACATCCTGAACTTTTTGTACTTCAAGAACAAAAGTGAATATTTTCTAATTTAGTGGAACCACTCGGAACAGGAAAAAGAGCTGAAGAATTTGTTCCAATACATTGCACAACAAATTAGAACAATTGAAGGGTATTACGTCCAATAGGATTTGAACCTATACCGAAGGTTTAGAAGACCTCTGGAAACCAATTATAATTCGTAAAGAAACTATTACAATTTAGGGATTTCGCCCTCTTTCTCCTCCATATCTGAAGTTCCTTTCTCATCCTTAGCCATAGTCTCAACAGAGTGCACCTCTTCTCCTTTTTCTTCCTCTTCACCAAAAGTACTTTCAGTTTTTGTCTCTAAGGGTGGGAGTTGAATTCTTGACCTCATAAATTGTCACCCAAACCAGGTGCAAGGACCATGCTCTAATACCACTTGTAGTGTCATTTTTGTTAAATTCAGGAAAATTGAGAAAAATTGCAATTTTTGGCCAATTCGACCCTTAGACCAGTGATGACTACAACGCTTCCAAATGGATCCAAATTCTTCCAAATTAGGTCTGAAGGTGTTTGAAAGGTATTAAGACATAAAAATTAAGCTTATGGATTCTTGTACACTCTCGAAATACTTCTTCAACATTCATTTAAGTTCAGGAGAAAATAGGGAAATTTACTAGTAATTTCGAGGTTCAAACCCCCAAGGGTAGAAGACACAAATGGCTTCCCAAATGCAATACGACCCTCCCAAATTTCAGAAATAGAGACATGGAATAGTAATAGGACTTCAATGGGCACCCAAATGCATCATTAATAAGTTCTTAAATGCTGCTACAACTCCCATAAATCAGAGGTTTGTAAGCATGCTTTCACATAGGGGAAATGATAGAAAAACTCCACAACTTGCTATGAATTTTGAGATAATTGTTCCAATGACTTGTATAATGTTTATGAAACTTCTTCAGTACATTAATGTATCTACGTACAACAATAAAATCGCATATATTGAGTGAAACAAATCGAAACCAAGCAACTTCAAGTTCTCAAAACAAGATATAGGGGGAAATGGCACCATTCATACATAGTTTGGCATTTTTACATAGTTTCACTTGAAGTTTCGACCTGAGGTTCTTCTGAGCATAAAATAAAGAGTAAATACATCAAATTACAAATAAATGGGGCCCCATGGACTCCCCCAAAGATATCATCATCTCACCATGTGCGCCCTTCCTCCAAGAGCCAAAATATGAAGAGAAATGTGAGAGAGGTGTGGAAGCAAGTCGAAGAAGAAAAGATCACAAGCAGCCCTGTAGCTTCAACCTGCAGTAAATGACTCCATTGTAGATCCAAATCAAAGGTCTTAATGGCCTCTCCAATTTCCAATTAGGATGGTAATATTTCACCCTCGAAATTGGTACCAAGGCAAGTAGAGTAGACACTCCACTAGCATGGACAAGTTCTGCTCTCCAATTCGCAAAATGAGAAATGATCAAAATCCCCTCTCCTTCTTTTTTATTGTATTTTATAAACTTTCAAAGCCATCCATGGTTCTAATTCTTTCCAAAATATTCATGGCAACTCGAGTTGGGAAGAGATTCCAATGTGTGCCACTTGTCCAACAATTTCTAGTCTCCATCTTCCACCAATTCGAATGGGGAAGCTTCTTGACTTCCCTAAATCCCTTGAGTGCCTTCTTGGAGGCTATTTTTAGCCCTGACATGTCATATAGGTCATATTTCAGCAATCAGGTATGATTCTTGTCATAAGTGTCATAGCATATTCATCATTGTTGTCATAGAAGCTAGGGAATCTAGCCCAAGTGTCTCGATATCTCTAAGATGCCTCTTCCTCTTCCATGGGAGTTACTCTTCCTCTCCAATTCGACCTTCATTGATTCATGCCAAGTATAATGAACTTCCAACTCCCCCAAGAACATTAGACTCCACCTTGGATTCGAATGGGTGAGAATAGGATGCCACGTGGCATGAGGAATCTTGCTTTGTGTGAGTCCCACACCACCATTGTGCCTTCATGACCAAGTGCCACCTTATTTTTCTATTGTAAATATGTACTTATCCCCTTTTAATAAATTTATGTCAAGCTAATGTCCATTTGGGGTTTATTATCTCCCTTATTCCAAATCCAAATGTTTCCACCCCAACCTAGGGAACTAGTAGATTGGTGGAATTTTCCCTTCTAGTGATTTATTTGGATGGGGACATTGCAATAGATATATGGGACACACCAATATCCAATGATGTGAGAACCAACTCACTCAGACACCAATATGATTGGGACAATAATATCACATGCAAGCACCAACTAGCTGATTACAGATACCAACCCATGAGGACACCAATCCTCTGCGCAAGCACCAACTTGATGACTACATGCTCCAACCTGTGAGGACACCAGTCCTCTATGCAAGCACCAACTTGTTGTGTTCAGGGACCAACCTGAGAGGAGACTGCAAACTCCTTTCCTTGCCCCATCCTACCACCTCGAGATATAGAAGTAGAAGTCCTTCAGTCACACTACCTTCTGATTTGCGTACACAGCTTCACACTTGTCGTGTTCATTATTTCACTTTCTTTTGTGTGCACTTATGTGCTCTACTTTAGATCTACACAATTGTTATGCTTCTCTATATGCTATGCACATTACCCCCCTTATTGTGTTCTCTTCTTTAGTTCCGTGCACTTGTTCTCTTGTTGTACACTATGCCACTTCTCTAATCCATCTCATTGCTATGATACTACACACCTCTTCAATTTGTATAATGCTATGGTTTTGCGCACTATCTATTGTTATGCCTTTTTGTTCTATCCACTCAGCTCTCTATTTTTTCTTTCTTCTAGATCAACGATCCATTAATACCCTCATAAACCAAAGCTTCCAAAATACATAATACTTTTACATCTCCATTGCGCACACAACCCCTCGCTTCAATATTTTTTGGTTTATTTATATCACTACTTGTTTCCTTGATTAGATTGATTTGTCCACAAGTAGGGCCTTCTTTATGTTATCTATCTCTTTCTTCCTAGTTAAGTTTACCCAAACAAACTATTTGAGCCAACTAATTAGGGGATTCTTTATTTCGGCTACCTCTTTCTTCCAGGTCAAGTTTACCCAACATAATGCACTTGATCCAAATAAGTCTTTTCTGTGTGCTTTGATATTCTTGCTTATCGCACAAAAACCCAATATATGTGCGACATGTACCCGTCCATATTGCGTGGATAGGTAGCCTTGTTTTGTTTATATTTCTTCAAACTGGCATCAAGGATTCATGCTTCTTGCTTTACATCACCATGCTTCTTGTTTGACATAAATGACAACACCAAAGTTCAACAATCTCTCCCTTTGGCATTGATGTTAACACCATTCAAAATTGAGCCCCCCCTAAGTATGAGCTCTTATTTTCTGCGCGCAACACGCTCCCCCTGTATTCATGTCACGTGATTCTTTCTGCGCAAAATATGATTCAACACTTATCTGCAAAACATTTTGCTATTATCTCTCCCCCTTTGACATCAATGGGAAACGAATCCCCTTGGATTCATGCTTTCATTTCTTTCTCCCGTCGCTTCGACTACATTGTGCCAAATTCCTTCCATGTTGTAGATGCTTAATGTGGAGTGGGAATTAAACCTAGTTTCTGTCTAAGATACTAAGAAGTGTCTCTTCGAAGCAACTTTGTAAACATATCTGTAATCTGTTCCTTGGTGTCCACATAATCTAGCTTGACAATATTTCCAGAGACGTGTTCTCTCACAAAATGGTATTTGATAGGGATATGCTTGGTTTTGGAGTGCATTACAGGATTCTTGGAGATGTTGATTGTGCTTGTGTTGTCACATAGAATCGATATAGGCTGGTTAAATTCCACTTGAACATCCTTTAAATTTTGTTTCATCCATAGAACTTGTGTACAACAAGCCACTATTGCAATGTATTCTACTTCCGATGTAGGTAGCGATATTGAAGGTTGTTTCTTGCTCAACCATGATACTAAGCAGTTTCCTAAGAAAAATGTTGCTCTGCTTGTACTTCTTTGGTCATCGATACTTCCTGCCCAGTCTGTGTCTGTATATGCTACCAATTTCAAGTCATTACTTTGTGGATACCATAAACCAAAATCCAAAGTTCCTTTCAGATATCTAAATATCATTTTTACAGCTTGAACATGTGTCTCTTTAGGTGCTTCTTGAAACCTTGCAACCAATCCCACAGCTTGCATTATATCTGGTCTAGAGGTTGTTAAATATAACAAGCTTCCAGTCATTGATCTGCAAATTTTTTGATGTGCTTCCTTTGCTTCTATTCTTTGCTCATTTTGCAACCAATAATCATAGGTGTACATACTGGCTTGCAATCGTCCATGTTAAATATTTTCAACATTTGTTTTACATACTTGGCTTGAGAAATAAATATACTATCCTTAAGTTGAGAAATATGAATTCCTAGAAAGAAAGACAGTTCTCCGAGCATGGACATTTCAAATTCCTTCTACATGTTCTTGGAACATTTATGGATTAAACTGTTATCATTACTTCCAAAGATGATATCATCTACATATACCTCAACAACAATCATCTTTCCATTCTCCACTTTTATGTATAGATTACTCTCTACATTGCATTTTTTGAACCCTTATTGTTGCAAGTACTTGTCTAGTCTTGGACTCTGTAAACATTTTGATGGAACCATAAGCTTGGCATGTATAAATTTCAATGTTGGTATTTATATTCCATTTGATTCTAATAGATGGTCCAATCGGGAATTGAGACGATATGTGAAATAGATATATTGGTTTTAACTGGAATATTGAAACCCTGGAACATTGAGGTCGAGTGAGCAGAGTATGGGCGATGGCGGACTAGTAATCTGGGCATCTGAACACTGGAGGATCGTCAGTTCTTCGGTGACTCGGCTGGCCCAGTAGAATTTTGTGATTCATGCAGCGGTGTGGCATTTGACGGGGTTGGCAGGTGGTTCTTGAACCCTGAGGTCGCGTGACGGGAGCCGGGGTTGCGCGAGGATCCTGTGTTGTGGTGACTTTCGCGTTTACCTGAACGGTGGATAGGGGATCGGGCCCTATCTGGGGTTTCCATCCTGTCAGATTATTGCTGATTGTGCGGTTGGGGTTCGGAATTGGCTGTCGTGAGGGATCATCTGGGGCGGAATGGCAAGCGGATATGAGCAGGAGGTGGACCACACCTCGGATGGTGACTGTGTGAGGGGGATTTTTGATTTTGGTGCTAACAATACTGCGGAGTATGGGTCGGGGGCAATGTCTGGCCCATTCTTGTCCGGTGGGGGGACAGGGGTTCTCTCTGGGCCCGGGGAAGCGATGGAATTGGACGGGCACCACATTACTCTACCGACATCTGCCAGAGACACTTCGCCGGTCATCTCTCTAGGGCTGGAGGGATTAGAGGCCGAATTGGAGACATTTCGGTCATCTGCTGGAAATAGGGACAGGCCCGACTTGGCTGGTCTTCTGGGGCGGAATCTACAACCCCAACTGGGGTCATACTCAAACTTTCCCATTTGCTCGGACGCCTTGCGTGTGGAGAGGCTCGAAACCCTGGCTGGGTGTGACAATAGGCGGACGGAACCGGGTGGCGGACTGTCTTTTTCCGTTGGAAATTTGTTAAGGTCGGTGGAATATCGTGAAGCTGAGGACCGGTGTCAGGGTAGCGGTGGACAGGGTTTCTCATCCAGTGGACATACAGCGGCGGTTCCTGGGGTTGGAGAAATTCTCCCTGATGATGAATCCTTGCTAATTCCAAGAGCAGGGGTTTCTGCAAAGGCTGCATCACATAAAAATACTGCCAAAAAGGTAAAGGAACGGAAGAGGAAGGATAAGCTCGTGTTGGGAGTGGATGTCTCGATGGAGGAAGCGGAGGACTTCTCACACATCGCAGTGGTTGGACATTTTCGTGGAAAGCGGCTCGGTCGTGGTTTCCTCCAGCGATGGGCGGCCGAGCATTGGAGGGATTTGGTATGTACTGCACCTGAGATCAGGGTATTGACGAAAGGTTGGTTCTCCTTCATCTTGTCGAATATTGGGGAGGTTGATGCTGTTTTAGGCCGCCATTGGTCGATGTTGGGCGTCCCCATTGTTCTGAAACGATGGTCACCTTTCTTCGACTCTAAAACGGAAAAAATTGACAGAGAACCAATATGGGTGAAGCTACTTGGGCTCCCCATGCATCTCTGGAATGAAACACGATTTGCCGCAATTGGGAATTTCCTTGGCGACTATGTGTGTTCTGATTATTCCCACAATGAGACAGGCATTTATACGGTGGCAAAGATTTTGGTTAAAATCGATCTTCGAATGGGGTTATCGGCTGAGATCATTGTTCAAACGAAGGATGGGGACTTCACACAAATCCTGGACTACGTGGGGGTGCCGTTTCGGTGCCACCGCTGCCA
Organism: Larix kaempferi; assembly: GCA_027924585.1. Classification (NCBI taxonomy): domain Eukaryota; kingdom Viridiplantae; phylum Streptophyta; class Pinopsida; order Pinales; family Pinaceae; genus Larix; species Larix kaempferi. Next base: position 34,675,466 of record BSBM01000217.1, read on the forward strand.
CGCTCATGGACACCTGGTAGCTTGTTGCCCATTACCATTTAGGAGTAGCAGACCATTGGTTGTTCCTGCAGCAGATGATGGCTCTGATCCAGCGTTGAAGGGGAACCCTCAGGTGGTGGGGGATGAAGGTAAGGCGACTGCTATTAACACAGGGGCGGACCAGGTATCGGTGGTACCAGTTGCACCGTGTGGGATGCCGGGATCCGGGCCACATATGGCATCAATGGTGAACGAGGGATTGGACATTGGGAGCAAGGAGCTGGTAGTAGTGGAGACTACAATGGGCACCACGACACCTCTGACTCGGGCAGCCTCCAGAAAGCTACAAGAGCAGTCAATTATTCGTCGGGGTTCATCCTCGAATCCCCCGGGTATGTCTCACCATACTTCTTCTGCTGTTTCTTTATTTGCTGCCTCTAATGAATTGGGGGGGTAGTCTTGGGTCTCATCCTCCCGTCAGCTCTGTTTTACTATGCCCTGTAGCTCCTTGTATGTTACCTGAAGCGGATAGTGTATACACACCGTCTATTGTATCCACTGAACCCTCTCCCAGTTCTGCGGGTCGTAGTATTCGATATGCTCTTAGAAATAGGGTGATCTCTGCTGATGGATCAGGGGGTAGGGGACTTCCTGATTTGGCTGCTAGTGCTGGGGGGAGAGGTCGGGGACGTAAATCTCATTTGTCAAAAGCACAAGACCGGGCAAAAGTTGATTTGGTAATGGGTACACAATCCTCTATTGAATGGGCACTTAGAGCAGCGAAAGCCCTGGAAGGGGGTTTAATATGAAATTATTGTCATTCAACTGTCGTGGGTTGGCGAGTCCCATTAAAAAATCGTCACTACGGAGGTTGGTGGATTTAAATCAACCTGATATTTTACTGTTGCAAGAAACATTGGGTGGCAGTGTGGAGGTTGTTCGGGTATTGGAAAATTTGCTACCTGGTTGGAAGATCGTGGGAGTGGACGCTCGTGGACGCTCTGGAGGGCTGGCCACGGGGTGGAAGGTGAAGAGTTGCAGATATGATAGTTCTTGGGGCATCTCTTCTGGTATCGGGTTGGAAGTTTGGGATGCTGAGATTGGTAGGATGATCACGATTCTCAATATCTATGGACCCTATTTAAATAGGGTTGGTTTCTGGGACTCCTTGCTAAGTATGGATCTCTTTGCCGGAAGGGATGTGATATTGGGTGGGGATCTCAACCTTTCTCTGGGGTCTTCTGAAGTTTGGGGGCCTCGGGCTGCTCTGGATCCTTTAGCTAACTTTTTCATTCAAGCCTTCGCCAGGAATAAGAGAACAGGGGATCAAAGGGTGGCTAAAAGACTGGATAGGTTTCTGGTGGCTGATGTGTTGGCTCTGGGGGTTGATGTAGTCAAGCAATGGGTTGGGTCAGGGGGGGTTTCTGACCACTGCCCCATCCTCCTGGAGTTAAGAGGCGGTAGAGACAAACCCCCTAGTCCATTCAAGTTCAATCCTAGCTGGTTGAAGGAGGAGGATTTTCTTAAATTGGTACAGAATCAGTGGGTTCATCGACCTACGGAGTCACAGGAGCATGCGGGCGCACACTTTCAACTCAATCTCAAGCGTATTAAAGAGGCCACTATTCTCTGGGCTACTGAAAAAAGGGTGAAAGATGATCAGAATTTGAGGGCTGCTGAGATGAATATTGATAAACTTCTCCATTGTCAGGGTATGGGTTATCTGGATGAAATGTAGAAAGGTGAGCTAATGGAATGGGAAAGATGCAGGAATGCGTTACTGTGTGAGCGTGAAGAGATGTGGAGAATGAAAAGTAGGGCGATATGGTTACAGTGTGGGGATGAGAACACAAAATTTTTTCAAGCATATGCAAAGGGGAGAAAATTCACTAACTCTATTTGGGAATTATCTTCTACTGAAGGGGAGCGGGTCTCCAGTTTTGATGGTTTGGCTGAGATGGGTGTTCGACACTTCGGTGATTTATTCACCGCACAACCTGGGGCCTCTGTAGCTGAGGTTATCAGGATGGCTCAGCTTTTCCCACATTTTGTGGGGGAGGAAGAGAACAAACTGTTGATAGAGGAGGTGCTGCCGATTGAACTCTCGCAGGTTATGCAATCCTTCCAGAAAGATAAAAGCCCAGGGCCCGATGGCTGGCCTATTGAATTTTTCTTGGGCTTCTTTGACTTCTTCGGGGAGGAATTATTGGATGTGGTGGAAGAATCAAGAAAGGCTGGGTTTGTACATGGTCCATTTAACTCGACCTTTATAGCTCTCATTCCTAAATCAGACAAGCCTGAAAGTTTTGATGAATTCAGACCTATATCACTCTGCAATTGCATCTATAAGATCATATCTAAGGTGATGGCGAGGAGACTCAAGAATATTCTGTCTCAGCATATATCATGTGAACAATTTGGGTTCTTGGAAGGTCGTCAAATTCATGAGGCCATTGGTGTTGCACAGGAAGGTATACACACTATGAAGGTGCAGAAGCAGAAGGGTGCAGTGATTAAGATTGATCTCTCTAAAGCATTTGATAGGGTTAGCTGGCTCTATATCCGGATGCTTCTAACACACCTGGGCTTTTGCTATGAATTTATACGATGGATTATGGCCTGCATCACCATGGTGATCTTTGCTGTTCTGATCAATGGTTATGCTAGTCCATTCTTCCATGCTGGCAGGGGGCTACGACAAGGTTGCCCACTTTCACCGCTGTTGTTTCTCCTTGTTGCTGAAGGCCTCAGTTGTTTTATTCTGAAAGCAAAAGCTGATGGTTCCTTTCGTGGCATATCCATCTCTCGGGTATTGTATATCACACATCTCCTATTTTTTGATGATATTCTAATATTTTGTGATGGCTCGAGACAGGATATTGATAAGGTGGTTGAAGGTCTCAATTTACTGCAAGATGCAGCGGGTATGTTAGTGAATATTGATAAATCAACAATCACATGCTCGCATTTAAACGAGCAAGAGATTCACAGATTGGCCATCAGACTTCCTTACAGGACTATGGATATTGATGATGGTTTAAAGTACCTTGGATTTCACTTGAAACCCAATGCATATTTGAAGGCAGATTGGCACTGGTTAATTGCTAAATTGGAACAACGACTACATGGTTGGAGTCATAAATGGCTCTCGAGGGCAGGGAGACTGGTTCTGGTTAAATCAGTTTTGGAAGCTATTCTGGTGTATTGGATGTCACTTGCTTGGATTCCCAAAGGAGTCTTGGAGCAGATCCGTCGATTGTGTTTTGCCTTTCTTTGGAAGGGTAAGGGTGATAATCGAGCTTTGGTGTGGGTTAGATGGGAAATGATTGCGGTCCCCAAAGCACTGGGAGGATGGGGCTTAAAGAATATTTTTCTATTTGCTAAAGCATTGGGGGCCAAGGTGGCATGGCGAATTATCCATACACGGAGCCTCTGGACTCAAGTGGTATATCATAAATACATTGCTCCTTTAACTCTACTTGATTGGATTAGGCAGGGCAATAAGTCGAGGGCAAATTGCTTTGTGGTATGGAAAGCGGTGGTACAACATTTTCATCTGGTTGGATCTGGATTAGTTTGGCGAATCGAAAATGGGCATTTACTTCGTATCGGACTGGATCCTTGGGTAGGATGTAGGGGGAGACATGTCCTTCCTGTGGAATTAAGGACTTATCTGGCAGCTAGAGGCTGTCATTTTCTGGCTGATATTGCACAACTGGGATCATCCACTATATGGCATCAGGGGTGGACCTCTGCACAGCGTCTTGAGGTTCCTGATGACATGCTCGGAGATTGGGAGGATTATATTCGAAACTTAAGATACACGAATATTCGCCTGACAAATAGGCCTGATGAACTTCTCTGGGATCACCATCCCTCTGGGATATACACACCAAAACATGGATATATTCAGCTAAATGTGGAAGTGCATAATAGGGCATTGGTGTGGTGGTGGAGATATCTGTGGAAGTTTAAATGCCCGAGTAAAGCAAAATTACTCTTCTGGGCGATATTGGAAAATAAGGCACCTACCTGGGACATTCTGAAGAAACGATTCATACAGGGACCGGGTTTCTGTCCACTCTGTAGGGATGCGGAAGAGACCATCTCTCACCTTTTTGTTCACTGCCGGTTTTCTCAGGCTATTTGGACTAATATCTGCAAATATCTGGATCTCAATGTGAGATGGTGGGGAGAGAGTGTTCCTGACGCGGTTCAATGTTGGTGGTCAGATCAAAAGACCTCTTCCATCTGTGCAGCCCCATGTATCTTCGCCTGGGGCATTTGGATCACCCGAAACAAGATCATTTTTCAGGATTGTAGGATCCCGATGGAGCACATAGTGGCACACGCTGTGGCTGTTATATTACACTACAAGACTACACCCAAAGCGATTAGAAATCGACCAGTGACCGCGGAAATGATTGATAAATCCATACCGTGGGCATACTTCGATGGTGCATCACTTGACCATCAATTGGTGTGTGGTGGGGGGGGCGTACTTTACAAATCTGAGTCCCATTATTTTCACATCGTGGCTGGATTGGGGAGCGGTACAAATAACTATGCTGAAATTATGTCACTTAGGCTGTTGATGTTATTTGCACTTGAACAGGGTTGTCTTTCACTATAGATATTTGGAGACTCATTGATAGTTATTGATTGGGCCAATGAGCATACACAATGTAATGTGATGGTACTCTTACCTGTACTGGAAGATGTTTTACGGTTAAAGCAAACTTTTAATCATATTACATTTACACATGTCTACAGGGAGAGAAATGGCATGGCCGATCTTCTTTCCAAAGAAGCGTCGCAGCAACATATGACTTTCGGCACATGGCGGATTACTATACATTCTACTGCTGGCACATACAGTTATTACCATCGACCTTTCCATGAGGCTACGGAGGACCAGATGGAGCATGATCTGCTCCTGTTGACCTGATTTTACATCAGTTATGTTTTGTTTTTGTATAAATACACATGGGCTATTTGGACAGGCTATATTTTCTGTTTGAATTCGAGACAGTTATAGTTATATGTAATCGGATATATGAGTGCTGTATGGACAACCATCTTCATTATATTGGGTTTGTATGGGTCACTAGACATATCAGACTTCTGGGATAGTATATATGTGACAATGTAGGGATCTTTGTGATTCTATTACATGTGCAGAATGTAATTTTGTTCAACTTTTTGAAATAAAATTACGACTTTTTCCAAGGAAAAAAAAAGTACTTGTCTAGTCTTTAAAATGAAGTTGTAGGGGCTTGCTTTAGTCCATATAAAGCTTTCTTCAATATGCAAACATAGTCCTTGTTATCTGAAAGAGAGAAACCTTATGGTTGTTCTATATATAGATCTTCTTCTAGTTCTCCATTTAAAAATGTTGATTTTACATCCATTTGATATATAGTGATATTTTTAGATCAAGCATAGGCAAAGAACATCCTGATTGCTTCTATCCGTGCTACAAGAGAAAATGTTTCTTCAAAGTTTATTCCTTCAACTTACACATATCCCTTGCACACCAACCTTGCTTTATTTCTAACTATTTGTTCGTCCTCATTTAATTTGTTCCTGAACTCCAGAGTAATTTTTAGGGGTGAAATTTCGTCAATTGGCTAATTTTTGGGCCTGTTTTCAAAAAATAAATTTGCTATTTGGTCATTTTTAGTCTCTAATATCGCCTATATTTACATAAAATATGTTTTTTTGTCATGATATTTTCCAACATTTATGCATTTCAGTAGTAAATTGCATGTTTCATATTTAATATTCGCCTACCTATCTATACACATGTTTTTTTCAATCCAAAATAATCGCCTATGATGCTATACTTAAGTATAATATTAGAATCCTTAAAAAATACCCTGCTGAAAACCCATTTCATACTAATAACATTTTTATCTTTGGTTCCTGGAACAAGTTCCCATGTCTAATTTTTCTCAATATGATTTAATTCTTCTTTTATGGATTCAATCCAGTGTTCATCGGTCCTGGCCTCATAAAAAAAATTGGTTCTACTTTGGACAACAAAGAGAAATTGACTTCTTCAAGAGTATTTTTTAGCTACTTCCTTCTTGTTTTGACACCAGCATTTTTATCTCTGATAATCTAATTCTTACAATGATTCTTTTGAACATATATGGAAGGAGTCTTTGTATCCAGTCTTCATTCTTCTTCTGGTTCTTCTTGATGTGCTTATTGTTGTTGTTCTCTTGGATCCTCCTCCTCTAATAGGTCTTCTGATGATTGTACAAATGCTGGCTAATCATCAACATCCTCTAGTCTTCTTTGCATGAAGAAGTGCTTCATCTACCTTCACATCTGGATTTTCCACCATTTTTTTTAGTCTTAGGTTGTAATATTTGTATGCCTTGCTTCTTGTTGCATACCCAAAAAAGATTCCTTCATCAGGTTTGGAATCAAATTTTCCCATGTTTTCATCATTCATCATTTCTTTTGATATGACACTTACTCCCAAATATTCTGAAATGCTTAATTGTTGTTGGATTTCCATTCCAGAGTTCATAGGGAGTCATGCTGCTATCATTTATGATTTGTCCTCTGTTTAAAATATGATGGCAATATGAATATCTTGGGTCCAAAAAAGTCAGATAATTTAGAATCATTTAACATTGTTCTAGCCATCTCCCACACAGTCCCGTTTTTCTTTCTGCTACTCCATTTTGTTGTGGAGTGCCGGTGGCTGAGAAATGTCTTCTGATTCCATGTTTCTCAAAAAAATCCTCAAATTCATTTGAGGTGTACTCACCTCCATTATTTGATCTTATACACTTAATCTTCAATTCAGTTTTGTTTTTAACTACTTCTTTAAAAAAATTGAACCACTCAAATGTCTCTGATTTTTTCTTAAGGAAAAAGACCCATGTCATTCTCGTATAATCAGCAATGAAGAGAACGAAGTAGGATTCACCATTTAGGCCTTTGGTTCTCATTGGGCCACAAATATCAGTATGCACTGCCTCCAATGGTTTTGTTGTAGAATATTCTTTTGTTTTAAAACTTACTCTTGTTCGCTTTCCATGGGGAATAGCTAGATATAAGAAAGGATCAAATCTCGAATCCGCAATAGGGGGCTTGCTTTTGCCAACGAGGCAAATATTATGGTTTGACCTTGTAGTAGAAAAATATAAAAAGACCTCCGTCTAAAGGATGGATTTAGGATGGATTTAGGGCAAGCTTTTTTTAAACGATGAAAATCTTATTATTTTAAAATCAAGTAGTCAAAGGGGATATATCTTCTCTCTCTCTGTCCTACGTCTAAAGGGTGGGAAATACCTCTGGGTACTTTTTTGGCGATGCTTGCACACACAATTTAAGGGCTTTGTGATTTTTGGAATGTGTCTCACTGCTTGTCTTTTGCTAATTCTGATTAGATTATCAAAATTTATATGTCCCATTCTTTTCTTCCAAAGCCAATTTTCATCTATTTGTCCCATGCAACATCTCTCTTATTTTATTTTATCTAAGTTGTATACATTATTTGGGGTTTTGGATGCAGTTGCTACCAATATGCTTGTATCCCTTTTCCTTATTTTAAATTTCTTGGAGTCAAAGGTGTGAATATGTCCTTGATCATGTTGATGTATATGTAACTTCAGAATGTATTTCACCTATGTATATTGTACTCCTATAGAGATGGTATTATTCCTCTATACGGAAGTGTCGTCATTTGTATTGACAAGTGTCGCAAGTGTCGTAACTTGTTGTGATGGGTTGTTAGACCACCAAGTGTGGGGTCAGCCCTGATTAGTATAACCACGGGTTATTAGACTGAGTTAGACAAGTCGGCCCTGCTAGGTTATTAGGCAGGTTAGGTCATGTATAAATAGAGTGCGGGAGACACTCTATTTGATCATATCATTATTCACTTCTACACTACTCGGAAAGTGGTGCACAAGTGAGGAGGAGGTTCAGCTGCTAGGAGAAGACTATCTCTTGTACTTGGGTTGTATCATTGCTCTTTCTATCTCTGAGGAAGTTGTGGGGTTTTTCACCTTTATGGTTTTCCGAGTGAAACTCTGTGTGTCTATTGTCTCATGTGATTACTTGGTGTGATTGATATGCATTGTTATACTTGATATGTTGTGCATGTTATTCTCTCAGTAAAGATCCTAGAGTATATTGAATTAATGCTCAAAATCTAACATGGTATCAAATCTAACCTGAGAAGAAGACACTGTACAGTTGCGGAAACTAGGGTTTCTTGTTTATTGGGTTTCTCTCCACAGATTTTGGAAAAGTAATATGATAGATTGACTCTCCTCAGCAAGGTGAATCTTTCTGTCCAATCAGAATTCAATTCTGGGCACTTTTTTTTTTGCCCTAAAAATTAGGGTTTCCACAAAAATAGGAATTTCTGAAATCTGAGGACATAGCTGGAAGATCCTTGGAAAAATCAAAGTTTAGAGCCTTGGATTGAACATTTTGGTTGGGTGAAGCTCCGGGAAACTCAAACCCTGATTCAGGGTCCTCCCTAGTGAATCCGAGAGATTGAAAAGCATTTATGAAGGGTGAAACTTTGCAGTTTTCAAATTCTAAGTATACCAGGTTGATCAGCTCATCAAGGCGCATCTTTCTATCCTTTCATAAATTTGAAATTCAAAGTTTGAATTTTTAGGGTTTCTTTGACAAACCCTAATCTGGGACCAAATCCAATTTTCAGCAAATCAAGTGGTAAGACCTAAATCTTTTCTATTTCCATTTGAAGTACTCTTTAAGATGTCTCACCACACCAAGCTTGAGGATAAGCTTGAAGGGGCTGATAACTTCCGAGCATGGAAGTATAGGATTGGGTTAATCCTGGAAGAGAATGAGTTGGACACTTACATAAGTGAATAGGTCCCTATCCCAGAGGGAGAAGAGGCTAAGGCCCTACACAAGAAGAACTTGGCCAAGGAAAAGAGGATCATTGTTGATTCTATCAAAGACCATCTCATACCCGATGTGTCATCTCTAAAGACACCTAAGGAGATGTTTGATTCTTTGACCAAGCTGTTTGAAGGGAAGAACATAAATCAGAAGATGACCTTGAGGAATCAACTAAAGAATATCAAGATCCAGAATGCGGAAACTATGTAGTCTTATTTCTCAAGGGTCTCCCAGATAAAAGAACAACTTGAAGCTATGGGAGAAGATATAGAGAATGGAGAAGTGGTAATGACCACTCTTAATGGCCTTCATAGGTCATGGGATTCCTTCATCCAAGGAACTTGTGCTTGGAGGAAACTTATCACCTTCAGTAGGCTGTGGGAAGAATGCTCACAAGAGGAAGCTCGAATTGTAGCTCGAGAAGAGAAGATGGGGAATGAAAACCAAGCTCTCACAGCACACTCCAAAAGTCATGGTGACAAAAAGACTCACCATCATGGCAAGAAAGAAAGACATCACCATCAGAATCAAAGGGGTAGTCCCAGACATAGAAGAAACATGTCCTATGTCCGTTGCTATACATGTGATGAAAAGGGACACTATTCCAGAGATTGTCCTAGAAATAAGAAACATGGTCCTCACAAGAAGAAGAACATCAAAAGAAGACATCATGCTCATGATGCAGAGGATGATGAACCTCCCAGGAAGAGGGCTAGAGAAGACAGTGAAGATTCTTCAAGTGATGAAGAATATGTTTTGATTTCTGCTCTCACTGGAACCATTACTCATGGAAGTAATGATTGGCTTATAGATAATGGGGCTTCTAAACACATGACAAGATTCAAGGAATCCTTTATGAACCTATCTGAACATGAATCACCCCACAAGGTGAAACTTGGAGATGACTACCAGTATCCAATAAAAGGGAGTGGTGAAGCTTCCTATAAACTAGACTCTGGAAAGTCTATGAAGATGAAAGATGTACTATATGTTCCAGGTCTCAAGAAGAATATACTCTCCATATCTGTATTGGATGCAAAAGGCATGAGGGTTTCATTTGTAGATGGTCAAGTCCTAATGTGGCCAAAGGGTAAGACTATTGATGATGCAGTGGTGATTGGAGAGCAAGAGGGAGGATTATACAAATTGAAGGGCCAACCAGAACAAGCCATGGTCCATGACTCAGTAGAGCCAAGTGAACTTTGGCATATAAGGCTTGCACACATGCACTATAGGGCATTACTAATTGCAAGCAAAGCAGTGGAAGGTCTTCCTGAAATCCAGTCAAAGCATGAAGGCATTTGCAAAGGTTGTGCAAAGGGAAAGAACACAAATAAGACATTTCCAAGCAGTGAAAGCAAGGCAAAAGGAATCTTGGAAATCATCCACTCTGATGTATGCGGTCCGATGTCATCTAGTTCTTTGAGTGGGTATGTATACTATGTTTCCTTCATTGATGATTTCTCTAGGAAGACTTGGGTTTACTTCTTGAAGAACAAATATGAAGTGTTTGACAAGTTCAAGGAATTCAAAGCCTTGATAGAAAACCAAACTGACATGAAGATAAAGATCTTCAGATCCGACAATGGTGGAGAATTCACTTCAGGTGACTTCAAGAAGCTATGCAGTGATTCAGGGATTAAGAGGGAGTTGACTACTCCTTATAATCCACAACATAATGGGGTTGCCGAAAGGAAGAATAGAACAATCATGGAAGCAGCTAGGGGAATGCTTCATGACCAAGATCTACCTATGCACTTATGGGCTGAAGCAGCAAGGACAGTTGTATATGTCCAGAACATAACACCTCATAAGATACTTAACAACAAAACACCAAAAGAAGTGTTCACTGGTAAGAAACCAGAAAATAGCCATCTTAGAATATTTGGTTGTCCAGTATAC